>JAQPPZ010003357.1:3712500-4962500 GCA_028583015.1 Wollemia nobilis | reverse complement strand
AATCATGTAACTCCTTAAGTTCAAACCCTTTCACAAAGCTCATGGTATATTAACCTTGCAAAATATATTTGAGCCTTTTGACATATTTTGCATCAAAGAAGGTGACAAGAGAGTTGAACTTATAACTCTTTGCATGTGAAACTTCTGAGTGCACAGATGCATCCAGTCCATATATGGGGCTCATCTTCCAGGATGAGAAGAACATTTTGGGGAAAAGAAAATTTGAAAATTCTTTGGCTTGTGTGAAGTAGTCCTGTTAGGCAATTAAAAATTTATATATATATATATATATATATGGAACTTCTTAGAGGATTGTTATTTTGGTGATCTGTCACGATTTTTAGCAGACTTATGAATTCCATATACTATTTTGCATGTTAATTGAATTCGCATTATTTGTAAAGCAAAAGGATAATAGAAACGTGATCATTGCACCTTCAAACATAGGCTTGCAAGGGGCTTAGAGGAACACACCTCCAAGAAAGTAGTGGCTTAAGCCATTTGGGTTTTGTTAAGAAAAAACATAAAATGAAATACTTACGCCAGTTTGGTTCCCATTGCTGCATGAAGCTTAGTGAGTGTGTTGAGAAACAGGTCCTTGCTGAGCACAACTTCTCCATGGCTTGCAAGAGGTGGAGGATAGACTTGTTCAGCTATGGGAGACGCCGGCTGCACAAGCTGTTGATTTTGAAACGGCTGAAGATTAGTGTGTGAAGTAGTAGCACATATACTGCCCAGCTGGACTGGAGAAGAAATGAACTGCATTTGAGAATGGACAGCGGGAATAGAAGCTGTCACTACTGGAGCATAAAAGTACATCAATCCTCCTTTGGCCTGTTGCTGCTGCTGCTGATGTTGATGGGGTTGTGGTGGTGGAATATGTTGATGGGGTTGTTGTGGTGAGGCGTGATGATCATGATGAGGGTGGTCTTGGGTATGATGATCACGACGTGGGTTTTCGTGGTGTTGATCCTGTGACTGTTGGGTAAGGTGGTCTTGACGTCGGCACGGCATATGTTGATGTTGAGATGCCAATTGTTGCTGATATTGATGTTGAGATGCTAATTGTTCCTGATGTTGAGATGTCAATTTTTGCTCCTGTTGCTGCTCTTTCAACTGCTGTGGCTCCTGCTCTCGGTGATCTCCATATGTGTCATCGTTCTGCTTTTGTTTATATTGATGAAGTTGTTGATCCTTCTGATTCCGATCTTGCTGATGCTGATTTGGGTGCTGCTGTTCTTGCTTATCGTGATCTGGGTGTTTTTGCTGCTGCTCTTGCTGATCAAGATTTGGGTGCTGTGGCTCTTGTTTAATTTGAAACTGGCACTGATTGTCGCCTTCCAGGTTTAGGTCTAGATGTTGTTTAACTGGAGCTTTGGAATGATTAGGAGGGGGAGGAGATTGCAGAGACATGATGAAAATAGATTTCTAAGACAGGCTAGAAAACCAGAACAAGGCATATACTACATACGACTTAGAAAGCAAGAACTTTTGAGGCACAACATATTACTTTGACACAGAAAGCAATGACCCCTCAGACATGTACTTGAAAGAAGGAACAATATTTAGGTATGTATGGCAAACCCAGAAGCACCGACAGTCTCTGTCTCTGAGGTCTACCCAACATACTTTTCGTTTAAAAAAAACACTTAGTTGATGTAACAGTCAAAAGATAGCGACTGCAACAATCCGTTGACAGCAATCTAATAAAAAACAAGGTAAAAGGACCACTTTCTTATATTCTATGAATGGACTCTGAATAGACACAGTGGGGTCCTCATGAACATTCCTCCTACCCTTCAACTCAACGAATCTTCCCCAGTTGAGGATTGAAAAAACCTTCATAAGAGTACCAAAGAATCTAACTTATCAATCTCAAAAAGATACTAAAAGTCCTCAAAGCCCCCATAAAGATGGTTTCAAAAGCGACAACCAATGCCGATACAGGCCCCAGAAAACCCAGAATCTCCATATGGGTGTCCTCAGAAATCAGAGAACACTTCAAAACAAAACTTGGTCTAAACCATTCCCACTAGACACAAAATCATCCACTATACAATCCTCTAAAAAATAAAACTTCAACATTCAGACCCAAAAGTACCCGCTGGCCTACATTCAAAAACCCCTATAACCCACATCAAGAACTGACACACTACTTCTCCAGATCACTCAAAACAAACTCCAAACTACCACATAAGAACACCACAAATCACATTCTGCCCACCATCGATCGTTTTATAACCCAAGAAACCCCCTTCCACCTATTCAACCCACCCAAAGATAGTACAAAATCAAAAATTAATTTTTCCCCCTGGTACAACACAACTTCCAGTCCACTAAAACCAAATTAAATTCTTTTACAGTCGCATATATAAAATTTTCAAAAATGGAGTCAAACCCCTCCGGATATAGACCAAATTGAATGCCCCGAAAAATAGGTTTCTCCACAACCCAATCCCCATAAATCCCAGTAAACCCAAATTCAACCTCGCAACCTGTGCGCCAAAAAAAATTAAATCAAATTAAACTACTCAATAAAACACTCTCCCGCTAGACAAACCCCTCACCAACACTGTGTTAACAGTAACGGCGCCGCAGATAACGGTGTCAGTTACCCAGAGTTCAATATTTTTAAATAAATTAATTTTTTAACTTGCTAATTTCAAATGTTGGATCAAGTATTGGACCTTAATTAATGATTTTTTAAAGGAATTTAAAAAATTGAACGTCAATGATCATAGTGTACTTTCTATAGTTTTTAAGTCATTTATGTCAATATCAGTTATCTATCACATTAATTTAGGGAGTACTCCAGAGTTTCTTTTTTAAGGTTTGACTATAAAATTATAAATTTTAATTAATTTTGTTAGTATTTTTTCTAGGCCCTTTTTAGGGTTTCAATGTGTAATTTTTTATTTTTTTTTTAAATTTAGGTTTTTTTAATGAAATTTTATGGGTTATGATGGTTTGAATTGTTATTTTTTATGTTTTTAAGTAATTAATTTTTTAGTTTAATTTTAGTTGTAATTTTGATTATGTTTTTTAATTAAAATATAATAAAATTATTTAAAACATACAAACTTCTGACAGACACTTGATTGTTAGTAATGATGTCTATTTAATTTTTTAATGTGAATGCTAACTTTTTATATGTGATTTTTGGCCAATCCAGTGTAAGTATTGTTTTGATTTTATTTTTAAGAGTGTCAACGAAATATTTCTCCCAGGTTGGTTTTGTGAGCTTATTTATTTTATTTATATTTATAAAGTTTGATGGCAATTTTTGTATGGGTTTTGGCGTTTAGTTGAAAATGGTATTTGGTGGAAGTATGATGAGGATACGAGCGTGGGTCCCACGCATACTATATTTGGGCAGGGTATGTTTGGTTTTGTTGTTTGTGGAAGATTTCAGAAGATTTTCAAAAAGTTTTAACTTTATTTAAAATGATGGTATTTTAATGTTGATCGCAAGTCATAATTAAGTAATAATGTCAACCAAAAAGCTTGGAAATAGCACCCAGATAAAATTCAGCGGGGCGTCTAGGGATTGTGAATTGCTTAACCTATATTTTCATTAAATATTTGATTATATTTTTTTTTTTTGAAAAAAATAGATTAATTGGAACTTACGTGCTAGTACTGTTAATTAGTTAAAAAATTTAGAGTTTTTTTAATTATTATTTTTAATTTATTTATAAATTTAAGCTTACATATGAAATTTTTTTTTTTTATTATCATGATAAAATTTGGGTTTTTGAAAAGGTTTGAACTTTTTTCACATTTTATTTTTAGATAGGTTTGTTTAGTTTTATTAATTAAAATGTCTTACTACAAGATATTTGAAATATTGTACTACTTTGTTTTAAAACTTTAATTTTTATTTATTTTTAATATATTTACATTCTTCAGATATTTTCTTAGTATTTTTTAAGGTTTTAATAGTTTTTTTTTTTTGAAACCCTAATTCAAGAGAAAATCTCCTCTCAAGAGTTTGGATGGGGTGCCAAAATTCACTACTTTCTAAAAAAAAATGTTATTAAATTTAATGTTTTATGAGCTCCCAAATCTTTGGAGTTTTTAAAGGGTTTTTAAATTTCTCTCTAGTTTCGTATGCAGATTTTCACAAAGAAATTGTTGCTAGGCTTCTAGTTTTAGCTTCTGGTATGAATAAAAAATTTTAGCAAAGATTCTCCTTGTCTACTTGCCCACGCCCACTCTTGCTCAACCTTGGAAAATCCACAACACCAACAACAATGGCCAAAAATATGCACATCTCTACCTTTCTCTTGTTAAATGTTTAAAGGAAAAAGTAACGACTAAAAAACCGCAACTCTCTGCCCTTTTTTGTTAGGCCTCTTATTTTAGCTCCTGATCTAGAATAAAAAATTCCATAGAAAATATTCTTCTTGCTTGCATGCTCACGCCCACTCCTGCTCAGCCTTGAAAAATCCATAACACTGGCAACAACGACCAAAGTTTTTCAACTCTTTACCCTTCTATTATTACCCTTTTTTATGCGTTTAACCCCCTTGGAAAATCCACAACACCGGCATGACCAAAAATCTGCATCTCTCTACCCTTTTATTGTTGTCTTTCTCTTTGCTCTAAACCCCTTGGAAAGTCCACACCACCTATAGGAACGGCTTTAAATTTGCAATTCTCTACCCTTCTATTGTTGTCCTTTTCTATGCTCAAAATCCCCCTTCGAAAATCCACAATACCAATAATAACGGTCAAAAATTTACAACTCTTTGTCCTTCTCTTGTTAAATATTTAAAGGAAAAAAGTAATTGTAGACACGAAAAATTGACCCACTTTGAGTGGGCAATCTTCCTTAGTGCCTTTAAGAGGTCCCTCACCCCTGCCAAAGGTAAGGGTAGGCCTCTTCACCCCTCCCTTTGCCTTTTCTAGTGTTTTTAGCGAAATCGTGCACCGTCTTCACAAGGCACGACTTCGCGCAAGCGATATCAAGCCCTGTCAGGATGGGGCGTGACTTCACTATTTTTAACTTAATTTTTAATTTAATTTCATTTTATTCTTTTAAGTCTGCTTAGACATAGGTTTAAACCCTCCAGCATGTTTTGGTTTCGGCTTTGGGTTTATTTTGCCCGCCTTTTTTCCTCTGATTTTGTCTATAAAAGGAAGAAGGTTCTTACCAAATCATAAGATGCAAAGTTTTTAAGTGCAATGCGATATGCGAGTAATGTGAAATTTTGATTATTGATTAAGCTCGAAATCCTTATGATAGTTTGTTCTTCTTCCTTTGTTTTCTTTGCTGCAAGCTAACCCCGAAGTGCGAATTTCGGATTTGATCTTTTGTTGCATAGATTGGATTGATTTATTGTGTAAATTGGTGGATCCATGGTGTAGTTCGAAGAGATAAAGTGCCCGCTCGAATACTTCAATCGTCTATGTCTTCTTTTGTGACATTCATTAGGGTTTGCTCACTTTATTTTTGGTATTTATTTCGTCTTTTACGCTCACTTTTTATTTTTCATTAGTCTGCAGTGATATTCACCCTGCATTAGCGAGGCGCAACTTTGCTTGCCCTAATTAGGGTAAACCAGTCTGCAGAAGTGAAATCATGCCCTGTCCAGGTAGGGCATGACTTTGTTGTTGGGTTATTGCGCTCGCTCCAGGCGAGACGTGATTTTGCCCTAGGGCACATTGGGGGCAATTTCAAGATTTTGTTTTCACTATTGCATTTCATTTTGCATCTAGATCATACTGCTGCATTCTGTTTTTTGTTCCCTATTACTGTATTTTTATTTTATGAATAATTCTTCAAAGGTTAATTTCCACTTTTGTATTAAAAGGTCATCTAAAAGGACCTAGGGGGCTTGAATGCTATGCCTCCAAGATTTGTTACACAGTAGCCTAAGCAGGCCCCCTAATGCTAATTCTATTTTTCAGTGTTCCATGAGTGATCTTACAGAAAAATGTATTCTTGATATCATTGGACAAGAGGCAAAAAATCTAAATCAACCACCGATCTAGATAAGTGTTCTAATCATTCTATTGGTTGAAGATCTGATTTAATTATTGATTCCTAGGCATCTGAAAGTGAAAGGCATTTAGTTTGCATCTAGGGATAATTTGTATGCATATATTTTGTATATTTCTACTTTAAAGGTTTTCTGGAATAAAACCCTAGGTTAGTGAGCATCCAAAATAAAGAATCATTTTAGACTAGCTCTTGTATGCTTGCATTCTATTTTCAGATGTCATATTTTGTTTTTTGCATTGTCTTTTATCTTTTCTAGTTTAGATCTAGCCAGGCCAAACTTAGGTGTTTTCTCAAACCAAATACATCAAACTATCTCGAATATCCTAAGGATTTGGAGCAAGTCCTTAAACCGTTCCTGGTGAACCCTTCCCCCTAGCACCAAGTGTAAAGAACAACATCCTCCGTGGTCACCTTGGCGCTCTCTCTTGCGGATCCAACCAAGAATTGTACACGGTAGGGTAGTTTTCCCCCTCTACATATTTGATGAACCCGACGTGAACGCCTCATTTTCTTTCAAACACTAAGCAAGTTCATTAAATTGTGTGCCAATATTTAAAAAGATAATTATTGTGTATGTAAGTGCGTAAGTTCCTCTTTGGTATTAGTTTGTCTTACTCCTTTTTCTCAATGGCTTCTGATCTTAGGGAAGGATGAAGACTTCTTAGGTTTGATGAGATTTTTCATGAGAATGATCAAATTGATAGAGAAAATCATAACCTAGAAGAAGATATTGATAATCATCTTGATCCTATCCAAGACCCCAATGGGAACATCATCTTTAAATATTTTGATCATATATGGAATTTCTATAAATATCATAAGCATGCATTGGATATGGCCTTAGAGGAAGAAGCATTACTTGAAAAGGATGTCCCACCTCAAGCAAATTCTTTGAGTGAACATTTGAATCATGGTAATCAAACTTATCAACCTACTTATGCCACTTTAGTGACCACCTACATTGGATGGAATTCATCCATTCCTCCAACTAGTAATAGCACCCAAAATTATTTTCAATTTTCTCCTTCATCTTCTAATGTCAATATTGTTTCCTCTGTTTCACCACGAGATAATCTTCCATTCTCACAAGGCACCACCTATAACAACAACCTTCACATTTCCAACCTAAGTTAAGAGAATATGAGAAACTTACATAGTAATCTAGAAATGCCGAATTTGGCAAGTATAGTGAATCAGTTGGTTTCAAGGATGGATATGATTCAACCTTCAGGGTTTACATAAAATTTATAAAGAAATATGTAGTCAGCCATTGGATCCTATTGTTGTTGTTAGACCTTATCCTAAGCATTTTCCTATGCCAATGTTGTCAATCTATAAAGGGACTGAAGATCCAATAGAGCATTTAAGAGGATTTAGAATAGCTTGTCATGATCTTATTTATGATGATATGCTCTTATTGAAAATGTTTCCAAAGAGCCTTGTTGGAGTGGCATTAGAATGGTATTATCGATTGCCCAACTATTCTTTGAAAAGTTTTGAGAAGACCGCATAGATGTTTGTTCATCAGTTTAGTGCTTACATTGAAAAGGAAGTGACTATGAGAGATTTATATGATTTAAAGCAAAGTAAAGAAAAAAAAATCAAAACTATTAGCTCATTGGAGGAGTTTAGTTGGTCGATTAAGACAATTGGTATCTCAGAAATATATGCTTGATATATTCATTGGTAATTTACAAGAACAATTATCTTATGCTCTAGAAACTACTATTGTCACATCTTTAGATCAAGCAATTGAGTTAGCAATAAAAGTGTAAAAATCTCTCATTAGAAGAGGTCAACTCAAGGTTAAAGAAGATAAGCCAATTAAGTCTCAACCTAAGAATAAACAAATAGGAGGTAATAGCAATAGTAGACCCGTTAATAATGTCAATAACAACCTACAAAATATTGTACTTCAAAAACCTCCTCAAAGGAACTTCACAAGACTTAATATCCCTATGGAAGTAGTTTTGAAGCAACTCTTGGATGCTAAGGCGATAGAATTACCTCCAATGAGACAACCAGATACTACAACTCATTGGTATAAAGCAGATCAACATTATGCATATCATAGAGTAGAAGGACATTGGACCAATTATTGTAAAATGTTGAAACATGTGGTTCAAGATTTAATTGATGTCGATCACATTGACACTAGTAGTTTTCAATCTTCCAAAAATTAGCAGAATCATATAGAACAAAATAAACCAACCAAGTATTATATAAAAGTGTACCACATCATTATGATAACAACATGCTTGAATGATAATAACTACTCCAGGAAAACTTATACAGAAGATGGATGATTTGGCAAATATTCCACTCTTAGAACTTCTATATAATTCTCAAGCCCATAAAGAAGCTATGATAAATGTTTTGATACAACAACCAGTACCTCCAGATATTTCTTCTAGTGATATGGCAAAAGTTGTAGTCTCTCTTCGGAAGCCTCATATAACATTTTTAGATAATGATATGGCTCCCTTAGGAGTACAGGAAGATTCTTATCTATAGATCACTGCTTACATTGGGGATACTCTCATCAAAAGGGTTATGATTGATAATGGTTCTTCGCTTAATGTTTGTACACATCGTTTCTTTCAAAAAATTTGATTGAAGAAGGAAGATTTGATTGCATCCAGTTATTAGATTTAGCAATATAGAACAAAGCACATATTTCATTATATCATTTGTGAAGTTTCAAACATGGAGTTTGGGTTTGTCCAAATGATAAACCCTTACATATTATTAATTAACATCCCCTTTCATTAATAACCTAATGTATTATATTCTAACATTCCCCCCATAATACATTAGGTGGGATAATGTATTATGTTCTTGCTTCGAGATTCTTGGTTGAGTTGCTCTGGCTCTTGGTTTTGGCTACTCTTGCTTAGGTAAATACCTCTAGGTCTGCCTCTAGGTCTATCACCTCTGGTTCTATCTTTGGGTATTTTGCCTTTAGGTCTACCTTTGGGTCGTATTGCCTCTAGGTCTACATCTTAGTCATTTGCCTCTATATTTACCTCTCGATCGTTTGTCATTGGGTCATACTTTAGGTCTAAGCAAAGTAGGGTATATTCCCCCTAGAGGGAAAACATGGTGGATAGTTGCTCTCGATGAACAAGAGCAAAATCCTCAGTTTCCTCCTCATCATTAGTATTGGCAACATTCCCTTGTTGCTGGTGTTGTGGTCGGTGTTGGTTCCATTCTCCCTGGTTCTTAGGAGGTGGTCCTCTTTGTGTTGGATTCTTGTTACTCGAATTTCCTTGAGTAAAAGTATTATACCAAAATTCATGCAAGTCATGGCACTTTTTACCATAAATCAAACAATTTTTCTTCGACTTGTTGGAATTTTGGTTGCCTTTTCCTTTTTTGTGGGATGACATCGTGCCCATATAATTTGTTATCATGGCTTGCTCTTCTTCATTTGAGTTCTCATGGAATGCTTCCTCTTGTTGCAATAGGTTGACTAATTCTTCAAAATCTGGCTTCTGCTTAAGGATGTTCAATGATGTCACAAAGGTGTTGATGGGTTGTCGTTAAGCACATCATTAATTCTTAATGAATTTGTCAATCTAGGGTGGTGTCCAAGGCTATTTACGAGAGAAATTTCAAGCAAGGTTGTAGTTCAGTTCATTTAGAAGCAGCGGGTCTTATTGGTGGAATTGATTGTGTGGGGGTTTTGTGTCACTTCTACCCCTAAATTGCATAAATTGAACTTTAATCTATTTGCAAGAATGAAAACTAATTGCTAATTGTAGAAATGAAACCCTAGTTACGAGTTGTAAGAATGAAATCTAATTAAATTACGGAATTGAAACTCTAGTTATAGTTGCAAAATTGAAAGTCTATTTAATCTTGCAATAATTGAAATGAAGCATAAAAACTAGATCCTGTCAATGCTACGTAACGAGAATGTCGTCAATATTCCATGCGGGGTTTTGACAACAAAAACAAGAATGCGGGGAAATTACGAGAAAACATGTAAATTGCTGGAAATGGAAATTTGCAGTGAATTGGAAAGTTGTTGGGAATGAAAAGAATAACCAGATATACCACTAATCATATCACAAAAACATTATGAACAAGAATTAAACAACTAGGAATGTTAGTTGTGCAAAAGAATGAAAATGACAAGTTCACAACTTATTTTGCTATAGCAAAATCAGAATAAAACATGTCTTTCAGTCCTCTTCCTAGGTCTGGAAGTGGCCAACCTCCTTTCTCAGAAGAAGGTTTGAATTCTTCTTTAAGTCTTACTCACACTCATACATAACAAAATAAATGGAATGAAACTGCACTTTTATTGCTTTAGAAACATAATTACAATTCTACTGAAATCTGTTATAGGTCTGAAATCACTATTATATTATCTCTCTATTTATTTTCTATCTCCTCTATCTAATAGCTCAACTTGGACGGGAGCTATCTTTTATAGATGCCTAAAATCTAATTACAAACGAGAAAATATGTTGTTCCTGATATCCTGCATAATTTCCTGGGTTTATCCTAGAAGAGGATCAATTTGATCTTTTCCATAAATGGTGGCTTTGGACGGCAAGGACGACAAATTTAGATGGGAGATATTTTCCCTTAACTTTCTCAACCTTATTATCCCCTTTTCCATTGCCAAAAATCAGTCAACAAGTCAAAAAGTGCTTTCTTTTCTCATTCCGAAGAAAGCGTGTTCATTCCGAAGATATTGTGTTCATTCCGGAGACACTATGTTCATTCCGAAGACACTGTGTTCATTCCGAAGATCTTTAGAATGACCAACTATGTTGACTCCAAATGGTTTTGGCTGCATTTCTCAAGTGGATTAGCCCTCAGGATCATATTGCAATAGTATTCATTCTTCCTTGGATGTGAATTTCATGCCTTGCATTCATTGGCAGCTGGCTGGAATTTATATGGAAAAACCAATTTTTTGCTACACAGTAATAAGTCTTTGTACTATTTGTTGAATTTAGAGAAACTAATGCTTAATGATCATCAAAATAAGAATACTAAAGTGTTGTTGTCAACCTAAGCATGACAAGATAACATAAAACTATACAAGAACTGTTAAAAATCATAATATAATGTCCTTAACACTTCAATCAGGCAAACAGTTAATACACAACATATTAAATCAACTTAACTAGCATATAAGATAATTCACAAGAGTTTTAGGCAGTTTTAACTATTTAAAACATGTTATAAATGAGGCTTATCCAGGCCTCATCAGGTGCGATACGACTTCGAGAGTGCTCTCAAGACAATGGGTACAAGGAGTTTATCTTCCACAGTCTCTCCTAGTGCTTGTAGGGAGGCACAGAGTGTAGCTACTCGACAAAGAAATGATTCCAATTTTTCACCAACTTTCAACTTTAGAGTGTGCAATTATCCTTGAAGATGAAGAATCTGATTTTGATTCTTGGACTCATACACTTGTTGCAACTCTATCCATACTTCAGTAGAAGTCTTAACATCCCGAACATGAGGTTGGGCATCGTCCAAGATACAAAGAAGAAGGATCATACGATCTTTGCGGTCCTAGTGATCAAATGTCTCCTGATCTTTTCCAGCTGTATGTGGATGTTGCTTAGTCCCAGTAACAATCACCCATAGGCCTTCAAATTCAAGAATGACTTGAATCTTTGTTTTCCAGGCTGCATAATTGTCACCTTTGAGGACTTGAGAATCGAAGAGCAGAATTTTAGGAGCAATTGATATTGCCATTTCACGAGGACAAAAGATTCACTATCACCTCTTTTTTTTTCTTTTCTTTTTTAAGTTATTTATTAATCAAATTTATAAATATTAAAGTCTCATTATAAAATTTATAAAGAAACTCTAATATTGAAATTTTATAAAGTACCAATATAAAAGTTATAAAGTAACTTTAATATTATAAATTTAATAATAAATTTGCTTTAATATTATAACTTTAATAATAAAGTTGCTTTAATAATAATAACTTATTATAACTTTAATAATAAATTTACATCAGGGCTAGTAACTTTAATATTTTGTAACTTTAATAATAAAGTTACTTTATAATACACTCGACAATTGAAAAGGTTACTTTATAATAGAGCCCTCCATGGAATATCTTTAATTCACGTCATGGAGCCCTCAAATTCACAGAGCCCTCAAATTTACTTCTACAATTAACAGAAGGAGACCTCCAAATCTTTGGCGTGTAGGGGCTTGTTTTTGGATTTAATATTAAAATTTCAACTAGCCCTAACCGGAGCTAGATCTATTCAAATTCAACGTTGAACGTCCTCCAAGATTGATCGTCTGCATCTGCCATTAACCGATCGCCAATCTCCAAAGGTTACACGAGATTTGCGAGTTTTTTATTTATATGCACACTATATATATATTATATATAATATAATATATATATATAGTGTGCATATAAATAAAAAACTATATATAATATATATAGTGTGTGCATATAAATAAAAAAGCTGCAAATCTCGTGTAACCTTTGGAGATTGGCGGTCGGTTAATGGCAGATGCAAATGCTAGATGTTATACGAATTTTGGAGGGAGAGCTTGCTGGTAGTAATGGTTGTTGTACATGCCTTTTATGTTTGGAACACGACATGTCCCAAAATTCTCGTTCCACAACAGCTACAACCTTACCGATGCACTTAAAGGTCTGTTCAACAGGGAAAATTTTCCAAAAATTGAAGGTTCTCGATTCACTGTTATTAATACCTAGCTCATCGTTGAATTAACAACCTTTATCACGATAGCCAATTTTAGCTAAATTATGCTTCAAAATCCAATGATGGCATTGAGAAAATTTATGTGGGAGACGCTTCTGGTGTAGATTTGGCCTGCTATTTTAGGAGAGGCCTGCTATTTTGCCTCTAGGTCTACCTTTGGGTTGTATTGCCTCTAGGTCTACATCTTAGTCATTTGCCTCTATATTTACCTCTCGATCGTTTGTCATTGGGTCATACTTTAGGTCTAAGCAAAGTAGGGTATATTCCCCCTAGAGGGAAAACATGGTGGATAGTTGCTCTCGATGAAAAAGAGCAAAATCATCAGTTTCCTCCTCATCATTAGTATTGGCAACATTACCTTGTTGTTGGTGTTGTGGACGGTGTTGGTTCCATTCTCCCTGGTTCTTAGGAGGTGGTCCTATTTGTGTTGGATTCTTGTTACTCGAATTTCCTTGAGTAAAAGTATTATACCAAAATTCATGCAAGTCATGGCACTTTTTACCATAAATCAAACAATTTTTCTTCGACTTGTTGGAATTTTGGTTGCCTTTTCCTTTTTTGTGGGATGACATCGTGCCCATATAATTTGTTATCATGGCTTGCTCTTCTTCATTTGAGTTCTCATGGAATGCTTCCTCTTGTTGCAATAGGTTGACTAATTCTTCAAAATCTGGCTTCTGCTTAAGGATGTTCAATGATGTCACAAAGGTGTTGATGGGCTGTCGTTAAGCACATCATTAATTATTAATGAATTTGTCAATCTAGGGTGGTGTCCAAGGCTATTTACGAGATAAATTTCAAGCAAGGTTGTAGTTCAGTTCATTTGGAAGCAGCAGGTCTTATTGGTGGAATTGATTGTGTGGGGGTTTTGTGTCACTTCTACCCCTAAATTGCATAAATTGAACTTTAATCTATTTGCAAGAATGAAAACTAATTGCTAATTGTAGAAATGAAACCCTAGTTACAGTTGTAAGAATGAAATCTAATTAAATTGCAGAATTGAAACTCTAGTTATAGTTGCAAAATTGAAAGTCTATTTAATCTTGCAATAATTGAAATGAAACATAAAAACTAGATCCTGTCAATGCTCTATAACAGAATGTCATCAATATTCTGTGCAGGGTTTTGACAACAAAAACAAGAATGCAGGGAAATTACAGAAAACTTGTAAATTGTTGGAAATGGAAATTTGCAGTGAATTGGAAAGTTGTTGGGAATGAAAAGAATAACCAGATATACCACTAATCATATCACAAAAACATTATGAACAAGAATTAAACAACTAGGAATGTTAGTCGTGCAAAAGAATGAAAATGACAAGTTCACAACTTATTTTGTTGTAGCAAAATCAGAATAAAACATGTCTTTCAGTCCTCTTCCTAGGTCTGGAAGTGGCCAGCCTCCTTTCTCAGAAGAAGGTTTGAATTCTTCTTTAAGTCTTACTCACACTCATACATAACAAAATAAATGGAATGAAACTGCACTTTTATTGCTTCAGAAACATAATTACAATTTTGTTGAAATCTGTTATAGGTCTGAAATCACTATTCTATTATCTCTCTATTTATTTTCTATCTCCTCTATCTAATAGCTCAACCTGGACGGGAGCTATCTTTTATAGATGCCTAAAATCTAATTACAAACAGAAAATATGTTGTTCCTGATATCCTGCATAATTTCCTGGGTTTATCCTAGAAGAGGATCAATTTGATCTTTTCCATAAATGGTGGCTTTGGATGGCAAGGACGACAAATTTAGATGGGAGATATTTTCCCTTAAATTTCTCAACCTTATTATCCCCTTTTCCATTGCCAAAAATCAGTCAACAAGTGCTTTCTTTTCTCATTCCGAAGAAACTGTGTTCATTCCGAAGATATTGTGTTCATTCCAGAGACACTATGTTCATTTCGAAGACACTGTGTTCATTCCGAAGATCTTTAGAATGACCAACTATGTTGACTCCAAATGGTTTTGGCTGCATTTCTCAAGTGGATTAGCCCTCAGGATCATATTGCAATAGTATTCATTCTTCCTTGGATGTGAATTTCATGCCTTGCATTCATTGGCAGCTGGCTGGAATTTATATGGAAAAACCAATTTTTTGCTGCACAATAATAAGTCTTTGTACTATTTGTTGAATTTAGAGAAACTAATGCTTAATGATCATCAAAATAAGAATACTAAAGTGTTGTTGTCAACCTAAGCATGACAAGATAACATAAAACTATACAAGAACTGTTAAAAATCAGAATATAATGTCCTTAACACTTCAATCAGGCAAACAATTAATACACAACATATTAAATCAACTTAACTAGCATATAAGATAATTCACAAGAGTTTTAGGCAGTTTTAACTATTTAAAACATGCTATAAATGAGGCTTATCCGGGCCTCATCAGGTGCGATACGACTTCGAGAGTGCTCTCAGGACAATGGGTACAAGGAGCTTATCTTCCATAGTCTCTCCTAGTGCTTGTAGGGAGGCATGAAGTGTAGCTACTCGACAAAGAAATGATTCCAAATTTTCACCACCTTTCAACTTTAGAGTGTGCAATTATCCTTGAAGATGAAGAATTTGATTTTGATTCTTGGACTCATACACTTGCTGCAACTCTGTCCATACTTCAGTAGAAGTATTAACATCCCGAACATGAGGTTGGGCATCGTCCAAGATACAAAGAAGAAGGATCATACGATCTTTGTGGTCCTAGTGATCAAATGTCTCCTGATCTTTTCTAGCTGTATGTGGATGTTGCTTAGTCCCAGTAACAATCACCCATAGGCCTTCAAATTCAAGAATGACTTGAATCTTTGTTTTCCAGGCTGCATAATTGTCACCTTTGAGGACTTGAGAATCGAAGAGCAGAATTTTAGGAGCAATTGATATTGCCATTTCACGAGGACAAAAGATTCACTATCACCTTTTTTTTTTCTTTTCTTTTTTAAGTTATTTATTAATCAAATTTATAAATATTAAAGTCTCATTATAAAATTTATAAAGAAACTCTAATATTGAAATTTTATAAAGTACCAATATAAAAGTTATAAAGTAACTTTAATATTATAAATTTAATAATAAATTTGCTTTAATATTATAACTTTAATAATAAAGTTGCTTTAATAATAATAACTTATTATAACTTTAATAATAAATTTACATCAGGGCTAGTAACTTTAATATTTTGTAACTTTAATAATAAAGTTACTTTATAATACGCTCGACAATTGAAAAGGTTACTTTATAATAGAGCCCTCCTTGGAATATCTTTAATTCACGTCATGGAGCCCTCAAATTCACAGAGCCCTCAAATTTACTTCTACAATTAACAGAAGGAGACCTCCAAATCTTTGGCGTGTAGGGGCTTGTTTTTGGATTTTATATTAAAATTTCAACTAGCCCTAATCGGAGCTAGATCTATTCAAATTCAACGTTGAACGTCCTCCAAGATTGATCGTCTGCATCTGCCATTAACCGATCGCCAATCTCCAAAGGTTACACGAGATTTGCAGTTTTTTATTTATATGCACACTATATATATATTATATATAATATAATATATATATATAGTGTGCATATAAATAAAAAACTATATATAATATATATAGTGTGTGCATATAAATAAAAAATTGCAAATCTCGTGTAACCTTTGGAGATTGGCGGTCGGTTAATGGCAGATGCAAATGCTAGACGTTATACGAATTTTGGAGGGAGAGCTTGCTGGTAGTAATGGTTGTTGTACATGCCTTTTATGTTTGGAACACGACATGTCCCAAAATTCTCGTTCCACAACAGCTACAACCTTACCGATGCACTTAAAGGTCTGTTCAACAGGGAAAATTTTCCAAAAATTGAAGGTTCTCGATTCACTGTTATTAATACCTAACTCATCGTTGAATTAACAACCTTTATCACGATAGCCAATTTTAGCTAAATTATGCTTCAAAATCCAATGATGGCATTGAGAAAATTTATGTGGGAGACGCTTCTGGTGTAGATTTGGCCTACTATTTTAGGAGAGGCCTGCTATTTTGCCTCTAGGTCTACCTTTGGGTCGTATTGCCTCTAGGTCTACATATTAGTCATTTGCCTCTATATTTACCTCTCGATCGTTTGTCATTGGGTCATACTTTAGGTCTAAGCAAAGTAGGGTATATTCCCCCTAGAGGGAAAACATGGTGGATAGTTGCTCTCGATGAACAAGAGCAAAATCCTCAGTTTCCTCCTCATCATTAGTATTGGCAACATTCCCTTGTTGCTGGTGTTGTGGTCGGTGTTGGTTCCATTCTCCCTGGTTCTTAGGAGGTGGTCCTCTTTGTGTTGGATTCTTGTTACTCGAATTTCCTTGAGTAAAAGTATTATACCAAAATTCATGCAAGTCATGGCACTTTTTACCATAAATCAAACAATTTTTCTTCGACTTGTTGGAATTTTGGTTGCCTTTTCCTTTTTTGTGGGATGACATCGTGCCCATATAATTTGTTATCATGGCTTGCTCTTCTTCATTTGAGTTCTCATGGAATGCTTCCTCTTGTTGCAATAGGTTGACCAATTCTTCAAAATCAGCTTCGCTTAAGGATGTTCAATGATGTCACAAAGGTGCTTGATGGGATCGTCGTTAAGCACATCATTAATTCTTAATGAATTTGTCAATCTAGGGTGGTGTCCAAGGCTATTTACGAGAGAAATTTCAAGCAAGGTTGTAGTTCGAGTTCATTTGGAAGCGACGAGGTCTTATTGGTAGAATTGATTGTGTGGGGGTTTTGTGTCACTTCTACCCCTAAATTGCATAAATTGAACTTTAATCTATTTGCAAGAATGAAAACTAATTGCTAATTGTAGAAATGAAACCCTAGTTACGATTGTAAGAATGAAATCTAATTAAATTACGGAATTGAAACTCTAGTTATAGTTGCAAAATTGAAAGTCTATTTAATCTTGCAATAATTGAAATGAAGCATAAAAATTAGATCCTGTCAATGCTCTGTAACAGAAGGTCGTCAATATTCTGTGCAGGGTTTTGACAACAAAAACAAGAATGTAGGGAAATTACAAAAAACTTGTAAATTGTTGGAAATGGAAATTTGCAGTGAATTGGAAAGTTTTTGGGAATGAAAAGAATAACCAGATATACCACTAATCATATCACAAAAACATTATGAACAAGAATTAAACAACTAGGAATGTTAGTTGTGCAAAAGAATGAAAATGACAAGTTCACAACTTATTTTGCTGTAGCAAAATCAGAATAAAACATGTCTTTCAGTCCTCTTCCTAGGTCTGGAAGTGGCCAGCCTCCTTTCTCAGAAGAAGGTTTGAATTCTTCTTTAAGTCTTACTCACACTCATACATAACAAAATAAATGGAATGAAACCGCACTTTTATTGCTTCAGAAACATAATTACAATTCTGCTGAAATATGTTATAGGTCCGAAATCACTATTATATTATCTCTCTATTTATTTTCTATCTCCTCTATCTAATAGCTCAACCTCGGACGGGAGCTATCTTTTATAGATGCCTAAAATCTAATTACAAACAGAAAATATGTTGTTCTTGATATCCTGCAAAATTTCCTGGGTTTATCCTAGAAGAGGATCAATTTGATCTTTTCCATAAATGGTGGCTTTGGACGGCAAGGACGACAAATTTAGATGGGAGATATTTTCCCTTAACTTTCTCAACCTTATTATCCTCTTTTCCATTGCCAAAAATCAGTCAAAAAGTGCTTTCTTTTCTCATTCCGAAGAAACTGTGTTCATTCCGAAGATATTGTGTTCATTCCAGAGACACTATGTTCATTTCGAAGACACTGTGTTCATTCCGAAGATCTTTAGAATGACCAACTATGTTGACTCCAAATGGTTTTGGCTGCATTTCTCAAGTGGATTAGCCCTCAGGATCATATTGCAATAGTATTCATTCTTCCTTGGATGTGAATTTCATGCCTTGCATTCATTGGCGAATTGCTGGAATTTATATGGAAAAACCAATTTTTCTTTGCACAAGTAATAAGTCTTTGTACTATTTGTTGAATTTAGAGAAACTAATGCTTAATGATCATCAAAATAAGAATACTAAAGTGTTGTTGTCAACCTAAGCATGACAAGATAACATAAAACTATACAAGAACTGTTAAAAATCATAATATAATGTCCTTAACACTTCAATCAGGCAAACAGTTAATACACAACATATTAAATCAACTTAACTAGCATATAAGATAATTCACAAGAGTTTTAGGCAGTTTTAACTATTTAAAACATGTTATAAATGAGGCTTATCCAGGCCTCATCAGGTGCGATACGACTTCGAGAGTGCTCTCAGGACAATGGGTACAAGGAGTTTATCTTCCACAGTCTCTCCTAGTGCTTGTAGGGAGGCACAGAGTGTAGCTACTCGACAAAGAAATGATTCCAATTTTTCACCAACTTTCAACTTTAGAGTGTGCAATTATCCTTGAAGATGAAGAATCTGATTTTGATTCTTGGACTCATACACTTGCTGCAACTCTGTCCATACTTCAGTAGAAGTCTTAACATCCCGAACATGAGGTTGGGCATCGTCCAAGATACAAAGAAGAAGGATCATACGATATTTGCGGTCCTAGTGATCAAATGTCTCCTGATCTTTTCCAGCTATATGTGGATGTTGCTTAGTCCCAGTAACAATCACCCATAGGCCTTCAAATTCAAGAATGACTTGAATCTTTTTTTTCCAGGCTGCATAATTGTCACCTTTGAGGACTTGAGAATCGAAGAGCAGAATTTTAGGAGCAATTGATATTGCCATTTCACGAGGACAAAAGATTCACTATCACCTTTTTTTTTTCTTTTCTTTTTTAAGTTATTTATTAATCAAATTTATAAATATTAAAGTCTCATTATAAAATTTATAAAGAAACTCTAATATTGAAATTTTATAAAGTACCAATATAAAAGTTATAAAGTAACTTTAATATTATAAATTTAATAATAAATTTGCTTTAATATTATAACTTTAATAATAAAGTTGCTTTAATAATAATAACTTATTATAACTTTAATAATAAATTTACATCAGGGCTAGTAACTTTAATATTTTGTAACTTTAATAATAAAGTTACTTTATAATACACTCGACAATTGAAAAGGTTACTTTATAATAGAGCCCTCCATGGAATATCTTTAATTCACGTCATGGAGCCCTCAAATTCACAGAGCCCTCAAATTTACTTCTACAATTAACAGAAGGAGACCTCCAAATCTTTGGCGTGTAGGGACTTGTTTTTGGATTTAATATTAAAATTTCAACTGGCCCTAATTGGAGCTAGATCTATTCAAATTCAACGTTGAACGTCCTCCAAGATTGATCGTCTGCATCTGCCATTAACCGATCGCCAATCTCCAAAGGTTACACGAGATTTGTAGTTTTTTATTTATATGCACACTATATATATATTATATATAATATAATATATATATAGTGTGCATATAAATAAAAAACTACAAATCTCGTGTAACCTTTGGAGATTGGCGGTCGGTTAATGGCAGATGCAAATGCTAGACGTTATACGAATTTTGGAGGGAGAGCTTGCTGGTAGTAATGGTTGTTGTACATGCCTTTTATGTTTGGAACACGACATGTCCCAAAATTCTCGTTCCACAACAGCTACTACCTTACCGATGCACTTAAAGGTCCTGTTCAACGAGGAAAATTTTCCAAAAATTGAAGGTTCTCGATTCACTGTTATTAATACCTAGCTCATCGTTGAATTAACAACCTTTATCACGATAGCCAATTTTAGCTAAATTATGCTTCAAAATCCAATGATGGCATTGAGAAAATTTATGTGGGAGACGCTTCTGGTGTAGATTTGGCCTGCTATTTTAGGAGAGGCCTGCTATTTTGCCTCTAGGTCTACCTTTGGGTCGTATTGCCTCTAGGTCTACATCTTAGTCATTTGCCTCTATATTTACCTCTCGATCGTTTGTCATTGGGTCATACTTTAGGTCTAAGCAAAGTAGGGTATATTCCCCCTAGAGGGAAAACATGGTGGATAGTTGCTCTCGATGAAAAAGAGTAAAATCATCAGTTTCCTCCTCATCATTAGTATTGGCAACATTCCCTTGTTGCTGGTGTTGTGGTCGGTGTTGGTTCCATTCTCCCTGGTTCTTAGGAGGTGGTCCTCTTTGTGTTGGATTCTTGTTACTCGAATTTCCTTGAGTAAAAGTATTATACCAAAATTCATGCAAGTCATGGCACTTTTTACCATAAATCAAACAATTTTTCTTCGACTTGTTGGAATTTTGGTTGCCTTTTCATTTTTTGTTGGATGACATCGTGCCCATATAATTTGTTATCATGGCTTGCTCTTCTTCATTTGAGTTCTCATGGAATGCTTCCTCTTGTTGCAATAGGTTGACTAATTCTTCAAAATCTGGCTTCTGCTTAAGGATGTTCAATGATGTCACAAAGGTGCTGATGGGCTGTCGTTAAGCACATCATTAATTCTTAATGAATTTGTCAATCTAGGGTGGTGTCCAAGGCTATTTACGAGAGAAATTTCAAGCAAGGTTGTAGTTCAGTTCATTTGGAAGCAACGAGGTCTTATTGGTGGAATTGATTGTGTGGGGGTTTTGTGTCACTTCTACCCCTAAATTGCATAAATTGAACTTTAATCTATTTGCAAGAATGAAAACTAATTGCTAATTGTAGAAATGAAACCCTAGTTACAGTTGTAAGAATGAAATCTAATTAAATTGCAGAATTGAAACTCTAGTTATAGTTGCAAAATTGAAAGTCTATTTAATCTTGCAATAATTGAAATGAAGCATAAAAACTAGATCCTGTCAATGCTCTGTAACAGAAGGTCGTCAATATTCCGTGCGGGGTTTTGACAACAAAAACAAGAATGCAGGGAAATTACGAGAAAACTTGTAAATTGTTGGAAATGGAAATTTGCGAGTGAATTGGAAAGTTGTTGGGAATGAAAAGAATAACCAGATATACCACTAATCATATCACAAAAACATTATGAACAAGAATTAAACAACTAGGAATGTTAGCTGTGCAAAAGAATGAAAATGACAAGTTCACAACTTATTTTTCTGTAGCAAAATCAGAATAAAACATGTCTTTCAGTCCTCTTCCTTGGTCTGGAAGTGGCCAGCCTCATTTCTCAGAAGAAGGTTTGAATTCTTCTTTAAGTCTTACTCACACTCATACATAACAAAATAAATGGAATGAAACTGCACTTTTATTGCTTCAGAAACATAATTACAATTCCCCTGAAATCTGTTATAGGTCTGAAATCACTATTCTATTATCTCTCTATTTATTTTCTATCTCCTCTATCTAATAGCTCAACCTAGACGGGAGCTATCTTTTATAGATGCCTAAAATCTAATTACAAACAGAAAATATGTTGTTCCTGATATCCTGCATAATTTCCTGGGTTTATCCTAGAAGAGGATCAATTTGATCTTTTTCATAAATGGTGGCTTTGGACAGCAAGGACGACAAATTTAGATGGGAGATATTTTCCCTTAACTTTCTCAACCTTATTATCCCCTTTTCCATCGCCAAAATTCAGTCAACAAGTCAAAAAGTGCTTTCTTTTCTCATTCCGAAGAAACTGTGTTCATTCCGAAGACATTGTGTTCATTCCGGAGACACTATGTTCATTTCGAAGACACTGTGTTCATTCCGAAAATCTTTAGAATGACCAACTATGTTGACTCCAAATGGTTTTGGCTGCATTTCTCAAGTGGATTAGCCCTCAGGATCATATTGCAATAGTATTCATTCTTCCTTGGATGTGAATTTCATGCCTTGCATTCATTGGCAGCTGGCTGGAATTTATATGGAAAAACCAATTTTTTGCTGCACAATAATAAGTCTTTGTACTATTTGTTGAATTTAGAGAAACTAATGCTTAATGATCATCAAAATAAGAATACTAAAGTGTTGTTGTCAACCTAAGCATGACAAGATAACATAAAACTATACAAGAACTGTTAAAAATCATAATATAATGTCCTTAACACTTCAATCAGGCAAACAGTTAATACACAACATATTAAATCAACTTAACTAGCATATAAGATAATTCACAAGAGTTTTAGGCAGTTTTAACTATTTAAAACATGCTATAAATGAGGCTTATCCAGGCCTCATCAGGTGCGATACGACTTCGAGAGTGCTCTCAGGACAATGGGTACAAGGAGTTTATCTTCCACAGTCTCTCCTAGTGCTTGTAGGGAGGCACAGAGTGTAGCTACTCGACAAAGAAATGATTCCAATTTTTCACCAACTTTCAACTTTAGAGTGTGCAATTATCCTTGAAGATGAAGAATCTGATTTTGATTCTTGGACTCATACACTTGCTGCAACTCTGTCCATACTTCAGTAGAAGTCTTAACATCCCGAACATGAGGTTGGGCATCGTCCAAGATACAAAGAAGAAGGATCATACGATCTTTGCGGTCCTAGTGATCAAATGTCTCCTGATCTTTTCCAGCTGTATGTGGATGTTGCTTAGTCCCAGTAACAATCACCCATAGGCCTTCAAATTCAAGAATGACTTGAATCTTTTTTTTCCAGGCTGCATAATTGTCACCTTTGAGGACTTGAGAATCGAAGAGCAGAATTTTAGGAGCAATTGATATTGCCATTTCACGAGGACAAAAGATTCACTATCACCTTTTTTTTTTCTTTTCTTTTTTAAGTTATTTATTAATCAAATTTATAAATATTAAAGTCTCATTATAAAATTTATAAAGAAACTCTAATATTGAAATTTTATAAAGTACCAATATAAAAGTTATAAAGTAACTTTAATATTATAAATTTAATAATAAATTTGCTTTAATATTATAACTTTAATAATAAAGTTGCTTTAATAATAATAACTTATTATAACTTTAATAATAAATTTACATCAGGGCTAGTAACTTTAATATTTTGTAACTTTAATAATAAAGTTACTTTATAATACACTCGACAATTGAAAAGGTTACTTTATAATAGAGCCCTCCATGGAATATCTTTAATTCACGTCATGGAGCCCTCAAATTCACAGAGCCCTCAAATTTACTTCTACAATTAACAGAAGGAGACCTCCAAATCTTTGGCGTGTAGGGGCTTGTTTTTGGATTTAATATTAAAATTTCAACTAGCCCTAACCGGAGCTAGATCTATTCAAATTCAACGTTGAACGTCCTCCAAGATTGATCGTCTGCATCTGCCATTAACCGATCGCCAATCTCCAAAGGTTACACGAGATTTGCAGTTTTTTATTTATATGCACACTATATATATATTATATATAATATAATATATATATATAGTGTGCATATAAATAAAAAATTATATATAATATATATAGTGTGTGCATATAAATAAAAAACTGCAAATCTCGTGTAACCTTTGGAGATTGGCGGTCGGTTAATGGCAGATGCAAATGCTAGATGTTATACGAATTTTGGAGGGAGAGCTTGCTGGTAGTAATGGTTGTTGTACATGCCTTTTATGTTTGGAACACGACATGTCCCAAAATTCTCGTTCCACAACAGCTACAACCTTACCGATGCACTTAAAGGTCTGTTCAACAGGGAAAATTTTCCAAAAATTGAAGGTTCTCGATTCACTGTTATTAATACCTAGCTCATCGTTGAATTAACAACCTTTATCACGATAGCCAATTTTAGCTAAATTATGCTTCAAAATCCAATGATGGCATTGAGAAAATTTATGTGGGAGACGCTTCTGGTGTAGATTTGGCCTGCTATTTTAGGAGAGGCCTGCTATTTTGCCTCTAGGTCTACCTTTGGGTTGTATTGCCTCTAGGTCTACATCTTAGTCATTTGCCTCTATATTTACCTCTCGATCGTTTGTCATTGGGTCATACTTTAGGTCTAAGCAAAGTAGGGTATATTCCCCCTAGAGGGAAAACATGGTGGATAGTTGCTCTCGATGAACAAGAGAAAAATCCTCAGTTTCCTCCTCATCATTAGTATTGGCAACATTCCCTTGTTGCTGGTGTTGTGGTCGGTGTTGGTTCCATTCTCCCTGGTTCTTAGGAGGTGGTCCTCTTTGTGTTGGATTCTTGTTACTCGAATTTCCTTGAGTAAAAGTATTATACCAACATTCATGCAAGTCATGGCACTTTTTACCATAAATCAAACAACTTTTCTTCGACTTGTTGGGATTTTTGTTGCCTTTTCCTTGGTGGAATGACATCGTGCCCATATAATTTGTTATCATGGCTTGCTCTTCTTCATTTGAGTTCTCATGGAATGCTTCCTCTTGTTGCAATAGGTTGACTAATTCTTCAAAATCTGGCTTCTGCTTAAGGATGTTCAATGATGTCACAAAGGTGCTGATGGGCTGTCGTTAAGCACATCATTAATTCTTAATGAATTTGTCAATCTAGGGTGGTGTCCAAGGCTATTTACGAGAGAAATTTCAAGCAAGGTTGTAGTTCAGTTCATTTGGAAGCAGCAGGTCTTATTGGTGGAATTGATTGTGTGGGGGTTTTGTGTCACTTCTACCCCTAAATTGCATAAATTGAACTTTAATCTATTTGCAAGAATGAAAACTAATTGCTAATTGTAGAAATGAAACCCTAGTTACGAGTTGTAAGAATGAAATCTAATTAAATTGCAGAATTGAAACTCTAGTTATAGTTGCAAAATTGAAAGTCTGTTTAATCTTGCAATAATTGAAATGAAGCATAAAAACTAGATCCTGTCAATGCTCTGTAACAGAATGTCGTCAATATTTTGTGCAGAGTTTTGACAACAAAAACAAGAATGCGGGGAAATTACGGAAAACTTGTAAATTGCTGGAAATGAAAATTTGCAATGAATTGGAAAGTTGTTGGGAATGAAAAGAATAACCAGATATACCACTAATCATATCACAAAAACATTATGAACAAGAATTAAACAACTAGGAATGTTAGCTGTGCAAAAGAATGAAAATGACAAGTTCACAACTTATTTTGCTGTAGCAAAATCAGAATAAAACATGTCTTTCAGTCCTCTTCCTAGGTCTGGAAGTGGCCAGCCTCCTTTCTCAGAAGAAGGTTTGAATTCTTCTTTAAGTCTTACTCACACTCATACATAACAAAATAAATGGAATGAAGCGCACTTTTATTGCTTGAAACATAATTACAATTCTCCCGAAATCTGTTATAGGTCCGAAATCACTATTCTATTATCTCTCTATTTATTTTCTATCTCATCTATCTAATAGCTTAACCTCGGACGGGAGCTATCTTTTATAGATGCCTAAAATCTAATTACAAACAGAAAATATGTTGTTCCTGATATCCTGCATAATTTCTTGGGTTTATCCTAGAAGAGGATCAATTTGATCTTTTCCATAAATGGTGGCTTTGGACAACAAGGATGACAAATTTAGATGGGAGATATTTTCCCTTAACTTTCTCAACCTTATTATCCCCTTTTCCATCGCCAAAAATCAGTCAACAAGTCAAAAAGTGCTTTCTTTTCTCATTCGAAGAAAGCTGTGTTCATTCCGAAGATATTGTGTTCATTCCGGAGACACTATGTTCATTTCGAAGACACTGTGTTCATTCGAAGATCTTTAGAATGACCAACTATGTTGACTCCAAATGGTTTTTGCTGCATTTCTCAAGTGGATTAGCCCTCAGGATCATATTGCAATAGTATTCATTCTTCCTTGGATGTGAATTTCATGCCTTGCATTCATTGGCAGTGGCTGGAATTTATATGGAAAAACCAATTTTTCTTTGCAGATAATAAGTCTTTGTACTATTTGTTGAATTTAGAGAAACTAATGCTTAATGATCATCAAAATAAGACTACTAAAGTGTTGTTGTCAACCTAAGCATGACAAGATAACATAAAACTATACAAGAACTGTTAAAAATCGAGAATATAATGTCCTTAACACTTCAATCGGGCAAACGAGTTAATACACAACATATTAAATCAACTTAACTAGCATATAAGATAATTCACAAGAGTTTTAGGCAGTTTTAACTATTTAAAACATGCTATAAATGAGGCTTATCCAGGCCTCATCAGGTGCGATACGACTTCGAGAGTGCTCTCAGGACAATGGGTACAAGGAGTTTATCTTCCATAGTCTCTCCTAGTGCTTGTAGGGAGGCACAGAGTGTAGCTACTCGACAAAGAAATGATTCCAATTTTTCACCAACTTTCAACTTTAGAGTGTGCAATTATCCTTGAAGATGAAGAATCTGATTTTGATTCTTGGACTCATACACTTGCTGCAACTCTGTTCATACTTCAGTAGAAGTCTTAAAATCCTGAACATGAGGTTGGGCATCATCCAAGATACAAATAAGAAGGATCATACGAGCTTTGCGGTCCTAGTGATCAAATGTCTCCTGATCTTTTCCAGCTATATGTGGATGTTGCTTAGTCCCAGTAACAATCACCCATAGGCCTTCAAATTCAAGAATGACTTGAATCTTTGTTTTCCAGGTTGCATAATTGTCACCTTTGAGGACTTGAGAATAGAAGAGCAGAATTTTAGGAGCAATTGATATTGCCATTTCACGAGGACAAAAGATTCACTATCACCTTTTTTTTTTCTTTTCTTTTTTAAGTTATTTATTAATCAAATTTATAAATATTAAAGTCTCATTATAAAATTTATAAAGAAACTCTAATATTGAAATTTTATAAAGTACCAATATAAAAGTTATAAAGTAACTTTAATATTATAAATTTAATAATAAATTTGCTTTAATATTATAACTTTAATAATAAAGTTGCTTTAATAATAATAACTTATTATAACTTTAATAATAAATTTACATCAGGGCTAGTAACTTTAATATTTTGTAACTTTAATAATAAAGTTACTTTATAATACACTCGACAATTGAAAAGGTTACTTTATAATAGAGCCCTCCATGGAATATCTTTAATTCACGTCATGGAGCCCTCAAATTCACAGAGCCCTCAAATTTACTTCCACAATTAACAGAAGGAGACCTCCAAATCTTTGGCGTGTAGGGCTTGTTTTTGGATTTAATATTAAAATTTCAACTAGCCCTAATCGGAGCTAGATCTATTCAAATTCAACGTTGAACGTCCTCCAAGATTGATCGTCTGCATCTGCCATTAACCGATCGCCAATCTCCAAAGGTTACACGAGATTTGCAGTTTTTTATTTATATGCACACTATATATATATTATATATAATATAATATATATATAGTGTGCATATAAATAAAAAACTATATATAATATATATATAGTGTGCATATAAATAAAAAATTGCAAATCTCGTGTAACCTTTGGAGATTGGCGGTCGGTTAATGGCAGATGCAAATGCTAGACGTTATACGAATTTTGGAGGGAGAGCTTGCTGGTAGTAATGGTTGTTGTACATGCCTTTTATGTTTGGAACACGACATGTCCCAAAATTCTCGTTCCACAATAGCTACAACCTTACCGATGCACTTAAAGGTCTGTTCAACAGGGAAAATTTTCCAAAAATTGAAGGTTCTCGATTCACTGTTATTAATACCTAGCTCATCGTTGAATTAACAACCTTTATCACGATAGCCAATTTTAGCTAAATTATGCTTCAAAATCCAATGATGGCATTTAGAAAATTTATGTGGGAGACGCTTCTGGTGTAGATTTGGCCTGCTATTTTAGGAGATGCTTCTTTCCCAGCACATCTATGTGCCTACACTGTCAAGTTTTGAAATATATCTTGGTTCCAACCGCAGCATAGAGGACTCAGCCGCTAGGTAGGTTCAAAATATTTTGGGCATTGGATGCACCAATTTTCTTTCACACGTCTGATGGCAGACAACGAAGCAATGTTTTCCTACCTTGGTGCTCTGATACCATATTAGATTTAGCAATGTAGAACAAAGCACATATTTCATTATATCATTTGTGAAGTTTTATACATGGAGTCTAGGTCTGTCCAAAGGACGTACCCTTACATATTATTAATTAACATACCCTTTCATTAATAACCTAATGTATTATATTCTAACACTAGTGACATCATTAAAACTTTCAGCAATGATTCTCAAGAAGCTTGTGGCACTATATTACTCCCTCTTAGAGTTGGACCCAAAATTTTAAAAACAATGTTTTATGTGGTGTCTTGTCCTACATCTTTTAATCTTCTTCTTGGACGACCTTGGATTCATGCAATGAAGGTTGTCCCTTCTACTTTTCACCAATGTATAAAATTTGAATTTGAAAATCAAATCATTTCTATCATGGGAGATCCTCATCCATTTGAATTTTTCTCACCAGAGGATCTAGCCCAAATCAATTCATCACAGTCTTCCTCTAAAAATTCTTCTACAAATGTTCCATCACAGGATCAAGATGACTCTTCTTGTTTAGATCTTCTCTTTGATGAATCTCATCAAGGTTTAGAGTGGAGTGTTAAGGATGAGGGTCCACCCTCTCCTAAGGTCTTAACCCCAGAGTCATATGTTATAGATGAGGCTTTATCTCATAATGACATCAGCTTTGATGGGTTTGTCCCTTGCGTAGCGTAGGTTGAGTCTTCTAGTTCTCAAGTGGACTTTGGTTCTATGTCTCCCGAGGACCTTGAGAAATTAGGAGTGATTCCTGCCCCACCTCCTCTTGAGGATGAGTTATCCATTCTTATTGAGGAGACCATAGATGTGAACATAGGTTTTGAGGAAGCCCCTAGAATCCTTAAGTTAGGCAAAGCCTTGACCATGGACGAGCAGGAGCAATTGACCAATTTATTGAAAGAATATCAGGATATTTTTGCTTGGTCATATGCCGACATGCCAGGGCTTGATCCCTCCCTTGTCATGCATCATTTGGTAGTTAAGCCTAGTGCTAAACCTGTTAAGCAAAAACTTTGAAAGATGCATCCGAAGGTCACCCTTTCAATCAAGGAGGAGCTCCAAAAACTCCTTGACATCGGTTTTATAAAAGCCATCGACTATTCTGATTGGATCTCTAATATCGTTCCTATAGCTAAGAAGGAAGGAACAATCAGAGTATGTACCAACTTTCAGGACATTAACTTAGCATGTCCCAAGGATGATTTTCCCTTGCCCAACATAGACCAGATTGTAGATTTCACTACCAAATGTGGAATGCTTTCGCTCATGGATGGTTTCTCGGGTTACAATCAAATCATGATTGCTCCTGAGGACCAGGCCAAGACAACATTCACTACTCCCTTGGGGTACCTTCTGTTGGAAGGTCATGCCTTTTGGCCTTAAGAATGCAGGAGCTACCTATCAGTGGGCCATGACTTATATTTTCCATGACATGATGCATGATATTATCCAGGACTATGTGGATGACCTTTTGGCTCATTCCTTAGAATGAAAGGATCATGTCCATGACCTAAGATGAATCTTTGAAAGGCTTCGACAATACAAGGTTCATCTTAAACCCACTAAGTGTGTGTTCGGGGTCACATCTGGCAAGTTGTTAGGTTTTATAGTGTCTAGGTGAGGCATTGAAGTGGACCTTGCTAAGGTAGCAACTATCATTGATATACCTCCTCCTCGCACCCTGATCGAGCTATGTAGTCTGCAAGGTAAGTTGTAGTCTATCCATCGGTTCATTGCCCAGTTAGCCGATAAGTGTCAGCCTTTCCTTCGGCTCCTTAAGAAGGATGTAGTTTTTCGGTGGGATTCTAAGTGTCAAAAATCTTTTGATGACCTCAAAATATATCTCACCTCCCTGCCTATTTTAGTTCCCCCTGTGCCTGGTAGGCATTTGTTGCTTTACATAGCGGCCACCGCTCACGCTTTGGGAGCCATGTTGGCTCAACATGATGATGAAAACAAAGAGAGAGCTATCTACTATATTAGTAGAACTTTGGTCAGCTATGAAACTAGGTACACTCCCTTAGAGAAGCTTTGCCTTGTCGTAGTGTTTGCTTCCCAAAAGTTAAGACACTACATGCTCAGCCATAAGACATTGGTGATTGCAAAGTTTGATCCTTTGCGCTACTTGATGTCCAAGCCCCACCTGTCAGGTCGAGCTGCTAAGTGGGTGTTGGCCCTTAGTGAGTTTGATTTGACTTTCATAGGTCAAAAGGCTATCAAGGGTCAGGTGATTGCTGATCAGTTAGCCTCCACTCCCCTAGAAGCTACCCATCCTATAGTTGTTGAGTTTCCCAATGAGTGCTTCAATGTTGAAATTGAAGAGTCCGAGTCTTGGACTTTGTTTTTTGATGGAGCCCGATGCATGAAGGGTGCTGGAGCTGGAGTCATTCTAGTTACACCATAAAAACAACTCATCCCTTTGTCCTTCAAGCTTCATTTCTCTTGCACAAATAATACTGTAGAATACGAAGCTTTGATCCTTGGTCTTAGAGCAGCCTTAGCTTTGCAGGTTAAGGTCCTTTCGGTCTTTGGTGACTCTCAACTTGTGGTTAATCAGATCAATGATGTTTATCAAACTCGGGATGATAAGCTTAAACCCTATAAGGAGATTGTTACCAAGTTGTTGTCTTCTTTTGAGTAGGTAACCATAGAGTCTATCCCTAGATCCTCAAACCACCATGCGGATGCCATGGTTGTTGTTGCATCTTTGTTCCCTTTGGAGTTAGAATATGATCAAGCTTCGATTATCATTCGACAACTCCAGGAACCCACATCTTTGAGTTCTTGTTTGGATCCCCTAGAGTGTTTTACCATCGGAGATTCCCCATATGAACCATGGTATAATGACATCTTTAATTTTCTTAAAGACGGCTCGATGCCTGATGGTTTAGATCACAATCAACGTAAGCTATTGCACAAAAGAGCATGCCGATTTGTTATAATTGGCAATACTTTATATCGACGTTCTTTTGAAGGTATCCTCTTGCGATGCCTTAACTCTGATGAAGCCCAACTTGCTCTTAGTGATGCTCATGAAGGTTCATGTGGAGGCCATTTTAGCGGCAATGCTATTGCCAAAAAGCTCCTTCGAATGGGGTATTATTGGCCTTCCATGGAGAAAGATGCATGCGATTATGTTCGGTGTTGCGACAAGTGTCAATGCCATGATCATCTTATTCATGCTCCTTCTCAAGACCTTCGGGTGATATCTTCCCCTTGGCCTTTCTCCATGTGGGGATTGGACATTATTAGGAAGGTTAACCCAGTGTCGTCTGATGGTCACAAGTTTATCATTACTGTGACTGAGTATTTCACTAAATGGGTTGAAGCCATGCCTCTAGCTACGGTGATTGGAACTCAGGTTTCTAAGTTCATCTTCAACCAGATCCTTTGTAGGTTTGGGATTCCTTCGGTGATTGTTTTTGATAATGGCACTCCTTTCAAGAACAAGGATGTCCGTAATATTTGTGCTAAATACAAGATTCAACACAGATGGTCAACCCCTTATTACCCTCAAGGTAATGGGTAAGCCAAAGCATCCAACAAATCCTTGATCAAGATTTTGAAGAAGTTGGTTAATAAGATCGGTCATGACTGGCATACTCAGCTTTATCCTGCCTTGTGGGCCTATCGTACTAGTGTGCGTACTCCCATAGGGGCCTCACCATATGTCTTGGTATATGGGTCTGAGGTAGTGTTTCCTTTCGAGTTAGAGGTTCCTTCTTTGTGCATCTTGTTGCAAGATGTTGAGGTCGATGATGAGTTTCATGCAGAGCGTTTGCACCAATTGGAGTTGTTGGATGAAAAGCACATCCATGCCTTAGAGCATTTGTGAGCCTATCAGGATAGGCTCCAACGATCTTACTCTAAGAAGGTTCACAACCATTCTTTTGAGGTTGGGGACCTTGTCCTCAAAGAAAACCAAAATAACACTAATGCTCGTGTTGATCTTCGAGGTAAGTTTCAGCCCAACTGGTTAGGGCCCTTTGTCATAACAGCTAAGTTTGGTTCTAGTGCTTATAAGTTGGCTTCTATGGATGGTAAAGAACTTAAAGAACCAATGAATATAATGCATTTAAAAAGATATTATGCTTGACCTATTTTTCATATTGCATATGCATTTAGTTAGATCATGTTGCATGTTTGCTTGACATATTCTGCATACTTGCCTATCATATTATGCATGATTGCCTATCATTCTGTTCTTGCATATTGCTTGTCATATTTGCATCGTTGCTTGCTCATGACTGCTTGTTCATATAGCTTCTGGGGATTCACGACAATGGCATGTGATGATACCTAGTTAGGTCATAGCTCACATGCATTGCACTTTCACTAGGGTTCTGATGCCTAGCGAAGCCCCAACCTAGGGCCCATGCATTTTCATCCCTTCTTCTCTTCTTTGCTTCCTTTGCTCTTTCTTCTCTTCTCTCTTCTTCTTGTATTCCTTGACTTTGAAAGTTTTTACAATGATCATTATTTCTCCTCCAAGTCAAGGAATGCAATCCTCTTTTGGTATGTCCTTGTCTTTTTGCATGATTCTTATTTCTCCTTTGTCTTCTTTGTTCAGATAAGGATATACATTCTTCTCTTCTTTGATTACACATTTCCTCCCTCTTGATTTTTCACTAGTTGAAACTTCAAGTTGGGGGCACACATGCACAATTATTTGCTCCTCATTTTCTTCCTCTTATTTCTTCTAGCACATGCACACACTCACATCGTGTTATGCTCATATTGATTGGTCCATACATACATGCGCATACACCTTCTCAGGTAGTACTGGCATATACATTACATACATCATTTTACATCAGCATACACTATAACACCCCTATCGGGTTATGTCTCTCTTTGACTCAGTGGGCCCAACACCCCATTACAGGATCAACTCCTTGGCCATTGATAGTAGGCCTCGACATACATCCTAGCGGGTAATCACCCCACAATAGTTACTAGTGAGCAACCACCCATAGTGGGTTACACTATACACTTCACTTATTGGTCCATATTTAGTGAGTACTACACCCATAGTGGGTTCTTCACTCCATACATGGACCATATTTTGAGCATAACACCCTCTAGTCAGGGTTCTGATCTAGCTTTCTTCTCGATTTTAGATGGTTGACCTTTGGAGTTTTATCTTTGCCTTCTTCTTCTTTTTCCACTTCACAATTTTTTGTTTCCTCTCTTCTTCCTCTCTCTTCTTCCTCTTCTTCCTTCTTCTTCTCCTCCTATTTTCTTCCATGCATTTCATACTAGTTGCATTAGATTCATATTGTACCCAATAATATTTGTTTTGCTTCACTTATTTTGTTTCCTTCTATCTTTTGCTTTCTCTCTTTTGCCTTTTTGAGTTTCTTAAGGAAGTTCCTTTCCTTTCGAAACTCGAGGGGGCACCCTAGCCATAGAGGCATTAATGGTAGTAATGCCTCACCTAGTGTGTAAGGTCTAGAGTATCCTTTGATACCCCTCTTACACCACCCTTTTACCTAAACCTAGCCACCCCTTCTTTGTGCTTGTTGTATGCTTGCTTGTAGGAGTCTACATCCTTCCTTGATGCATTTAATAGGCCATAAATGCATCAAAGAGGGGGTAAAATGTAGACACGAAAAATTGACCCACTTTGAGTGGGCAATCTTCCTTAGTGCCCCTAAGAGGTCCCTCACCCCTACCAAAGGTAAGGGTAGACCTCTTCGCCCTTCCCTTTTAATTTGTCTAGTCTCTTTTAGCGAAATCGCACCCCATCTTTACGAGGCATGACTTCACGCAAGCGATATCACGCCCCATCAAGATGGGGCGCGACTTCATTGTTTTTAACCTAATTTTTAATTTAATTTTATTTTATTCTTTTGAGCCCGCTTAGACCCAGGTTTAAACCCTCCAGCATGTTTTGGCGTCGGCTTTGGGTTTATTTTTCCCACCTTTTTCCCTCCAATTTCATCTATAAAAGGAAGGATATTCTTGCCAAATCAATAAGATGCAAAGATTTTAAGTGCATGCGATCTGAGTAATGCGAAATTTTGATTATTGATTAAGCTCGAAATATTTATGATAGTTCATTCTTCTTCCTTTGTTTTCTCTGCTGCAAGCTAACCCCGAAGTGTAAATTTTGGATTTGATCTTCTATTGCATGGATTGGATTGATTTGTTGTGTGACTTGGTGGATCCGTGGTGTAGTTCGGAGAGATAGAGTGCCCACTCGGATACTTCAATCTTCTCTGCCTACTTCTGTGATGTCCATTAGGGTTTGCTTACTTTATTTTTGGCATTTATTTCATCTTCTGCACTCGCTTTTTATTTTTCATTAGTCTGCAGCGATATCACGCCCGACATTAGTGAGGCACGACTTCACTTGCCCTAATTAGGGTAAATTAATCTACAGAAGTAAAATCATGCCCCATCCAGGCAGGGCACAACTTTGCTACTGCATTATCGTGCCCACTCTAGGTGAGGCATGATTTTTCCCTAGGGCACACCAGGGGCAATTTCTAGATTCTATTTTCACTGTTGCATTCCATTCTGCTTCTAGATCATATTGCTGCACTTTGTTTTCTGTTCTCTGTTACTGTATTTTTGTTTTATGATTAATTCTCCAAAGGTCAATTTTCACTTTTGTATTAAAAGGTCATCTAAAAGGACCTAGGGGGCTTGACTGTTGCACCTCCAAGATCTGTTACACAGTGGCCTAAGCAGGCCCCCTAATGCTAATTCTATTTTTCAGTGTTTCATGAGTGATCTTGCAAAAATAGGTATTCTTGATATCATTGGACAAGAGGCAGAAAAAGCTAAATCAACCACCGGTCTAGATAAGTGCTCTACTCATTCTATTGGTTGAAAATGTGATTTAATTATTGATTCTTAGGCATCTAAAAGTGAAAGGCATTTAGTTTGCATCTAGGGATAATTTTTGTGCATCTATTTTGTATATCTCTGCTTTAAAGGTTTTCTGAAATAAAACCCTAGGTTAGTGAGCATCCAAAATAAAGAATCATTCTTAGGCTAGCTCTTGTATGCTTGCATTCTATTTTCAGCTATCCTATTCTATTTTTTGCATTGTCCTTTATCTTTTCTAGCTTAGATCTAGAAAGGCCAAACTTAGGTGTTTGTCTTGAAATTGAATACATCAAACTATCCCGAATATCCTGAGGACTTGGAGCGAGTCCTTAAACCATTCCTGGTGAACCCTTCCCCCTAGCACCGAGTGTAGAGTACAACATACCCCCATGGTTCACCTTGGCTCTCTCTTACGGATCCAACCAAGAATTATACGTGGTAGGGCAATTTTTCCCCTCTACAGTAACAACCAAAACTTAACAACTCTCTACCCTTCTCTGCTAGGCCTCTCATTTTAGTTGTTGATCTAAAATAAAATTCCACATCAAATATTCTCCTCACCTGCATGCTCACACCCACTCTTACTCAACCTTGAAATATCCACAACACTGGTAATAATGGCGAAAAATATGCATATCTTTTTCCTTCAAAAGTAACAACAAAAAATCTACAACTCTTTACCCTTCCCTACTAGGCCTCTTGTTTTAGCTCCTGATATAGAATAATAATTCCACAACAAATTCATGTTTGGAACTTTCATCCAATGAATTGAATTTTTATATTTCCTCCCTCCTTCACCACTAACTAAAGTACATTTGGGTGGATCTCATCCAACGGTGTCCATATTTTATCTTCCTCTTTAAGAGCTACCCAATTAGCTAGATAATTTGCCACCCTAATTCCTTCTCTATACACATGTACCACCTTAAATTCTTCTAGTGATTTAAAATATCTTAGTGTATTTATTACTGTCTACTACTCTCTAGATCGCCATCACCCTTCTATGGAGATAATTAAAAATATTTAGTTAATCTTCCTCAATTATTAGTTTTCTATCCCCTAACTAAACCATCATATTTACTCCTACTAAGATTGCTCTATTTTTAGCCTAATGGTCATAATTACCAAGTACTCACTCATTGAATCGATCAACATTCCTTGGTTATCCCTTAGTATTGCTCCTTCTCCAATCTTCCCTAGGTTGCCTTTAGATGTCCCACAAAAATTTAGTTTCAACCATCATTCTTTGGGTGATTGCCATTTAGTCATGCTCCTCAAGTCTCCTCGAGGATTGTCATTCATCCCAACTCGAATTAGGTTCCATTGTTCACTCAATTTTGCAGTCTCCATTGACTTTAGACTCTCATACACTTTCAATGCTTTAACATTCTCCATTATTCTCTATTCTTGGTTGTATATCTCTTCTCCCCTTTGAAAATAATTCTATTTATCTCCAAACAAACTCCCCACACATAATGAAAGAGAATCAGATTCCAAATATGATTTAGACTTGGGCCCTTAAATGGCTTCTCCCATTGTTCTATCAAACTTGCCATGTTATTAGGCACCACCCCCATCTTATTTATTATATAATACAATATTTTTAGGGAGTAATTACATTCCAATATGACGTAACTCATCAATTTCGAGCTTCACAAAGGTAACATTTGTTAGAAAATTGAAAACACCTATTATGCAGGTTATCTATTGTTAAAATTATGTTTTGGACCACTAGCCATAGGAAAACTGCTAACTTTGGAATTACTTTCCTTCCCCATATTCGATCCCATTGAAAGTCCCCCTAGGTACTGCAAGTGAAATATCATAGATTGATTTAATAGTGAACGATTCTTCTTGAGTAGCTCTCCATATTATTATATCCTTGACCAAGTTGGAGCTTACATAATATCCTTTTAGTAGTTGTTAGATTTTGTAGCTCTTTTTTATATTGATTATGGGTTCTCAACTCCTTCTATCTTACCTATCCTCCTATATCCAAATAATCACACATCATATTCCCATAATTATTTTCCATCGCTACTCTGATTCTTGCTAACTCTTCATCCTTCACTAATGGGTACTTATTCAACCATGAATCTTTCCAAAAGTGGATAGACCTAATATTTTCTACATTCCATTGGATGCCTTTCCATAGCATATATGCCCTTTACTATGTGGTTCCAAAATTAAGATCCTCGACAGGGCTCTAGAGTGGTTAAAAATCTACTATCCTCTTGGTTGTCAAGGTATTTATCTCTTAGAATTCTAGCCCATAAGGCATGACCTTCCTTCACTAGCCTCCATCCTACCTTTTTTTCCAAAGCCTTTATCATATCCCTTATTCTTCTAAGCCCAAGTCCTCCACTTTATTTATCATTGCATGCTCTCTCCCATGCTACAAGTGGAATTTTGCTCTTCTCATCTAGTTTTGGTCATAGGAATCTTCTAAAAATACTTTCTATTGTATTAGTTGTTTTAAGTGGGATCTTAAACATTGATAAAAATATATACAAGGATTTCTTGGAGAGTACTCTTAAGTAGTTATAACTTACTTGCCTGACCTACCAAATTCCCCTTCCATCTAGCTAATTTAATCTAAACCTTATCAATTAGCATATTTCATATATGATCTTTGCATTCTCTCATAAACATTAGCATTCCCAAGTAAATAGAAGGGATAGTTGAAACATTACTTCCAAGCTCTATTGTTATTCTTCTTTGTCAATTATCTATAGTGTTAATAAAAAACACCTTACTCTTTTCCATATTTATCATTTATTGGGATGCTCTTACCCTTATTCTGTATTCCACTTTGAATACTTTCCTAACTTGCAAAAATAATTTTAGTTGCTTGCAATAATACTATTTTAGGTCGATGGTCCTTCATCATGGATCTCATCAATTTGTGTTTGTTAGAGGTATTCATTCCCCTAACATTCCATAATATTAATTTCATTTATTACTTCTTGTAGTGGGCTTCTGCCCACTTAAGACTATGGTATTTTGCTTCCCATATTTTGATTTCTTTATTTTATTTTAACATTTTTCCTTCAAGGTTGGCTTGCCCATATTATTTACCTATTTTACTCCTACATCTAAGAGCTTATTAGCATTCCTTGTCATCATTAATAATGACACTTTCCTTGAAGTCCCTTTAGCCATTTCTTCTTGATTAAATATACGTGACACACCTTCTACATCCGATTCTCCATGGGCCTCCATCTTCCATTCCATTTATTTCTCCTTTTATTTCATTTGATCCATATTTTCTTCATCCTTTTTAGTCACTTCATATCATGATATTAGAGATCTTATCCTTAACAGAGTGTCCTAGCCTTCTATATTTTTAGTTTCCTCTCCTAGGATAGTATTTCACCTTCTCCCCTCTCCATTTTTTTTTGTTATTTTTCCTTAACTTCACCAATACCAACTTCCTTTATTTATTCTTTATTCTGTTATGGCTCCCTCCTCTCATAAACTTCCTATATTTGAATCTATTTACCCTTCGCATCATAGATCTACTCCTTTTTCTTCCATATTAGTCCTTTTTTTCTTTCTTCATTATTACTCTAGATTTCTCTGTAATTCCTCTATTTGGGAAACCCTTTGCTAGATGACCTATCTTGGCACAAATTCTATAGCAAAAAGGCTTGTTCTCATATATTATACTTTTCTTCCACACCCCATATTGATATCAATTTTGTCTCCTTAGGTAATTTCTATCCTAACTCAACCATGACACACAATCTAGAAAAAAATACCATTTTTTATTTCTTTGGTAACAAAATTCATTGTGAGAAAGTGCCCAAAGGAGTTTGCTATGATTTCAAAAACTTTCTTCTCCCAGAATTCTAGAGGTAAAACAAGGAGCTTTACCCATACTAGGGCCACATTTATCCTCTCTATATCAAGGTTAAAGCCAAAAACCCATTTCTTAATATATAGGCTAGATCTACCCATAAACCATGGACCTATTAGAATATCCCTATGGAAATCTTCCTCATTGTTAAAAGAGGTGAGGAAAAAACTTTTTGGAAGAAAGGAGAATTCCCCATGTCCTCTAACTTTCCAATGATTATTTTCCCACTTCTTGATTTGATCCCTTGTTGGTCGTGAGCCTATGAACTTTTATATTATAGTATTATCAAGTTTGTTCTATGCTCTTTCATGGATTTTATTAGGATTATTCAGATATATTTCTCCCTCAATTTTAGAGGAGATCAATATTCATTATTTCTTGTTTTCCTTCCCACTTATCTTCCCCTTCAATCGATATTCCCATGTTCTATTATCCTTGTCCATATTCCTACTTTCTTAAAATGGTTTAGGGTTCTTCTCCTTTAGTATCAATAGAGATGGATTTGATAAAGCTTGAGCATCGTCAAGTCCATTTTCATAATCCTTAGCATCAATAAGATTTGCTATTTTTTTATGAACTCTTGCCAGTGCTATAGATACGTCATCCACATGCTACTCTAACTTTACTTCCTATGCACCACCTATGTTTGATGTAGGTACGACACTAATACCACCACCCAATTCGATAACCTGATATGCTACCATTTTCTCCAACTCCTCATTCCCATGGCTTCTATAGGTATTGCACAAAGACTCCCACACTTGGAAACTAAGATTCACTATCATATTATAGATAAATTCCTCTACCTCCTCTAGTCTTCCATCCCTCTTAAGAATATCAACCATGCACACATAATGTTGCATTTCTTACACCATTCCAAAATCCTTGCTGATGGACTCAAAATACTCTCTTTCCTCATCCACCATCCCTAACCTATTGTAAGCCCACATAACCTCCAAAAAATTATTTCCATATGAACTCACCTCCATCTCCTTCATCTATCCAAATGCCTGAATCACCTACTTGGAAAACCCATTATAGAAATATCCGACAATCATAAAGTTTTAGGATGTATAATCTCATTCAAGAATTTTATTAGACACTTGGCGGGCATCCTGGATACTCTTGCACTTCCCATATAAATAGAGAATCCTATTACTAACCCCCATATCGAGGCTAAATCCAAACTACTCCATGTGACCAATCACCTTTTTCTCCTCTTCTAGGGTCTTATTATTGGTGCAACATTAGAGAAAACAAATATAATAAATTAAATCTATAGGACCAATCCTTTTCCCCATGCTTGCAAAATTCTCCATGACTTCCTAGAGTTTATCGTGCTTGGATAAAATTTGTAATCCTTTATGGCAGAGCAGATGGTGGGCCCCATGTAATTGGGACTTTTGCTAAATGGTCTTGATTATACAAAGCTAGGGACAGTGGAGGTGCAAAGAGAAAAAAATTAACCTTCAACTATAGATGATTCTAACAATCCTTTACACCTTATAAAAGTCATCTCATTAAGATTATTTTCATAGCAAATTTTAATAAAATTTAAATACTACATAATAAAATAGTATCATTGCACCAGAGAAAAATTGCCTAGGATTAATGACTAGGAGGGTCCTGCCATACCTGATGAGGATACCCTAGCTCTCCTTCAACTGCTAGTCTACATACTTCTATTAGAAAGCCATGAGGGCCTTGGCAAAGCTTTGTAGAATGGTATAGATCTAAGAGGTGTGCCCCTTGCCCTTCACATAGATATGCCTGTATACCCTAAAAAAGCAAAGATGGCAATAAAATCACTTAGGATTTATGACTACAAGGATCTTGCATGCCTAATGAGGATATCCTATATCTCCTTTGTCTCAGTTATGTTTTCATTGCAACCCTAGCTCACAGATGCTATAACCCATGTTATCATATTTTTAGAGCTTTTGTTCTGCATTGTAATCCTAATTTGAAAATGTTGTAGCCCATACCACCATGTTTTTGAAGTTTTTATTCTCCATTATAACCCTAGCTCATAGATGTTGCAGCCCATGTCATTATGTTTTTGGAGCTCTCTCCACTACACCCCTAGCTTGTAGATACCACAACTCGAGTCACCATGCTTTTGGAGCTTTCATTATCCAATGTAACCCTAGCTCCCAAATTTTGCAACCCATACCACCATATTTTTTGAGCTTCTATTATCCACTACAACCTTATATCATAGATGTTGCAACCCATATGATTGTGTTTTTGGAGCTTCTATTATCCACTGCAACCCTAGCTCACAGATGCCACAACCTGTGCTACTATGTTTTTAAAGCTTCTATTCTCCACTGCAACCCTCCTTGTCTTCCACCCTGCAAACAATATTGTTACTATTAAGGTTTATTTTTTAATTAATAATTAATATAAATATTAATATATTATATGTTAGATCAAATACTATTAGCTAAATTGATTATATTCTTCAGTTTTTAAAGAGGATATATAGGCTTAAATCTTGCTAAATGAAATAAAAAAAAGGTGATAGTATCTTGTTTTGCCCAAGTGAAATGGTGCAATCAAGTGCTCCAAAAATTTTGCTCTCCGATTCTCAAGTCCTCAAAGGTGACAATTATGTGGCCTGGAAAACAAAGATTCAAGCCATTCTTGAATTCGAAGGCTTATGGGAGATTGTTACTGGGACTGAGCAACGTCCACAGACAACTGGCAAAGATCAGGAGGCATTTGATCAATGAAACCGCAAGGCTCATATGATCCTTCTACTTGGTATCTCGGATGATGTCCAACCTCATGTTCGGGATGCTAAGACTTCTACTAAAGTATGGATGAAGTTGCAACAAGTGTATGAGTCAAAGAACCAAAATCAAATTCTTCATCTTCAAGGACAGTTGCACACTCTAAGGTTGAAAGGTGGCAAGAAGTTGGAGTCATTTCTTCATCGAGTAGCTACGCTTCGTGCCTCCCTACAAGCACTAGGAGAGACTATGGAAGATAAGCTCCTTGTACCCATTGTCCTGAGAGCACTCCCGGAGTCGTATCACACCTTTGTGACATCCTTGAACATCCTAAAGCAGAAGCCAGATTTTGAAGAATTGGTCAATCTATTGCAACAAGAGGAAGCATTCCATGAGAACTCAAATGAAGAAGAGCATGCCATGATAATGAATCAAAAGGGCACGAAGCCATTCCACCAGAAAGGAAAAGGCAAACAAAATCCCAACAAGCCGAAAAAGAGTTGCTTGATTTGTGGTAAAAAGGGACATGACTTGAAAGAATGTTGGTACAATTATTTTACTCAAGGAGATTCAAGTAACAAGAATTCCAAGCAAAAAGGACCACCTCCTAAGAACAAGGGGGAGTGGAACCAATGAAGACCACAAAGACAGCAACAAGGGAATGTTGCTAATACTGAAGACGAGGAGGAGATCGAGAATTTTGCTCTTGCTCATCAGGAGCAACCATCCACCCCTACCACTTGGTATGTTGATTCAGGTGCTTCCAAGCACATGACTGGCTGAAAGGATTGGTTTGTCTCGTTGGATGAAAAGTCTTATCCAGGTCAGGTACATTTGGGGGATGACACACCCTATAACATTGAAGGAATGGGAGATGTGCAAATCCGGCTTGGAAAGCATCATTGTCAGATAAAGAAGGTCTTGTATGTGCCAGGACTCATGAAGAACCTCTTGTCTATCAATCAGATGTTGGATAACAATTTGCGAGTGGAGTTTGATACTGTGGATGGAGAAAAATGTTGTCTCATTCGAGACAAAGCTAGAGATTCTCACATCATCGCTAGAGCATCAAGAGTTGGGAAGATGTTCTTGCTTGATTGTGTGGCTTCCAACAATCAGGCGCTCATTGTTCGTGTTGCAGATGTCCCTACCCTTTGGCACCGATGATATGGACACATGAATCCCCACTACTTGATGACCTTGCAAAAGCAAGATTTGGTACATGGTCTTCCATCCCTTGCTCTTCCTTCTAACATTTGTTCTACTTGCATAGCAGGAAAACAACACAGAATTCCATTTGAGGCTAGCACACATCGTGCTAAAGGACCTCTTGATGTGATTCACACCGATCTGTGTGGACCCTTAGAGGCTAGCCACACTGGCCTCAGATATTTCCTGCTATTTTTTGATGACTACTCCAGAAAAATGTGGGTGTATTGCTTGAGATCGAAGGATGAAACCTTTCAATATTTCAAGGAGTTCAAAGCTCTTGTGGAGAATGCCACTAGCCATCATATTCATGTACTCCGCTCAGATCGAGGGGGAGAGTACACATCAAAAGAATTTTCTACCTTCTTAAAGGAAAATGGGATTCGACGGCAATTAACCACATCATACACGCCACAAAAAAATGGAGTTTGTGAAAGGCAAAATCGTACCATCATGGAAATGGTAAGAAGCATGCTGAAAGATGCACAATTGAGTCCAACATTTTGGGTTGAGGCAGTGAAAACTATAGTATACTTGCTAAACAGAGCACCTACAAAGGCTCTTCAGGGAATGACTCCTCAAGAAGCATGGTCAGGAGAGAAACCATCCATCTCTCATCTTTGAGTGTTTGGTTGTACTGCCTACATGCACATTCCCAAAGAGAAACGAAAGAAAATTGAAGAGAAGTCCTTGAGGTGTATTCTTCTCGGGTATAGTAGTGAATCTAAAGGCTATAGGCTCATGGACCCTACTACTCGAAAGATTTATGTTAGCAAAGATGTTATATTTGATGAAACTAGTGACCCTCCAACCAGTCCACCTACAACACCATCTGATCCTGACAATGGTCCGAGACTCATCCATGATGATGAAGATAATAGTAGAGGAGCTACTCCTATTGCAAGTTTACCTCCAAATCATTCGAGTCGACCATTATGGTATAGAAAGACACTGCAGGATTCCCATATGAGTGCTCCACCTGACACTTCTACCTCCAGACCAAGGACACGTAGCATGGCTCATGAGGAAGTGAATTTGGCATTGATGAGCACCATAGTAAATAGCCCTAAACCTGAAACGGTTCGTGAAGCTCTTGAGCTGCCACATTGGAAGTCAGCCATGGAGGCTGAGTATAATTCATTGATGAAGAATGGCACATGGGAGCTAGTTGATCTTCCACCAGGGAAGAAGGCCATAGGATGCAAATGGGTGTTTAAAACAAAGTATAAAGCTGACGGAACACTCGATAAGCACAAGGCTCGTTTAGTTGCAAAAGGGTATGCACAGGAGGAAGGCATCGACTATGAAGAGACATTTGCACCTACAGCCAAGATCAAGACCATTCGTATTATTTTTGCAATGGCAGCATAGTTTGGTTGGAAGGTACATCAAATGGATGTCAAGAGTGCATTCCTAAATGGAGACTTAGTAGAAGAGGTCTACATGAAGCAACCTGAGGGATTTGTCCTTGATCCAGGCAAAGGAAAAGTGTGTAGATTGATCAAGTCTCTGTATGGTTTAAAATAGGCTCCAAGAGCCTGGTACATCAAAATTGATGAACACCTCTTACAACATGGCTTTGTTAGGAGTCCGTATGATCCTAATCTCTACCTTCGACAACATGGGGGGAGACAACCATTGTTGTAGTTTATGTCGATGATTTGGTCATCATAGGGAGTGTTGAGGATTTGATTTTATCTTGCAAGGATGATCTCAAAAAATCATTCGACATGATTGACCTTGGTTTACTTCACTATTGCCTTGGATTGGAAGTCTGGTAGATGTAGGATCAAATATTTGTTTCTCAGATGAAGTACACCAAGACTTTGTTGGAGAGATTCAGAATGATAGAGTGTCAACCCATGCCCACGCCAATTGAACCTGGTCTACATATATCTCGCCATGATAGCTCTCCACAGGTAGATGCAACTCTCTATCGTCAGTTGATTGGAGGGTTAATTTACCTGACATATACAAGGCCGGATATTTGCTATGTCGTTAGTTATCTATCTAGGTTTATGCATGAACCTAAGAAAGCTCATTGGACAACGGCTAAGCATGTGTTGAGATACATTCATGGTACTACTAGTTATGGCCTGGAGTACAAAAAGAATGATAAATTCTTCTTGACTGGATACACGAATGCAGATTATGGAGGATCCTTGGATGATAGGAGATCGACGACAGGATATGTGTTCTTCCTTGGATCTGGACCGATTTCTTGGGGTAGTAAGAAACAGAGTATCACATCAAAGTCTACCACAGAGTCGAAGTATCGTGTTGCTACAGATGTTGTTTGTGAGGCAGTATGGTTACGTCGCATTTTGACAGATATTGGGATTCCACAGAGTCAGCCTACACTTATGCACTACGACAATCAGGGTGTTTTGAAACTGGTTCGCAATCCTATTTTTCATGAGCGCACCAAACACATTGAGATACAAGTGCACTTCATTCGTGACCATGTTTCATTGCACAATATTCAACTCCAGTACATTTCCACGAAGGAGCAAGTTGCTGATGTTTTCACCAAATCTCTGGATCGTGGAAAGTTTGAATACTTTTGGAGCTTCCTCTCTTGTTCTCTGAAGACCTAATGTATTATGGGGGGAATGTTAGAATAATACATTATTTAACATTTGATTAAATATTGATAATTAAATAAGTGTAACGGTACATCCCTTGGACTACCCAAGAATGCTTGTATAAATACTCTTTACTGATATAATGAAATGTATGCTTCGCTTCTTCCATTCATTTCTAATAACATGTATAATTTCCAAGTTGTTGGTATATTAGTATGTGGTCATGATGTAATACAAGTGGAGCTCTTCTCAATCCCATATAACCCATTAAAAACAAATATATTATGTGTTAGGGTACCCAATATAGATAATTAATAATATATTATTGTATTGTATAGTTGGCATGAGCTATAAATAATTCAATTATAGTATATAGTTTGCATGAGCCATAAATAGCCTAATTGTGTTATGCAAATAGTATGGGCTAAAAATAATCCAAGCTCTACTTATATGAAATTATATTATAATAACGAGTGGGATAAGGATAGGGTTATGTTTTTCCTAAAATAACACAATAGAATGAGTATATAAGGAAGGGACCTCATGATGGTAAAGCATCGAATCCAATCCAATCCAATCAAGTATTGTAATAGTATTTTCTTGTGAAGTGACTATCATATTACGAGATGTTATGGAGCGGTCCCTTCCTCATGGAATAACTTTGGTATTATCCTACTTGAAGGGTATTATCATATCTTGTCTTCGTGTACAAATTATTTTGTGGCTTGGTTTATTTATTATATTTGTGGATGATTTTATATATATAAGAAGCAAAGGTTCTTAACAACTGTTATAAGAGAAACGATTCTAAAAAGTGAAGAATTTTTGTAAGGTCTACAAATATTGTTTCAATATTTGTGGAGTTTCAAGAAATAAATTCATCATATTTTATGAAGAGATAAAAATTTTCATGAGCTATCTGTAAAGCAGCGAAAGATGTACATCTAGACTATTGCAAAATTGTAAATAAATTGAAAGTGCAATTCATGTTACCATTTGAAAAGATGAAATGACAAAATAGAATGCTCTCTTTTATTAATAGAATAAGACTCAGTTACAAATAGGTCCCTCGTAGGGATACTCAATTTGATACAAATTTACATAGTATGTGGCCCAAAATGGGGAAAGATGCACTTCAATAGTCCTTGCTTCTCAATAAATTTGGTTATAGGAGGGATTATCTTGAGGACCTCCTTGAATATGATCTCCAAGGTGAAATGCTCCTAGTAAGGCATGAACCTACGCACAAGGAAACTCACAAAGCATTAATAGCAAAGGTGCAACCTCTCAAGATGAGGCTATTTTATGATAAATGCAAAATATAAAGGGAATGCTTAAAGACATATAGAGATAAATGAAATACTAGAAGTAAAGCATAAAGCAATGCATGAAAACATGTAAAGAAACATAAATAATGTGTGAATATTGAAAATAAAGCTTCTATTCTAGGTTAGAAGACATATTGAAATAATGTAATATCTATGGCTAAAACACAAGAAAATGAACTCTCAAGCCTTAGCTGCTGTTGCTTAGAGAAACCAACTCTGTTAGTTGTTGTTAATGTCGATGGATGTGCTTGCAGGCCGCTGTCAAAAACAACAGTCGTGAGACAGGGGTTCTAGTCTCTGAATCCTCAACCTAGAATGATCAATTCTGATGCGTAATTGGTTTTCACAAGGTCGGTTGTGTATCAAGACATAGTTTGGAGGTGGAATTTGCATCGATTTATTGTAATTTGATCCTTGAATAGTTAGGTTGGTCTTCAATCTATGACAGTCTCCATTAATGGATAAACATGTGTCATTCTATAATTGGATAGGGCTTCATTGTACCTTAGAGGGATGTTGATTCTCTCGTCAATCCAACAGGGCTCCGCTATGGCATATGCTCATCAATTTCTCTAGGGTTTGCTATTAAAATTTGGGGTCTTAAATAGACACCCAATCCCCTTGTCTTAGCTTCATAGGGAAGCCAAGATCAAGAAGCAGTTATGTTCAAACAGTTGAGAAGATGCATCCAAAAGCTTCGATCTCCCAACCGTCCAAGAAACCATTAGGTGTAACTAATTTCACTCAGCTTTGGTAGCTTGAGTTGGTTATAGACTTAGTCACTATCGACCAGTGTAGCTAGGGGTAAGTAGCCCTTAGCCGCTATCAACAGGCATGACTAGCTCCTAGTCATTTTGATCGTCGATGGTTGTGATTGCAACTGCTATTGACGTTAGTAGCTAGAGCTGCATAGGACTAGGTTGCCCTAAATGAGTGAGTAGAACCACTATTGGTTCTTGGAAAGATCCAAGATCAGTCATATGATCTGCAAAGGTGTCCATATGAGTAGCCTTCTAAGCATAATGTGTTTTAGGTGTCTACACTATCATATTCAAAATGTTTCATGTAGATCATTTCAAGTACTATAAAAATTATTGGTCATATGTTAAATTCTAAGTAGTATTGAAGGAGTTATGATTTTTTGAAGTTAAACTATCGAAACTATTTTTTGGCTACACAAACATTTGTCAAAAAGAAAAAAATATCTCTCAATTTAGCTCATGGAGTTGCCAATATTCATTGGAGGGGATGATATTGATACTAGAGGAAGGTGAATTTTTATTAAGTCTTCAAATTTTGCTAATTTTGCATGTCCATGTAAGCCTAATAAATATTTACAAAATAAAATTTTATCTTGCTATATAAATTTTGTTTGTGCTCATAATTTTACACACACATGGGAGGAAATAGAGCATGCATTCTAAAGTCATTGGGGCCCATAAAAAAGATAGCTAGTTTGACAAATAATATCAAAGGCTATGCAAAAAAATAAATAGGTTTCAGAAAAGAACAAAAGGTATTAAAATAGGGTTAAAATAACTTAAGTGGTGGAAGGAAAAAAGGATGATAGTTTGCATATTGAGGGAACCATGCCATTGAAGTTAGTCAAGCCAAATAATGGTCAAAGATATTTGTGTATTGTTAAAAATTTTATTTTGTAGGTTCATGGATGCATTTAGAAATAAAAGGTTATTATTTCCCTTAACCCTAGCAATAGATATAATTTTATTATTATGTATTTGGCTATGAGGTTGTAGATTTAAGCAATAAAAATTGACATACAAATTGAAGGTGAGAATGTTTATATTTATGATATTTGAAGATTACAATGGATAATTATATTTGAAGATGTTGATATTATTCTTGGTTATCACTGGGTAGATTCATTGGGTACTATTAATATTAATGTGCAAAATAAGTTCATGAACTTATAAATATGATAACAATACAAGATATTTCTCAATATAAGAAGCAAGAATCCAAGGAAAATATGAAGCTATTATAAGGAAACAAATTGAAGAACAAGCAGAATATCCTAAAATAGAATCTAAGGAGTAGGTAGTAGCAAATATCAAATAATAAGTAAAAGCAAAGTCCAAGGAAGAACCAAAAGATGGAAGCATGAGAGAACAACATGAGGAAGAATTTAAAACATAGACACACAATATTAAATAGTCAAAGAAAGTAGAAATTGGACCAAGGTTGGAGCATACCGCCATCCACACCATAATGAGAGGCAACAATCATGGAGAATAGGTATAAAGCAACAATCATGGAAGCTAGGCATAAAGAAACAAAAGAACTATGATGGACATACATGGAACCATAGGAGCAAAAACTATGGATATGCTACTAGTGGCAATTGCAAGCAAGTATGGATAAAAAAGAGTGATATTTATGGCCAACATAAAGATCAAATTAGTGCAACCAACACATGGAACCAAAGGATTACTTATGGATATCAGAGTGACACAACACAAGCATGGCATGAGTGAGGACCACCACCAATTAGGATTCAACTTAGATGGTTGGATGATCAAGAATGGTACCAATTATTTGCCACAATTAGAGGTTCATATTATTTGGTTTTATCTCATATTTTGAGGATGAAATATTCTTAAGGGGGATGGAGTGTTAGGATACCCATGATAGGTACCTAATAATATATTATTGTATTGTATAGTTAACATCAACTATAAATAACAACTATAGTGTATAGTTGGCATGAGCCATAAATAATTGTTAGCCATTATTACATTATTTGATATTTTGTAATTATTAGGGAATGATTGATGATTTCACCTCATATGAGGTTGGATAGTCACATCTCCCATAAGCATGAGAGAAGATGAAAAGACAAAGCTAAAGGTGAAACACCAAGGGGTGAAAACGTTGAAGAGTCTCTTGAAACTAGAGATAAATTATTGTATAAATATGCAAGTTATATATAGATCTATTGGAGAGAACTAATATTTTATTGTTGCGATTTACCTACTTTCACCGATTTCAACATCTGGTATTAGAGAGATATTGTGTGACATAATATTATGTTGGAGAGACAATTGTTGCCATTTGACGAAATGCCCTATTCATATATTCGAGGATGTTTGAAGGTATTTTTAATGATGTTTAAGGAGTATTATGTTAAAATATTGAAGCTCACTCATGCCCATAGAGTCTATTTATGTCCATTGATCTCAATTGGATGATTGTTTGCACTAATTTTTTTTTTTTGGAATATTTATTTGATCGTTGTAACTCCAGATTTTTAATCAAATAAAGAAGAGAAGTTTTTAGACATTCAAGAGATACATGGATGTGATATATGTAGATACCAAAATCAAGCGTAATAAATACTAATTAATTAGTATATTTAATATTAATTAAAATTAATTAATATTAAATTAATATGCATTTGCCCAAAGTATTAATTAATTAATTAATTAATCTATTAAATAATTGATTAATTATTACCTAAGCTACGCAACCATTCATCCCCCCTAAATGAGACCACACACCCTTCCATCCCCCATGGCCACATAATCCGTAGTTCACTCTAGTTCTACCTCCCATATTCCATGATTGATCACGTGTAAGAAGGAATCACCCTTGTTCCACAATTGAACTCCAGTAACCTGTAGTTGCACACATGGGATATTTCAAATGCACACTCAGTTCAACATGATTACTTAACTCAATATGCACATCTAATTCATCATGCACAACCAATTTAATGTGCACACAAATTTGGTGATAATCACGAGGTGAGCTTATCTTATTTTTACAAGCATGCATCTTCAATGATAAAATAAATACAAAAGTGAAACATCAGTTAATCTACTTAACTGATTGAAATCCCACCTCATCTATACCTCCTTGGAATTTCTATAAATACATCCTCTTTGCCCTCATTACAAGGAGGATGGTACATGCATCAAAGCATTGCTAAAATTTTGAGCACACTTCACACCCAAATACCTAAAGCAAATCTCACACAACCATCCCCATCTCATGCTAGACCTCAATAACAATGCCCCATAGGCCTGGATCTAACTTTTGTTAGTGAAAGGATGCCACAACCCATGATCGTCTGATCTTGAACGATCTCGATTCATTATTATCTAGACCCGAATGATCATCATCCAACCCATGCGCAAACCTCTAAACACAACACGATACAATCTGACACATCATAATGCAACCCAACACAACATAACAACAACAATAAAGATAGCAACGATAGCAAAAAAGGGTAAAATCAATTTATGCTCCATTTAGTATCACCTTTTTATAAATTTTCATTTTATTCTGCATCTTTGGTGTTTAATATTGTTTGAAAACTAGGTCTCACCTCGAGAGGCCCGATAGATACTAATAACCAATTGCATCTCACCTGTGTGTAGGTAAATTTTTAAGCAAGCAGACCCCGATGTAGCAACAGACCCAAACGTAGCAATAGACTCTAATGCTCAGTCGTTCAACCCTAGATGATCAAATATCACAATTGTTTGGTACCCATACGGTTAGAGCACATGGTCATCGACCCCCCTGATGGTTGGCATCAGGCCTGGAATTTGATGGGTATATGATCGTATTTTGCATTTGAAATCGTAAATTATGGTTTTATATTGATCATAGATATTTACTTGCTATTTTTTTATAAGCCATTTATAAGACATAAATTTTACAAGTAAATATATTTAAAAACCATATATTTTACTTATGATATACATATATACATTAGATGTGTAGAGTAAGGGTATATGAATACATTAGGTGTTACCTCCTTTTTAGTTTAGTGTGTCGGGCATAGAATGTGGTGGAACTTGGAAGTTGTAAGTTTGGAACAATAATTGCATCTACTTTATAATGGACGGACATTAAATTTAAATATATTTTAATTTTATTTTTTGAAAGTGCTATAGTGAGATGTCAAATGGAACCCCTGCGGTTGCAGTCTCAACTTGCAAGTCTCCTTGTTGTTCGATGGAACAATAATTGCATCTATCTACTTTATAATGGGTAGACATTAAATTTAATCATATTTTATTTTTATTTTTTGAAAGCGTTGTAGTGGGACGCCAAATGGAATTATGGCACCCTTACATCATTACATGGTTCATCCATCTACATCTCCATCTGGTTCACCCAGTTATAAACAAAGAGAGAAGGTTAGCTCTACTGCCTTTGCATAAGGGTTTTACTTTTTGCAAAAGTTTAAAAACTCCTCTTAGAAAAAATCTTCCTTCACTTTCAAAAACTTTGAAGAATTCATCTATTCATTATGGAAATCCATATGAAAGTTGCGGTATTTGATTTGAGGAGCTTGTTGCTCACTTAGCTTCAAAGGTGAGGTTTCTCTTCTTTATGTTTGTTAAAACCAATGCCACTTGATACATATGTACTATAATTAAGTTTGGTACATTTTGCTTTTTTGAGCGGAGTGAACATTGTCTTATTTTCTTAATTGGTATTTTTCTTTGGAATTTTGAATTGCTAGCTTGGATTTGGTGGAATAAGTAAGAATACCCATAAGAATTGCATGATATTAGTGAATTGAATTTGCTTGCATAGAATACATGACAAATATCTTTGAATGTAAAGCTTGTTCCATTGTTGATAGGATCCGATGCCTACTGATCACTGGCCTTTTCTATTTTTCTCTCAGAGAGCTCTTATTATCCATTTACTAATACCCATGTTGTCAATGAATGGTAATTATTCACTTTCTACGACATAGTTTTGGGTGCTTTTTACATTGTGACTAGGGGAAAAGAAAAGGCTTGTTACATTATTGTACTTTGGGTAGACACCTAAAACACGTCATGTTTAGGAGACTACTCATATGGGCACCTTTGCAGATCATATGAATGACATTGGACCCTCCCAAGGCTAAGCAATGATTCTAATCACTCATTTAGGAAGTCTAGTCCTATTCAAACTTAGCCATGGATGAGAATCGCGGCTAAGATTTCAGCCATGGCTGACAACCGCGGCTAGGGTCCTAGCCACACTGAGTAATCGTGGCTAGCCCTATAACTATCTTGGTATCTCGAGCTAAGCCAAATTGGTTGTTCCAATGACATTTACAACCAATTAAAGCGATTATAGACTGTGAATCCTCTAGAAGGTTCCATCCAACTACCCCAGCCTACCATTTTCTTGATCTTGGCTTCCTTGAGAAGCCAAAATTAGGATTGGAAAGTCTATTTATAGACCCATCAAATAGACAAAAAGCATCTGAATTGTATTGTAGCAAAGCCCTACCAAATTGGAGAGCCAATTGCAACCTATGGAGAGTATGGAGATGCCGTCCAATTCCAGTTTGACACTTACCTTTACAAAAATGAAGCTTCCAAAGGATTGATAAGCAAACCTTACCATTCCACACCTATTCAATGTGAATTCAAGTAAAATCAACTGTCAATCTATGCATGGATACGAAGGCGACCCTTGATCATAAATTACACAGAGGTTTTAAGCATTCCCAGCTATGTTTTTAGAAGAAAGAAGACTTTACCCATGGCTGTTGTTGTCAACAGTGGCCCACAAGCTTATTGCAGCTGTCAACCATGGCTAATAGAGTCGACTGCTCTAAGCACCCGCATCTAGGGTTTTATGCCCTTATTCCTCTATTTTAGCCATATATTTCCTTTTCTTATTATGCATTTAGGTTAATCTAGCATAGATTAGTCTTATTTCATGCATTTATATGGTTAATTAGCATTTTCAATGGTAGATTTACCTTCATTTGTGTCATTCATGCTTTCTTTCATAAGTTATCATATATTGGCTTCTTTCATGATTTATACTTCTGATTATATGTAGGATTAGCTATATTTACATATTTCAAGCCATACTTTGCGCTTATTTATCAATATCTTAAGCATATTTACATATTTCATGCTTTCTTCAAGTATTTGCTTTATTTCTTGCATTTCTTGGAAAATAGCGTCAACATGAGAGGCTTCATATGCATTTGATGTGTTTTGTTATTTCTTGTATGCAGTTGACATATATTTCAAAGATTCAAAGCACTTTCGAAGATCATTTCCTCTTGAAAATAGAGAAGGATGCATCCTAGTAAGCCCTGACGCAAAGTTGACGAAGACCTAAAGAGCACTTAGAGTATATCAACCTCATTTAGGGGATTTAACACCATTGTAAACATGTATCATTTGGTATCCCTAAGAGGGACATATATGTAATCTATTTTATCATTGATTAATACAAAGGAGGCTCACTTTCTTTCAAATTTGGTTTCATATATGTTGTTTCTTTTAAATTTTCTTATCATGTTGCAAGTAGTGTAGATATACGCTCTTTAAGCCCTTCTATAGTGGTGATCATGACGAAAACCCAACATTTTTTGCTGCTTTTGCTGATTTTATCTATTTTTTATGTGCAGGTACCAACCATGTTTGATAGCCATGATGCACAGTCTCAGCTGTGGTTAACAGCAGCGACTAGCAGAAAACTGAGCAAAGACAGTAAGCAGCTTGTCTCTTCATCAAATGAGAATTTCCAAGTAGGTTTCATCTTCTGTGTTTTTTTGCACCCTCCGTGTTTTTATTTTCATTAGGATTTAATTAGGCCACCTAGAAAAAATTTAAAGAAATGGAAAATCTATATCTACTGTTAGCCGCTACTGACAACAGACAAATTTGTTAGCTACTGTTGTCACCCGCAACTAAGATTCTTAGCTGCTTTTCTGTCTAGCGATCGATTATGTTTCCTGCTTTATAGAACAATGACTAGTGTTAAAACTATGTGCTAGGGTTTTTCTTGCTTGGGGCATGTCCAAAGGCCAATATCATTCAATTTTGCATTGCATTCTTTGAAGTGAAAAAACATTTAGCATTGCATCTTTCTAAAAATAAAATGTCCTTTTTCTAGGCATGTAGGAAATGATCATGAGTGCTCTTTGATGCATTTTTACTTTATGCAAAATTAAAAAGAACCCACACACACCACGTTTCACTTAAACATCAATGGCGTTGGGCTCTCACATCCAACCCGTTGATCGAGACCAACAATGGATGTCATTACCACTTGGTTGGCTCGTTTGAAATTATACTATCAAGACCTAATTATGGCAAACGCTAATTCAAGAACTATCCTATCCATGGTAAATAGTACGTATTCCTCTTCGTAGGGGTGTATCATTGACCATGATGTGTTTGGTGAGAATCAATAGTACCTGTGCTCCCTGATCGGGTATGGGATTCATATCCATATTTTGGTGGGTTTATGTGACCAGACTTTCATTGTCAACTGTCGACCTACGATTATACAGGTGAAAACATTTAACTATATAAGAATATCATCAAAAAATTGTAAAACATGATGATATTTAGATTATATACTCAACGAACCAAAACACACTAAACAATTTTAGGATACACAAAGAAATGAGATAAACATCTTTGTATACTTTGTATTATCTAAAAATTACATATGAGATAAGTTCACATCATGGTTAACACATGGAGAGGCCACCCTCGACACACAATCGAGGAAGATACCGAAGCTCCAAATCTCACATAAAATAATGAGTTAGAACCTCCTACATAGAATGTTTCCAAATATTGTTTGGCTAGCATCAGAGGTGACAACTCGACACATGGGAGTTCTCATCAGAATACCCTAGTTAGAGGATGCAACACGTACTCCTCACATGGAAAAATCAAGGGTGGCTCAAGACCCCCATCATCACATAATAGGTATAGAGAAGATCGACCCAATTAGGAGCAAGAGGGCAGGGTTGCAATAGAACACATACCCCTAAGGACTCCAAATCATAATGAACCTGAAAGGTTCATAATAGATCTTGCCACTATTGGAGTCAATGGCACACCTCCCAATGAACCTTGGAAGACTAGTCAACTCAATGGACTAGACCAAGTTTTAGGAATATTAGGTTATAGAACCTCTACTGCTCACTCTCGTTCCAAGAGCCCATGTAGTGAGGACATATAGAGGCATACCCATGAACTAAGAGAATGCTCAAAGAACTATCGTAGCACGAGCGTCCCATCTACGCATGCAAACACCAAGCATATATTACAACATAATACAAATGCTATCTACACAGACAAAGGCAAGAGCATGGTAGATAAATATTTTGGGGCTCATATTAATAAGACCCCTTGTACAGAGCTACAAAGTTAGAGGTCTCACATAGCCGATCTGATAGATCAATTACAAAGGCTAACTTCAGAGCAGAGATAATGCATATTCCAAGACTAGTTGGAAGATGTGCGTGTAAAGCACGAGTGCCTCAAGCATGAGGACTCTCAACACCAAATATTGCTTAGACAATGTTTATATGAGCAGTGCCTATGAGAACAATGCATCCTTGATCAAAAATAGCATGAAGAAAGAGAGGATAGATTGGCTTGAGCTAATCTACTTTCTCATAGCGAGTGTAGGGAGCACAATCAAAGATGTGCTATGCCGCAACTAGAATTGTACCCTAAATAAGTTGAAAACCATACTCATCATACGACCTAGCATACAAAATAGTGCCAAGTTCTAGAACAACATGGGCATACCTAGTACAAAGAATCAGAGGGAGATTAGCAAGATCAACAATATCCTAAAATCCCCCTTGTAGACGTGGATGATGAGCCCAATCCTCCACCTCGACCTAAAAATAATCTACCACTGATAGCTCCATAGAGACCCCTTAAAGAAGAGGAAATTTTATCCTCGTAAGCATACAAAGCCTTGGTTGAAAAGAAAATTTATTGAGAAAAAGGGGATGCCTTATCAAAATCCTACCTTGAACAAAATTCACAATGAGCCTTTATGTCCTTCAGTGCCTAGCTTGACATATCCTGATCACTTTGAAATGCCTAAGCTAGATAAATTCCAAGGCAATGAAGATGCACAAGAACATGTGATGAGATTCATGAATATGTGCTTCTAGATTCAAAGTAATGATGCCTTGTTACTGAGAACTTTCATAATAACCCTTTCAAGCCCAACCCTGGAATGGTTTAATCAATTGAAAAAGCATAGCATCACCAAATTTGAATAGCTGGTGAATGCATTTCTTGAATTCTTCTCTTTTGGCATCTAGAAGAAAACAAATTTATTTGAATTGGCTACTTTAAAGCAGTTTGATGATGAGCCAGTCATGGACTTTGGCAATAGATGGAGAAAATCTAATGGCTAAGATGCCATTCTCCATCCTTACTAATGAATTGACATGAATGTTTACCAAGAGTTGCACAAAATACATCTCATTTTTATTACAACTGTAGTAGTACCAAACATTTGAAGAGGCTTTGGCACAAACCAAGATCATAGAGGATATCGGGTTACAAGAAGGTGACTTGAAACTTTAGATGAAAAAGGAGTGGAATAAAAAGAACACAAAAAATCAGAATCACCATACCAAGCTTACACATGTGAATCAGATTGTGTTAAACCTTCAGAAGGGAGATAAGGGTAAACAACTGCAAAACTATCAAGCTCAACCTCCCCCTACGCAATATAATTAGCGCAACAATAAAAAGTAGGGCAAGGACAAAGAATGTTGCCCACCTCACCAATTCACACCATTATCTAAGACTATGGCATCGATATTCAATCAATTATGCGAGGCTAAGGCCATAACATTGCTTGAAGTTCAATTTCTTGATTCTAATCACCCTAAATCGAAAGGATATAGGGAAGATAATTACTACCCATACCATAGACAAAATGGGTATGATATCAAAGTATGCTATAGCTTCAAGCATGTGGTGCAAAATATGATTGATAAGAACAAGTTGATAATTGACAATCCTTTGGCTTTAGATAATAATAATATGAGAATATTCTAAAATACCTTACCAAATCATGATCTATCAAGGAATAATTTCGAAAAAATTTAATTAAGTGCATATTGAACTGCCTACACAAGAATTTATTGATATGGTGAACGTTGTCACCAGAAATAGGAGGTATAACCAACCAGATCCTCCTCCAGCACCAGTTCAGATTCAAGCTACCCCTCAATAGAGGCTAGTGCAAAATCCCTTACCAAGCCCACCAACAAGATCGATGGTGACAATAAGGAATAGGCTCATTCAGAGTCTACAAGAAGCTTCGACAAAATTATCAATATATGAGATAATACAACAGTCTTCTAGGCACAGGGAGATGCTAATAGACATCTTGATGAGCCACAAAATTGCTCATTTTTTATACTCTTTTCGCCATAATGTGCGAGATATATTCTTGTAGATATAATTATTTTATGGAAATTATATATAATTAACATTTTATTTTGCATGTTTTCTAATATTTGTCTTTAAGTGTAATATGTGTAGATTTAGTGGAAATTTTTGCATTTTGGCATGTTTTTGTCGAGGTCCCACTTGGAACTAGCACTTGCAATTTAATGAAGGAAAAAAATCTACAGAATATTGGTGAAGAGGTACAAAGTCAGGCACATGTTTTCTAATATTTGTCTTTAAGTGTAATATGTGTAGATTTAGTGGAAATTTTTGCATTTTGGCATGTTTTTGTTGAGGTCCCACTTGGAACTAGCACTTGCAATTTAATGAAGGAAAAACATCTACAAAATATTGATTAAGAGGTACAAAGTCAGGCACCCAAATTCCTTTGAAGTGCCTGAATTTCGTTCGACACTTAACTGTTAGGAGTTTGCTTCTCGTTAGGTGCTTGCTTTTCATTAGGTGCCTGCTTCCTATTGTGCGACGAAAGGCGCCTACTTGCAATTGTACAATAAAAGGTGCTTGCTTCCTATTATATGACAAAAGGTACCTACTTCTTGACTTCTGCATACAAGGCATCTGCTTCCCGACTTCTTCAATCATGGTGCCTGATTTCCACTAACGCCAAACTTTAGCATGGCTCTTTGGTCGGTAGAACAGAGCGAAACTTCGACAACTATCATGAAAGGAATTCCAGTATTGAAACCGAACATGGGACAATATCAAAGGTGACTCATCACCCATATTCCAGTTGATACGTAAATAATTTTTGTAAATCGAGAAAATAAATATCAACGTATTCTAGAAACATAATATGCTAAAATATCACAATATTTTGCATGATTCGTCTAATTAAGAAAATAGTTGTAACAACAAATCATTTTCTGATTTATCCTAAAAATTGTAATAGGGATGGCTGCATATCTTATAAATATGCAGGTCACCCCTGAAGAAGACCTCCCGAACTTTTTTTGTAATTTTTCTACTGCAACTGTTAATAAAATCTTTGCATATTTTCCTGTAAAATATCTTCTAAAGTGTCTGGTGATCATTTTACCATAGGTAGAACCTGTTGGAAGTGGGGGCACACTTACAACATAGTTCTTCCCTATTTCCATTATTTTATGTATTTATTTTAATAAATTAATTTATTCCTATGTTATTTCCCCTATTTTCTATGATTTCCAGCAAGGTAGTCATTTCTATTTTAAACGTTTTCAATCATGTTTTCTTAGACTTAGCATGAGATTATTGATTTAAATATAAACTCCAATGAATATCAAATACCCCCAAACCATAATCTAAGGGACTCATCTTCGGAGGAGAAATTACAAGCATAGATTTTGCACGACTGCTCACAAAACTACGAGCTACCCTAGGTTGACAATTAAATAAAGGTAATTAATTGAACCATAGAAAAATTAACCAATGTTTAGCCTCACATTTTGGCATCGTTTTCAAGGAGTAGCCATTGTAATTTCTTGTTCTAAAGGAAGCACAATTCTAGTAGTTTAAAGTGTTTTCTTTAGAAACCTTCATCTGAAACTTTGTACGAGTCCACCTAAGAATAGGGGACCAAACGGTCGTTTTGTCAAAAACAAAGAAGTTGTTTCTCAAAATCCTTCTGCTTCAGTAGAACCTAAACCTGAGATTGAACTCTCACCATCTCAATCTCCACCTATGCATTGGTGGGAACACCCACTATTTGCACAGGATCCTTCTGAAACAATCTAGCAGAATCTTATAGCAGGATAAGAGATAAGTAGAGTTTAATCTAAGGAATATATACTAAATGCTAAACATTGGAAAGCAGTATTAGATAGAACTATCTCAAATGTTGAATTGAAGGATAAAAGAAATAAACTAGAAGTATTGACAGTTGCTTTGAATGAAGCAGGGGTAGAAACACTAGTAGTAGGTAGAATGGTAGAAAATCTAGAGGAAACATCCACTAGTTTTAGTTTTCCAATAGGAGAGGCAGGGGGAGATCACAAGATGAAACACATCTCTCCTGCCCACCTTCCAAACTTTAGAGGACTACCAATATAATATCCAGACTTGCTTTTGTTTAAATTTGATGTTTTATGCAAATCTGTGGATTACACCATAGATGCTCATAATCTAAAATTATTCCCTTCCACCCTTGATGATTTAGCTTTGCACTAGTTCATTAGCTTGGGGGATAAATGGATAACTACATGGGAATAGTTGAAGAAATTTTTTTTGGATCAATATCAAGATTTTGGTAGAGCAAGATATGCAAGATAGGAAGTCCTAAACATGACCCAAAAGGAAGGGGAATCTATGGAAGAATACTGAGATAGGTTTAGCTTCAATTTGCAAAGATCACCCCATTCAAAACTAGGAGATAGGTCTCTAAGAAGTATTTTTTTGAAAGGACTAAAAAATGAATCCTTGGAAGCTTTAAACATGACCTCTAGGGGAGATCTTTACCAACACCAAATGGACGATATTCGGCAGTTGTGTCAAAATTTCTCAAAAAAAAGGGTAAGTTAACCCCTAGAAATGTTAAGCAGTCAGCAACTATTACTAAAATAGAAATAAGCAACATGCTACAAGATCTTAAGAGTGAGATGTTATCATATATGGCTCTTCAAATGGATAATATTCTGCTTTAGAGAAAGAAGCAAGAGAATGAAGTAACATTGACCTACTTCTATCCTAAATGTAGAAGTAAACACCCCAGAAACAAGTGCCTAGAAAACAAAGTTTGTGTATGTGCTGTTTGTAAAAAGGATCATAAAACAAAGATGTGTCCACAATTAATGAAATCTAAGGAGGAACCTGAAGTAGCAGAGACATACTTCATGGGTAATAGGAGGAACTGACAACAGTATCCTATGGGTAATAATATACAATCAGGAATATCATCCTATGGGGGCAGCAATTACCAAAACCAAGGTCAAGCCCAACCACCCAACATGGGTTGGTATTGTCAACAACCTTGGAATCTATTTCCCCAAGGAGCAAATCCTTACAACCCTTATCCTTGGAACCAATATCAATAGCATGGACAACAATGGAGAAATTAGAATGCTTGGAATTAGTATCCATAGCATACTGCTCTAGCTCCATTACAACCAAGTCTACCAACTCTTATGGCTCCAAGGACTCCTCAGTTACCAGCGCAACCAATAACAAACCCAAACAACAAGAAACAACCAGCCTATCAAATGGAAAATAAGATGTACACTATGTATAATATTAAGGTAGATTGCGATCCTCTCCAGTTAAGGTCAGGAAAGCAATTAGGTGTAGAAGTCACTCCTCTTGTAGAAGAAGAGGAACCAATAGAAATAGAGAAAGGGGAATCACCCCTTATAGAAGAGGTAGAAGAATAATCAACATTTGTACATAACAAAGAGGAGGTTCCACCTTTTCCAAAAAGGTTGCAAGAACCCAATAAACCAATACAAACAGAGTTTGATATCCTCTCCAATTTAAAAAACTTAACAATCATAATCCCTCTCTTTCAAGCCATTAGAGACATACCTATTTATGGTAAGGCCATAAGAGAGATGTGCCTCAAGAAACCAAGGAGGAACCAACTAAATTAATCAGTTTGGTAGATCAGTTAGTTGACATTATGTTAGGAAATACCTACAACTAGAAGTACTCAAATCCAGGAAGTCTTGTGTTGAATGTAAAAATAGAAGGCTGTGTTTTACCAAACACACTAGTAGATTTGGGGGTTGCCATCAATGTCATGCCCAGGAGACCATGCAAAAATTGAAATTGACTAATCTGAAACCCACTAAAACTATGCTGCAGTTGGCATACAGGTCTACAATACTTCTTTATGAAATATTGGAAGATATCACTATTACAATAGATGCATGGGAGTATCCAACAAATTTCTTAGTGTTGCAATCTAAGTCTAGACTAAGTGGATACCCATTAATCTTAGGTAGACCTTGGATGGCAACAAATGAAGCCTAAATAAGTTGTAGAAATGGGAAAATTACCATTTTAGATGATCAGAATATAAAGAAACTGATCATACATCCACCTACATAGTCTGCAGATTTATTGGGGGAACCTGAGGATGAGAATCACAACATTGATGGTCTATCAATGATCCAACCTGTGATGACACTTGAGGAGTTGGAATATGAAGGTGATGAGGATAAGATGATCTCACTTTTTTCAAGGAGAACCTGTCCTCCTCTTGAGTTGCCATTAGTAGGAGGAAAAGACCACCATATTCAGCAAATAGAATTTGCACCTGGTAGAATGCTGAATGTGGATAATAAGTTTACAGTTGAAAAATAAACCAAACTAAAACAAACATTGAAAAAACATTAATATGCCTTTGCTTGGGAGTATTCTGACCTGAGAGGAATATCTCTTGAGACTTGTACGATATATCTGGAAGACCAGGTTAGACTAGTAAGACAACCATAGAGGAGAATGAACCCAACTATAAAATAAATTATCAAAATAGAGTTACAAAAACTCCTCATAGTTGGATTCATCTACCCCATTTTAGATAGTGAGTGGGTATCACCATTAGTGGTGGTGCCCAAGAAGAATGGAAAGTGGAGAATTTGTGTTGATTATAGGTTGCTGAATAAAACAACTAAGAAGGACCACTTTCCTTTACCATTTATAGATCAGGTCCTTGACACCTTAGCAGGTAAGAAGTACTTTTCTTTCTTGGATGGATTCAATGGATATAATCAGATCCAAATAGGGGAGGAAGATCAAGACAAAACCACCTTCACTTGTCCATGGGGGATATTTGCTTACCGAGTTTTACCATTTAGCCTATGTAATGCACTTCCACATTTCAAAGGGTAGTTCTTACCATTTTTTCAGATATTATTGGAGAGACTGTGGAGGTATACATGGATAATTTCACTGTATATGATGAAAATTTTGCAACTACCATAGAAAACCTAGAAAAGACACTTAAATATTATGAGGAAACTAACATGTCCTTAAGCAATGATAAATGCTATATGTTGATGCAAGAAGGGATAGTTTTAGGACATCACCTTTCTGCAGAAGGGATAAAAGTAGACAAAAAGAAAATTGAAGTCATCCAAACCCTGCCTAATCCTAAAATACAAAAGGATATTCATAGTTTCCTAGGATTAGCCAGTTAATATAGGAGGTTTATATTAGACTTTAGCAAAACTACTAAAACTCTTACCACATTGTTAACTAAAGATGTAGAGTTTGTCTAGACTGAATAATGTGAACAAGCATTCAACACCTTAAAGGAAAAATTAATTATTGCTCCATTGTTGAGAGGTCCAAATTGGAACATACCTTTTCACATATATGTTGATGCATCTAAAAATGCAATAGGCTCAGTACTGGGATAGAAAGATGATGATGATTTTTATGCCATCTATTATGTTAGTAAAAACATTATCGGTGTTTAACTAAATTATACTATCATAGAGAAAGAGTTTCTTGCAGTAATACATGCTCTTAACAAATTTTTTCATTACATTACAGGTTATCAGGTATTTGTACACATTGACCACTCAACAATCAGATACTTGACAAACAAACATGGGATTAGTGGCAAAATTATCAGATGGTTATTGCTCTTATAGAAATTTTATGTGACAATAATGGATAAACTAAGAAAGGATAATGTGGTACCTGATTTTCTATCCAGGTTGACACCTCCAGCCTATGCAACTATAAAGGACCAATTTCCAGATGAGCATTATTTTGCTCTGAATGATTAGATACCTTGGTACGTAGATATGGCTAATTATTTAGCCATTGGTAAAGTATCCTCTGCACTTTTACCCCGTGAAAAATAGATACTAATTGAGAAAAGTGTAGATTTCTCATGGATTGATGGGTGCCTGTTTCAAATAGGACCTGATCAAATCATGATAAGATGTGTTGATGGATATGAAATAATTGAAATACTGAAGGCTTGCCATGATGAATCTTTTGGTGGCCATTTTGTAGGAAAAATGACTACATATAAAGTGTTGCAGGCTGGTTATTACTGGCCTTCACTATTCAAATATGTAGCCAAGTGTTGTGGGTGATCCACAACACACCCCAAAATTGGGGACCCACCTTTTTCGTTTTGATATTCGGGTGTTGACATTTCATTTTTGTCTAATCCTTCGTTTTGTCGTAGGTTTTGCAATTGTTGTCGGTTCTTGTTGGCAGTATTTTCTTGTCGACGATATTTTATTGTCGACAACTTTTTCTTGTCGATGATTTTTTATTGTCGACAACTTTTTCTTGTCGACGATTTTTTATTGTCGATAACTTTTTCTTGTCGACAACATTTTCTTGTCGACAATTTTTTATTGTCAACGACTTTTTCTTGTCGACTTTGTGGTCAGTTTCTCGTCAGCGTTTCCTTTTTATTGTCAGTTAGTGTGGCGGCAAGTCCGTGTTGTCAGTATTATTGTTTGAGAGTTTGATGTACATTTGTTAGGTTTTGTTGCAGTTGTGATTGTGACCCAGGTTCACTTCCCACGGCAGACATGTATATGTATAAGAAATATTTACTCAATAAAGTAAGTAAAAAAGGAAAAACATAATAAAAAATAAAAAATAAAAACTAAATGAAAATAAAATTTATTTATACCTTCATTCACCGCGTGTTAGTGATTAGACAACTTAACTTTACATATTTCTTTTTAGAATTGATTTTGTTTTAAAGTTTGTTTTTCCATCTTATGTTCTATGTGCAGGCAAGGTGGAAACAGGACTAGCGGCGGCAGGAAAGCAGCATATTCCAACACAACGAAGACCATGTTCGAACGCGAACATCGGGAGAAGTGACTGACGAACCACGGTGGAAAATGGCATTCTGCTATGAACAAGCCGAGACGTTAGGGAGGTTCGTTGGCGGTCACCGACGTGATTAATGTGGCAATGGAGTGGACCCACACGGTGGCCGATAAGGAAGCACTGCGAACGGGTGATGCGGACGTGGATACACAGCGCAGCTAACGCTAGTCAGGGCGTTTAGTATCAAAATTTGGCAGCCGTATCTCACCCGAAGATAGGGTCTTCATTACCTGGTAGGCGACGGTTTGGGGTTGGTCGTCGGATGTGTGAAAACGCCCGACTCAGCTACTCCACCGGAGTCCAACGCCGTTGCACCAGGTGATACAACCAAACCCAATAATCCCGGAAAAAGTGCTGCTCCTGAAGACATTCCTACGGATATTATTAAGTCGCCGGAGCCACCAAGCATTATTAAGTCGCCTCAGCCACAGACATGGGCGGAACGGACCGCGTGGCTTAGGAAAGTCCGAGAATAAAGGGTCCGCTACGAACAGAGGATGCTTGAAGCCCAACGCGAGCGTGACCGCCTTGAAAAGCTGGAGCGCGACAGGCTCGTCTATTCCTGCTTGGGAAAGACGATGAATCGGATGAGTGAGGGCAGTAAAGCATAGCTCGGTAGACGACAACCAATGTGGCGGACACGTAGGAAAGTATGCAGAAGAAGACCCAGACATCTCCGGCATGGACACAGTGAATCGAACACGACGGGTTCGGACGGCTAGTTACTGGCAGGCCAAGGCGTTTATAAAAAAATATATACCCTTAATTTAGATTTGATCATCCACGTGGGTGACATTGAGGAAGGATATTTTAAAGAGTATAACTCCCAAGGTATTAATAAATTTGGAAAAATAATCTTTAATATAACATTTCAAACGGCCACAAGGCAAGGGAGGCCAAAATGAAATAAAAACTTATCGAAACCCAAGCAGCAGGAAAACAGAAACGAAGAGTCAAAGGAGAAATGAAGGGGTTTTCAAAAGTTTTATATACTCCATTGAAGGATTGAAAAAGGAGGCAAACGAGACGGAACCTTTTTGGGCATGGCCGACTGGAGACTTTTTGGCATGGCCAAAAGGGGGCATGATTTTGAGATGTAAAACTTGGATTTTAATTGGAATGTGAAAGCTTTTATTCAGAAATTTCAGGCCTTGTTAGCAAGAAAGAATGAGAAATTTTCTGCATGCTTAATTTTTATTGTCTTATTTTTCCCCTTTCTGTGAAATTGATGCCATTATTTTGGGTTGTTTCATTTGAATGTCTGCAATCTGGAAATTATTTAGGATCCTTGGAGCCGGCACCTAGTTTACTTTGATTGTGTGTTGTACGGGTCAAATATGCTAGGTTGCATGTATGAAACTCTCACGTATTCGGTTTTGCAGGGACGGGGTGCTATCAAACCGAAGGAGCTTTTGCATTGCTGTGTTTTCAGCAAGTATTTTGATGCAAACTTTAAATTTTCTGTTTCCAAAAATTTTAATTTCAGAAATTTTTCCTATTTTCAGGCATTAAAATAAACATTAAAAAAATTTCAAAATCTAAAAACGATTTCACCATTGCGTAGATTATAATTCAGACTTCCAATACGCACTTTGAAATTTCATTTTCGGACTTGTTTAGTATTTTTAAAAATTCATCGAAGTTGCTATTTTGCTACAGATTTTAAAATTTCGAAAATAGAAATTTTCCATTTTAAGGTCAAATTTCATTTTTCCAGTTTTGTTTTGCATTCATGAGCCTATGATGACATTCCCTTCATGGAAATTCCAATTTCATTGAAGGGGTTATGTTTTACGACATTTTCACAAACTTCCATTTTGGGCCTAAAATTACCCTTTTTTCATAAAAATTCCAATTTTACGAAAGAGGGATAATTTGAGTACTACATTGAAGGTCTTTTCCTTAAAGCACTTAATTGTTCATCTTGATGAAAATCTGATTTCATTTAAGAGGGATAAGTTAAAGTGACATTTTGAAGCTACATTTGGAGACCATATTCATCATTGAAGATTTAATGCAAGATAAAATCTATCTTAAAATCATCAAGATAAAATGAATTAAAGCATTACATCGTGGTCATATGAGGGCCAACTCACATTTACTTTATCAGGGTTCAATGAACAATCATTAAAGTTTCATGGTAAAATAAACCAACGAGTGCCCCTTGTTTACGATTACTTGCAACCACTAAGGTGTTCCAAGCATTTCAATTGAATATCTTTATTTGAATTACTAATGCACATATGCAAATGCTAATATAACAAGAACCTTGGAGAAGTTGTTTGTTTAACTTCTTTGCAAGAGGGGATTTGGAACCCGAATCCTACCGGAGAGTGTGCTTTCACAATTGGGTGAAAACACCACTCAACAGATTGGCGCTAGAAGGAGGGCATGAAACGGTTTATTTCATCATGATTTTAAATGCTTAAAATTGCTTAAGAGCTTTACAACACATTTGGATTGTTCATACAAAAATAAAGTGATTTAATTTTGAAAATTTTGGTCTTGACTAACAAAGTGTTATTTCATGCAATTACTTTTCATTTGATTCCAAGGAATACATCTCTTCTTTGATGCTAACGTGATTTTTGTTTATACATTGCAGGTTGAATATTCAACAGAGTTGGTTCTAAGATTACATTTTAAGTTCACTAATGGCAACACTTGAGGAGCAAAGGGTATCCCTAAGAGCTAAAATAACGTCTCTAAGAGAAAGAATGGTATCAATAATAGAGGATCATTATAAGGGTTTGTCTATACCTGTGGTACCATATCAAATTCCTACAATGTTATTGGATTTTTTACGGTGTTTTAATCAAGAGGTGCCACTAGGATACTTGCAAAAACTGCATGTCTACAAGGATACATTATGTAAATTTCAGATTTTCTATGAGGAGGTGGCTTGTAAGTTATTTGCATACATTTTGGATGATAGACCATTCTTTTGGTATAGCCAACTACCCATGGAGGTTAGGACTTCTTGGATACAATTAGAAGCAGCCTATCTTTACCACTTTGGTAATCAGAGTTGACTTAGAAATCTTAAAAAATCAGTTTACCTCCATATGTAAAGAGCCTAATGAATCCTGGAGTCATTTCAATGGAAGATTTCGTGAGTTGCATTCCCAAATGTGGGAAAATTTTAACACATAAGAGGAGGAAGCCATGGAAGTATACCTAGGAGCCATACACCCCACACTTGCTTCACTCATTGAGGAAAAACTAAGTGGTTTGTCCCTAGAGAAAATCCAGGAGGTCTTAGAAGAGATAGAACGACAAGGTCTTGAAGAAGAAAAGGCACAACATGTTCATATGAGAGATAGTTCTTTTGATGCCAACCTACACCAACCATCAAACATAGCACCCTCCACTCCAATGATATCTAAGGTAAATGATCAAGGGGATGAATTTGAATATCCAAATCTTACAACCACCTTAGATGTAGTCCAAGAGGAGGTGCAAATTGCTAAGACAACATCCGATAGTCAGGTTCATGTAGAGATACATGATTATCTAGATGAAGGGGTTCTAAGTTCAACAATGTTTGATATATGTGATAAGATGGAACCCACTATAGAATTGAATGAAGTGGTTGAAAGTGAAATTGGGAGAAAACCAATAAATGAATTTGAAGACATGATAGAATTTCACCACTTGTTCTTGGAAGATGCTATTGATGAGACGTGTACAATTAACAATCAAGAAATTCTTCACCCTCCAAATTGTGATAAAATTGAATCATGGGTTACTAATTTGGACAATGATAGCCTTATAAATTTGAATTCAAGAAATGACCCACTTTTGGAAATAATTGAACCATCTAAGGAAGGTGAAGATGAATTTGATGAGAAACACATTGATGAATTGGAAGATGTTGAAGAAGTAGTTGAACGTCACCACTTGATTTTGAAAGATGATTATTATGATGCTTGGAAGAAGTGGGAAGACTACACTCTCTCCAAAACTACTAATGAAGCTTGTGTGCCAATTGATATACAGGACAACATAATTGCCTACTCAAAGGAAGATATTACAACTCTTGTACAATTTGAGGATGTTTTGGAAGAGGGTTTCAAATCTCATCAAATTTTGGAAGATTATGATGATCCTATTGCCAAGGACAAAGAAAGAAAAGAATTTATGAATGAATCAAAAGATCATGTCACAAATACCATGGAGTTTCATCCCTCAAATTTGGAAGATAATTTTTATAATGGTTGGGGGAGGTATGATAATGCATTCTTTTCTCACACTTTTATAGATGAAACTCATATTTCACTTGATTTGCAGGATGTTGAAACTTCCACCTCACATGAAGAGATACCATGGATAGTGAACAAAGAATTAGAACCAAATGACAAAGAGATTGATCAATTGAAAGCAACTCAAATGAAGGATCATCAAGATGAATCATGGGACATACACTTTGACCAAAAGCATTTGGGTGAAAATTTGAATGACCATGTTTTGAATTTGATTGATGTTTATGATGAAATGTCATTAAAGGTAAATGAAAAACAAGGTATAATTTTTAATCACACCTTTAATAGCATGGTTTTAATGAATGGAAAAGAAGTTGATGCGCTTGAATTGTTAAACCAAATTCATCAACAATTACTAATTGAATCTAGGATAAAAACTTTTAATGATCCTAATTTAGTAAATATCCTAGATGCTTGCAAATTGTTACACAAATTTGATTGGCCTACAAATTTGGAAAATGATTTGGCTTTGAAATTTGTAGAAATAGGCTCTTACTTACAAAATTGCATATTTGAAAAGGATAGCCTAATTCTAAATCAAGGATGGAGTTTTGAAATGGTTAAGTTTTAGAGAATAGACATAATAAAATTGAAAATCAATCATTGTCTAATCAATTTGAGAATTTGAATCCCACCTATGAGAATACTAATGGAACTAAATTTGATTGGTGGGGTGAGAGAGGAAAGTTGAAGTGGGTTGCATTGTTTGGTCTGGTCTTGTTTTTGTTGGATGCCCACAACATTTGGCATGCATATCATGTTATATTTTTGTTGAAATGTTCTTATCATGTTTGGGATCCAGGAAAGTGATAATCCAAGCTTTGCATCATCTTGTATTATATTGTACATTTGTATATAGATTTTGGTTTTTTGGGTTTTGGTTTGTGTTTTCAAATTTTCATTTTTGGGATTGCTATTTGGATTTGGATTGAAAAGTTTTAATCGTGTGTGTGATTTTATTTGACATGTCTATTTGTCTAAATGATAAAAAAATTTGAGATGTCAACTTATGCCTAAAATCAGGAGAACATGAAATATTGGAATTGTCTTGTAGAAAGCTCCACAAGTAACATAAACATCTTAAGTTATATTGTTTGATTTTGTGATACATGAAAGAGTCAGTTTTGCATGACAAACCATTTCATTTGCAATTCAAGAAATAATGCATTCATGTTCCATCTCACCTTACATACATCTCATCTTAGTTACATATGCATCTTAGGTACAAGCCATTAAAGTATGTCAAATCCTCTTAGGGTTGTGTTATAACATAAATGTAAGTAAATCCTAAGGTTGGAAACTGAGTCTTGAGATATCTAGAACCAAGCACGTCTCATACATTAAAAAGGATCTTGAGCAAAATGATCAAAACCTAACTTGGAGGAAAAGGTTGGGCGAAAGAAGTTTTTCATGTCTATCCTATTATGCAACATGATCCTTAAAACAGTGGTTTTGACCACTTCCATAGAGCTTAAAGCCTAAAATCAGAGTAGTAAGGATAGGGTTAAATCCTCATCGAACTTAGGTTGAGGATCCAATTCCCCAAAGCTTTGATTTGACCCACATGGAGTAGTAAGGATAGGGTATAAATTCTCATCTCGCTTAGGTTGAGAATCTGATTCCCCAAAGCTCTTATGTCTCATTTCATAATCAGTCTTGGATTGTAAGGATCGTACTATTTGTCCTCTACAAAGGATGAGTAGTCATCCCCAAGGTCTAAGAAGTAAAAAAATAATATTTTTTCTTTTTCTTCTTTGTGTTTGGGTTTGGGTGTTTGTTCTTCTCCCCCCCTGGGGGGGGGGGTGGTCCCCCCGGTGGTCGAAGTAAGTAATAATAAATAAATTTTTCCCATCTCATCTTTATTTTGGATTGTAAGGATCGTACTACTTGTCCTCTGCAAAGGATGGGTAGTCATCCCCAAGGTCCAAAGAAATGAAGATAAGTTTTGGATTGTGGGGTTAGATATGCCCATGCATGGCATCATGTCTTGCCTAAAAACAAGACCACTGATTGTCTAGAGGGTTAGACTAGCATGACCATTTCTTCCATAATTGGTTTAATTATTTTGCTCAAAGTGAGGTAATGAACTCTAAATCAGAATAGTAAGGATAGGGTTAAACTCTCATCTCGGTTGGTTGGGAGTCTGATTCCCCAAAATTCTGATTTCACATTCACTTGCACATGGGTTCCAGATAGTAGGGACTCATAACCAACTTTGGGATACATAAGGTAATGAATTGGTGGATCCTAAGAGGGTTTGGCAATCTTGAATGCTTGTACATAATAATAGAAGAATGACCATGCATTTTATGAAAAAAAAAAAATCTCCTAGCACATTCATTAGGGTACACAAATCATTCACCATCCCACATATGCATTCATGCAAAACTGATAATGGAGTGTTGATCAATTTCAAATGATAGGGAAAGAAATTCATTGCACACATTGAGCTAACACTTGATGATTCTGATGATTCATGTCTTTCCGATCTTTGGGCATTTGTTATCTTGCTTATGCGCTAACGCTCGTTTTTGAGTTTGTAACATGTTTCAGGTTGGGTTCTCACTAAAATGCTCAAGAGCATTTGACAGCAGAGTCGCCATTTGTTGTGGTTGATCCACAACACACCCCAAAATTGGGGACCCACCTTTTTCGTCTTGATATTCGGGTGTTGACATTTCATTTTTGTCTAATCCTTCGTTTTGTCGTAGGTTTTGCAATTGTTGTTGGTTCTTGTTGGCAATATTTTCTTGTCGACGATATTTTATTGTCGACAACTTTTTCTTGTCGATGATTTTTTATTGTCGACAACTTTTTCTTGTCGACGATTTTTTATTGTCGACAACTTTTTCTTGTCGACAACATTTTCTTGTCGACAATTTTTTATTGTCAACGACTTTTTCTTGTCGACTTTGTGGTCAGTTTCTCGTCAGCGTTTCCTTTTTATTGTCAGTTTGTGTGGCGGCAAGTCCGTTTTGTCAGTATTATTGTTTGAGAGTTTGATGTACACTTGTTAGGTTTTATTTTATTTGTGATTGTGACCCAGGTTCACATGTATATGTATAAGAAGTATTTACTCAATAAAGTAAGTAAAAAAGGAAAAACATAATAAAAAATAAAAAAATAAAAACTAAATGAAAATAAAATTTATTTATACCTTCATTCACCGCGTGTTAGTGATTAGACAACTTAACTTTATATATTTTTTTTTAGAATTGATTTTGTTTTAAAGTTTGTTTTTCCATCTTATGTTCTATGTGCAGGCAAGGTGGAAACAGGACTAGTGGCGGCAGGAAAGCAGCATATTCCGGCACAACGAAGACCAGGTTCGAACGCGAACATCGGGAGAAGAGACTGACGAACCACGGTGGAAAATTGCATTCAGCTATGAACAAGCCGAGACGTTAGGGAGGTTCGTTGGCAGTCACCGACGTGATTAATGTGGCAGTAAATTGAAATACCTAGTGAACCCACACGGTGGCCGATAAGGAAGCACTACGAACGGGTGATGCGGACGTGGATACACAGCGCAGCTAACGCTAGTCAGGGCGTTTAGTATCAAAATTTGGCAGCCGTATCTCACCCGAAGATAGGGTCTTCATTACCTGGCAAGCGACGGTTTGGGGTTGGTCGTCGGATGTGTGAAAACGCCCGACTCAGCTACTCCACTGGAGTCCAACGCCATTGCACCAGGTGATACAACCAAACCCAATAATCCCGAAAAAAGTACTGCTCCTGAAGACATTCCTACGGATATTATTAAGTCGCCGGAGCCACCAAGCATTATTAAGTCGCCTCAGCCACAGACCATGGAGCAGAAGGAGACCGCGTGGCTGACAGAAAGTCCAAGAGGGATAAAGGAGTCCGCTGACGAACAATGTGGAGGGATGCTTGATCGGGGGGTTTTACAATTCCGCTTTGGAAATGTAAAAACAGCCAACGACGTCAAGAAGGAATCGTTGACAGCAGGTTCATGGTAACCACAAAAAGCAGTGACAACATTCGCCGCACAGGACCGGTTCATTAGGTCTGTAATGTTGGCACACAGCGATCTACAGGTAATTCTTCATGTTTAGAGCGTAAGATTCAAAGCCTTCGAACGTAGCTCCTTTATCGACGACGGCATTGTGGCGAATACGTAGGACGCCAATGGGTATGCAGAAGAACGGCGTCCATCTACAGCATTTCCAAGTCGAGGGAATTGGACGCGTGAATCGAACGCGATGGGTTTGGACAGCTAGTTACTGGCAGGCCAAGGCGTTTACCCTTAATTTAGATTTGATACATACTCGCGGGTGATAGCCATTCGGCTAAATTAATAATACTTTTGAAACACGATCACCAAAAGGTTAAAGTCATTATTAAATATGGCTTTAAAATTTATTTGTTTTAATATGGAGTCATAAGAATTTAAAAGGACGGGAAAAAAAAAAAAGGCCAGGGGGGGGGAGGAGAACAAGGAAGGCCGAAAAACAAGGGCTAAGGCTTCGAACGGCCATGAATTTGAAATAAAAAGGCGTTCGAAGACCAAACCAGCAGGAAAACAGAAACGAAGAGTCAAAGGAGGAAAGTGAAGGGCGGTGATCAGCGAAAGTTTTAAAATACTCCATTGAAGGACTGCCCAAAAAGGAGGCAAACGAGACGGAACCTTGTCGGGCATGGCCGAATGGGAACTTTTGGCATGGCCAAGGCATTTTTGAGATGTAAAGCAGGGATTTTAATTGGAATGTGAAAGCTTTTATTCAGAAATTTCAGGCCTTGTTAGCAAGAAAGAATGAGAAATTTTCTGCATGCTTAATTTTAATTGTCTTATTTTTCCCCTTTCAGATTTCAGACTTGTATGTGAAATTGATGCCATTATTTTGGGTTGTTTCATTTGAATGTTTGCAATCTGGAAATTATTTAAGACCCTTGGAACCAGCACCTAGTTTACTTTGATTGTGTGTTGTACAGGTCAAATATGCTAGGTTGCATGTATGAAACTCTCACGTATTCGGTTTTGCAGGACGGGGTGCTATCAAACTGAAGGAGCTTTTGCATTGCTGTGTTTTCAGCAATTATTTTGATGCAAACTTTAAATTTTCTGTTTCCAAAAATTTTAATTTCAGAAATTTTTCCTATTTTCAGGCATTAAAATAAACATTAAAAAAATTTCAAAATCTAAAAACGATTTCACCATTGCGGAGATTATAATTCAGACTTCAAATACGCACTTTGAAATTTCATTTTCGGACTTGTTTAGTATTTTTAAAAATTCATCGAAGTTGCTGTTTTGCTACAGATTTTAAAATTCCGAAAATAGAAATTTTCCATTTTAAGGTCAAATTTCATTTTTCCAGTTTTGTTTTGCATTCATGAGCCTATGATGACATTCCCTTCATGGAAATTCCAATTTCATTGAAGGGGTTATGTTTTACGGCATTTTCACAAACTTCCATTTTGGGCCTAAAATTACCCTTTCTTCATAAAAATTCCAATTTTACGAAAGAGGGATAATTTGAGTACTACATTGAAGGTCTTTTCCTTAAAGCACTTAATTGTTCATCTTGATGAAAATTTGATTTCATTTAAGAGGGATAAGTTAAAGTGACATTTTGAAGCTACATTTGGAGACCCTATTCATCATTGAGGATTTAATGCAAGATAAAATCTATCCTAAAACCATCAAGATAAAAGGAATTAAAGCATTACATCGTGGTCATATGAGGGCCAACTCACATTTACTTTATCAGGGTTCAATGAACAATCATTAAAGTTTCATGGTAAAATAAACCAACAGTGCCCCTTGTTTACAGTTACTTGCAATCACTAAGGTGTTCCAAGCATTTAAATTGAATATCTTTATTTGAGCTTGCACATATGCAAATGCTAATATAACAAGAACCTTGGAGAAGTTGTTTGTTTAACTTCTTTGCAAGAGGGGATTTGGAACCCGAATCCTACCGAAGAGTGCTTTCACAATTGGGTGAAAACACCACTCAACAGATTGGCGCTAGAAGGAGGGCATGAAACGGTTTATTTCATCATGATTTTAAATGCTTAAAATTGCTTAAGAGCTTTACAACACATTTGGATTGTTCATACAGAAATAAAGTGATTTAATTTTTTTAGAATTTTGGTCTCATGCAATTACTTTTCATTTGATTTTAATGAATACATCTCTTAGTTGATGCTAACTTGATTTATGTTTTATATTGCAGATTGAATATTCAACAGATTTGGTTCTAAAATTACATTTTGAGTTCACTAATGGCAACACTTGAGGAGCAAAGGGTATCCCTAAGAAAAGAAATAACATCTCTAAGAGAAAAAATGGTATTAATAATAGAGGATCATTATAAGGGTTTGTCTATACCTGTGATACCCTATCATATTCCTACAATGTTATTGGATTTTTTACGGTGTTTTAATCAAGAGGTGCCACTAGGATACTTGCAAAAGTTGCATGTCTACAAGAATACATTGTGTCAATTCCAGATTTTCTATGAGGAGGTGGCTTGTAAGTTATTTGCATACATTTTGGATGATAGACCATTCTTTTGGTATAGTCAACTACCCATGGAGGTTAGGACTTCTTGGATACAATTAGAAGCAGCCTATCTTTACCATTTTGGTAATCAAGTTGACTTAGAAATCTTAAAAAATCAGTTTACCTCCATATGTAAGGAGCCTAATGAATCCTTGAGTCAATTCAATGGAAGATTTCGTGAGTTGCATTCCCAAATGTGGGAAAATTTTAACACATCAGAAGAAGAAGCCATGGAAGTATACCTAGGAGCCATACACCCCATACTTGCTTCACTCATTGAGGAAAAACTAAGTGGTTTGTCCCTAGAGAGAATCCATGAGATCTTAGAAGAAATAGAACGACAAGGTCTTGAAGAAGAAAAGGCACAACATGTTCACATGAGAGATTGTTCTTTTGATGCCAACCTACACCAACCATCAAACATAGCACCCTCCACTCCAATGATATCTAAGGTAAATGATCAAGGGGATGAATTTGAATACCCAAATTTTATGACCACCTTGGATATAGTTCACGAGGAGGTGCAAATTGCTAAGACAACATCCAATAGTGAGGATCATGTAGAGATACATGATTATCTTGATGAAGGGGTTTTATATTCAACAATGTTTGATATATGTGATAAGATGGAACCCACTATAGAATTGAATGAAGTGGTTGAAAGTGAAATTGGGAGAAAACCAATAAATGAATTTGAAGACATGATAGAATTTCACCACTTGTTCTTGGAAGATGCTATTGATGAGACGTGTACAATTAACAATCAAGAAATTCTTCACCCTCCAAATTGTGATAAAATTGAATCATGGGTTACTAATTTGGACAATGATAGCCTTATAAATTTGAATTCAAGAAATGACCCACTTTTGGAAATAATTGAACCATCTAAGGAAGGTGAAGATGAATTTGATGAGAAACACATTGATGAATTGGAAGATGTTGAAGAAGTAGTTGAACGTCACCACTTGATTTTGAAAGATGATTATTATGATGCTTGGAAGAAGTGGGAAGACTACACTCTCTCCAAAACTACTAATGAAGCTTGTGTGCCAATTGATATACAGGACAACATAATTGCCTACTCAAAGGAAGATATTACAACTCCTGTACAATTTGAGGATGTTTTGGAAGAGGGTTTCAAATCTCATCAAATTTTGGAAGATTATGATGATCCTATTGCCAAGGACAAAGAAAGAAAAGAATTTATGAATGAATCAAAAGATCATGTCACAAATACCATGGAGTTTCATCCCTCAAATTTGGAAGATAATTTTTATAATGGTTGGGGGAGGTATGATAATGCATTCTTTTCTCACACTTTTATAGATGAAACTCATATTTCACTTGATTTGCAGGATGTTGAAGCTTCCACCTCACAGGGAATGAAGAGATACCATGGATAGTGAACAAAGAATTAGAACCAAATGACAAAGAGATTGATCAATTGAAAGCAACTCAAATGAAGGATCATCAAGATGAATCATGGGACATACACTTTGACCAAAAGCATTTGGGTGAAAATTTGCATGACCATGTTTTGAATTTGATTGATGTTTATGATGAAATGTCATTAAAGGTAAATGAAAAACAAGGTATAATTTTTAATCACACCTTTAATAGCATGGTTTTAATGAATGGAAAAGAAGTTGATGCACTTGAATTGCTAAATCAAATTCATCAACAATTAATAATTGAATCTAGGGTGAAGACTTTTAATGATCCTAATTTAGTAAATATCCTAGATGCTTGCAAAATGTTACACAAATTTGATTGGCCTACAAATTTGGAAAATGATTTGGCTTTGAAATTTGTAGAAATAGGCTACTACTTACAAAATTGCATATTTGAAAAGGATAGCCTAATTCTAAATCAAGGAAGGAATTATGAGGGTTACATTTTAAAGAATAGACATGATAAAATTGAAAATCATTTATTGTCTAATCATTCTGAGTAATTTGATGCCCACCTATGAGAATATTATTGGAACTAAATCAAATTGGTATGGTGAGCATGGCAAGTGGAAATTTGTTGCATTGTTTGGTCTGGTCTTGTTTTTGTTGGATTCCCACAACATTTGGCATGCATATCATGTTATATTTTTGTTGAAATGTTCTAATCATGTTTGGGATCCAGGAAAGTGATAATCCAAGCTTTGCATCATCTTGTATTATATTGTACATTTGTATATAGATTTTGGTTTTTTGGGTTTTGGTTTGTGTTTTCAAGTTTTCATTTTTGGGATTGCTATTTGGTTTTGGATTGAACAGTTTTAATTTCGAGTTGTGTGTTTTATTTGACATGTCTTATTTGTCTATAAAAAGAAATGATAAAAAAAATTGAGATGTCAACTTATGCTTAAGGTTAGGAGAATATGAAATATTGGAATTGTCTTGTAGAAAGCTCCACAAGTAACATGAAACATCTTAAGTTATATTGTTTGATTTTGTGATACATGAAAGAGTCAGTTTTGCATGACAAATCATTTCATTTGCAATTCAAGAAATAATGCATTCATGTTCCATCTCACCTTACATACATCTCATCTTAGTTACATATGCATCTTAGGTACAAGCCATTAAAGTATGTCAAATCCTCTTAGGGTTGTGTTATAACATATATGTAAGTAAATCCTAAGGTTGGAAACTGAGTCTTGAGATATCTAGAACCAAGCACGTCTCATTCATTAAAAAGGATCTTGAGCAAAATGATCAAAACCTAACTTGGAGGAAAAGGTTGGGCGAAAGAAGTTTTTCATGTCTATCCTATTATGCAACATGATCCTTAAAACAGTGGTTTTGACCACTTCCATAGAGCTTAAAGCCTAAAATCAGAGTAGTAAGGATAGGGTTAAATCCTCATCGAACTTAGGTTGAGGATCCAATTCCCCAAAGCTTTGATTTGACCCACATGGAGTAGTAAGGATAGGGTATAAATTCTCATCTCGCTTAGGTTGAGAATCTGATTCCCCAAAGCTCTTATGTCTCATTTCATAATAAATCTTGGATTGTAAGGATCGTACTATTTGTCCTCTACAAAGGATGAGTAGTCATCCCCAAGGTCCAAGAAGTAAAAAAAAAAATAATAATAAATAAATTTTTCCCATCTCATCTTTATTTTGGATTGTAAGGATCGTACTACTTGTCCTCTGCAAAGGATGGGTAGTCATCCCCAAGGTCCAAAGAAATGAAGATAAGTTTTGGATTGTGGGGTTAGATATGCCCATGCATGGCATCATGTCTTGCCTAAAAAACAAGACCACCGATTGTCTGGAGGGTTAGACTAGCATGACCATTTCTTCCATAATTGGTTTAATTATTTTGCTCAAAGTGAGGTAATGAACTCTAAATCAGAATAGTAAGGATAGGGTTAAACTCTCATCTCGGTTGGTTGGGAGTCTGATTCCCCAAAGTTCCGATTTCACATTCACTTGCACATGGGTTCCGGATAGTAGGGACTCATAACCAACTTTGGGATACAATAAGGTAATGAATTAGTGGATCTTAAGAGGGTTTGGCAATCTTGAATGCTTGTACATAATAATAGAAGAATGACTTAGCCTTTTACAAAAAAAAAAAATCTCCTAGCACATTCATTAGGGTACACAAATCATTCACCATCCCACATATGCATTCATGCAAAACTGATAATGGAGTGTTGATCAATTTCAAATGATAGGGAATGAAATTCATTGCACACACTGAGCTAACACTTGATGATTCTGATGTTGCATGTATTTCTGATTTTTCGGTATTTGTTATCTTTATGCGCTAACGCCCGTATTTAAGCTTGTATGTTTCAGGTTGGGTTCTCACTAAAATGCTCAAGAGCATTTGACAGCAGAGTCGCCATTTGTTGTGGCTGATCCACAACACACCCCAAAATTGGGGACCCACCTTTTTCGTTTTGATATTCGGGTGTTGACATTTCATTTTTGTCTAATCCTTCGTTTTGTCGTAGGTTTTGCAATTGTTGTTGGTTCTTGTTGGCAGTATTTTCTTGTCGACGATATTTTATTGTCGACAACTTTTTCTTGTCGATGATTTTTTATTGTCGACAACTTTTTCTTGTCAACGATTTTTTATTGTCGACAACATTTTCTTGTCGACGATTTTTTATTGTCGACGACTTTTTCTTGTTGACTTTGTGGTCAGTTTCTCGTCAGTGTTTTCTTTTTATTGTCAGTTTGTGTGTCGGCAAGTCCGTTTTGTCAGTATTATTTGTTTGAGAGTTTGATGTACACTTGTTAGGTTTTATTTTATTTGTGATTGTGACCCAGGTTCACTTCCCACGGCAGACATGTATATGTATAAGAAATATTTACTCAATAAAGTAAGTAAAAAAGGAAAAACATAATAAAAAAATAAAAATAAAAACTAAATGAAAATAAAATTTATTTATACCTTCATTCACCGCGTGTTAGTGATTAGACAACTTAACTTTACATATTTCTTTTTAGAATTGATTTTGTTTTAAAGTTTGTTTTTCCATCCTATGTTCTATGTGTAGGCAAGGTGGAAACAGGACTAGCGGCGGCAGGAAAGCAGCATATTCCGACACAGTGAAGACCATGTTCGAACGCGAACATCGGGAGAAGTGACTGACGAACCATGGTGGAAAATGGCATTCTGCTATGAACAAGCCGAGCCGTTAGGGAGGTTCGTTGGCGGTCACCAACGTGATTAATGTGGCAATGGAGTGGACCCACACGGTGGCCGATAAGGAAGCACTGCGAGGGTGATGCGGACATGGATACACAACGCAGCTAACGCTAGTCAGGGCGTTTAGTATCAAAATTTGGCAGCCGTATCTCACCCGAAGATAGGGTCTTCATTACCTGGTAGGCGACGGTTTGGGGTTGGTCGTCGGATGTGTGAAAACGCCCGACTCAGCTACTCCACCGGAGTCCAACGCCGTTGCACCAGGTGATACAACCAAACCCAATAATCCTGAAAAAAGTGCTGCTCCTGAAGACATTCCTACGGATATTATTAAGTCGTCGGAGCCACCAAGCATTATTAAGTCACCTCAGCCACAGACATGGGCGAAACGGACCGCGTGGCTTAGGAAAGTCCGAGAATAAAGGGTCTGCTATGAACAGAGGATGCTTGAAGCCCAACGCGAGTGTGACCGCCTTGAAAAGCTGGAGCGCGACATGGCTCGTCTATTCCTGTTTGGGAAAGACGATGAATCGGATGAGTGAGGGCAGTAAAGCATAGCTCGGTAGACGACAACCAATGTGGCGAACACGTAGGAAAGTATGCAGAAGAAGACCCAGACATCTCCGGCATGGACACAGTGAATCGAACACGACGGGTTTGGACGGCTAGTTACTGGCAGGCCAAGGCATTTATAAAAAAATATATACCCTTAATTTAGATTTGATCATCCACGTGGGTGACATTGAGGAAGGATATTTTAAAGAGTATAACTCCCAAGGTATTAATAAATTTGGAAAAATAATCTTTAATATAACATTTCAAACGGCCACAAGGCAAGGGAGGCCAAAATGAAATAAAAACTTATCGAAACCCAAGCAGCAGGAAAACAGAAACGAAGAGTCAAAGGAGAAATGAAGGGCGGTTTTCAAAAGTTTTATATACTCCATTGAAGGACTGCAAAAGAGGAGGCAAACGAGACGGAACCTTTTCGGGCATGGCCGACTGGAGACTTTTGGCATGGCCAAAAGGGGGCATGATTTTGAGATGTAAAACTTGGATTTTAATTGGAATGTGAAAGCTTTTATTCAGAAATTTCAGGCCTTGTTAGCAAGAAAGAATGAGAAATTTTCTGCATGCTTAATTTTAATTGTCTTATTTTTCCCCTTTCAGATTTCAGACTTGTATGTGAAATTGATGCCATTATTTTGGGTTGTTTCATTTGAATGTCTGCAATCTGGAAATTATTTAGGATCCTTGGAGCCAGCACCTAGTTTACTTTGATTGTGTGTTGTACAGGTCAAATATGCTAGGTTGCATGTATGAAACTCTCACGTATTCGGTTTTGCAGGACGGGGTGCTATCAAACTGAAGGAGCTTTTGCATTGTTATGTTTTCAGCAAGTATTTTGATGCAAATTTTAAATTTTCTGTTTCCAAAAATTTTAATTTCAGAAATTTTTCCTATTTTCATGCATTAAAATAAACATTAAAAAAATTTCAAAATCTAAAAACGATTTCACCATTGCGTAGATTATAATTCAGACTTCCAATACGCACTTTGAAATTTCATTTTCGGACTTGTTTAGTATTTTTAAAAATTCATCGAAGTTGCTGTTTTGCTACAGATTTTAAAATTCCGAAAATAGAAATTTTCCATTTTAAGGTCAAATTTCATTTTTCCAGTTTTGTTTTGCATTCATGAGCCTATGATGACATTCCCTTCATGGAAATTCCAATTTCATTGAAGGGGTTATGTTTTACGACATTTTCACAAACTTCCATTTTGGGCCTAAAATTACCCTTTTTTCATAAAAATTCCAATTTTACGAAAGAGGGATAATTTGAATACTACATTGAAGGTCTTTTCCTTAAAGCACTTAATTGTTCATCTTGATGAAAATCTAATTTCATTTAAGAGGGATAAGTTAAAGTGACATTTTGAAGCTACATTTGGAGACCATAATCATCATTGAAGATTTAATGCAAGATAAAATCTATCTTAATATCATCAAGATAAAATAAATTAAAGCATTACATCGTGGTCATATGAGGGCCAACTCACATTCACTTTATCAGGGTTCAATGAACAATCATTAAATTTTCATAGTAAAATAAACCAACAGTGCCCCTTGTTTACAGTTACTTGCAACCACTAAGGTGTTCCAAGCATTTCAATTGAATATCTTTATTTGAGATTACTAATGCACATATGCAAATGCTAATATAACAAGAACCTTGGAGAAGTTGTTTGTTTAACTTCTTTGCAAGAGGGGATTTGGAACCCGAATCCTACCGGAGAGTGTGCTTTCACAATTGGGTGAAAACACCACTCAACACCAAACATGTGAGCTAGTGTGATCAATGTTAGAGGATGGGTAAACCTACTCTCAGAAATGAGATGCGACTCCAACCACATATTCACATTAAACCATTTGGTAAATGGGGTATGGAATTATGTTACGATACTTATATATCTAGTTGGCTATATTAGTATTTCACTAATTCATTGATTTTATTATATAAGTAGAGGTAGTTTGATTTACAATTCATCTATCATCAATAATTATTTCCTATTGCATATATTGCAAGAGACCTACCCTCTCTAAGTGGCTTGATTCATTCGTATTATTAAATTGAGGAAGCTTGATTCATTTGGATTATTTAATTGAGGAAGCTGTAACGCTTCAAGTGGTATCAGAACCACCTTATTAGCAACGTGGGAATTAAAATTGTGCAAGAAACCATTGCTGATCCATCCAAGAAAACTCTAAAATTTTTTAAAGACACCACATATTTCTGAGTTGCTCTGCACAATAAAAATAAATAAAAAATAAAGAAGATCGAGTATTCACAACATAAGCTTTATTTCAGAGTGCATTAATCACAGTGACCTTTTCTTACGTCTAAAATGGGAGTATTTGTAGCACGTATCAATTCAGGAAATCATCCATCAAGATAGGTGAGGTTCGCACATATGTGAAGAGAAAATCAAATAATTTTTTTTTTTGATAGGCACAACAATTAGTATAGTCTAAGAAACTATATTAAAATTTAATTTGCTAAGGTTAAGAACCAATCACCTACAAGCGCAACCCTAGAAAACGTTGCTCACAAGCAACTATGTGGTAGCGAAAACAACTAATTTAATCATTTGACGTTTCCATTGTTCCTAGATGCCTAGTAGTAAGGCAAGTTCTCTCCAAACAAACGATTTCAAGGAATTTACCAGGCAACAGTTTTGAATTCTGATAGTAGAGTGTGAAAGTTTATCAGGTGGCAGTTTTTCCTAATACTTGTTCACCAAGTCTGATAGCTATCACACATCGATTAAGATTTTTTTATCAGCCTTGTTCGTGCAGATAGAGAGAGCTAGGCTACCGCGGAATCATTTTTTGTTTGCATCGTCTAAGGAGATTACAAAAGCTAACCGACAAAGATAGTACATAAAACACCCTCATTTTTTGGTTTATTTCACCTACGGTGAAGTAAAAACAATAAGTCTATCAATTGAATTTTAGCCCATAAATGTATGACATGTGCGTAGGTTTTGGCTTCTCAAGCTAAGACTCTAGGAAAATTATTTACGCACCAACGGTGTTCAAATTCGTTTCATCATCGGATGGCCAAATATTTACGTCAATTAAATTAAAACATATCCAATTGGTGTTCCTAAGTGCATGACGATTAATACCAACCATTGTCCAAACAATCAGGTGATTTATCACATGCCCATGATAGTGCACTCATAGAAAATTGATTTAAATTAATCAAGAATAGTTACAAGTGGAAGGATAATTTAATAACATCTTAAGGAATTCGTCCGAGTTTGCTAGGTCTTCAAAATTTAAACTGAAGAAGTTGGATCAAAAGCACATCATATAATCACGTTAGATAATCACGTCCAGAAAGATCACCGAATAAGGAATAAAATTATTAGTCGCATTAAAGCCCAGCCAATCATGTGAAATTTCACTTTTATAAAGGTTGAAATTAAGTTTTGGTAAAAGATAAATTGGTTGTACTGTCCGTAACATTTGGCTTATTGTAGCATCATAAAAAAATGGTCAAGTTAAAGTGGATAGCGATATAAAGTATTGGTCAAAATTTTTAGTCCTCATAGTCCAAATTCAGGAAGGAACCATCAAGAATAAACACTAAGATTTTTTTTTTTAAATTTTGCATGAAATTTGTGTAAACAACATTTACAATCTTCGAAAAGAAAAGAAGGACAATGTCATTGTAGACGTTAATACATCCAAGGTGATATAATATAAATTTTATTTAAAGCAAGTTGTCATTCGAAGAAGCATGTAGCCACATATGCAAAACAAAAAAAGAGAAACAATTTATTGCAAAATTTAAATTGGGTGTTTAGCCAGGGAAACATACTCCAATTCACATTCCTAAACCACACTCTGATTGATTGCATACAAAGCAGACAAAGTAGAAGGACTTTTTTTTTTAAAAAGACATTCAGTGCAAGAGCACAAAAGAGACTTTAGTTGTTATTTTTTAGAACAAGAAATCGCTTTGAAATAGGGTCCAAAGTGCTTCCATATTCACGGATAAAAAGGCGCGCTTTCTCTAGTACTCATAGATTTTAGGCATCAAATTTCACTATTAATCAAACAAGGGCAACGTCTAGAAGCTTACTATTGACGTAAATTTATCAAATTCACTCGAAATTAATCAATCTAAGATAGGTTTTACAACCCTAAATCCTTATCATAGTTGAACACGTTGCAGCATCCCGATACTCTAAGAAAACCTTTGTGATAATTACGGGTAGATACAAATAAGTAAAAGGTCTTCGGTTCTATTTTTAGTCCAAGTGTGAGTCCAGTGTCCACATCAAGTAAGCAGTTTTTCATGTCCAATTCAAGCAAGCACAGTTGGAATTATCAAAGCTCTTAACATTAGCATTATTAAAATCAAAGAAAGCCAATCAATCAACCTCGTTCACATTGAAGTTTGATAAAATCAAGGAAGCAATTGGCAGGGGTACAATAATTCAAATTTAAAAGTAGCAAGTTGGAAAGACAATAGAAGAATTCAAAAATAACAACTTTTGATGACTTTTGGCAACGACATTTTGCATCAATATTGGTGACAACCTTTTGCTTTTTTCTATTCAAAAGACCATGGTGTATTGAAATATTTTGACTATTGAAGTTAAGATAATTTGATAAATACCTCTAGCAATGCTATAATATAGAGTACACCATCATCGACCAGGCCGTATTTAGGAGTTCCTAAGTCAATGGTAGGGCCTTCCAAAATATGATGCTACAAGGCAAACAAAGAATATTTTCCAGTCCTTCCCAAGCTTTGAGGACAAATCTTTTAAGGGAGGGAGCCATGTTACAATACTAATATATCTAGTCGGCTATATTAGTATTTCACTAATTCATTGATTTTATTATATAAGTAGAGGTATTTTGATTTACAATTCATCTATCATCAGTAATTATTTCCTATTGCATACATTGCAAGAGACTTACCCTCTCTAAGTGGTTATGAGATCTGCCCTCTCTAAGTGGCTTGATTCATTCGGATTATTAAATTGAGGAAGGTTGATTCATTTGGATTATTTAATTGAGGAAGTTGTAATGCTTCAACTTCGTAGAACCTATTAATTTGCATTCAGGAGGTAAGAGGTATATCCTAGTTTGTACTAACTATATGAAAAAGTGGGTTGAAGTACAATCTTGTGTGATTCAAAGGAGAAAACTATAGAAGATTTCTTGTATTCATCAATTTTTACAAGATTTGGGGTTCCAAGGGATATCACAACAGATCAAGAACCTCAATTTACTTCAAGGATGATCCAAGAACTCATGCAACAATACAAAATTAGGTATAACAAAACCACTCCCTACCATCCATAGGTGAATGGGCAAGTTGAGGTGACCAACAAAGAGTTGGAGAATATCCTGACAAAGATAGTGCAACAACATAGAAAGGATTGGACTACTAGATTACCAGAAGCAGTGTGAGCCTACAGGACCACCTGGAAGACTACTAATAGTTTCACACCATTTTAGTTAGTCTATGAGAAAACTACCATGATGCCTATAGAGTTTGAAGTAAAAATACTTAGGACTATTATAGAATTGAATATCAACCTAGATGATGCACAAAAAGATAGAATTTAGTAGCTTAATCAACTTGATAAATACCACCTTGAGGCTCTGCAGAAAACATAGATCATTCAAAAATAAAGGGCCAAGTGGCATGATCGCCACACTAGGCCAAATCAAATTAAAGTGGGATAATGGGCATTAATCTATGATTCTCGATTCCAGGAAAGGAAGGGCAAGCTCATGCAACATTGGATGGGGCCATATGAAGTGATTGAAGTCATCAATAATGGGACTATAAGATTTTAGAACAATAGATGAAAAAGTTGATACATTGCATAATATTTATTGGGAAATAAAAAGTAAAAAGTGGTCATATATTGTTCACCCCCCTCTCAGTATAAGCTTGTGTTATTCAATTGGTATTAGAGCGAGTTCCTTCAGAAGAGTTCAATAGCTTGAAGGAAAATCTAACAAGAACACAAATGAATTCTAAGAGTGGATCCTCAAATAATTCAACACTAGTATTTGATGGGAGCGATTATGTATTCTGGAGTATGAGAATGAAGATTCACCTGATGACATTTGACAATGAAATATAGGAAGCAATTGAAAATGGATACACACCACCAACTACTCCACCTATAGATAAATATGGTAAGCTTCTACATAATTACAATTCAAAAGCAATGAATACAATTTTGAAAGCTTTGCATAGAACATAGTTCATAAAGGTTATGCATTGCAAATCAACAAAAGAAATTTGGGATAAGTTGCAAAGAATATATGAAGGAGATAAAAAGGTCAAAAAGGTAAAGTTGCAAAATATCAAGGGACAATTTGAAGATCTAAAAATAAAGGATGAGGAAAACATTAGTGCTTATCTACTTCGTGTAGATGAGTTGTTAACTCCATTCAAGGACTTGGAATTGAGGTTTAAGAATCTGATGTTTGTGATAAGATCTTAAGATCACTCCCAAAATGTTTTAGTGAAAATATTTCAGCTATAGAGGAATCAAAATATGGTGATATTTTGACAAGGGATGAATTACTTGGTATTCTTACAACTTTTGAGATGAGAACAAAAGAGGAACCTAATATCCAGAAAGAAGTAACTTTCAATGCTACTAAGAAGACAAAGGGTAAGAATTCAGATTTAAGCAATGAGTTATCCAATTATGAAGAAGCAAATAATGGCAGAAGGAACAAGAATACAAGAAGATTTAAAGATGTGAAATTTGTTAGATGTTTCAATTATGGAAAGTATGGTCACTATGCATCTGATTTTCAAGAAGCTGGAAATAATAATGATGAAGAAAAACAGGATCATAAGAACAGGGAATCAAAAAAATACAGGTACCAAAAGAAAAGTAGGAATGATCAAGGCAAGCAAGGAAAGAAGTTCTTCTGAAGATAGAAGAAGAGCTTCTATGCAGAAAAGGCAAGTAAGTACTCAAGATATAGTGATAATAGTTCCTCAGATAATGATAAAGATGAAGTTCTATTTTTGGAAAAATAAAAGGAAATGGTTAGGAAAAGGTCACCAATAATTCTCAAGTGTTTTAGATGTGGTAACTTTGATCATCTTGAATATAGTTGTACAAGAAGTGGTTTCAGTTTTAGTGATGATGAATATGAAGATACACTTGAAGGACCAGAAGAGAATCTACTTATGGAATTAGAGGAAGAAGAAGGTGATCCTATAGAAAATAAGTCAGAAAATAATGAAGATGTTTTCAAAGGCAAATAAATAGAGGAATAATCAGAGAATGGAGAAGTTGATCTTGAGGGTGAGCTTATTCATACCCTCGATGCATTAAAAAAGTAAGAAAGAAAAACTCCCAAATTAAGCTTCAATTTCAAGAATGTGATGAAGAGAAAGGAAAGCTTATAGAGGATCTAAATAAGTCAATGGCTAAGACAAGGAAGTTCAAAGTTAAATTATAAGCAAAGGTCTTAGAATGTGAAAGGTTAGAGCATGATGTGGCTTCACTAAAGAAGAGAGTCTAAGGATGGGTTACACAAGTTTGGAAGAATCTCAAATAATTTGGATAAGATTATCAAGATACAAAAACCTACATCAAGCAAGACAAGTCTTGGTTTTGAACATTTACAAAAGAAACAAGGAGAGGAGTCAACCTCAAGATCTGAAGAGGAAGAAACTTCAAAAGAAAAAATTTTAGAAGAAGAAAGTGTAAGAGAGAGTGAGACTTTTGAGGATGAGTTGGACAACAAAAAGTTCAATAAGGAAAGAAAAAATGTACAAAAGAGGAACAAATGGAACAGGAACCAACACAGGATAAAAGAGACTAAGAGACAAATGAGGTCAAGGTAAGGTAGTTTCAATGGATGATGTTTTTCATGTCACGGGTTTGGGTAAAAATATTCTCAGTGCAAGACACATGAAAGACAAAAATATGGGAAGTTTAGAAATAGATAATTGTTTCAAGGGTATTGCTACTCTTGTAATCATTTTGGTCACAAGGCAGTGAATTGCAAAGTTCATGATAGGAATAAATATGGTTTCACTAGGAGAAATACCAAGATATTTTCACCTCCAAGAAATAATAACATTAAGTGTTATAAGTGTAATAATTATGGACATACAACAAAGTTGTGTAGAGCATAAATTCTATAAACAAACAAGAACATGAATAGTCAAAGGAATCAGAAGGATCAGATGAGGAGTAAAATGGAAAAAGGTAAAGATCAGTGTATGCTGGGAGTAGAAATACTCCCACTCTAGAATTAACCATCTCAAGAGAAGGTGGGAGAGGGGCTAAGTTAAGAGTTTCATTCTTAGCCCCGAGCCCCAAAGGTGACCCTTTGCCATTGATGACAAAGGGGCAGATATTTGAGTAAGGGGGAGATATTTGAGTTAGAAGGAAAGCATTCAGTCAGGAGGAGCAATTTCCCAGGGAGAGCAAAATAGAAAGAGGTAAAATAAATGATAAAAAGTAAATGGGTTACCATCAATGACAAAGGGGGAGATTGTTGGAATTATGAGCAAGATTTGTGGTCATTGATGTCAAAGGAATATGAAGCAAATATCAAAAGAATGTTAAGCAAATGGTTCATGGTTGATTTTATAAAAAGCAAGGATATAATATTTAATTTAAATATTATATGCCTAGAGACCCCCAAAGAGAAGCAAGAAGGATAACAATATTATGATATTTGGGTAAAAGAAAAGGGTTGAAAAGATATCTCCGTTCGATGGTGGTTGAAAGAAAATAATAAGGTTATTTTGCTAAGGTGAAAATGAAAAAATGTTTTCCTAAAAACCTAAGGAAGATTATATTTTATTTTATTTTAAAAGGTCCAAAGGACATTTAAATATTTAATTATAATATTTAAATTCATTCTGAATTTAAAATAATTATAATTAAAATATTATTTTCGAAATGCAAAGTTCTTTTTGAAAAATGGTGGAAAAATCAAAATGAGGGCCGACGCATTCATATTCATCACATTGCATATAAAGAGGGGGTAAATTATTTCCCCAAAGTCAATCAAGCATTCGAAGTTTGAGTTGAGCAAAGTAATATTTCATGCGTGCACTTCGAGGGAGGAATCTTCGTGTGATTCAGAAAGGACAGAGGTGTGTGTTGAAATCAGTGAGGGTGCGAAGATCCTACACAATGTGCTAGGTAGCGTAGACAGTAGGAAATGTAGCGATAAGACTTTTGTGGAGGCTAGATCATGGGTTCAAATCACACGATCACATTTTACAAGGAAGAGAGAGGGTTTTTTGTTTGATGTGTTTTGCATGGAAGACGAGGTCAAAAGGGACAACATGAGGCCTTGGTCTCAACCAGGTACATATCCCAGGTGGAAAGCCCAGCGTTCACTAGGGCACAGTGCTGGCAATGAGGTTTCAGGTTTGAATTCATGCAGAGGGAGTTTGTGTGGTGCGTAATCATTTTGGTGCAAATTCTAAGGTATGAAAAATTAATTTAATTTTTGCAAGACCTATGTTATAATAAAGGATGTTTTGAGGCATACATATTATTAAGAGGGCAGTTTTTGAAGTAGGGAGGTATAAGGATTAAAATAGTTTATTTTAATTCTTTGATGCCTTGGAAATGAATTAGAGAGTGGAGTTAAAAGGTGAAAAAGGAATTTTATTGTGATCTTGCTTTATAAAAGGGAGATAAAATAATTTGATTAAAAATCAAGGAAAACTTGTCAATGTCTTGAAGTGATGATTATTTTTCTTTTAGAAGTGCATTAAAATCTAGAGGGAGTGATAAGGTGTATTTGTGACATCTAACCCTTGTGAATGGCAAATAAAGTGGTTATGGTTGAGATAAGTTTTTAAGGACAATTCTTCATCAAACAAAAGGTATGGGAACATATTCCTTATGAGTGATTGTTGGATGTTGTAAATGCTAAGTTGGAGAGAAAAGGGGTTGTTTTATAAGCATTGTTGAGTTTGATTGTTAAAGGTTTTTCTGAGTAAGATTTGATGATAAAAACCTTGTTTGATAAAAATTGTTGGAAAAATTGAGTAAGATTTCATATGCTTGAACTAAGGTTTGTGCAAGATCATGAGTATCATTGTTATGTGAAGTTGTGAACTATCTTGAACTAGGGTTTGCGAAAGATCATGCGTATCATTATTATATGAGATTGTTTGATAAGCATTGTTGGAAATAATTGAGTGAGTGTTCATATGATTAGACTAGGGTTTGTAAGCAAGGAGTGTTTCATTGAGTGACTGATTGAGTGGAGTTTATTGAGCCTAGTCAAGTGGAAGTGTTGAAGTGATAGTTAAAATTTTGTGATACAAATTGTTCTATATTCTAAATTCATTTGAGAAAGATATTGGAAGTGATTGAGCATTGTTGTGAGTGTGAAGCATATTGAGTCTCTAACAATTCTCTATATGTTTTTGTGAGATTAAAAAAGATTATGTGTGAAGATTGTCTAAGTTATTGAAGATGTTTTCTATGATAGAGTTGAGTTGAATAAAGATTTTGTGAAAGCTATTAGACAAGCTCTAGTGAGAACTTGTTGAGCAGATTTGAGGTAAGTCTTGGTGAAGACTTGTTGAGCAGATTAGACAAGTTCTAGTGAGGACTTGTTGAGAAAATTTGAGGTAAGTCTTGGAGAAGACTTGTGATAGATTGGTGTGAGCTTTTGTGGAAGATTACAATATAGATTTGAATATAGATATTCATAATGGATTGGATAAGTCCTTAAGAGTACTTGTGGATAGATTTGAGGTAAGTCTTTTGAGAAGACTTGTGAGCAGAGTTGATTGATTTATTTGTTCAAACCTTGAGTTAAGGTTTGGAGCAGATCTAGCAGAGTTGATTTGTGATTGAGTCAAGCTTTGTGTTAAATCTTGAGTATAGATTTGAAGACAGAGTTTGGTGCAAATTTGAGGATAGGTTTATGCCATACTAGAGATAGAGATTGAGCAAATTTGTGCTAAATCAAAGGACTATGTTTAGTGCAGATTTGAGAATAAATATTGAGTAGATTTGTGCTAGACCAAAGGACTGTGTTTAATATAGATTTGAGGATAGAGATTGAGAAAATTTGTGCTAGACCGAAGGACTATGTTTAGTGCAGATCAGAGACATAGATTGAGAAAATTTATGCTAGACCGAAGGATTGTGTTTAGTGTAGATTTGAGACAAAGCTGAGAATAAGACTTGGAGGTTATAGAGTATAGAGGATGACCATCTCCAGTGGTGTTGTGGCTGAACCACAACACACCCCAAAATTGGGGACCCACCTTTTTTGCAGGCGTTCAAAGAAAATTTCAGTCACCCAGATGCTAAAAATCAAGAAAAAGGGGCAAAATTGCACTAAGGAAAGAAAGTGTTGTGATATCGTGACATGTCGCTCTATCACGGTCGAAAGTTGTCGTGATATCGTGTAAAATTCGAACGCAGTCAAACAAACAAAAAAATAATGCAGAGGACAAAAAATTAAATCATTTATTTAATTTGAAGCACCCCCAACCCTATTACAAATGTATATTCAATAATATATAGAGTAGGGAATAGGAAGAAAGTCGGCAAAGGAGAGATAAGGGGAAAATGGAGGATAAGAAGGGATAAGGGAGTTGGAGGGATAAGGGGGAAGAAGGATTAACGGAGGGATAAGGAGGAGGGAAAATAGGAGGAAGATAGGAGGGATATTAGGAGAGAAGTTAAGGGCATTTGCCGACAAAATGAGGGAGAATTCACACTGAAGCTTAGAAAAGAGATTTTTCTAAGCCCGTTTCGAAACAACCCTATTCACACTTGTAACATTCTCCCCCTTAAAGTTGAGAGGACCGACTACACAGCCTCTCGCTTTACAAATTGAGCTTTTGTCATTGCCTTGGTGAAGATGTCAACGACGTTCTCCAAAGTGTGACAGTATTGAAGCTCAACAATTTCATGTTCCACCATATCTCTGATGAAGTGGTACTTCATATCAAAATGCTTGGTTCTGCTATGGTGGATAGGATTATATGCCAACTGAATGGCACCGATGTTGTCGCAAAGATTCTGGTCGGACCACTTTGTCGTTCTCCAATCTCTTCTAGTACTTTCCTTAGCCACAAGGCTTGAGTACTAGCATAAGTAACCGCTATATACTCGCTTCGTTGAAGATAGCGCTACTACCGTCTCGCTTTTTGAACTCCAAGTTATTAGTCCCGATCCAAGACTAAAACAGCTTTCCCGATGTTGACTTCCCCGTCATCAATATTGCTACCCCAATCACTATCACCGAAGCCTACAAGCTTGATAGTGTTACATTTATGGTATCGGATTCCAAAATCCAATGTACCCTTCACATATCTCAAAATTCTTTTAGCCGCCTGCAAATGCAGCTCGGAGGGGTTAGACATAAATCTAGAAACAAGAGATACAACGATACTCGAATATCTCGGTCCGGTGTTGGCGAGAAACATCAAACTCCCAACCATGCTTCCGAAAGTGGTCACATCAACTTTTGGTGCTCCATCATCTTTGCTTAATTGGATCCCATGTCCAACTCGGAGTTGCAACTCGGTTTGCAATGCTCCATAGCAAACTTCTTGATCATGTCCTCGAGCATACTTATGTTGACAGATGAAGATCCCCGTATCCGATCGATGAACCTCCATTCCAAGATAATAGTGCATTAATCCAAGATCCTTCATCTCAAACTGCGTCATCATGGAGTGTTTGAACTCCCTATTCATTTTTTCATTACTACCCATAAAAATGAGATCATCCACATACAAACAAACTATGAGGATGTCTTTACCTTGCTTGAGGTAGTAGAGTGTGGGTTCATTTTTGCTCCTTGTGAACCCATATTCTTTGAAGTACCCATCAATGCGTGAGTACCAAGCTCTTGGTGCCTGTTTGAGGCCATAGAGTGCCTTCTTCAATCTGTAAACAAGGTGTTCCTTACCTTGCACTTCAAATCCCCGTGGTTGCTCAACATACACTTCTTCTGTCAAGTAACCATTGAGAAATGCACTCTTGACATCCATGTGTTGGACTTTCCATCCTTTATGTGCAGCTAAGGCAAGAACTGTTCTGATTGTCTCCTGTCTGCCACAGGAGCAAAAGTCTCTTCATAATCTATTCCATACTTCTGAGTAAAACCCTTTGCCACTAACCTTGCCTTATGCTTCTCAATGCTTCCATCAGCATTAAACTTGGTCTTGAAGATCCATTTACAGCCAACACATTTCTTTCCTTTCGGAAGCTTCACGAGCTCCCAAGTGTCGTTGTTTTTTATAGAGGTTATCTCCTCTTTCATGGCATCTTGCCAAATCTTCTGAGTACATGCCTTCTCATAACTAGAAGGTTCAAGTTGTGCACTAGTTAACAAAGCATAGTTAACTTGATCTCCTCTGGGTTCTTGCTGGGATTCATCATCACCATACAAGTGCATACTTTCTAATCTGTGTAAAACAGATTCCATTTCACTAGCTTGACTCCTAGTATATCTTCTTGAAAAATTTTTATCCAACATCTGAGATGATGGATGATACTGTAAAGTTCTCTTACCTTTGGATGGAACATCAATATCCATTGGTGAGGAACTTACCGATCGCTGTGGAGAAGGACTTGGTGAAGCAGTTGAATCCGAAGATGGACTTGGTGGATGTGTGGGCGGAGACCGCTTTCCTTTCTGTGGTAGCCGTGGTTGCACCCGCCGAGCAACTACATCAGTGGCTTCAACATCATCGAATATTTGGGGCTTACCCCACTCTCCCCCTTCATCAAAAATCACATCCCTTGAAATCACTATCTTTCGAGTTGTAGGATTGTAGAGTCTATACCCTTTTGTGTTTTCACAATATCCTACAAAAATGCAAGCCTGACTCTTTGGATCCAACTTCTTTCTCAGCTCATCAAGAATGTGAGCATATGCCAATGAACCAAATACTCTAAAATACTTCACATTTGGTTTCTTACCATACCAGGCTTGGTAAGGTGTCTTCCCTTTCAAACTCGAAGTAGGACTTCTGTTCAAGATGTGAACACTAGTCCTTGTTGCATCTCCCCAATATGCATTACTCAAATGCTTTGTCTCGAAGCATTGATCTCGCCATCTCCACAATGGTGCGATTCTTTCTTTCTCGCTACACCATTCTGTTATGGAGTGTAGGCAGCTGTGAACCGCCTCTTGATGCCATGATGTTTACAAAAATTCAAAAACCGATTAGAGGAGTATTCTCCTCCTCTATCTCGATCTAAGACATTTTATAGAATATCCACTCTCACTTTCAACTTTTGCTTTAAAATCAACAAAGCATGCAAATGCTTCATCCTTATGCTTCAAAAAGTATATCCAACACATTCTTGTGCAATCATCAATGAAAAGTAGGAAGTAAGAGTGATTACCTAGACTCTTGGTCTGCATCGGACCACAGATGTCTGAATGTACCAACTGAAGAGGATAGCTGGCCCTCCATGCTTGTCCACGAGGAAATTTTGATCTGGCATGCTTGCCCAAGGCACACCCTTCACAGACTTCCTTACTATCTTGAACTTTGGGAAGTCCAGTCACCATTGCTTGTGAAGTTAGCATCTTCAAACTTGCTGAATTCAAGTGACCATATCTCAAGTGCCATAGGACACTTGGATTGGTAATAGCTACATTTGCTAACTTATTTCCTCCTGGCTGGCCAAACTTCAAAGGGAATAATCTATTTTTCGACATTGGCACTTGTGTAATGATTCTATTACTATTGTTTTTGTCAAAAATGGTGCATTTACCCTCATCAAAAATCAACTTATAATTCTTTTCAAGCATTTGACCAACACTTAACAGATTGTGTTGAAGATGAGGAGTGTAATAGATATCACTTACATGTTTTATGCCTTCTTTTGTTGGAACCTCCATGGCTCCAATGCCTTCAACTCGCCAATGACTTGTCATCTCCCAACCGGATGTTGGATTTGTATGAGGAGTCTAACTTAGCAAAGAGTTCTTCTTTGCCACTCATGTGATTTGAACACCCTGTGTCCAAAATCCATGTATCATTCAAATTTTGCTCTGTCTGACCATAAGAAAGAAAGAGATTTGAGGACTCTTCCTCTTCTCCAAAATTCCCAAACTGACTGCTCTGGGTGCTGCCGCTTCCTTGCGAAGTCTTTGACCAACAATCACGAGCATAATGGCCAGGTTTGCCACAATTGTAGCAAACTTGTTTTGATTTGTCTCCTCCTTTTCCTTTGCCGGATTGTTTCCCTCTATATTGCCGTTGTCCTCCTCTATTCTCGGTTTCCACCTCTCGTTGGATGATCCTCCTCTCGTTAGGAGTTCCCCCTCTTTGATTATTCCCTGCCTCCGCCTCTTTGTTGACCTCTTGCCATGGCCTCTACCTCTTCCTTCATGTGTGGCAAAAGCTTTGTCATCTCCTCCATAACCGGTGGTAGGAGTTTCCTGCAACCTCTCTTCATGTGAGAGAAGTGAACCAGTTAATGCATCAAAAGACAATGTGGTTAAGTCTTTTGATTCTTCAATAATTATTGCAACAGAATTCCATTTTGGAAGAAGTGTTCTCAACACTTTCTTCACCATCATCTCTGGCTTAATATCCTCCCCTAGTGTGACCATTTTGTCGACTCATCGCTTTCACTCGCACGTAGTAAACACCAACTCTTTCATTCTCTTGCATCTTGAGATTCTCAAAATCTCGTTTCAAGGTTTGCAGTTTTACTTGCTTCACTTGGTCACTGCCTCTATAGCTTTCTTTTAAGGCATTCCATGCATCTTGTGCAATTACATAAGATGCAACCCTAGGGAAGATAGTTTTATCTAAGGCAACGTGAATGTGATATAGGGCAAAAGCATTATTCTTTTGTGCTTCTTTTCTTGTCTTTTTATCAAGCATTAGAAAATGCTGCCCATTCAAGCAGCTAGCTGGTTCTGTATAACCTTCTTCAACTACATCCCAAAGACCTTTTCCTATCAACAAAGTCTTCATTTTTATAGACCAGTATTCATAGTCACTACCATTAAATTCAGGGATTGGTAGACTAGTGTTTGCAGCCATTGCAGAATAAAAAACAACCTTTATTCGAAGCAAACAAGTACTTTTATTGAGGCAAACTGGAAATACAAAGTAGTACATAATGATTTAATAATTTAAATCAAATCTCGCCTTCTTAGTACATTCATGTTCTGCTTCAGAACTGCTGCTAATGATGATGAACTCAGGTTTCACTTCCACTGGATCTGCCTCTGCTGCTTCCTCTTCGTCTTCTTCTTCTTCTTCTTCTTCTCTTCTCCTTCTTCTTCTTCTTCTTCTTCCTCTTCCTCTTCTTCTGCTTCTACTGGTTCAGGTTCAGGCTCAGGAGAGCGTGGTGTATAGCCCTCACTCAATTCATCTGTTGGCACACCTGGTGTATAACTGGCACCAGTTTTTACATCCGAAACAAATTGCACGGTTTCGAATTCTTCAATTCTCTGTCCGAAGATATTGTCTTCGAAATCTGCCTCGTATCCTGAATCTGGATTTCTTAGGTGAGCTATCACCTGATTCTCCAACTGACAAAACACAGTATGCAGACTAGTTCGACGAACCCTTTCATCAAAGGATTCCGGTGTTCTCTCTTCAAAAGAGAGAGAAGTGCATGATAGCACCCTTCAGATCGAAACATCTACCATTTCCACGAGCACATTATTTCTCCTTTCACAAATTCTCTTTAAAGGTTTTCTAAAGGTTTTTTAAATAAATTTAATAACCTTTTATTATTTTTAAATTACCCTTTTTAAAAAATAAATTTATTTAAAAAAGATAATTTTAAAAATAAATAATATAAAAAATTATTAAATAAATTTAAACCTTTAAAAAAAAAAAATTAAAATTTTTTACCTTTTTCCGTCGCGATTCGATCACGCGACCCTATTTAGCGGCGCCTTAGCCGCTGGACCACGCGTTCGAAGCAAAAAAGACTTCCTCTTAATCTCGACGCGAATTTAAAAAAAAAAATTTTTATTTTGCGGAACTTCGAACCCCGGACCGCCGCACAACCAACAAACAACTTTACCGCCACGCCAACCGCGTCGGTTGAGAAGAAAGGGAGGGCGGATGGTATTAAATCGATGGCGGTCGATGTTTTTTTTTTTTTTAAATCACGTGGGATTATCCCACATGCGTGATGCAATCGCGCAGCGAGGGTTTTTAACCCTCACGCCGCACAGTAGAGTTCGACTGCCTTCGGGCAGTCGATTCTCAACCAATGCCCTTTCACCGCTGCTTCAACCAATCGCCGTTCGCCACCTCACTGCCACGACGAATCGCCACGTGGCAAAATTTTGCTCACTCTCTGCCAACCAAACTGCCAATCGCCCTGCGCCACGTGTCGTCCTCCCTCTCGCCTCGATCGCCTCGCTTCGCCTATCATGCCCGCCACGTGTCGCCTCGTTTGTGCACGATCCGCCTCGGGATCCATGCCCGAATTGCCTCGAGATCCGTGCCCGAGCCTGCTCGTGATCCGCCTCGGGATCCGAGCCCCGTCCGTGACCTCGTATGCATGCCCGCCTCGAGAACCGTGCCCGCCGGATGACGAAGTCTGGCTCTGATACCAGATGTAAAATCCGAACGCAGTCAAACAAACAAAAAATAATGCAGAGGACAAAAATTAAATCATTTATTTAATTTGAAGCATCCAACCCTATAACAAATGTATATTCAATAATATATAGAGTAGGGAATAGGAAGAAAGTCGGCAAAGGAGAGATAAGGGGAAAATGGAGGATAAGAAGGGATAAGGGAGTTGGAGGGATAAGGGGGAAGAAGGATTAACGGAGGGATAAGGAGGAGGGAAAATAGGAGGAAGGTAGGAGGAATATTAGGAGAGAAGTTAAGAGAATTTGTCGACAAAAATTGCCGACAAAATGAGGGAGAATTCACACTGAAGCTTAGAAAAGAGATTTTTCTAAGCCAGTTTCGAAACAACCCTATTCACACTTGTAACATATCGCAACATGTCACTCCGTCGCTGGCAAAAATGAAAAGTTGTCGTGATATCGCGACATGTTGCGCCATCGCTGCCAGAATGAAAAAGTGTCTCGAAATCACGACATGTTGCTCCATCGTGGCCCAGGCAGGAGAGAAAAAGACAAAATGAAAATTGTAGCGATATCGTGACATGTCGTGCCATCGCTGCCAGAAATCATAAGTTGTCGCGATTTCGTGACGTATGGAGCTGCCACTGCTTGGGAATGAAAAGTGTCACGATTTCATGACGTGTTGCTGCAAAAGTTGTACGGATTGAAAAATGGTTGCGATTTCGCGACAGGTAGAGTTTTCGCGGCTCAGACGAAGTAGGATGCATTAGAAAGAGAAATTATCGTGATATCGTGACATGTCACATTTTCGCGGCTCCAAGCAGCTGAAGGTGTACGGAACGAAAATGGTAGCGATTTCGCGACAGAAAGCAGACAAGAAGAACAAAACGAAAATATGTCGCGATATCGTGACATGTCGCAAAATCACGGGTCAAACCAGTCAAACAGGGCAAAGTAGAAAAGCGTCGCGAAATTGCGACAAGAAACGACAAAGGAGCATGAAACGAAAATATGTCACGAAATCGTGACATGTCACGTTTTCGCGACTCCAAACAGCTAAGTTGTACGAAACAAAAAAGGCGTAGCGAAATCACATGTCGCAAAATCGCGGTCAACGCAGTCAACGGTAGCAGCTAAGCAGCTCGAGGTGGAAGAACGTCGCGATTTCGCGACAGGAAAACAACGAAGGTGTATGGAGCAAAAATGCATCGCGATTTCGTGACAGGTTGTAGCGAAGGTGCATGAAACAAAAAAACGTCGCGAAATCGCGACAGAATCAGGCGAAAAGACATGAAACAAAAAACATCGCGAAATCATGACAGAAACGAGCCAAGTTGTACGAAAAGCAAAATATGTCGTGAAATCACGACATGTCACGTTTTCGTGGCCAAAATAGCAAGAGCAGTACGAAACAGAAAAGTGTCACGATTTCACGACAGAAAGTTGCCCGAGTGAAAGAAACGAAAAGGCATCACGATTTCGTGACAGGTTGCGACCGAAGCACACGGAGATGAAAAACGTCGCGATTTCACGACAGGTTGCCGCAAGATAGCTTCAAGTGAAAAAGTGTCACGAAATCGCGACAGGTTGTAGCGAAAGAGGCACGAAGTGAAAATCGTCGTGATATCGCGACAACATGCAGCAAAGGTTCCCGAAGTGAGAAAACATCACGATTTCGCAACAGGAAAGCAACAAGGGCATACGGAGGAGAAAAGCATCGTGATTTTGTGACATGTCATGAAATCGTGACATGTCACGTTTTCGCTAGGCGTGACGGCAAGAAATGCTGCTGACAGGAAAACGTCGCGATATCGCGACATATCGCGATTTTGCGACATGTCGCATTTTCACGGCCAGGAAGACGGACAAAGCTGCATGTTATTTTTGGTCGCGATTTACAAGGAGCCATTACAGAACGTGTAGAAAAGTGCGGGACATGTGGCGTATAGGCTGCAAAAGCGTTACAGAGAAGATCAAACGTCTTAATGTCAAGCATAAAGCCAAAACACACACAGTCAAAGAAAGGTGAAACGAGCAGCCACTGGAAGATGAAACGAACCGTCATGGAAGGGGAATCAATTCAACAACAAGTATAAATGTAGAAGCACAGATTGGCACAGGGGTCAGAAACCGCTGGAGCAGAGTTGCAGTGCTAGAGGCCAGAGGGCCATTCTGGGCCTGCTTGGGGCTGTTTTCTTCCTTTTGCTGGTTTTGAGAAAACCAGAAGATCTGCCTTTGTAACATGATTTATTTTTAATGTAGAGTGTTCAGAAATTTGCATTTTGTGGGCAAGAAAGAAGGAGATCTTCTGTGCATGCTAATGGATTTAATGTTTATTCTGTTGTTATCAGATTTTAGATTTATAGATAATGTTAAATGCCACTTTTGTGGGTTGCATTAGGCGAATATTTGAAATCTAAATTTTTATTTCAAACCCTAGGAGACTAGCACTTAACTTACTGGGATTGTGCATGTTTGCAGGTTCAATAAGTTAGGTTGCATGCATGGAAACCTCACATCTTCGGTTTTGCCAGGACGGGATGGCATCAAACTGAATGCAATTTTTAATTTCTTTTCTATTACATTGTATTTCAAGCATTAAAATAAAATAAAAATAAAAATAAAAATAAAAACTTCAAAATTCATAATTAATTCCTTCATTTATGGCATTTTATTAAATTTCATTTTGAAGTTACAGCATGGTCATATAAGGATCAGATCATTTTTTTTATAAGGGTTCAATGAACAATCATTAATTTTCATGATAAAATAAACCACAGTGCCCCTTGTTTTCAGTTACTTGCAACCACTAAGGTGTTCCAAGCATTTTAATTAAATATCTTTCATACACAGATGCAAAATGCTCACATAACAGGAACCTTGGAGAAGTTACATGTTTAATTTCTTTGCAAGCAGAGGATTTAGAACCCAAATCCTATCGGAGAGTGTGTTTTCACAATCGGGTGAAAATACCACTCAACAAGTGGATAGAGGTCCACTATCTAGGGTAGTGAATATAGGTCTTCTGAGTGAGGGCATGAGTCTTCAATGGGTAGAGATCCATTAGCCAATGTAGTGGAGGCAACAATTCTTCTAGAATATCATTAACTAGAGTAGAGGAGAAGGAGTTCTTATGTGGATAGATATCCACAAACCAAATAAGGAGATTGGTGTCTCATGTGGATAGATATCCACAAGCTTGATTAGGGGATTGGTGTATCCTTTCGATAGAGGTCCATAAACATTGTAATAGGGAGAGGTTTCTCAAGATATTTATTGAGAAAATTTTAGTGAAATATTTTCTCCATGGACTAGCCCACATTGGGTGAACCATGTTAAATTAATGTCTCTATTGTGTGTGGTGATTCATGCATTTCTTTTATTACTACTATTGATATTTCGATGGATACATTGTATAATATTGATTATGAAATAAAAAGTAAAAAGTGGTCTTATATTGTTCACCCCCCTCTCAGTATAAGCTTGTGTTCTTCAATTGGTATAAGAGCGAGTTCCTTTGGAAGAGTTTAACAACTTGAAGGAAAAGCTTACAAGAACATAAATAGATTCTAAGAGTGGATCCTCAGATAATTCAACACCAATATTTAATGGGAGTGATTATGTATTATGGAGTATGAGAATGAAGATTCACCTGATGGCACTTGGCAATGAAATATGGGAAGCAGTTGAAAATGGATACACACCACAAGCTACTCCACCTACAAATAAAGATGTTAAGCTTGTACATCATTACAATTCAAAAGCAATGAATGCAATTTTGAAAGGTTTGCATAGAACATAGTTCATAAAGGTTATGCATTGCAAATCAACAAAAGAAATTTAGGATAAATTACAAAGCATATATGAAGGAGATAAAAAGGTCAAAAAGGTAAAGTTGCAAAATCTCAAGGGATAATTTGAATATCTAAAAATAAAGGATGAGAAAAACATTAGTGCTTATCTACTTCATGTAGATGAGGTTGTTAACTCCATGCAAGGTATTGGACTTGAGGTTCAAGAATATGATGTTTGTGATAAGATCTTAAGATCACTCCCAAAAAGGTTTAGTGAAAATATTTCAGCTATAGAGGAATCAAAATATGGTGATATTTTGACAAGGGATGAATTACTTGGTATTCTTACAACTTTTGAGATGAGAAAAAAATAGGAACCTAATATTTGGCAAGAAGCAGCCTTCAAAGCTACTGAGAAGATGAAGGGTAAGAATTTAGATTCAAGAAATGAGATATCCAGTGATGAAGAAGCAAATTATGGTAGAAGGAACAAGGATCCAAGAAGATTTAAAGATACAAAATTTGTTAGATGTTTCAATTGTGTAAAGTATGGTCACTATGCATCTAATTGTCAAGAAGCTAGAAATAGCAATGATCAAGAAAAACAAGATCATAAGAACAGGGAATAAAAAAAATACAAGTACCAAAATAAAAATAGGTATGGTCAAGGCAAACAAGGAAAGAAGTTCTTCCAAAGACATAAGAAGATTTTCTATGTAGACAAGGCAAGTAAGTACGCAAGTGATAGTGATAATAGTTCCTCAGGTAATGAAAAAATGAAGTTCTATTTTTGTCAAAAGAAAAGGAAATGGTTAGGAAAAGGTCACCAATAATTCTTAAGTGTTTTAGATGTGGTAACTTTGGTCATCTTGAAGATAGTTGTACAAGAAGTGGTTTAGTTTCAGTGATGATGAATATGAAGATATACTTGAAGGACCAAAAGAGAATCTACTTATAGAATTAGAGGAAGAAGGAGGTGATCCTATAGGAAATAATTCAAAAAATAATGAAGATGTTTTTAAAGGCAAACAAATAGAGGAAGAATAAGAGAATGGAGAAGTTGATCTTGAGGGTGAGCTTATTCATGCCTTTAATGATTAAAAAAGGTAAGAAAGCAAAACTCCCAACTTAAGCTTCAGTTTCAAGAATATGATGAAGAGAAAGAAAAGCTTATAAAGGATCTAAATAATTCAATGGCTAAGACAAGAAAGTTCAAAGATAATTTACAAGCAAAGGTATTAGAATGTGAAAGGTTAGAGCATGAGGTGGCTTCACTAAGGAAGGAATTAAAAGAGTCTAAGGACATGTTACACAAGTTTGGAAGAAGCTCAAAGAATTTGTATAAGATTATCAAGACACAAAAACCTACATCAAGTAAGACATATCTTGGTTTTGAAAATGTACAAAAGAAACAAGGAGAGGAGTCAACCTTAAGTTCTAAAGAAGAAACTTCAGAAGAAGAAAGTGTAAGAGAGAGTGAGACTTCTGAGGATGAGTTGGAGAATAGAAAGTTCAACAAGGAAACGAACAAGGCACATAAGAGGAATAGATGGAACATGAACTAGCATAGGGTAAAAGAGACTAAGAGACCAATGAGGTCATGGCAAGGTAGTTTCAATGGATGATGTTTTTCATGTCACAAATTTGGGCACAAAGCTTCTCAGTGTAGGACACATGAAAGATAGGAATATGAGATGTTCATAAACATGTAACTTTTTCAAGGATATTGCTACTCTTGTAATCAATTTGGTTACAAGGTAGTGAATTACAGGTTTCATGACAAGAATAGATATGGTTTCACCAAGAGAAATCCGAAGACATTTGCACCTCCAAGATTTAATAACATTAAGTGTTATAAGTGCAATAATCATGGATATACAACAAAGTGGTGTAGAGCAAAAATTCTAGAAATAAACAGGAACATGAATAGTTAGAGGAATCATAAGGATCAAATGAGGAGGAAAGTGGACAAAGGTAAAGATCAGTGCATGCTAGGAGTAGAAATACTCCCACCCCAAAATTAACCACCTCAAGAGGAGGTGGGGGAGGGGCTAAGCTAAGAGTTTCATTCTTAGCCTCGAGCCCCAAAGGTGACCCTTTGCCATTGATGACAAAGGGAGAGATATTTGAGTAAGGAGGAGAGATTTGAGTTAGAAGGAAAGCATTCAATTAGGGGGAGCAGTTTCCTAGGGGGAGCAAAATAGAAAGAGGTAAAAGAAATGATAAAAGGTAAATGGGTTGCCATCAATGAAAAATGGGGAGATTGTTGGAAATATGAGCAGGATTTGTTGTCATTGATGTCAAAGGAATATGAAGAAAATATCAAAATAATGTTAAGCAAATGGTTCATGGTTGATTTTATAAGAGGCAAGGATATAATATTTAATTTAAATATTATATGCCTAGAGACCCCAAAAGAGAAGCAATAAGGATAACGATATTATATTATTTGGGCAAAAGAAAAGGGTTGGAAAGATATCTCCGTTTGATGGTGGTTGAAAGAAAATAATAAGGTTATTTTGCTAAGGTGAAAATGGTAAAAGGTTTTCCTAAAAACCTAAGAAATATTATATTTTATTTTATTTAAAAAGGCCCAAAGGACATTTAAATATTTAATTATAATATTTAAATTCATTCTAAATTTAAAATAATTATAATAAAATATTATTTTTGAAATGCAAAGTTATTTTTGAAAAATGGTGGTAAAATTGAAATGAGGGCCAACACATTCATATTCATCACATTGCATATAAATATGGGGTAAATTATTTCCCCAAATTCGATCAAGCAATTTGAAGTTTGAGTTGACCAAAGTAAAATTTTGTGCATGCACTTCGAGGGAGGAATCTTCGTGCAATTCAGAAAGGACAGAGGTGTGTGTATTGAAATCAGTGAGGGTCTAAAGATCCTACATGATGCTCTAGGTAACACAGAAGGTAGGAAAGGCAACGATAATACTTTCGTAGAGGATAGGTCGTGGGTTTAAATCACACGATCCCATTTTGTAAGGAAGAGAGAAAGGGTATTTTGTTTGACATGTCTTGTGGCTGCTCCACAACACATCCCAAAATTGGGGACCCCCATTTTTTTTGCACACTTTCCAAGAAGATTGCAGTGACCCAAATGTTTAAAAGACAAAGAAAATCAAGAAATGAAAAGTTTTCGCGATGTCGCGACATGTTGCTCCGTCATGGCAAGAAATGAAAAGTTGTCGCGATATCGCGACATTTTGCTCCATCGCGGCTAGAAATGAAAATTTGTTGCGATATCATGACATGTTGCTTCGTCGTGGCAAGAAATGAAAAGTTGTTGCGATATCGCGACATTTTGCTCCGTCGCTGCCAGAAATGAAAATTGTCACGATATCGCGACATGTCACGTTTTCGCGGCTCAGACAAGCGAAGTACAGTGGAACAAAAAAGTGTCATGATTTTGTGACATGTCACGTTTTCGTGGCCAGGAGCAACAGAATGCAGCATGATGAGAAAATGTCACGATTTCGCGACGTGTTGTGAAATCGCGGTCAAAGCGGTCAAACGGAACAAGATGCCAGAAATGTCGCGATATCACGACATGTCTCATTTTCGCGATGCAGGACAAAGAATTAAGTTGAAGACTCAAAGTTGTCGCGATATCGCGACATGTTGTGTTTTCGCGATGTTTGATGGGTAAAACAGCCAAGTACAGAAATTGTCGCGATTTCGCAACATGTCATGTTTTCGCGACTTGTCATGAAATCGCGGTTAAAGCAGGCAGGAAGAAGTATTGATCGAAAATGTCACGATATCGCGACATGTCATGAAATCACGGTTCATGGAGGAGAGAGAAGATAAGGCGCTAGAATTGTCACGATATCGCGACATGTCACAAAATCACGATCAAACCAGTAAAACAGGGCAAGGCACTAAAGTTATCGCGATATCGCGACATGTCATGTTTTCACGATCTGAAGACGAGATGAAGGGCAAACAGAAAAAATGTCGTGATATCACGACATGTCGAAGTTTCACGACAGGGAGCAGCCAAAGTGAACATAGAGGAAAAGTGTCGCGATATCGCGACATGTTGGATTTTCACGACCAAAGGCAGGAAGATAGAGCTAAAGAGAAAAGCATCGCGATTTCACGATAGAAAGCAGCGAGATGGTACGAAATGAAAGAGTGTCGTGATTTCATGATAGAAAGCAGTGAGAAGGGTACAAAATGAAAAAATGTCACGATTTCGCGACATGTCATGTTTTTGCGGCTAAGTACAACAAAACACAGTGAAGGAGAAAAACGTCACGATTTCGTGACAGGTTGCATCCACACGGATAGAAGGAGAAAAATGTCGCGATATCGCGACATGTCTCATTTTCATGGTGCATGAAGGCGAACAAGGCTGTTGACATAAAAATGTCGCGATATCGCGACATGTCTCATTTTCGCGGTATAAGAAGAATAATAAAGCTGCAGGTATAAAAACGTCGCGATATCGCGACATGCTATTTTTTGTCGCGATTCATGATGGGCCGTTATGGAACATGCGGGGAAGCACTGAACACGTGGCATAAAGGTGTAAGGGTTACAGAACGGTTATAGTTAGCGAAGAAGATCAAACGTTTCGACGCTCGAACAAAAGCCAAAAATAATGAAGAGTCGGGGAAGACGAAACGAAAAGATCTGGGAAATGAAACGAAGGGTCACAGAGCGAAACAGAGAACCGCACCGAAAAGTTTAAAAGCAGAAGCACAGGACAGTTACAGGGGTCAAAAACAGCTACAAGTAGAGTTGTAGAGCTGAATGCGAGGAAGGCCATTCTGGGCCTGTTTGAGTTATTTCTCTTCCACAGACTGGTTTGAAAAAACAAAAAAATTTGCTATTGTAACATGACATATTTTTAATGCAGAAGTGTTCAAAAATTTGCATCTTGTGGGCAAGAAAGAAGGAGATTTTCTTTGCATGCTATGGATTGAATGTTTATCTTTCCTCTTTTCGGTTTTAGGCTTATAGATAGAGTTTAATGCCAGTTTTCTTGGTTGCTTCAGGCGAATATTTGAAATCTGAAAACCGTAGTTAAAACCCTAGAAACCAGCACTTAGCCTATCGGGATTGTGCATGTTTTGCAGGTCCAATAGGTTAGGTTGCATGCATGGAGACCTCACATCTTCGGTTTTGTCGAAACAGGATAGCATCATACTGAGTGCATGTTCTATTTTCAGTTTTTTTGCATTTCATTTTCATTTTATGCATTTTATTTTTTTTAGAAAGTTTAACTTATTTAAAATAAACATTTAAAAATTACAAAATCCAAAAAAAACAATGAACAATCACTAAAGCTTCATGATGAAATAAACCAACATTGCCCCTTGTTTACAGTTACTTGCAATCACTAAGGTGTTCCAAGCATTTAAATTGAATATCTTCATTTGAGATTATTAATACACAAATGCAAAATGCTAATATAGCGGAGACCTTGGAGAAGTTGTTTGTTTGACTTCTTTGCAAGAGGGGATTTGGAACCCAAATCCTAAAGGAGAGTTGTACTTTCACAATTGGGTGAAAATACCACTCAACAGATTGGCGCTAGAAGGAGGGCCTGAATTGGTTTATTTCAGTGTGATTTAAGTGCTACAGGGATTTCAATTTTGAATATTTCATGCCCTATTGGTTATTATTTTTAGCCTTCTTTTAACAATACAACTTTGTACTGTTAAAAGGAGGACATGAATTGCTATGCACTTTCCTAACGCTTTGATTGTTCATACAGGAATAATGTGATTTGATTTGATTTTAAAAAATAAATAAATAAAAAAGAATTTTTGGGTATTAAAGTTATATTCTTTAAGATTCACTAATGGCTATGTTTACACCGTGGATGACAGGTAGCCCATTGAACATACCAGGAGTTCAACATTATTTGCCCGTTGGTTTTGAGAGATGTCTTCCTCGATTTTTGTCTAATGGGACAAATACTGCAGAAGAACATATTCAAGCATTCAAATTCTGTGTGAATCACTTAACAAGTTGGTATGATGATGTTGCTTGTAAAATGTTCCTTTACACCTTGGACAAAGTGGCATATGATTGGTTTACAAGTCTACCGTTAGGGTCTATCACTTCTTGGGCTCAACTAGAGGCAACATTTCTTAATCAATTCAACAAAAAGCGAGTTGACCCAATCCTCATGTACAATCAGTTGGTCTATATTAGAAAAGAACCGAGTGAAAATGTGAAGTCATTTTCTGAAAGGTTCTTTGGATTATACACTCAATTAGTGACATTTTATGCTCTTCGAGAAGAAATGGCTCTCCAAATATACGTCAATGCTCTTGACCCACCCATTTCCACATATTTGCGAGGGATGCCTCAAATCACATCTTTGTCACAAGCCTATACTCAAGCAATGGCAATTGAGCAACAATTGAGTTGTCAAAATTATGGTGTGGGTTTTGGATCATATAATCTTCAATCATTTAATACCTCCTTTACCCACCCAATGATTTATCCACCTCAACCGAGTTCAAGTTTGAATCAATTTCAGAATCAACAATCATTCCCAAGTTTCAATCAATTTCAAAATCCTCAACCTACTATGCAAGATCAACCATCTTTCTTAAGTATGAATCAACTTCAAAATACTCATCTTGATTCAAAAGATGTTTCTAAAATCAATTTCAATGATTTTCATAATAATATGATTTTAGGCAAGGGAGGAGTACTAGATCCAACTAGTATTGAAACATGTGATAGATTGGAAACCCTTGACTCACCAAAAGATGAATTCTATGAGGATGAATCTGTTTCGGATGACACATTGGATGACATTGTTGAAAGTAATGGCCCAAAAAATTCACACCTTCCAAATTATGTTAAACGTGAATCATGGGTTACACATGTGGATTATGATAGCCTTATCAATTTGAATACAAGCAATAACCCAATTTTGGAAGTAATTGAACCATCTAAGGAAGGTGAAGATAAATTTGATGAGAAACATGTTGATGAATTAAAAGATGATGAAGAAATAGTTGAGCATCACAATTTGATTTTGAAAGATGATCATTATGATTCTTGGGAAGAGTATGCTCACTCCAAACCTTCTGATGAATTTTGTGTGCCTATTGATATACAGGATAATACAATTGCCTTTTCATATGAGGATATTACAAGTCCTATGCAATCTGAGAATGTTTTGGAAGAAGGGTTGGAATCTCATCAAAGGTTGGAGAAGGATAATGATTCTACTACCAGGGATGAAGAAGGAGAATCAATTGTTTTTGTTCCCCTTGAGGGGCAAGAAATCAAAAATATTGATCCACCTATTGCTTCTACAATGTCTATGCCATCTCAAAATGATGAAATTACAAAACCTAAGTGGTGTGGGTTTGATACTATTGATGATCCTAATGAAAATGTGGATTTCGAGGCAACTCAAGCCATTGATCATGGAAAGGTGTCACGCGACACATATCTTGAAAAACTAGGCTCTTGTTTTGAAAAGGATGGACGCATGTTTGATTGGGTGCCTAACTTTGGTGTTTTTGAACAGGTGTTGGATGATGAAGAAGACAATGAGAAAAAAGAAAAAGCTACTAACACTCATCAAGTTATGGTAAATTTTAAACATGATGGGTTGAGTATGGATGACAAGGTGAAATCTTTACCTTTGGTAGTAGCTACAAAAATTTTAAGTGATAGGTTACATGATGTCCCTTTGGATGCTAATATCATTAATGAGGAAATGTCAAATTTTGTTGATGCTTGTCAAGTCTTGAATGATTTTGATTGCTTTAAAATCCTGGAAAATGATTTGAATTCAAGACTTTTAGAAATAGGCTCTTGTTTGCAACATCTCACATTTGAAAAGGAAGGCCTAATTTTAAATCATGAATCGAATTATGAAATGGATACTTTCAAGAATAGACAAGATAAAATTGAATATCATTTATTGTCTAATCATTTTAGTAATTTGACGCTCACCTATGAGAGTACTAATGGAATTAAATCTAATTGGTGGGGTGAGAGAGGAAAGTTGAAGTGGGTTGCATTGTTTGGTCTAGTCTTGTTTTTGTTGGATTCCCACAACATTTGGCATGCGTATCACGTTATATTTTTGTTGAAGTGTTCTAATCATGTTTGGGATCCGGGAAAGTGATAGTCCAAGCTTTGCATCATCTTGTATTATATTGTACATTTGTATATAGGTTTTGATTTTTGTTTTTGGTGTGGGTTTTCAAGTTTTCGTTTTTGGGATTGTTTTTGGGTTTGGTTTTAAGTTTTGTGTGTTGGTCCTCTGGACATGTTTGGTTTGTCTATAAAAAAAATAAAAAAAATGATGAAAAAGTTGTCTTGAGATGTTAACTTATGCTTTAGATCAGGGAAATATGAAACATTGGAATTGTGTTGTAGAAAGCTCCGCAAGGTAACACAAACATTTTAAATAATATCGTTTGAAACTTGTGATGCATGAAGTTGTCAGTTTTACAAATTATGGCAATGGTACTCCATCCGCAATTCAGAAAAGCAATGCATTCATATTACATCCCACTTTGCATATACATGCCATCTTAGTTGCATATGCATTTCAAATACAATCATTAAAAATGTGTCAAATCCTCTTAGGGTTATTCTATAACATAAAACATAAAAAATCCTAAGGTTGGGAACTGATGCCCGAGCTATCTTGAACCAAGCACATTTTATACACATTAAAAAGGATCTTGAGCAAAATGATCAAAACCCTGCTTGGAAGAAAAGGTCAGGCGAAAGGAGTATTTCGTGTCTATCCTATCATGCAACATGATCCTTAAAACAATGGTTTTTACCACTTCCATAAAGCTTAAAGCCTAAAACAGAGTAGTAAGGATAGGGTTAAATCCTCATCGAACTTAGGTTGAGGATCCAATTCCCCAAAGCTCTGATTTGACCTACATGGAGTAGTAAGGATAGGGCATAATTCTCATCTCGCCTAGGTTGAGAATCCGATTCCCCAAAGCTTCCTATGTCTCATTTCATCATAAATCTTGGATTGGAAGGATCGTACTACATGTCCTCTGCAAAGGATGGGTAGTCATCCCCAAGGTCCAAGAAATAAAAACTAAATATTTCCCATTTCATCTCAATATTGGATTGGAAGGATCGTACTACATGTCCCTAGCAAGGATGGGTAGTCATCCCCAAGGTCCAAGAAATAAAATTAACTAAATATTTCCCATTTCATCTTAATATTGGATTGGAAGGATCGTACTACATGTCCCTCGCAAGGATGGGTAGTCATCCCCAAGGTCCAAGAAACAAAGAAATGAAGCCAAATCATGGATTATGGGGTTAAGTATGCTCATGCGTGGCAGCATGTCTTGTCTAAAACAAGACCACTGACTGCTCAAACGGATAGACTAGCTTGACCATTTCATCCATAACTGGTTAAATTATTTTTCTCAAAGTGAGGTAATGAATTCCAGATCAGAGTAGTAAGGATAGGGTTAAATTACCATCTCGCTTAGGTTGGGAATCCGATTCCCCAAAGCTCGATTTCACTTTCACTTGCACATGGGTTCAAGATAGTAGTGACTCATAACCAACTTTGGGATCTAATAAAGCAATTCATTATACATATAGTTGATCCTAAGAGGGTTTGATAATTTTAAATGTTGGTATATGATATTAAAAGGTTTAAAGTCTTTATAAAGCAGGTTGTTATATCTCTAGCATATTTATCAGGTTGCTCAAATCATTCATAACCTCACATATGCATTCATGTAAAACTGACAATGGAATGTGGATCAATTTCAAACGATAGAAAATGGAACACATTGCACACACCGAGCTGATACTTAATGATTCTAATGTTTCATGTATTTCTGATCTATCGGTATTTGTTTATCTTTTATGTGCTGACGCTTGTATCTAAGCTTGTATATTTCAGGTTAGGTTCTCACCGAAATGCTCAGGAGCATTTCCCAGTAGAGTCACCATTTGTTGTGGCTGCTCCACAACACACCCCAAAATTGGGGACCCCCTTTGTTTGCACACTTTCCAAGAAGATTGCAGTGGCCCAGATGTTAAAAGAGCAAAGAAAAGCAAGAAAATGAAAATGTCACGATATCGCGACATGTTGCTCCATCGCGGCTAAAAATGAAAAGTTGTCATGATATCGCGACATGTTGCTCCATCGCGGCTAAAAATGAAAATTGTCGCGATATCGCGACATTTCACGTTTTTGCGGATCAAACAAGTGAAGTACAGTGGAACAAAAAAGTGTCACGATTTCGCGACATGTCGTGTTTTCGCGGCCAGGAGCAACAAAATGCAGCATGATGAGAAAATGTCACGATTTCGCGACATGTTGTGAAATCATGGTCAAAGCGGTCAAATAGAACAAGATGACAGAAATGTCGCGATATCGCGACATGTCTCATTTTCGCGATGCAGGACAAAGAATTAAGTTGAAGACTCAAATTTGTCACGATATCGCGACATGTGTTTTCGCGATGTTTGATGGGTAAAACAGACAAGTACAAAAATTGTCGTGATTTTGCAACATGTCATGTTTTTGCGACTTGTCATGAAATCACGGTTAAAACAGGCAGGAAGAAGTATTGATCGAAAATGTCACGATATCGCGACATGTCATGAAATCACGATTCATGGAGGAGAGAGAAGATAAAGTGGTAAAATTGTCACGATATCGCGACATGTCATAAAATCGCGGTCAAAGGTAGCAAACAGGGCAAAGTACTAAAGTTGTCGCGATATCGCGACATGTCATGTTTTCGCGATCCGAAGACGAGATGAAGGGCAAATAGAAAAAATGTCGCGATATCGCGACATGTCGTAGTTTCACGACATGGAGCAACCAAAGTGAACATAGAGGAAAAGTGTCATGATATCGCGACATGTCGGATTTTCGCGACCAAAGGCAGGAAGATAGAGCTAAAGAGAAAAGCGTCACGATTTTGCGACAGAAAGCAGTGAGATGGTACGGAATGAAAGAGTGTAACGATTTCACGACAGAAAGCAACGAGAAGGGTACAAAATGAAAAAATGTCATGATTTCGTGACATGTCACATTTTCGCGGCTAAGTATAACAAAACACAGTGAAGGAGAAAAACGTCGCGATTTCGCGACAGGTTGCATCCACGCGGCCCAAAGGAGAAAAATGTCACGATATCGCGACATGTCTCATTTTCACGGTGCATGAAGGCGAACAAGGTTGTTGACATAAAAATGTCGCGATATCGTGACATGTCTCATTTTTGCGGTATAAGAAGAATAATAAAGCTGTAGGTATAAAAATGTCGTGATATCACGACATGCTATTTTTTGTCACGATTCATGATGGGCCATTATGGAACATGCAGGGAAGCGCTGAACACGTGGCATAAAGGTGTAAGGGTTACAGAACGGTTACAGTTAGCAAAGAAGATCAAACGTTTCGACGCTCGAACAAAAGCCAAAAATAATGAAGAGTCGGGGAAGACGAAACGAAAAGATCTGGGAAATGAAACGAAGGGTCACAGAGCGAAACAGAGAACCACACCAGAAAGTTTAAAAGCAGAAGCACAGGACAGGTACAGGGGTCGAAAACCACTGCAAGCAGAGTTGCAGAGCTAAAGGCGAGAAGGCCATTCTGGGCCTGTTTGAGTTGTTTCTCTTCCACAGACTGGTTTGGAAAAACCAGAGATTTTGCTATTGTAAAATGACATATTTTTAATGCGAAGTGTTCAAAAATTTGCATCTTGTGGGCAAGAAAGAAGGAGATTTTCTTTGCATGCTATGGATTTAATGTTTATTCTTTCCCCTTTTCGATTTTAGGCTTATAGATGAAGTTTAATGCCATTTTTCTTGGTTGCTTCAGGCGAATATTTGAAATCTGGAAACCGTAGTTAAAACCCTAGAAACCAGCACTTAGCCTATGGGGATTGTGCATGTTTTGCAGGTCCAATAGGTTAAGTTGCATGCATGGAAACCTCACATCTTCGGTTTTGTCGGAACAGGATAGCATCATACTGAGTGCATTTTCTATTTTTAGTTTTTTCTGCATTTCATTTTCATTCTCTGCATTTTATTTTTCCAGAAAGTTTAACTTATTTAAAATAAACATTTAAAAATTACAAAATCCAAAAAAAAACAATGAACAATCACTAAAGCTTCATGATGAAATAAACCAACATTGCCCCTTGTTTACAGTTACTTGCAATCACTAAGGTGTTCCAAGCATTTAAATTGAATATCTTCATTTGAGATTACTAATACACATATGCAAAATGCTAATATAGCGGAGACCTTGGAGAAGTTATTTGTTTAATTTCTTTGCAAGAGGGGATTTGGAACCCAAATCCTATTGGAGAGTGTGTTTTCACAATCGGGTGAAAATACCACTCAACAATGTGTTTTGCATAGAAGACAAGGTCAAAATGGGTAATGTGAGGCCTTGGTCTCAACTAGGGGTGTAGCCCAGGTTGTAAGCCTAGCGTTCTCTAGGGTGCAACGTTGGCAGTGAGGTTTCGGGTTTGAATTCGTGCAAAGGCAGTTTGTGTGGTGCGCAAACATTTTGGTGCAAATTCTAAGGTATGAAAAATTAATTTGATTTTTGCAAGGTCTATGTTATAATAAAGGGTGTTTTGAGGCATACATATTATTAAGAGGGTAGTGTTTGAAGTAGTGAGGTATAAGGATTAAAATAGTTTATTTTAATTCTTTGATGCCTTGGAAATGAATTATAGGGTGAAGTTAAAAGGTGAAAAAGGAATTTTATTGTGATCTTTCTTTATAAAAGGGAGATAAAATAATTTGATTAAAAAACAAGGAAAACTTGTCAATGTCTTGAAGTGGTGATTATTTTTCTTTTAAAAGTGCATTAAAATATAGAGGGAGTGATAAGGTGTATTTGTGACATCTAACCCTTGTGATTGGCAAAGAAAGTGGTTATGATTGAGACAAGTTTTTAAGGACAATTCTTCATCAAACAAAAGGTATGGGCACATCTTCCTTGTGAGTGATTGTTGGATGTTGTAAATACTAAGTTGGAAAGAAAAGGGGTTGTTTGATAAGCATTATTGAGTTTGATTGTTAAAGTTTTTTTGAGTAAGATTTGATGATAAAAACCTTGTTTAATAAGCATTGTTGGAAATATTGAGTAATATTTCATATGCTTGAACTAGGGTTTGTGCAAGATCATGAGTATCATTATTATGTGAATTTGTGAACTATATTGAACTAGGGTTTGTGCAAGATCATGAGTATCATTGTTATGTGAAATTGTTTGATAAGAATTATTGGAAATAATTGAGTGAGTTTTCATATGCTTGGACTAGGGTTTGTAAGAAAGGAGTGTTTCATTGGGTGATTGATTGAGTGGAGTTGATTGAACTTAGTCAAATGGAAGTGTTAAAGTGATAGTTCAAGTTCTGTGAAACAAATTATTCTATATTCTAAATTGATTTGAGAAAGATATTGTAAGTGATTGAGCATTGTTGTGAGTGTGAAGCATATTGAGTCTCTAACAATAATCTATATATTTTTGTGAGATTAAACAAGATTCGGTGTGAAACTTGTTTATGTGATTGAAGAGGTTTTCTATGATAGAGTTGAGTTGTATAAAGCTTTTGTGAAAGCTATTGGACAAGTTCTAGTGAGGACTTGTTGAGCATATTTGAGGTAAGTCTGTGAAGACTTGTTGAGCATATTGGACAAGTTCTAGTGAGGACTTGTTGAGCAGATTTAAGGTAAGTCTTGGAGAAGACTTGTGAAAGATTGGTGTGAGCTTTTATAGAAGCTTACAATACATATTTGAAGATAAATATTCATAACAAATTGGATAAGTCCTTGAGAGAACTTATGGATAAATTTGAGGTAAGTCTTTTGAGAAGACTTGTGAGCAGAGTTGATTGATTGATTTGTTCAAACCTTGAGTTAAGGTTTGAAGCATATCTAGCAGAGTTGATTTGTGATTGAATCAAGCTCTGTGTAAAATATTGAGGACATAGTTGAAGATAGAGTACAAGACAGAGTTTGGTGTAGATTTTAGGACAAGTTTATGCCAGACCAAAGACAAATATTGAGCAGATTTGTGCTAGACCGAAGGACTGTGTTTAGTGTATATTTTAGGATAGAGATTGAGCAGATTTGTGCTAGACTGAAGGATTGTGTTTAGTATAGATTTGAGGATAGATATTGAGAAAATTTTTGCTAGACCAAAGGATTGTGTTTAGTGCAGATCAAAGATAGAGATTGAGCAAATTTATGCTAGAATGAAGGATTATGTTTAGTGTAGATTTGAGATAGAGCTGAGAACAAGCTTTGGAGGTGACAGAGTATAGAGAATGATAGTCTCCAGTGGATATAGATCCATTAGCTAGGGTAGTGAAGATAGGTCTTCTAAGTGAGGGCAGGAGTCTTCAATGGATAGAGATCCATTAGCTAGTGCAGTGAAGGCATAAGTTCTTCTAGAAGATCACCAACCAAAGCAGAGGAGAAGTAATTCTCTTGTGGATAGAGATCCACAAACCAGCTAAGGATCTTGGTGTCTTCTATGGATAGAGATCCAAACAATTGATTAGGGAATTGGTGTCTCCTTTGGATAGAGGTCCATAAATATTGTAATAGGGAAAGGTTTCCCAAGAGATTTGTTGAGAAAATTTTAGTGAAATATTTTCTTCGTGGAGTAGCCCACATTGGGTGAACCACGTTAAATTAGTGTCTCTATTGTGTGTGGTGATTTATGCATTGCTTTGATTACTGCAGTTGATATTTCTATTTATACATTGCATAATATTGATTGGGAAAGAAAAAGTAAAAAGTGGTCTTATACCATTCACTCCCCCTCTCAGTATAAGCTTGTATTCTTCATATGTTACGAAGATGGCACCTACATCCCATTTTATAGCAGATCAACACCTGACTCTCAATTTTTTAGGAGAATGACCGAATTTTAGTTTTTGAGAAACTGAGACCAAATATTCTTAGCATATGTAAAAAAAAAGAGTTAAGTTTGTATAAATTTTTATTTTATAAATACAACACCCGAAAGTTAGCAAAAAGGCGTTTGCTTCCCATGTTAGGCATAAGCACCTGATTTCTAAGGTGTCTACTTCCCGTGTTAAGTAGAGTGCCTAAATGGTAAGGCACTTGATTCCCATGTTAATCAAAGTGCCCGATTCCTATGGTACCTATTTTTTAGTTTCCAAGGCACCTGCGTACCATAATTCGAAAAGAAGGAGCCTGATTTCCATACAAAAAAGGTGCCTGATTTCTACTTACTGTGGCCATTTTTTTGCCTTGACAGAATAACACATCAGTATTAGGATGTGGCCTGAGCCATGTCAACACCCCATGCACGTGCAAAGTCAAATCTACTACAGAAAAAATTAAAAGTTGACATCAACTAACTTTCCAGGAGGGAATGTTTGTTGTCCTAAGGCGATACATTTTTCTAATTTTTGTTTTAAATTTTGTAGGATTTCTTGAATAAATAACATCGTAGCTACCAAGAACCAATCACATTGAAGAACATTCATTGCATGGAAACCATGGTCATCGTTGTCCGTTGCAATTTTCCCAATCATCAAATGCCAACCAATAGTGATGCACCACAGATATCTGTGCATATGCACCCTTAAAACAAATTTACGTGCATGTTTAAATTTTTTGTTTATTGTCTATATTTTTTTCATGAACATGTGTGTCTATGGAAATGTGTCGACACAACCTTCCATTATTACCTTAACCACTTGAATAAATCCACTTGGCATGGTGTTGCATGGCATACCTCTGATTGGTCGATAGTTTATGGTTATAATCTCCGCACAATCGGGCACATGCTCAAAGGAAATTTAACTAAGAATAACCATAACCATTGTTGATTATGATAATTAATCGCCTACATGCATGAATGCAGTTGTTTTAAATAAGCTTTTACCAGCTACTATGAAGCCACCTTCAGAGAGAGAAAAAATAGAGCAGTGAGGTACAATAGTAATTCGAAGGGGAAGCAGTAGCATTGCTGAGTGAATTGTGAACTAAAGGTAAAGCATGGGGAGAAAATCAAAGAATCATGACCTCAAGAAGAGTGAGTTGATCGACTACTCAAGCATTTATACAGATGTCCATACATAGTGGGCTATTGCAGAATGGATGGACTACTATCAATTGGTAAGTTAGGGCCACGATGCGGTGGTGGCAAATGAATTTGTAGCATCGATGAGAGATGGGGTCATGTGAATGTGGGGGCTGGAGATCCCAATCACTGAGGACTATATCGCCAAAGTTACGGGCCTCCCTATGATAGGGGAGCACATGTACAAGGAGGATAACCTTACCATTTATGTACAAAGATTTTTTGGAGCACAAAACAAGTACCTGATGCAAGATAACTTGCCAAAATAGCACATTCTCGAGCTCTGGAGGGTAGTTTTTGAACAGATAACCTATTTCTTCATATGCCCTGGTAGGTACTTTCATATAAATACCAACCATTTTTTTTTTCTCAATCACATCCTACATGGGGACAAAATAAATATCCCCCACTACCTTGCATGCACCCTGAAATACAAGGCTAGGTGATACCAGGTAGGCACCACCTCTATCCTGGATCACCATGGCTTGATTTCAGCCTTGGTGCAATATGCAAAGTCACAAAGGAAATGTGATAATTGAGGAAGTTGTGGGCACTAGTGCAGTGGTAGGAGCACAAGCAGAGGGGGAGGTGTCAATTAAAAATGAACAGTCTACCTAGGAGGTGACATAACAAGAAGATACGATGCCTGCATCCTATATTGTAGGAAATACAGGGGAAGCAGAACATGCCTCATCCCCTAATTTTCCCTAATATGAGGAGGAAGCAGGGAAAGCTCTATCTCTTACACCTCAATTTAAAGATGAGGTAGAGCAGTATTTCATGCCTATCTCCACCAGGATGTGAAGAAGAAGAATGAAGGCTTTAAGGGTGGTTTCGAGCTCATATGATGAGGATACACCAATTTATGAGCTCAATAAGGAGGAGTACTTGGCCCATATTTTATAGGACATTTCCTATGGTCCAACTCCTCAGTAAGAGGTGGCCATGGAAGATGTACCACTAGAAGGCTAGGCATAGGATTTGCAACAACAGCTGTAGGTTTTAAGAGAACAAGATTCCACTTGGGAAGTCAAATTTAAGGAAGAACAGACTCTGTTTGAGGAGTCTAGAAAGGATGCTGCATTAAAAATGCAAGAATTGTATCAAACAATTCAGAAACTATAGAGATAATTGTAGTTGTAGGGCAGCCCAGGAGGATCCAAGCAGTTGACCAGAGTTGATGTAGCAGTGCAGACCAATGGGGCAACAAAAGTACCCCTTGCTAATACAAAAATATAATAGGGAAATACTGCTACAATGGAAGTAGAGAAACCCTATTCTACGTATCCATTTGTAGAGCAGGTAATTTAGGAGGATGAGGTTGAAGTTGAGGAACCTCAAAATGCTGAACAACCTAAAAAGGAGGGAGATGAGGGGGAAAACAAGATGGAAGAGCCTCAAATTTCAAGCAAATAGGGAGATGTAGATCACTCTCCAATGGATGCAGGGATCGAACAACCTCAAGAGGAAGAAGTAGTCCCTGTTGTATAGCAAGTTGCAACAGGGGAAAAAGAGGCTCAACAACCTGAATCCCCTATACCCCAAGAAATAGTATTTGCACAAACATACCCTAGGGTAAAACATATCAAGCTAAGATCAAAATAAAAATCCATAAGGCCATCTTAGTGACAACCCAGAACCAAAGCGAGAGTTGCTGAGTTGAAGGTCTTGGGCATTGAATTTGATAAGGAATCAGATCTAGATTCTAATGAGGAATGGGAGGCAACAAAGAATCTACCTAAAAATAAAAATTTGAAAATATCAAGGAGGACATGGCAGTAGACAAGAAAAATTAGAAGACTTCCAAGAAAGCCCTTGAAAAATTAGAAAAATGGGCTAGCGAGCAACCTGGCAGGCCTCGTAGGAAAATTCTAGTTGCCCAACCTAAGCAGTTCTAGTATTTGTATGGGTCAAAGGATGGAAAGCCTTCTAGGATGTAGGTATATTTTACGTGGATGGGATTTCTATGACCTGTGCAATAGGAATATCTGGCATCAAGCAAGCATAACTCCCCTAGTGGCAAAGATAGAGGTTAAAGCTAAACTTGAGCTTGACCCAAAAGGGGCATATATGCCCATAGCCAGGGTTTCTAAGAAATCAAGCATCCCATTCAACGATAAAGAATAAGTGCATGTGGGTGAAAAGTTACCACTTCACCATGAGTACTGGAAAATGGCTGAGCTTGCCTTATAGAAGAATACCACTAGCTTCTTTGGCTATTATCTGAACATTGATAAGGGCAAGGTGGTATGGACCAGAGAATCACCCAAGAAGAGAGCAGGGCCAAGTGAACCAGTTTGGCATAGAAAATTCCAGAAGCAATAGGGTTAGGAGACAACCTCTCCCAAGGCACCAAAGGGGTGAAAGCCCTAGGACAAATAAAAAGCCAAGGCCGCTAAGAAGAAGAGGACACACACTAACATGGCTTATTGCGATGAAGTGAACAAATTGGTAATTACCAGTTCAAAGTGGCACAGGGATGTGCCACCCCTTAAGCATGGGGGATGATGAGCATAAATGCTCATTTTTTGTACTCTTTTCCCCATAATGTGCGACATATATTCTTATAGATATAAATGTTTTATGAAAATTATATATATAATTAACAGTTTATTTTGCATGTTTTCTAATATGTCTTTAAGTGTAATTTATGTATATTTGTGGAAATTGTTGCATTTTGGCATGTTTTCGTCGAGGTCCCACTTGGACCTGGCACTTGGAATTTAATGAAGAAAAAACATCTACGAATTATCGGTGAAGAGGTATGAAGCCAGGCACCCAAATTCATTTGAAGCACCTGACTTCCGTTCAAAACTTAACTGTTAGGAGCTTGCTTCCTGTTAGACGTCTGCTTTCCATTAGATGTCTGCTTCCCATTGTACGACAGAAGGTACCTACTACCTGTTGTATAGCAGAAGGCACCTGATTCCCATTATATGATGGAAGGTGCCTACTTCTTGACTTATTCAATCGTGGTACCTAATTTCCACTAACACCAAACTTCAGCACGACTCTATGGTCGGCAGAACAGAGCGAAACTTTAGAAACCAATATGAAATAAATTCTAGCATTGAAAATGAACATGGGATAATGTCAAAGGTGACTCGTAACCCATATTCCAGCTAAAATGTAAATAATTTCTATAAATTGAGCAAATAAATATCAGCGTATTCTAGAAACAAAATACGCTGAAATATCATGATATTTTGCTCGATTCTTCCAATTAAGAAAATAGTTGTAACAACGAATCATTTTATGATTCATCCTAAAAATTTTAACAGGGCTAACCACATACCTCATAAATATGTAGGCCACCTCTAAAGAAGACTCCCCAAACTTTTATTGTAATTTTCTTCAACTGCAACTATTAATAAAATCTCTGCATATTTTCCTATAAAACATCTTCTAAAGCATCCAATGATCATTTTACCATGGGCAAAACCTACTGGAAGTGTGGGCCCAATTACAATAGAGTTCTTTCCTATTTCCCCTATTTTCTGTATTTATTTTAATAGATTAATTTATTCCTATGTTATTTCCCCTATTTTTTGTGATTTCCAACAAGGTAGTCATTTAGATTTTAAACATTTTCAGTCATGTTTTCTTAGACTTAGCATGATATTATTGGTTTAAACATAAACTCCAACGAATACCAAATACCCCCCAAACCATAATCCAAGGGAATCATCTCCGAAGGAGAAATTACAAGCATAGATTTTGCACGGCTGCTCACAAGACTACGAGCTACCCCGAGTTGACAATTAAATGGAGGTAATTAATTGAACCATAGAAAAACTAACCAATATTTTTTCCAAAAGCTTGATTAACGATATAAATCTCACTTAGTGTATTATCAGACCTAAGATCAGTTGATTGAAAGTCAGTACTTTTAGCAAGCTCTTGGCAGAGTGCTCGACCACGAACTAGCTTAGTTAGCCAAATCTCTACATCAAACTTCTAGATTTTGGAAACCCAGCCAACTCTCTTATTATTACCAAGTTTACCATGAATAATGAAACTTATGATATCTATATGAATGACATAAAAAATTGTCTTGCTCTATGAAACATGCCAAAATTTCTTCAAATATTTCATAACCGCGTAGACTTGCTTCTCAATAAAATTATACTTCTCCTCGTGTGACTAGATGACTTGGCTTAGGAAAGTAATTGGTTGTTCATCTCCATCATATTTCTTTTGTGTGAGCATAGTTGCATAGCTTTCTTGCTCCCCCACAACATAAAGGATAAAATCATTTGAATAATATGGATTGACCACTTTTATTTTCTCAATCACATTCTACATGGGGATAAAATCAACATCCCCCACTACCTTACATGCATCCTAAAAGATGAGGCCAGGTAATACCAGGCAGACACCACATCTACCCTGGCTCACCATGGCTTGATTTTAGCCTTGGTGTGATATATAGAGTCACATAGAAATGTGACAATTGAGGAAGTTAGTGTAGTGGAAAGGGCACAAGCAGAGGGAGAGGTGTCAATTCAAAATGAATAGTTCTTGCATCCCAGCTTGCAAAAAATATAGGGGAAGTAGGATAGGCCTCATCCCCTAATTTTCTCCAATTTAAGGAGGAAGTAGGGCAAGCTCTGTCTCCTTCTGCACCTTAATTCGAAGATGAAGTAAAGCAGGATTTCATGCCTATCTCCACTAGGATGAAAAGAAGAAGAATGAAGGCTTTGAGGATGGTTTTGAGGTCATTCGATGAGGATACACAAATCGATGAGCTCAAAAAGGAGGAGTACTTGTCCCATATTTTATAGGACATTTCCTGTGGTCCAAATCCTTAACAAGAGGTGGCCATGGAAGATGTACCACCAGAAGGTTAGGCAGAGGATTTGCAGCAATAGCTACAGGTTATAAGAGAACAATATTCCACTTGGGAAGTCAAATTTAAGGAATAACGAGCTCTGTTTGAGGAATCTAGAAAGGATGCTGCATTAAAAATGCATGAATTGTATCAAACAATTTTGTAACTATAGAGACAATTGCAGTTGTAGGGCGAACCAAGAGGAGCCAAGAAGCCGACCAGAGTTGATGTAGTAGTGTAGACCAATGGGGCAAAAAAAGTGCCCCTTGCTAATACAAAAACATAATAGGGAAATACTGCTGCAATGGAAGTATATAAACCCTATTCTACGTGTCCCTCTATAGAGCAAGTAATTCAGGAGGATGAGGTTGAAGTTGAGGAACCTCAAAATGTAGAACAACCTACAAAGGAGGGAGATGAGGGGGAAATGATATGGAGGTCGAAGAACCTCAAATTTTAAGCAAAGAGGAAGAGGCAGAGCACTCTCCAATTGATGTAGGGATTGGACAACCTCAAGAGGAAGAAGCAGTCTCTATTGTGTAGCAAGTTGCTATAGAGGAAAAAGAGGCTCAGTAGCCTGAATCCCCTGTACCTCAAAAAATAGTAGTTACACCAACATACCTTGGGGTTGTATCGCTCCAAATTTTTTGCATCCTTACCTTCAGGCTATAGGATCCGTGCCCGAAAGGAGGATGGGAAAAGGATGTCGCGGTACCTCGGACTGAGAGGACTTGCGAAGGTCCCGCCTCTCAAGGGAGGTGTATATTGGTGATTTTTCGACGGATGGTGGGTTCACCAGGAAACATTTAATGGCAGTTTCCACGCCTAGGTTTGGAATGTGTTTTAATGTGTTCGTTTTTAGCCTTAAGCATTCATATCCTAGGTTTGGCCAAATGAATCTAAATTAATCTATATGAAAGTGCAGATTTAATGAATACAAAAAACAGATTTAAAGACAAAAAATAGAGAAATTACAGAATATAAACGAAGAATACCTGATCCGGATGTCTGATGGAGATTCTGATGTTTGAAGCAGTCAGGATCGTCTGGAATTCGACAGAATCGTCTGAGATCAGACAAGATCGTCTGAGATCTGACGAATTCGTCAGACGAATTCGTCAAAGACCTGCAAACAGAAAAATAGATGCAAAATACAAAGAATACCACTGTGATAACAGAGGGAAACAACACAAAATGACAATATGAATACTAAACAATGGTTATGAATAGAAATTCAAACAAATTATGATATTCTAATGAGAAATTATGATCTTATCATGCAACTTAAGCTATATGGGTGAACTCCAAATGCAAAATAACATAAAATACTGAATAAAATTGCTAATTACAACATAAAACAACAGAAAAAGGGGAGAAGAAATGCAAACTTCAGGCACTGATTGCCTCAATGTTGACTGCAGTCGAAATCGTCCCACATTGGTACGAAATCGTCTCTGATTCGACAGGATCGCCTCCGATCTGAACAGGTTCGTCGACGACGATGAAATCTTGCTCCGACTGAAAAACACTAATGTACCTACAACAAAATTGGTATAGGACTACTGCAAGTGTGAATTTGGGATGATTTAACGTGTATGAAGTTAAGTTACAGAGAATTTCAGCCAGGGGTTGGGAAGGGAAGGTCCTAAGGATTAAATAGGCTTAGGGGAGTAGTTAGGAGGTTGGAGATCATCCCTATTTGGGAGATCTCCAACGGGGAGGGTCCCTAACGGCGCAGACACGCTTCTACCCGGATTAGAGGCCCGTTGGAACAGAAGCTAATTGTGAAAAATCAGTTTTGCGACAAGATCGTCTGGACGTCCTAGCCCGGACGAAATCGTCAGATCTGGGGCGATATCGTCTGATCGGCGACGATATCGTCAAACGGTCAAAACAACCTCTAAAAATGGCGTAGAAAAGGGGGAAACGGATTACCCGACGGTTAACGGGCGGTTTGGGAGGTTAAAATTTGAATTTAAATTATTTACTAAGGTGAATGTAATTATTACAATTTCACTGCGCCAATTTTAGGGTGCTACATTTTGCCCCCTCTTTAGCGAATTTTTCGAAGAAAATGCGTTAAAGATGAGTTCTTCTCGATCTACGAGAAAGCAAAAAATTATTCCCATTTTTAGGCGACGATTCTTGGTCGAATCGTACGACAGCTTACTATGGTGCCCCCTCCGTGTTTTTACCCAAATCGAACGTTTGAGGTAAAAACGCGAAAAAGCAAAAATTATTTTTGAATAAAATTAAGAAAAATAGGGTAAAACCCTAATTCATTTTTACTGTTCATTTTTACCGGTTTTAGAGCTCTGGAAGCAAAAATGGTGGAGACGACGCACAGATCAACAGAGGTCCGACGCGGTCTACGGGTAAGAGTCTAGACTTAACTTAGAATGCTTTAATTTGATTTTACATGCTTTTTAGGTAAATTTTAGATGAATTTTGAGCATCGCGGCCATTTTTGGGCCGTCGACGTCGTCGGGACGAAATCGTCCCGATTTCGACGAAATCGTCTCAATTTCGCCAATTTCGTCTAAGGGCGAAATCGACGAAAGGGGGACGATTTCATCAAATTAGGGACGATTTCGGCTTGCGAAATCGGAGACGATTATGCTCAAATTTGGGACGATATCGTCCAATAGTGGACGATATCATCAATTGATTAAATTGAACTTATTTTACTTGCATTTTTAAATACTTGAATTGTTTATTAATGATTGTTTGTTGTTTTGTTGTTTATGTTGCAGAGAGGTTTGCTAAAGAGCAGGGAATGGAAGTATGGAGGTTTGAGAGATGACTTGGCCGCTCTTACACAGGCAGAGCGGGATCAGCTGGCACAGGCCGGCTTACAGCATGTGGCAGAGATGCCACAGGTGTCTACAGATATGGGGCTACTGACAGCCCTAGCAGAGAGATGGTATCCGGGTTCTTCATGTTTTTGGCTACCTACAGGGGAGATGACTCCCACTTTGGAGGATGTATGGAGGATTCTAAGAATCCCCATACAAGGACGATTGATCACTCCTACGGCCAATCAGGGCCATGCTATGGGACGATTGTGTGGTGACCCGAGCTTCACCCTGGAGAAGGGCGGAGTTAATATCGAGGCACTACGTCAGATGCCTGGGGCATCTAGACTCACACGGGTTCTAGCTGGAGTAGTTGGTGGACTTCTGCTGTGCCACCAGAGCGGGTGCAGGGTGCCATGGATGCTGGCAGATGTGATCTATGACATGCGAGACCATGGGTATAGGTTCTCTTGGGGCAGCTTTGTACTATGCCGATTGTACAGGATCCTATATGGGGTCGTGTACAAGGGCGACCGATGTCTGGTGATGACATCGCTCCTACAGGTTTGGTGCTGGGAGCACATTGCAGTGCGGAGGCCGATAGGGCTTCCTCTGATAGGGATTGATGGGGAGAGGCCCCGAGTCTTCTACTGGTGGCTCCGAAGAGGGTCACAGCGGCGGATCGACCTTCCGATGTCTCGAAGACTGCTAGATGACCTAGTCCCAGACCAGATTACCTGGAGGCCATGGAGGGAGCATCCAGGGTGGGCCGAGGATGGACAGGAGTTGGCTCACGTTAGGCGAGTGTGCTGGCTTCGGATGGAGAGGGGAGAGGTGGAGCTCCACCGCTATGACCGAGTTTTGCGATAGTTCGGTCTACAGTAGGGGATCCCATCTCTCAGGGATTATGAGTTTTCTCGGACTATCCGGGATAACACCATAGTGAGCGGGGCTCCAGACATGCAGCGCTTCTGGAGTCAGGACTCAGATGATGCCCCCATTCAGCCAGTGGATGGGGACGACGTAGGTGTAGCCGATGGCTATGATGCCTGGTACGTAGGCATCCACCCTCCTCGGATGACGAGGGCTCAGGGTCCGATACACGTAGTTGTGCATCGGATAGGGAGGCGGCACCAGGCGGCTATGGAGGCGGCCCAGGGTCACGACGGGAGAGAGCTGAGGAGGCCACATGCACAGGAGAGGCCATGACAGAGGGAGAGGAGGGAGGCGAGACCCCCTTCTCCATAGAGAGAGAGGCCACCATCACCCGATAAGGGCAAGGGTGTAGACACTAGGGAGAGTAGCGAGACAGCTACTCTTCGAGCTGAGGTTGCCCGCTTGCGGGCTCAGGTGCAGACACTACAGGATGAGGCTACACGGCTCAGAGCTCAGGGCGAAGGAGCGAGCACTCAGGATTTAGCATGCGCTATCACCCAGATTACATTCTATCAGGCTCTATACTACCAGGTGGTGCCAGCAGAGCAGAGGGTGCCATTACCAGCACATATTGCAGAGCCTGTCGTGATGGGGTCATCTAGGACATCATCACGATCGGCATCCAGGACTCACGGCACCACACGGACTGCGATGGGGCCACCTCCTCCACCTCAGGGGGGGAGGAGATGAGGCTGAGAGCTCGAGGGGCTCTCGAGACACTACACAGAGGGTATTTGATTGAGGGGATTGAGTATGCCAAGATGTAGATTGTGGCATATCAATCCATTTTTGATATGATGTATACATATATTTGTGATATATATATAGATGAGATATTTTTGATCATATGACTTGTGTTATGTATATGTTTATGATGCTTTTATGTTTGATTAATTAATTTGATAATTGGATTGAGGATTCATGAAATTATGTCGTTTTGAAAATTTATAACTTTGATGTCATGCGGTAATATTTTAAATGAAATAATCTGATGTAACAAATTGATTGTTTGTAATGTGATGTAATAAAAAATAAAAAGAGACTTCTAACAATAATTTCAAAGGACATTGTCGCTATTATAGACCATTTCATGGAGTCGCTGCTCACTCGGTCGTCAAGCTAATCCCAGTTATAGAAATATTGTTAAAAGTAAAAGAGTGCTTAAGAGACTGTCTTAAGACTTTGGTGCAATGGTGAAAATGATGATGATGATGGTTTGTTTTCAGATTTTCATAAAAATAGTATGCATGAAATAATGTTAAAATGATTTTTGCTAGGCATAAATTCCTAAGTGTGATAAAATTTTTTGAATAATTCCCTAGGAATTATACCATCATTGCAAAATTGAAGGTTGACATAATGACATGAAATAATGAAAATGTGTTTGCTTTTTAAAAGCATAATTTGTGTAACATAATGAATTAAGTCATATGGTTTTCATGATTTTTAAATAAATGGGGAATAAAAATTGTTACAATGATTTGCGCTAGGCATAGAATATGTAGGTATAGACTTATACCATCATCGCGAAAATAAAAAAGAGATAGTTTTATTGCATGGTTGATTTTTTAATAAACAAAAAATATGAAGATGAGGACTTGCGCTAGGCATAAAATTCCAATTTTGGTTTTGGAACTATACCATCGTCTCGAAAGTCGACAAAAGTTATATATATATATGTTTTGATTGTATAGTTTTGAAAGAAATTTTTGATTTTTCTATTATATAGTTGTCTTTATGCTAAACAACTGTACTTGAATTATTCCAAACAAGTTGCAAAAAGAATATTTCAAAGTATTTTGAAGACAAAAGTTAGATTTATAAGGAATCCCATGTGCATATGTGAATTCATTTCCGATCTTGATTTATCATAATGATACACAAAATCTCTCAAATACAAATGTGTGTGCAATTGCTTTGTGCATTTACCAGCTTTGAGCAAGATAATATGATACAAGTGATTTGAAGAAACCAAATAAGTGTTCATTAACCATGATGTAGATGCATATAACCATACTAGACTACTATGTAGGTCGGATTATCAAGAGCTAGCTAATCCATAAGCAGACATAGGTCTTGTACAAAAGAAGGTCGCTAATGTGACAGACATATCACCACGCTAGGAGTTACCCAAGGCCAAGCAGGTTGGGCACAAACCACCTGTTATGGGGCTTACCTCACAGTTTTCGAATAATTGAGAATTCCAGGGATTCAAGCTCATCAACCCTTCTTTTCTTTTCAAAGGGTAGGGAAAGGGATTTTATTGCTTTCTTGCTTTTGCTTTCTTTTTTCTTTTGAACTTTGCTTCTTTTTCTTTTTGTATTTTTTGCTTGATTTTTGAGATAGTGCTTGAAATATTGTTGTAATGATATAAAATAACATTTTTTTTTTCTCTTTTTTTCTTGAACTTTTCTTTTCTTTTTCTTTGCTAGGGATACTTGCTCGGATTAGTTGTAGAGCAAGGGATTTTTATTCTGGGTAGGGGTGAGCTTGTCCTTTTGCCAATTCTCAAAGATTCTAGACCATGTGCATGATAGGATAGCAGGGGAAACTTTTCGCTCAAGAAATCACTTCTACTATGTAGCAAAACATGGAAATTACAAATATAATCATTTTATTGTGAAAAGATGTGCTTGGTTTAAGTAAATAACAAGATCAATTCTCTATGCTCAAACTTTATTTAATTGAATTTTGTGGACTTTGATATAAGAGAGATTAGTAATCATGCCAGATAAAATCAAGATATTTATTTTTGTGAGTGTGCAAGTGAGGGATTCCAAATAAATGCTAATTTATCCAAAATAATTTGAAACATATAACTGCAACATTTGTAAGAAAATATATATAAATATTTTTGAGAAGTTTTGAGAATGTTGACTCTCTCTTTCTTCTTTATATTGTTTTGGTTTCGAAAGAGTCAAGAATATTGTTGTTTTTATATTTTTATCATTATTTTGTTTTTTGGTTTTATTTTTGTTTTTGAACAAAAAATTTAACAAGTGCCATAAATAAATGCAACAAATAGTTTTGAAGATTTTGATGATTATGAATGTTTTTGGTGTTTTTGGAATTTATAAATTTGAAAGAAATACAAGATAGTGATTTTGAAACAAATATATACAAGGATGAAATGACCAAATTTATACATAGTAACGTTTAAGATGCAAAATATTCATGGGTTCTTTAAGTTCTTTACCATCTAAGGTAGATAATTTGTATGCTCCCGATTCAAATTTAGCAAGTAATAATGTATGGTCCAAGCCAGTTGGGCTCAAATTTACCTTTAAGGTCCTTAGTTGCATTTGTATTTTTTTGGTTTTCTTTTAAAACAAGGTCGCCGATCTCAAAGGATCGATGACGAACTTTTTTGGCATATGATCTTTTAAGCTTGTTTTGGTAGGCACGGAGATGCTCCAAAGCATTGATGCATTTTTCATCTAGGAGTTCCAGCTGATTGAGTCTCGCAAGACTCGATATTCATCTCCTACTTCGGTATCTTGAAGTAGTAGAGCCAAAGAAGGAACTTCTAATTCAAAGGGAAAAACTGCTTCAACACCGTAAACCAAAACAAATGGTGAAGTTCCCGTGGGGGTTCGAACACTAGTTCGATAGGCCCACAAGGCTGGATATAATTGAATGTGCCAGTCACGGCCAGTTTTATTGACCAATATTTTGAGAATTTTGATTAAGGTTTTGTTAGATGCTTCTGCTTGACCATTACCCTGAGGATAATAGGGAGTGGACCAGCGATGTTGAATCTTATATTTTTGGCATAATTTTTTAACATCTTTATTTTTGAAACAAGTTCCATTGTGAGAGATGAGATTTGCAGGAATTTCGAACCTACAAATGATTTGATTAAAAATAAATTTAGAGACTTGTGTGCCAGTGCAGGAAGCTAAAGGCATAGCTTCAACCCACTTCGTGAAATACTCAGTGGCGGTTATGATGAACTTGTGTCCATCAGATGACACAGGATTGATTTTGCCAATAATATCTAAGCCCCATTTAGAAAAGGGCCAAGGAGATGAAATAGCCCGCAGCTCTTGTGCAGGCGCATGGACAAGGTCAGCATGTTTCTGGCACTTGTCGCAATGGCGCACATACTCATGTGCATCCGTTTCCATGGTAGGCCAAAAGTATCCTATCCGAAGGAGCTTTTTAGCAATGACGCTACCACTAAAGTGTCCTCCACAAGATCCATCGTGGGCTTCACTCAAGGCTAATTTAGACTCTTCTAAGTTTAAACATCTTAATAGGATACCTTCAAAAGATCTCCTATATAAAGTATTGCCAATTATTACAAATCGACTTGCTCGTCTACGTAATAACCGACGCTGGTTTCTATTAGAATTGGCAGGGAAAGTCCCATTTTGGAGAAAATCAAATATGTCCGTATACCAAGGTTCAGGAGTAGTTTCATTGATTAGAAACACATCCAAAGGCTCTAAGCATGACTTATTTGAAGCGGGTTCCTGGAGTCGACGAATAATGATAGTGGCATATTCGTCATCTAACTCCAAGGGCAGGAGAGATGCAACTACGGCCATAGCATCAGCTGCACGGTTGCTAGTTCGAGGAATAGCTTCCAAGGTAACTTGATCAAATAGAGACATTAATTGTAAAACATAGGCCTTATATGGGCACAGTTTATCATCTCTCGGTCTGATAAACTTCATTAATTTGGTTTATAACCAGTTGAGAATCACCAAAAACTAAAAGATGTTTAATTTTTAGCGCTAAGGCAGCTCGTAATCCAAGGATTAGAGCTTCATACTCAGCAGTATTGTTGGTGCAAGCAAATGTCAATTTGAAGGACAGAGGAATAAGATGTTTTTGCGAGGATATTAAAATAATACCCGCACCAGCCCCACTCATGCATCGGGCTCCATCAAAGTATAAGGACCATTGTTCAATATGGTCTGCCTCTAATTGAAGGCATTCATCCGGAAACTCGATGATGAGGGGATGGGTAGACTCTAAGGGTGCAACAACTAATTGATCTGCTATGATTTGACCCTTAACAGACTTCTGTCCTATGAATGTGAGATCAAACTCGCTTAGAGCAAGAACCCACTTGGCTGTGCGACCCGATAAATAAGGTCGACTCATGAGATACCTTAAGGGATCGTATTTAGCAATGACATAAGTTTTCTGACTAAGCATATAATGTCATAATTTTTGCGTAGCAAACATGACTGCTAGACATAGTTTCTCTAACGTTGTATAGCGGGTTTCATAACTGATGAAGGTTCGGCTAATATAATAATTAGCACGTTCTCTCTTTTCATCATCAAGCTGAGCTAACATAGCTCCTAAGGCAGAATCTGAAGCTGAAATATATAGGAGGAATGGGCGATCAGGTTTAGGTGGTGAAAGCACAGGTGGATTAAGGAGGTATTGTTTGAGAAGTTCAAAAGCTTCTCTACATTCGGTGTCCCAATTAAAAGGGACATCCTTCTTAAGGAGTTTAAGAAAGGGACCGGTTTTGTCCGCCAGCTTATCGATGAAGCGACGGATAGCTTGAAGTTTACCTTGTAAACTTCGTAACTCAGATATATTAGTAGGTGCGGGCATATCAGTGATGGCCGCAATCTTGAGAGGGTCGATTTCAATACCACGTAAAGAAACTAAAACCCCTAATAGTTTGTCGGACTTAACTCCGAATATGCATTTTGTTGGATTTAATCGAATAAGATATTCTCGTAATCGATTAAAAACTTTTCTCAAATCATCTAAATGATTATCTTCAATAATAGAGCGAGCTATAATATCATCTACATAATCATGTAGGATATCATGCATCATATCATGAAAAATATAGGTCATAGCTCGTTGATAAGTTGCACCTGCGTTCTTTAAGCCAAATGGCATCACTTTCCAAGAAAAGGTACCCCAGGGGGTAATAAAGGTTGTTTTAGCCTGATCTTCAGGAGCTATCCTGATCTGATTATAACCGGAGAATCCATCCATTAAGGACATCATCCCACTCCCGACAGTAAATTCAATGATTTGATCCATGTTTGGAAGAGGAAAGTCATCTTTAGGGCATGCAACGTTAATATCTCTAAAATCTGTGCAAACCCTAACTTTGGTAGCTTCTTTCTTGGTGACTGGAACTACATTTGAGATCCATTCAAGCATAATCAATAGCTTGTATAAAGATAACATTCAGGAGTTTTTCTAACTCCCCTTTGACTAGCAGAGCCACTTTGGGATGCATTTTTCTAAGTTTTTGTTTAACAGGTTTAGCATCCGGATGGACCACTAGATGATGCATGACTACGGAAGGGTCTAGACCTGGCATATCTTCATATGTCCAAGCGAAGACATCTTCATACTCTTTAAGGAATGCAATGTATTGTTCTTGTTTTTCTTGACTTAATTCTGATCCAATATTGATTATGTGAGGATTATCCTCAGTTCCAATATTAATTTTAATGACGTTTTCTACCTCCATGTGTAGATCTCTTTCAAAATTAGGTGGGGCGGGTGAAACACCCAATTCTTGTAATTCTTGTAAGGTTAATTTAGATAATTCATCTTGAGGATTAGTGGCCTCAAGTTGGGCTATAGTTGGTATAGAACCATCAAAATAAAATCCATTGTGTAACATCTCTTCAACGGAGACATCATGGAAGATATCTCCTTCCAACTCTTCATCGGGGTCAGCAATCATTTCAGGATAAGCTATGGATAGCATGTTACATGAAAATGACTGATTTTTAAGAGGCAAATCATCACACCTATCCAAATAATCTTGATAACATATGAGATGATCATCATCTTCAAAAGGAAAGGGTTGACCCTTACTAGGAAATAGGCCCACACCACAGCGGGCAGTGCCACGGTTCTACCTCGAAAGGTTCTTTCATGCCATTTTGGAAAGGTCCCAAGCCTTTCCCTTTATATCCCATTTTAAGCATCATGGGTTTAGCTTTAATATAATCATTGGTAAAATAACACCGAGCGTATCCCTCATGATGAGTTTTGATATTCCGAGGGATTCTTCCCCAGTCATATCCTTTATAAATGAAGGCACAACTCCCGACTTGGTAAGTACTTCCCATAGGTTGTGGGAGGCCCAAAGTACGAGGAGATGGCGGCAATTTATTTAAAAGAATTGAATCTTGCATGAAAGCATTTGTCTTTTCTGATATTAAGGTTGTGGATAAATCTGGTAAAAGTTCATCGAAAAGGGCATAAGATGTAGAAGGCTTATTCCCTATATCTTGAGATGTGGAAGGTATGATAGTTGTTTTTATAGGTTTTGAATTTATAGGGATAGAACATGAAGGATTGGTTGTAGATTTAAGATCTTTTTGAGGTTCTAGAGTGATTTGTTTAGAGGATTGTTGATCTATATAGGAGGATGAAATTAATGGAGGGGAAATAGGTGAAGTTATGGGTGTGTGTTTCACAGTTTTAGATGAAAAATAAGAACTAGGATGTGTGGATGACAGAGCAGGGCAAAATTGCACTCCAACGGGTTCTGCCAAAGCACACATATCAAAGGGTCTAGGGTCACCATGGATAGTGACCAACTGATTTTTAAATTCAAATTTAACACATTGGTGTAAGGTTGATGGGACCGCTCGCATGGCATTGATCCAAGGGCGACCCAAAAGTATATTGTACGATGTTGGGCAATGTACAATAAACACGGTTGTTTCTAGGGTTCTAGGACCAACTTGCAATGGGAGGGTAATAACTCCACACGTTTCTTGTGTTTCGTCATTAAAAGCTTTGATAATCATATCAGTTTTCTTCATTTCATCACTTCTAAAGCCAAATCTTTGGTAGAAGTCAAAAGTGCAAATGTTTAGAGATGAGCCATTATCAATCAAGACTCGTTTGACAGCTACATCTCCAATTAGAGCAATAATGTATAAGGGATTATCCTTATGTAAACTGTGTTGTGGGATATCTTTATCCCGAAAGTCAATACAATCAACCTCTCGAGTGATGATAGTATTGGCCATAGCTTCAGGTTGGATGTTTTGAGGTACCATCATTTGGCTTAATGTAAGCATCAACTCATCCCTATGGGTGGGAGAGGATCTTAATAAATCCAAAAGGGAAATTCTGGCCGTAGTATTGGACAATTGCTCATTAATATTGTAAGGGGGTTTAGGTTGAACATTAGGAGCATGATTCCCTTTATTGGGATTTTTCAAAACGAATGGAGCCGATCCATCGTTCTGGTTTGGTTCTTGTTGGGAATTTTGAGCTTGTTGTCGGGTGACGACTCCAATGGTACCTACAATGTTATATTGAAGACGTTGAACTGGTCTCGGTCTAGCATTGATGGCTTGTTCATTAGAAAGGAATATATTAGAAGAAGGTCGAGTAGTAACTCTTCTAGGAAATGGTTCTTCTGGAACCATAGCATCTGTGATGGGTTGAATAGGATCTGATTCATTTTCAGAACTATTCGATTGGTTTGAAGTAATGTCTACTTCACTTTCACTATCTGATTCTATATCACTAGAATCAGAAGTTTGAAAATTATGTAAGGGCCTGGTCGTAACCAGGGATAAGGTTGTGTCAAATATTTGAGGATCCTGAATAGGTAATTGTCCGCTAATGGTTCCTACATATCGGGTAGGAGGGGGAACATTATGATGTTCGATTTGATTGGCTACCTCTTTACCATGTCTTGGTAAAGGGTGTTGAAATATGTCTAATGTTTGATTAGCATTTTGATTTTGATTTTGGGGAATGGTCTTTTGAGTATTATTAGGAGGGTTTTGTTTAGGTTGGAAGGCTTGCACTTCCATTTCATTATTATCAATCAAATCTTGTATTTTATGTTTCAACCTTTTACAAGCATTGGTAGAGTGTCCAGGTCCTCTATGGAAATCACAGTGTAAGTCAGCTCTGTATCCGGGTATAGTTGGATCAGGTTCCCTGATAGCTGGTAATTGGATCAAACCTCTTTCGAGTAATTGAGGTAAAATAGTTGATAAGGGTTGATTTAATCTAGTAAATTCTCGAGGAGGCTTATCAGGAGGTTTCAATATAAATTTTTCTGTTGTCTTCGTTGCATTGATATTAGCAACATTTCTGCCATCGCTGACTCCATCACCGACAACTTGTTTGTTTTTATATTGATTTCTGGATGTTTTCTCATCATCCTTCTTCCTAAGTTGGCCTCTCCTAATGAGGGCATCTTCTACTCTTCGAGCTAAATCTATAGCTTGATCGAAGGTAGTTAAAGTAGCAGTTGATAGCTCATAAGATATTTGTTCTTGTAAATTATTGATAAAAATGTCCAACATTTCCCTATAAGGTAGCACAAAGTGCAGTTTTCCTGTCAATTGCCTCCATCTAGCTAAGAAATCGGCAAAACATTCATCCTTGTCTTGTTTTAAATTGTATAGATCTTTAATGGTTACATGCCTCTCGATGTAGGCACTAAATTGATGGACAAATGATTCAGCTGTTTCTTCAAAGTTTCTCAAAGAATGAGTGGGCAATTGATAGTACCACTCTAATGCCATTCCACCTAAACTTTTCGGGAACATTTTTAGTAATAGCAAGTCATCATGTGATATATCATGACATGCTATCCTAAACATGCGAAGATGCTCTATGGGATCTTCGGTTCCTTTATATATAGGCAAGATGGGCATGGGAAAATGCTTAGGGTATGGTTGAGCTACAACTATGGGATCCAAAGGTTGACTACATATCTCTCGATAATTATACGAGGGATGGTAGGGATCTATCTGGTCCATACGTGAAGCTAACTGTTTCACCATGGCTTCCAGATTACTAGTTTGCCCCCCATATTGGTTTGGTAGGGCATTGACATGGGTTTTATGAGCATATGATGGAGGGACATGAAGATTAGATGCCATGTTACTATTGTGTAAATTATTGGTAGGAAAAGTGTTATGAAGGAATTTTGAAGTTGTATTATGATGTATTCCAGATTGTTGAAAATTGGTATTTGGCTTCGTTTTAGGTTTTTGTTTACTTGAAGCATATTGCTCAATAGTTTGGCGGAATAAAGTAGTGAAGGAAGGTTTCTTTTGTGTGGGAATGATTTTAGGTTGAATAACAGGTTCCTTAGGAGGTTGGATAGCCTGTTGTTTTGACATGTTTTGCATCATAGTGACCATATCTGTATTGGATGGCCCAGCCTTATCACTTTCTTGATCAATGAACGACAAGGGATTAGTGCGCACATCATACATATATTCCATGGCTGCTTGAGTGTTACTAATTTGCCCTTTATCAATACGAACTGCCACATTAAGGGCATCAATATTATCACTGAGAAATTTTTGGAGATGATCTACGTTGTCAAAAGCAATAGTTCCATCTGGAGCTACTCTAGGGGATGAGGGTCCATCCTCTTTAACACTTCCTTCTTGTTCCTTATCTTCACCTAGGTCATCTTCTGGTTGAGCTAGAGTTTTTCCTTCCGAAGTTGGATCTTCAGGAAGGACATTTGGGTCTCTAGTTGTATCTTGTAACCAATCTTCTTCTTCTCCTAAAGTTTCTTTACCATTCCTAAGTTTAGGCATGGTGCTAAATTTTGATTTCAGCAAATATATATATATATATATATATATATATATATATATATATATATTATATATTATATATATATGCAACAAGTTTAAGAGGTATATATTAATTATATACCTACTACAATATTTGAAATGAAATGTTTAAGTTTTTGCTATGTTTTTTAGTTTTTCTTTGTTTTTGAAATAATATTGTAAAGACAAACAATACAATAAATGCAAGAAATAAGACTGAAAGTAATAATCTAGTTTTCTATAAACAATTTATAAATATCATTAATAGGCTCGAGTTGTTCAGGAGTCATGAAGTGTTCTTCTTCAAATTGAAAGTTTTCTTTTAAAAATTTAATGAAAAGAGCTATAGTGATATTATCTATCTCAGATGTTGGTTGATAGAAGTAAATCTCATGGCAATACTCTCGATATAACATAGCTCGAGGAACTCTATTCCATCTTTCCCTAATCATAAGAACAACCTCTTGGGCTTCTACACGACCTAGGAATGGGTGTACAATGACTGTGTCTTTAAGGTATTCCTCGAAGGTGAACAATTTTGAAGATACAAGAGCTCTCCTATAAGCTAACCATCTATGGCAGGCTCTCTGAAGTTCATGATAAAAGACAAGTTGATGAGGATCCAGGATTCTATCTAGGACTAGCCTCTTGATTTGCTTAAGTTCTGTTGACCTAGATGAGATGACACTAAGTCTCCTATCAAGTTCGTTCCACAAGAGTTGATTTCTATCTGTTTCAGGCACACTAAGTACATAATTGACTTCTATGGCTGCCAATTGGTTTTCTACATTTATAGTAACTGCTAATATTTTCTTAGGAGCTACCATCTAAACATGATATTAAACTTAAATGATTTAAAAATGCATCTATGTTTTAGTTGTTCTATTTTTTTTGTTTTTGTTTTTGTTTTCAAAAGGTTTATAATGCATTCACGTCGGGTTCACCAAAATGTATCGCTCCAAATTTTTTGCATCCTTACCTTCAGGCTATAGGATCCGTGCCCGAAAGGAGGATGGGAAAAGGATGTCGTGGTACCTCGGACTGAGAGGACTTGCGAAGGTCCCGCCTCTCAAGGGAGGTGTATATTGGTGATTTTTTGATGGATGGTGGGTTCACCAGGAAACATTTAATGGCAGTTTCCATGCCTAGGTTTGGAATGTGTTTTAATGTGTTCATTTTTAGCCTTAAGCATTCATATCCTAGGTTTGGCCAAATGAATCTAAATTAATCTATATGAAAGTGCAGATTTAATGAATACAGAAAATAGATTTAAAGACAAAAAATAGAGAAATTATAGAATATAAACGAAGAATACCTGATCCGGATGTCTGATGGAGATTCTGATGTTTGAAGCAGTCAGGATCGTCTGGAATTCGACAGAATCATCTGAGATCAGACAAGATCGTCTGAGATCTGACGAATTCGTCGACGAATTCGTCGAGACCTGCAAACAGAAAAATAGATGCAAAATACAAAGAATACCACTATGATAACAGAGGGAAACAACACAAAATGACAATATGAATACTAAACAATAGTTATGAATAGAAATTCAAACAAATTATGATATTCTAATGAGAAATTATGATCTTATCATGCAACTTAAGCTATATGGGTGAACTCCAAATGCAAAATAACATAAAATACTGAATAAAATTGCTAATTACAACATAAAACAGCAGAAAAAGGGGAGAAGAAATGCAAACTTCAGGCACTGATTGCCTCAATGTTGACTGCAGTCGAAATCGTCCCACATTGGTACGAAATCGTCTCTGATTCGACAGGATCGCCTCCGATCTGAACAGGTTCGTCGACGACGATGAAATCTTGCTCCGACTGAAAAACACTAAGGTACCTGCAACAAAATTGGTATAGGACTACTGCAAGTGTGAATTTGGGATGATTTAACGTGTATGAAGTTAAGTTACAGAGAATTTCAGCCAGGGGTTGGGAAGGGAAGGTCCTAAGGATTAAATAGGCTTAGGGGAGTAGTTAGGAGGTTGGAGATCATCCCTATTTGGGAGATCTCCAATGGGGGAGGGTCCCTAACGGCGCAGACACGCTTCTGCCTGGATTAGAGACCCGTTGGAACAGAAGCTAATTGTGCAAAATCAGTTTTGCGACAAGATCGTCTGGACGTCCTAGCCCAGACGAAATCGTCAGATCTGGGGCGATATCGTCTGATCGGCGACGATATCGTCAAACGGTCAAAACAACCTCTAAAAATGGCAGAAAAAGGGGGAAACGGATTACCCGACGGTTAACGGGCGGTTTGGGAGGTTAAAATTTGAATTTAAATTATTTACTAAGGTGAATGTAATTATTACAATTTCACTATGCCAATTTTAGGGTGCTACAGGGGTACATCATATCAAGCTGAGATCAAAATAAAAAGCCATAAGTCCATCTCAGTGACAACCCAGAACTAGAGCGAGAGTTGTTGAGTTGAAGGCCTTGGGCACTGAATCTGATAAGGAATCAGACCTGGATTCCAATGAGGAATGGGAGGCAACAAAAAATATATTTTTTGCCCAAAAATAAAAATTTGAAAAGCTCAAGGAGGACACGACAATAGACAAGAAAATTTGGAAGAAGACCTCAAAGAAAGCCCTTAAGAAATTAGAAAAGGAGGCTAGGGAGAAACCTGGCAGGCCTCACAGGAAAATTATAGTTGCCCAACCTAAGAAGTTCTGGTATTTATATGGGTCAGAGGATGGAAAGCCTCCTAGGATGCATGTATATTTTACATGGATGAGATTTCTGTTGAACATTTTGAGTTCCTAAGCTAAGAGTTGTCATTGATTTCAAAAGGATCTATGTAAGCTAACACTATGTTTGTGTAGAAGCAAATGTTTTGATCAAAGGTTCAAGAAGGGATGCATGGCATTTGGTTCTAAAAGGAGCTTCAAGGGAAGCTTAGCAAAAGGTTTTTATTTAAAACCATGGATGGTAGATTTGAAATGGGTTTTTCTTAAAACCCAAGTTGGCTTTTCGTTTCATCAAAAAAGGTACCCCGATGATGAAGAAATTTAATTTCAAAGGTTTTATTTAAAACCATGGAAGGCAGATTTGAAATGGGTTTTTCTTAAAACCCAAGTTGGCTTTTCGTTTCATTGAAAAAGGTGCCCCGGTGATGAAGATATTTAATTTTAAAGATTTAGTTTAAATTTTAATTTATTTAAAATTTAAATCTAAATTTTAAAATTAAATGAAAAAAATATTCGCCGACATCATAAAGGAAGGTTCAAAAGCACGGACGATTCCAAGCTAAGGGAAGGCATATATATATATATATATATATGCCATTATGTTTTTTGAAATAAATCATCCTTGCTCGATTGAGATTTACGATTTGCTTTTGCGAAGGAAGAGCTCGTATAATTTTCATTTTGTGAAGCAACAAATATTGAAAGCGAACCGTGTCCATTTTCCAAAGCGTGTTGGGCAGTATGGCCTACTGGTAGCTTGGTTTGTGCAAAGGTGTTGGTGGTAGGAAGATTAAGTGTTTGATTCCCGCAAGCATCGTTTTGGCTTTGTTGAGGCGCTCAAGGCGCATTTCTTTTTCGCTTGGCAGATGGAGTGAATAACAAGAAGCAAGTGGCGCTTCTTTCTTCACAACAAGCCTGTAGCTTGTGCAAAAAATTGGCTACGACTAGGGCGTTCGCGTTGGACAGGACAAGGGTTCGATTCTCCTTGAGGCAGGTAGTTATTCAATACATCAACTATCAAATAACCTTTACCCATTATCACTCTGCCTTAGGAATAAGGTTATAGTGGCTATTTGAGTTGTGGAGTTAAATTTTTAATTGTGATTTTTGAAATTATTAGGAGTAATAAGGGTTTTTGATAAAGTTCTTTTAGTGAAAGTTATTTTTGAAGCAAGAGTTTTCTTTAAAAATAACTTTGGTGGATGTTAAAATAAAGTAGGAGTAATAAGGTGTTATTTGGACATCATTTTATTGTTGTGTTATTACTCAAGATCTCTAACCCTTATTGAGATTGAAAAAGAAAAGTGTTGAGCGTGGCAGATTTAGTGGACAACTCGTAAGGCATCAAAAAGGTATTAGTAATATTCTCCATTGATTTCATTTGGGTGGTTGATTTCTGAAATATCATTGGAGTAAAAAGGATTAATTGTGATTTTCTATTTGAAAATGGTTGGTTTAATGCTTCAAGGTTTCTGGTTTGAAAGTTGTGATTAAAACCTTGTTTTATAAGAATTGTTGTTGGAGTGAGTTGTTGTGCAAAGAACTTGAACTTGAGCTAAAAAGAACATGAGTATCATTATTATGTAGAGTTGTTGTTGACTATTGTTGAAGACATTTTGAGTTGGTTGATTCATGCTTGGACTAGGGTTTGTGAGAAAGAGTTGTTCCTTGTGGTGATTGGTTGATTACAGTTGTTTGAGCCTAGTCAATTGATTGTGTGAAGTGGTTGTTCAAGTTCCATAAAACAAACTATTCTATATTCTGATTTGAGTTGAGTTGAGAAAGAAATTGGATTTGAGTATAGAACATATTGAGTCTTTAACAATTCTATTTATAATTCTATGAGATTGCTAAGTTGAGATTGATTTGAGTTGAGATTGGGATTTGAGTATAGAACATATTGAGTCTCTAACAATTCTCTTTATGCTTATATGAGATTGTTGAGTTGAGATTGATTTGAGTTGAGATTGAGATTTGAGTATAGAACATATTGAGTCTCTAACAATTCTCTTTATGCTTCTATGATATTGAGTTAAGATTTTGTTGAGCTTATTTGAGGTAAGTCTTTGAGAAGGCTTGTGGAATGATTTTGAGTAAATTTTTGTGAAAGCTTGCTATGCATATTTGAGCAAGTCCTAGAGAGGAATTATTGAGAAGATTTGGACAAGTTCTGAGTGAGCTTATTGAGCAGATTTGGACAAGTTCTAAGTGAGTTTGTTGAGTAGATTTGGACAAGTTTTGAGTGAGCTTATTGAGCAGATTTGAGCAGGTTCTGAGTGAGCCTATTGAGCATATTTGAGCAGGTTTTGAGTGAGCCTATTGAGCATGTTTGAGTAGGTTCTGAGTGAGCCTATTAAGCAGATTTGAAGAGGTTCTGAGTGAACCTATTGAAAGAGCTTTGGAGGTGACAAAGTATAGAGGACAGAGTCTTAGTGGATAGAGATCCAGTAGCCAAGAAAATTGAAGACAGATCTGAGTGAGGAGTCTTCAAGTGGAGAGAGATCCACAAGTCAATGCAACAGAGAGATAGAGTCTTATATAAGATCACTAGCCAAAACAGAAGGGGAAAGAGTTCTCCTATGGAAGATATCCATGAACTTGAGATTTAGGGGATCAACATCTCCTTTGGAGAAAGGTCCATAAATATTGTAATTGGGAAGGATTACGAAGAGATTGATTGAGAAAGTTTTAGCAAAATATTTTCTCTGTGGAGTAGCCCACATTGGATGAATCACATAAATTGCTGTGTCACTTTTGTGGATGGTGTTTTGTGCATTGTTTTGATTATTGTTGTTGATACTGCTATCTTTACATTGCGTATATTGATTGAAAAGAAAAAATAAAAAGTGATATTATACTTTTCACCCCCCCTCTTAGTATAAGCTTGTGTTCTTCAATTTCTAGGACCTATACAACAGGAATATTTGGCATCAAGCAGTAAAACTCCCCTAGTGGCAAAGATAGAGGTTAAAGCTAAACCTAAGCTTGACCCAATAGGGGTAGATATACCCACATCCAGGGTTGCTAAGGAATCAAGCATCCCATTCAACGATAAAGAATCAGTGCCTGTGGGTGAAAAGTTTCCACTTCTCCATGAGTACTAGAAAATGGCTAAGCTTACATTCTAGAAGAATGCCACTAGCTTCTCTGGTTATTATCTGAACATTGATAAGGGCAAGGTGGCCTGGACCAGAGAATAACCCAAGAAGAGAGCAGGTCCAAGTGAACCAATTTAGCGTAGCAAATGCCAAAAGCAATAGGGTTAAGAGACAACCTCTCCCAAGGCACCAAAGGGGCAAAAGCCTCGAGACAGAAAAAACCAAGGCTGCTAAGAAGAAGACACAAACCAACAAGGCTTATTGGGATGAAGTGAACATAAATGGTAATTACCAGTTCAAAGTGGCACAGGGATGTGCCACCCCTTAAGCATGGGAGGATGATGAGCACAAATGCTTATTTTTTGTACTATTTTAATGTGTGGCATATATTCTTGTAGATATAAATATTTTATGGAAATTATATATATAATTAACAATTTATTTTGCATATTTTCTAATATTTGTTTTTAAGTGTAATTTATGTAGATTTAGTGGAAATTGTTGCATTTTGGCATGTTTTTGTCAAGGTCCCACTTGGACATGGTACTTGCAATTTAATGAAGAAAAAACATCTGCAGAATATCTATGAAGACGCATAAAGTCAGGCACCCAAATTCCTTTGAAGTGCCTGACTTCTATTTGGCACTTAATTGTTAGGCGTCTGCTTCCCATTAGACGTCTGCTTTCCGTTAGGTACCTGTTTCCCATTGTAAGATGGAAGGTACTTAATTCTCATTGTACAAAAAAAGGTGCATGATTCTCATTATACTATGGAAAGTGCCTGCTTTCCAACTTATGCATATAAGGCACCTGCTTCCCGATGTCTTCAATCGTGGTGCCTGATTTCCACTAACACCAAATTTCAGCACGACTCTGTGATCGACAGAATAGAGCGAAACTTTGGCAACCAGCATGAAAGGAATTTTAGCATTGAAACTTGACATGGGACAATGTCAAAGGTGACTCATCACCCATATTCCAACTGATACGTACATAATTTTTGTAAATCAAGCAAATAAATATCACCATATTCTAGAAATAGAATACGCTAAAACATCATGATATTTTGCTCGATTCCTCCAATTAAGCAAATAGTTGTAACAATGAATCATTTTTTGATTCATCCTAAAAATTGTAATAGGGCTAATCACATATCTTATAAATATGCAGGTCACCCCTGAAGAAGACCCCCCGAAATTTTATTGTAATTTTCTTCTACTACAACTATTAATAAAATCTCTACATATTTTCCTGTAAAACATCTTCTAAAGCATCCGGTGATCATTTTATCGTGGGTAGAACCTGCTGGAAGTGTGGGCACACTTAAAATAGAGTTCTTCCCTATTTCCCCTATTTTATATATTTATTTTAATAGATTAATTTATTCCTATGCTATTTCCCCTATTTTTTGTGATTTCTAGCAAGGTAGTCATTTAGATTTTAAACATTTTCAGTCCTGTTTCTTAGACTTAGCATGATATTATTGGTTTAAACATAAGCTCCAACGAATACCAAATACCCCCCAAATCATAATCCAAGGGATAAATATCCAGAGGAGAAATTACAAGCATAGATTTTGCACGGTTGCTCACAAGACTACGAGCAACCTCATGTTGACAATTAAATGGAGGTAAATAATTGAACCATAGAAAAACTAACCAATATTTTTCCCAACAACTTGATTAACGAGATTACTCTCACTTAGTGTATTATCAAAACTGAGATCAACTGATTGGAAGGCGATACTTTTAGCAAGATCTTGGTAGAGTGATCGAACACAAACTAGCTTAGTTGGCCAAATCTCTACATCAAACTCCTAGATTTTGGAAACCCAACCAACTCTCTTATTACCAAGTTTACCTTGAATAATGAAACTTATGATATCTAGGTGAATGACATAAGCAATTGTCTTCCTTTGCGAAAACAACATGCCAAAATTTATTCAGAGATTTCATAACCGCATAGACTTGCTTCTCAATAAAATTATACTTCTCCTCGTGCGACTAGATGACTTAGCTCAGGAAAGTAATTGGTTGTTCGTCTCCATCATCTTTATTTTGTGTGAGCATAATTGTATAACTTTCTTGCTCCACCACAGTGTAAAGGATAAAATCCTTTAAATAATATGGATTGACCAAGACAGGGGCTTGGACAATTATTTCTTTGATTTCCTGGAAAGCTCAATTTCTCTGCTCTATCCACTTAAAATTTATGTTCTTATTAAGAAGCTCGATCGTCGGCTTCACGACTTGAGCAAAGTATAGAATGAACTTTAGGACAAAATTAATTTATCTAAAAAATGACTGTAGTTATTTCTTATTGGCTAGTAGTGGCAAATTCAAGAGAGCTTCAGCTCTGGAAGGATAAATGGCTAACCCTTCCTTCGGAATCACATGACCTAGGAATTTTCCATCTTTAATAACAAAAATCAATTTCTTGGGGTTGATAGAAATTCCAAACTCATGACATTTCTCAAAAACCTATCTTAGGTGAGAACCATGCTCTTTTTTTTCAAGAGAAAAATAGTCATGTCATCTAGATATATCACAATAATACGATTAAACAACTCACAAAAAGCTACGCCCATTGATATTTCGAAAGTAGCACCAATTTTTGACATATCAAAAGACATTTGTTGGTAGGAGAAAGTGTCTCACTTGGTAGTGAATGCCATTTTGTATTGTTCTTCGTCCTTCACCCAGATTTGGTTATAGCCAAAAAAACCATCTAGCAGTGAAAATATTTGTGATCCAGCAACCACATGAAATATCTAATCGATATATGGTAAGGGATAATGGTATTTTCGTGATACCCAATTCAAATTATAAAAATCTACGCACAAGCGAATGTTTCTATTCTTCTTCTATATTGGGACTAGATTCGCCATCCAGGTTGAATGCTTTATAGGATATATGATTTTCACCCCCATCATATTTATTAAATCTACCTTCATTAGTACCTCAATATTTGGATTAATAGGCCATTGTTTCTGTCTAAAGGGTTTTACCTCTTCCTACAACTCGATGGTATGCTAGATCACATCTTTGTTGTAGCCTTTAAGATCATGATAGCTCTAGGTAACAATATTTAGGAACTCATAACATAACTTTCTAATTTGTTCGAGCTCCTTTGGAGAGAAATCTATTCTAAATTTGATTATCTTTTCAGGTTCCAACTTCAGCTCAATATAATTTTTCTTGTCCACTTTGATCCTATGCTTTTCTGATCTATCATTCTGATCAAAGAGGTTCTCAAGAGTAATCAATCCTTTTGGGATGTGATTATTTCTGAGTTGGATTAAACCCTCAACTTCATATTCGTACAATGTCCTTCTCTTCACACTACTGGCTAGAAGTGTGGGCCCACTTACAATAGATTTCTTCCCTATTTCCCCTATTTTCTATATTTATTTTAATATATTATTTTATTCCTATGCTATTTCCCTTGTTTTCTATGATTTCCAACAAGGTAGTCATTTAGATTTTAAATGATTTTAGTCTTATTTTCTTAGATTTAGCATGATATTATTGGTTTAAACATAAGCTCCAATGAATACCAAATACCCCCCAAAACCATAATCCAAGGGAATCATCTCCGAAGGAGAAATTACAAGCATAGATTTTGCACGGTTGCTCACAAGACTATGAGCTACCCCGGGTTGACAATTAAATGGATGCAATTAATTGAACCATAGAAAAACTAACCAATATTTTTCCCAACACATATTAAGTTCCATAGAAGTACAAACTCAAGATCCTAAAGCTTTTACCAATTTTGTGGGGCATGTGCAGCAGTTCCAGGAACCTATAATCCAATTCTATGATCATGAAATTAATATAGTTTCCACTGTAATAGTGGACTTGCCACTTCACATCATCACGTGTAAACCACACTCTGTTCAAGAAGATGTTGATTGATACAGGATCATCGATCAATATAATTACCATGAAGGCCTTGGGATATCTAAAATTTCCCAAATCGTATATCGTGCCCTCAAATTTCACACTACAAGCATTCAACGATGCATTATGCTTGACAGTTGACACTATAGTCCTACCTATTTAGGTGGGTCTAAAAACCATCCTTGTGATGTGTCACATGCTTAAGGGTACTATGCAATAGAATATCCTCTTAGGCCAGCCATGGATAAGAGAAATGCAATGCATCCCATCGATCTTGCACCAATGTATCAAATATGTGTACGAGGGACATGTGCATGTGGTTCCTTCGAATGAGGAGCCATTTAAGTATGTTAACCAAGTGTATTTATTAGGAGATTTCATCCTCCCATATACGCATCTAGATATTAGATCTACATCACCTATAAAACATCCAATATGCAAATCGAAATAAGTGTGCACCGATCCATCAACATCGGCACCACAACCAACTTCGAATACAATAGTTTCTTTTGCAAATTGTATGATATCGACAAGGCTTAGAAATTACTAGAAGTTGAAGGTAGTGTTGGGTGAAAAGAGTCTAAAGAAATACCCAAAATTGCAACTACTGAGATCCCAAATCCCATGGAGGAAGGAAACTCACAAATTGAAGTCAAGGAGGTACCTCAGTTTCCACCGCCTATCTCTTCAACAACATCATCTACACTGCAGGTGACAATTCATTTAGTTAACCCTGGGTTAGTTGAATACCTAGTGTAGAATATAAATTTTATGCAAATCATATAATCTGCATAGGATATAGGAAATCCTCAAGCCCATCGCTTTCATGTTGGGATGGTGGTACCACTGGGGGTGCCACCTAATCAAACTAACTTCATCTATGGAGGTTTAGATCAACTTGCAAATCATTCACCCATAGAAGAAGATGATGATGAACCATTTGCAGTAAATATTCATTATATTTCTAACCTAGAGTTTTCTCTTTATTATTTGATCGCTACCATTGGCATGGTTATGATTTGAATCTATTTTAACAAGGGCATCGAACTCCGTATCAATCATATTATCATCTACCATATGATAGGTTTGGATTAGGGTATGATATAAGAGGTTAGGATGAGTTATTAGCTATATATCTAGATCACTTGAACCTAAGCTTGGGGGTGTTAGTCTTACAATGGCACTGAGAGGGGGGGTGAATCAGTGTAGTTCTTTAAACTTAAATTCACAGCTCTTAAAACTGAAATAATGAAACCTTAAAACCAGATAAAGCAAGTATCACAAGAGAACATCACACAACACAAGATTTAACGAGGTTCACCAATTTGGCTACTCCTCAAGAATGACCGCTTGGACTACCATCCAAATCCAGCCTTTGCAAAGCACCAACTTTACAATCAATTTACTAGCACCCACTGGAAGGAGCACCAACCCCTTATTTATCTCCACCAATAGAAAGGAGCACCAACCCCTTATTTATCTACACCAACAGAAAGGAGCACCAACCCCTGATTTACCAGCACCTACTGGAAGGAGCACCAACCCCTGATGCCAAGCTACAACCTGGACTTCAATTTTGAATCTAGAAGTTTAATAGAAAAATACCTTCACTTTTACAAGACCCTGACTGGTCTATTGCTTACCCAATCTCTCTCACTATTTATGAAATAGACACATCTTCTATGATCTACAACCGCACTTCGCCTTCTTTGAGTCGCTTCTCTATGCACCCTCTGTACACTGTCTTCGTACACTCTGTGCCCTTATAGCTGCACTTTGCGTTCGTCTTCGCCCTTTGCACTCTCTACGCCTTCTGCTTTCTCTATGCAATCATAACCGCACTTGGTCGAATTTCAACCTTTTTGCTCTCTGTGCACTTTGCTCTATCTGCACACTCATAGACGCACTTAGGACAATTCGACATGACTCTTCACTCACTTTGCACACTTCGCCATCATCTCACCGCTTCTGCGCTTTCTACGCTCTTACGACCACATTTCACACTTCGACACGCATTCGACGACTTATTCAACTACTCTACAATTCTCCAAACAACCCTCCTTTTATAACAATATTTTCATGATGAAAACCCTAATCTTAGTCGGCTTGCATAACAAATGTAAACCCTAATCTTAGTCGGCTATCATCGGTCTTAGTCGGCTTCAACTCATGAAGATATTCGGTAATTCCACCACTCGAAGATTTCATTCGATAATAGTCCCTGTAGCCACTGCATTGACTTTTGTTCACTCTTCATATTTTAGCTGCATGAATTCACTCTATATCTGCCCTTGTAAATGTTGTAGAGATGTCGGTCCACTGTCATACTTCTCATTTTAGTTGGGTTCTTCTTCTTGTCTTGCGCACATACGACCTATCGCGAAATCGTGACATTTCTGCCTCTGAAGCTTCTTTTGTTGTTGTTGCCATGAAAACACAACATGTCGCGATATCGTGACACTTTTTCTTTCTCTCTCTTTCTCCTTGCATCGGACCATGAAAATGCTACATGTCACGATATCGCGACACTTTTTCTCCTTGCTCTTTCTCTTTGCATCGGACCGCAAAAATACAACATGTCACGATATCGTGACACTTTTTCTCCTTGCTCTTTCTCTTAGCTTTGGCCCATGAAAATACAACATGTCACGATATCATGACACTTTCACCTCCGTACTCTTTCTCTATTCTTTTGTCACATAATACATGTCGTGATATCGCGACACTTTTGTTACTCGCATACTTGCCTTCTTTTGTCTTGAAAATGCTACATGTCGCGATATCGCGACACTTTTGCTTCTCTCGCCTTCTTGTCCTTTTAGTCTTGAAATTAGCTTTTGTCATGAAATCGTGACACTTCTGCCTTCGAAGTCTTCTTCTCTGCTTTTGTCATGAAATCGTGACACTTCTGCCTTCGAAGTCTTCTTCTCTGCTTTTGTCATGAAATCATGACACTTCTACTTCTGTACTTTACTTCTTTGCTTTTGTCATGAAATCGTGACACTTCTGCTTTCGAAGTCTTGCTTCTCTGCTTTTGTCATGAAATCATGACAGTTCTGCTTCCGTACGCTTCCTCTCTTTCTTTTGTCGCAAAAATGCGACATGTCGCGAAATCATGACACTTTTCCAACTTACTTTCTCTCTCCTATTTTAGTCACGAAAATGCGACATGTCATGAAATCGTGACACTTTTCCAACTTACTTTCTCTCTCCTATTTTAGTCGTGAAAATGCGACATGTCACGAAATCGTGACACTTTTCCAACTTACTTTCTCTCTCTTATTTTAGTCACGAAAATGCGACATGTCGCGAAATCGTGACACTTTTCTTACTTGTTCTCTTTCTTCGAACTTGTCACGAAATCGCGACACTTTTCTTACTTGTTCTCTTTCTTCCAACATGTCACGAAATCGCGACAGTTTTTCCACTTGCTTTCTCTTTCTCTTCCAACATGTCACGAAATCGCGACAGTTTTTCCACTTGCCTTTTTCTCTTCCAACATGTCACGAAATCGTGACAGTTTTTCCTACTTTTTCTCTCTCTTCCAACATGTCACGAAATCATGACAGTTTTTCCTCTTTCCTCTTTCTCTTCCAACATGTCACGAAATCACGATAGTTTTTCCTGCTTTTTCTCTCTCTTCCAACATGTCACGAAATCGTGACAGTTTTTCCTGCTTTTTCTCTCTCTTCCAACATGTCACGAAATCATGATAGTTTTTCTTGCCTGTTGTATATGTCGCGATATCGTGACACTTTTCTTACTTGTCTTTTTCTTTGATCTTTTGCATATGGGCCACTTCGGTCTTCTTGGAAAATCATTGTACATACTCTGAATAACCTTTGAACTCCTGTCTTCTGCATCTGAATAGCTTTTGAACTTCCTATCCACTGCATCAACAGATCTATCTGATTGTGTTGACAACAATGACAATATTGTTGCTGCACCTTGCTCAACAATCTCCCCCTTTGGAATTGTTGGCAACACATGTGCAATTTCCTGTAACTCTTCTCCCCCTTTGACAATAATACCAAAGGGCTACTGCAGACTCCCCCTGAGTCCATGCACAACATTCTCAGGCAAAATTTATTACACTTAGCAAAAATCATGAACATGAGCAAAAAGATAATCAAATACTTAAATGCTCCCCCTAAGAATGTGATCCCTGTAGCTAGTCAATTCTTGGGAAGTGTGACCACTCCCAATTTATTGCGAAGGTACTCAAAAACTTCCTTGGGCAATGGTTTTGTGAAGATATCTGCTACTTGCTCTGTAGTTGGAACAAAATCCAACTTAACCTCACCTTCCGCAACTTTCTCCTTCAAAAAGTGATACCTGATAGCAATGTGTTTTGTGCGTGAATGCATAACCGGATTCTTGGAGATGTTAATGGCACTGGTGTTATCACACTTAACTGATATTGGCTCACTGAAGCTAATACCAAGATCTTTCAGGGTTTGTTTCATCCACAATACCTACGTACAACATGTTGTCACTGCAATATATTCTGCCTCTACTATCGATAAAGAAACTGACTCTTGTTTCTTACTGTGCCATGCGACCAATCTGTCTCCAAGATAGAATGCACCTCCACTGGTACTCTTTCTGTCATCGACACATCCTCGCCCAATCTGCATCTGAATACGAAATAAGGGTGAAGTCTTTACCTTTCGGATACCATAACCCATACTCCATAGTACCCTTGAGGTACCGAAGAATCCTCTTCACCGTTGTCACATGAGTCTCCTTGGGATTAGCCTGAAATCGTGCTACCATGCATACTGCCTACAAAATATCTGGTCTGGTAGCTGTCAGGTATAGTAAGCTCCCAATCATAGATCTGTACATGGTTTGATCAATAGGTGGAGATTTGTCATCCTTGCTCAACTTGCAACCTATCATCATGGGAGTGCTAACTGGCTTACAATCCTCCATTGTGAACTTTTTAACATCTCTTTCACATATTTAACTTGAGAAATAAATATGCCCTTCTTATTTTGATTAACTTGCAACCCGAGGAAATACGAAAGTTCACCAATCATTGACATTTCAAATTCTTTCTCGCATCTTATTTGCTAAATCTTTACACGACTCATCTTTGTTGTCGCCAAATATGATATCATCTACTATAAAAACAATAAATCCATTTTTATTTTACATACAAATTACTATACATACTTTCTTAAACCTTTGTTGAGTGAGATAGTTGTCTAGCCTTGCATACCATGCTCGGGTTGCCTGTTTCAAGCCATATATCTTCAACTTACAAACCAAGTTGGGATCATCACCAAGTTGGAAACCATCTGGCTGCTCAATATAAACCTCTTCTTCAAGCTTCCCATTCAAAAATGCTGATTTCACATCTGTCAAAAAAATTGTCAAGTGACTCACACTTGTACCAACTTTTGTCCAACACTGTACCGACACTGCAATTTTACTGCCAACTCTATGCAAGCATCAAACACTGTACCACAACACCAACCAAATCCCTTTTTACATTTTCAACTTGGTCTATGTTTTCTACAATCACCGCTGGTCACACCTTACTTTCAACTGTTCGAATCAGGAGACAACATTTTGTCAAACACTTCACGGCCAACTATAGTGCACCTTACTCAAACTCATACTTCTGGACCTCGGATAGGTATGATTCACAAAGCAAAGTTGCTCATCTTGATGAGCTAAACATGAATCAATAATCAGACTTCAATATTTTTCACCACAACATCATAATAGATCTAACAATCTTCACGTCAATGTGTAGTTCAAATACACACTGCTTTTATCGAAACACATATATGCGGCTAGGGCAACATTCTTTCACTAACCAAATTATCTGAACTGTTATAATCCTTAAATTTGGACAATGGCAGTAAGAACCATCACCAATACAACAATGACATATAGCAATACTACCAATAATGACAACTCTCAATTTAATCACCACCCTTCACGACACTTCCACAAACAACTACATGAACTGAAAACACACTTCGACAACTATACGACAACTCCCCCTGACTACTTGCCTTTCATCCTCAGGTAATCAAACAAATACATAGGAGCATTAAAATGAAACTTCAAGATTGCTCCCCCCGAGGATGTGCTACCCGGAGTTGCTTAGTGCAATAGCGGAGTAGTCTCCTTCACCCAAGGAGACACGATTTCCTTTCTTCTATCTTTCTCCAAACTTTCTTGAACTCGGGCTTGGATTTTTCAACTACATCCCTCTTTTGCACCTTTTCGTGAACTCGAACATTTCTCTTGTGTGGTTGTCTCTTGTGCATCCTTGATGAATGATTATTTTCCTTTCTTTTATGTACATGATTTATTCCTTGTCTGTGTTGCGTTCTTTGCGTCTGATGAAATCTACTATTTTGCCTTAGATTAGATACAAAAGTGCTTGGACAAAACCTTGCTATGTGCCCATGACCATTACATTGAAAACATTGTACATAGTGTTCACTCATAAATGCAGATGTATTTCTACCAGCATAACTCTTTGATTTATTATTCAATCCACAATAAGTTGCCTTGTGACCATACTGGTTGCATCTGAAACAATAGCCATTAAAAGTATTATTATGAATAGAGTGAGAGTGATAGAACCTCTTTTGTTGTGGTTGCTTTGTTGTAGATCTCCTTTGATATTTTCTTCCTTTTGAAGATTCAACTTCAAACTTTTCTTGCTTCGATCCTTCAATAGTGAACTTCTTCTTCTCTGCAGAGTTGGAAGATGAAGGTTGTTCAACTTCATATCCAAGACCATGCTTATCCGTGGAGCTTCTTTGTTGGCTTATCATTTTATCTAGCAACTCTGTGCTCTTCTCGAATTTGAGATTTGTATTGGCCTCTTCTAGTTGTTTCTTCAATAAAACAATCTCTTCCTCTTGTTTGTAGCAACCAATCTCTTTCTCATTGATCTCGTGACTCGAGTGTTTCTTCAATCCTTTTGAATTCTTCTACCTGTACTTTCAAACTCGGTTATTATTTCATTTGCATCCTCAAGCTTTCTTGAGATTTCCTTATTCCTTTTTCTTTCTATCTTCAATTCATCCAGAGCTGCAATTAGTTCCTCTTTCAAATTTATTTCTGCATCAATTTCTTCTTCATCACATTCCTGTTCTTTTTTTGTTTCTTCTTCGAGTGTCATGAAAAGACCTCCACCTATTTCTTTTTTAGAATCATCCTCTAGGACTTCATTAACTCTCAACATATATGCCTCTATGTTCTCATCGTCATTCAACTTTAAAGCTTCGAACCGAGCTTGATGTGTTTGTAACTTGGCCTCCTTGATCTCATCATCTCCTTCATGAATACTCCTCAGTTTGTCCCATATTTCTTTTGCCATTTTACAACTCATGATCTTTACCAGTTCATTGTCTACTAATCCGCACTTGATAGCATTCTTTGCTTTTGAGTCATTCTCAAATAGATTCTTACCGACAGCATCGGTTGGAGGAGTGATGGGTATTGTGTATTCACCGTCTCATCGAATCCCGATGTCGTATCCCAAAGCACAAAGATATGTCTACATCTTGATTCTCCAGACCACGTAATTAGTTCCATCAAACAAAGGTGCTTTGTTTGATGAGAAGTCTTCAACCTTTTCTAGTTCAATTTTCTCTTCCATAGGAACTGAAACTGATTGAGATGCCCTTTTGGAGGAGGATCTATTCTTCTTACCCATTGCGTACTAATCCAAGATCAACCCTGACTGATTTAGCCTGAGAAGGGAACTTGGCTCTAATACCAATTGTTAGTCTTACAATGGCACTGAGAGGGGGGTGAATCAGTGTAGTTCTTTAAACTTAAATTCATAGCTCTTAAAACTGAAATAATGAAACCTTAAAACCAGATAAAGCAAGTATCACAAGAGAACATCACACAACACAAGATTTAATGAGGTTCACCAATTTGGCTACTCCTCAAGAATGACTGCTTGGACTACCATCCAAATCCAGCCTTTGCAAAGCACCAACTTTACAATCAATTTACCAACGACCCACCTGGAAGGAGCACCAACCCCTTATTTATCTGCACCAATAGAAAGGAGCACCAACCCCTTATTTATCTACACCAATAGAAAGGAGCACCAACCCCTGATTTACCAGAGACCTACTAGAAGGAGCACCAACCCCTAATGCCAAGCTACAACCTGGACTTCAATTTTGAATCTAGAAGTTTAACAAAAAAATACCTTCACTTTTACAAGACCCTGACTGGTCTATTGCTTACCCAATCTCTCTCACTATTTATGGAACAGACACATCTTCTGTGATCTACAGCCACACTTCGCCTTCTTTGAGTCACTTCTCTATGCACCCTCTATGCACTATCTTCGTACACTCTGTGCCCTTATAGCTGCACTTTGCGTTCGTCTTCGCCCTTTGCACTCTCTATGCCTTCTGCTTTCTACGCAATCATAGTTGCACTTGGTCGAATTTCAACCTTTTTGCTCTCTATGCACTTTGCTCTATCTGTGCACTCATAGACGCACTTAGGACAATTCGACATGACTCTTCGCTCACTTTGCACACTTCGCCATCATCTCGTCGCTTCTGCGCTCTTACGACCACATTTCACACTTCGACACGCATTCGACGACTTATTCAACTACACAACAATTCTCCAAACAACCCTCCTTTTATAACAATATTTTCATGATGAAAACCCTAATCTTAGTCGGCTTGCATAACAAATGTAAACCCTAATCTTAGTCGGCTATCATCGGTCTTAGTCGGCTTCAACTCATGAAGATATTCGATAATTCCACCGCTCGAAGATTTCATTCGGTAATAGTCCCTATAGCCGCACTGACTTTTGTTCACTCTTCATATTTTAGCTGCATGAATTCACTCTATATCTGCCCTTGTAAATGTTGTAGAGATGTCGGTCCACTGTCATACTTCTCATTTTAGTTGGGTTCTTCTTCTTGTCTTGCGCTTATACGACTTGTCATGAAATCATGACATTTCTGCCTCTGAAGCTTCTTTTGTTGTTGTTGCCGCAAAAACACATGTCGCGATATCGTGACACTTTTTCTTTCTCTCTCTTTCTCCTTGCATCGGACCGCAAAAATGCTACATGTCACGATATCGCGACACTTTTTCTCCTTGCTCTTTCTCTTTGCATCGGACCGTAAAAATACAACATGTCGCGATATCGTGACACTTTTTCTCCTTGCTCTTTCTCTTAGCTTTGGCCTGTGAAAATACAACATGTCATGATATCATGACACTTTCGCCTCCTTACGCTTTCTCTATTCTTTTGTCGTGATATCACATGTCGGATATTGTGACACTTTTGTTACTCTCGCCTATACTTCTTTTGTCTTGAAATTTGACATGTCGCGATATCGCGACACTTTTGCTTCTCTCGCCTTCCTATCCTTTTAAGTTGAAAATCGATGTCGTGAAATCGTGACACTTCTACTTCTGTACTTAGCTTCTTTGCTTTTGTCATGAAATCATGACACTTCTGCCTTCGAAGTCTTCTTCTCTGCTTTTGTCATGAAATCATGACACTTCTGCTTTCGTACTTTACTTCTTTGCTTTTGTCACGAAATCGTGACACTTCTGCTTTCGAAGTCTTGCTTTCTGCTTTTGTCATGAAATCGTGACAGTTTTGCTTCCATACGCTTCCTCTCTTTCTTTTGTCATGAAAATGTGACATGTCGCGATATCGTGACACTTTTCAAACTTACTTTCTCTCTCCTATTTTAGTCACGAAAATGCGACATGTCACGAAATCGTGACACTTTTCCAACTTACTTTCTCTCTCCTATTTTAGTCATGAAAATGCGACATGTCACGAAATCGTGACACTTTTCCAACTTACTTTCTCTCTCCTATTTTAGTCGCGAAAATGCGACATGTCACGAAATCTTGACACTTTTCTTACTTGTTCTCTTTCTTCGAACTTGTCATGAAATCGTGACACTTTTTCTTGCTTTCTCTTTCTCTTCCAACATGTCACGAAATCGTGACAATTTTTCCACTTGCCTTTTTCTCTTCCAACATGTCACGAAATCGTGACAGTTTTTCCTACTTTTTCTCTCTCTTCCAACATGTCGCGAAATCGCGATAGTTTTTCTTGCTTTCTCTTTCTCTTCCAACATGTCACGAAATCGCGACAGTTTTTCTTGCTTTTTCTCTCTCTTCCAACATGTCACGAAATCGCGACAATTTTTCCTGCTTTTTCTCTCTTCCAACATGTCGCGAAATCGTGACAGTTTTTCTTGCCTGCTCGTATATGTCGCGATATCGCGACACTTTTCTTACTTGTCTTTTTCTTTGATCTTTTGCATATGGGCCACTTCGGTCTTCTTGGAAAATCACTGTACATACTCCGAATAACCTTTGAACTCCTGTCTTCTGCATCTGAATAGCTTTTGAACTTCCTGTCCACTGCATCAACAGATCTATCTGACCGTGTTGACAACAATGACAATACTGTTGTTGCACCTTGCTCAACAGGGGTAGATATTGATTGGAACCCCTACCATCCTTACCCTTTGCACTCTCGAAGGGGTAACTAGTCGATGACCATGGTTGCCATAGAACCACCATTGGTGTATCATGACAACATTTCAATGTTGGCTAGTTTAGGTGATGCTCTAGAAACTAATTGGGTTATGAAAAATCATGAAAATGCCGACAACATTAGCATTTAAACCTAATATTTTGATGCAACAACATAAGCCGAATTAGAAGCCATTTTTGAGGAAGGTGAGTTAGAATCCATCTCTACAAGAGGTGGACCAGAATGCAATTCTAAAGAAGATGATAGCAAATATTTATTAGAGGATGAGGAACATGAGTATGAAATAGAAATGGCTTACTTAGAGCCTCACCATTTACCTCATCTTAGGGAGCCTATTGAAATGGAACCCATTTATCGTGAAGTGTTTCTAGGTCCTCATTCAAACAAGGCTAGTAAATATGGAAGAGATATACCATATGGATTTTCCTAGTCCTTCCAATTTAAGGCAATTGCTTTCCCCTAAGGATCCAATTGTTATGTCTATTCCTAGAGTAGACCCAATAATCCCCATTTTTCTTGAGCCACATCTAGAGTAGGGGGGAGAAATTCAAAGATAGTATGTTGCATCCACATGGTCTTGGAGATTTCATCCATTATATCAACATGGTATCCATTGATTTGACCACTCCACTTCACAATCCATATGACCCTTCGAAACCTTTGTACCTCAATCCTAAGGCCATTGATTTTGATAGCGCCAACTCACCCTTAGAGCTTGAATGTTTCTTCCCTAATGAAGAAATATTGCAACCATTTTATTTTGTGCCAGGCTATACATATGATGTGTATCATGCCAAGGATAATATCAATTTAGTGGAGCCTTTAAACCTAGCAGATGATATTTATTGAGCCCTACGCCTCACCAAATTGAGAAGGGATCATATATATCAATAGAGGAAACCTTTGAAGTGGATATCAATGATGATCCCACCAATCCAAGGAAGGTTAAAAACAGAGAGAGCTTATCTCCTGAGGAACGTGCCCACCTCATTTATCTTTTTAAAGAGAAACCTGATATCTTTTCTTGGAATTACAAGGACATGCCGGGTCAAGATCCAAAATTGGTTACTCACAACCTTTTGTTGGACTCCACCAAGAAACCAGTCAAGAAAAAACTCAGGAAGATGCATCCCACCGTTGCTTTGATGGTTAAATATGAACTACAAAAACCGTTGGATGTAGAATTCATAATCCCCATTGACTATCCAAAATGGGTATCAAACATTGTACTCATAGGAAAACCTGATGGAATAATCCACACCTATACAAATTTTAGGGACCTTAATAAGGCAACACCCAAAGATTCATTTGTGTTGCCTAATATCGATGTTCTGGTAGATGCGACTACAGGTCATGAAATGTTATCTCTCATGGATGATTTTTTTGGTTATAATTAGATTTTAATTAAACTCGAAGACTAGCATAAAACCACTTTAACCACACCATGGAGGATATTTTACTATAAAATTTTTCCATTCGGCCTTAAAAATACTAGAGCCACATATCAACGAGCTATGACATACAACTTTCATGACTACATGCATAAGATATTAGAATATTATATCGATGACTTATTAGCCAAGTCATTGCTGCACGCAAAGCATGCTAAGGTTCTCTGAAAAGTCTTCGATCGCCTGATAGAGCACAATGTTAGGTTGAATCCTAAGAAATACGTTTTTGGTGTAACTTCAGGTAAACTCTTGGGATTCATCATTTCTAAACGAGGGATCGAAGTTGACCCAATGAAGGTCAAGGCTATTTTAGAAATGCGTCTTTGGTGTAACTTCAGGTAAACTCTTGGGATTCATAATTTCTAAACAAGGGATCGAATTTGACCCAATGAAGGTCAAGGCTATTTTAGAAATATGTCCCCCCATAAACATCAAGAAACTAAGAAGCCTATAGGGCAAAGTAGCATCCATAAAATGATTCATCACACAATTATTGGAAAAATATCGACCAATGAATCGACTGCTACACAAGGGGGTCCCATTCAACTAGGATGAAGACTATATAAAAGCCTTCATTGGGATCAAACAATATCTGAAAATGCTGCAAGTGTTAGCTCCCAGAGACCAGATGTACCATTCTTGCTACATATATCTACCATAGACTTTGCATTGAGAACCATGTTATCCCCAAAGAACGTGAAAGGAAAAGAATAGGTAATATATTACATCAGCCAAACTTTGGTCAGCTATAAGCTATGATATGCATATGTAGAAAAGCTATGCTTAGCAGTGGTCTTTGCAATGAAGAAGTTGCACCACTATATGTTGATCCATATGACATTTATAGTATCAAAACAAAATCCTTTGCAGTATATGATGAGCAAGACATATCATAATACATGTACTGCAAAGTGGATCATGCTATTGATGAAATTCAATCTAGAATTCATAAGTCAAAATTCTATCAAGGGATAAGTCATAGCAGATCAATTGGCAGAGGCTTCTCTTCAATATCATAGGCATATCTTCATAGATCTTCCTGATGATGCAGTCTTTGCATTTTTGGAGTCACCTAAACCCAAAGAACTTGATAATCAAGCAGATATGTCTTTGTTCTTTGATGGTTCCAAATGCAAGAAGGGGGTGGTGCAGGAATTATGTTTTTCATGCCACAAGGTGCTCCAATGCCCTTATAATTTAAAATCAATTTCCCTTGCACCAATAACAATGCTGAATACGAGGCCCTAATATTGGGTCTCCAAACAACACTCACTATGAAGATAAAAAAATTGAACATCTTTGGTGACTTCTTTCTTAGTGTTAACAAAGTTAAGGGGATCTATGAGTGTAGATGCCCCATCTTGAAGGTATATAAAGAACTTGTGGACACTTACCTAGCCCAGCTGGAATGGTATGACAATGAGACAATCCCTCGAATGTTCAACAGATTTGTAGACACCATGACATCTTTGGGATATTTAGTCCCTTAGAATATGTCTACTAAATTCACTACCATATAGGTGAAAATGCTATCGCAATTCATGATACGACATGAGGCACAAGATAATCAAGAATCAGTCGACATGATTCGGATAGAACCAACCCATGAATGGTTCTACAAGGATAGAGAATTTTTGAAGAAGGCACCTTGGGGATCGTTGCTTTCACAAGGTCCTGCAAAGAATGGTACCACTATTCTCCATAGGGTTATTTTCCAATCAAATTTTGTACAAGTCAAATTATAGTGGGAACATGTCGTTCAGTCAGTTGAAGCTATTACTTATCAAGATTAGATGTCATAATTACACGATTTCCTTAGACTTGGAGTAATCCCATAGGGATTTTCGCATGCCATAAAAAGAGCATTTACATAGAAAGAAACTAGATGCATTTCTACAAGACACCTTGTATCATCGTAGCTATGATGGAATTCTCCTTCATTACCTTGAGCACCAAGAATCAACTTGGGTATCATAAGCTCATGATGGTACATCTGATGGCCATTTTAGTGGTATGGCCATCGTCAATTGCATCCTTCAAATGGGTTATTATTGGCCCACTATGGAAAATGATTGTACATCGTATGTCAAGAAATGCATCAAATGTCAACATCATGCTAATATTACACACCTACCATCATAGGACTTATAGCCCATCCAAGCGTCTTGGCCATTTGCTCAGCGGGGTTTTGATCTAATTGGTAAGATCTCTCTCCCGTCGTCGAGTTGAAACATGTTTATTATAATGACCACTGAGTAATTTACTAAATGGGTGGAAGAAATCTCTTTAAAAATAATGATAGAAGCACATATTGTGGAGTTCATACTCCATAATATAATATATCATTTTGGGATCCCATCCAAGATAATATCGGATAATAGAACATCATTCAAAAATAAAATTGTAAGGGCTTTAACGTCCAAGTATAATATTCAACATAGTTTTGCAGCTCCATAGTATATACAAGCAAACAGGCAAGCAGAAGCATCTAATAAGATAGTAGTAGCAATCTTAAAGAAGACTATTCAAGAAAACCACAAAGATTGGCATATCCAATTGCCTCTTGCTTTATGGGCTTATAGAACTAGTATACGGATGCCCACTAGGGCAACCTCGTTTTCACTAGTATATGGCACTAAGGCCATTATGCCCTTGGAATTATAAATTCCAACCTTGCGCATCACATTAAAAGAGTTCATCGATGAGAAAACTACATGATAAGCTCACCTAAACCAACTGACACTTCTTTATGAACATCATGTGAATGCACTTGAGCATCTCTGAGTTTATCAAGAATGCCTAAAACGAGATTACAATAATAAATTCCACCTGAGAGACTTTAAATTTGGGGATCTTATGCTAAAAGAAAACCAATAGAACTCAAACCTGCCATCGCATCTATGAGATAAATTTACAGCCAATTGGTTAGGTCCATTCATTATCTCATAGAAGATAGGACCTATAACTTATCACCTAACATCGCTTGAAGGTATTGAAGAGCCTGAACCTCTCAACATTCTTCATCTTAAGGTGTTTCACACATAAACATTAAAAATTTAAAAACAATTAAAAAATCAAAAATTAAAAAAAAAAACAATAAAATCCAAAAACATTGCAAAACATAAAAAATACAAAAACATTTAGATTATGCATTTACATTTTTCATATGTATTCATTTACTTGCATTGCATTAGGTATTTTCATCCATTGCACTTGCATCACGATAGGTTGTGTTTACATTCTTACAAACGACACCACGTTTATATGCTAATCATATGTCTATTCATCATCATCATCTATCACCCTTGTAAGTAATTGTGTTTTTCAACACAACCCTTCCTATTTATATAAGGAGTATACTAGGGTTTTTTGGTAATTTAGCCATACCTAGTGATCTTCTCATATTTTGTAGAAAGCTATATTTGCTTTTGGAGATGAGGTCTAGTTTTGATAGCACTTAGCATATGTCAAAATCCCATCACTTATTAAACATTAACAATCCTAGTTCATACAAGGAAATATGAACACTATAAAATGGTCCTAGTCACATTAAGAAAAATGTTTTACTTACTCATCTTGTGATGCGCATGGTATAGAGTGTTGATGATTGACAAAAGGACAAGCTCCCACCTACCCAAATAAATACCTTGCTTTCATACAAACAAGAAAAATACCAAAATCAATGCAAATCCCTTGCTAAAAAAATGTAAAATAAACAGTGATTTTTATAACTAAGCATGAGCAAGTATCCCAATAAAAGTGAAGAAAATAAGGGGGTGACGAGCTTGAATCCTTGGAATATTCAGTACTCGAAGCCATTGAGTGATCCTCAATACAGTAATGGGCTGAATGAATCCTTCCTAGCATTGGGGTAGTTCTAAATAATTTACAAATGAGCTAGCTTTAGGTTGCTTGTATTACCTAGTAGTCTAGTCAAACAGCATCTAAAATTAGGATCATGGTGAACATTTGGTGATCCTCATTACAACAATGGGTTGAATGAATCTCGCCTAGCAATGAGGTAGTCTTATGTCTCATATTTTATATTCATTTCCACACACAGGGATAATGAATATCTTGGTCTTCATAACAAAAACTTCTATCTTTCAGGAAACCTGTATAGTCATTATACAACTTTTTATTAATCAACTAGTGTGTTTGAGTCTCATGGAAAACCTCAAAAATCCCTTATAGCAAAAAGTCATCTCATCAATCAATCACCTTTTTCTTTATGAGGTTTTTTTCATTAAGAGGTGTTCATGAAATAGGTTAGATATCAGAGATGATATTTATACGGCCACTAACTATTTTATGCATGTATTTTAATTTACAGAAACTTATGAGAGAAACACATACATATCACATCATCTCATATTACATATAAATGCTTAAATGATTATTTCTTATGATAAGATTTATCATTTACATTCATGATTTTTATACATTTTGTGGTGTCATTCCATTTAGTTTGTAAACACATATTACATTCATTCCTTATGTTTTAAGTGATTAAAGCATACAGGTTCATTTGCATTAGTTCATTCCTCATATAATTAATGCATTACATTCCACATCATACATCATATCATATCACATAAATTAAATGCATAAACAATTGAAACAAATTAAACATACATTTAACAATAAGTAGTGCATCCATATATGTACCCATCATCATAGTGCATCCATACATGTAGATCATAGCATCTAAGCATACATCTATCATCTAGCTAATGCATGTCATCAATACATCACATCCATATAGCATAACCAAAACATCATATAAGTATTACATCCCATGCACCACATAAAAATAAAACAATAAACTGATGCACATAATGATCCATAATCAAACTGGAATATAATATATATATTTATGTCAAATATATACATAAAGGTATCAAAATGCCCACAGGATACAATAGTGTAGGTCCTCAGACCATACACTCAAAAATTATACAATGTCATCATGACATAATTATGAGTTGCCTATGCCACCTGCGTTACCTCCCCCCTCTTTTCCTTCTCTACGAGGCTATTTGGAGCTAGTTCCAACCGATCTCTCAAATGACTACCTTGACTCACTCTGCCTACTCTAGTGGGAGCCCCCTATTGTAGATTACTATCAAGGAGTGCCATCCAATATCCTAACTTGAACCTATAGGGTTACAATGTATCCAATATATGTAGCCATCTGAGTTGTAGCATCCTCTAAGAGTTCCCATAAATACTTGATCTCTACATCTACGTCTAACCCTATTGGTACTTGAGTGGTTGGAGAAGAGGGTGTAGCCTATGAAATAGTAGCAATCCCTCTCATCACCTTGAGTGTATCTTGCTCTACAATACTCAAGTCTATATGTGACTATAGAAGATCTCGCTGTGTGGTAATATTCTCTATCTCGATGGTGGCTATGTCAAATTGTGCTTGGAGGATAGTCTGCTCCTCCTCATAACCCCACCACTGAGTCTGCCTTATTATAAGTTGTGTGTGTTGCACTGAGATGAGACTATAGAGTAGCTATGGAGGTATTCCTCTCTAGGATATATCTCTGAGCTATCTGTAGTTGTACCTATAGTCTATGCAGTTGGGCTCACAGCTGCAACACCTCACCATCTAGCTCCTCCTCATCCCAAGGCTCCTCCTCTTATACAACCACTTGACCCCACTCACCCTCTATCCTCTAGAAAACTTGTCATCCATGTGGGTCATCAAATGTAGCCTCTATAGCCTCACCATACCTTGATCTACCTAGGGGACCACCACCCTACCATATCCTAGTAGTCCACTAGGCATCGTACTTTGGAGTCATCCCAACATCTGCGACCTCTATGTCCTCAATGGCATCATCCTCCTTGATAAATGATATAATCTATGGCCATGCCAGCTGTATCTCTGCCTTAAGGTGATGGTAGAGGACTGGATCCTCTAGGATATCTTATTGTATCCTGAACTATTTGGTAACCTGAGAAAAGTGAAAAACTTTCACACTCTGGGCTTACGACCAATGACCTAATGATCAAACCTGGACCATCTCAGGTAACAATCGGCCTCCTCTCATGTCAGGCAATCTAGATAGGGACATCATATGATATGGCTGACATGTAACCCTATTAGCCTATTTGTATAGTGCTACAGATCTCTCAATTTGAGATATGCTACGGTTGTCTCTGACTACCATGGCCAGCAAGTCCCATAACACTGTATGATGGGTGCCAGTGATGTGATCATCAATGGTAGTCCTCCTGGCTGATCTATACTGATATGATCCCATACCCATATATGTAGTAGGAGACTACATCCTACCCCTGCTCACCCCAATTGAGTGATGCGATAGAGGTTATTATAGAGTTGAGAGAGGAGAGCACTCCCCCATGATAGGATGAGTGAGCCATTTGTAGTGCTCCCAAGAAGATCTTGCATGGTAGCCAAGAGGTTCCAAGGGAACCTCACTCTTGATGTGTTTGGCAGGACTACATTGCAGATGATATGCATCAATACAACCTAGCATCATGAAAAGAAATTTTCTCTATACTAGCACTCTACTAGCACCCCACCATGATCAATATTTGCAAGTGCCTCATCACTCCTGGCATTGAAAAATCTCTAAAAGATAATGATCTTCGTTGTGGTAGCCAAAGAGGTAATGGCCTGCCCATCAATGAAAATCTTGAAAATCTGGTAGACATCCTCCAATTTCACCATCATCTCCCTAGTTGGAAGATAAAATGTGTTAGTCCACGTATCCCAGTGATAGGATAAAGCAATCATATAGGTCTGGTATACCCTGATGGTGGGCAGTCTTAGGACATAATTAAGGACTACGACCCAAACCAATACAGGGCAGCGTGATTTAGCTGGGGTAGCGACTCACGAAGCAAATATGGCTCCCACACCCATGTAGTCAAAGTATAAAGGGAAGATAACAAGATGCATAAAAACTCAATAACATGCACAACACAACTCCAAAAAATAAAAAAAAATAAAAAATAAAAACAAAAAAAACCAAAAAATCAAAAATAAAAAATTAATCAAAATTTTCTAAGGTTGCTTAGCAACTTTTGACAATAGCTGCTGACTATCACAACCGTCGTTATCAACCGTGGCTAGCACCAACAGTCAATTTTATGATCATTGGTATTTGAACGTAATTATAGCTGACAATTGTGGCCCCCAACTAGCATATCGGGAGCCACGATTGTCAATCGTGGCTAAGGGAATGACCCCTTTCAAGGTCATTTTTCATCCCAAAAATGAACTTAGAAATTAAACCTACACCCTAAGCTATCCTAGAGATAAAAATAACCTAGGGTGAGGTTCATTACCAATGAGTCTAATTAGGTTCATTTAAGCCATTAATTAGTGTTGAGCAAGGTGCAGCGACAGTATTGTCATTGTTGTCAACACAGTCAGATAGATCTGTCGATGCAGTGGACGAGAAGTTCAAAGGCTAGTCAGATGCAGAAGACAGGAGTTCAAAGGTTATTCAGAGTATGTACAGTGATTTTCCAAGAAGATCGAAGTGGACCACTTGCAAAAGATCAAAGAAAAATACAAGAAAAGTGTCGCGATATCGTGACATATACAGCAGGCAAGAAAAACTATCATGATTTCGCGACATGTTGGAAGAGAGAGAAGAAGAAAGAAAAACTGTTGCGATTTCATGACATGTTGGCAAGAAAGAAAAACTGTCGCGATATCGCGACATGTTGGCAAGAAAGAAAAACTGTCGTGATATCGCGACAAGTTGGCAAGAAAGAAAAACTGTCGCGATATCACGACATGTTGAGAAGCAAGCAAAACTGTTGCGATTTCGCGACATGTTGGAAGAGAGAAAGGCAAGTAGAAAAAGTGTCACGATTTCGTGACATATTGCAAGGAAGGTTGTACGGATGAAAAAGTGTCGCGATTTCATGACATATTGCAAGGAAGGTTGTATAGACGAAAAAGTGTCACGATTTCGCGACATATTGCAAGGAAGGTTGTACGGACGAAAAAGTGTCACGATTTCGCGACATATTGCAAGGAAGGTTGTACGAACGAAAAAGTGTCACGATTTCGCGACATGTTGCAGGAGAGAGAGTCCGAGAGAAAAAGTGTCATGATTTTGCGACATGTTGCAGGAGAGAGAGTCCGAGAGAAAAAGTGTCGCGATTTCATGACATGTTGTAGGAGAGAGAGTCCGAGAGAAAAAGTGTCACGATTTCACGACATGTTGCAGGAGAGAGAGTCCGAAAGAAAAAGTGTCGCGATTTCACGACATAATGCAGGAGAGAGAGTCCAAAAGAAAAAGTGTCACGATTTCGTGACATGTTGCAGGAGAGAGAGTCCGAGAGAAAAAGTGTCACGATTTCATGACATGTTGTAGGAGAGAGTCTGAGAGAAAAAGTGTCGTGATATCACGACATGTCGGGTTTTCACGACCCGAAGGTAAGAAAAAGCGCTAAGGAGAAAAAGTGTAGCGATATCGCGACATGTCACATTTTCGTGACCCAAAGGCAAGATAAAGCGCTAAGGAGAAAAAGTGTCACGATATCGCGACATGTCGCATTTTCGTGACCCGAAGGCAAGTTAAAGCGCTAAGGAGAAAAAGTGTCGCGATATTGCGACATGTCGCATTTTCGCGACTAAAGGAGGAGAGAGAAAGTAAGAAGGTAGAAGTGTCACGATTTTGCGACAAAAGTAAAGAAGGAGAGTACAAAAGAAAAAGTGTAGCGATATCGCTACATGTATTCTCGCAGGCCAAAGCTAAGAGAAAGCATACGAAGGTGAAAGTGTAGCGATTTTGCGACATGTTGTATTTTCGTGGCAATAGCAACAGAAGAGTTACAGGGGCAGTTGAAGCCGACGAAGATTGATGTAAGCCGACAAAGATTAGGGTTTATAGTCGACTAATATTAGGATTTTGATCTTGAAAATATTGTTATAAAAGGAAGGTTGTTTGACGAGTTGCGTAGGTTAATATGTGCGAAGTTCAAAGATAGTGTGCAGAGTGCGAAGTTCGATCGTAGTGTGCAGTGTGCAAGTCGTCGAATCATTCTAAGTGCAAAGATCGCAAAGGAAGCAGAGTGCGCAAAGGGAGAAGATGATCGTTCGATAGTTAAGCAGCAAATTGTGCGAAGTGATAGTGCAGAGAGAGCAGAGTGCGTAGAGGACGCAAAAGTGAAGCAGACCAGTCAAGGTCTTGTAAAAGCAAAGGTATCTTACTATCATTCTTCTAGTTTTAGAATTGAAGTCCAAGTTGGTGCTTGGCATAAGGGGTTGGTGCTCCTTCCAGTTGGTGCTGGAAAATCAGGGGCTGGTGTTCCTTTTTGTTGGTACAGATAAATCAGGGGTTGGTGCTCCTTCTAGTGGGTGCTGGTAAACTGTTTGTAAAAATTATTGCTTTGCAAAGGTTGGATTTGGATGGTAGTCCAAGCAGTCATTTTTGAGGAGTAGCCACATTGGTGAACCTCGTTAAATCTTATGTTGTGTTATGTTCTCTTGTTGTACTTGTTGTATCTGTTTATAAGTTTTAACTGCTGCTATTTTAAGAGCTATTAATTCATGATTAAAGAGCTACACTAATTCACCCCCCTCTCAGTGCCATTGTAAGTCTAACAATTGGTATCAGAGCCAAGTTCCTATACAAGCTTAACCGGCTAGGGTGATCTTGGAAGTAACACAATGGCAGGTGGTGAAGGTTTCTCATCAAACAAAGCACCATTGTTTGATGGATCTAATTACGCGTTCTGGAGAATCAGGATGCAGACATATCTCTATGCTTTGGGTTACGACATATGGGATTCACTTAAAGAACAGAACAAAAATGATGAAGGATCGCACCATGAAAGAAGTGACTGGAAGAAAACGAATTTCAAAAAAGGCAACTTCAAGAAGAGAAGTTTCATCTCCAAGAATGTTAGTTCATCCAAGACAGCTCCGAAGAAGAGTCTGAAGAAGAAAAAGGTGAAGCTCTTTTCATGGCATTTGAAGAAGCAAAATCAGAAAAAGGAGTGATCTCTGAAGTTTTTGGTGAAAACCCTGAGGCTGAAGTAGATCTAGAAAGTGAGTTGATCTCTGCACTTGAAGAGTGGGAGATAGAAAAGAAAAAGGATAAGAAACTTTCAAGAAATCTTGCGGATGCAAATGAAATCATAACCAATTTGAAAGTACAAATAGAAGAATCCAAGAAAATCTTCGAAGATCTCGAAGTTCAAATAACCATGAAAATAGACTATTACAGCAAGCTAAAAGAAGAGATTGTTGGTTTGAGAATGCAGCTAGAAGAGATGAATAAGAAAATTAGTTGTTATCACAAATGTGAAGAAAGTGCTATGAAGCTGGATAAGATCATAAATGACCAAAGGCCTACAGGCATCAAGTTTGGTCTGGGTTTCATCGAAGGAGAATCATCAAATGGATCAAAGGTCAGAAATGTAGAATCCATAAAGAATGAAGATAAGAAATAGGTTGATCAAGGAAAAATGTCTCATGCAAAAGAAAGCAATAATGCCAAGCACGAAAGGAGAACTGACAATGAGGGATTCACCAATGTCACACATCAAAGAAGAAGAAGACCTATGGCTCCTACGACAACATGGCAAAGACCATCACCCAGGTTCAATTATCCCTTTTCTGGTTTTTGTTTTAAATGCAATGGCTATGGACAAAATTTCAGACTGCAAATACAATGTTAGACCAAGGAATTTCACCAGTAAAAATGTTTTTTCTCCTCTGATGAATTATATAGTAGAATGTTATAACTGTCATAATTTTGGGCACATTGCAAGAAACTGTAGAAGTACTTTTGCTTCAAATTAGTTTTAGGGAAGAAAATTTCAACAAAATAGGGTGAGACAAAATATAAAACTTCTCATAAAACATGCACATGTTGTTGATAAGGGAAAGGCAAAACAAGAGCCCAAAACTTCCATCAAAATGGAGTGGAAAGAAAAAGAGCAACTTAAGGAAGAAAAGGAATCCTTAATAGTACAAACAACATTTAAAGCACAAAATAAACATGTACCATGGATACTTGACAGTGGATGCTCCAGTCATATGATAGGTAACAAACGAAATTGAAAAGATACAAAAAATTGACTCAGATGATGATGCAAAAATGGAAGAAAATAAGAAATTCAAAACAGGTAGCTGGCAGAGAAATCATCCTAGAGAGCAAATCATCGGAGATCCCAAAGTTGGAGTTCAGACAAGAAGAAGAGTAGTAAGTAACTACTCTCTACTATCCAACATTGAGCCTAAAAATATTGATGATGCAAGCAAATATGAAAGATGGATGAAGGCAATAAATGAAGAATTAGATCAAATAGAGAAAAACAACACTTGGAAACTAGTACCTAGACCTGCAAATAAAAATATCATCGAAACTAAATGGATTTTTCGAAACAAACTGAATGAAGACGGACGAGTAGTCGAAATAAAGCAATATTAGTTTGCAAGGGTTATGCACAAGTTGAAGGCATTGATTTTGAGGAAAATTTTGCACCAGTAGCGAGACTAGAGGCAATTAGAATGTTTTTGGCTTTAACAGTCTACAAGAATTTCAAAGTTTATCAAATGGATGTGAAATCAACATTTTTGAATGGGAAACTTGAAGAAGTTTACATTGAGAAACCAGATGGTTTCCAACTTGGTGATGATCCCAACCTTGTTTGCAGGTTGAAGAAAGATTTATATGGCTTAAAACAGGCACCCTGAGCATAGTATGCAAGGCTAGACAACTATCTCACTCAACAAAGGTTCAAGAAAGGTATGGTGGATAGTAATCTGTATGTCAAAATAGAAAATGGGCATCTTATTGTTCTTGTTGTTTATGTAGATGATATCATATTTGGCAACAGCAAAGATGAGTCATGCAAGGACTTAGCAAATAAGATGCAGAAAAAATTTGAAATGTCAATGATTGGAGAACTGTCATATTTCCTTGGATTGCAAGTTAATCAAAGTAAGAAGGGCATATTTATTTCTCAAGTTAAATATGTAAAAGAGATGCTAAAAAGTTTTACAATGGAGGACTGTAAGCTAGTTAGAACTCCCATGATGACAGGCTGTAAGTTGAGCAAGGATGACAAATCTCCACATGTTGATCAAACCATATACAGATCCATGATTGGAAGTTTACTGTACCTGACATCTACCAGACCAGATATTTTACAGGAAGTATGCATGGTAGCACAATTTCAAGCTAATCCTAAGGAGACTCATGTAATAGCAATGAAAAGGATTCTTCGGTATCTCAAGGGTACTATGGAATATGGATTATGGTATCCGAAAGGTAAAGACTTCACCCTTATTTTGTATTCAGATGTCAATTGGGCAAGATGTGTAGATGACAGAAAGAGTACCAGTGGAGGTGCATTCTATCTTGGAGACAGATTAGTCGCATGGCATAGTAAGAAACAAGAGTCAGTTTCTTTATCGACAATAGAGGCAGAATACATTGCAGTGACAACATGTTGTACACAGGTATTATGGATGAAACAAACCTTAAAAGATCTTGGTATTAGCTTCAGTGAGCCAATATCAGTTAAGTGTGATAACACCAGTGCCATTAACATCTCCAAGAATTCGGTTATGCATTCATGCACAAAGCACATTGCCATATGGTATCACTTTTTGAAGGAGAAAGTTGCATAAGGTGAGGTTAAATTGGATTTTGTTCCAACCACAGAACAAGTTGCAGATATCTTCAGAAAGCCATTGCCCAAGGAAGTGTTTGAGTACCTTCAAAACAAATTGGGAGTGGTCACACTTCCCAATAATTGACTAGCTACAGGGATCACATTCTCAAGGGGAGCATTTAAGTATTTGATTATTTTTTTGCTCATGTTCATAATTTGTGCTAAGTGTAACAAATTGTGCCTAATAATGTTGTGCATGGACTCAGGGGGAGTCTGTAGTAGCCCTTTGGTATTATTGACAAATGGGGAGAAGAGTTACAAAAAATTGCACATGTGTTGCCAAAATTCCAAAGGGGGAGATTGTTGAGCAAGGTGCAACGATAGTATTGTCATTGTTGTCAACACAGTCAGATAGATCTGTTGATGCAGTGGACAAGAAGTTCAAAGGCTAGTCAAATGCAGAAGACAGGAGTTCAAAGGTTACTCAGAGTATGTACAGTGATTTTCCAAGAAGATCGAAGTGGACCACTTGCAAAAGATCAAAGAAAAATACAAGTAAGAAAAGTGTTGCGATATCGCGACATATACAACAGGCAAGAAAAACTGTCACGATTTCACAACATGTTGGCAAGAAAAAAAAATTGTCATGATATCGCGACATGTTGGCAAGAAAGAAAAACTGTCGCAATATCACGACAAGTTGGCAAGAAAGAAAAATTGTCGCGATATCGTGACATGTTGAGAAGCAAGCAAAACTGTCACGATTTCGTGACATGTTGGAAGAGAGAAAGGTAAGTAAAAAAAGTGTCGCGATTTTGTGACATATTGCAAAGAAGGTTGTACGGACGAAAAAGTGTCACGATTTCGTGACATATTGCAAGGAAGGTTGTACGGACGAAAAAGTGTCAGGATTTTGCGACATATTGCAAGGAAGGTTATACGGAGACGAAAAAGTGTCACGATTTCATGACATATTGCAAGGAAGGTTGTACGGACAAAAAAGTGTCGCGATTTCGTGACATATTGCAAGGAAGGTTGTACAGACCAAAAAGTGTCATGATTTCACGACATATTGCAAGGAAGGTTGTACGGACGAAAAAGTGTTGCGATTTCGCGACATATTGCAAGGAAGGTTGTACGAACGAAAAAGTGTCACGATTTTGCGACATGTTGCAGGAGAGAGAGTCCGAGAGAAAAAGTGTCGTGATTTCATGACATGTTGCAGGAGAGAGAGTCCGAAAGAAAAAGTGTTGTGATTTCACGACATAATGCAGGAGAGAGAGTTCGAAAGAAAAAGTGTCACGATTTCGCAACATGTTGCAGGAGAGAGAGTCCGAGAGAAAAAGTGTCACGATTTCGCGACATGTTGCAGGAGAGAGAGTCTAAGAGAAAAAGTGTCGTGATATCGCAACATGTCAGGTTTTAACGACCCGAAGGCAAGAAAAATCACTAAGGAGAAAAAGTGTTGCAATATCACGACATGTCGCGTTTTCGTGACCCAAAGGCAAGATAAAGTGCTAAGGAGAAAAAGTGTCACGATATCGCGACATGTCGCATTTTCGTGACCCAAAGGCAAGTTAAAGTGCTAAGGAGAAAAAGTGTCGCGATATCATGACATGTCGCATTTTCGCGACTAAAGGAGGAGAGAGAAAGTAAGAAGGCAGAAGTGTCACGATTTCGCGACAAAAGTAAAGAAGGAGAGTATGAAAGAAAAAGTGTAGCGATATCGCTACAGGTTGTATTATCGCAGGCCAAAGCTAAGAGAAAGCATACGAAGGTGAAAGTGTAGCGATTTTGCGACATGTATTTTCGTGGCAATAGCAACAGAAGAGTTACAGGGGAAGTTGAAGCCGACGAAGATTGATGTAAGCCGACAAAGATTAGGGTTTAAAGTCGACTAACATTAGGATTTTGATCTTGAAAATATTGTTATAAAAGGAAGGCTATTTGAAGAGTTGCGTAGGTTGATACGTGCGAAGTTTGGAGACAGTGCACAGAGTGCGAAGTTCGATCATAGTGTGCAGTGTGCAAGTCATCGAATCGTTCTAAGTGCAAAGATCACAAAGGAAGCAGAGTGTGCAAAGGGTAGAAGACGATCGTTCGACAGTTAAGCAGTAGATTGTGCGAAGTGATAGCACAGAGAGAGAAGAGTGCGCAGAGGACGTAAAAGTGAAGCAGACTCGATCAGTGGTCTTGTAAAAGCAAAGGTATCTTACTATCATTCTTCTAGTTTCAGAATTGAAGTCCAAGTTGGTGCTTGGCATAAGGGGTTGGTGCTCCTTCTAGTTGGTGCTGGCAAATCAGGGGCTGGTGCTCCTTTCTGTTGGTACAAATAAATCAGGGGTTGGTGCTCCTTCTAATGGGTGCTGGTAAACTGTTTGTAAAAGTTGTTGCTTTGCAAAGGCTAGATTTGGATGGTAGTCCAAGCAATCATTTTTGAGTAGCCACATTGGTGAACCTCGTTAAATCTTGTGTTGTGTGATGTTCTCTTGCTGTACTTGTTGTATCTGTTTATAAGTTTTAACTACTACTGTTTTAAGAGCTGTTAATTCATGTTTAAAGAGCTACACTGATTCACCCCCCCTCTCAGTGCCATTGTAAGTCTAACAATTAGTGTGGTTCACGCAAGAGAGATCGGCATTCTATCTTAGGAGCCTCAACTCCACCACTAGTAGAGGCCTCGGGTTGGTCTACCATGTGGGTCGATAGTGGTTTTGCAAGGATTTTGTATCAAAGTTTCTCTCTCTCACCTTAGAGCTCTCACTATCAATCTTTGTCAACTGGAAATAATGAATAGTAAAAACCCTAATTTTACTTTTATATTTTTCATTTGGGCCTCAGCTGCTGTTGTTAGCCATGGGCATAGATTAGGGTAACCCAACCGTTGTTTTTAGACATGACTAAGACAATTGCAAAAGCTAGCTACGACTGACAACCATAGCTAATAGGGAACAATAAATGCTCCAAAATTCTCATCATGAGGAGCTTCAAAATGGATAATAAAAAATATCTAATGGTCTAAAATTCTAAAAAATTGTAAAAATAACAAAAAAATTACATAAATCAAAATTCAAATGTGTCATGTATTCAATTATTTATTCTACACACTTGGCGGTTGCAGTGACTTGTGCTCCATGCAATCCGGCAAGATGAGTAAATTACCATAAGGCCATTTGAGGTAAATTAGTCATTGATGAATTGAAATGTCTTTACTTCAATCCCCAAGAAGGCCATAGTGGCCGAACTGCCCCATGAGAATGAGGTGTTCATTTCATTTCTTCTATGAAATTTTTAGCAGATCATCAAAAATAATGATTTAGCACAAGCCTAAATGAAATTGATATCATCTTGATTCCCTTAGAAGGCCATTATAGCCAGATTTCTCCACAGGATAGAGATGTACAATTATTATAAATAGTTTAAATCACAGCTATAATAGGACCTACCATATAACAACATGCTAACTTCTACAATCATCCAAATTATTCATTTTGGTCAAGTGATTTATCGCTTTAATCATTTATCATTTCCCTCATCGACTCATCGCTTGAGGGGGTAGTCATAATATCAACTTCATAATTGAAATCAACAAAGGATCACTTGATCATGTCAAACTGTGTTTGTCTTACGAATAATTGCCAACAACTATCATAAGATTACCCTTTTGCTGGGGAAAATAACAAATATGCTAGTTTAAAGTCTTATAGCGATCCACCTATTAGACCAATTGTAGCACAAATGCTACCCTATTGTAGCTGGACACACGAAAGCTTTAAAGGATCAACTGCCTTTAACCTGTGTGTTTTGTCTATTGACCCCTTGTCACTATCCTATCCCTGTCACCTGAACTATAGTTACTGATACTGTTCATTTCCCTAACCTCAAGATTCTTTGTTTTGTGCGGTTACTGATACTGATAATTATGTTTCTAACACTGACAACCTGTAATATCTGATTGATACAAATGGCTATTATTGCCACTATCAAACTAACTGTTATTGTCACTGATTCGAATGGTACTAAAATATTATTGACTCTCACAGACACTTGCAGACTCTGTCCTGACTGTTCGGTGCATGTAAAAATTTATTCTTCGTTGATATATAAGTCCTTTGTATGCTCAATTTTGTGGGTTGTAAATGCAGGTTTAGCAGAACATGAGGGTTTTGTTTTTGCAGGATGAAGTTTTTACAGAACCAGGGTATGCTAGGCAGAGGAGTATGTAATACCCATAGGCCCTCTATTATATCATAGTGATGAACAATAGTGCTCGGACCAATATTTTAGACCACTACCCAAGGAGGATTCCACGCATACCCTTGAGAGCACTATCTGCCTCTCTGAGAGTATGGGAGGGTAATCGTTCAGGATGTTATGTCTCATGGACTATGGATAATACAAGGTCAAAAAGCTTCATATTGGAAAAAAATTTGTTTAAGCCTAAATGATCTCCCGATACACCTGAAGATGCATGAAAGCTCAATTCTGTGTGTGTTGTCTAAGGCCTGGGTATTGGAACCTGATTTCACCTCACTTCAATAGATGTTTTATGGGCTATCTAGCTTAGCCAATAACAATAGCTCCTTCATGATATTTTAAAACCCCCGACACAAGGTTTCTAACCTACTCAACTACTATAAAAAAAAACTATATTTTTTAAGTTTTTGTGGATTTAGTTTTTTGGTTTTTAAATAAAGGAAAATACAAATTAAAAACACGAGAAAATTATACCAAATAGGCGGATGAATGAGCAATAATTATCACAATCATAGCAGAACTTGACCTTGGAAAGAACTCTAATACTACTTGTTAAGAACCTACTATTAAAAATAAGCAAACTCACACAAAATACTAAAATTAAGAAAAAACTCATGCAATATCATGATGCAAAAAGTAAATGTAGAAATAAACACTCTCACAATAAACATTGAATTGTAGGCCTCTTCGAGGGGGCAACCTCCTTCAATATTTCATTCACTTGCAAAAAGATACATTCATACATGGCTTCATAGCTTTTAAAGAAAAGACTTCATGCAACCCTAACCCTAAGCTCAAGAGTTGGATTACATACAAAATGTCACTCGAGCTAGAATCTTCTACCAAATGTCGATTACAATCTTGATAAGGGTTACATGAAATGGCCCCACTTGGCTAGGTTCCTAACTTGCTACATACTATTGGACTTTGAATGTCATACTTCCTATAGTTTGGTTAGCATATATCTTTGTATTCCTACGTAGCTAAAGTTAGTCTTGTTCTAGACATTGTTGAGAGCATATAGGATGTAAGTTAGACTTTGTCTATGTTAGGGTGTCTAGCAAATAAACAACAGATTTTTTTACATAAATAATGGTGTGCCAACAAGGTTGAGCCACAATTAGTTCTTCCCATAACTATATAATGTAATTTGATGCAAGCATATGAATATAATGAGTTGTTATTCTCATTGTGGTATCAGAGCTTCAGGAGAAGTGAGTTTATATATGTCCATCACGAATTTCATGAGTTCAGATCTGCAAGTAAGGTGTGTTGGTTTTTGGTCCATGTTGAAGAGGACGTATTTTTGTGAGTTCATTGCCAACATGTATTTGTTTGGAAACGCTTGCGAGACTAAGCATGGAGAGATGCTTCATTTGTGTAGAATGAACGTCTGATTTTTGCGACGAAGAAGTGCCTATGAAGAAGTCCATAAGTTTCTGACCAAGTGCGCATTTTGGAAAGGTGATTCGTGAGAGAAGTTTGAAAGGCGAAGCTCCACTAAAAATTTCCTTGGAGAATGTTGCGTGATCAAAGTAAAAGATAACTCATGTCATGATTTTCTAAGGACGAGCTATAGAGATCTTGAAGGTTGTGATGTTATTTAGGATGGAGGCTTTGCAGATAATATAGTCTTATGTCATTTTTATACAAGGTGCATCACGATATTGTACTATTTTGAAGTTTGAAATAGCTTGTGAAAGGCTTCAATATATCCGCTATGATTTGAAAATATCTACATGTAAGTAATACAATTGCATTGAGAGGAGAAGACTATGTTGCAAAGTGTTGCAGGCACAGGTGCAGCTGACAATGGGCAGAGAGGAGAGGAAGATGTGTTGTTAACAATAGTGGTGTAGCCCTTTGCACACTATAAAATTAAGTTCACCATGTTGCATTGAGAGGAGACAATTTGCAATGAGACCACTGTGTTGAAGCCCATGTCAAAGGTATAGGTGCAGTTGTCAAAGCAATTCAGAGGCATATTTTTGCTGTAACATGATAGGTGATCCATGTGGACTATTCATAGAAAGGAAGCGATTGAAAAAAGGGTTAGCTATGTTTGGATCCATCTGACCTGGTGCTGTTTGGAATGCCGTGAAACACCAAGACTACTGTGAATGTGAGTAAGAGACTGTTGTGACAACATATTACCTTAGAGTTTTTTGGTAAGTGTTGTTGATACGCTACGTGGAGACAATGTTTGGTGAGTACTACGTAGCCATTCGTAGATACCATTTGAAGCAAAGTGAGTTGTGCAATCGTCAACATGAAACAAATTTGTGTGATTTGTCTACCTTCAAATCTGTAGAAACCACTGTTAAAGTTCATAACAAGCAGCAGATGCAACACCTCAAAAGCAACAAAAGTGATCAAAGTGGAGGAGGATATAACAGTTTTCTTTTTCCTTTTTTCATTGGATTTGACTTCTAAAGCTTTACGTTCTTAGCAGCGAAGAACCCTGATAGCGATGTAGCAGGGTAGGTGCCACCAAAGTAGCGTTGGTCGATTGGCAAGGTGTCATAGGAAACTTGTGTTTCAACCACATGGCTGGTTGACATTTGAAATATCATGTGTTTCAACTGCATTTTCTTAATTGTATATTGAATGTGACAAGGTGTAGTTGAAATTTGAAATTTCAAAGTGTGGTTGAAATTTACTTTTTTTCTCTTCTAGTTTGCTGAATTGACCGTGGTGTGCTCCAATCTAAGTGAAGTGTTCTTTGAGAGGAGAGGTGAGTACTATGTGAGGTTGGTTTCACAGAGAAACTAAAATCTATATGAAAATAACCAACAAGAAGCTACTGCTACATTTTGTTGTTGTTTTTTAGATTTGCTACTGACAAAGAGAGGTATTTTAAATAATAAAAAAAACACAGAGTATTGTTTTTTTTACTGTTGTTGTTTAGAAGTTGTGTTGATTGGCATCAATGGCTGCCAATAACAACCTGTCTATTCCTAAATTTAACGGGTTAGACCATGAGTATTGATATATCAACATGAATACCTTACTCATAGGCAAAGGGTTATGGGACATTGTAGAAGAAGGCTACACTGAACCAACAGATTGGACTATTTTAAGTGCAGTTGATAGAACTACTAAAAAGGATGCCCAAAAGAAGAACTCATTTGCTCTCTACCATATCCAAGTAGATTTGGATAAAAGCATATTTCCAAGGATTGCTTCTTGTTTAACATCCCTAGAAGCATGGAAAGCCTTGCAAGATAGCTATCAAGGGAGAAATCAAGTGAAGCAAGTGAGGCTTCAAACTTTGAAGAGATATTTTGAGAATCTCAAAATGCAAGAAGATGAAAGAGTAGGAGATTATTGTGTGAGAGTGAAAGCAATTGTAAAAAAAATGGAGACACTTGGAGAAAACATAAAAACTGAAGTGGTTGTGAAGAAAGTGTTGAAATCACTTCTTCATAAGTGGAACCATGTTGCTAATATTATTGAAGAATCTAAAAATATTTCTACTCTAACATTTGATGCACTAATTGGTTATTTTATGTCTCATGAAGAGATACTCCAAGGTTCTACATCATCAAGCTTTGGAGATGATGACAAAGCATTCTCATCCAAAGAAGGTGAAACTCGTGGCAATGCACAAGAGGACAATGAAGAGGATAAAGGAGAGGACAATCTTCAAGAGGAATAGGAAGAGGTAGATCAAGAGGTGGCTACCAAGGAAAAAGAAGAGGAATAAGAGGTGACAAATAAAACAAGTCTTGTTATCATTGTGGCAAGCTTGGTCACTTTGCTAGAGATTGTAGACTAAAAGCTTATCAAGAAGGGAGAAGTAATAATTATGGAAAATATGGATAAGAGGAAGGAACTTCTTAAAATTTGTTCCTTACATATGGAAAATTAGATCAAAATCTTAATGAAACTTGGATTTTGGATATTGGTTGCTCAAATCATATGAGTGGCAAAGAAGAGTTATTTGCTACAATGGATTCCACATACAAGTCCAAGATCAAATTGGGATATGACAAGGCACTACAATCTGAAGGTATGGGAGCTATAGAGGTTCCAACAAAAGAAGGCACAAAGAACGTGAACAATATCTATTATACTCCTAAACTTCAACATACTGCTTAGTGTTGGATAAATTATGGAAAATAACTATAAACTTGTTTTTGAAGATGGAAAATGTGTAATTTTTGACTAAAACAATTGTAATAGAGTTGTCACACATGTACCTATGACAAAGAGTAGGTTATTTATTCTTAATTTTTGGGAACAAGGAGGTGCTCAACTTGCTAGTGTGGCCATAGAAAATCCAAGTGTGCTTTGACATTTGAGATATGGTCATCTTAATTATTTAAGCTTGAAGTTGTTGACTTCATAAGCTATGGTGTGTGGATTACCAAAAGTTGAAGAGCACAAGGAGGTGTAAAGGATGTGCTTTGGGAAAGCACTCAAGAACAAAGTTTCCAAGAGGTCAAGCATGGAGAGCAAGCCATCCACTACAATTGGTACATTCGGACATTTGTAGTCCAATGCAAAACAAAATCTTGGGTAACAATTCTTACTTTCTCACTTTCATTGATGATTTCTCTAGAATGTGTTGGATTTATTTTTTGAAAAGTAAAGATGAAGCTTTTGAACGTTTCAAGGATTTCAAATATAATTTAGATAATCAAAGTGAGTATGTTGTAAAAATATTAAGGACTAATAGAGGAGGGGAGTTTTGCTCAAATGTATTTCTCAAATTTTGTAAATATTGTGGGATCGAAAGGTAATTAACTACTGCCTACATCCCACAACAAAATGGTGTAGCTGAAAGGAAGAACCGCACTATTATAGAAATGGCTAGATCAATGCTTCAAACAAAGAAACTCAGTAACATGTATTGGGTTGATGTTGTTAGGACAAGTGCTTATATTTTGAATAAGAGTCCCGCTTCTAGTTTAGATGGGATAACTCCATATGAGGGATGGTATGGCAAAAAGCCAAATGTAAAGAACTTCAAAGTTTTTGGTTGTCTTGCATATGCACATATTCCTGATGAGACAAAAAAGAAACTTGATCCCAAAATTCGAGCATGTATTTTCATTGGGTATTTTGAGTCTTCAAAGGCATATAGACTCTACAATCCAAAAACACACAAAGTTGTAATCTCCAGAGATATAATTTTTAATGAAGGGGGAGTATGGGTTCATCAAAAACTTTTTGTTGATGATGGATGTCATGATGCAAGCTCCTCTCAAGTGCAGCCCATTAACAAGAACATCACTGGAAACCCTCCAAGTCCAAAAAAGAGTTCTACTTCAAGTACAACAAGTGTTACTCCAAGTCCTCCACAAATACCACCAAGATCATCAAGTTCTTCTCTAATGCCAATGGAAGAAGATACACCACCAAGAGGTAAGATAACACTTCAGTACCATCCTTATTTTCAAATTATGGACAAGAATTTTCAAAGAAGGTACACTAGAAGCCAAGCTAGTGAGATGAATGAAGTCTTGAAAAGACTTGAAAATTTGCACATGTATGGTGATGAAGACTCTCAAGAGCCTAAGGAAGATGTTGTAAACTATGCTTTAATAACTAGTGTATATCTAGAGCCATCTAGTTATGAAAAAGCATGTACTCATGATGTATGGCAATAAGCCATGAAAGAGGAAATGACCTCTATAAAAAAGAATGACACATGGGAGCTAGTGGAGCTTCCTAAGGGTAAGAAATGTGTTGGATGTAAATGGGTCTATAAGACCAAGTTCAATGTTTATGGGAGCATTGAAAGACACAAGGCAAGGCTAGTAGCAAAAGGGTTTACTCAAAAGTATGGGATTAACTATGAGGAAACCTTTTCTCCGGTTGCTAGACAAGAGACCATCAGACTAGTACTTTCCTTGGTTGCCCACAAAGGGTGGAACATTCAACACATGGATGTCAAGAATGTATTTCTCAATGGGTACTTGAAAGAAGAGGTTTTTGTGCAACAACCTCAAGGATTTAATTAACAAGGTAAGGAGAACCTTGTCTAAAAATTGAAGAAAGCATTGTATAGACTAAAGCAAGCACCAAGGGCATGGTACTCACACATTGATGGCTACTTTCAAGACTATGGATTCACTAGGAGCAAAAGTGAACCTACTCTTTACTACATGAAACAAGGTAAAGACATCCTCATTGTGTGCTTATATGTGGATGATCTAATATTCATGGGTAGTAGTGCTAAAATGAATTAGGAGTTCAAACACTCAATGATGAAAGAGTTTGAAATGAAGGATCTAGGTATGATGCATTATTTCCTAGGAATGGAGGTATATCAAAAAGGAAATGAGATCTTCATATGTCAACATAAATATGCTCAAGACATGATAAATAAATTTTCTATGGAGCAATGCAAGTTTGTTGCAACTCCAATAGGTCATGGGATCCAATTAAGCAAAGAATATGGAGAACCAAAAGTTGACAAGACCACTTACAGGAGCATGGTTGGGAGTCTAATGTTCCTCACCAACACACGGCCGGATATTCAATATGTTGTTTCTCTAGTTTCAAGGTATATGGCTGATCCATCTAAACTTCATCTCCAAACAACTAAAATAATTGTGAGATATGTCAAGGGTACACTGGATTATGGGATCCATTACCACAAAAATGATGATGTAAAATTAGTTGGCTTTAGTGATAGTGATTGGGGAAGCAACATAGATGATAGGAAATCTACTTCAGGGAATTGTTTTAGTCTTGGGTCAGGACTAATTACTTGGAGTTCTAAAAAACAAACTATTGTAGCACTATCATCTACTGAGGCTGAGTACATAGCAATCACAAATGCTAGTGCCCAAGCCTTATGGTTGAGAAAAGTTCTTGAGGAATTAGGAGAGAGACAAAGTGGTCCGACCATATTGTATTGTGACAATATGATTGTCATCCAATTGGTACATAATCCTATCCACCACAGTAGGTCCAAGCACTTCGACATGAAGTATCACTTCATTAGAGACATGGTGGAGAAAAAGGTGGTTGAGCTAAAACATTGCAACACTTTGGACAACATAGCAGATATCTTCACCAAAGGAGTTGCTAAAGCTCAGTATATAAATCTGAGAGACTGTCTTGTCAGCCCTCTCAACTTTAAGAGGGAGAATGTTGGACTTTTAATGTCATACTTCCTATAGTTTGGTTAGCATATATCTTTGTATTCCTACATAGCTAAAGTTAGTCTTGTTCTAGACATTGTTGAGAGCATATAGGATGTAAGTTAGACTTTGTCTATGTTAGGGTGTCTAGCAAATAAACAGCAGATTTTTTTACGTAAATAATGGTGTGCCAACAAGGTTGAGCCACAATTAGTTCTTCCCATAACTATATAATGTAATCTGATGCAAGCATATGAATATAATGATTGTTATACATTACAAAATATTGCAAAATAACATTATAGATGGGATCTACCATGTTGGAAGTGGTTCATTATATAGGCAATTAAAATTAAAAAATAATGTTAGGATGGGATCTTAATATGAAGGTTATTTGTCTTGTTGATGGAAAAGAATCACCAATGGCATATATATGAGGCTATGAATAGGGTAAAAGAGGCAATTGCCTTAGTTTATAAACATGTCCAATCCAAATATGGTCTCATTGGGGATATTATTGATAGGCAATGGACATCTAAGCTCCATAGCCCTCTTCATGCAATAGGGTACTACCTCACCCCAAAAAATTTTACTCCAACACATTCCATGTCGACTATGAGGTGATGGCGGACCTTCGATTATGTGTTGATTGCATGTACCCTGATGAAGAAATGGGTGCTAAGATATAGTCTAAGATTCATTCTTATAATAAATGTGAGGGCATCCTTTTCTCATCGACAATGTGCATTCGATCAAGGTCAACTATGAAGCTAGATAACCATCATTAAATTGTTTATTTTATCTTTTCATTTTGTTTTTTTCTCAATTTAGGATTTTACATGTGAATCTTTCAATTTCATTTTTCTTGGTTGTTTCTAGATTTATGGTGGGAGGAATTTGGTGCATATACGCCTAATATACAACACTTCACCATTAGAATTTTATCTCAACCATGCAACGATTTCAAGTTATGAGTGCAATTGGAGTATGTTTCAGCACATACACTCCAAGAAGCTCAATAGGCTTACATAAGAAAATTTGAATGATCTTGTGTTTATTCATTATAACCTTCACCTCCACCATAAGAAAATTATAGGAACAAGTACCAAGGCCTTTGACCTAGACAATATTGATCTATCTAATGATTGGATCATAGAGGCACAGGAGGAGCAGCAATAAGATGTTCTCTTTACCATGGATGAATTTGAAAACTTAGAAACCCTAGCAGGGTGAAGAACACAAGCTTATACTAAGAGGGGGGTGAACAGTATAAGACCACTTTTTACTCTTATTTCTCAAATAGTATTAATAAATATAATCAATGGCAATATCAATAGCAATAACCAAAGCAATGCACAAATCATCACACACAATAGAGACAACAATTTTAACATGGTTCACCCAATGTGGGCTACCTCCACAGAGAAAATATTTATTTTAAATATTTCTCAAATAATCTCATGGGAATCCTTCCCAATTATAATTTTTATGGACCACTGTTCAAAGGAGATGTTGATCCCCTAATCTCAAGTTTGTGGATCTCTTCCATAGGAGAACTATTTCCCCTTCTTCTCTTTCTAGTGATCTTCTAGAAGACTTTGTCTCTTTGTTGCACTGACTGGTGGATCTCTCTCCACTTGAAGACTCCTCACTTAGATTTGTCCTTAATTGTCCTAGATACTAGATCTCTATCCACTGAGACTCTGTCCTCTGTACTCTGTCACCTCCAAAAATTTATCAATACGTTCACTCAGAACCTCCTCAAATCTTCTCAATAGGCTCACTTAGAACTTGCTCAATAGGGTCACTCAGAACCTACTCAAATATGCTAAATAGGCTCACTAAAAACCTTCTCAAGTCTGGTCAATAGGCTCACTCAGAACCTGCTCAAATATGCTTAATAGGCTCACTCAAAACCTACTCAAATATGCTCAAAAATGTCACACACAACTTGTCCCAATATTCTCAATAAGTCCTGTCTAGGACTTGATCAATTCTGCATAGCAAGCTTTCACAAAATCTTACACAAAAATAGTCCACAAGCCTTCTCAAGGACTTGCCTCAAATCAACTCAACAAAATCTCAACTCAATCTCATAGAAGCATAAAGATAATTGTTAGAGACTCAATATTTTCTATACTCAAATCCTAATCTCAATTCAAAGCAATCTCAACTCAGCTCAATCTTATAGAAGCATAAAGAGAATTGTTAGAGATTCAATATGTTCTATACTCAAATCCCAATATCAACTCAAAGCAATCTCAACTCAGCTCAATATTAACTCAATCTTATAGAAGCATAAAGAGAATTGTTAGAGACTCAATATGTTCTATACTTAAATCCCAATCTTAACTCAAAGCAATACCAACTCAGCTCGATCTTAACTCAATCTCATAAAAGTATTGTTGTGGCTGATCCACAACACACCCCAAAATTGGGGACCCACCTTTTTTGCAGGCTTTCAAAGAAAATCTCAATGACCCAGATGCTAAAAATCAAGAAAAAGGGGCAAAATTGCACAAGGAAGAAAAGTGTCGCGATATCGCGACATGTCGCTCCATCGCTCCAAAATGAAAAGTGTCGCGAAATCACGACATGTCGCTCCGTCGCGGCCGAAAATGAAAAGGTGTCACGAAATCGCGACATGTTGCTCCATCGCGGCCAAAAGCAGAAAAGCGTAGCGAAATCGCGACATGTTGCTCCGTCGCGACCGAAAGAGGAGAGAGAAAAGAAAATGAAAAAGTGTCGCGAAATCGCGACATGTTGCTCCGTCGCGGCCCAGAGAGGAGAGAGAAAGGCAAAAGGAAAGGCGTAGCGAAATCGTGACATGTCACAAAATCACGGGTCAAACCAGTCAAACAGGGCAAAGCAAAAAAAACATCACGAAATCATGACAAGAAGCGGCAAGCGGGGCACGAAGCAGAAAGGCATAGCGAAATCGCGACGCGTCGCAAAATCGCGGGTCAAACCGGTCAAACAAAATGAAGCAGAAAAGCGTCGCGATATCGCGACAAAAATCAGCAAAGGTGCACAAAGCGGAAAAACGTCGTGATATCGCGACAGAAAATGGCAAAGAGGCATGAAACGAAAAACATCGCGATATCGCGACAGGTCACGGTTTCACGGCTCCAAAGCAGCGAAGTAGTATGGATGAAAATAGCGTAGCGATTTCGTGACATGTCGCGTTTTCGCTGCCAAATACAGCAAGAGTAGCCCGAAGCAAGATAGCGTAGCGATTTCATGACGAAAAGTTGGCAAAGTGTACGGAAGTGAAAAATGTCGTGAAATCATGACAGATTGCAGCCAAAGGAGTGTCGAGTGAAAAGTGTGAATGTGGTGATAAAATGGTCACGAAATCGTGACAGCATTGAGCGAAAAGGCATGAAGTGTAAAATGGTCACGAAATCACGACAACATTGAGTGAAAAGGCATGAAGTGTAAAATGGTCGTGAAATCGTGACAAAAATGAGCGAAAGGGTGCGAAGCAAAAAAATGTCATGAAATCATGACAGAAATGAGTGAAAGTGCACGAAACGAAGAAGCATAGCGATTTCACGACAGGTTGCGGCCGAGAGTGTACGAAATAGAAAAGCGTCACGATTTCGCGACATGTCACGTTTTCGCTGGGCAAGAAGGCAAGAAGGCTGTTGTCCGAAAAACGTCGTGATATCGCGACCTGTCTCATTTTCGCTGTGTTGGCAGAGGAACAAGCTGCATGCCTAAGGACGTTGTGATTTACATGGGGCCATTACGGAATGTGCTGGAAACGCAGAACACGTGGCATACAGGTGTCAGAGTTGCAGAAGCGTTACATGTAACAGAAAATTTCGGACGTTTCGGCATCGAGCATGAATTAAAAGCATCGAAAAGGTGAGGAATTTGAAACGACGCATTCTAGGAGGTGAAACGAAGCGACGCAGGGAGAATCGAAGAGCCACGCCAGATAGTATAAAATCAGAAGCGTAGATTGAACAAGGGGTTGGAAATTGCTGCTAGCAGAGTTGCAGAGACAAAGGCTGCATGCCATTCTGGACCTGCACTTGGAGCAATTTCCTGCATTTGTTCTGGATTTGCTTAACCTGGAACATTCTGTCATTGTAACTGATATATTCTTTAATACAGAAACACAGAGAGTTGGCATCTCATTGATAAGAAAGAAGGAGTCTTTTTGCATGCAAGATTTAATGTTTTATCTTTCCCTTTCAGATTTCCAGGCTTTTAGATGAAGTTTAATGCAAGTGTTCTTGGTTGCTTCATGCGAATGTCTGAATCTGAAATTACATTAAAAACCCCAGAAACCCGCACCTAGCTTATCTGGATTGTGTGAATTTGCAGGTTCAATAGGTTAGGTTGCATGCAGAAACCTCATTATCTTCGGTTTTGTCAATCAGAATGGTCGCACTCTGGACATAATTTAGTTTCACTTTCATTTGCATTTCTCTTATTTTCAAACCCTTATTTTATTTTTTGCATTTTAATTACTGTTATTCAAATAAATAACTGAAAATCCATCAAAGCTAAGGATCAAAATATATTTATTTCTTAGATTTATTCATTTTGAGTCCATTGCAAATTCAAATTGAAATAAACCACAGTGCCCCTTGTTAATATCCACTTGTAACCCTAAGGTATTCTCAGCATTCAAATTAAAACAACATCATTGATATACAAAGAATTAACATAACAGGAACCTTGGAGAAATTATCTGTTGTAATTTCTTTGCAAGCAGAGGATTCTGGGACTCGGATCCTACCGAAGAGTGTGCTTTCACAATTGGGTGAAAACACCACTCAACATATTGGCGCTAGAAGGAGGGCCCGAATTGGTTTACTTTATTTTTGATTTCATACATGAGTAATATCTTTTTGATTTAATTTTGAAATCATCTCTTAAAACTCACAAACAGCTAAACTGCAGCTTTTGTTTTCTTTTGTTGCAGGTTTTCTTTGAAATAATCGAGGGTTTCATCAGGCAAGTCGGACCCACCGCGTCGTATTGCGACCAGGTCCCAAACAACCGGGGAAACCATTTTTCATGACCTTACGCTCACTGGTACTCCCAAGAATAAAACCAAGCAAGTCGTAAGCTTACCAGTCACAAAAGACCTATTTTCTCCAGGAACATCGAGTGGACCTACACCAGTGATATCAGTTGCCACTAGTGTTCCTATTGTCAGTAATATTTCCACTGCTCTTGTAGGGTTGTCTTCATCAATTTTGAGTCAAATGGCTCAACCTCCAGCAGCTCCTTGGTATGGAGCTAATAATATTCCTTTGAACATTGTCGGGGATATCCATGAAATCCCCAAGAACATAGAAATATTTTTGCCTAAATACAAACCAGATGGCCCAAGAATAGCAGAAGAACATATCCAAGCCTATAGGGATGTTTTAATTAGGTTGCAAGTCCAACATGAAGATGTGGCTTGCAGACTTTTCCCCATGAGCTTAGATCCAATAGCATATGAATGGTATATATGCTTACCAACTGGTTCAATCACTTCATGGACGCAAATGGAAAATGCCTTTGTCAATCAGTTCAGGTCACCTTTGGATCCCGCAACCATTTACAATCAATTCATTACATGCAAAAGGGGCCAGGGGGAACCAATCAGAACATTTAATCAAAAATTCCAAAAGTGCTATAATAGAGCATTTCGGCATTTTGCCATCGATCCCGCAGTGGCTTTGCAGATATATTTTGGGGCATTGGACCCCATGACAGCCATGTTTGCAAGACGAAATCCTCAAGTCACCACGCTAGCTCTAGCCTATAATGAAGCCATGACCATCGAGCAACAAATGACACCACAGGGCTATGGATTTCCCTAGATGCCTATGATGGGACAATATGCTCCATATGGTCAAGCTCCCTTGGCAAATCAGATCATGGCACCTCAAATGCCAAGCATGAACGCCTTCCCATATCAGCAGCCGTATCCACCAGAACTTGCGTATGCACCCATTCCAATCCAACCAATTACATCCATTCCACCTGTTCTCGCATTTTTGCAGAATAGTCAATCGACTATGCAAGGAACCAACCAAGTTAATTCTCAGGCTATAGTTCCTTTCCCAAATCCAACTCCGATTCAAAGTGTCAATCCATACGGGAATCAAATTCCTCAAAACCCGACCCAAATGTTGAATCAAGACCCCACCAATTATGCAAATCCAACGGGGGTTAACAACAATGTGATTCCATCGAAGGAGATTTATTCAGAGGTCGAAGAGCTCAAGAAAATAGTTCATAAGCTGAGCAATGACATGGTTCAAAAGTAGAAGTATGAATCCCATGCCCCTCACTCAAATCAAAATTTTAACAATAGAGGGAGACATTGGAACACAAAGCCAAACAATGGGGGAGTACCCGCTCCCATTGCTAATCAACTAGATACTTTCGTAGGACCTAGTCAATCCAATTCCCTTTTGAATCTTTCAGATTTGGCATGGGAAAGGGGGTGTAGGTTGCACAACACAAAAGAACACAATGAGAGGAATTGTCCTGAAATTGCTAGATACACTCATTGTCTTCGAGCACAAGTTGATGATTTGGAACTGGTATCAAATGAGGGTCCATCGCAACATCAAGATGATAACATTATGGTGATGGAAACTGTATATCATCAAGAAGGTGAGAGTGAGGAAGAAGAAGACGAAATTTTGGAACAGGAGGTGCAAGCTTTTCAAGATTTTAGAAAGGGGAATCATGGATACCATTTGAGAAGTAAATCTAAAGCCCCTAAAACCTCATCAACACCTCCAAACAACTCTATTCTTCCTCCGGATACTAAGGCAAATAATAATCCTCCTCCTCCACTCAGAAGAGAAATGTCTAATGACGTGCATAAGACAGTCAAATTCAAAAAACCAAACTATGACATAGTGGAGGATCTAAAGAAGTCCAAATCTAGCCTTTCGTTCTTGGACGCGGCTAGATTGCCTGGCCAAAAGGAGGCGTTGATAAAAGCTCTGAACTCACCTGATCAAATGTGGAAGGAAAAGGGAGTTGAGTCCCATCTGATTTTACGAAAGGAGAGACGGGATGTCCCGCCATTCTTACTGACTCTGAGAATTGCGGGTAAGAATTTGCATAACTGTTTGGTGGACACGGGTGCCACGAGCAACCTCATGCCTTCGGAGATATGTCAAATGCTGGGTCCGCAACCTGTTTCATCCAAATGCAAGGTCCTGCAATTGGACCGATCAGAGGTAAATGTGGTAGGGACCCTATATGATGTCAAAATTCAATTAAATTCTGAACCCAGGGTCCAACAAGTTGTCGACATTCTGGTTGTTAATATCCCAAGTAGATATGGAATGCTACTTGCGAGGGATTGGATGAAAACTCTGAATGGCTATTTTTCAACAGACTGCTCACATATGTGGCTACCCTGGAAAGGAATTGCAAATCAAATCAGAGTGGAAAATGAACCGAGGCTTAAGGAGATCATAACAGAATTTAACAAGCCGAATGAAGTTCAGTTTTTTGAGCCAGAACTGGGGGTTTATGCACTTGATGTTGAGGAAGCTACTGAAGAACCTAAAGAGGAAACGTGCCATGGGGGCTCTTCTGAGGAAAATGATTGCACATGGTTGCTCAGGTTCGATGGATCAAAATCTAGACAGGGAGCAGGAGCTGGAGTCGAGCTCACTGGTCCAGGAGGTAAACCATTATTGGTTGCTTACAGATTGCAATTTCCTTGCACGAACAATGTGGCAGAATACGAAGCATTGATCTTTGGTTTACGTCTAGCATTGAGCAAGCATGTTAAATGCTTGAAGGTTTTGGGAGATTCTGAGTTGGTAGTCAAGCAAATCAAAGGACAGTATACATGCCGTGACAGGAGACTGAGCCTTTATAGAACTAGGGTTATGGACCTCATTGAGGAATTCGATGCATTCAATATAGCCCTTATTTCTAGAAAAGGAAATCGAATAGCAGACTCTCTTGCAGTCGCCGCGGGCATGTTAAACCCGGTTGATATAAAAAGGTGTAAAAAGTTCTCCATTGAATTGGTTCCTTGTCCATCAATACCCGATAATGTCAAGAATTTCCAGGTTTTTGAAAATGACAGACATATCTTCAAATTTGTCACGAACTCGGGTATTTTTGAAAATCAGGTGATTGATGAGGAGCAAAGGTGGCAAGATGAAACAGAAAACGAGAGTGAAACCGCATGTCAATCCAACAAAATACCTAAAGACGTGGTTTCATTGGAGAAAATGTTCGACGTGGGATACAAGACCAAAAAAGGAAAAAGGGTCCCACTCCCCAAAGATGCATGTGATTCAATTAATCTAGGGAGTGCAGACAATCCAAAGGAGGTGTACATTGCAAAGGCATGTACAGATGAAGAAAGGAGCAACATAATACATGCATTGAAGCATTACATAGATTGCATTGCTTGGAATTACAATGAGCTGAAAACATACAACCAAGACATTATCACACATACCATCCCTTTGAAGCCAGACTCCAAGCCTTTTAGGCAAAGACAACGAGTTGTTAACCCGCTATTGGAGCCTTTGATCGAAAAGGAGGTCAAAATATTATTGGAAGCGAAAATCATTTTTCCCGTTAGGCACTCAACCTGGGTTGCTAACCTCGTTCCAAGAAGGAAAAAGAGTGGAGAGATTAGGCTGTGCATAGATTTTCGAAATCTTAATAAAGCCTCTCAAAAGGATAATTATCCATTGCCATCAATTGATGAAATTCTACAAATGGTAAATGGATCTGAAATGATGTCCTTTCTTGATGGGTATTCTGGATACAACCAAATTCTTATACATCCAAATGACAGGATGAAAACAGCCTTCACCACCAAGTGGGGGACATTTGCATATAAGAGAATGCCATTTGGACTGTTAAATGCTGGTGCAACATTTCAACGCGCCATGGATTATGCATTCAAAGGGCTTATAGGCAAATGTATCATCGTGTATGTGGATGATATTCCAGTATTCTCAAAGAAGAGAGAAGACCATGTCAAAGATTTGAAGAAAGTGCTTCAAAGATGCAGAGAACATGGAATTTCCTTAAATCCCAAAAAGTGCATTTTCGGAGTAACAGAAGGAAAATTGCTTGGTCACATCATTTCAAAAGAGGGCATATCCATCGACCCAGAAAGGATACAAGCTATCCAAAATTTACCTCTCCCAGGTAGTAAAAAAGAATTGAGATCTTTCTTTGGGCAGGTTAATTTTGTGAGGAAGTTTATCTCTAGCTTTGCTGAGATAGCCAAACCTCTGAACAAGATGCTCAAGAAGGATGTAGAGGTCAAGTGGAACGAGGAAAGTAGGGTGGCCTTTCAGAACATCAAAGATGCCATTTCCAGAGCCCCTGTCCTCATAAGTCCGAACTATTCCAAACCTTTCTATATTTATGCTTTCGCATCAAAACACTCTTTCGCGAGTGTCTTAACCCAGAAAGGTGAGGATAGTGCTAAAAACCCCATAGCATTTTTAAGTGCCCCTCTAAAAGATGCTCAATTAAGGTATTCAATCCTTGATAAGCAGATGTACGCACTTTTTAAAATGGTGAAAAAATTTAGGCATTACATTGTGCACAGCAGAGTTATTGCCATCGTGCTCGACTCTACTGTTAAGACCATGTTTTTACAAAATGAACTAGGTGAGAAAAGAGGGAAATGGATTTCCACCATCCAAGAATTTGATCTCAAAATCCAACCTATGAAACTAGTTCGAGGACAGGGACTGGTGAAGGCGATCGCTGAAAATAATCCGCAAATAACATGCCAATACTCGAATACATAATACATTGCTAAGGATGACTGGTATGTTGATATTGTGCAATTTTTATTGAATGGTAAGTGTCCTTCTAATCTGAATTCAACCCAGAGAAGAGCTTTAAGGCTTAAGTCTATCAATTATCTGATGAAATCTGGTGTTCTTTACAGGAAGAATCATGAAGGGATCTACCTGAGGTGCCTGAACAAAGAAGAAGCTGCCAGGGTGTTGCAGGAATTTCACGGGAAACATGGAACTGGTCATGGTGCGGCAAATGCTACAGCACATCAAATCCTGAGAGCAGGATACTACTGGCCCCACATTTTCAAAGATGCACATGCCCATGTACGATCTTGTCATATCTGTCAAGTGGCTGCCAATAGAGAAAGAAATGCAGCCATGCCATTACAACCCGTAGTTGAAATGAGACCATTTGCACAATGGGGACTAGATTTCATTGGGGTTATTAACCCAAATTCTTCTGATTCTCATAAATTCATATTGACATCTACAGACTACTCATTGTACAAGGTGGACAGAAGTGATTCCTACTAAACATGCCACCACAGACGTTGTAATAAAATTCCTTGAGGACCAAATTATAACAAGATTTGGAATGCCCGATTCTATTGTCAGTGACAATGGTAAAGCTTTTATTTCTACGCAATTTGCAGATTGGGCATATGACAACAAAGTGAGCTTAAAGTTTGCATCCAATTATTATCCTCAAGGAAATGGTTTGGCCGAATCTTCAAATAAAAATTTGTTGAACACTATTAAGAAATTGTTGGAAAAGAACCCTCGGGATTGGCACAACCAATTGAAGTTTGCCCTTTGGGCAGATAGGACCAGAGTAAAGGAATCCATAGGGAATACTCCCTATCATTTGGTCTATGGGCAAGACCCGATATTTCCTGCAAATTTGAAGTTGCAGACCTTGCATTTCATACAAGAGTACTTGGGGACAGATGATCAAGTTGAAGCCAAGTTAAGTCATTTGTTGCACCTTGATGAAAAGAGAGAAGAAGCCATGAATCACATGAATAAACACCAGGAAGTTATCAAGAGATGGTTTGACAGAAGGGCCAAAATTAAGTCCTTCAGAATTTCAGATTTGGTATTACTATGGGACAAAAGACATGAGGAAAAAGGGAATCATCAAAAGTTTGATTGTCTTTGGTTAGGCCCATATCAGATTTCAGAAATTCTCGAGAAAAATACATTCAGGCTAAAAACTTTAGAGGGGAAGGATTTTATGCTACCGGTTAATGGGCAGATTTTAAAGCATTATTTTAGCCCCTAGGTTGTGAGAGTTTGATGTTATTCTTTCGGTTTTGGTGGGGATTTTCAGATTTTGTTTTCATTGTTTAGGATTGTTAGTCTAGCTAGGATTTTGGTTGTGGATTTGATTTCAATTGACATGTTTTGTTTATTTTGATAAAAAAATAAAAAATAAAAAATAAAAAAATAAAAAAAAATAATAAAAAATTTGAGATGTCAACTTATGCTTAAGATTAGGAGAATATGAAATATTGGAATTGTCTTGTAAAAGCTCCACAAGTCACACAAACATTTTAAGTTATATCGTTTGATTTTGTGATGCATGAAGTAGTCAGTTTTGCATGACAAATATTTCATTTGCAATTCAAGAGATAATGCATTCATGTTACATCTCACTTTACATATACATTCCATCTTAGTTGCATATGCATCTTAGGTACAAATCATTAAAGTATGTCAATCCCTCTTAGGGTTGTGTTATAACATAAATGTAAGAAAAAATCCTAAGGTTGGAAACTGAGTCTTGAGATATCTAGAACCAAGCACGTCTTATACATTAAAAAGGATCTTGAGCAAAATGATCAAAACCTAACTTGGAAGAAAAGGTTGGGCGAAAGAAGTTTTTCATGTCTATCCTATTATGCAACATGATCCTTAAAACAATGGTTTTGACCACTTCCATAGAGCTTAAAGCCTAAAATCAGAGTAGTAAGGATAGGGTTAAATCCTCATCTAACTTAGGTTGAGGATCCAATTCCCCAAAGCTTTGATTTGACCTACATGGAGTAGTAAGGATAGGGCATAAATTCTCATCTCGCTTAGGTTGAGAATCTGATTCCCCAAAGCTCTTATGTCTCATTTCATAATAAGTCTTGGATTGGAAGGATCGTACTACTTGTCCTCTGCAAAGGATGGGTAGTCATCCCCAAGGTCTAAGTAATAAATTAATATTTTCCATTTTTATCCAAAGCTTGGATTGGAAGGATAGTACTACATGTCCCTAGCAAGGATGGGTAGTCATCCCCAAGGTCCAAGAAGTAAAAAATTAATTTTTCCCACCTCATCTTTATTTTGGATTGGAAGGATCGTACTACTTGTCCTCTGCAAAGGATGGGTAGTCATCCCCAAGGTCCAAAGAAATGAAGATAAGTCTTGGATTATGGGGTTAGGTATGCCCATGCATGGCAACATGTCTTGTCTAAAAAACAAGACCACTGATTGTCCAAAGGGTTAGACTAGCATGACCATTTCCTCCATAATTGGTTAAATTATTTTGCTCAAAGTGAGGTAATGAACTCTAAATCAGAATAGTAAGGATAGGGTTAAACTCCCATCTTGGTTAGGTTGGGAGTCTGATTCCCCAAAGTTCTGATTTCACATTCACTTGCACATGGGTTCAAGATAGTAGGGACTCATAACCAACTTTGGGATATAATAAAACAATTCATTAGTGGATCCTAAGAGGGTTTGGCAATCTTGAATGTTTGTACATGATACTAGAAGAAAGACTATGCCTTTTATAAAAGCAAAATCTCCTAGCATATTCATTAGGTTACACAAATCATTCACAATCTCATATGCATTCATGCAAAACTGACAATGGAATGTTGATCAATTTCAAACGATAGGGAATGAAATTCATTGCACACACTGAGCTAATACTTGATGATTCCGATGATTCATGTACTTCTGATCTTTGGGCATTTGTTTATATTGCTTATGTGCTAACACATGTTTTCGAGTTTGTATATGTTTCAGGTTGGGTTCTCACTAAAATGCTCAAGAGCATTTGACAACAGAGTCACCATTTGTTGTGGCTGATCCACAACACACCCCAAAATTGGGGACCCACCTTTTTTGCATGCTTTCAAAGAAAATCTCAATGACCCAGATGCTAAAAATCAAGAAAAAGGGGCAAAATTGCATAAGGAAGAAAAGTGTCACGATATCGCGACATGTCGCTCCATCGTTGCCAAAAATGAAAAGTGTCACAAAATCGTGACATGTTGTCGTCGGCGAAAATGAAAAGGTGTACGAAATCGTGACATGTTGCTCCGTCGCAAAATAGAAAAGTGTAGCGAAATCGCGACATGTTGCTCCGTCGCGGCCGAAAGAGGAGAGAGAAAAGAAAATGAAAAAGTGTCACGAAATCGCGACATGTTGCTCCGTCGCGGCCGAAAGAGGAGAGAGAAAGGCAAAATGGAAAGGCGTAGCGAAATCGTGACATGTCACAAAATCGTGGGTCAAACCAGTCAAACAGGGCAAAGCAAAAAAATGTCGTGAAATCGTGACAAGAAGCGGCAAGCGGGGCATGAAGCAGAAAGGCGTAGCGAAATCGCGACGTGTCGCAAAATCGTGGGTCAAATCGGTCAAACAGAACGAAGCAGAAAGCGTCGCGATATTGCGACAAAAAATCAGCAAAGGTGCACAAAGCAAAAAAACGTCGCGATATCGTGATAGAAAATGGCAAAGAGGCATGAAACAAAAAACGTTGCGATATCGCGACAGGTCGCGGTTTCGCGGCTCCGAAGCAGTAAAGTAGTACGGATGAAAATAGCGTAGCGATTTCGCGACATGTCGCATTTTCGCTGCCAAATACAGCAAGAGCAGCCCGAAGCAAGATAGCGTAGCGATTTCACGATGAAAAGTTGGCAAAGTGTACGGAAGTGAAAAACGTCGTGAAATCACGACAGATTGCAGCCAAAGGAGTGCCGAGTGAAAAACGTCGCGAAATCGCGACAGAATTGAGTGAAAGGGTGGCGGGTGAAAGGCATGAAGTGTAAAATGGTCACGAAATCGCGACAACATTGAGCGAAAAGGCATGAAGTGTAAAATGGTCGCGAAATCACGACAAAATGAGCGAAAGGGCACGAAGCAAAAACGTCACGAAATCACGACAGAAATGAGCGAAAGGGCACGAAACGAAGAAGCGTAGCGATTTCACGACAGGTTGCGGCCGAGGGTGTACGAAACAGAAAAGCGTCACGATTTCGTGACATGTCGCGATTTCGCGACATGTCGCGTTTTCGCTGGGCAAGAAGGAAAGAAGGCTGTTGTCCGAAAAACGTCGCGATATCGCGACCTGTCTCATTTTCGCTGTGCTGGCCGAGGAACAAGCTGCATGCCTAAGGACGTTGCGATTTACATGGGGCCATTACAGAATGTGCTGGAAATGCAGAACACGTGGCATACAGGTGTCAGAGTTGCAGAAGCGTTACATGTAACAAAAAATTTTGGACGTTTCGGCATCGAGCATGAAGTAAAAGCATCAAAAAGGCGAGGAATTTGAAACGACGCATTCTGGGAGGTGAAGCGAAGCGACGCAGGGAGAATCGAAGAGCCGTGCCAGACAGTATAAAATCAGAAGCACAGATTGAACAAGGGGTTGGAAATTGCTGCTAGCAGAGTTGCAGAGACAAAGGCTGCATGCCATTCTGGACCTGCACTTGGAGCAATTTCCTGCATTTGTTCTGGATTTGCTTAACCTGGAACATTCTGTCATTGTAACTGATATATTCTTTAATACAGAAACACAGAGAGTTGGCATCTCATTGATAAGAAAGAAGGAGTCTTTTTGCATGCAAGATTTAATGTTTTATCTTTCCCTTTCAGATTTCTAGGCTTTTAGATGAAGTTTAATGCAAGTGTTCTTGGTTGCTTCATGCGAATGTCTAAATCTGAAATTACATTAAAAACCCTAGAAACCCGCACCTAGCTTATCTGGATTGTGTGAATTTGCAGGTTCAATAGGTTAGGTTGCATGCAGAAACCTCATTATCTTCGGTTTTGTCAATCAGAATGGTCGCACTCTGGACATAATTTAGTTTCACTTTCATTTGCATTTCTCTTATTTTCAAACCCTTATTTTATTTTTTGCATTTTAATTACTGTCATTCAAATAAATAACTGAAAATCCATCAAAGCCTAAGGATCAAAATATATTTATTTCTTAGATTTATTCATTTTGAGTCCATTGCAAATTCAAATTGAAATAAACCACAGTGCCCCTTGTTAATATCCACTTGTAACCCTAAGGTATTCCCAACATTCAAATTAAAACAACATCATTGATATACAAAGAATTAACATAACAGGAACCTTGGAGAAATTATCTGTTGTAATTTCTTTGCAAGCAGAGGATTCTGGGACTCGGATCCTACCGGAGAGTGTGCTTTCACAATTGGGTGAAAACACCACTCAACAAGTATAAAGAGAATTATTAGAGAATCAATATGTTCTATTCTCAAGGCTCAATCTCAACTCAATCAGAATATAAAATAGTTTGTTTCATGGAACTTGAACAACCACTTGACTAGGCCCAATCAACTCTACTCAACCAATCACTTCAACAAACAACTCTTTCTAACAAACCCTAGTCCAAGATTGAATCAACTAACTCAAAATGTTTCCAACAATGCTCAACAAAAAATCTTACATAACAATGATACTCATGTTCTTTTCTAACTCAAGTTCAAGTTCTTTGCATCACCCATTGGTTTCAACAATAATGCTAATAAGACAAGGTTTTAATCACAACTCTCAATTCAGAAAACCTTGAAGCATAAACTCAAAGTACTTCACTCAACCAATGGTCTAAAAAACAATGCTTATCAAACAAGGTTTAATCACAACTCACAATCTAGAAAAACTTGAAGCATTAACTCAACCACTTTCGAAAAGGAAACCACAATCAATCCTTTTCACTCCAATGATATTTCAAAAATCAACCACCCAAATAAAATCAATGGAGAGTATTATTCATACCTTTTTGATGCCTTATGAGTTGTCCACTAAATCTGTCACACTCAACACACTTTCTTTTTCAACTCTTAACAAGGGTTAGAGATCTTGAGTAATAACACAACAATAATATCCAAATAATACCTTATTACTCATACTTTATTTTAACATCCACCAAAGTTATTTTTAAAAGAAAACCCTTACTCAAAATAACTTTCACTAAAAATAATTTTATCAAAAACCTTTATTACTCATAAAAATTTCAAAAATCACAATTAAAAATAATTCACAACTCAAACAACCACCATGACCTTAATCCCTAAGGTTACTCAACAAATCAACTAACAAAGCACCTTTACCCCTTATCACTCCACGTTAGGCAATCCAAAAAAAATATTAATAAAAACCTTAATACCTGCCTCGATGGGAATCGAACCCCCGTTTTACCCCAACGCGAATGCCCTAGCCATGGCCAAGCTGTCGCACAAGCTGCGGGCTCATTGGTTAAAAAGAAGCGCCACCCGCTTCTTATCCTTCACCCTCTTTCGCCAAGTGAAAAGTATGTGCCTTGGGCGCCTCAACAGAACAAATCCAAAAATGATGCTTGCGAGAATCAAACGCACAACCTCCTTGTCACCAACACCATTGCACAATCCAAGCTGCCACTAGGACACACTGCCCAATGCATTTTGGGAAGTGGGGGCTGTCTCCCTTTAATATTTATTGCATCACTTAAACGAAAAACACGAGCTCTTTTTCTTCGTAAATACCAAGCACAAATATCAATGAGCAAGGATGAATGAATTAAAAAATTCAATGGCATATTTATATGCCTTCCCTTTGCTTTGGAAACGTTGGCCTTTTTGAAACTTCCTTCATGACATCGGTGGATAAACTTTTAATTTTAATTTTAAATAAATTTAAATTTAAACTAAATCTTTAAAATTAAATATCTCCATCACCGGGGCACCTTTTTCGATGAAACGAAAATCCAACTTGGGTTTTAATAAAAACCCATATGAAATATTCTATCCATGGTTTTAAATAAAACCTTTAAAATTAAATTTCTCCATCACCATGACACATTTTTCGATGAAACGAGAAGCCAACTTGGGTTTTAAGAAAAACCCATTTCAAATCTGCCATCCATAGTTTTAAATAAAAACCTTTTGCAAAGATTCCCTTGAAGCTCATTTTGGAACCAAATGCCATGCATCTCTTCTTAAACATTTGATCAAAAACCTTTGCTTCTCATGAAGCTCTTTGTGAAACACAAACATAGTGCTTACTTACATAGATCCTTTTGACATCAATGACAACTCTTAGCTTAGGGACTCAAAATGTCCAAAAATTTCCTCCTTTGTCATTGATGGCAACCCATATCCTTTTACTGAAATTTGACCTTCTTTTCTGCTCCCCCTGGCTCAAAGCTTTCTCAAATATCAAATCTCTCCCCATATCAAAAACTCTCCTCAATATACACAAATCTCTCCCCCTTTGTCATCAATGGCAAAGGGTCACCTTTGGGGCTCAGGGATAAGAATGAGCCTCTTGGCTTAGCCCCTCCCTCACCTCTGCATGAGGTGGTTAATTATGGGGTGGGAGTATTTCTACTCCCCGAAAGCACTGCTCTTTACCTTTACCTTTCTCTCTTCCTTTTTGATTTTTTTGAATCCTCTCATTGTTTCTTTCCAATTCATCATCCTTGTTCTTGTCATCACTTATGTTCATGTTCCTATTCTTGTTTTCATCCATGTTCCTCTTCCTGTTCATATTTTTGTTCTTGTTCATGCATGCTTATGGAATATTTGCTCTACACCATATTGCTATGTGACCATCATTATTGCACTTATAACACTTAATGTTATTATTCCTTGGATGTGCAATTGTCTTAGGATTTCTCCTAGTGAAGCCATATCCTCTTCTATCATGAACCTTGCAATTCATTACCTTGTGACCAAACTCATTGCATGAGTAGCAATATCCTTGGAAAATTTATCCTTTCCCATATTCCTATCTTTCATGTATCCTACACTATGAAGCCATGTGCCCAAACCTGTGACATGAAAAACATCTTCCATTGAAGAAACCTTGCCTAGACCCCATTGGTCTCTTAGTCTCTTCTACATGTTTCCTATTCCATCTGTTCCTAACTTGTGCATTATTCCTTTCCTTGTTGAACTTTCTATTGTCCAAATTATCCTTAGAGGTCTCACTTTTTCTTTTACTTCTTTTGACTCTTCTTCTTTTCTGGTGTTTGAGCTTGACTCTCATTTTTCTGCTTCCTATTTCCCTTGTTCTTCTTTAGAACAAAGTCATGTTATGGTGACTGGTGACTTTTGTGCATTAATAGTCCTTTTAGAGGTCTTTGAATTTTCCTCAACCTTGTGTAGCTTTTCCTTATAACCTTTTACTTCCAACCTTAGTGAAACTATCTCATGCTCTAATATTTCACACCCTAGATCTTTTGGTTTTAATTTTTTGACCATACCTTCTTCAATTTTTCTTCTCTCTTCAACTTTGATTTTGAAGTTAGTGAGTTCCTATAGAAACCTTGCTTTTTCTTTCTCATCTTCTTGAGCTTGATCCTTTAATCCTGAGTTCTTCCCTTTTAGTTCTTTAAGAGTAATCATAAGACTTTCACATTCTATCTATTTTGCCTTTGATTGTTTAATCATACCTTCTTCAACTCTTCTTTTTTTTCCAACCTTATCTTTCAAGTCAGAGATATCCTGTAGAAGCTTTGTCTTACATTTCTCATATTCTTGTATTTGAGCCTTCAATTCTAAATTCTCTTTTCAATTCAATAAGCTCCTTAAGAGTGGATTCCCATTTTCTTTTTATGAAGCATCTTATTTTTCTTCTATTACTAAAAGTAGAGTTTCTTTTTCATACCTGTTTTGATTGTCCTTGTTATCCTTTATTGAACCAATATCTAGGATTTCATTTCTGAGAATATCATCTTCATCTTCATTGCTACTAATAATATCTTGCATCATGGCCAAGTTGACCACAAACAAAACACTCTTGTGGACAATAAGCTGCATGGTGACATGTGTTCCCACATCTGGTACAAAACTTTATCAGTCTGGATATTTCTCCATTACTTGATTCATTTATTGAATCTATTTCCATGTGTCCTCCCAACACAACAATATTAAACTCATCTTCATTTTCTTTCATGACCATAGGTGTTATTTTCTTCTTGTATCTTATGCTTCTACTCTTGCCTTTCTTTGCCATTTGTGTTTTTGTAGGATCTTCCTTCAAGATGTTAAACTTCTTTTGAAGTAACCGGCTCTGATACCAATTGAAGAACACAAGCTTATACTAAGAGGGGGGGTAAACAGTATAAGACCACTTTTTAATTTTTTTTTCCAAATAGTATTAATCAATATAATCAATGGCAATATCAATAGCAATAACCAAATAAATGCACAAATCATCACACACAATAGAGACACCAAATTTAACATGGTTCACCCAATGTGGGCTACCTCCACAGAGAAAATATTTCTTCTAAATATTTTTCAAATAATCTCATGGGAATCCTACCCAATTACAATATTTATGGACCTCTGTCAAAAGGAGATGTTTATCCCCTAATCTCAAGTTCATGGATCTCTTCTACAAGAGAACTCTTTCCCCTTATGCTTTTGCCAATGATCTTCTAGAAGAATTTATCTCTCTACTACACTGACTGGTGGATTTCTCTCCACATGAAGACTACTCACTCAGATCTGTCTTCAATTGTCTTGGCTAATGTATCTCTATCCACTGAGACTCAGTCTTTTGTACTCTATCACCTCCAAATATTTTTCTATAGGTTCACTCATAACCTCCTCAAATCTACTCAATAGGCTCACTCAGAACCTGCTCAAATATGCTTAATAGGTTCACTTAGAACCTGCTCAAGTCTGCTCAATAGGCTCACTCAGAACCTACTCAAATCTTCTCAATAGACTCACTCAAAACCTGCTCAAATTTGCTCAACAAGGTCACATAGAACTTTTCCCAATCTGCTCAATAAGTACTCTCTAGGACTTGCTCAAATCTGCATAGCAAACTTTCACAAAATCTTACACAAAAATAGTCCACAAGCCTTATCAAGGACTTGCCTCAAATCAACTCAACAAAATCTCAACTCAATCTCATAGAAGCATAAAGAGAATTGTTAGATATTCAATATGTTCTATACTCAAGTCCCAATCTCAATTCAAAGCAATCTCAACTCAGCTCAATCTTATAGAAACATAAAAAGAATTGTTAGATACTCAATATGTTTGAAGAACACAAGCTTATACTGAGAGGGGGGGTGAACAAGTATAAGACCACTTTTTACTTTTCTTATCCCAATCAAAATTATACAATATATCAATGGCAATATCAATAGCAGAAACCAAAGCAATGTACAAATCATCACACACACATGAGACACCAATTTACGTGATTCGCTCAATGTGAGGCTACATCCATGGATAAAATCTTTCACTAAATTTTATCAATCCAAATTCTGGGAATACCTTTCCCGATTACAATGTTTATGGGCACCAACCCAAAGGAGACACCAATCCCCTAATCTCGAGTTCGTGGGCACCAACCCACAGGAGACACCAATCCCCTAGCTCTGCTCTCGGTCGGTGATCCTCTAGAAGACCTCTCGCCTCCGCTGCCCTTAGCAAATGGAACTCTATCCATAGAAGACACCTGTCCTCCCTGCTCTGGCTGGAGACCTCTGTCCTCAACTCTATCACCTCCAAAGCTGGTCCTCGAATTTGCACTAAACACAGTCCTTCGGTCTAGCACAAATGTCCTCGTTCGTCTTTGCCTGTCTGCTCTCTACGCCCTCTTCTCTCTCTGCACAAACACACCCGCACTTGGTCGAACTTCAACCCTTGCACTGTCTGTGCACACTCTTCTTCCTTTGTGATCTTTCACACTCAGAATGATTCGACGAAATGCACTCTACACACTATGATCGAATTTTGCACTCTGCTCTCGGCGATCGAACTTCTTGCACTGCGCACTATCTCTGAATGTCGCACATCAACCACACATCCATCAACACCTCAACTCTCCAAACAACCCTCCTTTTATAACAAAATTTTCAAGATGAAAACTTTAATCTTAGTCGACTGTTATACCAAAAACAAACCCTAATCTACGTCGGTTGCAAGCCCTAATTTTCGTCGGCTAAAATTTAACTTTGTCGGCTTCACTGCCTCTGGAACTCTTCTGTAGCTTCTATCGTGAAACTACAACATGTCGCGATATCGCGACACCTTTGCAACCGTACACTTTCTTTTGGCTTTTGTCGTGATATCGCGACACTTCAGCCTTTGTCGACTTCAACTAAGCTCTTGTCGCGATATCGCGACACTTCTGACTTAGTCAGCATCAACTTTGCTTTTGTCGCGATATCGCGACACTTCTCCCTTCGTCGACCTCCTTTCTGCTTTTGTCGCGAAATCATGACACTTCTGTCTTCATAGCCTTCCTCTCTGCTTTTGTCGTGAAATCATGACACTTCTCCTATAGAAGGCCTGCATTCTGTTTCTATCATGAAATCGTGACACTTTCTCCAACCGAACGCTGCCATCTCAATCTGTCATGAAATCGTGACACTTTCTCTTCCTTGCACTCTTGTCTGCTTGCACTAGCGAAAATGAAACATGTCACGAAATCATGACACTTTCGTTGCCTTGTGTTTTTCTCTGCCTTACGCCCGCGAAAATGGAACATGTCACGAAATCATGATGCTTTCACCTTTGAGCTCTTCCTCCTTGAATTTGTCATGAAATCGTGACACTTCTAGCTTCCGTACGTTTTCTTTGCAGCCTGTCATGAAATCGTGACGCTTTCAGCTTCCGTACGACTTCTCTACAACCTGTCACGAAATCACGATAGTTCTCATTTTTAGACTCTTCCCTTTGCTGCATGTCACGAAATCGTGACACTTTTCGTGTTACTTTCTCTCTCTTCGAACTTGTCATGAAATCACGACAATTCACACTACGGACTCTCTCTTCTGCATTATGTCATGAAATCGTGACACTTTTTCTTTCGGACTCTCTCTCCTGCAACATGTCGCGAAATCGTGACACTTTTTCGTCCGTTCAACCTTCCTTGCAATATGTCATGAAATCGTGACATTTCTGACTCTGTACATTCTCTCTCCTCTTTGAGTCACGAAACTGCGACATGTCGCGATATCGCGACACTTTTCTAAAAAGCTTTCTCTCTCCTGCTTAAGTCACGAAAATGCGACATGTCGCGATATCGCGACACTTTTCTAAAAAGCTTTCTCTCTCCTGCTTAAGTCGCGAAAATGCGACATGTCGCGATATCGTGACATTTTTCAAACTTACTTTCGAACCTGTCATGCCGAACCTTCATCAAAACAAATTATTTGACATCAATTCAAATTCCTTCAACAGCTTCTTGACATCAATGACAACTTATTCACTTGAGCAAATGCAATGTACCCAAGGTACCCAAAATTGCCAACAATCTCCCCCTTTGTCATTGATGGCAAACCTTTACTAAAAACACTTCTCAAGAGCCAAAACTGAAACCAACTGTGCTAACAACTGACAAACTGTGCCCACAACTGAGAATATTCCTTTGAAGTTTTGCTCCCCCTGACTTGAAGCTCTCCTCTTCACTTTGAAGCTCTCCCCCTTACTCATATCTCTCCCCCTTTGTCATCAATGGCAAAGGGTCACCTTTGGGGCTCGGGACTAAGAATGAGCCTCTTAGCTTAGTCCCTTCCCCACCTCCTGATGAGGTGATTAATTCTTGGGTGGGAGTAAAACTCCCATTAGGCACTGATCATCATCAGCGTCTATCACTTCCTTGTCGGGCCTTCTCTTGAACTCTTTGTCCATATTCCTGTTCCTGTTCCTGTCACTGTTCCTGTTCCTGTTATCATTCCTGTTCTTATCCATGCCTTGATCCTTGGACCTGTTCATACCACTGTTCCTGTTCCTGTACCTTGGAAGTTCAGCTCTACACTGTCTAGCTATGTGACCTTCATTGTTGCACTTATAACAAGTAACAATGTTATTTCTTTTAGGCATACCTGTTCTTTGAATCCGCTTGTTCTGACTAACCTTGTTCCTGTTATTAACCTTGCAAAAAATTGCCTTGTGCCCAAACTGTTGACAAGAGTAGCAATACCCTTGAAAGTAACTAGCACTTCTGAAACTGTCATTTACCTCCTTCACTTGAGCCATGCAATGTGAAGCCATGTGACCAAACCTGTGACACGCAAAACATCTGCCATGAAATTTTCCTTTATTCGACCTCTTGGGTCTTGAAAACTTCTTCTTCTCATTCTGAATTCTGTTTTCTATTTCTGCGCATCTATCATTCAAGGACTCATGATCTGAAATACTTTCCTCATCAGAACTCTCTTCCTTTTGGAGTCTCTTACTAGACTCTCCAACTTGTTCCTTGTGTGGCTTAACAAAACCAAGGCCTGTTTTATCTGTTGTCTTTCTTTGACCTTTGATGAGTGACTTAACCTTTTTGGAGCTATCTTGAAACCTGTAAAGCTTATCCTTGTACTCTTTAGTTTCCTCTTTCAAAGAAGCCATTTTCTGTTCTAACTCACTATACTCAAGAACCTTAGACTCTAACTCATCCTTGAGTTCTTGTGTCTTAGCCATAGAGAAGTCAAGACTTTCTATAAGATCATCTCTCTCCATACAACATTCATCTAACTTATCCTTGAGTCTAGCATTCTTCTTTCTTTCCTTTTTCAAAACACTAAGAGCGTTAGTAAGTTCACTTTCAAGATCCTTTATTTGTTTGCTTTCTGAATCATCAAAGCCTTTTTCAGATTTCTTATCACTAGAGGTGCTACCTTTTTCAAAAACCATACACGCATCTTCCTTATAGTTTTCTGAAGCATCCTCATACATACTAGAAACCAAATCATTATTTGTACAATCATCCTCAAGGTGACCAAAATTTCCACATCTAAGACATTTCATGATAATGAATCTATGTTTCGGTTCTTCCTCTTTTTTCGATATGAACAACATCTCATTTTCATTATCACTTGAAGAACTTTCACTATCACTACTAGAACACTTACTTGCTTTGTCTAGGTAGAAACTCTTCTTGTGCTTGTGAGAATACCTCTTTCCTTGATTGTTGTGCTCATCTTTGTTCTTTCTGTGATGCTTGTGCTTTTCAGAATCCTTGCTCTTAGAATCCTGTTTATCTTCATCACTTTCATCCTTGGGAACAATACAGTCTGTAGCATAATGACCAAACTTTCCACAATTGAAACATCTTATATTTTTCATGCTTTTGTGCTTTCTAGAGAACTTGCCTTTCTTGCTGTAATATGCCTCTTCATCACTAGAAGACTCATCACTCTCTTGAAGTTGTTTACCCTTGGATTTCTTGGTAGCCTTGAAAGTTGCCTCTTTCTTGACGTCAACCTTCACTTGAGTTCTCAACTCAAATGCTGCAAGTATACTATGGAGCTCATCCTTTTTCAACTTATCCAAATCTTTAGCTTCCTCAATAGCAGAAATATTTTCACTAAATCTATTAGGAAGAGATCTTAAAATCTTATCACAAACATCATTTTCAGCAAGCTCAAGACCTAAGTCTTTCATGGAGTTAACAACCTCATCCATACGAAGCATGTAGTCACTAATATTTTCATCATCATTCATCTTGAGTTGTTCAAACATACCTTTGAAGTGTCTCAACTTGGCCTTTCCGACATTTGTATCACCTGTATGAACCACCTGCAATCGTTTCCACATTTCACTAGTTGTCTTGCAGTGAATCACTTTGGTGAGATCTGCTTTCTGTAAGCCTTTCAGGATTGCATTCATTGCTTTTGAATTGTTGTGATGTAGGAGCCTTTCTTCTTTAGTATTTGGACCATGTACAGGAATAGTGTACTCATCTTCAATTACTTCCCATACCTCATTACCAAGTGCCATTAGATGAACCTTCATCCTTGCACTCCAAAGACCAAAATCTGACCCATCAAGAATAGGTGTTGCATTGCCACTTGAATAATCCATTGTGTTCTTTACTAGCTTTTCCTTCAAGCTATTAAACTTTTCGAAGGCACCCGCTCTGATACCAATTGAAGAACACAAGCTTATACTGAGAGGGGGGGTGAACAGTATAAGACCACTTTTTACTTTTCTTATCCCAATCAAAATTATACAATATATCAATGGCAATATCAATAGTAGAAACCAAAGCAATGTACAAATCATCACACACACATGAGACACCAATTTACGTGATTCACTCAATGTGAGCTACATCCACGGATAAAATATTTCACTAAATTTTATCAATCCAAATTTTGGGAATACCTTTCCCGATTACAATGTTTATGGGCACCAACCCAAAGGAGACACCAATCCCCTAATCTCGAGTTCATGGGCACCAACCCACAGGAGACACCAATCCCCTAGCTCTGCTCTGGTTGGTGATCCTCTAGAAGACCTCTGCCTCCATTGCCCTTAGCAAATGGAACTCTATCCATAGAAGACACCTGTCCTCCCTGCTCTAGCCGGAGACCTCTGTCCTCAACTCTATCACCTCCAAAGCTGGTCCTCAAATTTGCACTAAACACAGTCCTTCGGTCTAGCACAAATGTCCTCGTTCGTCTTTGCCTATCTGCTCTCTATGCCCTCTTCTCTCTCTACGCAAACACACCCGCACTTGGTCAAACTTCAACCCTTGCACTGTCTGTGCACACTCTTCTTCCTTTGCGATCTTTCACACTCAGAATGATTCGATGAAATGCACTCTACACACTATGATCGAATTTCACACTCTGCTCTCGACGATCGAACTTCTTGCATTGCGCACTATCTCCGAACGTCGCACTTCAACCACACATTCATCAACACCTCAACTCTCCAAACAACCCTCCTTTTATAACAAAATTTTCATGATGAAAACTTTAATCTTAGTCGACTGTTATACAAAAAATAAACCCTAATCTACGTCGGCTGCAAGCCCTAATTTTTGTCGGCTAAAATTTAACTTTGTCGACTTCACTGCCTCTGGAACTCTTCTGTAGCTTCTGCCGTGAAACTACAACATGTCACGATATCGCGACACCTTTGCAACCGTATACTTTCTTTTGGCTTTTGTCATGATATCGTGACACTTCAGCCTTTGTCGACTTCAACTAAGCTCTTGTCGTGATATCACGACACTTCTGACTTAGTCAACATCAACTTTGCTTTTGTCATGATATCGCGACACTTCTCCCTTCGTCGACCTCCTTTCTGCTTTTGTCATGAAATCATGACACTTCTGTCTTCATAGCCTTCCTCTCTACTTTTGTCACATTTCTGTCATGAAATCATGACACTTTCTCCAACCGAACGCTGCCATCTCAATCTGTCACAAAATCGTGACACTTTCTCTTCCTTGCACTCTTGTCTGCTTGCACTAGCGAAAATGAAACATGTCATGAAATCGTGACACTTTCGTTGCCTTGTGTTTTTCTCTGCCTTACGCCCATGAAAATGAAACATGTCATGAAATCGTGACGCTTTCACCTTTGAGCTCTTCCTCCTTGAATTTGTCATGAAATCATGACACTTCTAGCTTCCGTACGTTTTCTTTGCAGCCTGTCATGAAATCGTGACGCTTTCAGCTTCCGTACGACTTCTCTGCAACCTGTCACGAAATCGTGACAGTTCTCATTTTTAGACTCTTCCCTTTGCTGCATGTCACGAAATCATGACACTTTTCATGTTACTTTCTCTCTCTTCGAACTTGTCATGAAATCACGACAATTCACACTACGGACTCTCTCTTCTGCATTATGTCATGAAATCGTGACACTTTTTCTTTCGGACTCTCTCTCCTGCAACATGTCATGAAATCGTGACACTTTTTCGTCCGTTCAACCTTCCTTGCAATATGTCATGAAATCATGACATTTCTGACTCCGTACATTCTCTCTCCTCTTTGAGTCATGAAACTGCGACATGTCGCGATATCGCGACACTTTTCTAAAAAGCTTTCTCTCGCCTGCTTAAGTCACGAAAATGCGACATGTCGCGATATCGCGACACTTTTCTAAAAAGCTTTCTCTCTCCTGCTTAAGTCGCGAAAATGCGACATGTCGCGATATCGCGACATTTTTCAAACTTACTTTCGAACCTGTCATGCCGAACCTTCATCAAAACAAATTATTTGACATCAATTCAAATTCCTTCAACAGCTTCTTGACATCAATGACAACTTATTCACTTGAGCACATGCAATGTACCCAAGGTACCCAAAATTGCCAACAATATTCTATACTCAAATCTCAATCTCAACTCAAAGTAATATTAACTCAACTCAATCTTAAATCAATCTCATAGAAGCATAAAGAGAATTGTTAGAGACTCAATATGTTCTATACTCAAATCCCAATATTAACTCAAAACAATCTCAACTCAGCTCAATATTAACTCAATCTCATAGAAGCATAAAGAGAATTGTTAGAGACTCAATATGTTCTATTCTCAAGGCTCAATCTCAACTCAATCAGAATATAAAATAGTTTGTTTCATGGAACTTGAACAACCACTTTATGCAACCACTTGACTAGGCTCAATCAACTCTACTCAACCAATCACTTCAACAAACAACTCTTTCTCACAAACCCTAGTCCAAGCATGAATCAACTAACTCAAAATGTTTCCAACAATGCTCAACAAAAAATCTTACATAACAATGATACTCATGTTCTTTTCTAACTCAAGTTCAAGTTCTTTGCATCACAAATTGGTTTCAATAATAATGCTAATAAGACAAGGTTTTAATCACAACTCTCAATTCAGAAAACCTTGAAGCATAAAATCAAAGTACTTCACTCAACCAATGGTCTAAAAAACAATGCTTATCAAACAAGGTTTAATCATAACTCACAATCCAGAAAACCTTGAAGCATTAACTCAACCACTTTCGAAAAGGAAACCACAATCAATCCTTTTCACTCCAATGATATTTCAAAAATCAACCACCAAAATAAAATCAATGGAGAGTATTACTCATACCTTTTTGATGTCGTATGAATTGTCCACTAAATTTGTCACACTCAACATACTTCTTTTTCAACTCTTAACAAGGGTTAGAGATCTTGAGTAATAACACAACAATAATATCCAAATAACACCTTATTACTCCTACTTTATTTTAACATCCACTAAAGTTCTTTCTAAAAGAAAACCCTTACTCAAAATAACTTTCACTAAAAAGAACTTTATCAAAAACCCTTATTACTTGTAACAATTTCAAAAATCACAATTAAAAATAATTCACAACTCAAACAGCCACCATGACCTTAATCCCTAAGGTTACTCAACAAATAAACTAACGAAACCTTTACCCCTTATCACTCCACCTTGGGCAATCCAAACAAAATATTAATAAAAACCTTAATACCTGCCTCGACGGGAATCGAACCCTCGTCTTTCCCCAATGTGAACTCCCTAGCCACGACCAAGCTACTGCATGAGTTGCGGGCTCATTGGTGAAAATGAAATGTATGTGCCTTGGACGTCTCAACAAAACAAAGCCAAAAATGATGCTTGCGGGAATCGAATGCACAACATCCTTGTCACCAAAACCTTTACACAATCCAAGATACCACTAGGCCATGCTGCCCAATGCATTTTGGGAACTGGTCATTGTCTCCCTTTAATGTTCACTGCGTCACTTAAATGAAAGACACGAGCTCTTTTTCTTCGCAAATACCAAGTGCAAATATTAACGAGCAAGGATGAATGAATAAAAAAATTCAATGGCATATTTATATGCATTCCCTTTGCTTTGGAAATGTCGGCCTTTTTGAAACTTCTTTCATGACGTCGATGGATAAACTTTTAATTTTAATTTTAAATATATTAAAATTTAAACTAAATATTTAAAATTAAATATCTCCATCACGGGGCACCTTTTTCGATGAAATGAAAAGCCAACTTGGGTTTTAATAAAAACCCATTTCAAATTTTTCATCCATGGTTTTAAATAAAACCTTTAAATTTAAATTTCTCCATCACCAGGGCACATTTTTCGATGAAATGAGAAGCCAACTTGGGTTTTAAGAAAAATCCATTTCAAATCTGCCATCCATGGTTTTAAATAAAAACTTTTTGCAAAGCTTCCCTTGAAGATCATTTTCGAACAAAATGCCATGCATACCTTGTTGAACCTTTGATCAAAAACCTTTGCTTCTCATGAAGCTCTTTGTGAAACACAAACATAGTGCTTACTTACATAGATCCTTTTGACATCAATGACAACTCTTAGCTTAGGGACTCAAAATGTCCAACAATCTCCCCCTTTGTCATTGATGGAAATCCATATCCTTTTATTGAAATCTGACCTTCTTTTCTTCTCCCCCTAGGACTTTGCTACCCCTGGCTCAAAGCTTTCTCAAATATCAAATCTCTCCCCCTTTGTCATCAATGGCAAAGGGTCACCTTTGGGGATCGGGGCTAAGAATGATTCTTTTATCTTAGCCCCTCCCCCACCTCCTCATGAGGTGGTTAATTCTGGGGTGGGAGTATTTATACTCCCTGAAAGCACTGCTCTTTATCTTTACCTTTCTCTCTTCCTTTTTGAGCTTTCTGAATCCTTTCACTGTTTCTTTCCAAGTCAAAAATCCTTGTTCCTGTCATCACTTATGTTCATGTTCCTATTCTTGTTTTCATCCATGTTCTTGTTCCTGTTCATATTTTTTTCCTATTCATGCCTGCTTTTGGAACATTTTCTCTACACCATCTTGCTATGTGACCATCATTATTGCACTTATAACACTTAAAGTTATTATTCCTTTGATGTGCAACTGTCTTAGGATTTATCCTAGTGGAGCCATATCCTCTTCTGTCATGAACTTTGTAATTCATTGCCTTGTGACCAAACTCATTGCATGAGTAGAAATATCCTTAGAAAAGCTATTCTTTTCCATATTCCTATCTTTCATGTGTCTTTCATTGTGAAGCCATGTGCCCAAACCTGTGACATGAAAAACATCTTCCATTGAAGAAACCTTGCCTAGACCCCATTGGTCTCTTATTCTCTTCTACCTGTTTCCTGTTCCATATGTTCCTAACTTGTGCATTGTTCCTTTCTTTGTTAAACTTTCTATTGTCCAACTTATCCTTAGAGGTCTCACTCTCTCTTTTACTCACTTCTTTTGACTCTTCTTCTTTTCTGGTGTTTGAGTTTGACTCTCATTTTTTTGCTTCCTATTTCCCTTGTTCTTATTTAGAACAAAGTCCTGTTATGGTGACTAATGACTTTTGTGCATTGATAGTCCTTTTCAAGGTCTTTGAATTTTTCTCAACCTTGTGTATCTTTTTCTTAGAACCTTTTACTTCCAACCTTAGTGAAACTATCTCATTCTCTAATCTTTCATACTCTAGATATTTAATTTTTAATTTTTCGGCCATACCTTCTTCAATTTTTCTTGTCTCTTCAACTTTGATTTTGAAGTTAGTGAGTTCCTATAGAAACCATACTTTTTATTTCTCATCTTCTAGAGCTTGATCTCTTAATCCTGAGTTCTCCCTTTTTATTTCTTCAAGAGTAATCATAAGCCTTTCACATTCTATCTCTTTTGCCTTTGACTGTTTAATCATACCTTCTTCAACTCTTCTTATTTTTTTAACCTTATCTCTCAAGTAATATATATTATGTAGAAGCTTTGTCTTACATTTCTCATCTTCTTGTATTTGAGCCTTCAATTCTAAATTCTCTCTTTTCAATTCAATAAGCTCCTTAAGAGTGGATTCCCATTTTTCTTTTTCTAAAGCATATTTTTTTTTTCTATTACTGAAAGTAGAGTTTCTTCTTCATACTTGTTTTGATTGTCCCTATTATCCTTTCTTGAACCAGTCTCTAAGATTTCATTTTTGAGAATAGCATCTTCATCTTCATTTCTACTAAACCCATTACAATATCATGCATCATGGCCAAGTTGGCTACAAACAAAACACTCTTGTGGACAATAAGTTGTATGGTGACCTGTGTTCCCACATCTGGTACAAAACTTTATCAATCTGGATATTTCTTCATTACTTGATTCATCTATTGAATCTATTTCCATGTTTCCTCCCAACACAACAATATTAAACTCATCTTCCTTTTCTTTCATGACCATAGGTGTTCTTTTATTATTGTGTCTCATGCTTCTACTCTTACATTTCTTTGCCATTTGTGTTCTTGTAGGATCTTCCTTAAAGCTGTTAAACTTCTTCCGAAGGAACCGACTCTGATACCAATTGAAGAACACAAGCTTATACTAAGAGGGGGTGAACAATATAAGACCACTTTTTACTTTTCTTTCCCAAATAGTATTAATCAATATAATCAATGGAATTATCAATAGCAATAACCAACGTAATGCACAAATCATCACACACAATAGAGACACCAATTTTAACATGGTTTACCCAATGTGGACTACCTCCATAGAGAAAATATTTCTTCTAAATATTTCTCAAATAATCTCATGGGAATCCTTCCCAACTACAATTTTAATGGACCTATGTCCAAAGGAGATGTTGATCCCCTAATCTCAAGTTCATGGATCTCTTGCATAGGAGAACTCTTTCCCCTTCTGCTCTGGCTAGTGATCTTCTAGAAGACTCTATCTCTCTACTACACTGATTGGTGGATCTCTCTCCACTTGAATATTCCTCCCTCAAATTTGTCTTCAATTGTCCTAGTTGTTGGATCTCTATCCACTGAGACTTTGACCTCTGTAATTTGTCACCTCCAAATCTTTGTCGATAGGTTCACTTAGAACCTTCTCAAATATGCTCAATAGGCTCACTCAGAACCTGCTCAAATATGCTCAATAGGCCCACTCAAAACCTACTCAAATATGCTCAATAGTGTCACTTAGAACCTGCTCAAGTCTGCTCAATAGGCTCACTCGAAACCGGCTCAAATCTGCTCAACAAGGTCACACAGAACTTGTCACAATCTTCTTAATAAGTCCTCTCTAGGACTTGCTCCAATCTGCATAGCAAGCTTACACAAAAACAGTCCACAAGCCTTCTCAAGGACTTGCCTTAGATGAGATCAACAAAATCTCAACTCAATCTCATAGAAGCATAAAAAGAATTGTTAGAGACTCAATATGTTCTATACACAAATCTCAATCTCAATTCAAAGTAATATCAACTTAGTTCAATCTTATAGAAGCATAAAGAGAATTGTTAGAGACTCAATATGTTCTATACTCAAATCCCAATATCAACTCAAAGCAATCTTAACTCAACTTAATCTTAACTCAATCTCATAGAAGCATAAAGAGAATTGTTAGACTCAATATGTTCTATACTCAAATCCCAATATTATCTTAAAGCAATCTCAACTCAGATCAATATTAACTCAATATCATAGAAGCATAAAGAGAATTGTTAGAGACTCAATATGTTCTATTCTCAAGGATCAATCTCAACTCAATCAGAATATAAAATAGTTTGTTTCATGGAACTTGAACAACCACTTTATGCAACCACTTGACTCGGCTCAATCAACTCTACTCAACCAATCACTTCAAGAAACAACTCTTTCTCACAAACCCTAGTCCAAGCTTAAATCAACTAACTCAACATGTTTCCAACAATGATGAACAAAAAATATTACATAACAATGATACTCATGTTCTTTTCTAACTCAAGTTCAAGTTCTTTGCATCACCCATTGGTTTCTTCAACCTTTTACTTCCAACCTTAGTGAAACTATCTCATGCTCTAATATTTCACACTCTAGATCTTTTATTTTTTATTTTTTGGCCATACCTTCTTCAATTTTTCTTGTCTCTTCAACTTTGATTTTGAAGTTAGTGAGTTCCTGTAGAAACCTTGTTTTTTCTTTCTCATCTTCTTGAGCTTGATCCCTTAATCCTGAGTTCTCCCTTTTTAGTTCTTCAAGAGTAATCATAAGCCTTTCACATTCTATCTCTTTTGCCTTTGACTGTTTAATCATACCTTCTTCAACTCTTCTTGCTTTTTCAACCTTATCTCTCAAGTCATAGATATCCTGTAGAAGCTTTATCTTACATTTCTCATCTTCTTGTATTTGAGCCTTCAATTCTAAATTCTCTCTTTTCAATTCAATAAGCTCCTTAAGAGTGGATTCCCCTTTTTATTTTTCTGAAGCATCTTCTTTTTCTTCTATTACTGAAAGTAGAGTTTCTTCTTCATACCTATTTTGATTGTCCCTGTTATCCTTTCTTGAACCAATCTCTAGGATTTCATTTTTGAGAATATCATCTTCATCTTCACTACTACTAAACCCATTACAATATCTTGCATCATGGCCAAGTTGACCACAAACAAAACATTCTTGTGGACAATAAGTTGCATGGTGACCTGTGTTCCCACATATGGTACAAAACTTTATTAGTCTGGATATTTCTCCATTACTTGATTCATCTATTGAATCTATTTCCATGTGTCCTCCCAACACAACAATATTAAACTCATCTTCCTTTTCTTTCATGACCATAGGTGTTCTTTTCTTCTTGTGTCTCATGCTTCTACTCTTGCCTTTCTTTGCCATTTGTGTTCTTGTAGGATCTTCCTTCAAGTTGTTAAACTTCTTCCGAAGGAACCGACTCTAATACCAATTGAAGAACACAAGCTTATACTGAGAGGGGGGTGAACAATATAAGACCACTTTTTACTTTTCTTTCCCAAATAGTATTAATCAATATAATCAATGGCAATATCAATAGCAATAACCAAAGCAATGCACAAATCATCACACACAATAGAGACACCAATTTTAACGTGGTTCACCCAATGTGGGCTACCTCCATAGAGAAAATATTTCTTCTAAATATTTCTCAAATAATCTCATGGGAATCCTTCCCAATTACAATGTTTATGGACCTCTGTCCAAAGGAGATGTTGATCCCCTAATCTCAAGTTCATGGATCTCTTCCACAGGAGAACTCTTTCCCCTTCTGCTCTGGCTAGTGATCTTCTAGAAGACTCTATCTCTCTGTTGCACTGACTGGTGGATCTCTCTCCACTTGAAGACTCCTCACTCAAGATCTGTCTTCAATTGTCCTGGCTTTTGGATCTCTATCCACTGAGACTCTATCCTCTATACTCTATCACCTCCAAAGCTCTATCAATAGGTTCACTAAGAACCTCCTCATAATAATGCTCAATAGGCTACTACTAAAACCTTGCTCAAATCTACTACATATAGGTCTCACTCAAAAACCTACTCAAATCTATCTCAATAGGGTCACTCTATCCACTAAGACTTGCTCCATAGGCTCACTTAGAACCTGCTCAAATCTTGCTCAATAGGCTCACTCAAAACCTACTCAAATATGCTCAACAAGCTCACACAGAACTTGTCCCAATCTGCTCAATAAGTCCTCTCTAGGACTTGCTCAAATCTTAACAGCAAGCTTTCACAAAAATAGTCCACAAGCCTTCTCAAAGACTTGCCTCAAATCAGCTCAACAAAATCTCAACTCAATCTCATAGAAGCATAAAGAGAATTGTTAGAGACTCAATATGTTCTATACTCAAATCCCAATCTCAATTCAAAGCAATCTCAACTCAACTCAATCTTATAGAAGCATAAAGAGAATTGTTAGAGACTCAATATGTTCTATACTCAAATCCCAATCTCAACTCAAAGTAATCTCAACTCAGCTCAATCTTAACTCAATCTCATAGAAGCATAAAGAGAATTGTTAGAGACTCAATATGTTCTATACTCAAATCCTAATCTTAACTCAAATCAATCTCAACTCAGCTCAATCTTAACTCAATCTCATAGAAGCATAAAGAGAATTGTTAGAGACTCAATATGTTCTATTCTCAAGGCTCAATCTCAACTCAATCAGAATATAGAATAGTTTGTTTCATGGAACTTGAACAACCACTTCATGCAACCACTTGACTAGGCTCAATCAACTCTACTCAACCAATCACTTCAAGAAACAACTCTTTCTCACAAACCCTAGTCCAAGCATGAATCAACTAACTCAAAATGTTTCCAACAATGCTCAACAACAAATCTTACATAACAATGATACTCATGTTCTTTTCTAACTCAAGTTCAAGTTCTTTGCATCACCCATTGGCTTCAACAACAATGCTAATAAGACAAGGTTTTAATCACAACTCTCAATTCATAAAACCTTGAAGCATAAACTCAAAGTACTTCACTCAACCAATGGTCTAAACAACAATGCTTATCAAACAAGGTTTAATCACAACTCACAATCCAGAAAACCTTGAAGCATTAACTCAACCACTTTCAAAAAGGAAACCACAATCAATCCTTTTCACTCCAATGATATTTCAAAAATCAACCACCCAAATAAAATCAATGGAGAGTATTACTCATACCTTTTTGATGCCTTATGAGTTGTCCACTAAATCTGTCACACTCAACACACTTTCTTTTTCAACTCTTAACAAGGGTTAGAGATCTTGAGTAATAACACAACAATAATATCCAAATAACACCTTATTACTCCTACTTTATTTTAACATCCACCAAAGTTATTTTTAAAAGAAAACCCTTACTCAAAATAACTTTCACTAAAAAGAACTTTATCAAAAACCCTTATTACTCCTAACAATTTCAAAAATCACAATTAAAAATAATTCACAACTCAAACAACCACCATGACCTTAATCCCTAAGGTTACTCAACAAATCAACTAACGAAGCACCTTTACCCCTTATCACTCCACCTTAGGCAATCCAAACAAAATATTAATAAAAACCTTAATACCTGCCTCGAGGGGAATCAAACCCTCGTCTTGCCCCAACGCGAATGCCCTAGCCATGGCCAAGCTGCCACATGAGCTGCGGGCTCATTGGTGAAAAAGAAGCACCACCCACTTCTTATCCTTCACCCTCTTCCGCCAAGCAAAAAGTATGCACCTTGGGCGCCTCAACAGAACAAAGCCAAAAATGATGCTTGCGGGAATCGAACGCACAACCTCCTTGTCACCAACACCTTTGCACAATCCAAGCTGCCACTAGGCCATGTTGCCCAATGCATTTTGGGAAGTGGTCGTTGTCTCCCTTTAATGTTCGTTGCATCACTTAAACGAAAAACACGAGCTCTTTTTCTTCGCAAATACCAAGCGCAAATATCAACGAGCAAGGATGAATGAATTAAAAAATTCAATGGCATATTTATATGCCTTCCCTTTGCTTTGGAAACGTCGGCCTTTTTGAAACTTCCTTCATGACGTCGACGGATAAACTTTTAATTTTAATTTTAATTTTAAATAAATAATTTTAATTTAATTTTAAATAAATTAAAATTTAAACTAAATATTTAAAATTAAATATCTCCATCACCAGGGCACCTTTTTCGATGAAACGAAAAGCCAACTTGGGTTTTAAGAAAAACCCATTTCAAATATACCATCCATGGTTTTAAATAAAACCTTTAAAATTAAATTTCTCCATCATCGGGGCACCTTTTTCGATGAAACGAAAAGCCAACTTGGGTTTTAAGAAAAACCCATTTCAAATCTGCCATCCATGGTTTTAAATAAAAACCTTTTGCAAAGCTTCCCTTGAAGCTCCTTTTGGAACCAAATGCCATGCATCCCTTCTTGAACCTTTGATCAAAAACCTTTGCTTCTCATGAAGCTCTTTGTGAAACACAAACATAGTGCTTACTTACATAGATCCTTTTGACATCAATGACAACTCTTAGCTTAGGGACTCAAAATGTCCAACAATCTCCCCCTTTGTCATTGATGGCAACCCATATCCTTTTACTGAAATCTGACCTTCTTTTTGCTCCCCCTAGGACTTTGCTCCCCCTGGCTCAAAGCTTTCTCAAATATCAAATCTCTCCCCATATCAAAAACTCTCCTCAATATACACAAATCTCTCCCCCTTTGTCATCAATGGCAAAGGGTCACCTTTGGGGCTCGGGGCTAAGAATGAGCCTCTTAGCTTAGCCCCTCCCCCACCTCCACATGAGGTGGTTAATTCTAGGGTGGGAGTATTTCTACTCCCCGAAAGCACTGCTCTTTACCTTTACCTTTCTCTCTTCCTTTCTGAGTTTTCTGAATCCTCTCACTATTTCTTTCCAAGTCATCATCCTTGTTCCTGTCATCACTTCTGTTCCTGTTCCTATTCTTGTTCTCATCCATGTTCCTGTTCTTGTTCATATTTTTGTTCTTGTTCATGCCTACTTCTAGAATATTTTCTCTACACCATCTTGCTATGTGACCATCATTATTGCACTTATAACACTTAATGTTATTATTCCTTGGATGTGCAATTGTCTTAGGATTTCTCCTAGTGAAGCCATATCCTCTTCTGTCATGAACCCTGCAATTCATTGCCTTGTGACCAAACTCATTACATGAGTAGCAATATCCTTGGAAAAGTTATCCTTTCCCATATTCCTGTCTTTCATGTGTCCTGCACTATGAAGCCATGTGCCCAAACCTGTGACATGAAAAACATCTTCCATTGAAGAAACCTTGCCTAGACCCCATTGGTCTCTTAGTCTCTTCTACCTGTTTCCTGTTCCATCTGTTCCTAACTTGTGCATTGTTCCTTTCCTTGTTGAACTTTCTATTGTCCAACTTATCCTTAGAGGTCTCACTCTCTCTTTTACTTACTTCTTTTGACTCTTCTTCTTTTCTGGTGTTTGAGCTTGACTCTCCTTTTTCTGCTTCCTGTTTCCCTTGTTCTTCTTTAGAACTAAGTCCTGTTATGGTGACTGATGACTTTTGTGCATTGATAGTCCTTTCCAAGGTCTTTGAATTTTCCTCAAACTTGTGTAGCTTTTCCTTAGAACCTTTTACTTCCAACCTTAGTGAAACTATCTCATGCTCTAATATTTCACACTCTAGATCTTTTATTTTTAATTTTTTGGCCATACCTTCTTCAATTTTTCTTGTCTCTTCAACTTTGATTTTGAAGTTAGTGAGTTCCTGTAGAAACCTTGCTTTTTCTTTCTCATATTCTTGAGCTTGAACCCTTAATCCTGAGTTCTCCCTTTTTAGTTCTTCAAGAGTAATCATAAGCCTTTCACATTCTATCTCTTTTGCCTTTGACTTTTTAATCATACCTTCTTCAACTCTTCTTGCTTTTTCAACCTTATCTCTCAAGTCAGAGATATCCTGTAGAAGCTTTGTCTTACATTTCTCATCTTCTTGTATTTGAGCCTTCAATTCTAAATTCTCTCTTTTCAATTCAATAAGCTCCTTAAGAGTGGATTCCCCTTTTTCTTTTTCTGAAGCATCTTCTTTTTCTTCTATTATTGAAAGTAGAGTTTCTTCTTCATACCTATTTTGATTGTCCCTGTTATCCTTTCTTGAACCAATCTCTAGGATTTCATTTTTAAGAATATCATCTTCATCTTCACTTCTACTAAACCCATTACAATATCTTGCATCATGGCCAAGTTGACCACAAACAAAACATTCTTGTGGACAATAAGCTGCATGGTGACCTGTGTTCCCACATCCGGTACAAAACTTTATCAATCTGGATATTTCTCCATTACTTGATTCATCTATTGAATCTATTTCCATGTGTCCTCCCAACACAACAATATTAAACTCATCTTCCTTTTCTTTCATGACCATAGGTGTTCTTTTCTTCTTGTGTCTCATGCTTCTACTCTTGCCTTTCTTTGCCATTTGTGTTCTTGTAGGATCTTCCTTCAAGTTGTTAAACTTCTTTCGAAGGAATCGACTCTGATACCAATTGAAGAACACAAGCTTATATTGAGAGGGGGTGAATAGTATAAGACCACTTTTTACTTTTCTTTCCCAAATAGTATTAATCAATATAATCAATGGCAATATCAATAGCAATAACCAAAGCAATGCATAAATCATCACACACAATAGAGACACCAATTTTAATATGGTTCACCCAATGTGGGCTACCTCCATAGAGAAAATATTTCTTCTAAATATTTCTCAAATAATCTCATGGGAATCCTTCCCAATTACAATGTTTATGGACCTCTTTCCAAAGGAGATGTTGATCCCCTAATCTCAAGTTCATGGATCTCTTCCACAGGAGAACTCTTTCCCCTTCTACTCTGGCTAGTGATCTTCTAGAAGACTCTGTCTCTCTATTGCACTTGACTGGTGGATCTCTCTCCACTTGAAGACTCCTCACTCAGATCTATCTTCAATTGTCCTAGTTGTTGGATCTCTATCCACTGAGACTCTATCCTCTGTACTCTATCACCTCCAAAGCTCTATCAATAGGTTCACTCAAAACCTCCTCAAATCTGCTCAATAGGCTCACTCAGAACCTGCTCAAATCTGCTCAATAGGCTCACTCAGAACCTTCTCAAATATTCTCAATAGGCTCACTCAGAACCTACTCAAATCTGCTCAATAGGCTCACTCAGAACCTGCTCAAATCTTCTCAATAGGCTCACTCATAACCTGCTCAAATCTGCTCAACAAGCTCACACATAACTTGTCCAAATCTTCTCAATAAGTCCTCTCTAGGACTTGCTCAAATCTACATAGCAAGCTTTCACAAAAGCTTACACAAAAATAGTCCACAAGCCTTCTCAAAGACTTACCTCAAATCAGCTCAACAAAATCTCAACTCAATCTCATAGAAGCATAAAGAGAATTGTTAGAGACTCAATATGTTCTATACTCAAATCCCAATCTCAATTCAAAGCAATCTCAACTCAGCTCAATCTTATAGAAGCATAAAGAGAATTGTTAGAGACTCAATATGTTCTATACTCAAATCTCAATCTCAACTCAGCTCAATCTTAACTCAATCTCATAGAAGCATAAAGAGAATTGTTAGAGACTCAATATGTTCTATACTCAAATCCCAATCTCAACTCAAAGTAATCTCAACTCAGCTCAATATTAACTCAATCTCATAGAAGCATAAAGAGAATTGTTAGAGACTCAATATGTTCTATTCTCAAGGCTCAATCTCAACTCAATCAGAATATAGAATAGTTTGTTTCATGGAACTTGAACAACCACTTCATGCAACCACTTGACTAGGCTCAATCAACTCTACTCAACCAATCACTTCAAGAAACAACTCTTTCTCACAAACCCTAGTCCAAGCATGAATCAACTAACTCAAAATATTTCCAACAATGCTCAACAACAAATCTTACATAACAATGATACTCATGTTCTTTTCTAACTCAAGTTCAAGTTCTTTGCATCACCCATTGGCTTCAACAACAATGCTAATAAGACAAGGTTTTAATCACAACTCTCAATTCAGAAAACCTTGAAGCATAAACTCAAAGTACTTCACTCAACCAATGGTCTAAACAACAATGCTTATCAAACAAGGTTTAATCACAACTCACAATCCAAAAAACCTTGAAGCATTAACTCAACCACTTTCGAAAAGGAAACCACAATCAATCCTTTTCACTCCAATGATATTTCAAAAATCAACCACCCAAATAAAATCAATGGAGAGTATTACTCATACCTTTTTGATGCCTTATGAGTTGTCCACTAAATCTGTCACACTCAACACACTTTCTTTTTCAACTCTTAACAAGGGTTAGAGATCTTGAGTAATAACACAACAATAATATCCAAATAACACCTTATTACTCCTACTTTATTTTAACATCCACCAAAGTTATTTTTAAAAGAAAACCCTTACTCAAAATAACTTTCACTAAAAAGAACTTTATCAAAAACCCTTATTACTCCTAACAATTTCAAAAATCACAATTAAAAATAATTCACAACTCAAACAACCACCATGACCTTAATCCCTAAGGTTACTCAACAAATCAACTAACGAAGCACCTTTACCCCTTATCACTCCACCTTAGGCAATCCAAACAAAAGATTAATAAAAACCTTAATACCTGCCTCGATGGGAATCGAACCCTCGTCTTGCCCCAACGTGAATGCCCTAGTCACGGCCAAGCTGCCACATGAGCTGCGGGCTCATTGGTGAAAAATAAGCACCACCCTCTTCTTATCCTTCACCCTCTTTCACCAAGCAAAAAGTATGCACCTTGGGCGCCTCAACAGAACAAAGCCAAAAATGATGCTTGCGGGAATCGAACGCACAACCTCCTTGTCACCAACACCTTTGCACAATCCAAGTTGCCACTAGGCCACATTGCCCAATGCATTTTGGGAAGTGGTCGTTGTCTCCCTTTAATGTTCGTTGCGTCACTTAAACGAAAAAACATGAGCTCTTTTTCTTCGCAAATACCAAGCGCAAATATCAACGAGCAAGGATGAATGAATTAAAAAATTCAATGGCATATTTATATGCCTTCCCTTTGCTTTGGAAATGTCGGCCTTTTTGAAACTTCCTTCATGACGTCGGCGGATAAACTTTTAATTTTAATTTTAAAATTTAAATTTAAATTTTAAATAAATTAAAATTTAAACTAAATATTTAAAATTAAATATCTCCATCACCGGGGCACCTTTTTCGATGAAACGAAAAGCCAACTTGGGTTTTAAGAAAAACCCATTTCAAATCTGCCATCCATGGTTTTAAATAAAACCTTTAAAATTAAATTTCTCCATCACCGGGGCACCTTTTTTGATGAAACGAAAAGCCAACTTGGGTTTTAAGAAAAACCCATTTCAAATCTGCCATCCATGGTTTTAAATAAAAACCTTTTGCAAAGCTTCCCTTGAAGCTCCTTTTGGAACCAAATGCCATGCATCCCTTCTTGAACCTTTGATCAAAAACCTTTGCTTCTCATGAAGCTCTTTGTGAAACACAAACATAGTGCTTACTTACATAGATCCTTTTGACATCAATGACAACTCTTAGCTTAGGGACTCAAAATTTCCAACATGGAGGAGATGGCAACCAAGGAACAGGTAAAGTAGCAAAGCGATACTAGAGCTTTTGCCAGGGCAAAGACCTTCAAAGACATTTATTGAGGCATTGTACTTGATATTTATCATGACTCATGACACATTTTGTAATTTGTATTGTTTTATATTATAAGCAATACAAGATGTGTTTGTCACTTTCATGTGTAGTAGTTTAATACTTTGGTTTTAAGCATGTATCACTTGCCATTTTCATGTGTAGTTTAATATTGTATCACTTACAGTATTATTATTTGATTTGCATAGTGTTAATTCATTGTGATATGCATGAAACAATAAAATAAATAAATAAATTACATTTTCTTCAGGTTTTTTTTGCCAAATTTTTCCCAATTCTTTATTCGATTTGATTCTCTTCCAAGTTGATTTCGTTTTGATTCCAATCTTCTAAACTTTGATATGCATAATTTTATTGATCCCCAAGTAGCTAAGCAAGAAAACTACTACATGTATTCTTGCAATTCTTTTGAATTCATGGTGCAAAATGGAGGAGCATTACCTTGTAAAGGGAAATGCCAGAATGTTAATCGAAAGATAGGGTATTATGAACTTAAAATTGATATGTTAACCCTTCCGTTAGGAGGATGCGATGTTGTTTTGGGGACACGATGGCTTAATACCTTGGGAATAGTAGTCTAGAACTTTATTGAACTTTGGATGCAATTCACTCAGATTGGGAGGCCATACACTCTCTGTGGCTCACTCATGGGATCCACTCAGGTCATCAGTTCAAATCGAATGGATAAACTATTAAAAAATCCTCACATGGGATAGTAGCTTAGTTTTTTGCAATCCAACCACATAATACTGAAGCAAACGAATAGCCATGGATTTGAAACTACTTTTGAATAAACATTATTTTATCTTTGCAGAACCCAAAATATTACCTCCATGTCCTTCCCATGATAATGTCATACAACTGGTACCAGGGAGCTTGCCACCCAACATCCGATCCTATAGATACCCATATGCGCAAAAATTAGAAATTGAGAAGTTGGTCCAAGAGTATTAAAGATAGGGGTAGTTCAACCCAATATATGTCCTTATTCTTCACTAGTACTATTGATCAAGAAAAAATATGGGTCATGGCGGTTGTGTGTAGACTTTCATGAACTCGATAAACCCTTCATTAAGGATAAATTTTCTATTCTTTTAATCAATAAGTTGTTGGATGAGTTACATGATGCCAAAAAAATTTCCAAGTTGGATATCCACTCTAGATACCATTAGATAAGGATCAAGTACAAAGACATTCCAAAAACAACATTTAGGACTCATGAGGGTCATTATAAATTTTTGGTCATGCCTTTTGACCTAATTAATGCACTTTCAACCTTCCAAATCCTCGTGAACAATGTCTTCTACCCATTCCTTTGAAAGTTCATTTTGGTCTTCTTCAATGACATTCTCATCTATAGTCGCACTTGGGCAAAGCACCTGCAACATCTAGACCAAAATTTGCAACTATTGTAGGAACATCAGTTATTTTCCAAACAATCCAAATGTTCCATTGGAAAGCAGGAGGTCAAATACTTGGGGCATATTGTTTCACAAGAGGGAGTTAAGGTTGACCCAAATAAAATTGAAGCCATATAAAATTAGCCTAAGCCACAAACTCTCAAGGTGCTTCGGGGATTTTTGGATCTCACTGGCTACTATTGATTTGTTTAAGGTTATGGAAAAATAGTAGGCCCAATAACTACCATGTCCAAGAACCCATTTATGTGGATAGCTCTGGGAAAAAAAGCTTTTGTAGATCTCAAGGAAACCATGATTTCGACACCAATGTTAACCACTCTTGAAAGTGATGCTTCAAGCCATGGCATTGGTGCAATATTAATGCAATAATGGTGACCCCAAGTTTTCACTAGAAAGGCATTATCAAAAAAAAAAATTGGGGAAGTTTACTTATGAAAAATAAATGATGAACATCCTCCATGTTGTCAATCATTGGTGACTTTATCTCAATGGGAGACATTTCTCTATTAAATGGATCACCAAAGTTCAAAATATTTTTTGGAATAGAGGGTGCCTACTAGAACACAACAAAAATGGGTTTCAAAATTGTTGGATATGATTATGATATTATTTACAAGAAAGGTAAGGAGAACATTTTTTTATTAATACTTCTTATACACATCCACCATGGGGATTGAACCCGGGTCACATCATCGATAATGCAAGTGGCGTCCTTGTAGGTTGACCACACTCATGGGGATTAAGGAGAACATTGCAGCAAATGTCCTCTCACATCAGTTTGAGGATCAAGACACATTGTATTCCATATCTTCTCCACTTCCCTAGCGGGTCTCCCAACTTCAAGTAACCAAGGACCAATCCTTGCAAACTTTGAGGAAGCAGCTCCAAAGGGACCCCAATTCACACAATGGGTATTTATTGGATGGACATAAGTTAAGATACCAAGCTCGCATTGTAGTTCCAAAAAATTCATCGATCCATGATGACATCATGAAGGAGATGCATCTTCACCCATAATAGGCCATTCGAGATTTTTGAAGACATATGAGCAATCTAAAAGATCATCCTATTAGGAAGGAATGAAAAAAGACATCCAAACTTTTGTGAAAAAAGTGTGAGATATGTCAATGAATGAAAGCAACAACGATTCCTACTCAAGGCACTTTACAACCTTTACCAATCCCAAAAAATGTATGGACTGATATTTCCATGGATTTTATTGAAGGACTTCCTAAATCTAGAGGGAAAAAAATCATTCTTGTGGTTGTGGATCGTCTCTCGAAGTATGCTCATTTTTTTTCCCTCGCCCATCCTTATAATGCCTCCACCATTGCCCAAATATTCATGGACTCCATTTTAAACTCCATTGTATGCCAAAGTCCATTGTGTCTGACTACGACCCTACTTTCACTAGTTGTTTCTGGCAAGAATTGTTTAAACTACAAGGTATGCAATTGCAACTAAGATCAGCCTACGATCTACAGACTGATGGGCAAACCAAAATTATCAATAAATGTTTGAAAACCTATATTTTTTGTTTTACCTCCAAGCACCCAACATAGTGGTCTAAGTGGCTTCCATTGGTTGAATGGTGGTACAACACTTCATTCCACACATCCTCCAAAATGACTCTTTTCAAGGCAATTTTTGGGTACCCACCTCTGTCACCGTCTTCATATGTTTTAGGAAAATTCAAAGTTTAGGCAATGAATGCAACACTTCAAGAATGTACCCAATGGCTCAAAATTGGATATGATAGTAGACTGATCAACATCATTCAAAGCATGGCTTCAATATAGGCAATATGGTATTCCTTCGATTCTAGCCATACAAGCAATCATCAGTGCAACTTCATGCTCATCAAAAGCTTACAACAAGGTTTTGTGGACCCTACCAAGTACTGCAATGGATTGTACAAGTGGCCTATAAGCTCACTTTACCACATTCTTCTAAATCCATCCATTCTTCCATGTCTCTTGTCTCAAGAAGGTACTCTACAATCGCATTCAAGTTCAATTGACACATCCTGAGTTGGATGGTGAAGGTTTGATCATCTTGGAGCCTGAAAACATTCTAGACTGTAGAATCTACACTCTCCATAACAGAACCATCATTGAAGTCTTGGTCTAATGGCAGGGTTTTTGAGCAAGGTGCAGCGACAGTATTGCCATTGTTGTCAACACAGTAAGATAGATCGGTTGATGCAGTGGACAGGAGTTCAGAGGTTATTCAGAGTATGTACAATGATGTTAAATGCTTATGAGGATGTTTTTGATGTTTGGGTGAAGTTGTTACAGGTTGTCCAAGAAGACCAAAGTGGCCCATATGCTAAAGATCAAAGAAAAAGCAAAACACCGCATCGAGAAAAAAGTGTCACGATATCGTGACATGTTGCATTTTCACGGCCAAAAGAGAAGCAAAAAAGCAAAGAGGAAAAAGTGTCATGATATCGCGACATGTTGCATTTTCGCGGTCCAAAGCAAAGAGAAAATGCAAGGAGAAAAAGTGTCGCGATATCGCGACATGTTGCATTTTCGCGGCCAAAAGAGAAGAGAAAATGCGAGGAGAAAAAGTGTCGCGATATCGCGACATGTTGCATTTTTGTGGCCAAAAAAGAAGCGAAAGAGCAAGGAGGAAAAAGTGTCACGATATCGCGACATGTTGTATTTTCACGGGCCAAAGCAAAGAGAAAGAGCAAGGAGAAAAAGTGTCGCGATATCGCGACATGTATTTTCGCAATCTGATGCAAAGAGAAAGAGCAAGGAGAAAAAGTGTCACGATATCGCGACATGTAGTATTTTCGCTGGCCAAAGCAAAGAGAAAGAGCAAGAAGAAAAAGTGTCGCGATATCGCGACATGTATTTTCGCGGTCCGATGCAAAGAGAAAGAGCAAGGAGAAAAAGTGTCACGATATCGCGACATGTAGCATTTTCGTAGTCCAATGCAAAGAGAAAGAGAGAAAGAAAAAGTGTCACGATATCGTGACATGTCGCATTTTCGTGACTCAAAAAGGGCAGGCAAGCAGAGAAAGAAAAAGTGTCGCGATATCGCGACATGTCGCATTTTCGCGACTCAAAAAGGGCAGGCAAGAAGAGAAACAAAAGTGTCGCGATATCGCGACATGTCACATTTTCGCGACTCAAAAAGGGCCTCAAAATAGAAACGAAAAGCCTTTTATTTTTTTGAAAACCAAAACAAATTCATGCACAAGGGAAGAGAAAACGAACAATCATGAAGGAGAAAATGAACAGTCATCGAAAAAGAAAACGAATAGACATGCAAAGAGAAAACGAACAGTCATGCAAAGAGAAAACGAACAGACATGCAAAGAGAAAACGAATAGTCATGCAAGGAGAAAATGAATAGTCATGCAAGGAGAAGACGAACAGTCATGAAGGAGAAAACGAACAGTCATGGTAGGAGAATATGGTGTCAATTATTTGCATGTGACGTGTTTGACGAAATGCCTTCTAAATATATACAAAAGGAGTTACATAAAGGAGTTACAATTGACAAGTGGCAGATGAGAATATGAAAGGTGTTACAATTGACAAGTGGTGTATGAGAATATGAAAGGAGTTACAACTAGAGTTACAAAGAGAAAGGATGGTTATAAAAGGAGTGTTGCTTGGAGAATTTAATTGGGGATTTTATTCGATGAAGTGCGCGAGAGGAGCACGAGAGGCGAGCGAGAAGGGTGTGTGTTTTGTGAATTGTGGGCGATGTTGAGTAAGCAATAGACTAGTCAGGGTCTTGTAAAAGTGAAGGCATTTCTATGTCAATCTTCTAGTTTCAAGATTGAAGTCCAAGTTGGTGCTTGGCATCAGGGGTTGGTGCTCCTTCTAGTTGGTGCTGGTAAATCAGGGGTTGGTGCTCCTTTCTGTTTGTGCAGATAAATCAGGGGTTGGTGCTCCTTCCAGTTGGTGCTCCTTTCTGTTTGTGCAGATAAATCAAGGGTTGGTGCAGATAAATTAGGGGTTGGTGCTCCTTCCAGTTGGTGCTGGTAAATCAGGGGTTGGTGCTCCTTTCTATTTGTGCAGATAAATCAGGGGTTGGTGCTCCTTTCTGTTGGTGCAGATAAATCAGGGGTTGGTGCTCCTTCTAGTTGGTGCTGGTAAATCAGGGGTTGGTGCTCCTTTCTGTTTGTGCAGATAAATCAGGGGTTGGTGCTCCTTTCTATTGGTGCGAGATAAATCAGGGGTTGGTGCTCCTTCCAGTGGGTGCTTGGTAAATTGATTGTAAAGTTGTTGCTTTGCAAAGGCTGGATTTGGATGGGAGTCCAAACAGTCAATTTTTGAGGAGTAGCCAAATCGGTGAACCTCGATACATCTTGTGTTGTGTGATGCTCTCTTGTTATATTTGCTTTATTTGGTTTTAAGTTCTCATTGTTTCGGCTTTAAGAGTTGAAGATTTAAGTTTTAAAGAGCTACATTGATTCACCCCCCTCTCAGTGTCATTGTGAGACTAACAATTGGTATCAGAGCCAGTTTCCCTTGTTAGGCTAAATCAGCTAGGGTTGATCTTGGATTAGTACGCAATGGGTAAGAAGAATAGATCCTCCTCAAATAAGGCATCTCAGTCAGTTTCTGTTCTTGTGGAAGAGAAAATTGAACTAGAAAAGATAGGAGTGAATTCTGAAGTATGTGATGAAAACCTTGAGGGTGAAGTATATCTAGAAGGTGAGTTGATCGCTGCACTTGAAGAGTTGGGTATAGAAAGGAAAAAGAACAAAATATTGTCCAAGAAGTTGGAAGAATATGGGGATAATATTGAAGATCTCTTCTTACAAATTCATAAAGCCAAGAAAATAGAAGAAGCCTTGAAGTCACACCTGGATGATAAAGGTGATGTATGTAGCAAACGTGAAGAGGAATCTAACAAAGTTATTAATGATCTAAAGTTGCAAGTAGAAGAGTCCAAAAGGATTGAAGAAACTCTCAGGTCACAGATCAATGAGAAAGAGATTGTTTGCTACAAACAAGAAGAGGAGATTGTTTTATTGAGGAAACAACTAGAAGAGGCCAATACAAATCTCAAATTTGAGAAGAGCACAGAGTTGCTAGATAAAATGATAAGGCAACAAAGAAGCCCCATGTGTAAGCTTGGTCTTGGATGTGAAGTTGAACAACCTTCATCTTCTAAATCTGTAGAGAAGAAGAAGTCCACTGCTGAAGGATCAAAGCAAGAAAAGCTTGAAGCTGAATCTTCAAAAGGAAGAAAATCTCAAAGGAGATCTATAGCAAAGCAACCACAACAAAAGAGGTTCTATCACTCTCACTTTATTCATAATAATGCTTTTAATGGCTATTGTTTTAGATGCAACCATTATGGTCACAAGGCAATTTATTATGGATTGAATAATAGATCAAAGAGTTATGCTAGTAGAAATACATCTGTTATTCCGGTTGAACACCATGTGCAATGTTTTAAATGTAATGGTCATGGGCACATAGCAAGGTTTTGTCCAAGAACTTTTGTATCTAATCTAAGGCAAGACAGTAGATTTCATCAGACACAAAGAATGCAACACGGACAGGGAAGAAATCATGTGCATCAAAGAAAGGAAAATAATCATCCATCAAGGATGCACAAGAGACAACCACCCAGTAGAAATGTTTTTTCACCTTTGATGGATTATGCGGTAGAATGTTATAACTGTCATAATTTTGGGCACATTGCAAGAAATTGTCGAAGTACATTTGCATCAAATCAATTTCAGGGAAGAAAATTTCAACCAAATGGAATGAGACAAAATAGAAAATTTCTCGAAAAACATGCACAAGCTACTGAAAAAGAAAAGTCAAAACAAGAGCCCAAAACTGTAATCAAACCAGAGTGGAGAAAGAAAGAAGAAAGGAAATCGTGTCTCCTTGGACTGAAGGAGACTACTCCTCTATTGCACTAAGCAACTCCAGGTAGCACATCCTCAAGGGGAGCAATCTTAAAGTTTTATTTTAATGCTCCTATGTATTTGTTTGGTTATCTGAGGATGAAAGGCAAGTAGTCAGGAGGAGTTGTCGTATAGTTGTCAAAGTGTGTTTCATTTCATGTAGTTGTTTGTGGAGGTACCGTGAAGGGTGGTGATTAAATTGAGAGTTGTCACCATTGGTAGTATTGCTATATGTCAGTGTTGTACTTTTGATGGTTCTTACTGCCATTGTTCAAAGTTACTGAGGAGTTACATCAATACAATTGAGTACAAAATTTGGGGAGGTGTTGGCAAGAGGTCTCTGTGGAAGTTGGATGTTTAGTTGGTTGGAGGGTTTTTAATAGTGAAAGAGATACTAAAAAAGAACACAATGAAGGATTGTAAGCCAATTAGCACTCCCATGACGACAGGTTGTAAGTTGAGCAAGGATGTCAAATCTACACATGTTGATCAAACCATGTACAGATCTATGAGTGGGAGCTTACTGTACTTGACGACTACTGGACCGGATATTTGCGAGAAATATGCATGGTAGCACGATTTCAGGCTAGTCCCAAGGAGACTCATGTGACAACAGTGAAGAGGATTCTTCGGTATCTCAAGGGTACTATGGAGTATGGGTTATGGTATCCGAAAGGTAAGGACTTCACCCTTATTGTGTATTTAGATTCATATTGGGCAGGATGTGTAGATGATAGAAAGAGTACCAGTGGAGGTGCATTCTATCTTGGAGACAAGTTGGTCTCGTGGCAAAGTAAGAAACAAGAGTCAGTCTCCTTATCCATAGTAGAGGCAGAATATATTGCAACGACAACGTGTTGTACGCAGGTATTATGGATGAAATAAACCCTGAAAGATCTTGGTATTAACTTCAGTGAGCCAATTTTAGTTAAGTGTGATAACACCAGTGCCATTAACATCTCAAAGAATCCGGTTATGCATTCTCGCACAAAACATATTGTTATCCGATATCACTTTTTGAAGGAGAAAGTTGTGGAAGGTGAGGTTAAATTGGATTTTGTTCCAACAACAGAGCAAGTAGCGGATATCTTCACAAAATCATTGCCCAAGGAAGTCTTTGAGTACCTTCGTAATAAATTGGGAGTGGTCACGCTTCCCAAGAATTGACTAGCTATCGGGACCACATTCTCGGGGGGAGCATTTGTGTATTTGTTTATCTTTTTGCTCATGTTTGTGATTTTTGCTAAGTGTAATAATTTTTGCTTGAGAATGTTGTGCATGGACTCGGGGGAGTTTACAGCGGCCCTTTGGTATTGTTGTCAAAGGGGGAGAAGAGTTACAAGAAATTGCACAAGAGTTACAGGAAATTGCATGTGTGTTGCCAACAATTCCAAAGGGGGAGATTGTTGAGCAAGGTGCAACGACAATATTGTCATTGTTGTCAACACAGTAAGATAGATCGATTGATGCAGTGGACAGGAGTTCGAGAGGTTATTCGAGTATGTACAGTGATGTTAAATGCTTATGAGGATGTTTTTGATGTTTGGGTGAAGTTGTTACAGGTTGTCCAAGAAGACCGAAGTGGCCCATATGCTAAAGATCAAAGAAAAAACAAAACACCGCATCGAGAAAAAAGTGTCGCGATATCGCGACATGTTGCATTTTCACGGCCAAAAGAGAAGTGAAAAAGCAAAGAGGAAAAAGTGTCGCGACAATGTTGCATTTTCGCGGTCCAAAGCGAAGAGAAAATGCAAGGAGAAAAAGTGTCGTGATATCGCGACATGTTGCATTTTTGTGGCCAAAAGAGAAGAGAAAATGCAAGGAGAAAAAGTGTCGCGATATCGCGACATGTTGCATTTTCACGGCCAAAAGAGAAGCAAAAGAGCAAGGAGGAAAAAGTGTCATGATATCGCAACATGTTGTATTTTCGCGGGCCAAAGCAAAGAGAAAGAGCAAGGAGAAAAAGTGTCACGATATCGCGACATGTATTTTTGCGGTCCGATGCAAAGAGAAAGAGCAAGGAGAAAAAGTGTCGCGATATCGCGACATGTTGTATTTTCGTGGGCCAAAGCAAAGAGAAAGAGCAAGGAGAAAAAGTGTCGCGATATCGCGACATGTTGTATTTTCACGGTCCGATGCAAAGAGAAAGAGCAAGGAGAAAAAGTGTCGCGATATCGCGACATGTAGCATTTTTGCGGTCCGATGCAAAGAGAAAGAGAGAGAAAGAAAAAGTGTCGTGATATCGCGACATGTCGCATTTTCGCGACTCAAAAAGGCAGGCAGGCAGAGAAATAAAAAGTGTCGCGATATCGCGACATGTCGCATTTTTGCAACTCAAAAATGGCAGGCAGGAAGAGAAACAAAAGTGTCGTGATATCGTGACATGTCGCATTTTCACGACTCAAGAAGGGCCTCAAAATAGAAACGAAAAGCCTTTTCTTTTTTGGAAACCAAAACACATGCATGCATAAGGGAAAAGAAAACGAACAGTCATGAAGGAGAAAATGAACAGTCATCAAAAAAGAAAATGAACAGACATGCAAAGAGAAAACGAACAGTCATGCAAAGAGAAAATGAACAGACATGCAAAGAGAAATCGAACAGTCATGCAAGGAGAAAATGAACAGTCATGCAAGAAGAAAACGAACAGTCATGAAGGAGAAAATAAACAATCATGGTAGGAGAATATGGTGTCAATTATTTGCATGTGACGTGTTTGACGAAATGCCTTCTAAATATATACAAAGGGAGTTACATAAATAAGGAGTTATAATTTACAAGTGGCAGATGAGAATATGAAAGGTGTTACAATTGACAAGTGGCATATGAGAATATGAAAGGAGTTACAACTGGAGTTACAAAGAGAAAGGATGGTTATAAAATGAGTGTTGCTTGGAGAATTTAATTGCAGATTTTATTTGGTGAAGTGCGCGAGAGGAGTGCGAGAGGCGAGCGAGAAGGGTGTGTGTTTTGTGAATTGTGGGCGATGTTGAGTAAGCAATAGACCAGTCAGGGTCTTGTAAAAGTGAAGGCATTTCTATGTCAATCTTCTAGTTTCAAGATTGAAGTCCAAGTTGGTGCTTGGCATCAGGGGTTGGTGCTCCTTCCAGTTGGTTCTGGTAAATCAAGGGTTGGTGCTCCTTTCTATTTGTGCAGATAAACCATGGGTTGGTGCTCCTTCCAGTTGGTGTTGGTAAATCAGGGTTGGTGCTCCTTTTTGTTTGTGCAGATAAATCAGGGGTTGGTGCTCCTTTTTTTGGTGCAGATAAATCAGAGGTTGGTGCTCCTTTTAGTTGGTGCTGGTAAATCAGGGGTTGGTGCTCCTTTCTGTTTGTGTAGATAAATCAGGGGTTGGTGCTCCTTTCTATTGGTGCAGATAAATTAGGGGTTGGTGCTCCTTTCAGTTGGTGCTAGTAAATCAGGGGTTGGTGCTCCTTTTTATTTGTGCAGATAAATCAGGGGTTGGTGCTCCTTTCTGTTGGTGCAGATAAATCATGGGTTGGTGCTCCTTCCAGTGGGTGCTGGTAAATTGATTGTAAAGTTGTTGCTTTGCAAAGGCTGGATTTGGATGGGAGTCCAAAGAGTCAATTTTTGAGGAGTAGCCAAATCGGTGAACCTCGGTACATCTTGTGTTGTGTGATGCTCTCTTGTTATATTTGCTTTATTTGGTTTTAAGTTCTCATTGTTTCGGCTTTAAGAGTTGAAGATTTAAGTTTTAAAAAGCTACACTGATTCACCCTCCCCCTCTCAGTGTCATTGTGAGACTAACAAGGGTTTACAATAGGAAGATGTCACATGGGAGTCTCTTCAACAACTTCAACAATAATTTTCTTATCTCTAACTTTAAGGACAAAGTATTTTTTGAATGGGATGGGAATGTTAAGACCTCATTCTAATATTATTAATAATTTTCTAGTCATGTGGTACTTTGGAACCCTAGGCTTACAGGCCCATATGATGTAACTATTATATATTATAAAAATATGTTATTTAAATAACCAAGGGGACAAGTGAAGAGGTATCTCATATTTTTTTGTATCGAAGCTCTGCTTCTAAGAAGGTTGCCTTCTTGAAGAGGATGGCGATTTAATAATGTGTTCTTGTTTTCTGTAATATAATTTATTATTAATTTCAAGCTTATTTTATGTTATTATTACAATGTTGTGTGGATGTGCTTTTATTTTACTACAAGGTTCCTAACAACTACCATGGTCAACATGACAAACATCCATAGGCATAATATCACATAGTATTTCATCATTGTAAGAACCAATTTGAAAGTTTACCATACATTATTCACTTACCAAAATTTGATGTCCTTTTTGCAACCATGAGACTTTGTATGGATTTGGGTGTTTGATCTTTTTCAACCTAACCTTTTCTACCATCTTTGTAGACACAAGATTATTCGTACTCCCGCTATCCAGAATGACTTTACCACACTTACCTCCCAATTTGCATGTGGTTTTAAAAAGACTTCTTCCTTGTACCATTGCATGCTCCTCTTTAGCTAGTTTTAACAATACCCTTTTCATCATAAGGGGTTCTCCTTGTTTTGGTTCCTCCACATGCTTGGGTGAAGAAACACTTTCTTCATATACTTGTGCAATGTGGTTTTGAATTTCTTTGCCTTTACTACCATCTTTTTGTCTTATTAGAAATTCAAATGCTTGATGACCAACTTCTCCATATCTCAAGCAATATTCAAGAAATCCTCTACCCCTTCCTCTACCATAACCACCTCTTCCTCTTAAGAAATATTCATTTTCTTTGATGGTCTATTTGAAATTACTTTGAGAAGTACTAGATTCTCCTTCTTGCATATGTTGCCCTCTACCACTATTTTATTGTTCTCTTCCTCTAGAGAATTATCCTCTTCCTCTAGAATTGTTTTGTTGCTTGCAAGCAAACTTTTCTTCGGCGTTGAGCACATATTGATATGCTTCAACTGTTCTAATTCAAAGCATACCAATTTCATCTTGTATGAACAACCTTAGTCCATTTATGTATCTTGCCACTTTCTCATCATCTTCAATATGACCTGCTCTTATGGTCAATTTATAGAATTCTTTCATATACTCTTTCACTCCCAATTCCCTTTGCTTGAGGTTTTGAAATTTTCTAAACAACCCCATCTAATAATCAGCAAGTAGAACTTTTGATTTTAATTTGGCTATAAACTTATCCCAAGTTTGCATTATATCCTTTCCCATTCACTATCTCTTGGTTTGGACATGATCTCACCAAATTGAAGCATGTCCCCTCAATTGTGTACATTTAAATTTGACTCACTTTGGATCCTACATAGATTCATAATCGAAGAATCTCTCCATATCCATTATCCAGTCTATTAACTCCTCTAGGTTTTGTTGTTTCCACCGCACAACGTACCCCAATTTTGGGGACCCACCTAAAATTTTAAAGTTTAGTTGATATTTTGTTTGCAGTTTATGTTTTGGTGAGATTTGATGATTGAGTTTTGTTGGACATTTTGAGTCCCTAAGCTAAAAGTTGTCATTGATGTCAAAAGGACCTATGTAAGTAAGCACTATGATTTTGCTCCACAAAGAGCTTCATGAGAAGCAAAGGTTTTGATCAAAGGTTCTAGAAGGGATGCATGGCATTTGGTTCCAAAAGGAGCTTCAAGGGAAGCTTAGCAAAAGGTTTTTATGAAAACCAAGGAAGGCAAGGAAAGGTTTTATTTAAAACCAATGGATGGCAGATTTGAAATGGGTTTTTCTTAAAACCCAAGTTGGCTTTTCGTTTCATCGAAAAAGGTGCCCCGATGATGGAGAAATTTAATTTTAAAGGTTTAGTTTAAATTTTAATTTATTTAAAATTTAAAATTAAATAAAAGGTTTTTCCCTCCTTTCTTATTGGCGCCGTCGACGTCATGAGGGCAATGTTAAAAGGGCCAACGTATTCGCATTGAAGGATGGCTTATATAAATAAGCCAAAGGTTTTCCATTTAATAAACCTAAGTCGTGTCGCATGATTTTTGAAAACCCAAAGTACTTGGCATCCAAATATTGCGTAGTGAATTTCGTGGAGTGTGACATGGGCAGTCAAGTCATGGACGGTCAAATTTTTGGTGCCTTGTGAGGAAAGCGCACGCAGTTTAAGGAAGAGAGTGCCCAAGGCACTCACGTGGGCAGTGTTAGCTCACGCGGCTTAGCTGCCACTTGGCAACACGGTGGGCAGAGGTTCGAAATGCCAAGGCCCTTCGAGGGCTCCTTTGAGGTATGCACTCCGACTTCGATATTTGCGGGGGTCAATTAAAATTTTTGCTTGCTAAGGTTTGATTATGATTTTTGTGGGAGATATAAGGTTGAGCAAGCTTTAATATTTTAATAAGGTTTGATATTTGATTAATGTGAGATATTGCCTAAGAAAGCTTTGTGATTATTTTTTAGTGCAAAAGTGTTGAAAGGAAGGATATAAAATATTTGATTTATTTTATGGTATAAGTGGTTTGTGGAGTGACAAGGTTATGCAATGTTTTGATTTATTTTATTTTATGGTACAAGTGGTTTTAGGAGTGATAAGGAAGTTGTGCATTAATTCTTAAGAAGGTTTTCTAATTAAAAGCCTTGGTGAATATTATTGTGAAGTGGAGTAATGTTGATTATTTTGTGATCTTCTAACCCTTGTGAAGATTGGCAAAAGAATATTGTGATTGTGGCAGATTTCCAAAGAGGCTTCTTCATCTTCATAAAAGGTATGGGCACATTCTCCTATTGATTGATTATGGTGGTTGATTTCTGAAAATATCTTTGGAGTGAAAAGGATTGATTGTGGTTTCCTTTTTGAAAGTGATTGGTTTAATGCTTCAAGGTTTTCTGGATTGAGAGTTGTGATTAAACCTTGTTTTATAAGCATTGTTGTTGGAGCCCATTGGTTGTGCAAAGAACTTGAACTTGAGTTAGAAGAGAACATGAGTATCATTGTTATGTGAGATTTGTTGTTGAGCATTGTTGGAAACATTTTGAGTTGATTGATACATGCTTGGACTAGGGTTTGTGAGAAAGGGTTGTTCATTGAGGTGATTGGTTGAGTTGAGTTGATTGAGCCTAGTCAAGTGGATGCATGTGGTTGTTCAAGTTCCATAAAACAAACTATTCTATATTCTTTATTTGAGTTGAGATTGAGATTTGAGAATAGAACATATAGAGTCTCTAACAATTCTCTTTATGCTTCTATGAGATTGATTTGAGTTGAGATTGGGATTTGAGTATAGAACATATAGAGTCTCTAACAATTATCTTTATGCTTCTATGAGATTGATTTGAGTTGAGATTGGGATTTGAGTATAGAACATATTGAGTCTCTAACAATTCTCTTTATGCTTCTATGAGATTGAGTTGAGATATTGATTGAGCATTAAGTATAGAACATATTGAGTCTCTAACAATTCTCTTTATGATTCTATGAGATTGGACAAGTTATGTGTGAGCTTGTTAAGTAGATTTGAGACAAGTCTTTGAGAAGGCTTGTGGACTGATTTTGAGTAAGCTTTTGTGGAAGCTTGCTATGCAGATTTGAGCAAGTCCTAGAGAGGAATTATTGAGCAGATTTGGACAAGTTCTGTGTGGACCTGTTGAGCATATTTGGACAAGTTCTATGTGGAGCTTGTTGAGCAGATTTGGACAGGTTCTGTGTGGACCTATTGAGCAGATTTGAGCAGGTTCGTGGTGTGGACATGTTGAGCAGATTTGGACAAGTTCTGAGTGAGCTTGTTGAGAATATTTGAGAAGGTTCTGAGTGAACCTATTGAGATAGAGCTTTGGAGGTGACAGAGTATAGAGGATAGAGTCTTAGTGGATAGAGATCCAGTAGCCAGGATAATTGAAGATAGATCTGAGTGAGGAGTCTTCAAGTGGAGAGAGATCCACTAGTCAGTGCAGTAGAGAGACAGAGTCTTCTAGAAGATCACTAGCTAGAGTAGAAGGGGAAAGAGTTCTCCTGTGGAAGAGATCCATGAACTTGAGATTAGGGGATCAACATCTCCTTTGGATAGAGGTCCATAAATATTGTAATTGGGAAGGATTCCCAAAGAGATTGATTGAGAAAATTTTAGTAAAATATTTTCTCCGTGGAGTAGCCCACATTGGGTGAACCACGTAAATTGTGGTGTCTCTATTGTGTATGGTGTTTTGTGCATTTCTTTGATTACTGCTATTGATATTGCTATCTATACACTGCATAATATTGAATTGAAAGAAAAAGTAAAAAGGGGTCTTATATTGTTCACCCCCCTCTCAGTATAAGCTTGTGTTCTTCAATTGGTATCAGAGTGGGTTCCTTCAGAAGAGTTTGACAGCTTGAAGGAAAAGCGGTCTAAGAACACAATGGATCAAAAGGATCAAAGAGACAGACCCTTCAATAATGCAGTACTAATATTTGATGGAAGTGACTTCTTATATTGGTGTATGTTGATGAGATTTTACTTGATGGCACTTGGCAATGAAGTTTGGGATGCAGTGGAACTTGGATATGATTCAACAACCAATCCTCCTACAGATAAGGAAGGTAAGCTTCTAATGCATGCAAATTCAAGAGCTATGAATGCAATTATAAAAGGGTTGCATAGATCAGAATCTATGAAGGTTATGGAATGTAAAATAGCAAAAGAAATGTGGGAACTTCTGCATGAAATATATGAAGGAGATAAAGGAGTCAGAATGGCTAAGATCAAAAATCTCAAAGGAGAATTTGAGAACCTAAGAATGAGGGATGATGAAAACATTCGTGACTATCTCAACAAGGTTGATGAACTTGTACATGAGATGAAAGGTCTTGGAATGAAGGTTGATGAATCTGATGCTTGTGATAAGATCTTGAGGACTCTTCCAAAAAGGTATAGTGAAAAGGTTTCTGCTATAGAAACATCAATTGATAGTGATTCTTTGACAAGGAATTCTTTGCTTGGCATGCTTACTACTTTTGAGATAAGAACAAAAGATCCTATTCCTCCGAAAGAAGTTGCTTTCAAAGTAGACAAAAATAAAAAGGGAAAGAAGATAGAATCAAGCAGTGAGTCATCCAATGATGAAGAAGCAAATTATGGCAGAAGAGATAGAGGTTCCAGAAGACCCATAGATCTAAGATCTATCAAATGTTTCAATTGTGGATGGTATGGACACTATGCAACAGAATGCAAAGAGCCAAAGAACAACAATGATGAAGAAAAATAGGATCATAGATACAGGGAATCAGAAAGACACAGGTACCAGAAGAAAAGCAAGGATGGACAAAGCAGACAAGGAAAGAAGTTCTTCCAGAGACAAAAGAGAAGCTACTATGCGGAAAATGCAAGTAAGTACTCAATTGATAGTGATGCTAGTTTTTCAGACAATGATAGAGATGAAGTCCTATTTATGGTTAAAGAGAAAGATCCAGTTAAGAAAAGGACTCCAGTTATTCTCAAGTGTTTTAGATGTGGTAAATTTGGACATCTTGAAGATGATTGCACTAGGGATGGTTATAGTTTCAGTGATGATGATTTTGAAGATGCACTTGAAAGACCAGATGAGAATCTTCTAATGGCTTTGGAAGATAAAGAAAGTGATCCTATAGAAGACAAGTCAAAAGGAAGTAATGATAAGGACAAAGGCAAAAAAATAGAATATTATTCAATAGAGAATGGTTATGATCTCAAGGGAGAACTTATCTATGCCCTTGACATAGTAAAGAAGGTTAGAAAGCAACACTCCAAGCTTGAAAGTCAGTTTCAAGAATGTGATGAAGAAAGGTTATTGCTCATAGAGGATTTAGAGAAGTCAAAGGCTAAGGCAAGCAAGTTCAAGGATAAGTTAGAAGCAAAGATTTTGGAATGTGAGAAGTTAGCACAAGAAGTGGCTACTCTAAAAGAAGACTTAAAGGACTCCAAGATCAAGATGAAGAGTTTCACAAATAGCTCTAAGAACTTGGATAAGTTCATCTATGGACAACAACGAACATCATGTTCAATAGGTCTTGGCTTTGGAAAGGTTCAAAAGAAATAGGAAAAAGAATCTACTTCAAGTCTTGATGAAGAAGAAACTTCAGAAGAAGATACATCAGAAGAAGATAGTTTAAGTGAAAGTGGGACATCAGAGGATGAGTTGGACAACAAAGAGTTCAACAAAGAGAGGAACAATGCACAAAGAAGATACAGATGGAACAACAATCAGACAAGGAGACCAATGAGGTCAAGACAAGGAGGCTTCAATGGAAGATGCTTTTCATGTCACAGGTTTGGACACATGGCTTCACAGTGCAGGACTCATGAAAGACATGTATATGGAAAAGAACAACTTTTCCAAGGTTATTGCTACTCATGCAATGGTTTTGGTCACAAGGCAATGAATTGCAGGATTAATGACAGAAGAGGATATGGCTTCACTAGGAGAAATCCTAAGACAATTGCACATCCAAGGAATAATAACATTAAGTGTTATAAGTGCAATAATGATGGTCACATAGCAAGATGGTGTAGAGCAAATATGAACAGGACAGGAATATGAACAGAAACATGAATATGAATAGAAACAAGAAGATGAACAGGAATAGAGACTCGAAAAAGAATAGAGACTCAAAAGAATAAGAACAAGAACAAGGATGAGAACCAGAACAGGAACATGGATGAGAACAAGAACAAGAACAGGAATAGAAGTGACGACAGGAACAGGGATGATGACTTGGAAAGAAATAGTGAGAGGATTCAAAAGACTCACAGAAGAAGAGAGAAAGATAAAGGCATAGATCTATGCTTTTGGGGAGTAGAAATACTCCCACCCCAGAATTAACCACCTCATGTGGAGGTGGGGGAGGGGCTAAGCTAAGAGGCTCATTCTTAGCCCCGAGCCCCAAAGGTGACCCTTTGCCATTGATGTCAAAGGGGAGAGATTTGTGTATTGGGGAGAGATTTGATATGAGGATTTGATATTTGAGAGAGCATTGAGCCAGGGGGAGCAAAGTCCCAGGAGGAACCAAAAAGAAGGTCGAGGTTTCAGTAAAATGAATATGGGTTGCCATCAATGACAAAGGGGGAGATTGTTGGACATTTTGAGTCCCTAAGCTAAAAGTTGTCATTGATGTCAAAAGGACCTATGTAAGTAAGCACTATGATTTTTCTCCACAAAGAGCTTCATGAGAAGCAAAGGTTTTGATCAAAGGTTCTAGAAGGGATGCATGGCATTTGGTTCCAAAAGGAGCTTCAAGGGAAGCTTAGCAAAAGGTTTTTATGAAAACCAAGGAAGGCAAGGAAAGGTTTTATTTAAAACCAATGGATGGCAGATTTGAAATGGGTTTTTCTTAAAACCCAAGTTGGCTTTTCGTTTCATCGAAAAAGGTGCCCCGGTGATGGAGAAATTTAATTTTAAAGGTTTAGTTTAAATTTTAATTTATTTAAAATTTAAAATTAAAATTAAAAAAATTTCCCTCCTTTCTTATTGGCGCCTCCAACGTCATGAGGGCAATGTTAAAAGGGCCGACGTATTCGCATTGAAGGATGGCTTATATAAATAAGCCAAAGGTTTTCCATTTAATAAACCTAAGTCGTGTCGCATGATTTTCGAAAACCCAAAGTATTTCTGCATCCGAATATTGCACAACAAATTTCGTGGAGTGTGACATGGGCAGTCAAGTCGTGGACGGTCAAATTTTTGGTGCCTTGTGAGGAAAGCGCACGCATTTTAAGGAAGAGAGTGCCCAAGGCACTCACGTGGGCAGTGTTAGCTCACGCGGCTTAGCTGCCGCTTGGCAACATAGTGGGCAGAGGTTCGAAATGCCAAGGCCCTTCGAGGGCTCCTTTGAGGTATGCACTCCAACTCCGATATTTGCGGGGGTAAATATTTTAATTAAAATATTTGCTTGCTAAGGTTTGATTATGATTTTTGTGGGAGATATAAGGTTGAGCAAGCTTTAATATTTTAATAAGGTTTGATATTTGATTAATGTGAGATATTGCCTAAGAAAGCTTTGTGATTATTTTTTAGTGCAAAAGTGTTGAAAGGAAGGATATAAAATATTTGATTTATTTTATGGTATAAGTGGTTTGTGGAGTGACAAGGTTATGCAATGTTTTGATTTATTTTATTTTATGGTACAAGTGGTTTTAGGAGTGATAAGGAAGTTGTGCATTAATTCTTAAGAAGGTTTTCTAATTAAAAGCCTTGGTGAATATTATTGTGAAGTGGAGTAATGTTGATTATTTTGTGATCTTCTAACCCTTGTGAAGATTGGCAAAAGAATATTGTGATTGTGGCAGATTTCCAAAGAGGCTTCTTCATCTTCATAAAAGGTATGGGCACATTCTCCTATTGATTGATTATGGTGGTTGATTTCTGAAAATATCTTTGGAGTGAAAAGGATTGATTGTGGTTTCCTTTTCGAAAGTGATTGGTTTAATGCTTCAAGGTTTTCTGGATTGAGAGTTGTGATTAAACCTTGTTTTATAAGCATTGTTGTTGGAGCCCATTGGTTGTGCAAAGAACTTGAACTTGAGTTAGAAGAGAACATGAGTATCATTGTTATGTGAGATTTGTTGTTGAGCATTGTTGGAAACATTTTGAGTTGATTGATACATGCTTGGACTAGGGTTTGTGAGAAAGGGTTGTTCATTGAGGTGATTGGTTGAGTTGAGTTGATTGAGCCTAGTCAAGTGGATGCATGTGGTTGTTCAAGTTCCATAAAACAAACTATTCTATATTCTTGATTTGAGTTGAGATTGAGATTTGAGAATAGAACATATAGAGTCTCTAACAATTCTCTTTATGCTTCTATGAGATTGATTTGAGTTGAGATTGGGATTTGAGTATAGAACATATAGAGTCTCTAACAATTCTCTTTATGCTTCTATGAGATTGATTTGAGTTGAGATTGGGATTTGAGTATAGAACATATTGAGTCTCTAACAATTCTCTTTATGCTTCTATGAGATTGAGTTGAGATATTGATTGAGCATTAAGTATAGAACATATTGAGTCTCTAACAATTCTCTTTATGATTCTATGAGATTGGACAAGTTCTGTGTGAGCTTGTTAAGCAGATTTGAGACAAGTCTTTGAGAAGGCTTGTGGACTGATTTTGAGTAAGCTTTTGTGGAAGCTTGCTATGCAGATTTGAGCAAGTCCTAGAGAGGACTTATTGAGCATATTTGGACAAGTTCTATGTGGACTTGTTGAGCATATTTGGACAAGTTCTGAGTGAGCTTGTTGAGAATATTTGGATAGGTTATGTGTGGACCTATTGAGCATATTTGAGCAGGTTTTGTGTGGACTTGTTGAGCATATTTGGACAAGTTTTGAGTGAGCTTGTTGAGCAGATTTGAGAAGGTTATGAGTGAACCTATTGAGACAGAGCTTTGGAGGTGACAGAGTATAGAGGATAGAGTCTCAGTGGATAGAGATCCAACAGCCAGGACAATTGAAGATAGATCTGAGTGAGGAGTCTTCAAGTGGAGAGAGATCCACCAGTCAGTGCAGTAGAGAGACAAAGTCTTCTAGAAGATCACTAGCCAGAGTAGAAGGGGAAAGAGTTCTCCTGTGGAAGAGATCCATGAACTTGAGATTAGGGGATCAACATCTCCTTTGGACAGAGGTCCATAAACATTGTAATTGGGAAGGATTCCCAAAGAGATTGATTGAGAAAATTTTAGTAAAATATTTTCTCCGTGGAGTAGCCCACATTGGGTGAACCACGTAAATTGTGGTGTCTCTATTGTGTATGGTGTTTTGTGCATTGCTTTGATTACTGCTATTGATACTGCTATCTATACACTACATAATATTGAATTGAAAGAAAAAGTAAAAAGGGGTCTTATATTGTTCACCCCCCCTCTCAGTATAAGCTTGTGTTCTTCAAGTTTTTTTATTTTTTTTAATAAGTCAGAATAGAAGGAAAAGTCTACCATTGCCATGGATTTAAAAAAAAAACTTGAGTCTTTTAGGATGAAGAAACATTGCTTAAATAGTACTTTAAAGCTTATTCATTCATCAAGGAAAATATATCTCAAACAAAACTACATTATTAAAGGCTTTAGTTATTTGTAAACTTCTTGAATGATGGTGAGAGTTAGCATTTTGGAACCAATTGATTTTGAGCCTTTTTATAATACTTTGTCATCATTTATGAATATTGGCCGACTTTAATACTTTGTCATCATTTATGAATATTGGCCGAATTAATTAATTAAATTAAATCAATTATGAATATTGGCCGAATTAATTAATTAAATTAAATCAACTTCTTGAATGGTTGTGAGAGTTAGCATTGTGGAACCAATTGATTTTGAGCCTTTTTATAATACTTTGTCATCATTTATGAATATTGGCCGACTTTAATACTTTGTCATCATTTATGAATAGTGGCCGACTTTAATACTTTGTCATCATTTATGAATATTGGCCGAATTAATTAATTAAATTAAATCAAATATAATTAAAAAGGTTTTTTTTAAGTAACATATGGCACAATTTTTAGGGCGGATGGCAGGACAAACTAGCGGACGCAACGCGTGAGCGTGGTCGATGCATGCAATGGGTTCGTGTTTCAAGGCACTGCCAAGTGGAGCGCAGTCAACATGGAGGACGAATGCCAAGGGGCATCTCAAGGGCCTAGCTGAGTCGCTTCTAATGATGTGTGTTTACCTTGATAAAGGATATTTACGCTTTCACTTGGCATATGTGGGACTAAATCGCAGTAGAAAATAAATTTGTTTATTCATGTTACTTCATCTCTGGCAGATATCAAGTTCATCAGCGGTGGTAGGGTGTTTTGATTCCCTCTGTTAGCAAAATAGCCACGCCATGATCACCATTTTTTTCATCACTCATAGGGCACGAATTTTAAACCATTGTTTATAGATTTCAAAGCATCGTCAACTGGTACAATTAGCCATTAATATACGAAATGCAGCTTGTCGAAGCGAGAATAACTCTGACAATGTTTGGAGGAGTGCAAAAGCATCTGATGGGTGAAAGCAAAGTTCCTGTACGAGGAGTACAAATAAGAGAATATTTAGAAGAGCAAGGAATGGAACACACCATATGCAAAAGAGGCGTTGATCTAGAAATTAATATGATTGCTTGGGCAGCGGGATATTTCACACTCCTGGTTTCATCATGATCTCGGAATAGGTCAAAAGTTCAAGAAATAGATCGCAGGAATATTGGCTTTTGATTCACACAAATTTTTGTAGTCCGTTGTGCTCATTTTTGCGCCTAGGAACATCTATAATTTGTATAAGCAAGAAATGGCTCTATTGAGGGGGTAGAAAGCATGGCGAAGCTCATATTTGAAGGCGCAATGGACGCATGCAAATATTTTAGGCGAAGATTAGAAAATTGTGTTGTAATGCTTCAAGTGACTCGATTACTTGTCATTCCTGCTCCGTTATGTGCAAACAGAATACGATTCCACAGATTTGTTTGACCTCTATAATATATATGCTCTAGGATGCTCTAACCATATGGCCATCTTTGGCATCTTATACTTCTAATATTTATGTCCTCATAGTTGGATTAAACAAAGTTGACCCATGTTCACCTGGTTATGTATATCACTATTTGAATACAATCGAGGTATAGAAGACTCTCCATGTAAATGTGTACAGAAGTCACGATCATGTTCCGATATATCATAGAATGATGTGCTCAAAAAACGATCCTAAGCATGATAATGATGAATTTTGTTCAATTCAATACTGGTTTTGATGGCATAGAAGGAGTTGAAATCCTGTTAAATTCGAGTGTTTCCTTGGCTATGGTGTAAGCTCGTTGGGGAATGGTGATGGGCGTAGTTTTTTTGTGTGTCCATTATAGTTATAGTCCTGTCATGATATCATATGCGGACCACAAATGCTACATGGTTTTTCAAGTATGTTTCAAAGTGGAAGATGTTGGCCTATGGAATCATAATACCAATCCACAAAGAATCGTCTAGATACAATTTTATTTTTTGCATGTGGTCGTGATAGACTGCGCTAAGCTCCAGAATTTATAAGCTATAAACATAAAATTCAAAAAATTTAAAAAGTTGGAGTTGCTTCGCGCTTATTTGGTGGATCTGGGTTGGTGAAGCATTATGTGGCTCTCCTTACTCTTCCAAATTGCGGAAGGTTGGGCCAAAGCTTGTGTGTTCTCGTTACTCTCGTCCAAATCGCTGAAATTGTAGCCATGGTTGTATGCGTTGATTGGCTTACGAAATATGTTGTATGAGCTCGTTTATTTATATAATTCGGTATCCCGTGATTAAGAAACTGAAGCCTCCAATCATAGCGAAATCAGAGATAAAAGCGTTATTGAAAATTTTGAGGGCATTGCAGTTACAAATGGAGGAATTGAAGCGTTAGGAAACCAAACGAGTGGGAGGGAAACGAAACTAAATAGGAAATCTTAAATATCCATCGAAACCAACGAAAGAAAGGTCAAAAATACTTGGAGGCAAGAGCGTGAAGACGAGTTGGAAATTGGAAGTTGTTGGATAGAAGTTGCACCTTGTACTCCGGATAGAGAAGTTTTTTTTTCTGAATAAAGTTGTTTCATTGAATATATTTTTGGCTTCATGTATTAATTTTATTAAGTAGTGTTCATGCATGCAGATGGTGGCATTATTTAATGTTTTAATATATGATTTATTTCCTTCGAAGCTTGCACTTAATCTGATTTAGATTGTGTGAATGCAGGTCTAATTAGATTAAGTTTTGATATTCGAAAACGTCTTCTTCTCTGCAAATTAGGGTGAAGCTTAGTTTACAGTAGCTTACCATATTTTTGGTTCTACGCTTTTACTTCTATTTTGTTTAGCTTTTAACCTTAGCTTTTGCATTTTATTTTTTTTAAGTTTCTTCAAATAAGCAAAGCCCTAAAAATGTTTCACATGCTTTTCGACATTTTACACTAGAAATTAATATTAGGGTTTTAATTAATCAAATTTTCCAAATAATCATTTTTACTAAGGTTAAAACATTAATTTATTTAAGACATTTTCTAAGGTTTTAAATTCAAATTTGTTGCACTCCACAGGTTTTATTATTTCAAAATTTGGTTAACAAACGAAGATAAAACTTGATTAACAAATGAAGATAAAATTTAATTAACAAAAAAAGATAAAATTGGCTTAACAATCGAAGATAAAGATAAAATTGGCTTAACAATCAAAGATAAAATTTGGTAAAGATAAATTTGATTAAAAATTTGAGATAAAATCAATTAAAATCAAATTTTTAAAGGTTAAAATCAAATTTCCAAGGTTGTTAGTTGCTCAATAATTTCACATTTTCACAAATCCCATGAACTAAATCATTGCAAATCAAATCAACACCAAAACAGGCCCCTTGTTAACAGGTATATGCAACACTGAGGTTTCTAATTAATTTTTAGCATTTCATATTTTTTACTAAGCATTGCACGTAGATTAACACATTAAATAGAACCTTGGTAAAATCACAAATATTTCCTTGCAAGAGAGGATATCCCGGCAGAATCCTGACTATGAGTATATTCTTGTAATTGGACAAAAATATCATTCAACAGTCTTAAACTTCTATTAAAATTGGGAGTATCCATCTTTGACTTACGTCCCATGCTAGAGATTGCCTGAATCACCGCTACTAATATCAAGCTTCTAGATGACCAGTCTCATGTTCACTATCACTAACATCCTTAAGATGAATGCATCTTCTTTGGGTAGTCTCAATTGCATCAAGTCTAGCAGTGATTCCTCTTAGCATTTTAGCTATATTTGTTGGTTAGTATCCCAAACCATATGGTCTTCCTCTTCCATATAATGTCATCTTTTCTCCTCAAGTGCATATTCTAAAAAAATTCTGCTCTAATACCAAATGATGCATTCTAAAGGAGGGGTTTCAGTGAAGAAATGTCTCCTTTAGTAACAACTTTCACAAAATACTTCTAAGCCTGAAGCAATAGAACCTGGACCATCATCCAAACTTGATAAATTTAGCACTGGAATAGCACTTAAGCTTTCATTTCAATAATGCCATTATTCTTGACTTGTTTGAATGGCAAGAAACATGAACAACCATTGATTAATCGGAAAATAATCTGATGGCAATTAATTGAATGGCACGAACAGCACAATCTCATTTACTTGAATTGCACTCTTATCTCCACTTGAATGGCACAATCTCGTTCACTTAAATGACACTCATTTTTTACCCAAATGGCAGTTCTTACTTTGAACGGCAGGTTGACTTGAATGGTAGTGTTCCCTTCCCCTTGAATGGCACTTCTACTTAACAACACTTCCACTTGAACAACACTCATGCTCTCGCTTGAATGACACATCCACTCGAATGGCAATGGTCCTTTTCCCTTAAACGATACTCATGCTTCTACTTGAATAGCACTTCACTCGAACATTCTCCACTCAAATAGCATGGAACTTTCCACTTGAACGTTATTCATATTTTCCCAATTGAATTATGGAACATCGACCAACTCTCTACACTATCAACCCTTGAAATGAAAATTGACTATAATTACTGGGTTCAAATGTCAATCTCCATGACATCTCTACTTAGACTGTAACCACTCTTCACCTGCAACATGCACGAATACTAGCCTATGCAATCTACAACATACAATGCAATCACCATTCAAACATATGAATAGAACAAATTCGAGGTGGAAAGTTAATGTTATTACCAATAAGCCTATTGGTTGTACACAACATATTGCAATTGGACGTCTATCCACAGACCTCCTCTTCCTTTTCTTCTATCTCTCTTATATTTCTCTAGGCTTGCCTTTTCCTCTTCTTTTTTTGTTGATTCCTCTTCCTCTTTCTCTTCCTCTTTTCTTCTCTTCTTTTCCTTTTCCTCTTCTCTTCCCCATGTATGTCATCCTCTCTTCTCATGCAAGAAAGGGTTTCCTTTATGCATATAGGAGATAGCTACAAATAGGTGGCAACTACCTTGCTTGTAATCGTCTTCATGTATGGATGCTCCCGCATCACAATGTTACAATCATGACTAAAAAAAATGGATCATGTTCCAATCCCATATAGCCAATTTTGAAAACATTATAATATACAAACTTATAATGTAATATTTCTCCCCAAAAAAATAGAACACTATAACACAATCATGATTAAAACAAGTAGATCATGTTTCAACCCCATAGTAACCTGTTCACAAAAAACTATAAAATGCAAATTTATAATGTACTTTTCCTCCAACAAAAATTAGAAAAAAATCAAATTATATATCCACTTGCAAAATTGATAGCGATAAATAAATGAAATATTATGGTTATATATGAAGGGAAGCTAAGGTGCAAAAAAATAGCTTCCAAATGTAAATCTACCACGGAGAGAATGCACAATTTTTAACTTTTCAACAATGTTACAGTTAAATGCACATTAACATTAAATTTCAGATTTTCAGAGAATGAGAGAATCAACATAACAGAAAATCACAACATAAAATATACGTGGGGAAAAACTCGAAAAACCCCACACTCCAAACGCAAGAACAAATTGTATTATCAGCAACAATAATGGTTACAATACAATGCTCTGTTCTGACTTTCAGGATTCTTCTCCAAATGTGTAGAATCTGGCATAATTCCGGCAGCATAACAGTATCCTCAAAAACTTCAACCTGCAATTAACTTTACAATGGCAAAGAGGCATATAAATAAACCTCACATGAAGAAACTTGGTGCCCAAGACTTTCCAAAAACACAACTCAATGCCTAGCTCATGATTCCACAATTCAGGGAATCTTTCATGGTTTACAAAGCACAATTTTTTGGCTTTTTCAAAACCCAACACACATCTCCATAAAATCTGCCATTAATATCATGTAGAAAGTCCTACAAATCAGCTACCTTATCTTGCATAGGTTGGCATATCCACAAAAAAGCTACAACTGCCATAATCTGTTATTCATGACTCTTATTTTGTCATAGTTCAACATAGCAAGTTGTCATAAATCGTTTCATGGAAAATTATGACAAAAGCCACCAATTTAGTCACAAAAATAGGACTTCCAAAGTGGACGCCTACCTTCTAAAAAAAACTTGCAAGTGATACATATCATATGCCATGTAGGATGACACCTCATCTGTGGATCCCATAATATGATATTCACTTTGGTAGGCTAAAACATTAGCATAAATAAAATAAATAATTCACCACATATACTAATTAAATGTGCATAGGGACTCTAAGGTTGAGACACCTTAATCCCAACATTCTCCCACTTGTCAAAGACCCGTTAAGAGTCATCTGAATCAAAAGCTCAGGGCCCCAAGGCCCATGGAATCGAAACACCATCTGAACTTCTTCGTGCCTACTGGCTTCGTCAGTGCATCAGCAACATTCCTCAAAGTGTCAATTTTCTCCAATTTCACCTTCCCATATTCTACCATATCACGAACAAAATGATATCATACATCAATGTTCTTTGTTCTGGCATGGAAGGTAGGATTTTTTGCTAAGAAAATGGCACTCTGACTATCGCAACAAATCATAATTTGTCCTGCATAAAAACCAATATCTAAACACAACCTCTTAAGCCAAATGGCTTCCTTACAAGCATGAGTGGTTGTCATGTACTCTGCTTCAATCGTGGACAAAGAGACTACATCTTGTCACTTACTCATCCAGCTAATTACGCCACCAAACATCGTGAACACATAGCCACTGGTGGATCTTATACTGTCAATGTCACCAGCACAATCTGAATCCACAAATCCATGAATACACACTGAATTTCAATGTCCAAAAGGATAACCATGAAAACATAGGGCATACTCAGAAGTACCCCGTAAATATCTGAACACTCGCTTAACTGCATTCCAATGTACCCGTCCAGGATTAGCCATAAATTGACTAAGGACTCCCACTGCTTGGGCAATGTTTGGCCTCGTACAGACCATAGCATACATTAGGCTGCCAATAGCACTCGCATAAGGAACATTGGTCATTTCCTCCATCTCAATAGGATATTTTGGACAATCCTCAACTGATAGCTTCGTTCCTCACAACACAGGAACTACCATGGATCTGCAAGCTGACATGTTGAATCTCTCCAACACATAATTAACATACTTGCTTTGGATTAACCAAAGCTTTCTACTAGTTCTATCTCTTCTTATCTCCATTCCCAAAATGTACTTGGTTTCACCTAAATCTTTCATTTCAAACTGTGTTAACTGATATTTGAGGTCAGAAATCAAACTTTTATTATTCCCAAAGAATAACATATCATCAACATATAAACTGATAATGAGAATGGGACCATTGTCAGTTTTGATATAAACACAATGGTCATATTTAGACCTCTGAAACCCCAAACTCAACACATAGGTATCAAACTTTTGGTACCACATTCTAGGAGATTGTTTTAAACCATATAGATATTTTTTCAACTTGCAAACAAGATTTTCTTTACGTTTTTAAACGAAATGCTCTGGTTGTGACATATAGATTTCTTCCTCTAACTCACCTAAAAGGAATGTTGTCTTCACATCCATATGCTCAATATCCCAGTCATAAGTTGCTGCAAGTGATAACAGAAATCAAATGGATGTCAGCTTGGCTATAGGAGAGAATATTTCACCATAATCAATTTCCTCCACCTGTGAATACCCCTTCGCGACCAACCATTCTTTATGCTTCTCAACACTACCATCAAGACCATATTTCTTCTTGAACACCCATTTTCATCCAACGGGTTTTCGTCCTTCAGGAAAAGGTACCAGATCCCAAGTGTTATTTTTCTTGAGTGCAACCATCTCTTCATCCATGGATCTCATCCAGGAATCTGCATCATTCATACCCATAGGCTCTATTACAGATTTAGACTCATCAGTGTTAGCAATCAAAGCAAAAATACAATTGGAATTTAACAATGAATATTCAAACCTATTCGGTGAATATCCAAATCTATCCGGTTGCCACATTTTTCGTGTAGACCTCCTCACCAACTGAGGTTAAGGTTCTTCCTCTTCTTCAAAAATTTCAAAGCTGCTTGAGCTCTCCTCATCATCAGGTCCTTCAAGAGCTCGTAGTTATTTTTTCATCGGAGTAAGTGGGATCTGTACTACCTCCTTCTCTTTCTTCTCTTCCTCTGGTTGCAACTAAATAGTTGAAGGTTTCATCTCTCTGAAAACCACACTTCTGCTGTATAAAACCTTCTGTGCAACTAGATCCCAAAGCTTGTACCCCTTCACACTGACACCATAGCTGATAAAAATACATTTAACAGCTTTGTTCTCCAACTTAGACCATTTTTCTTTCGAAACATGAGCATACGCTTTGCAACCAAAAACTCTAAGATGTCTCAATGAAGGCTTTTTACCATACCATGCCTCCATGGGTGTCTTTTCAACAAGTGCCGATGTAGGAGATCTGTTAATCAGATAACAAGTCGTGGTAACTGCTTCAGCCCAAAATTTTTGTTCAAGGCCAACACCACTCTGCATATCCTAGCCCTCTCCATCAACGTCCTGTTCATCCTTTTTGTAAATCCATTTAGTTGTGGGGTATATGGAGTTGTCATATGTCTCTCAATCCCATGGTCCTTACAAAACCTGTCGAATTCTTCCAAACAAAACTCACTGCCATTGTCAGTCCTCAAAACTTTAATCTTTCTATCAATCTCATTTTCAACCAAATATTTAAACTCTTTAAAACGACTAAATATTTCAGCCTTACTCTTGAGGAAATATACAAATGTCCTTCTACTGTAATCATCTATGAAAGATACAAAATATACAGATTTTGATAACGAAGGAACATTAACAGGACCAAACACATCTGCATGAATATAATCCAAAATCCAAGAAGACTTATGAGAACTATTGTAAAAAGAAACACGGTTTTATTTTCCATATACACAATGTTCGTAAAATTTGAACTCGAGATTACAATCATCAAGACCTTCAACAAGGCTTTTATTTTTTAGGCCTCTAAGACCCTTCTCACTAATGTGACCAAGTCATTGGTGCCATAACATTGTCTTCTCCGCTGGAAGATTCATTTCCAAAGCATTGGCACCCTTAGGTACCCAGTGAGCACGACCATCAGATGTAGACACAACTATCTTCTTTTCAGTATGATCTGATGGTGAGGATGAAGAATCCAAAGATATCTTCTACTTCGGTATTTCATAAGAACTATTGCACTGAATAGTGCATGCATCCAGCTTGTACAAAGTGTCGATCCTGACACCCTAAGCCAACACCATACCTCCTCTAGTCATCTTGCATCCTCCACTCAATAAACCAATTTGCACACCCACATCATTTAGTTTACTTACAGAAAGTAGGTTTCATGCCAAACCAGGGATATGCAGAACACCATTGATCCCCTTCACTCTGCTATCAGGGAATCGTATCTTGACTCTTCCTCGGCCAAAAATATTTAGATGAGAGTCATCACCAAGATACACCTTTCCACCGTCATATTCTTCATACTTTGAGAACCAACCTCTATGAGAGGTCATGTGAAAAGATGCTCCCGAATCAATTAACCACACATCTTCTGATGCATGTGTTGCCAAGGCTACTACAAATGCATCACCACCATCCTCAGAGGATTTATTAGTATCAGAATCAGAGACGGGTTTATTTTTCTTCTTCTCCTCCTCCTTGCATTCTTTTCAAAAATGACAGGTCTTGTCGCAGTTCCAATATTTTGCCTTGCACTTTTTATTGGGAGACTTAGATCTCCCCAGGGACTTTGACTTCGACTTCTTGTCCTTCTTCTTGCCTTTTTCCTTCAATCTACCTCGAGCAACAAGGGCCTCCTTGGCCATATCAAAATATTTCCTTTGTATCTCCTCAGATAACAACGAAGCAACCACATCATCCATCATGAAAGTGGTTGTAGTACTCCCAATAGCCATCACCAGGTGGTCCCATGAGTCTGAGAAAGAACATAACATAAGCATGCAACGGTCTTCATCCTCGATCTTCACACCAATAGACCCCAGTTGTGCAACAATCATATTGAAGGCATTCAGGTGATCAGCAATGGCTCCTCCTTCCTCCATCTTCAGAGAATATAGCTTCTTTCTCAAGAACAACTTATTCACCAAGGATTTCCCTTGATAAATATCACCCAGTTTCTTCCAAAGACTCGTTGCAGTCTTCTCCTCATGGACGTTCATGAGAACAGAATCAGCCAAACAAAGTCTGATCAAACCCTTGGCTTTCCTATCCATTAGATCTCAATCTTCTTGTTTTATTCCTAATGGTATAGTTCCAGATATGGCATCCCACAGATCTCTATCCATGAGCATATCCTCCATTTTTAATTTCCATAACTCAAAATTACTTCCTTTAAACTTCTCTATCTCAATCCTTCCATATGTGTTTGCCATCTTACAACTGCAACAAGATTATCAACCAGGAAAAAATTCTGCAAAACTCCCACTAAAACTAGATTAGCACAAAAAACCCTCTACCCAACAAAGATAACAAAACTGGACAGGATTTGATACCAACTGAAGGGAAGCTAAGGTGCGGGAAAACATATTCCAAATGTAAATCTACCACGGAGAGAATGCAGGATTTTTAACTTTTCAACAATGTTACAGTTAAATGCACATTAACAGTAAATTTCAGATTTTCAGAGAATGAGAGAATCAACATAACAAAAAATCACAACACAAAATATACGTGGGGAAAAACTCGAAAAACCCCACACTCCAAACGCAAGAACAGATTGTATTATCAACAACAATAATGGTTACAATACAATGCTTTGTTCTGACTTTCAAGAGTCTTCTCCAAATGTGTAGAATCTGACAGAATTCCGGCAGCATAACAGTATCCTCAAAAACTTCAACCTGCAATTAACTTTACAATGGCAAAGAGGCATATAAATAAACATCACATGAAGAAACTTGGTGCCCAAGACTTGCCAAAAATACAACTCAATGCCTAGCTCATGATTCCACAATTCTAGGAATCTTACGAGTTACAAAGCACAATTTTTTGGCTTTTTCAAAACCCAACGCACATCTCCATAAAATCTGCCATTAATATCATGTAGAAAGGCCTAAAAATCAGCTACCTTATCTTGCATAGGTTGGCATCTCCACAAAAAAGCTACGGCTGCCATAATCTGTTATTCATGACTCTTATTTTGTCATAGTTCAACATAGCAAGTTGTCATAAACTGTTTCATGGAAACTTATGACAAAAGCCACCAATTTAGTCACAAAAATAGGACTTCCAAAGTGGACGCCTACCTTCTAAAAAAAACTTGCAAGTGATACATATCATATGCCATGTAGGATGACACCTCATCTGTGGATCCCATAATATGATATTCACTTCGGTAGGCTAAAACATTAGCATAAATAAAATAAATAATTCACCACATATACTAATTAAATGTGCATAGGGACTCTAAGGTTGAGACACCTTAATCCCAACAATATATAAAAACAATAACAAAAAGGTGCATCATGAAGTGGATAAATAAAGTCCTAAAGCTTATTTATTTACAAATTGAGTATAAATCCAATTTCTAATCTATTATCTACTAAGGCCACATGGTCACAATACCTATTATAAGATGATGTTAAATTGCAAAAACTATGAAATAAGTCAAAGAAAATTATGACAATAAAATTAATATATATTTTTTATTTGGTTATGGATAAACAGATCCTACTAGCACTATATCATCACCATATTACCATGATATTTTCATGAACTACTGAATGATATTAGGTTGTGTGGCAAGATTTAAATCTAGGTTCACCCATAGGATTTGAAAATTGGTTTATTATTTGAAACTTTTCTATCCTAGCCACTTGTCCTAAGGCCCATAGACAAATTAAACTAGTATAATTATTGTATAACAATTAATATCATTTGTCATTGTAATTTGAAAGTAACAAATTTCCTTAAAAAAAAAATTCCTTAACATGCTTTTGAAAATCTTAGGAATGAAAATGTGAGTTTATGGTAAGTTTTGTTCTCTAATATGGAAAGGTTGGGGTGAAGATGGGTTCCTCACTAAGAGCAAAGGCTTGAATTATTGGCCATAAAAAGATAAGAACAAGATATGTTGAGAATTTGTATATATAATAGGGTTTCTCAAGGGGATGAACTTGGATTCCTCGAGGAGAGTAAAGATCAGAACAAGAGATGTTGAGAATTTTTATAGATAATAGGATGTCTCAAGGGGAAGAACTTGGATTCCTTGAGACTAGAGGTCTAAATTTCTAGGCATGTGAAAAGAAGAATAAGAAATGTTGGAAATTTCTAAATATAACATGGTTTCCCAAGGAGAAAGAACAACTAAAAAACTCGTTAATAAAATCAATCTAACATACAACCATGATTCTGAGAGAGATCCTTTTTCGAAACGTGAGTACCAAAGTTTCTATACTACTTTTTGAGAAAACTTGCAATGTAATTAAAAACTTTATGAATGGAAGAACTGCAACTAAAATTATGAATGGAAAAAAATGAGTTTTTGTTTTGGTTTTGAAATATATAATATTGTAATCTTATTTTTTTTAATTTAACATTAATAATTATGAGGTTTGTCAATATTTAAATGGACTTTTTTATACAAATATGTGCAAAAGTGATTACAGTGACTTAAGATCTATATAATCTTGATATCGAGTTGTATTTAAAAGTAATTAATAATAATTATGACGAGTTGGGAGCAACACCTTTTCTTGTTTTAGATCTTTGGGGAAGAATAGGCACAAAGTGCGAGTGAATAGGAAGCAAGGGCAAGCAAGGAGGAAGCCTCACATTTTCTTACTCCAAATCTTTGAGGAAATTCAAAAAATAAAAGACTCATATGATCAAAAGCTAGGTAGTATGGAAGGAAGACCATATTTGAAAACCCCAACTAGAAGTAAGGATGCACTAGCTAAAAGTATGGATTCCCAAATTGGAGACAAAAGGAAGAGCAAATATAAAGTCCAATCCAAGGACTAGATTGATGCAGGAGCATCCAGGGCAGCACAACAATCTTGCATCATCGAAAAAAAAATACAAACAAAAGAAACAAGAAAAAAATTCTAAGTTTGAAAGAAAGTTCTAAGTGTTACAATGTGTCGCGATATCGCGACACAAAAGTCGTCGCGATATCGCGACGTATTTAGAACCGTGGCGAGCGCAAAATAACTGGTCGCGATATCGCGACACAAAAGTCGTCGCGATATCGCGACGTATTTAGAACCATGGCGAGCGCAAAATAACTGGTCGCGATATCGCGACATAAAAGTTGTCGCGATATCGCGACACCAACAGTAGAACGGCGGGCACAAAATAAAGTGTCGCGATATCGCGACACTTTGGCAAACAAAGCCAAAAGCCAAAGAAGTGTCGCGATATCGCGACACTTTGGCAAGCAAAGCCAAAAGCCGAAGAAGTGTCGCGATATCGCGACACTTTGGCAAACAAAGCCAAAAGTCGAAGAAGTGTCGCGATATCGCGACACTTTGGCGAAAGAGAGCCAAAAGTAGAAAAGTGTCGCGATATCGCGACACATTGGCGAGAGAGAGCCAAAAGCAGAAAAGTGTCGCGATATCGCGACACATTGGAGAAAGAGAGCCAAAGGCAGAAAAGTGTCGCGATATCGCGACACATTGGAGAAAGAGAGCCAAGGGTAGAAAAGTGTCGCGAAATCGTGACATGTCGCGTTTTCGCGACCTGGCTAAGAAAGAGAAGACGGGTTTTTCGTGGACTATTACAGAACGACAGTTGGCGATTCCGAAGCCGTTAAGGCAGTTCCAAGTGGCGGTTCTAGAAGCCGTTAAGGTCGTTCCATGTGGCAGTTCCAAAAGCCGTTAAGACGGTTACGAACGGCGGTTGCAGCAAGAAGCCGTGATGATAAAAGGGGATTTTTCGAAGGATTCGAGAGGCTGGAAAGACGTAGATTGAGACTGCAAATGTATTTTCTTCTGTACTTTGTAATCTTTCCATGTTCTCTGAATAAAAATTGAGTTTTCTCTTATTGTAAAATTTGGCTCTCCATCAAGTGGTATCAGAGCAGCAAGATTCTGAGTGTGTGAGCAGAGCGCCGAACGTGAGGCAGCTTGCACCAGGATCTGGGGTTACGGGTTCTGAGAAACAGTGAAGCAGAATGCCGTCGCGAAGAAATCGTGGTGCTGGAAGGAACGTGGTTCCTGAAGGAGACTTTCGAGCATTGCAAGAGGCAAGTGTTGGCCTTGCAGGAAGAATTGCGTAGAGGAGTAGAGCCAAGAGGAGAAGACCACAGCGATGATGACGGAGTTGAAGACCCGTCTGAAGAAGAAGAAGAAGCAATGAGTGTCGTAGAATCGCGAATGATTAAAGCTATTTCTCAAATTGGGAAAAGGCCGAAGCTAGATGTATCCACATATTCTGGAAATTTAAATCCAGAAGAATTAATCGACTGGATTAATGACATGGAGGAATATTTCGAATATGAGGAAGTTGAAGATCCAAATCGAATTAAATTTGCCAGAACAAAATTGAAAGGCCATGCTGGCATATGGTGGAAAGGAGTGCAACTGGAAAGAAACCGGAGAGGAAAAGAAAAGATCACCAGGTGGGATCGAATGGTGGAAAAACTGAAACGGCAGTTTATTCCAGCAGATTACGAATTAGATCTGTTGAGAAAAATGCAGAGTTTGCGCCAGTCCAGCAAATCTGTTAAAGAATATACAGAAGAATTTTTTAAAATTTCTATTAGAACCGGCCATACGGAAGCAAATAAAGAGAGAGTAGCCCGTTACATTAATGGGTTGAGAACCAGCGTGCAAGAAGAATTGAGTCTGGTTCGAATGAACAACATTGAAGATGCTTACCAGTTTGCTCCGAAAGTGGAAGAGAAGCTGAACCGCAGATTTGACAGCAAGCAAAGAGGAAGAGGTCGTGGTGGAAGAACTGGTGGAAGAACCAGTGGAGGTAAATATGATGATCAAAAACAGACTGGTGAAACCAACAATCGCCAGGAACAGAAGGAGGAGAATGCTTATCGACCCCGTAATAAGAACAATGATTATCAAAGGGGACGAGGTAGAGGTGGACGTGGATATGGCGAGGCGATTTCGTGGAACCTGTTTCAATTGCGGAGAAGAGGGGCATCGATCATATGAGTGTCCCAAACACCAAGAAACACCGAACAGAAGGCTCGAAGGTAATGCCGAGCTGCAGTTGTTGAGGATGGTGTTGAATCTGAGCACTACGAAGAAGCAGAGCGCGGAGAAGTGATGATCACAAGGAGAACCTTGTTGAATGAAGAGAAGGAACCAGATCAGCGAAAAAGCCTGTTCCGCACGAGGTGCAAATGTTCGGGTAAAATCTGTAATATTATTATTGATAATGGTAGTACGAGATAATTTGGTTTCTAGGAAATGGTAGCTAAGTTAAAGCTAGAAAGAAGACAGACACCCGCATCCATACCGGATTGCGTGGTTGCAGAAGGATCATAGAGCATTGGTCGGTGAACAATGCTTGGTCAAGTTTCAAATTGGAAGATACCGGGATGAGGTCTGTGTGATATTTTGCCGATGGATGCTTGCCATTTGTTGCTTGGAAGACCATGGCAATTTGATAGACGTGCGGCGCATGATGGACATGCAAATACCTATTCCCCGACAAAAGACGGAGTACGCCACAAAGCGAAGCCATTGAAGGAGGTTGAGGAAAAGGTATGCAATAATGCTAGAATTTGTTTAGTAGATGGCAAAAAAATTTTGGATGGTATAAAGAGGGATTCAATGTGTTATGCATTAATTCCTACTGTAAAAAGAGAAGATACTACTAACATTCCAGCAGAAGTTGAACATCTATTAGCAGAATTTCTTGATATTATATCAGACAATGTGCTTGAGGGTTTGCCGCCAATGAGGAAGATTAGTCATCAGATTGACTTAATGCCGGGATCTAGCTTACCCAACAAGGCAGCCCATAGAATGTCTCCTGTAGAGAATGAAGAGTTGAACCGCCGAGTTCAGGAATTGTTGAGGAAGGGTTTGATTCGAGCAAGTTTGAGCCCTTGTGCAGTGCCAGCAGTACTTGCACCAAAGAAGAATGGCGAATGGCGAATGTGCACTGATTCCCGAGCCATTAATAAAATTACCATTAAATATCGCTTTCCATTACCCAGAATGGACGATATAATGGATTGCTTGAGTGGAGCTAAATACTTCACTAAGATTGATTTGAAGAGCGGATATCATCAGATACGTGTTAGAGAGGGTGATGAATGGAAGACAACCTTTAAAACCAGAGAGGGTTTGTATGAGTGGTTAGTTATGCCATTTGGATTGACTAATGCACCCAGTACATTTATGAGGCTGATGAATGAGGTATTGCGTGACTTCTTGGAAAAGTTCGTGATAGTTTATCTGGATGATATTCTGATTTTTAGTAAAACATTGGATGAACATTTGTTGCATGTTCGGACAGTTTTTGAAAAACTGCGTGAGGAGCGATTATTGATAAATATACAGAAGTGCGGTTTTGTACGAGAAGAGTTGATATACCTAGGATTTGTCATCTCGGAGGAGGGTCTAAAAATGGATTCTGAGAAAGTGAAGGCTATCCTTGAATGGCTTGCCCCAAGGAATGTAACGAGAGGTAAGATCATTTCACGGTCTTGCAAGTTTCTATAGAAAGTTTATTAGAGACTTTAGCAGTATTTGTGCACCCCTAACAGAAACTATGAGAGGGGATAAGAGAGAATTTAAGTGGACTGCCAAGGCAGATACCAGCATGAACATATTGAAGAAGAAAGTGACAGAACAGCCCATTCTGGCACTTCCAGATTTTAATAAAGTGTTTTAGGTTGACTGTGATGCCAGTGGCAGTGCCATTGGAGCTGTGTTGAGCCAAGAAGGTAAACTTGTTGCATACTTTAGTGAAAAATTGAATGATGCTAGAAAGAAATACTCTGTTTATGATCAAGAATTCTATGCTATAATTCAGGCTCTTAAGAAATGGAGACATTATTTGCTAACCAAAGAGTTTGTTTTATATCTTCGACCATCAAGCTTTGCGGTATATAAATAGTCAAGGTAAACTTAACCAACGGCATTTGAAGTGGGTTGAATTCCTGCAGAGTTATACCTTTGTACTAAAGCATAGAAGTGGCAAATCTAATAGAGTTGCGGATGCCTTGAGTAGAAGGCATAATTTGTTGATAGAAATGAGAGTGCAGGTTGTTGGGTTTGATGAACTCAAGAGTTTATACCCAGCAGATCCAGATTTTGCGAGAGGCATGGACAGCATGTGTGTCTCCTACTACTGTGGATCGCACTAAGTGGTTGGATTTCATGATCCAAGATGGGATGTTGTTTCGGAAGAACCAGTTGTGCATTCCACGAAGTTCCATGAGGGAAAATTTGATCAAAGAGAAACATAGCGGAGGACTAGCGGGGCATTTTGGTCGAGATAAGACCATTGCTCTCGTTAGTGAGAATTACCATTGGCCGCAGTTGCAGCAGGATGTGACCAGATTTGTGCAGGGTTGCAGAGTGTGCCAGATGGCAAAAGGTGTCAGCCAGAATACAGGAATGTACCAGCCATTGCCTGTACCAGAGAGACCGTGGGAGGACATCGGCATGGATTTTGTTCTTGGTCTGCCAAGAACACAACGTGGAAATGATGCCATTTTTGTTGTTGTTGACAGGTTTTCGAAAATGGCCCATTTTATTCCATGTCGAGAAGACAAGTGATGCGGTTCACATTGTCGGCTTGTTCTTCAAGGAGGTAGTACGACTTCATGGTCTACCCCAAAGCATTGTCTCGGACAGAGATACCAAATTTGTGGGTTATTTCTGGAGAACCCTGTGGAAGAAGCTGAAAACAGACTTGAAATTCAGTTCTGCGTACCACCCATGATCGATGGACAGACCGAAGTAGTCAACAGAAGTTTGGGTAATCTTCTACGATGTACGGTAGGAGATAAACCCAAGGGATGGGATCTGATTTTACCACGAGGCGAGTTTTCTTACAACAATTATGTCAATCACAGATGCTGGTAAATCACCATTCCAGATTGTGCATGGGTACAGCCCGAGAAACGCTTCTGAGTTAAGACCGATGGATAAAGCAGACAAGTGCAGTGTTGAAGCTGAAGACTTTGCAGCACACATGAAGACTTTACATGAAGAGGTACAATAGCATATCAGTCAAATGAATGCTACGTACAAAGCCGGAGCAGATCAGAAGTGGCGTTTCAAAGAATTCAGGTGGGGGATGAAGTCATGGTTCATTTGCGTAAGGAACGTTTTCCTCGCAAAACATACAATAAGTTGAAGATGAAGAAGTTTGGACCATGCCGGATCATAGGTAAACGAGATTCAGGCAATGCCTATGAAGTTGATCTACCAAGTGAGTTGAATATTTCACCTATCTTCAATATTTCAGACTTGGTTGAATATCATGCGAGGAAGTTGTAGTGAACCACCCAGTCCGGATCTGTGGAACATTCCTGCATCCACTCCGGACAAAGAAGAAATTGAAGACATACTCGACACTCGTGAAGGCGGAAGTACCCAAAACAGGCAATATTCGGAGTATTTGGTCAAGTGGAAGAACCGACCTGTCGAAGATGCCACATGGTTGTCCAAATTAGAGGTTGATCGTCTGGGTTTTCCTTTGACCGCCCAGAAGTGAGGATCACTTCTAAAAAAATCTACCCTGGGTGTCTGATGCAAGAGCATCCAGGGCAGCACAACAATCTTGCATCATCGAAAAAAAAATACAAACAAAAGAAACAAGAAAAAAATTCTAAGTTTGAAAGAAAGTTCTAAGTGTTACAATGGTCGCGATATCGCGACACAAAAGTCGTCGCGATATCGCGACGTATTTAGAACCGTGGCGAGCGCAAAATAACTGGTCGCGATATCGCGACACAAAAGTCGTCGCGATATCGCGACGTATTTAGAACCGTGGCGAGCGCAAAATAACTGGTCGCGATATCGCGACATAAAAGTTGTCGCGATATCGCGACACCAACAACAGAACGACGGGCGCAAAATAAAGTGTCGCGATATCGCGACACTTTGGCAGCCAAAGCCAAAAGCCAAAGAAGTGTCGCGATATCGTGACACTTTGGCAAGCAAAGCCAAAAGCCAAAGAAGTGTCGCGATATCGCGACACTTTGGCAAGCAAAGCCAAAAGTCGAAGAAGTGTCGCGATATCGCGACACTTTGGCAAGCAAAGCCAAAAGTCAAAGAAGTGTCGCGATATCGCGACACTTTGGCAAACAAAGCCAAAAGTCGAAGAAGTGTCGCGATATCGCGACACTTTGGCGAAAGAGAGCCAAAAGAAAAGTGTCGCGATATCGCGACACATTGGCGAGAGAGAGCCAAAGCGAGAAAAGTGTCGCGATATCGCGACACATTGGAGAGAGAGAGCCAAAGGCGAAAAAGTGTCGCGATATCGAGACACATTGGAGAAAAAGAGCCAAAGGCAGAAAAGTGTCACGAAATCGCGACATGTCGCGTTTTCATGACCTGGCTAAGAAAGAGAAGATGGGTTTTTCGACTATTAAGAAGCGGTTCCAAGTGGCGAGTTCCGAAGCCGTTAAGGCCGTTCCATGTGGCAGTTCCAAAAGCCGTTAAGACGGTTACGAACGGCGGTTGCAGCAAGAAGCCGTGATGATAAAAGGGGATTTTTTGAAGGATTCGAGAGGCTGGAAAGACATAGTTTGGAGACTGCAAATGTATTTTCTTCTGTACTTTGTAATCTTTCCATGTTCTCTGAATAAAAATTGAGTTTTCTCTTATTGTAAAATTTGGCTCCCCATCATAGATGCTACACCAAAAGTGGTTTCAAGGATGAGATGATCAAGCATGATATATTCGTTCTTAAAGGCAAGAGGTTGATATATAAGTTCTATAGTTACTAGCCAGGGTTTTCGAAGATTCAAAATTGGATCAAGTGGAAGTGGACATTGAATTCAAATTACTATGACTTTTCTTCCTAAAGATTCTTTTCCTCATCATTTTTTCAGTTCCAAATCATAAATAAAATAATGGGTGATTGCCAATGGTTTTGGGGAGAGATGCCCTATATTTAAGACCATGGAGTGAGAATTTTTTTGTTGAGACAAAAACTATTAAAAAGCTTCCAATATGAGTTAGGCTTTTTGGACTTCCATATCAACTTATTAATAAGGATGCTTTGAAGAATATTGGCAATACCTTAGGGGAAATCCAACTACTAAGGAGCGCAAGCATATTGTATATACCCAAATATGTGTTGCTATGGATATTTCAAAACCCTTGCCACAATCCATTAAGATTAAATCAGAATTAAGAGAATTGATCAACAAGTGGATTATGAACATGTTGCATTCTAATGTCACAAATATTATGATACTGGCACATGGGAAGAGAATGCAAAGTGAAAACAATGGAGAGAGAAAAAGAATTAGACATGAGACAAACTTCAAGATGAATAAGGAGATGGTACTATCGTATAAGCTAGATTAAATCAAGGATATTCCACTCCCAAAAAAGAGGAAAAGAAAACCTATTTAAAAAACAAAGAAGGCAAAAGATATCAAGTTTATTTTAGGTAAATCATCATCATTTTTCTCGAGTAGTTCAAACCCTCTTCTTGCAATAAATGAAAGTAGTGTAGAGGTTATCCCTTGCACTTTGGAGTTTCAAGAACATAATAATAAAGAAACGAGGATGGATGATATCCATAGCAATTTAGGGTTTTAAGAGCAACATAAGAAGGTAATTGCTATGGAGGAACGTCCTTACACTTTAGAGTTTCCACGACAACATAGAGAACGAAGTGTTTTTGATGTTCTTCCTTGAATTTCAAATCCTTCATAACAAGACAAACCTAAAGATGAAGTCTCACTAGGATAAGTATGAAAAAATCAAACCGTTCGATGAATATTAGAGTGTTGGTGGGAATGAAAAATGGATAGGAAGACCCAAAAATCAAAAACAAAGAGAAGAAAAATCCAAAGAGTTATTGATATGGTAAAACAGGAGCAAATACCATAAATTTTGACAAGTGGGCTATGCCCACAAATAAAAATAAGTGATGACGAAAATGATATCTTGGAATATTACGAATATGAATAAGATCCCTTCAAAAAAAGGTATAAGGGAATTGGCAAGTTGTTAAAGCCATCATATTTATAGAGGAGGAAATCGGATAGCAAATATTTTAGTCATTCACGATGTTGATCCTCATCATGGCAAAATTCAAATCATACAAGAAGCTGGCCAAGTGAGATTTTATCTCTTAATGAAACCAAGCATCAAATATTTTAGCCATTCACAATGTCAATCTTTGTCTTCGCAAAATTCAAATTTTATGAGGTAATTAGCCAAGATTTTATCTCTTAATGAAAATTATATCAAAGAGTTGATTACAAAAAGATAATAGTACGAGGAAAATATATCTTTGATAGAAATGAAAATGAAGAATATCTTTGAAAAAAAGGCTAATATATGGTTTAATTAACCTGGCAAAAAGGCTAAATATCGTGCACTGTGGAGAGGGCTAGATCTTTTCAAGTATTATAAAGGCAACCTTTTTATTGAGGGAGATTCTTTGAATATTATAAATGCTCTAAAAAACAATAGGGTGTCCTCTTGGAATATCAGAACCATTGTTCAGGAAGCTAAGAAATTGTCCCAAAATTTCAATGATATCTCTATCAATCATGTGTACCGCGAAGCTAACAGACCTGTAGATATTCTTGCCAATTGGGGAGTTATCCATAAATCACTGTCCATTTTGAAAGAAAGCTTTTCCCAAGAAGTTTTAAATGCTACTAATAATGATTTGGTTTGAAAGATGTGGTCACAGGTTTTTGCGGGTCAGCTTCTCCAATGATGACTACTCTAGCTTTTTCAGCATGATTTGTTTCTTTGGTTCCAATTCTTATGGCAGAAGTTTTTTTATTAGCGTGACTTTTAGTCTTGCTATCAGTACTGGTGGTTGGTTCTCCTGTTTCCTTCCCGTGAAGTATGCTATGTCCCAAGGTAGGCCCTATCAGTGGGTTTGTCTCGTGGTGGTCTTCTCCAAGCATGTCAAGTCCCTCAGTAGGTCTAGGCAGTGTAATTTTGATGTTTTCAAACAAGATCAATATGCGTCAAGTCTCGAGATCCTCTTTTTTGCGTCTTACAAATTTTTAGAATCATTTTTTTAGTCAATTGGCACTCCTAATATTATCCCAGACCTATCCTTTGCGTAGTCTATCTTGTATCATATATGTATTTTCCAGTGTCTATTCCCTATGGAGAATTACTAAGTGGTCTGCCAATCACTCCAACTCAGCTTTCAAAAAGGTCGTTTATTGTGCCAAAAAATTCTATATTTACAACCCTGGTCTGTGTCAATCCATTGTTGTCTGGTTTTGTCCGTTATTGTGTGTCCTAGGCAGTAAGAAGCGTAGTGTCTGGTTTATGTGGTATTCCTTTTTCCTCGGTCTTACAAACATGGCCATGCTTGAGCCATCTAGCCTTCAGCTTGATCCCCTGTCTTAGACCTTTCTGGAAGCTCATGGTCTCATTCCTTTCCTTAGCAAGTTTAAAGGGGCTAAGAAATAAATCACTGAAGGCTTTGTCAATTCATCGAATAATGGTTATGTTGTTGTGCGTAACCTCCATTTCAGAGTTATTGTTAAGCTGATGGCCGAGGTGACAAACTTTCGATAAAAGAGCAAGCGGTGCGAAGAGATCATCATAACTCAGAACCCTAGCTCCAGGGATTCCCATTACTATTTCTAAGTTCTTTATTGCCCCTGTGTGGGCCTTTTTGAATACTATGTTTCTTCATGTTCAGGTATCTATTATAGTTTTTGTTGATATTTTGCGAGCATCCCCTGCGTGGTTTTTTGTTATAGCTCTTTTACAAGGTTTACAAGTAGTTACTTCTCTTAAGCAACCCCTACGTGGGTATTGCTCGGGCTGTATTTTTGTGTTTATGACGTCAGGCGTCCACTCAGCCTTCTCTGTTGTTGTTTGGTCCTTTTCGTTCAGGTTGCAACTGGCCAATGTGCAGGCCTGTGTCATCTTATGCTATTGTTTTAGCTACCAGTTTATGTACTTGGGTTTGGGGCCCATTTAAACCTCACACTTAAGCAATTTTACCTACCAAAAAAAAACAATATAATGAGAGGAATAAAATGTTTTGTTATTTTTATGGGAGAGGCCCCCAAGTAAATGCCATCCATAGCTTATTTAAAAATTATAATAATTATTATTATAAATTGTATAAATATCTAATGATATCTTTTATTTTGTAAGTATTTTTTAAATAACAAATAGTTTTTTACCTTAAAATTTACATTAAATAAATTTAATTCTATAATGCATTGACTAACAATATGAGATATGAAAGTAGTGGTTATCCACAGTCACTGCATGAGAATGAGAACCATATGTTGAAAAGAACCATATTTAGTTTTGTTTCATTTTTGAACTATCAATATATTGAGGTTGCCTTTGCCTTTAACGAAGTCATGTTTTGTTTTCGCTACTTGACAAAGCACTTATGTACTTTAAAATAATAATGATGATGATTTTAAAATGATTAAAAAACAAAAATATTTTGGCTACTTCAAAAAACATTTTTGTATTTAAAACTAATAAAAACAGTATCATCTCTAGTAGTAGAGGTTAGTAAGGGCGTCATAGAGGATCAAATCGCGTTGCTCAAAGATATGGCAGTTTTTTGTAAATTAAATGGGTCTTGGCCAGGGGCTTTGACCTTGAGAAAATGGATTGATAGGAGTTGGAAGTCTCCAGGAGTGATTCTATCCTTTCTTCCCAAAGGTTTCTTCCTAGCCATTTTTTTTTCCAAGGAGGAAAGAGATAGAATCCTAAAAGGGGGTCCTTAGTTTATGGGAAGAGTAGAACTCTTCCTTACTTGTTGGTATGAAGGCTTTGCACTTGAAAATGTAAATATATCCCTAGTACCAGTATGGGTTAGGATGTATGGGTTGCCCATTGAATTTTGGGAAATGAATACCTTCAAGGCAATAGGTAACACTCTATGAGAATTCCTTGAGATTTCAAAAACTACAAAATATGAATTCTTGGCTATTTATGCTCGGATATTAGTCATGATTGATATAAGTAAACCTTTACCAAAATCAATCATTCTTAAGTATAGAGGTAAGTTGTGGACCCAGACCATAGATTATGAAAACATATTGATGTGTGTCATTAATAGCATCATTTAATATTTATGATTTGTCAAATATGGGGTGGTGTTCAAGTTTGTCTACGATAGAAGGCTTGGGCAGATTACAATTCAGACATTCATATTACAAGCATTTTTTCGGTGAAACAGATGTTGGTTTAGCCTTTTTGGTGTCACACTAAACCTAGTTTCCAAAATGGAAACTAAATTAACTTGCAAGAATTTAAAACTGCTACTAGGACTTGGAATGGAAATAGTAGTTACAGTTGTAGAAATCAAATTGCAGGAATGTAAAAATTGTTGAATTGAAACCTAATTTACTCTTGCAAAATTTGAAATGACAAAATTGAAATGTTGTTGGAAAGGAAACACACATGTTAAAACACCTGTTAGTGTCCTATTACAGAAGGTTGTCGAGCTTTTGTTATAGTGACAGACAACAAAATGAAACCTGCTAAAAACTTGACAAAAGTTGCTAAAACAGATAAAATAGGGGAAACACAGGTCTAAGCTATTTTTGTCAGCTGACACACACTTCCTGCATAAAAACATAACTAAAAACATGAAGACATCACATTAACTCAAAACAAGAAATGGAAATTGAAAAGCATCCTGCTAAATCTGCTGCAGCAAAGTTATCAGAAAAAACCTGTCATAACAGTCCTTCTGGGCCTGAAAGTGGGCCCTTGATTCCTGATCCAGAAGGTGGAAAAGTGTTGCTAACTACTTAACACTCACACTCACTCATGAACACAATATGACTGAAAAATACTGCACTTTTATTGACTATTGCACAACATTACAATGCTACAAGAAAATCCTGCACTATGTCAAATCCTATTTGCTGCTACTATTTTAACTACCCTCTATTGCTACCAGATCAACCAATAAGAGAGTTGTTAATTATACTAAACTATTACATGTATCTCGTGCTCAATATCAGTTATGTGATGTTTCTCAGTGATTTGATAACAGCTTGAAACTAAATTAGTCCAAACTAAGACAATTTATGTTGCAACAATGTTCATTGGCCCTTGGGATGCGTCTCTAGTGGTGGGAGTGAGTTGGAAAAGGTGAGAAATGGTCTTGTACACCTGTCTCCATCTTGAAATATCTTTTCCCTACCGTTTTGGGCGCTATATCCTTCGTTTGGCTAAAACTTGTTTCTTTTTCCCTCATTCTAAAGTTTGTTTGGAATATCTGGTTGTGCAACATACTTCATGCTCAGCAGCTATCAAAATTGCCAAAAAAGCAGGTTTAACCAAACAGGACATCTCTCCTATCCCTCAGAATTAGGATCCAATAATTTTTGCACGCTAATTCTGACAAATTCCAAGCCATGCCATTCAATGATAGTTGGCTAGAATTTGTATGATTGTCCTGTATTTTTCAGATTTGTTGCACAGTCACAAAAATTGGCACCAGTTTGCAATTTAAATCAATTGGAAGATAGGAAAAATTAAAATACCATTATGAAGGGATACACCTTAGCACACATCATTCTGCTACTTAAATTACACTTTTTATTCACTAAATAACCAAACTGAAACAGCGCAACAGTGTTGCACAATTGTCCCTGATTTGTTATGCCCTGTTGTTGTTTGTTTAGACTATGTGGGAATGCATCCAAGTGGGTCATAGGTCTTCTTTGGTCCCTGTGAACACATTCCATGCATTTTCCCATGCTTTGGTTGACAACTTCAAGGTGCTTCTTTAATATAACAACTTGTTTTTTGTATGTTGTATAAAACTTGTCACTGCCCTGTTTTGCAGCAGAGGTTATTTTGATGTCAAATCACTTGACAACTTTGGTTTTGAAATGGGATGACACTTCAAATATCATACACTAAATGCTAAATGCTTACTATGACTAAATGCAAGAAACACATACCTTACTATCCTAAAAATTTATCATGCACCTTACAAGTTGCTTTTGATGATTGTTAGTTGATTTTCTAAAATCAAAGACAACACATGTGCAGTAGGTGATATTTGTACAATGGTGGAACAATGGTGGGTAGATCAACAAGACAAACATGCCGAAAAACCAGTTTTTATGTAAGCCTTAATTCAGCAACGCCTCCAAAAAAGTTTTCACTACTAAATTATTCATTTTTTTTCATCTCTTTTTTTTTATCCTTTTTTTCATCATTTTTTATCAAAAGAGACTGTCATTTCTGGTTTTCAACCAACTTCTGTTGTTTTTTTTGTGCTTCAATGAGAGAGAATGTCTCTCATGAGGCTGCAATGAGAGAGAATGTGTCTCATTTTTATTTCGATAAAAACAATCTTTATTATACAAAAAAACACATCAATTTTTCTGTATGAAAACATCTTTTTTCTGCTGAAAGCTGCAACAATGATGCACCTTTTTTCCAGATGAGCAATAAAAATCTTCTTATGTCATCATTACCTCCTTATTGCTGGAAATGAAAAATTGACTTCATTGTTCCTCCTCACTGAAATTGATGAATATCTTCATGTGTTCTCGTTTTGTGGGACACGCATTATGCTGCATTCTTTTTTTCTCTCTTTTCTCTTTTTTTTTTTGTTTTTCTCTTTTCTCTCTCTTTTTTTTTGTTTCTCTTTTCTCTTTTTTTATCTCTTTTTTTTCTTCATTTTTTCAAGATTCAAAAATATGATCATTTGGAATCTTTGTTAGAAGAGGAAGCCTCTTCTATCATATGCAAGTTTTACTGTGTGAAATATCGAGCGAATTCCACCTTTGTTAGTGGCTTATGGTACCATTGTAAATGATGTCCATTCACCACTAATGTCCTCCTTAAATTATCAACTAAAGAAAGTTGAACAACTTCATTCTCAAACTCTTCTGGTTCATCCTTGTTGCTCTTAATGTGATCATCATGCCACATTTTCCATTTTTGTTGAATGAACTCTATTTGGTGAAGTGCCTCCAACAAAAGTTCATCCAATGCATTCAACTGCAAAAATATTTTGTTTTGTACCATAACAACTCAATGCCAACTTCTAAAGATGTATGAAGAGTTAGTAAAGCATTAGGATGTTGGATAATGTAATAAAACATTTTTCTTCCTGGTCATAAATCAACCAACTATTGATGTTCAAAGGTTGTTTTGGTTGTGTTTCAATTTGTTTTATACCAGGATGTATTGAATTGATTCTTTGAAAATGATGCATTAATGAATTAAGAGAGCAATGGTGTGGTGGAAGAGAATGGAAAATTTGTGTATCTTTATCAAAAACAATTCTTGAAGGAATTAAATTTGATAAATGACAATGAAAAGACAATAAAAAATGATGTCATCCATGTGGTAAATGAAAAAAACTATTTTGTATTGGAATGGGTGATAAATGTTCAGGATTATGTTTTTCATCATTCCATAGTAATTTTTGAACAGTAATTGATTCATCTTCAAGCTTTGAATTTTGAACATTGTCATCAAAAACAAACCTTTTGGATGAATCCAACTCTTCTACATTATCCTTTACAACTATGGAGGCCAAAGTTGAAATGTTCTTCTCATTTTTCTTATGTGATTCAATGAACTTCTTAGATAATCATACTTAGGTGGAGTAAGTTTTCATAGAAGCAAGTCTACTGATTTTCCACCTATTTGTATGGTTTCAGGATATACTTTCTTCTTTTTTCTTGGTTTCTTAAAACACATTTCTTGAACAATCTTATAAATGATTGGTACATCTTTAATAGCTTGAAGTAAAGGGATTGTAACAGTTAAATGTTCTAATTCCTTTATCAAATATGGTTGTGAAATATATTAGTTTTGATATTTCAAATTGTTCAAGATATGATACTTTCTTTGATGAGTCATCTTGTGGAAGATTTTATTTTTCTTCTTTTTGTGGTTCTTTTTGTTGTTTCAATGTAGATGAGTTTTCATGTTTATTTTCTTCAGCTCCCATATCTACATTGATAAGTGGAATAGGTTCAAGAAGAGGTTTTCTTGAACACAACTAAGTGTTATCACAGTCACTAGCATTTATTATGGCTTTATTTTCTGATTCAGCCATAGATACAAGGGTTACCTATTTAACATGATTTGGATCAGCCACATGTTGAGCTGAAAATAGAGGTTGTTTTGCTTTTTGTTGTTGTTGTCTATGAGAGAAACTATGGGTGTTTTTGATAATGTTGTTGCCCTCTGTACAATTCTTGTTGTATCCATTGATATCCCTGTAGTTTTGGTTGCAACCATGGTGGATGTTGTTGATTCCATTGTTATTTCATCCATCAATGTTGAGACCACTCTTGGGAATATGCCCATGGTGGTTGACTCCAATGTTGTTAAAGTGAATTTGATGTAGACCATGGCATATACCAAGGATTATTTCTCTAATGTGCAAGAAATCGAGAAGCATTATGATATGAAAATTTAAGAAAATTATTCCCTTTCTTTGTCCTAAAAAATTAAGTTCTTTCATAGGTTGAGATTGTTTTTCAAAGACACTTTTAAGTTTTAGTAATATATTACATTGATCTGTAGGGTGTCCTTTTTCACAAATGCTACATGTAGCAGATATAAATGTTTTGTTCAAAGGACAGTCATGAAGAGAGTGCTTCTTTTTACATTTTGAACAATAGATGGCAGTGGATTCAGTAGATTCATTATTTTCATCTAATGCTTGATCAAGATGTACTAAAACATCAACTTTTATATCAGCAAACTCTTTCATGCATTCTTTCAAATCATGTGTTATTACCAGTTTTGTGTTTTCTATGTCTTGAATGAGAATAACTTTTACAAAGTTTAATGATTTCTTGAAATTCAAGTGTATTTGCATCTCCTCTTCCCAAAATATCCAATACATCTCTAGATTCATCTTGTAATCCCCTTAAGAATGACTTTGCAAATTTTAGGTTCAACACTTCCACATCTCTTATGAACAAAAGAAAATATATACATTTCATTTTTCTCTTGTTTCATTGTAAAAAATTCATCATTTTGATTCTTGACTTGGCAGTATTCTTGGTATCTCTCCAAAAATATATTTTAGATCTCCTCCCAAGTTCTAATTGAATCAGGTGCTAAGGTGATAAACCATCATAGGGCTTATTCTTTAAGAGTGGAAGGAAACAGTTTGGGTTTTTGATTGTCATTAGTGTAATTATGAGTTTGACATACAATATTAAACTCAAATAGAAACAAATCAGGATCTAAGGTGAAATGACCTTCATGGGAGCATTTTGATTAGGATCTAATTGAATGTGATTTTGAAAAGTTTTGGCAGGTGTAATAGATGCACTAGGGTGGAGCACATTACTGGCTCTCCCTGGATTCTCTTGTGAGCCTACCATTATAGGTTCTCAACAACAATTATAAATCCTATTAAAATGTCTTGATTGTATGGATTTTTCAAGAGAAAGTGGTGTTGAACTACTGATTTTTCCTCCTTGTAATGATTTCTCAAAGGATCCTGCAGTTCTTGAAGTGGATGATTGTGATTCTTTAAAAATTCCAACATTTTTGGAAATAAAAAATTTAGACAACTTTGACATAGTTTCAACCTTTTGTGAAGTTTTCTTCCTGTGGTTTCTTGTTTGTTTTCTAAATGTTTCTGAAATGCAACTATCAACAACTATTATTTATACCAGTTATTACATTCAGATTTTAATCTAAAGTTCACAACTTAGCACAATAACAATTATTTGATTGCTTTTACCCTCTAACAACACCATGTTCCCTGGAAACGGTACCAAAAATGATGCATGTCGTTAATAGCATCATTTAATCTTTATGATTTGTCAAATCCGGGGTGGTGTCCAAGGTTGTCTACGATAGAAGGCTTGGGCAGATTACAATTCAGACATTCAGATTACAAGCATTTGTTTGGTGAAACAGATGTTGGTTTAGCCTTTTTGGTGTCACACTAAACCTAGTTTGCAAAATGGAAACTAAATTAACTTGCAAGAATTTAAAACTGCTTCTAGGACTTGGAATGGAAATACTAGTTACAGTTGCAGAAATGAAATTGCAGAAATGTAAAAATTGTTGAATTGAAACCTAATTTACTCTTGCAGAATTTGAAATGACAAAATTGAAATGTTGTTGGAAAGGAAACACACATGCTAAAACACCTGTCAGTGTCCTGTTATAGAAGGTTGTCAAGCTTCTGTTACAGTGATAGATAGCAAAATGAAAGCTGCTAAAAACTTGACAAAAGTTGCTAAAACAGGGGAAAACAGATAAAATAGGGGAAACATAGGTCTAAGCTATTTTTGTCAGCTGACACACACTTGTTTTTGTATGTTGTACAAAACTTGTCACTGCCCTGTTTTGCAATAGAGGTTATTTTGATGCCAGATCACTTGACAACTTTGGTTTTGAAAAGGAATGACACTTCAAATATGCTAGGTTAGCCAAAGATCTGAACATGCTTGTTTGCTTTATTTTTCTATGCAATTTTCACCAACAAAATCATGTCAAAAACAACCACAAAATGCAAAAAATTATCAAAACAGAGGTATAGTGTTCCTACCGTCAAGGATGCCAAAAGCTTCTGTAGTAGAGCCAAGAGAGGATAAATCCAATGAGGATAATAGATTAGAAGTATGGAGTGGGATTGAAGCCTTTATGAGAAGTAAAAACCAAGAAACTCGATTCATGATCATAGGATATTTTAATGCCATAACCAAGTTGGATGAAAAAATTGAGGGAATTAGGAAATTAACCCAAAGTATGAGAGATTTCTCAACTTTTATTCAAAACAATAATCTATGGGAGGTTGAGTTTGAAGAAGAAAACTATACATGGACCAACAACAAGAGAGGCTAGAACCTAATAGTAAAAAAATTAGACAAACACATACTCTTAAATCATTGGCTAGATGAAGGGACTTGTGCTAAAATTAATACCTTGACAAGGATTGGTTCAGATCACTAGCCAATAAGAGTTACAATGGTGGTAAACGAATTTAAAAAAAGGTCATATTTTAAATATGAGCAAATGTGGAAAGACCATCCGCAATTTGTTGATATGATAGCACAAACGTGGAATTCATAAAGAAATAGTGGGTTGTATACACTTCTAAAACAAATTAAAATAATGGAACAAGAACACTTTTGGAAACATTTTTTAGAAGAAAGAACTAAAAGATAAACTTTCAAAATTCCAAAAAGGTGATCATATTAATCCAAGCTCAGAGAAAAGGAATTTGCTTAGTGAATATCATAATATTTTGAGTAAGGAAGATAAATTTTAGAGATTAAAATCGAGACAAACTTGGTTAAAAGGAGCTAAAAATACGAAGTTTTTGCATAGGATGGCAATAGTACAGAGATTAGCATCCAAAATTAGTAGACTTAAATCAGTAGAAGGGGTTTGGATTGAAGACCAGAGTGAAATCATAAAGGAGGCAAGGTTATTTTACCAAAATATTCTAGGACCATAGGAGTTTGAAATTCCTAATAATAAACTACTATAAGAAATACCTTCAATTATAACATATGAAGACAATAGGAAACTAATGGAGCCTATTACTCTGGAAGTTCATTTAGCTCTTTTCTCTTTTGATAATGATAAATCCCCAAGTCCAAATGGGCTCTCTGCAGCATTTTGTCAACATAATTAGGATATAGTGAAGGATTCTTTATTGGTGGCAATGGAACAATCTAGGGTAAAACAATACATACCCTATAAAATGAATGCAACACATCTCACCATGATTCCAAAAAAGAAGGATGCAAAATTGTTTGATTCATTTAGGCTCATAAGCCTATGTAATATGGCATATAATATTATCTCCAAAGTGATGGTGAATTAGTTTTTTTCAATGAGTTTACACATGTTTTTATAAGGGTTCCTCGTCCCCTAATACTAAGTGGTGTTTGAACCTTGGACCACTCAAAGAGAGGCCAAAGCCCTTACCACTACAGTAAGCTTGATGGTGAATTAATTAAGACCATTGTTAGCCAACATTATTTCATAAAAGTAAGGAGGATTAATGAAAGGGAGACAAATTTTGGATGGAATCATAGTAGCTTATGAAGTTATGCATTCAACAACTTCAAGAAAAGAGAGCAATGATCTTAAAACTTGATATGAGTAAAGCCTATGATAGGGTTAAATGGGATTTTATTTTTGCAATATTAGAAAAGTTTGGATTTGGGAAGAAATGGGTAAAATATGGATTAAAGTTTGTGTCTCTACAATTTCATATTAAGTGTTGGTCAATGGGTTAGTAATAGAATTTTTTAAAGCCAAGAGAGGTCTTAGACATGGAGATCCTCTATCACCATATCTATTCATTATTATGGCAAAGGTTTTGGATAGGAACTTGAAGAAGGCTAACAAAGATGGGCTTATAAGTGAACTTAAGGCTAGTAATAACATCGACAACATCACCCATCAACAGTTTGTAGATAATACAACCGTTTTTGGGAGGAAATGATAATCAAGGCTAGAGCTTTGAATAACTTATTAAAGAAATACGAAAGAGCATCAGGGCAGAATTTTAATAGGACAAGATCCAAATTTACTTCCTAAACATCCTAGCTAGAATCAAAGCAAGGATATGTATGTTACTTCAAATGGAGGAGGCAAATTTACCAGCAACTTATCTAGGGACCCTTTATTTAAGGGAAGAATGAGGATAGAATTATGGAATCCAATTATAAGTAAAGTTCAGAATAAAATTCTAGCATGGAAAGGTAGATGGTTATCGTTAGCAGGAAGAGTGCAACTAATTAAATCAGTCTTACAAGCCATTCCAACATATTATATGTCCTTGTATACTATACCAAAATCGATAGAAAAAGTTTAATCTATATTATGCGGTCATTTTTGTGGTCGGGATTACATGATAAAAGGAAATTTCCTTTAGTGAAATGAAGCAAGGTGTGTGATGATAAAACTAGGGGAGATATTCATTTAAGAGTTCTTCGGATACAAACACAGCTCTTAGGGGAAGTGTAATTTGGAGATTGTTCAAATAGAGTCAAAGACAATGGGCAAAAATTCTTCTAAGTATGTTGAGCCCAATGACCCAAGCTTAATATTTATTGCATTCTCACTACCAAATGGTTCAGCACTATGTAGCGGCTTAAAAAATCAATTGATCTAGTAATTAAAGGTCTAAAATGGGTGGTGGGAACTGGAGAAAAAAATCTATTTGGATGGATACTTGGTGTGATAAAAGACCACTCAATCTAGATCCAATTTTGAAACCATGGATGAGATTATTTCAAGACAAATATGGTGATAGGGTTTCAAACATTTTGTACAAGGATCAAGAAGGAAGATACAAATGGAAAGAATATTTTTTTACAAGTATACAAGACATTGATGCTAGGAGGCAATTGAGTATAAAGATAACAATGGTTATTCCAAGGGGAGCCAAAGATAAGTTGACTTGGGAGTTGTATAGCTCAAGAGAATACACAATAAGAAGTGGATATAATGTAAAGCACCAACAAAATAAGAATACCGCAAGAATATGGAGAGATATTTGGGATAGCCCAAGCATTCCTAAATTCAAAATGTTTGTTTGGCTAGTAGGTCATAGAAGAATTTTATCCTGGGATAACCTTATGAAAAGGGGTTTTCATGGCCCCTCATAATGTGTTCTTTGTAAAAAGGAGAGTATAGACCATCTCTTGGGACACTACTCAATAGTCTAGAAACTATGGCAATGGATTCTTAATATGTTTGGTAAATGCATGGTGATTAATGGTAAAATTGGCGAATGGTTAAAGCAATGGCAGAGTACTTTTAAAAATGAGGCTTTACAGACAATCTAGGATATATCAAAAGATACAATACTTTGGATTGTATGGCTAGAAAGCAATAGGAGAATATTTAAAGGAAAAGAAAGTAGTTTAGAGGTAATGAAAAGGAATATTTGTTTGGCCATAGAGGAGTCTAAACCAACCCTATCAACTCATCCAATCCCTAGTCTGGAAGCAAAGAGCATTGACAGACGGATTCAAGTCATCAAATGGAATTATGATGTTGGGTACAAGAGAAACAAAAATAAGGCTAGGAATATAAAGTGGAAACCACCAAATGTGGAGTTGGTCAAATTGAATTTTGATGTAGCATCTAAAAGAAATCTAGGACCAACAAGAGAGGAGGAATAATTAGAAATAATAGGGGAGAGGTTTTGTCTCATTACGCTTTCAATAGTGGATTTAAGACAAATAATGAAGTTGAAGCTTGGGCAACTTTAGAAGGTTTAAAAATATGCAAACAAATGAAATGGAATAGAGTATGGATGGAAGGTGATTCACTCGGTAATAAACGTAATTCTAAGAAAGCAAAGGATCCATGGAACATACAACAGATAATTGTGGAGTTTCACGACCTTGTTATAGAGTTTGAAGAAATCAGGTTTACACATACAGTAAGGGAACGAAACAAATATGTTGATAGGCTAGCTAATAGAGGGGTTTTAATTGAGGATCATGAAGTTAAATTCTATTTTCCTTGGTTAGAGGAAGTAGTAAGTTTAGCTGAAGTTGACAAGAAAATGTTGATTGCCTCCTTCAAATAATGATTAAGATTTACTTTAATGTTTTCCATTGGTAGTATTTGCTTAATTTTATAGCATTTATGTGTTTTCATATAAACTACTTATTACAATTTTTGTGGTTGCATGTATGCTTCAAGAAGGATACTAGCATTCCAGATCTGGTAAAGTGGACTATGGCTATTCGATGTTTTGAGAATATTACTCTACTAAGATGTAATGCATAGACAATAGAGGTGGATTTTTGGTATTGTGAAGGTTGTTGTAGAAAATGTCAAGAAGGATGTTGAATTCTAGAATATTTGTATTCACGCAGAAAATTGAAGATCCATAAAATGAAAGTCAAGAATTCAAACATTTTATGTAAAATGATGTAGGTATCTAGCTATAGCAACTCAATTGAGATGAGAATTGAATTTGTTTGTAAACTCTCATGCTATAAAGGAGAGAGTTGTGATTTTTCAAGGGTAGGGGACTCGAGTACAACCCCTTGTTCTCTAGCAAAAAAATAATATTAACAATAAATTGGTTTTAAATGATTAAAATTCAAGACAAATAGAAGTACATACACACAATATTGAAAAATATTAAAAGAATAACTAGCAAAATGAGATATCAAGGCCTCTCTTTGAGAGGTCTAAGGTTCAAACCCCACTCAGTATGAGGAGACCATGACCCCTCATAAAAACCCTGTGTAAACTCATTGGAAAAAAAATGAGATATAAAGGCTATAGAATCAGGCACAAACTCCTAGAAAGTTAAAAATGTTAAAGAAAAAACAAGTTGCAAACTGAGATTGATTTCATGTGTTTATTATATAGTCATATTATGTAAAATATAACTTGTAATAATCTAATAAGTAGACAAGTACCTTTCGCATGTGTTTTTCTCCATTAATACTTAGCACTCTTAGGTACCTAAGGATAGGAATACGAGAATATGGTATTATATTGTGTATGGCTATTATGGTTAGTTGGCATGGGCCACACATAACCCAAGGTTGGTTATATTATAATAATGAGAGGGATGAGGGTTTAAGAAGATGGCTATATAAAGAAGAGATATTGCAATTCATATCAAGTATTCTTATTATAGTCTTAGCTTAAGGAGCGAATTTGGAGTTTATTGGTGATCTCCTACCTTAAGGGTATTATTTATATGGATTATTGTTGTGCATGATTAATTGTAGATGGATAATTTTTTATTTCAGTACATGGTAAATGATTTTTGTTAATGAGAATAGAGATTCATAACATGTGGTATCAAAGCAATGATTATGTCCAAGTGGGCATTGTGTTTTTGTGGATTGCAGAATTAGGGAAAATTATTTCCAAGAAAACATCTCATCTTGCAGGAGCTATATCTTTTTTACTAGCAGCCATATTTATAATATCCATGCACTATCGTGTAGATCATTTCGAGTGCTAAAAAAACTAGTCATATGTTAAATTCTTATCAGCATTGAAGGAGTTGTGTTTGTTTGAAGTTAGGCTATCAACGTTTTTTGGCTACACAAAAATTCGTCAAAAAAGAAAAAAAAAAAACATCTCTTAATCTAATCCGATTCAGATTATTCTTGTGCAATTTTGTTCAAAAATTGGAAAGCTTTAAAATGAGTAGTGTCATATGAAGAAATCCCAACAGTGTTGAAGGAGATACAACCCTATAAAGTCAGTCATCTGAAACAAGGGTAGTGAAAATTTTGCAATTTTTTCAAAAAAACAAAAATTGAGATATCTATCAATTGGGGTAAGTAGATCAATTGCAATTTATTTTGTTTTGAAGGAAAATTGTAGATCTAATAGTTATAAAAATTAATAGATGAAATTTGAGAAATATTATTTTTGAGAAAACCTAGTTTATTAAACCCTTGCTGCTTTGGAAAAATTCTTTTAGTACTGAAATATAGGCTTTGTGGTTCCTTGCAAGGGGAAGCTTTATCTTGGTATATGAACTTTGCTCGTCCGTAGAAATTTACATACACACAAGAAGAATTTGAAGTTGCATTCTTCAACAAATGGGAATTTGAGAAAAAATGATAAAAAGATAGTAAGACCTCGAGATGAACAAAAGGAATTAAAAAGAGAGTTGGAAGTTTGAATCTAAAATATATATGTTTTGCAAATTCATGGTTTTTTCAATTGGTTATATGGGATTGAAATAGGCCCCACCCATATTACATCATCACCACATAGTGGTATTACAATAAAGCTTGGATATTATCCATGTATCGCTTGGCAAGATTTGAACCTTGGTCTCCTCTTTAAATATTGAGTAATCTAACTGGTTGAGCTAATACCACTTGATTCAATGAGTTTACACAAGTTTTTATGAAGGGCCCCAATCCCCTCATACTGAGTAGGGTTTGAACCTTGGACCTCTTAAAGAGATGCCAAAGTCCTTACCATTGTAGTAAGCTTGCATCAAATATAATTCATGGTTGCATCATAAGGAAAAGATTATTATTTCTATAAACCCTAGTAGCGGATATAATTTCATTAATATTGCTTTGGCTAAGAGGTTGTATGTTCACATAACAAAAACCAAAGACATACAACTTGAAGGTGAGAATGTTCAAATTTTTGAAGATTTGAAGATCACCATGGATAAATATGTTCTACATTCATATTTTTATGCTATTGATATGGATGATGTGGATATTGTTTTTGGTTATCTTTGGTTGGATTCTTTGGGTACTATTAACATTAATGTGCAAAAGAAGTTTATGAAGCTATGGTACAGGAAAAGGAACATAACACTACATGATATATTTCAACATAAGGAACAACGATTCAAGGAGAAGCAAGAAGCAGCTATGGTAGAAGAACAAGTTAAGGGACCAACAAAAAAAATCAAAAGTGGAATCTACAAAAGCAACAATAACAAAGTCCAAGTAAGAAGCAGTAGCAACAAAGTCCATGGAAAACGCGATAGCAAAATCCAAGGAAAATTTGCTAGAAGCGCACAAGGATACACCAAAAGAAGGGAACATAAGATAACCAAATGTCGAAGAATCAATGGTAACAGAAAATCAATCAATGGTCATAGAAAATCAGGTTAAGATTGTAGCATATCGCCACCTACACCACCAAGAGCGACAACAATCTTAGAGGCATGGCTTAGAGCATTAATATTATGGATCGACATGGAATTAGAAAGGCATCAAGTATGGCAGTATTTCACAAAAAAACATAGTGATTATGGATTTCAGAGTGGTGCAACATCTAGGAACAATAAGACCAATCGTTTGAAATATCAGAGTAGAGCAACAAAAGCATGGAGCCAATAGAGTAGTTATGAAGGCACAATTGCAACTTGGCATCATCACAAACCACCATCAATCATGATTTCTTTTGGATGGAGGGATGTATCAAGATTGGTACCAGCTGCCAACATTGCTTAGTAAAACATATTATTTAGTTTTTTCTCATGTTCCAAGGACGAAACGTTTGTAAGGGGTGTGGAATGTTAGGTACCTAGGGATAAGAATATGGGGATATACTATTATAGTGTGTGTGGGTATTATGGGTAGTTAGCATGGGCCACACATAACACGAGGTTGATTACATTATAATATTATAATATAATATTGAGTGGGATGAGGGTTTAGGAAGATGGCTATACAAAGAAGGGATATTATCATTATAGTCAAGATTTTCATATCAAGTATTCTTGTAACAATCTTGGCTCGTGGAGAGGATTTGGAGTGATTCCTTCCTTACAGAGTATTATTGGCTCGTGGATTGTTATTGTGCATGATTAAGTGTGGATGGATGTTTTGTTATTTCAAGTATTTGGTGAGTGGTTTATGTTAACGTAAATAGAGGTTCATAACAAGCACTCAAACAAATTTACAACCAATTTCCATAACAATCAGGTCATAGAGGCACATATCCTAAAAAGTAACCACTTAGAAAGTAGACAGGTACCTTATGTGTATTTCTCTATTAATACATAAGCATTTGTAACACATTTGTGACCAATATCCATAACAATCAAGTTATAAAGGCATATAAATATATTAAAAAGTAACAACCTAAAAAGTTGACAAGTACCTTGTTTGTACTTTCCTCTAATAATACTAAGCATTTGTAACAAATTTGTGACTAATATCAATAATAATCAAGTCATAGAAGCACATACATATGCTAAAAACTTATTCTCAATGGAAAATTAGATACTAATTTAGAATGTTTGTCTTTTTTTTCATAAGCAGAGGAACCCTATGAATAGCACAACATTATAAGGAAGAGCAGCATGCACTATGGAGAGTATATTGTGATCACAAGATGGCAATGTAATCAAGTCATAGAAGCGCATACATATGCTAAAAACTTATTCTCAATGGAAAATTAGATACTAATTTAGAATGTTTGTCTTTTTTTTCATAAGCAAAGGAACCCTATGAATAGCACAACATTATAAGGAAGAGCAGCATGCACTATGGAGAGTATATTGTGATCACAAGATGGCAATGTAATGGGTGTAGAAACATTACTTGTTTGTTTTTATTGTATCTTTGGTTTTTTTCTGAAAGTACATCCATAAGATGGCCAACCTCATTTTTAATATAATACATATCAAAGTGGATTACTAATTGTTTTAAATTACTTTTGTTTTAGAAATCACATTTGGATGTTCTATGACTAAATAAAACTTTAAAAGAAAAATATTTAAATTAGACCTTTTAATGATTTCAACCATAACAAAATTTTAAACAAGCAATGGGAAGTGAGGAGTTCCAAACCTTAGACCAAGGTTTCAATCTCATAGATCAACCTTAAGAATTTGCCCACGGGTTGTGTTTAGCTCATAAAGAGCCGACCAAGGCATATTTTCCCTGGATGCCATGATCACACAATGCATTACCATGATAATGTGGTTAATTTGAACACCACAATGTTGTGGCCATGACGTTAAAAAATAAATAAAAAAGGTATATGTGCTTGGTTCGTAAACTTTAATTAATTGTCAACTGAGTTAGTGGATAAAATATTAAAAAGGCATTTTGAATATTATACAAAAGAAAAAGGTACTAAGGAACATGGATAGTCTTCAAATAGGTACTAAGTTCCAATCCAATCAAGGATGAAACGCAAAGTAAAATAGAAGGTTAGAAAAGAAAAGGAAAATAATGAAGTCTGACATTAGGACAATAAATCAATACTAAAATAAAGTGAAAGATTAAAGACCTACCCAGGAAGTGGCATCCCGTGAGGAATACCGTAGTGGTATATCTTTGGGTTTCATCCAAGAGACCCAAGTTCAAACCCGAGTTCAAGGGAGCTGGAACCCTTTCAAAACCAATGCTTTACCCTAAAATTTTAAGCCCCATGAGGGATACTATCGTGGTATGTCTTTGGGTTTTCATCCAAGAGACCGAAGTTCAAACCTTGGTACAAGGGGTTCGGGGCCCCTTTCAAAAACCCGCGTTTTACCCCAAAAATTTTATCAAATGGCATTAACTCAACCGAATAGATTCCTCAACATTCAAGGAGGACTAGGTTTGAATCTTGTCAAGCGATACATGGATAATATCCAAGCTTCGTTGTAATACCACTATGTGATGATGATATAATACGGGTGGGGCCCATTTTAATCCCATAAACCAATTGAAAAAAGAAAAAGAAAAGACCTACCTAGGACTGAAGCATATGAGCATCCTCAAAAAAAATATATTAATGACACCACAAACCGTATATTCCATCCTCACTGTCATGAAAGTAGATTGCACAAAAGAATACATATCAGCACCTTTAATAAAAAAAAGCATTTAAGACGAAATGTTCCTTATCAACAACACTTTCAAGAGAGCATGTAACAAAGAAGTGAATATCCACAAGATTAAAATGACATTAAATGTTAAGATATATTGTAAAACATCAAACACCAACAGCAAGTGACAACATACAAGTCTTGGTATAATGCATAACAAAAAGAAAAGGACTATATTGTTCCAAAAGTAGAAATGATTTGCATTCCAAAATTTGTTATTTAAGATCATTTATTTTTTATTTCTTTACATACAAGGATTTATTTTATTTTTTCCCCTCTTCAAAATTTAGCTGCTGTTTTGAGGAATACATGGGCTCAGATAGCATCCTGCCCAAATATTCTCTAGGTGATAGTTATGCTCTTATTCTTTTATAGGGCTGGACAGCTATTTATTTTTAATGCACGGAATCAGTGCTTCCCTTCAGTATCGTATTTATTGTTCTTGAATATTACTCTTACTAATGCCTATTTTCTTGCCGTCATTGTATGTAAGTTTTGCCGCAAAGATTCATATTGTAGAGTTGAAGCAGTATATATTATCAGTTCATTATTTCTAAGTATTTGTTTATTTCAAGGAATCATCTTTTCAAACTAAAGCATACTGTCATTGACATCAACACCAAGCATCGGAGACACAACAATCAGCCAGAGATATTGCCCGATCTTAAAAATTCATATATTGATAATAACAAAGAGATGCTGAAGGTATTGGAAACTATGCCCACTGCTCTAATTATGACATATATCCTCCATTCCTAAGAGACACCAAACAATTTCATGCTGATATTGTAACACGTAATCAATGCTGCTAAGCATTGAGATAGAGTAAGTATTGTAATTGAATCACAAACAATTTGTTATTCCTCTCAAAATTTTCAAAAAATTGTTTCATAATTAAACAAATACTTGGTCATTATTTCACAACATTGTGTACACCCAGTGATATAACCTGACTTGTCCACAAATGTCTGCAATAAAAAAGGTGAATGGAGAACAAGGATCAGTCTCCCAGTTCACCTTCAAGTTTGGCTTCTTTCCTGGTTGGAGGATCAAGTTTAAGATAGAAAAAAGGCTCTGTAGGCTCCTCGCTGCAAAATACACGCAAATGCTCTAATCAAGTGGAACTGGCTATGGCTCAGAAATAGATGTTCACAAAATAGCTACTGTCATTACAATAACTTTCCTACCATGCTAAAGCCCAGCAACTATGATTTTAAAAACTATTACTGCTTTGGAACTTGTAAACTTTTGTTATTAAACCACAAACTAATGTGGTTTTCCTCTGGAAGACATATGTCATGAACTGAAAGAATTTATTCCACACTTCGTTCAGCTCATCAAGGCAAAAGTAACATTTGTTGTTAAGCCTCAACTGACCACTAAAAAAAGGAACAATAGAAGATACAAAAGGATTGAGCTTTTTGCAGTTTGCATGAAATTGAACTTATTGCAACTGATTGGCAGATATAGATCTGCCTTACTTCACCATACACTTCACCCACAAAAAGTGAAGAACATTTCTGACAGTAGACCATGCAGCACATTAAAAAGCAAGCAAGTCTATGATCAGAGACATATGTACAATGGAAGCCCTATCATAGCTTACAGGTCTAACAAGATTTTCCTCTGCACAACACAAACTAACAGAAAGCAACTTTTTTTGGAGGGGGTGAAGATTGATTATCAGAATGTCAGGGCCAGTGCCTCAGCATGTAAGGAGCATATGATATGCAACTATTATTCAATGCTATCATAACTATATGTTGTGTTTGACCCTCCCCTATTATCACCCCTTTCTATACATTGTTGATGTTTATATCATTCTATTTGAAGAAAGTGTAATATAAAATAAATAAATAAATACATAAACAACCATCATGTAACTACTAAAACAGAAGGTTGTTGAAGACATCTTTGCCGGTTTCTTCCACACTTTATTATTGAGAGTCCAGACAAAGATAATTAACAAGCACTTACCCTGGATTGGATTTCATGCATTCCCTAAAAAGCCTTATAGGGCCTGGAAGAGTCTTAAATATATTCCCCTCAAAACAAGCCTGTAAAAAAAATATTAGAAGTCTGCATTAGCATAACGCACTTGTGTAGGGAAAATCCTTTCTTGTCTTAATCCATGTAGATTTTATGTCTCCATAACAACAAATAAGTGCAAATTGAATTAAAGTTTCTGGCATTTGTTTGACAAATGACCAACAAACAAAAACTATGAAGTAGAATTGTGGGTGTGATTAGCTAACCTCCCGATATTAAGAAAAGAGAATAACTGAACAAACAACACTCATAAATAATCAAAGATGATCATTCAAATATTGAGGATTCAAATAATAAATGTTAAGAGTCAAAAGGAACTTGACAAAGTTGTTTTACATGTTTGGTTTAAAAAACGACAGGAGACTTTGTAAGACTAGAGAGAGAATGGTATATCCCAAAACAAGCCACCAAGACTTAAGTTCTGCACTAAATATATATTTCATTATATTTTGGACCATTTCACAAGCCTATTTCTCAAACAGAGATTTGAAAAAACAGAATATCTGCAACACTTCAAGCCAATATTTAAAAAATGCACGAAACAAAGTGTTATGCAATTTGGCAATCATGAACAACATTAAAAAAAAGGAAGCATCATGCAGAGAAAATTAAAGTCAAACCAGAGAAGGAAAAGACTCAAGCCTGTGAGAAGACATTTGAGTCAGAACTTAGAAGACCCTTACCAAAGTAGGTGCACACATGTTTGCAAGGTGGAAACAAGAACTCCCCAGTCAGCTTTCACATTACTGCACTCATGCTTGATGTAGCACAAAGTCAGGAGACATTGGTTGCAAACTGGGGGCACCCACACCCACTCTCAAATGATACACCAATAGTGCTTTGTCAGATCGGCATAGCACTGGTGGTCCAGCATCAACAGCAGCATCATGGCAACTTGAATAGAGCAGGCAGTTAGCACCACAGAGAAAAGAAGCTCCGCAAGGCAAGGAACACTTCAAAAGATGACGAGGAGGATAAGGAGGAACTGAGAAATCCTGAATGGCCCTTGCAGAGTCTCCAGCGCTTAGTAAAGATTATAGTTATTCCTCCTGCCCTTCCCTCATAGGAGGATGAGGATGCATGCGTGGAACAGCAACTTGAGGATATACCAACAAGGCAAGAAGCAGAAGACCTTTTAATGGAGGGAGATAATCTGCAGATGGCTCAATATCCAGACTGAAGGGGCGGGCAGAGTGATAGCAGTGCCAGACTGACACAGAAAAAGGAAAAATGGCAGCAGTGCTAGACCCATCAAGCTGGATGAGACACATACTATGGAGGTCTATGGATTTAGAGCCATAGAGGAGCGACTGAGATCGCCTGCACATAGCGCACGAGCAAGGAATCAAAGAGGATCTAGTCCAATTGCGATGATGACTCCTATAGTCGAGAAGCAAGAGGAGTAGACGGTTGCACCTGTATCAGACCAGCCAATAGGAGCACCAGAGCCTAAGACATAGGTGGAGCCGAATCAGGAGGCCAGAGCCAAGGCTAAAGCCTAAGAGAAGCAGCTGCCCTTGCAGAGAGATGTGCATAAGGGAAAACTATGGCTACCGAAAAGGATACTGGTCTATTGCTGGAATAATAAAACTAGACAACACAGGAAGGCAAGATACTAATAGCCCTCTTATCATATAAAAATATAATAGATATGCCTGTGCTCGCTAGTGAGGATGAGTCAAGAGGCTTAGAGATGCAAGCCCTCAGTCCCGCTTATGTGGGATTCCTCAACCTTATTAACATTGATTCAGAGCATGTGTGTGGAGGGCAGTTGGCCCTCTTGATTTCGAACCAGTCATTGTGATGCTTTTCTTTCTACAAGCTGTTATTTCCAGTGGCATATTCCTATGATGGAATTCCATTTTAATACCTAGTTCTCCTTAATTAGTGTAGTGTGTGCATGTGTTAATAATCCCACATTGATCCAGTTGTAGGACTTGAGTGGTTTATGAGCCCCACCACTTGCCAAACTCTTTGCCAATAGGGTAGCAGGCTTAGATTTACAAGCCCTCAGTTCTGCTTATGTAGGATTCCTCACCCCTATTAACATCAAGTCACAGCATGTGATTGTGAGGTAGTTGGCCCTCTTGATTTCTAACCGGTCATTGTGATGCTCTTCTTTCTACAAGCTGTTATTTCCAATGGCATATTCCTATGATGGAATTTTGTTCCACTCTAATACCTAGTTTAATACTCAGCTAAGGGACATCATTAAGTGTGCACTGGAGGTTATTTTGACAAGCCCCGTTTAAACTCTAATACCTAGTTTAATACCTAGTTGGACTTTATGGATGATGCAACCCACATGTGTGATCACCAAATTGTACAATTGGGCTAAACAAGAGGCAGGACAAAAACAGATAGAAGATCGTACTCATCTTCATGGGGTGTGAGACAAATAGATTATTATACCTGCCCAAGATGCCCCTAGGCATTATGGTTTTATATCATAAGTTGTCAGCTATAATGTTGAACCACCACATAAGATGCAAAAGTATCAGCTTTTTGTGGTTAGAATTCAAACACATGAGCCAGCTAGGCAACTCCAAGAGACAACAAGCTCAGCGTCTCAAGCAATAGTTGCACCTTTTGAAAAAGCAAGTCAAGACTACAACAACTCAGCACAAGGAGTTGGAGACTGTGCTGCCAAATTCAAACAGCAGCTGCACAAGAAAGATCAGCAATTGCAGGAGAGAGATCAGCAGTTGCTGAAAGGAGACCAGCACATAGCTGACATGTAGGATCAAAGATCAATTATTAATTTGTCAAGCAGATAGATAAATACATTTGTGTTTGGTATAGTGGTTGTAACAAACAACCTGTGCATAACAAATAGTTAAATCTGAGGCTATTATTGTAACAGCCTTTAACAAGATAAATAAATAAAATCCTCCGTTAACTAACTAATAATTTAATAATCTAACTACCCAGGTGTTGTAGGTGAGTTGGAGAGGAGAGGGCAATCCTCCAAGGGAGGTCCCAGGTTCAAATCTCCACCCTACCAAAAAGCTCAATTGGGTATCCAAAATCCAATTGATAATGTTGGTGCGGGCAGGATCGGGTGCGACTCCCGGGTGACTTTGACGGTGTAGAACCCCTGTTCGTGGTCTCTCAGACCAAGGCGGCTCTGCAAGGGGTTTTTCGCTTTAAATAAATAATCTAACTATTCTTAAAATCCCCCCTTATTTGGTTTTACAAAGAGAGCTGCGAAACAATTCAAACTTGACACGTGCAAGTGCCTTTGTAAAAATACCTGCAACCTGTTTGTCGGTGGTAATGTACTGGAGCTGAATCGGGTGATTCTGAACTTGCTCTCGAATGAAGTGGCATTGAGCTTCAATGTGCTTTGTCTTTCATGAAACACTGGATTTTTAACCAATTTCAAAACACCTTGATTGTCGCAATGCAATAGTGCTGGTAGATTTTTTTGTACACCTATATCTGATAGAATGCGACGTAACCCTATCACTTCACAAGCAACTCCTCGTGCAATGCAATGTTCTGCCTTTGTGGATGATAATGCTACTGCCTGTTGATTCTTGTTGTGCCACAAGACAGGTCCAATTCCTAGATGAAACACATCCAAAAGTTGATTTTTTGAAATTCAGAGATCCTACATAATTAGAGTATGTGTATCCTTGTAAGAAGAATTTATCATTCTTCTTATATTCCAGGTCTTATTCTGTTGTACCATGGACATAATGCAGTGCCTCTTTGCTGCTTTCCAATGAATTTCTTTAGGATCCTGCATGAATCTTGAAAGATAACTTACAACAAAACTGATGTCAAGCCTGGTGTTTGTCAAGTATATGAGACTCCCAATCAGTTGACAATAAAGAGTGCCAAATACCTGAGGAGACTTGTCATATTGGGACAGTTGTAACCCTTGCTCCATTGGTGTTGCCTTAGGTTTACAGTTTGTCGTTCAATTTTTCCAGTAGTGTCTTGGCATATTTTGTCTATGAGATCACAATGTGATTTTTTCTCTGCCAAACCTCCAAGCCAAGACAATAGTGCAAAAGTCCCAAATCTATCATATCAAAAGACTATTTCAAGTTGTTCTTTACAACATCCACCAATTCATCTATATTGCCTATAATGATTGTCGACGTATAAGACAAGTATCACAATCTCAAATCCGACTTTCTTGAGATAGAGATTTGCATTTGAAAGACTTCTGGTGAATCCATTTTGCACTAGGTGCTCATCAATTTTGATGTACCAGGCTCTAGTAGCCTCCTTCAACCCATACAAGGACTTGATAAGCCTGCATACCTTTTGTTCTTGCCCATTGACAACAAAGCCTTCAGATCGAGTCATATACACCTCTTCTTAGAGATCACCATTAAAGAAGGCACTTTTGACATCCATTTGATGCAACTTCCAACTGAACTGAGCTACGAGGGCACAAAGAACACGGATGGTTGTCATCTTTGTTGTGGGTGCAAAAGTTTCTTCATAGTCAATTCCTTCCTTTCGTGCATAGCCCTTTGCAACGAGTTGTGCCTTGTATTTGTCAATTAATCCATCTACCTTGTATTTGATCTTGAAGACCCACTTGCAACCTATAGGCTTCTTTCCTTTAGACATATCAACGAGCTTCCATGTTTTGTTTTTCTTTTTTTTTTTTAATTTCCCATGTTTTGTTTTTCATCGGAGAGTTAGACTCTGCTTCCATAGTTGCCTTCCACTAGGGTGAGCTAAGTGCATCCTTCACTGATGTCAGTTCTGTATTCTCCATTACTAAATACATCAAACCCAAATTTACTTCTTAAAATTTTTGAGATCTAGCATCTTGAGATTCCTTAGAGGCATCAATATCTGATTTAGGTTCAACTGCTTCATCAAATACCACATCTCAACTTATATGCAATTTCTTGATGATTGGGTCTATCAATCGATACCCTTTTGATTCATCATCGTTCCCAAAAAATAACATGGCAGGTATTTCACATCCAGTTTGGTTCGTTTCTGCTTTGGGATATGCGTATATGCTTTGTTGCTGAAGACTATGAGATGTGTGATTGATGGCTTCCTCCCAGACCAGGCTTCTTTAGGTGTAACTCCTTGTAGTGCTTTTGTGGGCGCTTTGTTGAGAAGATACATTGTTGTGGAGACAACTTCAGCTTAATACTGTAGCCCCAGATTGGCTTCTGTGAGCATGCAACGAACCATTTCCATGATGGAACGATTTCTTCATTCAGCAACTCCACTTTCTTCTGGAGTATATGTTTTAGTAAGCTATCGCTTTATCCCATTTTTTGCGAGAAACCTTGAAAATTCATTGGATGTATGCTCCCCCTCTCAATTTGAACGGAGGACTTTAATTGAACACCCAATTGCTTTTTCCACATGTTGCTTAAAATGCTAGAAATGCTAGAAGAATTCAAACTTCAGTTGCAAGAATGACACCCACATCTTCCTAGAGTAGTCTTCCACAAAGAACTGGAAGTATATTTAGCCACCAAAACTGGTTGTCATGGGTCCGCACAGATCGATGTGTGTGATGAGGCCAAGAAATGCCTCATTTTTGCTGCATTATTGACATATTGAAACGATTTCTTCATTCAACAACTCCACTTTCTTGTGGAGTATATGCTATAGTAAGCTATCGCTTTATCCCATTTTTTGCAAGAAACCTTGAAAATTCATTGGATGTATGCTCCCCCTCTCAATTTGAGCGGAGGACTTTAATTGAACACCCAATTGCTTTTTCCACATGCTGCTTAAAATACTAGAAATGCTAGAAGGCTTCAAACTTCAGTTGCAAGAATGACACCCACATCAGTAGTCTTCCACAAACAACTGGAAGTATCTTTAGCCACCAAAACTGGTTGTCATTGGGTCTGCTTAGATCGATGTGTATGATGAGGCCAAGAAATGCCTCATTTTTGCTGCATTATTAACATATTGGAACGATTTTTCATTCAGAAACTCCACTTTCTTGTGGAGTATATGCTATAGTAAGTTATCGCTTTATCCCATTTTTTGCGAGAAACCTTGAAAATTCATTGGATGTATGCTGCCCCTCTCAATTTGAGCAGAGGACTTTAATTGAACACCCAATTTCTTTTTCCACATGCTGCTTAAAATGCTAGAAATGCTAGAAGGCTTCAAACTTCAATTGCAAGAATGACACCCACATCTTCCTAGAGTAGTCATCCACAAACAACTGGAAGTATATTTAGCCACCAAAACTGGTTGTCATTGGGTCTGCTCAAATCGATGTGTATGATGAGGCCAAGAAATACCTCATTTTTGCTGCATTTTTGACATATAAAAACTGCTATTTAACAATATTTAATATCATTTTGTGCCAAATATTTGATTAAAGTATATTATTTGTTGATGTTTGCATGATTGGATGTTTAGAAATACTATGCCCCTATTTTGACTATTTTTCTGCATTTTATGTTCTGTTTTTGCATGATTTTAGTGGAAAATAACATAGTAAAATTGATAGCAAATAAAAGTGTTGTGACTTGTGATTGGATGAAGTATTTTGAATGTTTTCCTACCCTAAAAACGAGTTGTTGAGGTGACATGGTACCAAATCAGCTACTCTGTTGTAAAACAGGGCATGACAACTGCACACAACATACAAAAACCAGCCACCTGTAACATTAAAGGAGGGCATGGAAGAAGTCAAAAGCAACAAGTAAAACCAGTTGGAACGTGTTCAAGGAGACAAGGGAAGACCTATGATACACCTGGAAGCATCCCCACGTGGTCTAAATTGATGACAACAAGATATCCCACTTATTCTGCCTGATATTTCGGAGCTCTCTAGAATGAAGGCAGAAACAATCCATTTCAATAGAAAAGGCAAAAGTTGCATCCATTTCATGGGGAATGAGAGAGGATAGCATGAGGATAGGTGTAAAAACCATGTCTAACCTATTTTTGACCTATTCCCACCAGATTGAAGATGCATGAATAACTGCTGCAACAGATTTTATCCTAAAATAGACCAAGTCTGCTGCAACAAAATAACAAATCATGCATGGACAACACAATATTTGATTTTGTAGTTGCAAATGTGTATGTAGGAAATAATATAAATAGGCCACTCACCCATTGGTTGAGTTAGTTAGAGTAGTCAAAAAGTAGAAGTTGTAACAATCATATTTTGTAACAACCGTTTTCAATAAAGTGCAGTGTTATTCCAATGTGTTAATTTATGAGTGAGTGTTTAGAATTTAGAATTTGGAGTGATTATACCTTCTTCTAGACCAGGGAGCAAGGGCCCACTCTCAGGGCTGGAGGAAGGAAGCAATTTTGTAGGTTTTTGACAATTTCTGTTTTCAGCAATTTTTGTCAATTTCTTGCTTAATTCCTGTAACAAAACTAACCTTTGTTTTTAGCATGATTTTTATTATGTTTTAAGTGTGATGTGTGTGAGTTTGTTTACAATCTAGCTGACCCCTATTTTGTGTGCATTTATTTCCCCTATTTTCTGCATTTCAATTTCAACAACTTTTTTGACAAGTTTTTGCAACAATTTTTTGACAATTTTTGCATTTTCAATTTAGCATGGTTAAATTTAGTTGGTTTCAATTTAGCATTTTCCATTCATGTCATTTCAATTTAGCAAGCGTAAATTAGTTCTTTCTTCAACAATTTCAATTCTACAATTTAGTTTAATTGTCAATTCTGCAATTGTAGATTAAGTGTCAATTCTAATTTAGAAGTAATTTCAATTTCTGCAAGTTAAGTTAGTTTCAATTCTACAAATTAGGAGTTAGTGTGACCTTGAAAAGACCAAATGAACCTTTGTTTCACTGAATAAATCTTGTGAACTAATGACTGAACTGTAACTTGCCAAAACCTTCTATCGTAGACAACCTTGGACACCACCCTGGATTTGATAAATATTGAAAATTAAATGATGACAATAATGACACTCATCATTTTTGGTACCATTGTCAGGGAACATAGGTGTTTTTAGGAGATAAAACAGTCAAACAATTATTGATTATGCTAAGTTGTGAACTTTAGAGTAAAATCCTGAAACAGAACAACTTGCATGAAACATAGTTGTAAAACTGATAGTTGCACTTCAAAAAATTAGAAACACAAGCACAAATGAATGAATAGGTTAAGGGATGAAAAATGATGATTTCTTAAGACCCCTTTACCTACCACAGGTAGGTGATACTCATGCCAAGGTGGTGAATTACCTACATTTGAGATTCCTGACAAACTTGAAATAAAACCACCATCCCCATCATCAGGAAGTATTGAATCTCCTGAGAGAGAAATCGTAGAGGAGAAACTTGCTAGTACCTCCTCACCTACTCTTGATAAATCCTCATAATCAAGATAGTTTAAATGAATTTATACCAATATTTGGGAGGATATCATGGCATATGGGCAAGGAAACCCAGATAGGGGCAGTAATGTCCATACTCAAGTAGATAATCCTACTCCTACTAGGACTTTCGAATATCCTATTCGATTAAATCCTACACAAAACTCTCCAATGAAAATAATTTCACCTTCGATGCTACCAACCTTTAGGGGTGTTGCATCCAAAGATCCTGATCAATTCTTGTTTGAATTTAAGGTTGTGTGCCAAACATATGATTACATAAATGATAACCAAAAGCTGAAAGTTTTTCCTTCCACACTCAAAGACTCAGCTTTGCATTGGTTTATGAGCTTAGCACCCAACTCAATCCGAACCTGGGAAGAAATGGAAGAAGTATTTTTGGATAAATACCAAGAATACTATAGGGTGAAAAATAGAAAGGATGAATTATTTAGAATCAAACAAGAAGAAGATGAAAATCTGGAGGATTACTTGGATAGGTTTGCCTTTGTACAAAAGAGATGTGGGCCTGTTGAACCAAAAATGTGTAAGGCCATATTCTTAAGAGGATTACAAGATGATTCTAGAGAAGTGTTGGATTTAATGGGCAAGGGAGATGTAAGCACCCTTGACATTGATGAAATTTTGGAATTATGTAGAAATTACTCATGCACAAGATAAAGAAGATGAAAGCGGAGTAATAATGGTAGTGATTTGAAAGAGCTTATGGAAGAATTTGCCAATCTAAAAATTGACATCTTGGTACATCTTAATACTACATTAGGGGAAATGAATGCCAAAACCAAATCTATAGAACCCCTAGCTATTTATTGTCCAAGATGCAGAAACAAACATGCTCTTCAAGACTATCCTTTAAACAAAACCTCTATATCTACTATTTGTAGCATTTGTTCAAAAGGACATATCACTGACCAATACCATCTACTTCCAGGACTCAAAAATATTTTGGAAACACAAATAGAAGAACTCAACTTTATTGGGCAAAGATAAGGGGGAAACTTTTCACAATATCAAAATACCCCATGTTTTCCCATAAATTAGGGATAAAATCATTGGACTATGCCATGGGGTTATTCAGAACCACCACAATAGTCTTGGAGTCAACCTCCATGGACATATTCTCAAGATTGGTCATAATCTGGGTGGACAAATCCACAATGGAATCAACCTAATCCACCTTGGATGCAAGCCCAATCTCATGGATAGAATTGGGGATAACAGTATCCATCATACCAGGGACAACAAAGATACCAAGGTCAAACACAAAATTTATTGCCTGGTCCTACTCAAAATTTTCCTCAAGGAAGACCACAACAACAACAATAGGTAAAGCAACCACCACTTCCAGCCCAACCTATGGCTAATCCTAATAATACAAGATAGGTAACCCCTATCTATGTAGCTGAATCTGATGAAAATACCACAATCAATGTAATTGATTGTAGTAATATCCAACTATATTCAGGAAAGATACTTCCTGAGCCTATTATTGAAGAACTAAAAATCAATGAAGAGAAACAAGAATCCTTTAGTCCAGAACCACAGAAATCAACTTTGGATAAAGGAGAAGAAAAAACAAGAAAATTTGCACACAAAAAATTTACCTTCTTTAGAAAAGATACCATATCCTGAAAGGTTTAAAAATTCTGAAAATACTTCTGAATCAAACTTAGTAAAAGAACTAAAATGTTTGACCATTTCACTTCCTTTGTTGCAAGCAATCAAGGATGTGCCTTTAATCAACAAAATTGTTTAGGACCTTTGCATAAAAATATCAGGCAGGAAAAAGAAATCCTTTCCTAAAACTGTACAGGTAGATGGTAAGTTGGCTGATTTACTTTCTGGAAAGCTTGTCCCACCAAAGTATAGTGACCCAGGAAGTCCAGTTGTCACAATAACCATTGGGTCAATGCAAATTTCTAATGTTTTGGTTGATCTTGGAGCAACCATTAATGTTATGACCAAAGACACAATGCAGAAATTATAATTAAAAAATCTGAATCCTACATCTACTATTTTGGAAATGGTTGACAGATCTATTGCTAAACTAGAAGGAATCATAGAAGATATCCCTGTGATGGTCTCCTCATGGGAATATCCTATTGAATTTCTGGTATTGCAACCTCACAATTCTGTGAATGGCTATCCAATTATCTTGGGAAGGCCTTGGCTTGCTACTACAACCACTTTCATTGACTGTAGGTCAGGGGAGATGACTATTTCTAATGGCATTGATCTAAAAAATATTTCTTTATACCCTCCTGCAAAACCTTCAACAAATTTTTTAGGTCATTTATGGTTTCCTGATTCTGATGAGGAACACGAAGAAACCATTTCCACACTAGCTACTGTAGTAGTGAAAGAACATATAGAAGAGATAGATTCACATGAGAGAGAGGCATTTGAAGATGAAACCATTCTAGTAAATACAATGCATGAATTAGGACTTGAGGATGAACCAATCACTGTTCATCACTTGTTATGGAATGATGAGGGTCAAACATCTGAACAAATGGCACCCATTCCATTACAAGAAAGTCCCTTCAAATTACCACATGGGTGGCATCATCATCTTTTGTCCTCCCTTCATTATCCCATATCAGATATGATTCCATCAGGAATTACAATCGATACTGAGACATGAATCTTTCACTCTCTTCTACCACACCATTGCCCACTTAACTCCTTAGTAAGCACATATGAAGGAGTTAATTTTGTTCATCCAGGAACCAAACAGATTGAGGTACAACCAGGAAAATTCTTAAACATCAATAGCTGGTTGATCGATGAACAAGAAGCAAAATTGTTTGTTATTTTGAAAAGACATGTCAAAGCCTTCGCTTGGGAATACAAAGATATGATAGGAATTCATCCTGATGTATGTACCCATAGGATATATACTAAAGATGTTAAACCTATCCGACAACCACAAAGGTGATTGAATCCTGCTCTAAGAGATATTGTCAAGGAAGAAATCAAAAAGCTCTTAGAGGTTGGATTCATATATCCAATTTTTGATAGTCGATGGGTCTCTCCATTGGTTATTGTACCAAAGAAAAATGGGAAATTGAGAGTGTGTGTAGATTATCGAGAACTAAACAAAGTCACACATAAGGACCATTTTCCATTACCATTCATTGATCAAGTGTTAGACACACTCATAGGAAAGAAGTATTTTTGCTTTCTTGATGGTTTTAGTGGGTATAATCAGATACAAGTTGCACCCAAAGACCAGGAGAAAATAACTTTTACTTACCCATGGGGAAATTTTGCTTATAGGGTTTTACCCTTTGGTCTTTGTAATGCCCCAACAACTTTCCAATGAGTTGTTTTGGCTATTTTTCTGATTTGACCATTAAAAGTGTAGAAATTTATATGGATGATTTTATAGTTTGTGGGGAAACCTTTGACTTTACCTTAGAACATCTTGACAAGGTCTTAACCCGTTGTGAAACTTATCATTTGTCCTTAAATCCTGACAAGTGCTTCATGATGATGGAAGAGGGAATTGTTCTTGGTCATCACATTTCTTCTGATGGGATCAAGGTTGATCCTAAGAAAGTAGAAATCATTAAGAACCTTCCTTCTCCACAAACCCAAACTGATGTCAGGAGTTTCTTAGGACACATTGGCTTTTATAGATGATTTATTCAGAATTTTAGTACAATAGCAAATCCCATGTTTGCATTGTTAACCAAGGATTCTGAATTTAATTGGACTAAAAAATGCCAAGAATATTTTGATGCTTTAAAAGAGAAATTAACCACTCCACCTATGTTACAAGGTCCTAATTGGGAATTACCATTCCATATCCAAATTGATGCATCCAATACTACAATTGGAGCAGCATTAGGGTAGATAGAAAATGGGGAGCATTATGCTATCTACTACATAAGCAAAAACCTCACTGGAGCAGAAAAGAATTATACTACTACTGAAAAGGAATTTTTAGTAGTAGTATATGCCATTAATAAATTCCATCACTACATCACTGGTTATCAAGTATTTGTCCATACCGATCATTCAACTATTAAATACTTGATGAACAAACCCATGGTTAGTGCGAGAATAATTCATTGGTTGTTACTATTACAAGAATTTGACATCACAATAGTAAACAAACCAGGAAAAGCTAATGTAGTAGCAGATTTCCTATCAAGACTAAATAACATAGGAGAAGAAGAGTTAGTTGAGGATACTTTTCCAGATGAAAAATTATTTGCTATATCAGTACAATCACCATGGTTTGCTGATACCACTAACTATTTGGCTACAGGAAAAATTCCTCCTCATTTCACCTCAAAATAAAAGAAACAATTGGTAAAGCAAAGCTCATCCTTCAAATGGATCAAAGGTCTACTATTCAAGTGTGGACCTGACCATGTGTTACATAGATGCATTCAAAAATATGAAGTGTATGATATCCTCCATGCTTGTCATGATGAACCCTCAGGAGGATATTATTCAGTGAAGTGTATTATTCCCCCCCCCCCCAAAAATCCCCCCCCCCCAAGTGGTAGGGAGGTTTGGGACCCATAATACTCAAAGAAAGATGGTGTAGATGTGACTAAATGGGTGAGGTACATGTTTTAAACATGCTCATGAAGAGAAGGTTGTTGATTTCCTTTACACCTAAATTTTTTAAATATTTGGAGCTCCACGATCTATCACCATAGATCATGGACCCCAATTTGCATCAAGAGTCATTGAAGCTTTCACTGAACTCTATGAAATCAAACATAGAAAATCATCACCTTATCATCCTCAGGCAAATGGTCAAGTTGAAGTCACCAATAGGGAATTGGAAAGAATTTTAACCAAAATAGTAGCTTCACATAGGAGAAATTGGTTAAACAAATTACCAGAAGTAGTTTGGGCATACAATACAACATGGAAATCCACCATGGGTTTCACACCTTACGAACTAGTTTATGGTAAGAAACCTCTTTTTCCTATTGAATTTGAGTTACTAACACTTCGCACATCTTTGGAGGTTGGTATTGAATTGTCATAGGTACAGATGGATAGGATTATGCAACTCAATGCATTGGATGAACTTCGATTGGAAGCACTACATCACATGGAAGTTATCCAAGAATAGTGAAAGATGTGGCATGATAGTCACATTCAACAAAGAAAATTTGAGCAAGGAGATTGGGCTTTATTGTTTGATTCTCGTTATGAATATTTTCCTAGAAAATTGCAGACTAGGTGGCTTGGACCATACCTGATTGAAGAAGTGTTTGGAAATGGAGCAGTTCAACTCTCTCCCATTGATGATTCAAGGAGAAAGTTAGTGGTAAATGGACATCACCTTTGGGTATACCATGAACCATTAACTAAGGAAGAGTTTTTGAAGCAAATTGCATAGTTGGAGTTACACATGATGGGGGAGACTTCCTCTCCCATAATAGATTCAGATTGATGTGAAAAAGTTTTGAAAAAAAAAAACAAGAAAACAAAAAAAAAGAATAATCTTGATTGTGAAATTCCTTCATGGGCACAATTTCAAGGGATATTGTGAAATTCCTTCATGGGCACCATCAAGACAAAAGAGAAAAAGAGATGAAAAAAGAGAAAAATGAAAAAAAAAAGAATAATTCAATAGTGAAAACCTTTTCGAAGGTACTATTGAATTAAGGCTTACATGAAAATTGGTTTTTGGCATGTTTGCCTTCTTGGTACTATCCATCATTGTATAAAAATCACTCACTACACATGTTATGTTTTTGTTTTAGGTAGCTTGCTAACAATCATCGAAAGCAATAATTTGTAAGATGTATGATAAATTTTTAGGATAGTAAGGTATGTGTTTCTTACATTTAGTCATAGTTAGCATTTAACAAGTAATGTATGATAATTGAGTATTTGGCATAAAATATTTAAAATTGGAAAATAAAAATGGAACACTCTATTCAAAATGTCAAGAAGCACCCTATCCTACCCTTGGTTGTATGAAAAAATTTAGATCTGGTTATAAAAAAATAGAAAAATTGTAGAGCTCTGAAATGACCAAGAGCTCTGGAATGAGGTCTGAAAATTCAAAACTGCACAACAAAAAATTTGAATTTGACCCACATGTGCATGCATAATTTAAAAAAAATTCCCATGTGATGCACCTCACATGGCTCCCATGAACTCATGCATGAATCTCTAGATCCACATGGCAGTCATCAACTGCGTATCCTCCAACATGTCCCAATATGATTATTGTACCTAGTTTTCATAACTTGTTTTAGACCCATGTGGTTATGGTACTTTGACATGAGATATCACGTAGATCGAGGAGGTGGGTATCCATTTTTCGCAAGGTAGAGCTGAGTCAACCAAATCGGACCATCTAGCTCAACTAATGGTTTAAACACGTGCATGGTAATCAATAAGCATATCAGCCCACCACCCTCGATGCATGCCAAAAATAAAAATTTTAAAATCGAATCAAATCACCATGCACCACGTGTTCGGTTGATGCATGTGAATCCAACGTGTTCTAGCACCATCTTCCGAAGCTCAATCTTATATGTCAAAGCCATAAAATCTGAGCTCTGTAATCACCAAAAATTGTAGAAGTTATTGAATTGAAGACATAGTTGTAGATCTGCAAACTTAAGAATTGCATTAAAAAAATAATTTTTAGAAAATCATCAAGTGTATAGTGACGTTACCAGATAAACCAGGCGGTTAAAAATTTGTAGTAGATGCAAACACAAGTGCACCAGTTTTAACTGACATTGGGAAGAAAAGGAAGGCCGAACCAAATACCTTGGATGAATTCCGGCAGTACCCTGAGATGGTGCAAGTCTTTCAACAAGCAAGGTTGATACTATTTCTAGAAAAGTTTGATGGATATTCTGAGGGTTTAGCAGTTAAATTCACCTAAACTCTTTGAAAATAATAGAGCAACCATCAATGACATGAGGATTGAGGTAACTCCCTTGATTTTAAGTCAAATCACTGAATTACCTTTACAAGGAATAGTAATTACCAAAACTGCTAAGAACACACTCCCTGAAGTAGTTAAAGCATTTTTAGAAGAGGGGGATGTGCAACCTGTAATGCAAATTAACAATAATGTCTGCAAAGGAGTAAAAAGGAGTAGTCTTCAACCACCATGGGATCAAATTGCAATATGGGTTATTGAGTATCTAACTTGTGAAGGGCAATATGTAGTCTTATCTGGCCACCACATGAAATTACTCACCCATTTGAGGTATGGCACACAACACCCTAAAATGAGGGTAAATATTCCCTTATATTTACACCAAGAATTGCATAACATGGAAAAATGATACCAACAAGGCCAGGGATCTCCTAGACACCATGGCCTCATTAAATTGATCTACAGACATCATTTCAGGGGAAATATTCAAAGTTTCAACAGATTCTTTGCACCCTGGGATGAGCAGGTTCCTACTGAAGAAGAACCAGAGCAGGAAGAAGTAGTAGCTGCAAATGAAGTAGGGACACCTGAAGAGGATGCTAATGAAAGGGTTAATCTTGAATCTGAAGAAACCCCTTCATCCCCCCATGGTCCACCAGCTACCAGAACTAGGGCACAAAGAAAGAGGAAATCTGAAAGCAGCCTTGCAGAACAACCAAGGATTAAGAAAGTCACTTTTAGTGATAAAGTTACTGAAATTACTGCTCAAACAGAAACATCTGCACAGTCAGAACCCTCAAATTTTGAAACAATTAGGTCACTGGCTGAAACAACATATTCATCAGAAGAAGAGGAAACTGATTCTAACTTTACAGGTAGGTCTGCAGGAAGAAAAATTGTAGGACCAAAGCATACTGGTGAAAAGATAGGTACAAAAAGGTTGAGAAGATCCACCAAATTAGAACAAAATCTGTTACAGAGGAGCTGCCACCTTCACCCCCTCCTATGAGGAGTTTAAGAAGGAAACAACAGGATATAGTTGCAGCCACTAAAACCACATCTCCTACATCATCCAGACCACAGAGAATATGAAGATGAAATTGTTGTAGAAGACACACCTGATCAAGAGGAAGAATCAATTGCAAAAGACACACCTGATCAAGAGGAAGAATCATTTGCAAGGGGTAAAGAGCATGAAGAGCCACATTCACCACCTGCAATGAATTTACCTACATATTCTTCAGAATCTGAAGAATATGAGGCTTATGAGCCAAAAGACCCAATGAAGGCTGCCAGGGTAATCATTAAGACCTTGCAAACCTAGATTAAGAAGGGTGAAGCAAAAATTAAGGAAAAGGATGAGTATATTGATCAATTGTTGCAAGAAATACATGAATTGAAAAGAAGATTGGCACCATTAGAAGGACTGTCTGTAATCCTTTATTCTGGGAAGGAGATAACAGAAATTTTGTTTGAATTAGCAGAACAAGTTTCGGAAGGGGGCATACAAGAACACATCCCACAATTGCCCCATAGAATTGAGGAAGATACCTTGAAGCAAACGCCTGAAATTTCTGTTCCTATCCGTATTGTTGTTGCAGCAGAACAACATGCAAAAAAGGAGATTACACCTGAAAAGTGTTAGAATAATATTCCATTACTTGGGATATTTTCCCCATTTCCTACATTAGGTAGTTTTTAGTTACCACATGGTAAAATAAGGTAGTGTATTGCATTACACTACGTGGGGTTATTACATTTACTTTTCTATGTAATTATTTAATTACCATGAGATATTTTCCTCATGGTTAAACTAGGTAAGTACCAAAATATCCTATGTTAGATATTTAGGTTAGTGTTATGGTTAGAACTCTCTACCTAGGTTAGTGGTTAGCATCACGCAACTCCCTCCCTATTCTATTGTTAGAGGGTAGTTAGCGTTATATCCTCAAAACTGTTGGTTAGTCTATTATTTAAGCATAGACTAAACCTTAGCAATGGTTAATTAATCTATTGATTATTTTGTGAACTTACCTTCGGACCTACATTGGTATCAGAGCATAAAAGGTCAAGTCATTTTTTTTTTACTCCCCATCAAAAGGTCAAAAATCCAAATCACCTTGTTTCACTCTCTTTGTTTGGCTTAATATCCTCAAATTTTTCATCCTTCTTCAAGGGTGTTAAAGCAGGTGTCATTAAATATCCTAGAGCGCAAAATCAAAAGTTTTAAACAAACCTACCCCTCGTTTCATTTGCTCTATTTTGTTTGGCTTAAAAATCCTCCAACTTTTCATCCCTTGGTAAGGGTGTTAAGGCAGGTGCCATTAAATATCTTATAGAAGCAAATTGAAAACAACTTCCATATACTCTTTTGAGGGTATAGTGCAAGATATAACCATCTTAGTCCTATCAAATTTGAAACCTAAACCATGGCCATGATACACAAGTATCTCACTGAGAGCCAACTGCTCAAAGGTTCAAATTATTCATCTCGGAAGACTAAGATGAAAGCTATCTTAACTGTAGAGGATTTGTGGTCAATAGTGGATGGAAGGAAGTGTGACTAAGGTGTCGGTCGAAGCCGAAAATGCACCCTTATAAGCCATCTTCCCTTTTTACAAAAATTGTGAAGAAAAGAAATTGATATCCCCCCTCAATTGCAAAAAGTGTGCAATGCAAGAGTGTTGTGAAGGATCTTACAAATATTGCCTCCTAGACAATTTTACATCACAAAAAATCGCTCTTGTTACAAGTTATTTTTTTAAGGTTGGTAAAGAGCTTATGGGTGTCATAGAGAGCTCACATCAGAGAGAAGATACTCCGGAGATGGGCCAGCAACGGAACTTTCAATAGGGGTTTGAAAAAGGAGACATCCCAACACTTTCGGATGCAGCTCCGAAACATTCTGGAATAGCTCCGGAACATTCTGAAGCTAAACAGGCACACTCCAAAGCAACTCCGAAATGTCCAAAAATTGTGCCAGAATGTCAAGATAAAGCTCCAGAACAACAGGAGGAGCAAAGCACACCAGAAGCTGAAGCCCTTGAAGTTCAAGCTACTTCACCACAAGTACGTCACTTCAGGAGGATAAAAATCAATTTTTTACAAAAACTGTTCAAATAGTGCAAACTGCAGAAATAGGGATTCAGGTTGAATTATTGTCAGAGCATAAAACTCCACCAATAGTAGTGCATCCGCTAGACATGGTCCCACTAGCAAAACACAATGACGTTATTGCAAGGTGGATTGCACACTACCAAGACCTCGAGTTGCACCTTGCAGCATTAAACCCATGGAAGAGCAGAATAAAAAACGGGCTGCAGAAATTGCAGATTTGTAGGCTAAGGTGAAGAATTTATGTCAGATTGCGGAATGCCTGTGGTACAATGCAAAAGGCCTGCCAGGTTATACAACTTACTCCTCAAGGAAAGATTCCTTAGATGGCAGGTAATGCATATCTACTCTGGTTTGACACATGATTTGATTACTGCTCAATATTTTCTAAAAGCATACCTGCAGAGTCCTGAGGAGCAGAAAAATTTGTTGTATGAGTTCTTTTTGCACAAATTTGTCATGGCAGAAGATATACAATTTCTGCCACAAATATATACAGGATATATACAGCTCCGACCCTTTGTCTCTACATTGCAAAATCAATTATATTGGGATCAGGAGTGTGAAGTTTATGAACTAAAAAGTTGCAAAAACGGAGGCCTTAAACTTGTGCAAATGAGCTGAAATTTTGTGAGTATATTCTAGACATCCATACCTATCCAACGGTTCAAAAATCGCATTAATTGGAGCTGTAAATCAAAAGTTACACGCTCTGCAAGTTGACTGATTTTTCCAGGTCTGCACACACGTTTTTGAGAGAGAAGGAGATGAACCAAAGTTGTTAAAACTTTCAAACAAACCCAGAACACTTGCAAAGTCTTTATTCAGCTTCTCCTCATGTTTTTAACACTTGCTTCTATGTACCATATAAAAAAACTAACATGTTTTCTCTATCTATAACCCTTGGAATGACTTTCCAAGTAACCCAACAGTCATGGAACATCAAAAGACTCTCTAAGACTTTTCCTATACCACAAAATCCCCAGCACACACTTTAAGATATAATATTTACATTAAAATAATGTATTAATGCTTAGCATCAATCTCCAACATACTCCCCCTTGATGCTAAGTGGTGAAACTACTCTATCTCTTAAATACAAAAATTGTTCTTTAGCAACTCCTTTGGTAAACAAATCAGCCAACTGTTCCTTTGTGTTGCAGTAGACAAGATCAACAAACTTCTTTTCAATGACATCTCTAATGAAATGATACTTCAATGCAATGTGTTTTGTCCTACTACGATGAACCGGATCTTGGAAATCTTGATGGCACTAGTGTTGTCACAATTGATAATCGTAGGACTGTCTTGGACTTCTCCAATATCCTCAAGCATCTTCCTCAACCAAAGAGCTTGAGTGCTTGCTGCTATTGCAGCAACATATTCAGCCTTCGTGGATGACAAAGCAACAATGCTTTGCTTCTTGGAACTCCATGTGATCAGCCCGGAACCAAGAGTGAAACAATTTCCGGATGTAGACTTTCCATCATCTAAACAACCTCCATGATCTGAATCACAATACCCAACAAGCTCCAACTTGTTGTTAGCAAAATATTGTATTCCAAATTTCAAGGTTCCTTTCACATACCTCAAAATCCTCTTGGCAGCCTTCATGTGATTTTGTGATGGCTGATTCATATATCTAGAAACAAGTGAAACAGCGAAAGCAATGTCCGGTCTAGCAGTGGTAAGGAACATTAAGCTCCCAATCATGCTTCTATACAACTCATCAGCCCTTTCAAAACCATCATCTCTACACAATGATTCACCATGTGCAACAGCAGTCCAAACCGGTTTACAGTTTTGCATCTCATATTTCTTCAACGTATCATTCACATACTTAGCTTGGCAAACAAACATTTCACCATTTCCTTGAAACACTTCAGTCCTGTTGGTTACGAATCTGCCATGAGGAAAGGATTTTTGGTTAATGCGCCTAGATTCGCCCACCAGCATGAAAGGTCGGAAGGAAGAGATGCCTTCCGAGCCAATCTCCGAAGAAGGCCGGCTCCTTTTGGGGGGCTTGATTTAAGCTAAAGGGAACAGGAAAGAAATAAAGGAACGGAAAGAGACAAATGTACAGAAATAGATTACAAATATGTCCAAAGGTTGGTGGGGGGAACTAACAGTACGGGAACACACCAATCACCGCTACTTACTGCATACAAACACAGAGCATGACAAGGAACTGCAAAACCTAGGCGTACTTCCGATACACCAACAGCGTATGCACAACTTCAATAGCTCCCTAGCAAACATTCCCTACAAGGAACTAACAGCAGGGGATCGTATCAATCACCAAATACGTACACTGACAGGGGTAGAAAGTAAACCTAGAGATGTCAGAGCCAGGTATATGTGTTAGGTAGAGAGTTTAACCGCACAGCTTCAATGGCTCCCTAGCAAACATTCCCTACAAGGAACTAACAGCAGGGGATCGCATCAATCACCGGATACGGGCCAGCAACGTCACACACAACCGATGGAACTACTACCAAATTTATAATGAATGCTTTAAATAATGAAGTACATAAGGTGCTTTAAGCAAGCAATGCTAGAGGAACCCGATCGCCAAATGCCAAAGTGAATCAACGAGCAGCGACACAGGTGGGCCTAAGGCATATAATGAAAGACAGCATAAAAGAATAAAGACAGAGAACAGAACCAGGCATACAGATTGTATTCATAAGCAGAAGCACGGTTACAGTAAGCACAGTAGTTCCCTAACAAACATTCCCCTTCCACCCTTTACAATGAATTTCAGATGGGCTTTTATAGCCCGAGTCCCACCCGTTACATTAATGGGACGTAGTCCCGACCAAACATGAGCCGACGTAAGCGGCGAAAGAGCCGCAAATGCTGACCTTTTGTCGGACTGGGCTGTACCCGCAGCATGGTCTTCCTGGAAGCTGGACAGCTACGTGGCGGAGTGCTGGGTAATTCTTCAAGTCGGCAGGCTTGCTAGTAGCTGGAGCAGGTGAAACCTCAGATCAGCTTTGAATGAGGCTATTAACGCAGGCGGTGCAGGCAGCCCATGCTTATCCCTTTTGGTCGGCAGTCTTGGTTCAAATCCCGAAGCTTTGCCAGGTCCAGCCATTGCTTTGCCTGGCGCTCGGCCTCCTCTACCACAGGCTTTCCCGGGCGTGAAACTTCTTGAATCTCGGATGCGAAGTCCAGGACCGCCATCGCCTTAAAGGTATGGGGCTTGCATTCCCTCAACAAACCAACCCTCATTTCCTTAACTTTTGTCTTTGAAAAGACAACCGCTTGAGATGTTTTCTCTGTAAGCTGCGACTGCGCTTGCTTCAAAGACTCCTGGAGCTGAGAAATCTGCTCCGAGGCTGCTTTCTTTCGTTGCGGCTCGTTGTCGAGAAGCGGCCAGCTGGGCTTTGAATTCATCCGTTTCTCGCCGCGCCGCTTCCAGTGCTCGGTGGACCTAGATAGGTCCTCTTCAAGCTGCCTTACTTTGTCCTCGCAACGCGAAAAGTTCCTCCCGATCCTCCGGACTCTTGACAAAGAGATTGTCAACTTTGCGCATGATCGTCTGAATCTCATACTGTTTATCAATGTCGTCAAAGCTTTTCTCCTTTGTCTGGAGCACGTAGTCCGTCTTAGTCATTTCTCGGAGAGGCTTCTTCACTATTGGGATTATTTTCTCCGTTGTAATCACTCTCCTTCCGAAATCATACTTTGCGCGTTTTTCCGGGGTGGCTATCTCTTCATGTCTCCTCCGCTTCAGGTCTTGGCGGAAAGAGACAGAATACTCTACGGCTCTTGTTGCCAGGGGCAAGTCATCTGAGTTCTGAAGGTCGTCCATAAAATCTGGTTCCCCCAGCCTAGGGATCTGCTGAGACGTCTCTCCTGCGGGAATGGGGTCAGGGAGGAACCGGACAGACTTTGGAAGAATCGGCCGCTTGTGGGGGCGACCGGGAAATGGAAATGGGAGCGGCTGACACTGTGAGGGTTTGAAGCGGCTGAGGCGGAGGATGTGATGGTGAACGGACAGCCTCAGCACTAACCTCGGGCGAAGGGTTTGGAGTTGTGCTCAGAGAAAGAGAGACGTTAGGGTTCTGAGCAAACTGATCGAAAGAATGGGGGCCGCTAGAAGGACGCGGAGACGGGGAGGAGGATGTGGTCATGGCTCGCCCACATTGAGCGGGGGACTGAGTGGAAGTAGAACTGGGTGAGACTAGAGAGACAGGGACAGCAAACGTAACTGCAGGCTCCGCCTGAGCCGATGCCGGGTGAATGTCTTCGCTTCTTGTATCGGTGGCTGGCTTGGGGCTGCCCAAAGGAATTGCCTCTGCGGCGGCAGGACGCGGCTGCGGCTCTGCGACTGGCTGCTGCACTATCAGGCTAGGTCGCCTGATTTTCTCAACTCTCCTCCGCTTCTTCTCTTCTGGAACAACTGTCGGATCAGGGGAAGGAGACGAAGCAGGTGCAGCAGGCACTGATGCTCCCACGGTAAACTTGTACCGGGGTTTGACTTGCAGAAGGTCGGCCGCGACCGGTCTGCTTCTGGCGGCGCTGGCGCTTTTCTTGCCTGAGGAAGTGCCTCGGCGCTGCCTTGACTAACTTTTTCGCCTTTTCAGGCGCCGCCTTAGGAGCCACGAACTGCATTGGATCGGCCTGGGTACTTGCTGGGCCGGCGCTGGCAGTTGTTGAAGTGTACAACTGTTTGGGAGGAGACCCACTTTTATAATCCTCAAAGGGGCCTCGGGGAACGTAACCTTGATATGCGAACGGCCGCCAGCTGTCATGATGCTGGTCATAGAGAACCGAGAAGTCGTCATCTACGGCTAGGTTTCTCCTTGTGGATTTATCGTGCTGCGTGCGGCATCTCATTTTCCAGCATTCAATAATCTTTTCTTTAGACCAGTTAAGGCCTGGCAATCTTGGACAGAAATTTTTTGAATCCTCGGAGATGAGAAGTGATGGTCCGGGTTTCTCTTGGGGTCATATGTCACCTCCTCGCAGGAGAAATCCTGCCAAGGGGGAGAAGCTTCCATTAATTCAATCTCTCGACCAAGGTCCACATGGACCACGTCGCATCTATCTTCGGTTATGTCCCGGGGCACAAATGTGCAAACTTTCCCCTTATCCCATGAGGGTCATACTTCCAGCGCTGCGACAGCAAAACCAAGCCAATCCGGGACAGCGCTTGCTCTAGGTAGACATGTTGTCCTACCTCAATAATCTCAACGTTGGCCCAGGAAAGAGGGTATTGAAAAATCTGTCCTCTTTTCTTCCCCTAGGCCAAACTCTTCTTCCACATAGTCCATCTGTCGGGCAACCTCCATCCCGAACAGATGCTCTGAGCACCAATAGGGCAGCAAATAGGGTTTGCCCTTGAATCCGTAGATTCTGATCACAATCCCTCGCGTCGCTCGAAAACGTCCCCGAGCTTCTGATTTATCAAAGCACTTGTCATTTCTCTCGGGGGACGGGGGATTTCACTTTCGGTGAAGACTGACATGACGAATCCCAGAAAGTTGAAGTTGAACTTGTAGTAGGACCCTTTCCGGTATAAGTCATCCGTCCAGTTATAGACGGGCTAGGGTTCTCCCTTCTCGTTAACCTTCTTCAGGTTGAGGATCGGCATTTGGGGGTGCAAATGGTACAAACAAAGCCAGACCAGAACGGAACTGAAGCGAAAATTGGTTGACTGGCGCTTCTGAATTTTCAGCAGACTGGAATGAATGGCGTAAGCCAGCCAGTCTGCCCAGTCGAAAGAGATGGGGCGTTTTCCGCTCCGCTGCGCCGCCGGTTCGTAAGATTCTCCACACAGGAGGCATTCTCGCGCCGCCACTGGTACGGGTGCACCAGCTCATCGGAGTCGCAGTCGAGGATCCATGCCAAGATGGTATATAGATACTTGCTCCGAAATTTCGCCAAAGGCATGGGGCCGTCGGCCATTGTCCGGCTGGAAGCGGGGCGCTCGGCTCTGAATTGAGGAAATCCCTCATTCGCTTGGTGTGCGTGAAACGTCCCGCTTGTTCGCCCAAACTGATTTTTCTGAGGATGGTGCCGGAGTCATACTCCAGCCCTGGGGCGAAAGCTGGCTGCACAGTCTCCCTGCGCAGTGCGAACAAGGGTTTGCCGACGGAACTGCAGATTTGCCGGGAAGCTGGTTTATAATGTCTAACAATTAAGTCAATCAGCTCCGGGCACTGGTGGACAGGAGGGCACATGAATCTGAAGAGATTTGATTTGTACGCCGCTCCAAAATGATGGGAGGGCGAAACTTTGTCAGCCCATCTCTCCACATTTGCTCTCAGCTGAGTTAGGCTCATGGAAAACGAGTCGTCCACATATCCTGCCAGGTAATTCACCGGAGGTGGTGGGGATTGCCCACGCTGTACCTTCTTCGTCCGGGCCTTTGACTTTTCTCTCGGCGGAGGATCGCCTTTGAAAACTCCCCGGCCGCGGCAAATCCCCCCGGTTCGTCGCTTCACTGGATCGCGCCGACAGGGGCATTTTTCCCTTGTCCATCTCTCCGAGTCGGCAATAATGACAGGTTCAGCCGTCTCGCAACAAATTTCGTTATCGGAGGAATAATTAGCACCGTCCGAGGAATAATCTCTGCAAACTGGAATGTTGGCATGATTCTGACCCCCTTTTCTAGATAAAAACAGCGCCATTAATGCAACGCAGGAGGGGTAGGTCGGCTGAGTTAAATCCCTTGGTGGCCGCGCAGGAGAACGTTTAGGAAAAGACGCGCCCCGGCAGCCGTGCCTTGCTTTTTCTTAGTTGCGTTTTTGCTTGAAAAACGCGCAATCATTAATTCAGTGTTGGGGACTGCACCATGGCTGACGTTGCTGCCACCATGTAGACACACTGCTCAAGACAAAAACCCTTGGCGCGGAAACCCAGATTAAAACAGTTACAAACGCGCCTTGGGCCCAGCTGGGACTTTTTGAGTTTTTTATTCATTTTATTGAATGCTGCCCCCTCTGGCCCGGAAAACTAGGCGCGGCCGGGCTTCGCCCGAAGTTGGGCGCGGCCCGACCTCGCCGGCGAAGTCGGACTTCGCCCGAATTTCGGGCGAAGTTCGAACTTCGCGCGAAGCGCGCGTTGGAACCGTTCCATTTCTGCTTTTCTTTTTGCTGCGCCCAAGGTTTGGGCGCGGTCTGGGTCTTTGCCGTCTTGGGGCCTTCGAACACACTTAACATACCCTGCGACCTTTGGACCTTGAATAAACTGCGCTGTGCGACGCTGGGGCGGGTTCGGACTTCGGCCGAAGCTTGGGGCGAAGTACGAACTTCGCTTGGACCTTGAATAAACTGCGCTGTGCGACGCTGGGGCGGGTTTGGACTTCGGCCGAAGCTTGGGGCGAAGTACGAACTTCGCGCGAAGTTCGCACTTCGCACAAGCGTTGAGCGCAGTGCGCACTTCGCACGGGCGCTGGCCGAAGTCGCACTTCGCACAAACTTTGCGCGCAGTGCGTACTTCGCACGAAGGGTTGCGCAGTGCGGACTTTGGTCTGCTTCAGTGTTTTCTAGGACAAACTTCGCAATTCGGCTGTGCCGAAGTCAGGCTTCGCTGCGAAGTCGGACTTCGGCCAACACTTAGTCGATTTTTTGCTCTTTTTTTTTTTTTTTTTTTTTTTTTCTTCTCGCATAGCCGAACTTCGCCCCTCCTGCGGGCAACGACAGACTTCGCTGCGAAGTCTGTCTTTCTCTCCCATGCCGCATTTAAGCTCAAAGAAGGAAAAATAAACTGAAAGCTAAAACTGGAAACTATACATGCGGGGAAAAATAAAAACACAAGGCAAAATTTTTACAAGGAAGGGCCACTCGGGCGCCTTCAACAGAGATAAAGCTTCAAGTGGAACCCGTTGACGGGGATGGGGAGGAGCCGACCCTCCATATCCGAAAGTATGTAGGCATTGAACTGATTCACCCGGGCAATCTGATAAGGGCCCTCCCAGAGAGCATCAAATTTTCCGTGATTACCCGGTTTTGCCTTGTATGAGTCCCACTTCAGCACCAGGTCCCCGACTTCGAAAACTCGGGCAGTGGTGCCTTTGGCAAACCAGCCTTTAGTGGCTGCAATGTGATCCGCGAAGGCCTGGTATGCACTTTCTCTGTCTTCTTCCAACTGCAGGAGTTGGCACAACCTGTCGTCTACCGGGTCTCCGCTGCTCCTATCTTCGTCAATCATCCACAGGGCGGGGATTTCAATGTGTGATGGCATAACAGCTTGCTTGCCATAGACGAGCGCATAGGGGGACGTCTTGAGGGATTTCTTGAACGCAACTCGTCCGCCCATAGCGCCCGGTTCAGGAGCAAGTGCCAAGTCCGCTTATTCTTTTCAATGGTCCTCCGGAGAATTTTCAGGAGGTTCTTGTTAGTAGACTCAGCAAGGCCATTCCCCTGCGGGTAGTAATTAGAAGACATCTTGTGATAGATGCCAAGTCTGTCGGTGTACTCCGTGAGTACAGCGCCTACAAATCCCGGACCGTTGTCTGTCACAATCGACTCTGGAACCCCGAAGCGGGTAATCAGGCTCTCAATGAACCTGATGACCGTTTCTTGGTCGGCGTTCTTGGTCGGGATCGCCTCCGTCCACCGTGTGAAATAGTCAGTAGCTGTGAGAATAAACTTGTGGCCGGCGGAGGAGTTAGGAGAAATCACCCCAATGAAGTCTAGACCCCATTGCTGGAACGGAGCTTCGGCTTGAATCGGTTGAAGGGGCAGGGGTGCTTTTCTGTTTCGGCCAGCATACCTCTGGCATTGATCACATTTGGCGCAGACCGCATACGCGTCTGCGAACAGAGTGGGCCAATAGTACCCAGCCCTTATTATTTTTAAGGCCGTTGGCCTTGAAGAATGGTGACCCCCAGGCATCCCGGAATGAAAATCTCCGAGGATCCTAGGCTGGTCTGATTTTATGACGCACCGCAACAGGATGCCGTCAATGTTTTTGAAGTAAAGCCCCTCGGGGCGAAGAGTGTACCTTAATGCACCTAACCGAAATCTCCTTCGTTGTGAGGCGTTCAGGTGATCAGGACATCTTCCGGTGCAGAAGTATCTCACCAGTTCATCTGTCCAATCACTCCCCTCCGATAAGGAGTTGGCTAGGTAGACGCGTGTCGTCGTGTCCTCCCACTTACAGGCGGAGATGCCGGCTACGCCGCTTCGGGCCAATTCCCGACACAAGGCTCGGCCTCCGATAAGCTTGGTGGGCCGTACTTCGATGTCAAACTCCCGGATCTTGGCAATCCATCCCGCTCTCTTGTGACCCGGTTCCCCTTGCAAGATGAAACTGCGAACATCGGGGTGAATCACAAAGACAGTGGTCTTACTCTGGGAGACAAAGTGCCTTAACTTTCGAAGGGACTTCATGACCGCATGGACCTGCCGCTCTATAAAATTGTACTTCTCTTCGTGTGGCAGAATCACTTGGCTTAGGAACGCAATGGGGCGCTCCTCGCCGTCGTCTCCCTTCTGAGTCAGGACTGCAGCGTAACTTTCGGGTTCTCCCACTGCATACAGGATGAAGTCCTTGGAGTAGTCCGGGTTTGTCAACACCGGAGCTTGCGCAATTCGAGCCTTGATTTCCTCGAAAGCTTGCTCTCTCTCATCAGTCCATTCGTAAGGTGTATCTTTCTTCAACAGTTCGGCCATAGGCTTGATCACCTGTGCGAAGTCCGGGATGAACTTCCGCACGAAGTTAATCTGACCGAAGAAGGACTGCAGCCCTTTTTATCAGTGGGCAATGGAAGCGAACGAGGGCTTCTGCTCTGTCAGGGTCAATGGCGAGGCCTTCCTTGGAGATGACATGTCCCAGCAGCTTTCCTTCCTTTACCGCGAAGACAGACTTCTTCGGGTTTATAGAGATGCCGAATTCTCGACAACTTTCAAATATCTGCCGCAGGTGCGAAACATGATCTTCTCGTTGGTGAGAGAAAACAGTCATGTCATCGAGGTAGATGACAATAATCTTGTTGAGCAGCTCTCGGAAGGCCAGGTCCATGGCCCTTTGGAACGTGGCACCAGCATTGGATAAGCCAAACGGCATGCGCTGATAGGCGAACGTCCCCCACTTCGTGGTAAACGCCGTCTTATGCTGGTCTTCGTCTTTGACCCAAATCTGGTTGTAGCCGGAAAATCCATCTAAAAGTGAATCTCTGGGCTCCAAGCAACGATATGCAAAATTTGGTCGATTTGGGGAAGCGGATAGTGGTCCCGGAGGGAAGCCTGATTTAGGTTTCTGAAGTCGACACAGAGACGTATGTCGCCATTCTTTTTCCTCACGGGCACCAGATTCGCGACCCAGGATGAATGTTTGATGGGGTAGATGATCTTGGCCTCCAGCATCTTCAAGAGTTCGGTCTTCATCATGGCCTCAATCTTTGGATTTACGGCCCTTTGCTTTTGTCGGAACGGCTTGGCGCCATCCTCTAGCTCGATGGTATGCTGGATGACAGATCTGTCATACCCCCTCAAATCTTCGTAGCACCAGGCCACGATGTCGGGGAACTCCTGGCACAGTGATCTAATCTGCACCAGCTCCTCCGACGTGCAGTCTGTTCCGACCTTGATGGTTTTACCAGGTTCGAGCTCCAGGTCAGCATACTGCCTCGGGTCTACTTTGATCCTGTGGGATATTGCTCTGTCATTTCGATCAAAGAGACTTTCTAATGTAATCAATCCTTTTGGGACGTGATTATTCCGTAACTGTATCAACCCCTCATATTGCTCGTCATCAGGGTCTCTACCTTCGATTACACACACTTCGTTAACCAGGAATGTGACGATCTCCTCGTCACAGCTGAATACCTGCCAGAAGGTATCCCTATCAGGCACAGAAGGCTTGTAAATGGTGCGGACCGGCTTCAGTTTCGACGACGTCTTCAGCGGAACGTACTTGGCTCCAACAGACGCCAGAATATCCGCGTGCTTGTTTCTCTCACGCGATATTGCCTTAACGTTCAATGAGTCAAACGATTCCATCAAGTCCCAGACCCGATTGCGGTACGCTCTAAGATAGTGATGCTTAGACGCGCATTTATTCGTAACTTGATGACACACTAACTCTGAATCTCCAAAAATTTGGAGATGCTTGATTCCGAGCCTTTCCGCCTTTCGCAGACCCAAGCACAGGGCTTTGTATTCCGCCGAATTGTTAGTACAGCTCCAGGCCAGCCTGTAGGCATAGTCCTTCTGGACTCCGGTTGGAGAAACCAGGAGGACCCCTGCACCGGCGCCATTCTTGCAACGCGCGCCGTCAAAGAAAAGCTTCCACAGCTCTTCGGGTGCAGGTCCTTCCTTCGCAACGGACACGTCAAGCTCCTCGGGCTGCTTAATGGAATAACAGCCATGCTCTGTCCCGATTACGGCATTAAAGTCTTGCAACGAGAACTCGTCTTCAAGCTGTAGCACTTCGAGAGCTTGCTCGGTCAGTTCTACTGTCACCAGTTCTTCTTCTGACAACTGGACCATGCAGTCCATCTCTCCTCCGGGTATCTTGTCTACTAGAAAAGGGGAAGGCTTCTCATTGAAAATTTTCAGTCTCCTTCCTTTGAAGGGCACTTCCATGTGTGAGTAGTCTAGAGACGAGTACCCGCCCAACTTCGCAGTGAACTCCCGAGAGAGACACATGTCGAAGTAAGGCTCCAGGTCAACAATCACGACCTCTTGGATGACCACAATGTCGAGAGCTTTGTGCAGCCGGATAGGGATGTCCTTTATGACACCAACTGTCTTGACAGGGGTGCCGTCTAATTGCAAGCACACCTTGGCTGCTCCGTGTGTATTCCATCCCGATCTCATCGCAGACGGCCTTCGGCATCACGGTCGAGGAAGCACCAGAATCCACCATGCAGTTGTGAACTATGTGCCCTTGCATCCGCAAAGACAGATAAAAGAGTGGCGGTCTGTTCTTCCCAGTGGCGGAGACTGTCAAAGGTTGAACCAGGACAGCAGGCTGCATCTGCTTGCCGTTCTTCATGTTCTTCAGTGATTCTTGCAGCAGATCTACCTGGCCTCGAAGCAGAAGAGCATCGTACATGCTGATTCTGGCAAGAGTCTTCTTTAACTCGTCTACAATGCTGTAGCCCGAGGTACTAGCTCCTTTCGCTGGTTTAGCCGGTTCATACTTGGTCCGGTATCGTTGGGTGGCCTCAACTCGTCGTCTCTTGGTCGAGACGGGTACTTCGCCTTCTCCCGGGCTTGTTCTTTGGTTTCGGTCGGGGGCTGAAGTACAGGAAGCTTAGCGGGAGTTGGGGCCTTTCGTCGGAGGCTTAGCTGGAACATCAGCGGCCTTTGTTGGAGAAGGTTTAGCGGGAGCTTTATCTTTGGATGCCTTCTCCCGGGTCGTGTAAGGCCACGCCCGCTAGTACGGTGGCAGCCCATTCGGGCTGCGGTTTTTCTCTTCTCGCATATACCTGCAAAGGTTTAGCCGCGTCCGCAGCTTTCTTTTCTTCCTTGGCGGGCGTCACTGGGTTCTCTTCTGGCAGGGCAAAATTGGCCTCGCCGTCCAAGATCATGTACAGCTCATCATCTTCTATAGCGCTGCCGGCCAAGGTCTGGATGTAGTGCTGGTGCAAAGTGCAGTCTTCCTCCGAATGCGGGTCATAGCACGTAGTGCACCGGCTTGACTCGGTCGGGGAGGACCAGGTGGGTCATCTATAGCAGCATTTCTCGGAGGCGGACGCCTCTACGGTTGGTTCTCTGGGGCTTTATCTTTTGTCAGTGCCGGTGGCGCATACGGCCTTCTAGGAGCAAAGTCCATTTGGGCTTGCTTCTTTTTCATAGCAGTCATGTCATTGGACATGACATGATATCCGGAGGCCAAAGCCCGCACTTCTTGTAGAATCGTGTTCGGATGCCGTCGTGTCGGGAGGCGGCAACTGTGCTGGTGGAGGCAAAGCGGCCAATGGAGGAGGGTTAGAATAAGACGCATACTGTGGGGGAGCAGGAAGCGCCGGAAAATGCGGAGCGGAAGGAGGCGGATGAGGGTAATGCAACTGAGGCGGGCCGTATTGAGTTACGACCGGCGCCGGATTCCACTACGGCTGGGGCTGCTGCCCTGAAGTACACGGCACACCACCAGAAGCAGAAGGATACTGCGATCTGGGAAATTCGGGATGGATCGGCTCCTGCACTCTGGACGGAAGCCTGCCGATGGAGATAATGTCAGCTTCAGCTTGTCGGGCAGCTTCGTACAGGTGCGGGGAACTCGTCAATTTGGGCGATCTTCAGCGAAGAGCATATGTCTGAGTTGAAAGACCTCAGATAGTAGTGAGCAGCCATGCCGGCTGAAGGCCGAAGTTCGCGAGGTACCCCTTTCCAGGATCTCGCAAACCTAATGTTAAAATCAGAAACCTCCTCTTGAGGATGCCTCTCGATTGCTTGGAACTGATGCAGTAGAGAGGTAGGATCAGCAGACTCGTTGCATCCTTTTACGAGCCTCCTGGCGAGCTGGGGCCACCCAGTGATGGATCCCTCTGGCAGCGATCTCCACCAGTAGAGAAGCTTTCCCCTCAGGGAAAGGGCCAGCAGACGGGTCTTCACACTTTCATCGGTGATGGTATGCAGTGCGGCCAGGGCAAGGATGTCCTGGATGTGCTCGTACGCCGTCTTACCGTAGCCGTCGTATGTGGGAATAGACTTTAAAGCAGCAGGGGCACGGCTTGCCGACCGATCGGGGCCAAAGGCCTCGTAGAGTCCACCGCCGGGAAGAGATCATCGTCATTCGGTCGTTGATCGGCCATTTCTTCTTCTTCTCCGCCGTCGGTTGTGTACTCGGTATCGGTACTTTCCGAGGATACGGATTTTCCTCTTCCTCGACCTCTTCTACTTCGTACTCGGCTCTTCCGACCTCGCCTTCGGCCTCTTCTTGGATCTCGACCTCGGCTTCGTCGAAACGAGCTCGCGGATCAGCCAGACTGGGTATCTCGCCTCGAGCGTGGATGTCTAGTTCGTAGAACTCGGGCGGGCTTCTCGGATTTCTTGTTCGCCACCTTCTCGTGTGCATGAAGGTGACCGGACCGGTCTTCTAGACTCAGAGGATTTGTTCGTGCAGAGTCGCCAGGTGTTCAGATTTGGAACAGCAATGAAGCGAACACCGGTGCTTCGATTCTGTCGGGGGTGAGAAACTTCCTTGTCTCACCAAGAGCTCAGGAACTGTCAGCGCCAGGTGGAGACTGATCAGAAAATCTCTCGTCAGATGTAGGACCCGTGTTCCGCCGAGCGGGTCAGAAGAACTGTTGCGCTAGGTGGAAACTGGACGGGTACTCTTTCTTTAGATCGTGGGACAAGGGTCCCACCGGGCGTGCCAGAGAAACTGTTGGTTACGAATCTGCCATGAGGAAAGGATTTTTGGTTAATGCGCCCAGATTCGCCCACCAGCATGAAAGGCCGGAAGGAAGAGATGCCTTCCGAGCCAATCTCCGGAGAAGGCCGGCTCCTTTTGGGGGGCTTGATTTAAGCTAAAGGGAACAGGAAAGAAATAAAGGAACGGAAAGAGACAAATGTACAGAAAGAGATTACAAATATGTCCAAAGGTTGGTGGGGGGAACTAACAGTACGGGAACACACCAATCACCGCTACTTATCGCATACAAACACGAGAGCATGACAAGGAACCGCAAAACCTAGGCGTACTTCCGATACACCAGCAGCGTATGCACGACTTCAATAGCTCCCTAGCAAACATTCCCTACAAGGAACTAACGAGCGAGGGATCGTATCAATCACCAGATACGTACACTGACAGGGGTAGAAAGTAAACCTAGAGATGTCAGAGCCAGGTACATGTGTTAGGTAGAGAGTTTAACCGCACAGCTTCAATGGCTCCCTAGCAAACATTCCCTACAAGGAACTAACAGCAGGGGATCGCATCAATCACCAGATACGGGCCAGCAACGTCACACACAACTGATGGAACTACTACCAAATTTATAATGAATGCTTTAAATAATGAAGTACAGAAGGTGCTTTAAGCAAGCAATGCTAGAGGATCCTGATCGCCAAATGCCAAAGTGAATCAACGAGCAGCGACACAGGTGGGCCTAAGGCATATAATGAAAGACAGCATAAAAGAATAAAGACAGTAGAACAGAACCAGGCATACAGATTGTATTCATAAGCAGAAGCACGGTTACAGTAAGCACAGTAGTTCCCTAACAAACATTCCCCTTCCACCCTTTACAATGAATTTCAGATGGGCTTTTATAGCCCGAGTCCCACCCGTTACATTAATGGGCACGAGTCCCAGTCAAACATGAGCCGACGTAAGCGGCGAAAGAGCCGCAAATGCTGACCTTTTGTCGGATCGGGTCGTACCCGCAAGCATGGTCTTCCCGGAAGCCGGACAGCTACGTGGCGGAGTGTTGGGTAATTCTTCAAGTCGGCGAGGCTTGCTAGTAGTCGGAGCAGGTGAAACCTCAGATCAGCTTTGAATGAGGCTATTAGCGCAGGCGGTGCGGGCAGCCCATGCTTATCCCTTTTGGTCGGCGAGTCTTGGTTCAAATCCCGAAGTTGGACACTTGTCTGATGATGGGTTATCTTGGTGTGACACATGCCTGCCTTAGAGGGCAGTCTATCCATCTTTGCTTGGGATCGGGGCTCCTTGGGATGCGTGCAGAAATCAGTGCAGTCGGGGAAGGCCTTCAAGCCTTGGTCAAATTCCGGGTTTGTTCCCCTACTGTACACTCGTCAAGGGCGCATTCCGACTCGTTGAGAAGTCGAATCGCGCACGAGCGAACACTGGTGTCTGCCGCCATATGGACCTGCTCCGGCATTTTACCTTTTTTCTGCATTGACCTGCCAGTCTGCCAGTGCAAGGTGCGCCCAAAAAATGGGGCGGAGTCGGACTTCGCACCAAAACTGGGCGAAGTATGAACTTCGCACCAAAACTGGGCGGAGTCGGACTTCGCACCAAAACTGGGCGAAGTACGGACTTCGCACCAAAACTGGGCGAAGTGCGAACTTCGCACCCAGACTTAGCCAATTTCAGATAGACCTACTGGAAAGCTGGAAAAATCAACTGGGGAACTCCAGGGAAAAAGGGGGAGAGAAAGAGAATGGGAAAGAAAAGGAAAGGGAGAGAAGGGAGAAAAACGAAAGGAGGAAAAGAAGAGCAGCACTGTTACAAAACAATATTGAAGACATTGCACCCCGTGCAAAATGTGACAACAAGTCCCAAGAAAGTATTTCATCAAACCCAAATCAGGCATGTCAAACTCACTCATCATGGAAGTCTCGAAATCAACCAACATCTTGTTATTTGTCCCCATGTAAATCAAATCATCAACATAAAGACATACAAGAAGAATGTCCTCACTTTCCTTTTTTAAGTAAAGAGTGGGATCATTTTTGCTCTTCTTGAAACCATACTCTTGAAAATATTTGTCAATCCTAGAGTACCAAGCTCTAGGTGATTGCTTCAACCCATACAATGCTTTTGTCAGTTTGTACACATGATCTTCTTTACCTTTCACTTCATAGCCTTGAGGTTGTTGCACATAAACCTTTTCTTCAATGTAGCCATTCAAAAATGCACTTTTAACATCCATGTGATACACTTTCAACTGTTTTTGGGCAGCCAAAGAAAGAACCATTCGAATGGTTTCTTGTCTTGCTACGGGTGCATATGTTTCTTCATAATCCATGCCAAACCTTTGTGTATACCCCTTTGCAACCAGCCTTGCTTTGTGTTTTTGTATGCTGCCATCACTGTTATACTTTGTCTTGAAAATCCACTTGCAACCAACAACCTTTTTTCCTTTGGGCAACTCAACAAGTTCCCATGTATCATTCTTTTCTATGGACTGAATTTCATTCTCCATTGCTTTCACCCAAACATCATTAGTACTTGCATATTCAAAACTAGAAGGCTCAATTGAACATAACAAAGCATAATGCATCATCTCACATTTGGGTTCTTCTTCATCATCACCATACACATGTATATTTTCCAGCCTTGTAACAATTTGGTCCATCTCTTGTGCTTGACTCCTTGTCAACCTCTTCTCAAAGTTTTTATCTAGCATTTGACTTGGTGGATGAGATTTCAAAGTTCTTTTACCTTTTCCTTGCTTTGGACTTGAAGAAGAATTACTAGTCCTTGGACTAATGGAACTAGAACTTGTGTTTGGGCTTGAAAGTGGGCTATGAGGAGGTGAGGGAACACTTGGTGGATGTCCCTCAACTGTTATTTCTTCTTCATCAACCATGGTTGCACTTTTTCCTTTGTTGTCCACTGTTTTTTTATGACCATACACTCTCCCTTCATTAAAAATCACATCTCTCGACACAATAAATTTATGAGCTTTTGGATCATACAATCTATATGCCTTGCTAGTTTCGGAATAGCCAACAAAAATACATGCTACACTCTTGTCATCAAGCTTCTTTCTAACTTCATCATTCACATGTGAAAAAGCAAGACACCCAAAAACTCTCAAATGGCTAACTGTGGGTTTAGTACCATACCATGCTTCATGAGGTGTCATTTTGTGGAGGCCTCTTGTTGAACATCTATTCAAGATGTACACAGCTGTACCAACCGCATAAGACCAATATCCATTGCTCAAACCCTTTGGTCTTGAGCATGCTCCTTGCCATTTCAACTATGGTTCAATTCTTTCTTTCAGCCACCCCATTTTGTCGAGGTGTATATGCAGCTGTATGTTGTCTTTTAATGCCATTTTGATTGCAAAAAATAATTGAATTGTTTTGAACAAAACTCTCCTCCACAATCAGTCCTCAAACATTTGATTTTATGACCACTTTCATTCTCAACAAGTGCTTTGAAAGTCTTGAACACCCCAAATGCATCATCCTTGTGCTTCAAAAAATAAACCCAACACTTCCTTGAGTAATCATCAATAAAAGTGATGAAATAAGATGACTTACCCAAACTTTGTGTTTCCATAGGCCCACAAATATCGGAATGAACTAGTTGAAGAGGATATGAGGCTCTCCATGCCTTGCCTTTAGGAAACTCAGTCCTAGCATGCTTTCCCAACACACATGCTTCACACACATCCTTCCTCTCTTCAACTCTTGGAAGCCCATTCACCATGCCTTGATTTGACAAAAATTTCAAACTCTTGAAATTATCATGCCCAAATCTCAAATGCCATAACCAATTATTATCTTCAAGTGCCAAATTTGCTAAGTTCGCACCTCCCTTGTTACCAAACTTCAAAGGAAACATTATGTTTTTAGACATAGGAACAATGTGACAACACAATTCCTATTACCCTTATCATAAATAATGCATTCACTAATAATGCATTCACTATTTTCAAACACAACTTTGTAATTCTTTTCAACAAGCTGTCCAACACTTAGATTTGAAGCATAAAAAATATCATTGATTCTTTTTGTACCTTCTTTTGTTCCAACCTCCATGGAACCTTTTCCAACCACTTCCAAAGAATTATTGTTTCCAAGCATGATTCTTGAATTAAAAGTCTCATTAACATCAACAAACAAATCTTTTTTCCCGGTCATATGATTAGAGCAACCAGAATCCAAATACCAAACTTCATTGCTAGTCTTTTCCACCATATCACTAGTTAAGAAAAGATTACCTTGAGTGTCTTCATCTTCACAAACATAATGTGCCCTTTTATCCTCATTTGCAGTCTTTGACCAGCAATTTTTAGCAAGATGACCCTTCTTGTGGCAGTTGTAGCACTCCACATTCCTTAGATCAGTCCTTCCTCTACCTCTTCCTTGGTTAGAAGCTCCTCTTCCTCTTCTACATCTTTCTCTTTGCTGACTTCTGCCTTGGTGGTTTCTTTGAATCTCTCTTCATGTGACATGAGAGACCCAACAAGATATTCAAAATCCAACTTTGACAAGTCTTTACTTTCTTCAATGATAATGGCAACATGATTCCATTTTGATGTGAGAGATCTCAACACCTTCTTCACAACTACCGATGTTTCCAAAGTTTCACCAAGAGTGGTCATTTTATTCACCACATCTTTCACTCTCACGCAATAATCTCCAACACTTTTAGTCTCCTTCATCTTCAAGTGCTCAAACTCCTTTTTCAAGGTTTGTAGCTTGACCATTCTCACTTGGTCACTCCCTTGGTAAGCCTCTTTGAGAGACTTCCAAGCTTCTTTGGCTGTTGTAGCAGCAACAATTCTTGGAAATAAGCTCTTGTCAAGTGCAGACTGAATGTGATAGAGGGCAAGAGAGTTCTTTGCTTCCTTCTTGGTTGTCCTATCATTGCCTTGTAGTGTGCTCCAATCAGTTGGTTCTACATAACCATTCTCAACTGCCTCCCAAAGATCCTTCCCTATCAACAAAGTTCTCATTTTAATGCTCCAATATTCATAATCCTGACCACTGAATTCTGGAATGGGTAGTGAGTTGTTCAAGTTGGCCATGACACTCAAACAAGAACAATTGAAGTCTTCCTTCAACAAACTCGTGCAACAAGTTCGCTCAAACCCTTCTCAAAATCAGAGCTCTGATACCATGTGAAGTTTATGAACTAAAAAGTTGCAAAAACAGTTTTTGTAACTTTTTAGTTCATAAACTTCACAAGGAGAAGAAACAAAACAAGGAGATTGAATTAGGATTTGGGCTTCTATTAAGGTATATCCAGCCCAATCCTTCAACATTAACAAGCCAACATTTTAATCTGATGACTAGGCCAAACATAAAAATCACCTATCTTCAAAACCTTCAAGGCAGTTTGGCTTGTTTTCAGCAATTCTGTATGGATAATTTTGCAAACTCCTTGGCAGCATGTAGAAGCAGGTGGGCAAAATTGCCCATATCTTTGCAAAAAAGGGAACCCATGTCACCAACCAACCTGTTGTGGTCACATAGGAGGGAAGAGGCAGTGATGCAAAAGATCTTAGCACTAAAACATCAGTGGATAGGCTTAAGGTTTAGGCCACCCACCATTATCACACCAATCCCATTTTATTTTGACTTTGACCCTCAGCCTAATCAACAATTTCAAAATTGGCTGAGAGAGTTAAAAGAGAACAAAGGATATTATCCTCGAAATTACAAATTTTGGGGGAATTTGTACAAGGAGTTGGATCTAAGTGCATCTATAGCCCAAAAAAATGCATGAGGGCATACATCAAGTCAAGTTGGGAGGGGGGAATGATAAGGCCAAGAAATGCCTCAATTTTGTTGCATTATTGACATATAAAAACTGCTATTTAACAATCTTTAATATCATTTTGTGCCAAATATTTGATTAAAGTATATTATTTGTTGATGTTTGCATGATTGGATGTTTAGAAATACTATGCCCTTGTTTTGATTGTTAATCTGCATTTTATGTTCGTTTTTATATGATTTAAGTGGCAAATGGCATAGTAAAATTGATAAGCAAATAAAGACAGTTGTGACTTGTGATAGGGTCAAGTGTTTTGAATGTTTTGTCGCCCTAGAAACGAGTTGTTAAGGTGACATGGCGCCAAACCAGCTACTCTGTTGTTAAACAGGGCATGACAGCTGCACACAGCATACAAATGGCAGCCACCTGTAATATTAAAGGAGAGCGTGGAAGAAGTCAAAAGCAGCAAGTAAAACCGGTTTGAATGTGTTCAAAGAGACAAGAGAAGTCCTATAATACACTTGGAAGCGCCCCCACACGGTCTAAGTTGACAACAACAAGATATCCCACTTATTTTGCCTGATATTCCGGAGCTACTTGTAAAGCTAGAATCAGTTTCCTCTTCTTCTGATGAATCTGTTGTTTCAGCTAGTGACCCAATTTTTTCAGAATTTGAGGGTTTTGATTGTGCAGATGTTTCTATCTAAGCAGTAATTTCAGTAACTTTATCACTAAAAGTGACTTTATTTATCCTTGGTTGTTCTGCAGGGCTGCCTTCAACTTTCCTTTATCTTTGTGCCCTAGTTCTAGCAGTTGGTGGACCATGGCGGGATGAAGGGGTTCTTCAAATTCAAGATTAAGCCTTTCACTAGCATCCTCTTCAAGTGTCCCTACCTCACCTGCAGCTTCTTCTTCCTGCTCTAGCTTTTCTTCAGCAGGAATATGCTCATTCCAGGGTGCAAAGAATTTATTGAAACTTTGAAAATTTCCCCTAAAATGATGCGTGCGGATCAATTTGATGAGGCCATGGTGTCTAGGAGATCCTTGAATTTGCTAGTATCTTTTTGCCATGTCGTGCAATTCCTGGTGTAAATACAAGGGAATATTTACCCTCACTTCAGGGTGTTGTGTGCCATGCCTCAAATGAGTGAGCAGTTTCAAGTGGTGGCTAGATAATACTGCATATTGCCCCTCACAAGTTAAATATTCAATAACCCGTATTGCAACGTTATCCCATGATGGCTGAAGACTACCCCTTTTTACCCCTTTGCAGACATTGTTGTTGATTTCCATTACGGGTAGCACATCCCCCTCTACGGACAATGCTTTGACTACTTCAGTGAGTGTGTTCTTAGCAGTTTTGGTAATTACTATTCCTTGTAAAGGCAATTCAGTAATTTGACTTAAAATCAAGGGAGTTACCTCGATCCTCATGTCGCTGATGGTTGCTCTGTTATTCTGGAGAGTGCAGGCGAATTCGGCTGCTAAACCCTCAGAATACCCATCAAATTTTTCCAAAAACGGCATCATCCTTGCTTGTTGAAAGACTTGCCGGAATTCCTCCAAGGTGTTTGGTTTGGCCTTCCTTTTCTGCCCCATGTCAGCTGAAACTGGTGCACCTGTGTTTGCGTCTACTGCAAATTATTAACAACCACCTTGTTTATCTGGTAACGTCTCTGTACGCTTGGCGATTTTCTGAAAATTTGTTTTTTGAATGCAATGCTTGAGTTTGCAAATCTACAGCTTGTGCTTCAATTCAACAGCCTCTACAATTGTGTTGGTGGTTACGGAGCTCGGATGTTCGTGGCTTTGGCATACAGGAGTCGGCTTCGGAAGATGGCGCTAAACACGTTGGATTCACATGCATCAACCGGACACATGGCGCGTGGTGATTTGGTTCGGTTTTGAAATTATGATTTTCGGTACGCATCGAGGGTGGCGGGCCGATAGGCTTTCGGATTACCATCCACGTATTTAAGCCATAGTTGAGCTGGACAATTCAATTTGGTTGACTCAGCTCTGCCTTGCGAAGGATGGATGCCCACCTCCTCGATTTGTGTGATCTCTCGTGTCAAAGTACCACAGCCACATGGGTCTAAAACAGGTTATGAAAACTAGGTACAACAAGCGTGTTTGAACATGTTGGTGGATACTCGATTGATGACAGCCACGTGGATCTGGAGAATTGTGCCCAAGTTCATGGTAGCCATGTGAGGTGTGTCACGTGGGTATTTTTTTTTGAAATCCGTACTCACGCACGAGTCAAATTCGAATTTTCGCCCGCTGCGCATTTTTTTAATTTATTTTCCAAGCCTCATTCCAGAGCTTTGGTCATTCCAGAGCTCTGCAATTTTTTTCGTTTCTTTACAGCCAAATTTGAATTTTCACGCAACCAAGGGCAGGATAGGGTGCTTCTTGACATTTTGAATAAAATGTTCCATTTTTATTTGCCAATTTTAAATATTTTATGCCAAATATTGAATTATCATACATTATATGTTAAATGCTAACTATGACTAAATGCAAGAAACACATACCTTACTATCTTGAAAATCGATCGTACACCTTACAAATTGTTGCTTCCGATGATTGTTAGCAGGCTATCTGAAAACAAAAACATAACATATGTGCAGTGAGTGATTTTTGTACAATGATGGATAAAAACCAAGAAGTCAAACATGTTGGAAACCGGTTTTCATGTAAGCCCTAATTCATAGCGCCTTTGAAAAGGTTTTCATTATTGAATTATTCTTTTTTTTTTTCTTTTTTCATCTTTTTTTTTTTCTCTCTTATTCTCGTTTGTCTTGATTGTGCCTATGAAGGAATTTCACAATCTCCCTCGAAATTGTGCTCATGAAGGAATTTCACAATCAAGATTATTCATTTTCTTTGTTTTCTTGTTTTTTTTATTCAAAAAATTTTCAAATCACTTTGAATCTATTATGGGAGAGAGTCTCCCCCATCATGTGTAATTCCAACTGTGCAATTTGCTTCAAAAACTCTTCCTTAGTTAATGGTTCATGGTATACCCGAAGGCGATGTCCATTTACCACTAACTTTCTCCTCGAATCATCAATGGGAGAAAGATGAACTGCTCCATTTCCAAACACTTCTTCGATCAGGTATGATCCAAGTCACCTAGTCTGCAATTTGCGAGGAAAATCTTCACAATGAGAATCGAACAATAAAGCCTAATCTCCTTGCTCAAAATCTCTCTGTTGCATGTGATTATCATGCCCTGTTGTGACGTTGTTCTTGGATAACTTCCGTGATGTAATACTTCCAATCGAAGTTCATCCAACGCAGTGAGTTGCATAATCCTATCAATCTGTATCTGTGACAATTCAATACCAATTTCCAAAGATGTGCAAAGTGTTAGTAACTCAAATTCAATAGGAAAAAGAGGTTTCTTACCATAGACTAGTTCGTAAGGTGTGAAACTCGTGGTGGATTTTCATGTTGCGTTGTATGCCCAAACTGCCATATTTAAAACTGCCATATTATTAAATATGACAAAGTTAAATTGCCAAATAGTTGATTAAAATATATTATTTGTTAATTGTTTGCATGATTTTATGTTTGGAACATTATACCCCTGTTTTGACTATTTTCAGCATTTTATGCATTGTTTCAGTTGATTAAGTAGCAAATAAAACATGTATTTCAATTAGCCAAATGTTGTATGTTGAGTAAAGGAGGCCCTAGGATGTTTTGTCATTGTTGTCAACACAGTCTAGGTATACTTGTAAAAGGTCAAAAATGAGTATCATGTCAATTCGGGTGTCATACTGCAGTAAAATTACATTCTGATGGCATGAACAGATTCCTCTCATCGAGAACTACAACTTTGAAGCAAGTCAATCCGAGTTGTAGATAAAAAGTTATGAAGGTTACATCATTCTGAAGCTCATTCTTTCTGGTGTTTACTCAATGTTCATGCCTTAGTCTTTTCTAGAGCTGTTAACAGGTGCAAATCTGCGTTAAGGGGAACATTGCCGGATATACTGGGAATGATCCAAAGTGAGTTAAGGTACCAAATTCATACCAATGGTACTTCATAGTAGAGAGAACACATGACCCAAATTTGAAGGCATATCGACAAGTAATCTGGAAGTTATGAGGCCCACAAAATGACAATTTGACACTTTTTGATAGCTAGAAATTCTGGTGAAAAATCTGTGTTAGAGGCCAACTTGACAGCGATGCTGGGAGCGATTCTTGAAGAATTAAGAGTTGAAAATCGAACCAAATGTAGTTCATACAACCAAGAACACGTGGATACAATTTGGTATACATTGGAGTTACGAGGCACAAGTTATGAGCACTCCAAAAGGGCAGCTGGGCATGTTTTGACAACTGGAAATAATAGGTGACAGTCCATACAAATTTCAGCCACCTATCACTATGAAGGAAGGCATGGAATTTGTCAACTAAAGATGAGGGAAACGCTTGGAAACAGTTGAGGGAGGATAGGAATGACTCTTTCTCCACCTGACAGCACTTCCATGTGGTTCAAATGGGAGCAACAAGTCAAAAAAACTAAAATGCAGGAAATCTGGAAAATGCAAGACAGTCATACAAATTCCAGCCAGCTATCAATGAATGGCATGGCTTGGAATTTGTCATAATTGGCGTGCAAAACTGATTGGGATCATCTCCTAAGGAATAGGGAAGACTTCCTATCCAGTCAAAACTGCTTTGTTGACCATTTTTATCGCATATGAGCATAAAGTTGTTGCACTGCCAGATATTCCGAAGCAGCTCCGGAATGAGCAGAGAAAGGACCAGTTTTAGTCAAAAAGTCAATATAGCGCCCAATTCGATAGGAAACAGATATTTGGAGATGGATACAGGTGTATGAGGTTATTTCTAACCTCTTCCAACTTATTCCCACCATTGGAGGACGCATACCAAGGGCTAATCAACGTTGCTACAACATACATCTTCCTGATTTAGATGAAATCAGTTTCAGAATTGATATGGAATTACTGAAAAACAGCAACACAGTTGATATTGAGCACGATACAAATGTATTAGAATATTATAAATAATAAGCTCCCTTGATGGTTGAGCATATAGGAAAATAGATATAGAGCAATTTGTTGTAGGGAAGTAGAAATTGTAGCAGAACTACAATTTAGAAGGATTCACCTGCAATGTTGTAGTGTTGTGTGACAGTCAATAACAAGTGCAGTATTTTCATTCATTTGTTGTTACAAGAGTACATGAGAGCATTGAGTAGTTAGCAGAGTCATTTCACTTTTTTCTGGATCAGGGAGCAAGGGCCACTTCCAGGCTTGGAAGAAGGACTAATTGCTGACAAGTTTTTCTATATACGCTGTTGCAGCATATTTAGCAGAAAGCTTGGCAGTTTTCATTTCTTACTTACTAACCTATGTTTGTTGTAAGTGCATGTGATGTTTGTAGTTAGTATTTTCACAATAGATGTGTGTGTCAGCTGACTAAATAGCATCAGTTTTAGAATTTGTAACATTCATGATTTTCCCCTGTTTTTCAGCATTTGTTCCCAGTTTCTTGGCATTTCCATTTTGTTGATTGGTTATTAGCTTGTGTATTTCAATTCTGCAATTCCTGTCATTTCAATTCTGCAAATGTAATTAGGTTTCATTTTCTACAATCTTTTCATTCCTGTCATTTCAATTCTGAAAGAATAATCAGATTTCATTTTTTGTAATTTCACTTCTGCAAGTGTAATTAGAATTCAAATTCAGTTTATAGGACTAGAAGTAACACCAAAAACTGATATGGAAATATTGAAGCTAATTATTATTAAAAAAACATAGGACTTAAATAAGCCCAAAAGGAAAACCGTAACCCTGGAAATCATCAACTGCTCCAAGGATTTACGTACAAAATCAAGGAAAGGCTAAAGATGAAAGCCCTAAAATGCCAAAAACAAAAACACCTAGACCTAGACCATTCAACGGAGGAAACAAACAACTCACGTTGATTATTTTGCATACTAAGTCCTAATTAAAATATCCTAGGTCTAAAAAGAAATTAGCCCCTAGGTCTAAATTTCCTCATCATTCGTCCCAACAAAAGAAGCATTGGACTCCAATGCTTTTAACAAAGAGGGAAAATCCCGGGACAGAATGTGAGCAGAAATCCAACGAGCCTGATGTGGAAATTGGCCTCGTCGGGCCACAAGATATGAAGTAGAAACACCTTGGCGTGTTTGTCGGGTCTTCGTATCAAAGACTGTATCGATGTCAAGCGGAAGCTGACCATCAGGAACCACATCAACTCGGATGTATGATGGCTGGAACTATTTCCAGTGTCGAATCATAGTATGGTTTGAGAAGATCAACATTGACAACATCGTGAATGCCAAGATGAGCTGGAAGGTCCAAGCGAAAGGCATTCTCGGAGATTTGTTGAAGAATAGTATAAGGCCCATAACGAAGAGGCTTGATTTTGCTATGTGCCTTATCCGCAAATCGTCGTTTGTCAAGATGAAACCATACTTTGTCACCAACTTGAAAGGAATGAGGAGTGCGGTGCTTGTCCATCTGTTGTTTCTACTTTTGATGAGTCTTCTAAAGAATTTGAACCACTTTGGCTTGAAGACTCGCAAATGTTGCACAAAAGAGTTGGCCTTGTCTTGTTCCTTTTGAATGTGCATTGTGGCTGAAGAAGGCAAAGACAAAGGTAACTCATAAGGAGCAAGTGGTTGAAAACCAAAACACACTTCAAATGGAGAGTGCCCTATAGAACTGTGGACGGCCCCGTTGTAGGCATGCTCAATGTGAGTGAGGCTTAAGTCCCACTTGGCCGGAGTGGAATGATGGTAAATCCTCAAACTCTACACGAGAGTACGATTAACTACCTCTGTCCGCCCATCAGATTGAGGATGATAAGCAGTAGAGAAGTTAAGAGATACTCCCAAAATCTTCCAAAGTGATCGCCAAAAGTGACCCACAAAGCGTGAATCACGATCGGAGACAATCCTGGTAGGAAGACCAAAAGAACGCCATACCACCTCAAAGAAGAGTTGGGCAAGATCCAGTGCAGTACTTGTCTTGCGACAAGGAATGAATTTGGCCATTTTGTTGAATCTGTCCACCACAACAAAGACACAATCATGCTTGCGTATTGTCATTGGAAAACCACTCAAGAGATCCATGGAAATGCTTTCCCACGGACGAGAAGGAATGGGCAAAGGCATGCTCATTCCAAATGTCCTATTGGCTGATTTGGAGCGATTACAGACTGCACATTATCGCAAGAATCGAAGAACATCTCTTTGCATGTGTGGCCAAAAGAAAAACCGCTGAAGATGATGAAGAGTTTTCTGCCTACCAAAATGTCCCCCACAGAGTGTGGAATGAGCCTCCTTCAAAAGAGACTCCCTGTTCCCATGAGGAACACAAAGTTTGTCCAATTTGTACAACATTCCATCTTGAATATGAAAGTCCTAAAGAGCTCTCAAATTTGAAGAAGAAGGATTGGAAAGTTGGTGGAAAACTTTGCCAAAATCTGGATCCATAGGATACTGTGTAGGCCAAGTTTGGAAGCCAAGATGAGAAGTAGTGACAATTGTCAAAACAAGAGTAGAAGGAGGACGACTCAAACAATCAGCCATTGCATTGTTTCGTCCTTTCTTGTACTTGATTACCAAATGGAATTTTTGCAAGTACGATGCCCATTTCATGTGCCTAGCTTCTTCAATTTTTGTTTGAGATTGAAGAAACTTAAGGGGCATGTGATCTGTATGAACAATTGTTTCTTTTCCCAAGAGATAATGCCTCCGATACTTGATTGCTTGAACCAAAGCATAGAACTCCTTATCATATGTAGAATAGTTCTTCTTGGCCTCTAAAAATGTTTCCAAATGATAGGCCACTGGATGGCCATTTTGCATGAGCACAACTCCAAGTGCAACTTGCGAAGCATCAGTTTCTATCTCAAATGGTTGAGACAAATCAGGAAGAACAAGAACTGGTGCAATACTCAATTTGTGTTTCAATGTGTCAAAGGCTTTTTGTTGATCCTTTGTCCACTCGAAACTGAACTTTGATCTTTGTTAAATAGTGTAAAGGTGCAGCAATAGAAGAATATCCTCCAATGAACTTGCGATAGAAATTAGCAAGTCCAAGAAAACTCCTTAACTCCGTGATTGAAGTAGGAGTTGGCCAAGAGAAGATAACTTCAACTTTGGAAGGATCTACTTGCACACCTTTTTCACTAATTACAAACCCAAGATAGGCAATGAATGTTTGCCCAAATGAACACTTAGGAAAATTTGCATACAATTGGTTCTTTTGAAGAGTTTGAAGAACCGTTTCCAAATGTTCCAAATGATTCTCCCAAGTAGAAGAATATATAAGAATGTCATCCAAATAGATGATTACAAATTGATCCAAACAATCTCTGAATACTTCATTCATCAGCCGCATGAATGTAGTTGGAGCATTTGTAAGGCCAAAGGGCATGACAAGCCACTCAAAGAGCCCCATTTTGGTCTTAAATGATGTTTTCCAAGTGTCTTCTGCTTGAATTCTCACTTGATGATACCCACTTTTGAGATCAATCTTGGAGAAGAATTTTGCACCTTGCAATTGGTCCAAAAGATCATCAATGCGAGGAAGTGGATAACGATTCTTGATTGTAATCTTATTGAGTGCCCTGAAATCAATGCATAATCTCCATGTGCCATCCTTCTTCAACACAAGCAAGATAGGAGAAGCACAAGGGGAAGTCTTGGGTTTGATGAACCCTTTAGTCAACAATGCTTGAATTTGCTTTTTAATTTCTTCCATTTGCACTATTGATTGTCTATACATTGAAGAATTAGGAAGAGAAGATGCGGGAACAATCTCAATACTATGATTAATCTGTCTTTCAGGAGGAAGACTTGTGGGTTCTTGAAAAACATCAAAAAATGATTGAAGTATTGAATGAACTAAAGAACTCCTGTTATTAGTGTGCTTAGGTGCTTGCTTTTCTTCTTGAATTGGTCTGATGAAAATGAGTGCTAATTCCTTTGCTTGATTTACAGCTTTGCGTGCTTGTCTACAACTCAACATCAAATTATGTGGAGTTTGTTGTGTACTTCTGATTATGAATGCTTTATTGTCTTTGTGCAAAGTGTATGTGTTTTTGTACCCATCATGTATAGACCTCCTATCGTATTGATAGGGTCTTCCAAGCAACAAGCAACAAGCCACAAGAATCCATAGGAGTTACATCGCACACAACCGAGTCCACAAAAGAAGGACTAAAAGCAAAATTCACTAGTGCAAGTGTGTGTGATGTCGGATGTAATCCCATTGTCCTTCCATCCCAAAGGATAAGGATGAGGATGGGGATTCATCGGTAACTTCAGTTTGTCAACAACGGACCTCGCAATTAGATTTTTCTGCGAGCCGCTATCGATTATACAATCAACCATAAAGGTGTCACTGAGATGGACCGTAGTCACAAACAAATTCTCACGATCACCTTGTGAAGTATTCATAAGGGTCAATTTGTTTAACCCCTGCCAATTCCTTATAAGGCTTACGTTCCCCGTAGCCTCAATGGGACTTTCTTGTGAGTCCTCATTGGAAGGCTTTACAACTAGGGATTGTTTCTTCACATTTTGCAACTTAAAACACCTCTTTTGAGTATGCCCTGGCTTTTTACAATAATTACAAATCAAAGGTGATTTAGAAGAAGAAGATTTTTGTGAAGAAGAAGAAGGGAAAGATGAAGAAGAGGGAGAAGGAGAAGAAGAAGATTTAGCTCCCTTGGAAGGTTGAGGAGAAGCCTTCTGATTTCCTCCTGACGTAGAAGAGCGAGTCCCACGCGATTGCTCCCTCATTTCCTCCTCAACAAGAAGGGCTTGATTGAAAGCCATGTCAATGTTTACAATCAACTTGTATTTCATCTTCCTATAAATGGGCTCCTGCAAACCACTTTTGAATTTGTTAACAAGTTGTGCTGCATTATCCTATATAGAATTCAAAATTCGCAACTTGCTAAATTGAAAAATATAATCATGAACAGTCATATTGGAGGTTTGTCGAAGACGAAGCCACTTGATCTCAAGCTCAGTGGCATAGTTTGAAGGATAAAAATTATTCTTCAATACTCTTTGCAATTCAGCCCACGTGTCAATGGGATTTTGGGTCCGTTGTCGATCAGTGACAAGGACCTTGGCAATGCCAGAAAGTTTCAACTTTGCAAAGTTAACTTCCTGATCCTTTGCGATCTTGATATACTCAAACCAACTGTCCATGTCCAAAATCCAACTGTTGAGGACCTCGGGATCTCGTGAACCAGTGTAAACTGGAACCTCACATTGTTGTTGAACTTCATTGGAAGTAACCTTATCAGCCAAAACGCTGACAAGTTGGGTTACTTGAGCCAATTTATCGGCCAATTCAGAAGCCATTTGACCCCGAGTGATCGCCAACAAATTTTGTTAGAAAAAGACAAAGGTACAATAATGTGCAAAATAAAAAGTGCCCAATTTAATTTGCAAAAATTGCAAATGTACAATGGAAGGGCAAAAGAAATATTTGCACAATGGTGCGAAAATATGTTTGCACAATGTCTTGCTAAAAATAGTCAAAATTTTGACTAATGAATAAAGACAAAATAATTTTTTTTTTAATTGACTATTTTTTTTTTTAATTGATATATGGTAAATGTGTTTACCAAAGGGGCTGAAATTAAACAAATAGTTTACGTCAGCGCCCAAGTGATTCAGGACAGCGGTGGACGTCACGCGCAGAAAACCAGGCGGCCACTGTTCAGTATGCGTGGCTAATCAGAGTGCGTGGACTGCGCTCGGGCTAGCCTCTGCGATGACCACGTGGGTGTGGGCATGAAATGCAATCAAACCGGATGGGTCCTCGGCCAGAGAAACGCTGTATTTTTGCCGTCGGAGTTTCGCACCGGAAATGACTACGGCAGGAACGACGCCGAAATGCGGCGATCGGTTGGCACTCGACCGCCGGACGTCACGAACGTGTCAGCCGGTAACAGAATTCAGAATCGCCAAAAATCTGGAGGAAAACTATCCACCCTCAAACTTGGAGCCTTGCACAAAATTTGGATCTCGCGACCTCGACCTCACCCTGCACGCATGTGTCGTTTACAGCAGCAAATGTAACGAGTTCAGGCACGCGGCCGAGGGAATCCATAATTTCGCGAAATCGGGATGGCAGACCGAAAATATTTGTCGGTCACGTGTGGAACTCCCCGTCGCGTGCTTTAAAAAAATATCTGGCACTATTTGCGTCAACGGGCACAGGAAACTGCAGGGATATACGGAATAGCCCGCAGCACTGGCACCAATTAGTAGAGCGCGACAGTGAAGTCTGCTCTTAGCGTGTTCCCAAAACGCGAAAGTCGCAGGAACAATCTGTTGACGATCGTGCACGAGGTCGAACAGGCGTGGACGTCCGGAGACTTCGGGAAGCGCAGATAATCCACGCAGGAAAGGTCGTATAGCGGCTCGGGAAATGCAGGATGTCGTCGCAGGAATGGAGGTCAGGAGGGTTTCAAAAATCGCAAAAGTTTTACACAGCTACTGCACGCAAGTTTATGGAACCCTCCAAATGAAGACACACTACTGCGAAAAATTAAATCACCACACACAATAAAACAAAAATTTTATTGCTTCAAAAGTTGTCGACAACAATTTTCTGCAGCAAAATTGTCAGCAATTTTTTGACAGCAATTGTCTGCAAAATATGGCAGCAAAATTGCAGCAATTTCTCCTGAGCTTCAAACAGGAACGAAGGTGGGATAAAAACCAACTCTATGGAGATCAGAAATAACCCAAAATCTCCAAAAATTCTTCGCTCTGATACCAATGATATGGAAATATTGAAGCTGAATATTATTGAAAAACATAGGACTTAAATAAGCCCAAAAGGAAAACCGTAATCCTGGAAATGATGAACTGCTCCAAGGATTTACGTACAAAATCAAGGAAAGGCTAAAGATGAAAGCCCTATAATGCCGAAAACAAAAACACCTAGACCTAGACCATTCAACGGAGGAAACAAACAACTCACGTTGATTATTTTGCATACTAAGTCCTAATAAAAATATCCTAGGTCTAAAAAGAAATTAGCCCCTAGGTCTAAATTTCCTCATCAAAAACCCCTAAAGCTAACTTGTCCCACCAATAAAGCCTGTTTTCTGAGCTGATTTTCAAGCTGCCTATATCTGCTTTCGTATATAGCCTTGGACACCGCCCTGGATTGACAAATCTTAAGGATTAAATGATGTGATTAACGACACTCATCAATGAATTCCCATCATATCTTTGTATTTCCAAGCAAAGGCATTGACATGTCTTTTCAAAACAGCAAACAATTTTGCTTCTTATTCATCGGTCAACCAACTATTGATGTTTAAGAATTTTCCTGGTTGTACCTCAATCTATTGGTTCCTGGATGAACAGAATTAACTCCTTCATATATGCTTACTAAATAATTAAGTGGGCAATGGTGTGGTAGAATAGAGTGAAAGATTTGTGTCTTAGTATCGATTGTAATTCCAGATAGAATCATATCTGATATGGGGCAATGAAGGGAGGATAAAAGATGACAATGCCACCCATGTGGCTATTTGAAGGGACTTTCTTGTAATGGAACGGGTGCCATTTATTCAGATGTTTGACCCTCATCATTCCATAGCAAGCAATGAATAGTGATTGGTTCATCCTCAAGTCCTAATTCATGCATTGTATTTATCAAAATGGTTTCATCTTCAAATGCCTCTCTTTCATGTGAATCTATTTCTTCTATATGTGCTTTCACTATTACAGTAGATAGTGTGGAAATGGTTTCTTCGTGTTCCTCATCAAAATCAAGAAACCATAAATGACCTGAAAAAATTGTTGAAGGTTTCGCAGGAGGTTATAAAGAAATTTTTTTTAGATCAATACCATTAGAAATAGTCATCTCCCCTGACCTACAGTCAATGAAAGTGGTTGCAGTAGCAAGCCAAGGCCTTCCCAAGATAATTCAATAGTCATTCGCAGAATTGCAAGGTTGCAATACCAAAAAGTCAACAGGGTATTCCCATGAGGAGACTATCACAGGAATATCCTCTATGATCTCTTCTGGTTTAGCAACAGATCTGTCAGCCATTTCCAAAACAGTAGATGTACGATTCAGATTGTTTAATTGTAATTTCTGCATTGTGTCTTTGATCATAACGTTAATGGTTGCTCCAAGCTCAACCAAAACATTAGAAATTTGCATTGATCCAATGGTTATTGTGACAACTAGACTTCTTGGGTCACTATACTTTGGTGGGACAACCTTTCCAGAAAGCAGGTCAGCCAATTTTTCATTTAGCTATACAGTTTTAGGAAATGATTTCATTTTTCCTGCCTGATTTTTTTATGCAAAGGTCCTGAACAGTTTTGTTGATTAAAGGCACATCTTTGATTTCTTGTAACAAAGGAAGTGAAATGGTCAACCTTTTTAGTTCTTTTACTAGGTTTTATTTATAAGTGTTTTCAGAATTTTTAAACCTTTCAGGATATGGTATCTTCTTTGAAGAAGGTAAATTTTTTGTGTGCAAATTTCCTTTTTTTTTTCTTCTCCTTTATCCAAGGCTGATTTCTGTGGTTCTGGACTAAAGGATTCTTGTGTCTCATTGATTTTCATTTCTTCAATAATGGGTGGAACAGGCTCAGGTAGTGTCTTGCCTGAGCGTAGCTGGATGTTGCAACAGTCGATTACATTGATCGTGGCATTTTCATCAGATTCAGCTACAAAAACAAGAGTTGCATGTCTTGTATTATTAGGATTGGCCACAAGTTGGGCCAAAAGTGGTGGTTGCTTTACCTGTTGTTGTTGTTGTCTCCCTTGAGGAAAATTTTGAGTGGGACCAGGCAACAAATTTTGTGTTTGACCTCGATATCTTTGTTGTCCTTGCTATGATGGATATTGCTATTCCCAATTCTCTCCATGAGATTAGGCTTGCATCCAAGGTGGATTGGGTTGATTCCAATGTGGATTTGTCCACCCAGATTGTGATCAATCTTGAGAAGATGTCCATGGAGGTTGACTCCAAGACTACTGTGGTGGTTTTGAGTAACCCCATAGCATAGTCTAATGATTTTGTCCCCATGGGAAAACGTGGGGCATTTTGATATTGTGAAAAGTTTCCCCCTTGTTTTTGCCCAACAAAGTTGAGTTCTTCTATTTGTGTTTCCAAAACATTTTTGAGTCCTGGAAGTAGATGGCATTGGTCAGTGATATGTCCTTTTGAACAAATGCTACGAATAGCAATTATAGAGGTTTTTTTTAAAGGGCAGTCTTGAAGAGCATGTTTGTTTTTGCATCTTGGATAATAAATAGCTAGGGGTTTTGTAGATTTGGTTTTGGCATTCATTTCCCTAATGTAGTATTAAGATGTACCAAGATATTAGTTTTCAGATTGGCAAATTCTTCCATAAGCTCTTTCAAATCACTACCATTATTACTCCACTTTTGTCTTCTTTGTCTTGTGCATAAGTAATTTCTACATAATTCCAAAATTTCATCAATGTCAAGGGTGCTTACATCTCCCTTGCCAATTAAATCCAGCACTTCTCTGGAATCATCTTGTAATCTTCGTAAGAATATGGCCTTACACATTTTTGGTTCAACAGGCCCACATCTCTTTTGTACAAAGACAAACCTATCCAAGTAATCCTCCAAATTTTCATCTTGTTCTTGTTTCATAATAAATAATTCATCCTTTTTGCTTTTCACCCGACATTATTCTTGGTATTTATCCAAAAACACTTCCTCCATTTCATCCCAGGTTTGGATTGATTCGGGTGCTAAACTCATAAACCAGCGCAAAACTAAGTCTTTGAGTGTGGAAGGAAAAACTTTCAGCTTTTGGTTATCATTTATGTAATCATATGTCTGGCACACAACCTTAAATTCAAACAAGAACTAATCAAGATCTTCGGATGCAACACCCCTAAAGGTTGGTAGCACCGAAGGTGAAATTGTTTTCATTAGAGTTTTGTGTAGGATTTAATCGAATAATGTTTTCGAAAGTCCTGGCAGGAGTAGGATTATCTACTTGAATATGGACATTACTGCCTTTATCTGGGTTGCCTTGCCCATCTGCCATGGTATCCTCCGAATAATTGGTATAAATTCATTTAAACTGCCCTGATGATGAGGATTTATCAGTAGGTGAGGAGGTACTAGCAAGTTGCTCCTCTAAGATTTCTCTCTCAGGAGATTCAATACTCCCTAACGATGGGGATGGTGGTTTTCTTTCAAGTTCATCAGGAATCTCAAATGAAGGCAATTCACCGCCTTGGTGTGAGTATCGCCTACCTGTGGCAGGTAAATGGGTCTTAAGAAATCGTCCTTTTTCGTCCCTTAACCTTTTCATTCATTTTGCTTGTGTTTCTAATATTCTGAAGTGCAACTATCAGTTTTACAATTGTTTCATGCAAGTTGCTCTGTTTCAGGATTTTACTCTAAAGTTCACAACTTAGCATAATCAACAATTGTATGATTGTTTTATCCCCTAACAACACCTATGTTCCCCAGCAATGACAAGTGTCGTTATTGTCATCATTTAATTTCAATATTTGTCAAATCCAGGGCGGTGTCCAAGGCTGTCTACGATAGAGGAGTTTGGCAAGTTCTACAGTTCAGTCATTAGTTCACAAGCTTATTCAGTGAAACAAAGGTTTATTAGGTCTTTCAAAGGTCACACTTTTCCTAATTTACAGAATTGAAACTAATTTGTCTTACAAATTTGAAATTGTTTCTAATTCGCAGAATTGACACTTAATCTAGATTTGCAGAATTTAACACTTAAACTAAATTTGCATAATTGAAATTGCTGAAGAAAGAACTAATTTACGCTTGCTAATTGAAATGACATGAATGGAAAATGTTAAATTGAAACCAACTAAATTTAACCATGCTGAAATTGAAAATGCTAAAATTGTCAAAAAAGCTGTTGTTAAAACTGCCAGAAAAGTTGCTGCAATTGAAGTACATAAAACAGAGGTAATAAATGCATACAAAATAGGGGTCAGCTAGCTGTAAACAAACTCACACAAATCACACTTAAAACATAACAAAAATCATGCTAAAAATAGAGGTCAGTTTTGTTACAGGAATTAAGCAAGAAATTGACAAAAATTGTTGAAAACATAAATTGTCAAAAACCTGCAAAATTGCTTCCTTCCTCCAGCCCTGAGAGTGGGCCCTTGCTCCTTGGTCCAGAAGAAGGTATAGTCACTCCAAAAGTCTAAATTTTAAACACTCACTCACATTAAACACTACACTTTTATTGAAAACTACTATCACAAATCAACAACTTTTACAATTTTGTCAACTATCACTTACGTCCTATTTTTTGACTAATTCCTACTTCCTACTAACTCAACCAATGGGTGAGTGGCTTATTTATACTATTTCCTACATACACATTTGCAACTACAAAATCAAAGATTGTGCTGTTCATGTGTGATTTGTTGTTATGTTGCAACAAACTTGGTCTATTTCAGGACATAATCTGCTGCAGCAGTCATTCGTGCACCTTTTCATGCCTTCAATCTGGTGGAAATCGGTCAAGAATGGGTTTAACATAGTTGTTACACCTGTCCTCACTGTTAGCGTATCTCTATTATAGGTTATATATTGTTATTACATTATTAGACTATCTATTGAAGCATCCTGTTTAGATCCGCTTTCATCGGGCTATTCGAGGATTGTTATGTATTATTTATTTGGCATTTGATTAATGAAGTTGCACTGCCTTGCTTAACATGGTATCAGAGCAAGAGCTAGGTCGGGCGGAGATTAGGTTTGAAGTTCTTTCCTTCTGACCTAGCTTGAGGGAGACCTGGCCTAATAGAGATCAGGCGAGGGGAGACTCGACTTTCGTCCTACAACGGACGAGGACCAGCAAGAACCACCCAGACAGCCTAAGGGACCCGGATGAGACTTGATGCGAGCCTACCTACGTGCCATCGAGACGCAAACCGAACCGGTGATCAAGCGACAAACCGTGAACTGACTGACCGGGACATGTAACTGGTCCTAAGCTAGGCAACCCTAGCTACGTGGCAGACCTGGGTGGACTGACGATGACTAGGGCACGGTCAAACTATGGCTAGCAGGGTTGATGGACGCGGATAGCTAAGTGGAGGTGACAACTACAGAGAGGACCGTGCAACCCTAAGTGGCCCCGGACAAGACGTGGACCTATCAACGAGACAACACTGCACTCTGTGGACACGTGGACGCGCGACAAAAGCTCGTCGACGAAACACCTGGACGAGACAAAAGGAACGAACAGGAGATTTTGCCCACCATAAGGTGGACAATAATATTATAAGTTTTTATTCATTTTAAAAGCTTTTCTGCTCCACATCGTCCCAAATGTGGGACAAATAATCCCATGCGCTCGCATTGATCCAGAAAGGTGCTGCAGAAGCTCCCTTATCGTCGGTGATCAAGATCAAATCGAACTGTGGATTGCAGATCTCGATTTGCAGACGACGCCATTTTTGATCAACCTGAGTTCGATCTGTAGTCATTTGCAGACTAAAGAGATGTGCCCTTGAATTTTATGAGACGCATAGTGCGGTGAGCATGGCGAAACTAGACAGTTTTTTCTGTCTTCAAACGACAATGGGCGACGTCCACACCCTGTAAGTTCTGATCGTTACAATCACCTAATTGCAAGTGGTAATTGTCGCATAGGCTACGGCTGTGCGTTAAGGGTGAATGCCCAATATGTGCCTGTGATTGGTTTTTCGGCTATTGCATTGTTCCGGGACACGAATTTTTCCGGCGACAGCACCATTTTCACGACGACAAAATCTTGGTTACCACCTGTTTGATATTATGTAGACGTACGTCAATTTTCGGCATCAAATCTGGCAAACCTTGTTTCCCAACCTGCATATTTGCTGGTGGACGGCGATCCACAACAGCAACCTACGTTGAGTTGCATATTGCTACTAGCTATGGCAACCTGAACACCGTTTATCTTGGAGGAGGTTGATAATCGAAGTGTTTTTTCCACTAGCGCAGATCGTCGCTCGTTGCTCGTCGCAGAATCAAGCGTAGTAGTTGCAATTGACGCATTGCAGAGAATTTGTGTACCAGTTGCCTCGAGCACCACTTCAGCAGAGACATCACATTTGGCAGACGTAATTTAAAGAAGTGTTGTTAACCGGATCGAAGAGTGCACAGGAGGTTGAGCGATCTGTGTTTGCTGCCTGTTGCAGATTATGAGCCTTAGCTTTGGCACGGTGAATTGCAGAGATTGCATACTCTATTGTGAATGAGATCGCAGCGAGAAAAATTTTTGTGGTGTTAAATTTGTTTCACCAGCAGACGAAGGTTCTTCACGGCGTTCTGCAAATATTGTTGGAAATCCAACCTACCGATTGTAGACGAACGATCCATCGTTGACAGATTTCTCTCCGGTGGAAGAACGAGGTGTTGGTGAACGTCGATCCACAACAACAGTGACAACGTTTTGCAACCGATCCAGCAGGATTTGATCGAAGGAGCAGTCTGTGATTTTTCCGTTGCAGATGCACACACGCAGTCAAATTCGAAGGAAGCCGATCCATTGATGGCGGACAAAAAGATCTTGCCACGTTACGGGCAAAACACCTACTGGAGCCTGGAGGATATCGTTTACCATCATATTGCAGACTTCGGTGTAATTACCAGATTTGCAGGTGAAAAACACCATTGCAGACAGCGCAGCAGAAATTTGCCTCCCGAAGCACGAAGCCGCTGCCTGCTCACAGAGGTGGCCCTGCCGCAGGAGAAGCCGCAATTGTTAGCGAGGAAGCATCGCCCGATGGCGGTAGAGCGGCCGAACGTGCCCTCCATATAGGGGATCATCCCCTTTGATCTTGTTCGGAGCACCAGCCGGACTGGTTTAACCCCTGTGCGCTAAGAAACAGTCGATAAGAAGGTTCCAATTCGTGCCCATTGGAGCTTCGACAGACGCTGCAGGTGGCGGAATTTTTTTCTATCATCTCTCGCAGTTAGCCTTGGTAGCCTATTCACGGACGTTTGTTCATTTTGGGGCAACGCTTGGCGTGTATGAAATTGCGTGTTTTGAAACCAAGTGAGGCACACCCCGGGAGAGTTGAAGCCGTCGCTCGCACGCATTCCAGATTTAAAAAAAAAAAAGAAAAAAACAAACCCAAGCGGATGTTCTTGATTTGAGACGAAGGGCGTATTTTTTTTTTTTCTTTCTAAGGCGCCGCTTCACAAGAGGAAGTTGTGGCCATTTTTTTTCCCTTAAATAAAGGGTCTTGCCCTTTATACTTCGCTGAAGCGCATAGCTCGGCTGGCAGGTGGCCGAGCACCAAGACGCTGCTATAGCCCGAGGTCGGGGGTTCAAACCTATTGGTAAACGGACCAATCTTCATTAATCAAGCATTGTTTAAATAATACAATGAGCGCTTAGAATAGTCCGAAGGTTACGAAACTAATAAGCGTTGATTAGGTAGTAGTTACAACAATACCAACAATAAGCTAATAATGTAATATACAAATATAGCCTATACGCTAACATCCCCCCTTATTACATTATTATGGTAATAATATAACTACTAGCTATGCTAACATCCCCCCATACAACAATATTTGGGTAAAGTATATAACTGCCCCAATACAATGAAGAAGAAGAAGAGAAATGAAAGAATGGTGGCTCATGCTTTGTCTTCGGCTCTGGCTCTAAGCGTACCTTTGGAATTGTACCTTTGGGTCTATCTCGGGATCTGCCTGTGAATCTGCCTTTGGATCATTGCCTCTGGATCTGCCTCTGGATCTTTGTCTCTGGGTCTGTCTTTAGGTCTGTCTCTGGGTCATTATCTCTGGGACTGCCACTAGGTCTATCACTGGATTTGCCTCGGGGTCTACCATAGGTTTTACCTTTTCGGTAGAAGCCATACAACATTTCTTTCATCATGGTCCATTGTGTGAGATCTGTCCATCCACAATCAATATGAACCTTGTTGGCCATTTTCACTTTGTACCAACAATTGGAAGAAGAGTGATTCGTACATCCACATGAATCACAAGGATGTAATCTCCAACACTTAGCTGCAACATGTCCTGTCTTTCCACAGTGACTGCAACAATGCTTTTTAGGAGTTGTAGGAGATTTAGGTTTTACAAACATAGAATTACTGGTACTTGCATGTCCAGTATAGCCAAGGCCTTCATGCTTTGCCCTGACACTTAGCATTATTGGAGATTTAATGCCTTGTTCCTGTTTACCTAATCTCTCACCATTGAATCCCATTTTCTTCATCATTTTGGAACCAAATCCTTTGGTGTGTTTTTCAAAACACCCAATTTCATCATCTTCATCAATGCTTTTAACAATATTGCATTTGTCGCTATTGATGAGACTATGGAATTCATTTTTAGGAGGTTTAGTTTTTAAGTCACTAGTGTCACAAGCAAAATCTGCTACTGTGATGAGATCACCTGTGCTACAACTGATATCTGCCATCATAGGCATGAGGTCGCTTGTATCACAAAAAGCATTGGCCATCATGGGCTCAAGGTCACATGTGTCACAACAAGCATTCGCCACCATGGGTTGAAGGTCACTTGTGTCACTACAAGCATCGACCATTAGGGGTTTGACCTCTGTTTCCTCACTAATGTCCCTTTTCTGTTGTGCTTTGTCAAGAGCATAAAATGACAAGAATATGCCCATTATAGCACCAATAGGGATTAGAACACCATTTTTATGCATGTCTCCACAAGACGCAGAATCATTGATTATGGCATTTACACCACTCCTTAGTGTAAGAAATGTGCCATCTTCATAATAATCTATCCCTTCCAGGTGTGGGGAAAAGTATGGGCCTTTAACTGATTTAACAACATCATCAGTTGGTTTTGGGATAGGTTTCTTCTTTGATCTGCCCATCTTTTAAGATGTCGGTCACTGCCGAAAATGCACCTTTTACAATGAATTTTGCAAAAGTAAATTTGACTAAGGTGTCGGTCACTGCCGAAAATGCACCCTTATAAGTCTTCCCCCCTTGGTTTTGCAAAATTATATCTCTCCTGTGTGCAAGATAGGAGATGGCGGAGAGAAAAAATTTATCCCCCCTTAGTGAAAAAAATGCAACTAGAAAGCCTCAAAAAACTTTTACAAAGAGTGCTTTTGAAGGCAAATCCCAAACAATTTCATCACAAAAAAAATCCCCCCCCGCAAGTATAAATACTTCAAACAAAATAAATTTGCTATTTATGAAGCCTTGAGAAAGAGATATGAGTAGGATGACTGTTGTGGGGCTTATTGCCTTTTGCAAACAAAAATTCCCTTTGTAATTGATTTTTATTATTGCAAAAAAAAATTTAAGCAATTAAATTAATAATAATTTATCATAAGCTTTGAAAAAATCAAATAAATGATAATAAAGCTTTAAAAAATAAATTATTAAGAAAATAATTGAAAAAAATAATAATTTTTGAATAATTAAAAAAAAATTAGAGCAAAATTTATACCTTTTTGTTGTCGGTGGGGTTTGAACCCCCGACCTCTCTCTGGGCTACTCCTTAGCATCCAACCTCCAACCGGTCGAGCTAGAGCACTCGCCGAGTATAAGGGGAAAGAACCCCTTATTTGAAGATGTGGTTGTCTTCGTTTGAGGGCAAAGAAAATGAGCACCATAATCTCATCAATAATAACAAATGCCATATTGTTAAAAACATTGATGATGATCCAAACTGATGAAGAAAATGGGATTCAATGGTGAGAGATTAAGTAAACATGAACAAGGCATTAAAACTCCAATAATGCTAAATGTCAGGGCAAAGAATGAAGGCCTTGGCTATACTGGACATGCAAGTACCAGTAATTCCATGTTTGTAAAACCTAAATCTCCTACAACTCCTAAAAAGCATTGTTGCGATCCACTGTGGAAAGACAGGGACATGTTGCAGCTAGATGTTGGAGATTACATCCTTGTGATTCTTGTGGATGTACGAATCACTCTTCTTCAAGATGTTGGTACAAACTGAAAATGACCAATAAGGTTCATATTGATTGTGGATGGACAGATCTCACACAATGGACCATGATGAAAGAAATGTTGTATGGCTTCTACCAAAAAGGTAAAACCTATGGTCGACCCCGAGGCAAATCCAGTGACAAACCGAGTGGCAGCCCCAGAGACAATGACCACTTATGATAAATTATTATTAATTTAATTGCTTAAATTTTTTTTGCAATAATAAAAATCAAATAAATGATAATAAAGCTTTAAGAAATAAATTATTAAGAAAATAATTGAAAAAAATAATAATTTTTGAATAATTAAAAAAAAATTAGAGCAAAATTTATACCTTTTTGTTGTCGGTGGGGTTTGAACCCCCGACCTCTCTGTGGGCTGCTCCTTAGCATCCAGCCTCCAACCGGTCGAGCTAGAGCACTCGCCGAGTATAAGGGGAAAGAACCCCTTATTTGAAGATGTGGTTGTCTTCGTTTGAGGACAAAGAAAATGAGCACCATAATCTCATCAATAATAACAAATGCCATATTGTTAAAAACATTGATGATGATCCAAACTGATGAAGAAAATGGGATTCAATGGTGAGAGATTAAGTAAACATGAACAAGGCATTAAAACTCCAATAATGCTAAATGTCAGGGCAAAGAATGAAGGCCTTGGCTATACTGGACATGCAAGTACCAGTAATTCCATGTTTGTAAAACCTAAATCTCCTACAACTCCTAAAAAGCATTGTTGCAGTCACTATGGAAAGACAGGACATGTTGCAGCTAGATGTTGGAGATTACATCCTTGTGATTCTTGTGGATGTACGAATCACTCTTCTTCAAGATGTTGGTACAAACTGAAAATGACCAATAAGGTTCATATTGATTGTGGATGGACAGATCTCACACAATGGACCATGATGAAAGAAATGTTGTATGGCTTCTACCAAAAAGGTAAAACCTATGGTCGACCCCGAGGCAAATCCAGTGACAAACCGAGTGGCAGCCCCAGAGACAATGACCTAGAGACAGACCTAACGACAGACCCAGAGGCAAAGTTCCAGAGGCAGATCCAAAGGCAATGATCCAGAGGCAGATTCACAGGCATATCCCGAGATAGACCCAGAGGTACGCTTAGAGCCAGAGCCATGAGCCAGAGCTAGAGCCAAAGACAAAGCACAAGCCACCATTCTTTCATTTCTCTTTTTCTTCTTCACTGTATTGGGGCAGTTATATACTTTACCCAAATATTGTTGTATGGGGGGATGATAGTGTAGCTAGTAGTTATATTATTACCCAAATAATGTAATAAGGGGGGATGTTAGAGTATCTCTATTATAGGTTATATGTTGTTATTACATTATTAGACTATCTGTTGAAGCATCTTGTTTAGATCCGCTTTCATCGGGCTATTCGAGGATTGTTATGTATTATTTATTTGGCATTTGATTAATGAAGTTGCACTGCCTTGCTTAACACTCACGCTAACCTCTCTTATTCCTTGCGCAATGGATGCGATCTTTTGCTGTTCTGTTTAAATGGATTATTTCTGCCTATCATTCCGAAGAGCTCCGGAATATCAGGCAGAATAAGTGGGATATCTTGTTGCCGTCAACTTAGACCGCGTGGGGGTGCTTCCAGATGTATTATAGGACTTCCCTTGTCTCGTTGAACACGTTCCAATCGGTTTTACTTGTTGCTTTTGACTTCTTCCATGCCCTCCTTAATGTTACAGGTGGCTGCCATTTGTATGTTGTGTGCAACTGTCATGCCATGTTTCACAACAAAGTAGCTGGTTTGGCACCATGTCACCTCAACAGCTCGTTTCTAGGGCGGTAAAACATTCAAAATACGTCACCCAATCACAAGTCACAACACTCTTTATTTGCTTATCAATTTTACTATGCCATTTGCCACTAAAATCATGTATTTCTAAAGAGTCAAAACAGGGGCATAGTATTTCTAAACATCCAATCATGCAAACATCAACAAATAATATACTTTAACCAAATATTTGGCACAAGATGATATTAAATATTGCTAAATAGCAGTTTTTATATGTCAATAATGTAGCAAAAATGAGGCGTTTCTTGGCCTCATCAGTGTACCACATCCAACGGGCCTTTGGCTCTATGAGTGCTTAATTCAAATGGTACTCAATGTTGCTTCCCTACTAAACAACTTGAGTGTTAGAATCTCCTATTAAGTATTTTTGAGTATTATTATTGGTCGGCACATTTAATTGTCGGCATATAGGAAGTAGTGTCTTGTTTTGTTTCGATTAGGCATCTATAGTTAGCGGGATTTATGTCTTCTATACTATATAAGCCAGTGTAATACTCATTTTTTTTTAATGTGAACATTGGTTTCATAATTGGTATCAGAGCGCACGGGTTAGGGGTTAGGTTTTTTTGGAATCCTCAGTTTTTTTGGGCATCCTCAAGCACGCATCCCGAGGAGCGGCCCCAGGCATGCATCCCGAGGAGGAGCCTGCGCATGTGGTGGTCGACGTGACAATCTGACGCTGACTTGAACGGGACACGGATCTCGAGGACCTGACAGCGACACGTGAAACGATGCGGGACCAGCACTGACGCTGACAGCGCCAAGTGGCGAAACGAGACTGGTCAGATCGGACGGAGACTGGACCAGGAGCAGACACAGAGCTGACCTGGCAGACATCACAACTCCCGAGGCAGGAGCTGGCGTGGCAGACGGCAAGAGCGAACACGTGGCAGTTGACTGCGCTGACCTGGCAGACACATGGTACGCGGATCGAGGCTGAGCTGGCAAGGGCACGCGGATCGAGGCTGAGCTGGCAAGGGCACGCGGATCGAGGCAAGGAAACAAGGCAAGCTGACGTGGCAGAGTTAGATTGGTTGATTCGACGGCAAAAAGTTGGGCGTTGATTGCCCAAAGGCAATCGAACATCCTTGCGCGTGTGTTTGGTTTTAAAGAGCGAAAAGTCATCCGCCTTGCAGATGTGGTATAATAATCCCAAAGATATTTTTTTTTCGTCACTTGGAGTGCGACGGTTTAAGTGCAAGGAGCTATCCTTGCCTTCACATCGGGCAAGATAGCCCGACCGGCTCGAGGAGCCAGCCAAGAGCTGATTGCGCGGGGTCTCGGGTTCGACTCCCCGTGGAGTGGAGTCAAACAATTTTTATTTCCCCCATTTTTGCTCCAACCCAACAAGGTAAAATTTTTGCAAACCTTCTAGAAAGTTTATTAATTTTTTTTTAATAATATAATTGTTTTTTGTTTTTTTAAAAAATCATTTTTTGATTTTTTAAAACAAAATTTGTTTGATTATTATTTAAATATTTGATTTAACTCTTAACTTTTTGCAAATTACCTTTAAAACAAAGGGGGATTATTCTAAGGGAGAAATTTTTTTTTGTGTGGTAAAATTTCACCATTGCCTAAGAGGCAATTTTTGTAAATGATTCGCACAATTGCCTAAGAGGCAATCTTTGTAACAAGCTTCAAAAGCTTTATAGGGGGGATATTTTTTGCATCAAAGGGGAAATTTTGCAGCCATTAATGTTAAGGTCAAATGGAAGCTACTTTGTCCTACAATCTCTTCTAGCTAGAGAGACCCCTGAATCCTTTGATGAAAGGGTGCGAATATATGGTCTGAATACCGTCTTCAGTCAGCTCCAAAACGTTGTCATAGCAAACCTAAGAGCACCTGACGCTGGTTACGATGGTGATTCCGAAGACAACAATTCTTTTGATAGCAGACCTGAGGAGTCAGTATCTCTTGAAGTTGCACCACAGGAACCTGAGATCATTTATCTGAGTGACAGTGATTCTGTTGAGGAAGTGGAGCCAGAACCACATTCACCTGAAGTCATAATTGTTAGTGACAACAGTGATTCTGTTGCTGACAATTTTGTCAATGAAGTGATAAGTGAACCTATGCAGGTAGAACAAGATCTCTACGAGAGAGTTGATCAAGTGAGATTTGATTTAAATCTGTAATTTTCTTTTGCAAAGCATAGTGGATTGTTTGTATTGAGGAATAAAAGCAGAGTATTTCTAGTTTATTTCCAAAAGTTATGGCATCAAATAATAATCTACCCATACCTGAGTTTCATGGGTTAGATTATGAGTATTGGTCCATCAAAATGAGGACCTTACTCATTGGCAAAGGACTATGGGATGTAGTTGAAGAAGGTTATGCAGAACCTTCAGATTGGACCACTTTGAGTGCAGCAGATAAGAAGACCAAAAAGGATGCCCAAAAGAGCAACTCTTCTGCCCTCTACCATCTCCAAGCAGCTTTGGAGAAGAGCATCTTTCCAAGAATTGCTTCTTGTTTATCTGCCCAAGACGCATGGAAAGCTTTGAAGGATAGTTATCAAGGTAGTGATCAGGTGAAGCAAGTGAGGCTTCAAACCTTGAAAAGGGATTTTGAAAACTTAAAGATGCAAAATGATGAGAATGTTGGTGATTATTGCATTAGAGTGAAATCCATAGTAAACAAAATGGAAACCCTTGGAGATGACATCAAAACTGAAGTAGTGGTGAAGAAAGTGTTGAGGACACTTCTTCCCAAATGGAATCATATAGCTGTCATTATTGAGGAGTCAAAAGATCTTTCTAGCCTATCTTTTGATGCTCTAATTGGTTCCTTGATGTCTCATGAAGAAATATTACAGGGTTCTCCTTCAACAAGCTATGGAGGAGATGACAAAGCTTTCTCATCCAATGAGGGTGCAGAGGCCAAGGAAGAGGCCAAGGCAGAGGACAAAGAAGAGGCAGAGGAAGAAGCAGCTCAAGAGGTGGAAATCAAGGCAGAGGTGGCAATCAAGGCAGAGGTGGAAATCAAGGACGGAATGGCAATCAAGGAAGAGGAGGTGACAAAACAAAGAAAGCTTGTTTCAATTGTGGCAAGCCTGGTCATTTTGCTCGAGATTGTTGGTCCAAGACTTCTCAAGGAGGAAGAGGTCAATATGGCAACTATGGTGAAGAAGAAGGAACTTCAAATCTGTTTCTTACTTATGGAAAATCAGATCAAAGTCTAAATGACACTTGGATTTTGGATACTGGTTGTTCCAATCACATGAGTGGCAAAGAAGAGCTCTTTGCTACAATGGATTCCACCTACAAATCAAGAATCAAGTTGGGAGATGACAAAGCTCTACAAGTTGAAGGTATTGGAGCCATGGAGGTTCCAACAAAAGAAGGCACCAAGAAGGTAAATGACATCTATTACACCCCCAAACTCCAACATAACTTGCTTAGTGTTGGACAAATGATGGAGAAAAATTATAGACTTGTTTTTGATGAAGGCAAATGTGTAATTTTTGATAAGAACAATTGTAATAGAGTTGTTACCCAAGTACCTATGACACAAAATAGGTTGTTTCCTCTTAAGTTTGGGGAAAATGGGGGTGCTCAACTTGCTAGTATTGCTATAGCAAATCCAAGTGTACTTTGGCACTTGAGATATGGTCATCTAAATTCTGCAAGCTTGAAATTGTTAACTTCTCAAGCTATGGTGTGTGGACTTCCAAAAGTTGATGAACACAAGGAGGTCTGTGAAGGGTGTGCTTTGGGAAAGCACTCTAGATCCAAGTTTCCAAAAGGACAAGCGTGGAGAGCTAGCCATCCACTCCAATTGGTGCATTCGGACATTTGTGGTCCAATGCAAACCAAAAGCATTGGTAACAATTCTTACTTTCTCACTTTCATTGATGATTTCTCTAGGATGTGTTGGATCTATTTTTTGAAAACTAAAGATGAAGCTTTTGATTGTTTCATAGATTTCAAAAATAATGTAGAGAAACAAAGTGAGTTTGTTGTAAAGAGTCTAAGGACTGATAGAGGAGGAGAGTATTCTTCAAATGCATTTCTAAAATATTGTAAATATTGTGGAATAAAAAGGCAATTCACAACTGCCTACACTCCACAACAAAATGGTGTGGCTGAAAGAAAGAACCGCACCATAGTAGAAATGGCTAGATCGATGCTTCAAACTAAGCATCTAAGTAACATGTATTGGGCTGATGCTGTTAGAACTAGTGTTTACATTTTGAATAGGAGTCCTACTTCTAGTCTAGATGGGATCACTCCTTATGAAGGATGGAATGGCAAAAAGCCAAATGTAAAACACTTTAAGATTTTTGGTTGTCTTGCATATGCCCACATTCTTGATGAAAAAAGAAAGAAACTTGACCCCAAAAGTCAAGCATGTATTTTTGTTGGATATTGTGAGTCTACCAAAGCATATAGACTCTACAATCCCAAAACACATAAAATTGTACTTTCCAGGGATGTAATTTTTGATGAAGGGGGAGAATGGGGTCATCAAAAACTTTTTGTTGATGATGGATCTCATGATGCAAGTTCCTCTCAAGTGCAGCAAGTGCTGCCCAAAAACAGCAAAGGAAGTCCTCCAAGCCCAAGTATGAGTACACCAGATGCTACTCCAAGTCCTTCTCCACAAAGATCAGTAAGTTCTTCACCTATGGATATTGATTCTCCATCTAGAGGTAAAAGAACTCTTCAGCACCATCCATATTTTCAAATGTTGGATAAGAATTTCCAGAAAAGATACACTAGAAGTCAAGCTAGTGAAATGAATGCAGTTTTAAAAAGACTTGAAAATCTGCATATGTATGGTGATGATGACTCCCAAGAGCCTAAGGGAGATGTAGTCAATTATGCTTTAATGACTAGTGCAGAGCTAGAGCCATCTAGCTATGAGAAAGCATGCACTCATGATGTATGGCAGCAAGCCATGGAAGAGGAAATAACCTCTATAAAAAAGAATGATACTTGGGAGCTAGTGAAGCTTCCTAAGGGTAAAAAATGTGTTGGATGCAAATGGGTCTACAAGACCAAATTCAATGCTGATGGAAGCATTGAAAGACACAAGGCAAGACTTGTAGCGAAAGGCTTCACTCAGAAGTATGGGATTGACTATGAGGAGACCTTTGCTCCTGTTGCTAGACAGGAGACTATCAGATCAGTACTTTCCTTGGCTGCCCACAAAGGGTGGAAAATTCAGCACATGGATGTAAAGAGTGCCTTTCTCAATGGGTACTTGAATGAAGAGGTTTTTGTGCAACAACCTCAAGGTTTTGAAGAACAAGGTAAGGAGAACCTTGTCTACAAACTGAAAAAAGCACTATATGGCCTCAAGCAAGCACCAAGGGCATGGTACTCTCGCATTGATGGCTACTTTAAGGAGTATGGATTCACTCGGAGCAAAAGTGAACCTACTCTCTACTACCTAAAGCAAGGTAAAGATATTCTCATAGTATGTTTATATGTGGATGATCTAATATTCATGGGTAGTAGTGACAAGATGAATAAGGAGTTCAAACACTCCATGATGAGAGAATTTGAAATGAAAGATCTAGGCTTAATGCATTACTTCCTAGGCATGGAAGTTCATCAAACAGATAAAGGGATCTTCATATGTCAACACAAATATGCTCAAGATATGATTAAGAAATTTGCCATGGAGCAATGCAAGCCTGTTGCAACTCCAACGGGTCATGGGATCCAATTGAGCAAAGATGATGGAGCACCAAAAGTTGACATGACCACTTACAGGAGCATGGTTGGGAGTCTAATGTTCCTCACCAACACAAGGCCTGATATTCAGTATGTTGTTTCTCTTGTTTCAAGGTTTATGGCTGATCCATCTGAACTACATTTTCAAGCAACTAAGAGAATTCTGAGATATGTAAAGGGTACATTGGATTTTGGGATCCATTACCACCAATGTAATTCTGTAAAATTAGTTGGCTTTAGTGATAGTGATTGGGGCAGCAATATAGATGATAGAAAATCTACTTCAGGAAATTGTTTTAGTCTTGGGTCAGGACTAATTACATGGAGTTCCAAAAAGCAGACTGTTGTAGCATTGTCATCTACTGAGGCTGAGTATATAGCAATCACACATGCTAGTACTCAAGCTCTATGGTTGAGAAAAGTCCTTGAAGAGATTGGAGAGCAACAAAGTGGTCCTACAAGATTGTATTGTGACAATATGAGTGCCATCCAATTGGCACATAATCCCATCCACCATAGCAGGTCAAAACACTTTGATATGAAGTATCACTTCATTCGAGACATGGTGGAGAAACAGGTAGTTGAGCTTCAACATTGCAGCACTTTGGACAACATGGCGGACATCTTCACCAAAGGAGTTGCTAAAGCTCAATATGTAAAGCTGAGAGACTATCTTGTCAGCCCTCTCAACTTTAAGGGGGAGAATGTTAGAATCTCCTATTAAGTATTTTTGAGTATTATTATTGGTCGGCACATTTAATTGTCGGCATATAGGAAGAAGTAGTGTTTAGTTTTGTTTCGATTAGGCATCTTCCTAAGTTGGCATTATAGTTAGCGGGATTTATGGCTTCTATACTATATAAGCCAGTGTAATACTTATTTTTTTCTTAATGTGAACATTGGTTTCATATCGAGCAAACTGGCAATATGGGTAAAAGGTTGGGCAGACCTATCACCATGTGATGCATACCAAGTTGAAATATCCTGAATTAAGATGCCCATATCTCCTATGCCAAAGGGAGGTTGCATTGTTTGTGGCTGTTAATAGTGCTACATTAGGAGAAGATAGGACATCTAGGGCAAACAAGCCATTTTTGTAGGAATTGGTTGCTACATTATCACCATTTTTGGTGATGAAACACTTCTTGTGGCCATTATCAACTTTGAATTTGACCACCATGTTTTGGTCCAATATTTGTGGGACAAACGAGTTGTTTGCTAGTCCGAGTACATATTGTACCTTTTCAATTTTGCATTTTCCATTTGGAAGATTAAGCAAAATATCTCCTACTCCTTTGACCTTATAGGTTTTATCATTGGCGATAGTCACCGGTTTTCCTTCCTTGGCTTCATCAAACCATGTTTTGTCTCCTGTCATACACTTGTTAGCACCAGAATCAATGTACAAAACATCGTCCTTGGGTTTGGTTATGGCCTTTGTCATTAGCACTTTGCATGTCTATTCAAAATTTGAATCTAATTCTTCAATTACAACATGCCCTTTTGGTTGCTTTTGTTTGGGATGTAGCTTGTATTGTGTCTTCTTCTTCTAAGCTTGACGAACTTTATCACCTTGAGTCGTTGAATTATACCAATAATGCTTGGTATCATGTCCTTTTTCAGAGATATGTCAATACCTCTTGTTTTTGAGGTTGTTTCTATGATCAGGAGGATGAAGACCTTTATGTGAATGTTATGAACCTGCAACTTGAAATATGAATTGAATGCAGAAAAGAATCGATGTTTGAATAGAATCGCAGTTTGTATTGAAAGGCAGAAACCCACAATATAATAAATTAATGTTCTTGGATGATCTTTGGAGCATCCTCCTTGTCCTCTTTACATCTATCTAAAAGGTGTGAATGGTGAAGGGATGTGTCCCTTTATAATACAATATAATATATAATATGATTAAGAGTTACGTTAGGAGGGTCCTAACATGCCACCCTCCTTTGAAAAAGCTTTGTCCTCAAAGCTGGAATTGCAAAAATTGTTGTTGAATCTGGTGGAGCGTCTCCCACGTAGCATCCTCTGGAGGTAGACCTTTCCATTGAATCAATACCTCGGTGATGGTGCGGTTACGGAGGCGGCGCATACGTCGGTCTAGGATAGCTTCTGGTTCAACCATGAGAGCTCCATTATCTGAAAATTCTGGAAGTTGAGTTTGCGTAACGATGTTAGTGCCTATTACGGCTTTAAGACAAGAAACATGAAATACCGGATGGATTTTGGAAGATTCTGGTAATTCAAGTTTATATGCAACAGGTCCAATAAGTCGTAGAATTTTATAAGGGCCATAAAATTTTGGTGCTAATTTTTGCGACCCTTTTATTTTCAATGAAGTTTGACGATATGGTTGGAGGCGGAGAAATACCATATCCCCTTCTTGAAAAACCCTTTCAGTCCGATGTTGGTCCGCTTGTTGCTTCATGCGGTAGCGCGAATGATATTATCTCGAGTGACCAGCTCCATCTCTACAGCTGGTACTTTCGTACTTCCTGGAAGATAAGAGGTTAGAGATGGGGGTGATCGGCCATATAATGCTTCGAAAGGGGTCATTTTTATGGTTGTGTGATATATGGTATTATACCACCATTCAACTAGTGGAAGCCATTTAACCCAATGAAGGGGTTTGGTGGAAATAAAGCATCGGAGATAGGTTTCTAAGCACTTATTGACAATTTCAGTTTGACCATCCATTTGTGGGTGGTAAGCGGAGCTCATCCGAAGTTGCGTACCTTGGAGTTTAAATAATTCCTTCCAAAAATTACTAGTGAAAGTGGGATCACGATCACTAACGATAGTAGAAGACATGCCATGTAATTTAAAAATATTGTCAAGGAAGATTTGAGCAATAGTACTAGCGGTATAGGGGTGAGCTATTGGAAAAAAGATGGGCGTATTTAGATAAACGATCTACCACCACTAGGATCATCGTTTTTCCTACGGATTTTGGAAGACCTTCAATGAAATCCATTGAAATATCCTCCCATGTCTTGGTTGGTATGGGTAGAGGTTGAAGAAGGCCCGGTGTTGCCACTGTTTCACCTTTATTTCTTTGGCATGTTTCACATTCATTGACGAACTTCTTGATATCATTTTTCATCCCTCGCCAATAAAATGATTTAGTCACTCTTTTGTAGGTTTTTAGGAATCCAAAGTGGCCTACAGTAGGTGTAGCGTGTAGCTCATGTAGAAGCTTTGGACGATAAACCGATGTAGGTGAGAGGACCAGACGTTCTTTGTAACGGAGAATGTTACCATGCCAAGAGTAGTGGGGTTTACTCATGGGATTTTGTTGTAGTTGTTGAATTATGGTGTATAGTAGGGTCCGCATACCATTCATCCTTGACTTGTTCGATCCATGTAGGGATGGGGCAGGAAAAAGCATGTAATTGTGAAGTTTCTTCGAACTTTCCGGAAAGTGCATCCGCAACCATGTTATCTTTCCCTTTTTTGTAGATGATTTCATAATCATAGCCTAATAGTTTTGTTACCCACTTTTGTTGTTCTGGAGTGGTTATCCATTGTTCAAGAAGGTATTTTAGGCTATGGTGGTCGGTGCGGATAATGAAATGTTTTCCAATAAGGTATGGTCTCCAATGTTGGATAGCATGGACCATAGCTAACATTTCTTTTTCATAAGTGGAATGTGCTAAATTCTTTTTGGAAAATGCTTTACTAGTAAAGGCTAAGGGCTTCTCATTTTGCATGAGCACCGCTCCCATTCCCAATCCGGAAGCATCGCTTTCAATAATGAATGGTTGGGAAAATTTTGGCATAGCTAGGACGGTGGTGGTACACATGGCGTTTTTCAAAGTCATGAAAGCTTAATTCGCTTTTGGAGACCATATGAAGGCATTCTTTTTAAGTAGGGTTTTTAAGGGTGCTGCTATTTTCCCATAATCTTTAACAAATTTGCGATAATAGCCCGTTAATCCTAAGAACCCACGCAACCCTTTTAGAGTTTTTGGAATTTGCCAATTTTCCACATCTTCAATTTTTCGGGGTCTACTTTAACTCCTTCCTTGGAGACAATATGTCCAAGATATTCAATTTCCTGCTTCCCAAAGGAACACTTTGATCTCTTTGCGTATAATTGATTTTCTTCCAAGATTTTGAGTGCTTGCGCTATATGTGTTAAGTGCTCTTCCCATGTCTTGATGTAAATCAAAATATCGTCAAAGAAAACTAAAATAAATTTTCGAAGGAAGGGAGAAAATACCTTATTCATAAGACTTTGAAATGTGGATGGAGCATTGGTGAGGCCAAAAGGCATCACCAAGAATTCATAATGTCCCTCGTGGGTGCGAAAAGTAGTTTTGGGTATATCGCTTTCCTTAACTCGAATTTGGTGGTAACCTGATCGTAAATCGAGTTAAGAAAAATATGCGGCTAAATTTAGTTCATCGAGTAGTTCATCAATGACTGGAATAGGAAATTTGTCTTTAATCGTTATTTTGTTGAGAGCACGAAAATCCACGCATAGGCGCCATGATCCATCCTTTTTTCTTACTAGTATGACTGGCGAAGAGTAGGGACTTATACTAGGTCGAATGACCCCTGCCCTTAGTAGGTCTTGTACTAATTTTTCTATTTCCATCTTTTGTAAGTATGGATATCGGTAAGGTCTAATATTTGGAGGTTGGTGTCCCGGAAGTAATTGAATAACATGATCATGGCTTCGTTGTGGAGGTAATCCCTCTAGTTATTTGAATATTTTATCATGTTTCTCTAGGAGTTCTATTAATTCGGGTGCCTTTGGTTGCTCTTCGGTGGTGTTTTGCAAGGAAAATAGTTGGGCAACCATGCCTCTTCCTCCTTTTCGAAGAATCTTTTCCATTCTATGGGAACTTACGATTTGTGTGGGACCTGATTTTAAACCTTGAATTGTGTATGTTTGGTTGTTTTGTATAAATTGCATCCATAACTCTTCAAAGTCCCATTGAATTTTGCCGAGCGTTCGTAGCCATTGTACTCCCAAAACAATATCACATCATCTTAACGGTAGTACATACATATCTGCTTTCATGTTATATTCCCCCATCGTGAGTTTGATATTCCTGCATTTGCCTTCACATGCAATTTTTGCTCCATTGCCAATCATGACTTCGAAGTTATTGCAGGGAAATATAAAGCAATTAGCTTGTTTGGCCAAACTGGGGTCTATAAAATTGTGAGTGCTACCAGAGTCTAAGAGCACAATAGGGTTTTGTTTCTTAAAATACCCTTTTACCTTCATTGTTTGTGGAATCGAGTATCCCGCTAATGCGTTAAAGGATATTTCTGTTTTATCTTCTTGGTTTTCTTCTGCAACCTCAATTATTACTTCCACTTCTATGTCATCCTCCTCTTTGGGAGTGCAATCTATTGTGTCCAAAATATATAATTTCGGTGAGATGCATTTGTGGTTGGGGATAAACTTTTTGTCGCAGTGGAAACATAGGCCCTTTTCTCCTCTTTCTTTTAGCTCTTTTTGGCTAATTCGTTTAATTGGCATGACCTTATTCAGTTTTTGGCTGGTGTAGGTATTTGGTGTTTTTCCTGAAAAAACTCTTCCTATTCGCCTTTGGTTATTGTTCTTCTCTTCTATCATTTGTGCTAATGCCACTGCATGCATCATATCGATAGGATTTTGTATTTGTACCTCCATTCTAATGTCTTCTTTTAGGCCACTAATAAAACAACTTTGGAAGAATGATGCATCTAGTCCTGTTGTAAGGTTCGCCAATTTCTCAAATTGTGCTTGGTATTCCCTTACGGTGGAGGTTTGCCACAGTTTAGTGAGGGCTCTCGTGAAGTCTTCAAATTTAGTGGGGCCAAATCCCAACATTAAGTTTTTTGTGAATTTGATCCATGTGGGCGGACCTTTTGTTTTCTCATACCATTGATACCACTGGGTAGCAATTTGTTCCAAGTGAAATGATGCGATACAGACTTTCTAAATCTCCGAAATTTGATATAAGGCAAAATATTGGTCTGCCCTATATATCCAATTTGTGGGGTCGCCTCCATCAAATTTTGGAAAATCTAGTTTTGTGGTACGGGGAAGGATTAATGTATGTGGTCCCCCTTATTAATGTTTGTTGTGGTGGCGTAGTGTTCTGTTGTCCGTTTTGCATGAGCAGCAAATTTTGTCGTACTAAGTCCATGGAATGGGTTGTAGCATCCAATTTAGTGGATATATCTGTATTCGAGTTGGTGATGTTTATGGTTAGGTCCGCTATTTTGGTAGTGATTTTATCTTCTAAATTGTCCTTCCAAAACGCCATTCCTTGCATCATGTCTCTCATTTCCTTGGAAAACTGCAAGAGTTCTTTCGTAATTTCTTTTGAAACCTCCTTCGCAATCTCCTTCGTTGTGTCTTGAGATCGTCTTCCCTCGACCATTTAGGGTGTGGTTGGTTTATAAGTGATTTGAATATGCAGAAATTAGTTTTGTCGGAAAAAATTGTCTGTCTCCGCCGCGTTTAATTTTGCGTACTTGTTGCTCTTTGTTCACACCGAATGATATTTTCCTCACCTGTACTCGTTGTTGGGGTTTTCTAACTCCGGTAATGCGTGATGCTGTCCAAAAAATTTTGTATGCTACCTTTTCTGGCGATTGTGGCCTACTGTGTAATAGTTCCGTCAATAATGGTTAGAATGTGTGTTGAAAAGAAAACGTTGTCGAGTAATGGCCTGTCAATAACTAGAGCGGGGTGGGGAAAACATTTCAGGTCTTTTTAGCTCTGATCCAGTTGTTATGAACCTGCAACTTGAAATATGAATTGAAACCAGAAAAGAATCGTTGTTTGAATAGAATCGCAGTTTGTATTGAAAGGCATAAACCCACAATATAATAAATTAATGTTCTTGGATGATCTTTGGAGCATCCTCCTTGTCCTATTTACATCTATCTAAAAGGTGTGAATGGTGAAGGGATGTGTCCCTTTATAATACAATATAATATATAATATGATTAAGAGTTACGTTAGGAGGGTCCTAATAGTGAAGAACCCTTCTGTGGTTTCTTGTTCCCAGATTTCTTAGTAATGTGGAAGGATTTTCCTTCTACTATTTCGTGAACGGAATCAACAATTAATATGGAATTCTATAACCAGAACAATTAAATAAATCGAATGCGGAAGCGAGGAGTATAAAAATATTTAATAACAAATCGTTTGCCACTAGGAGGGCAGATCCCGCCGTTAAGGCAATTGTAAAAATGCAGAGATAAAAATAGCAAAAGATGATATCCATCAATAAATGAAAACTATGCTAATAAATATGAATTTTTATTCAATTGGATAACCTAGCCGACTGCTAGGTTTGGTATGTAGCATGACTCCCCTCCTCGGAAAGCTTTGTCCTCAAAGCTGGAAATGTCTAGAAAATACTTTCGTGTTCCCATGTGGCATCTTCCTCTTGGTAGGTCTTGCCATTTGATGAGAAATTCTTGAATCTGGCGTGATCTTAGTCTTCGTATTCCGTGTTGTAATATATCTTCAGGTTGGAGATGTATGCGGCCTTCCTCATCGAGCACTGGTAATTCTGATTGACCTTGCACTTTCTGACCAATTACCTTTTTGAGACAGGAAACATGGAATACCGGGTGTATTCGTGATGATGAAGGAAGTTCTAACTGATAGGCTACTTCTCCAATGCGGCGCACAATTTTGTAAGGACCATAGAATCGTGGTGCCAACTTTTGACTGGTCTTTATCCTTAACGATGCTTGTTTGTAAGGTTGCAACCTTAGGAAAACCTTGTCACCGACATTAAAAGTTCGTTCTAATCGGTGCAAGTCTTGTTGTTGTTTCATGCGATTTTGTGCTTGGAATAAATTCTCCTTGAGGATGGTGAGTGTCGACTGCCTTTGTTGAAACCAATCATCCACTTTGTCTACTTTGGATGAACCAGGGACGTAATCTGCTACGATTGGAGGCTTAGTTCCATACAATGCTTCAAAGGGAGACATCTTAATTGAATAATGGTAAGAAGTGTTGTACCACCATTCCGCCATTGCTAGCCATTGGCTCCATTGATATTGTTTATCTTGAACAAAACATCGTAAGTATGTACCCAAACATTTGTTAACTACTTCTGTTTGACCATCTGTCTGGGGATGGTAAGTTGAGGACATGTTCAATTTGGTACCACTAAGTCGAAATAATTCTCGCCAAAAGTTACTAGTGAAGATGGGGTCTCTATCACTTACAATATTTTTTGGCATACCATGTAATTTGAAAATTGAATCCATAAATACCTTTGCCACCTTGCTTGCGGAAAATGGATGTTGTAAAGCCTGAAAATGAGCGTATTTGGATAACCGGTCTACGACGACGAAGATAACTGTCCTGCCTTCTGATTTTGGAAGACCTTCAATAAAATCCATGGATATATGTTCCCACCGTCATTCAGGGATGGGTAATGGTTGTAACAATCCCGGTGATTTGACTGTTTCTCCTTTATTGCGCCGGCAAACTTCGCATTCTCGCTACCCATTGTTTGACTTCTGCTTTTAATCCTTTCCAACAAAATGATTGTTTGACCCTTAAATATGTTTTCAAAAATCCTGAATGTCCCGCTGATGGAGAAGCGTGTGATTCGTCGAGGATCTTCGATTTGAGTTCCGAATTGTGTGGAATGTAAATGCGGTTCTTCTTCCGGAGGATTTTATCTTCATAAGAGAACAAAGGGTGTTTAGAGGACCCTATAGATAATTCTTGAAGTATCTGAGCAGTTTCGCTATTGGACAACCATTCCTCTTGTAATTGATTCACCCATTGGGAGCAAGGACCTGAAATAGCGTTAATGACTACTTCATCTTCATATTTCCTGGACAGCGCATCGGCGGCTATATTTTCCTTCCCCTTCTTGTATTCGATAACAAAATCATAACCCAATAGTTTGGTTAACCACTTATTTTGTTCCGGATAGGAAAACCTCTGCTCAAGAAAATGTTTGAGACTACTATGATCTGTTTTGATAATGAAGCGGCTACTGATTAGGTAGTGTCTCCATTTTTCTACTGCATGAAGAATAGCCAACATTTCTTTTTCATATGTCGATCTTCCCAAATTTTTCCCGGAGAGTTGTTTACTTTCAAATGCCAACGGATGACCTTCTTGCATTAATATAGCCCCAATTCCTGTTCCTGATGCATCACATTCGATAATAAATGGTTTGTGAAAATTGGGGGTTGCTAATACTGGAGTTGTACACATGGCCTCCTTAAGAGCTTCAAAAGCTAGAGTAGCCTCTTCCGACCAACGAAAAGCATCCTTTTTTGTGAGTGCCGTGAGAGGTGCTGCAATCTTACCATAATTTTGTACAAACTTGCGATAGTAGCCCGTGAGACCCAAAAAACCACGAAGTTTCTTGATGGTTTTAGGTAAAGGCCATTCTTGAATTGCCTTAATCTTATTGGGATCAACTTTGACGCCCTCGTGTGAAACTATATGACCCAGATATTCCACTTCTTGGACACCAAAGGAACATTTGGAACGTTTGACAAATAGCTTTTCTCTGTGTAAAATGTGAAGGGCTTTATCCACATGATGTAAATGGTCCGTCCATGTTTTGCTGTATATGAGAATATCATCAAAAAAAACTAACACAAACTTATGGAGGAGTGGACGAAACACTTGGTTCATGAGACTTTGGAATGTGGATGGTGCATTAGTGAGACCAAAAGGCATGACCAAAAATTCGTAATGACCTTCATGAGTACGAAAGGCCGTTTTGGGAATATCTTCTTCTCTAACACGGATTTGGTGAAATCCGGAGCGAAGGTCTAATTTTGTAAAAAATTTTGCACCATGCAACTCATCTAATAGGTCATCTATGACAGGGATAGGAAATTTGTCCTTGATAGTGAGTTTATTGAGAGAACGAAAGTCAGGACACATACGCCAAGAGTTATCTTTTCGTCTAGCCAGGACTACAGGTGAGGAATAAGGACTAGTGCTGTGACGAATGACTCCATGATCCAACAAATCCTGAACGATCTGTTCGATTTCTGTCTTTTGTGGTTGAGGATAGCGATAAGGACGATTGTTAGGAGGGACACTCCCTGGAATCAAATGGATGGCATGGTCATGAGATCGTTTAGGTGGTAATCCTTGAGGTTCTTGGAAAACCTCTTCGTAATGTGTTATGATGTCTTGTAACTCTGGAGCAATAATATCCGAAGTTGCTGGAGATTGTTTTTCCAAACAATTAATTTGAGCTATAAACCCATATCCACCCTTTTTTAACATCTTCTCCATACTATGAGAGCTCACCATTTGTGATGGAGGAGTAGTAATGCCTTGTAAGCGAATGACTCGTCCGTTTTCCTTCCATTCCACAAATAATTTTTTGAAGTTGAAGCTAACCGTGTCTAATGTTTCCAACCATTCAACTCCCAAAATGACATCCGAGTTCCCCAAATTCATGACGAAAAGGGATCCAAACCAAGTATAAGTTCCCATTTTTATGGAAACTTGAGATGTGCGACCAACACATTGTGCGTTCACCCCGTTGGCCACTAGAACCTGGAATTTGTCTTTGTTGGAAGAGTTAATGAATAAATTCAAAGCTTTTGCGGTTTTGATGTCGATAAAATTGTGGGTACTACCAGAATCAATTAGCACATTCACATTTTTCGACAGAGAAATCCAGGTACCTTGATGGTATGGTGGGCGGTTAAACCCATGAGAGCATGCACGGAGATCGCCATTGTATCCTCTTCTTTTTCTTCTATAGTACATGGTAGGTCTTCTGGCATAGGTTCTTCTGGTTGGTAAGGTTCTTCCTCTTCTCCTTCACATTGATCACCTTCAATATGAAAGTTTTGTTTTTGGGCACATGCTTGTTCCTTGGGGTGATGAGTGCGACATTTATAGCAAAAATATCTTGATGGTTGATCATTTCTACGAAAGGAATTGTTGCGATATGAGGGACGACTATAAGTTTCACGCCGTGCAGACAACTGATGTCTCTTCTCGGCCAGCTTGGCTATTCTTATACAATCGTTCAGCAAGGTTGGATTGTGCATGTCTACCTCCACTCGAATACTTTCTTTCAAACCATTGCGAAAGGCTCCTACCACCGTGTCGGGACCGAGGTCTAAAGTGTATGGTAGTAAACTGGTAAACTCCGAAACGAATTCGCTAACTGACCCTTCTTGTTTAAGAGATAACAGTCTTACTGTGTATGATGATGTAGCTCCTTCATCAAATCTTTCTAAAAAAGAGGTAGTGAATTTTCTCCAATTAATAGTAGCTCCTTTCTCTCGTTTAAGCCATACAAACCATTGGTAGGCCTCAGTGCCTAGTTTTGATGCAGCGAAAGGGACTTTATCAATTTCCTTAATTTGATATAAGTCAAGAATGCCTTCCATTTTGGCTATCCAACCACGAGGATCATGACCTTCAAAAGTGGGCATATCAATTCGTGGAAAATTATTATTATTAGGGCCTCTCGGTTGGTGATAACCCGTGTCCCTTTCTTGATTTTGGTTATACCGCCGTCTCTGATAGCGATCCCTGTAATTATCCGAATCACCTCGTTGTTGTTCCCAATCATCATTAGGATCGACATTTTCTTCATTCCTTTGGGCATGGGAGTGATTTTGGGGATTAGTATGGGGATTAGGCTGGTTTTGTGCTTTCACTAGGTTTTTTAGGAGGAGACCAATTTCGTTCATACCCTCTAGTAAGAGTCGAAGAGAATCATCGTTGGAAACGGCTGAGTTACTTGAGTTTCCTTGTGTGATGTTTTCGTGAGTTGGGGGAGGATTAGTAGCCATAGGATCTACTAGTGGATGATGTGGATTATAACTACCAATTTTAAAAGGAGAAAGAGAATTTTTAGTACCTGGGCTGCGATTAGGTCTTCTTGTGTTGTTATTGGTCGTTTTCGAGCTTGATAATCGACCGTCAGGACCTTTGGTCCAACTTCTACTCATGCAATGTTTAAACTTTTCTGCTTTTTAATCCTTGAACGTCCAATTCTGAGAAATTTGGTTAAATGCGGCAAAAATTTGTTTGAATTCCGCTTCAGCTGTCGCTCCAACTGCGACGCGGATTTTAATGTGGCACTAATCCTTGATTCCCCGAATTTTAGTGTAACCCAATTGAACCTGACTGATAGGTGTGAGGACTGACAATGAAGACTGACAATGACAGACTGACAACAAGGACTGACAAGACCGACAGCGACAGACTGACAACAAGGACTGACAAGACCGACAGCGACAGACTGACAACGCACGATGACGGACAACGACGGCGAGGACGAAGACTGACAGCGCACGATGACGGACAACGACGGCGAGGACGAAGACTGACAGCGCATAGACGACGACGGCGAGGACGAAGACTGACAGCGCACAGACAACGACGGCGAGGACGAAAACCGATAGCAACTAACAAGACACCCAGCTATGACGCGGACTAACCCCCAACGCAACTAAGACACGACAAACAAATTCGCAACTAACAAGACACCCAGCTATGACGCTGACTAACCACCCAACGCAACTAGGACACGACAAACGGCGACGCGGGAGCAAGGAACGGCAATGTGACCGGAGTCACAACTAAATAGGGTAGCCAGATTATTTTTAAACCACACGATGACAAAACTATGGCAAATGTGGGATAACTATTAAACAAAAAAAATAAAAAAATAATATTTAAACGTTGGTACCTTAGGATGGAATAATAATCGACGTTTTTCCGCGCTTCTGATTGGCTGAATCTGGCGAGAAATTTTGCAAAATTCTGCGGAGTATTTGCTTGACGAAAATCGCGATTTTCGGCGATGGGATTCAGATTTAATCGTCTGCTACCTGCTACGGTGATTTGCCGGAGAAAGAACACGTCAATTACCGGAGAATTCGCTCAAAAAACTGAGACTGCACTTCTGTGTATCCGGCGGAGTGGTTTGTTCAGCGGAAAGTCTCTGCTGCGTCCTTTCGCCTGCCCGCTTGTCTGGATCGTCTGCGCCGGTTTCGAAGTGGGAGGAATTTACCGTGCTGTGTTGGCAAAATTATGCCTAGTTGCATCGCAGCTTTTCCTGCAAACTGCCTGCCCAATGCTACTGTGATGCGGCGACGGTTATTCTGTCGGAGAATGGATTCCAGAGTGATGTCAACGAGTATGGTGTTTTCCTACGAACGCGACTACTGATACCACTTGGAAGGATTTTCCTTCTACTATTTCGTGAACGGAATCAACAATTAATATTGAATTCTATAACCAGTACAATTAAATAAATCGAATGCGAAAGCTAGGAGTATAAAAATATTTAATAACAAATCGTTTGCCACTAGGAGGGCAGATCCCGCCGTTAAGGCAAATGTAAAAATGCAGATATAAAAATAGCAAAAGATGATATCCGTCAATAAATGAAAACTACGCTAATAAATATGAAGTTTTATTCAATTGGATAACCTAGCCGACTGCTAGGTTTGGTCTGTAGCATAATGAGTGCACTATTTGACAATTGATCCCTCAATTTGTTGGTTGTTTCTTCTTGTTGCAACAGATTGACCAACTTATCAAAGGAAACCATCCTATTTGACACTTGTAAGGAGGTTATTAGCACTCTAAATGAATCTAGCAAAGCTTGAAGTATAATGGGTACTAAGAGCTTGTCTTCCACTTTTTCACCCATGGCATTCAGTCTTGCCTTCATCTATGTGACTCTGCAAAGAAATGCCTCTATACTTTCTCCATTTGCCACTCTCAATGTGTGGAGTTGTGATTGAAGGTTAAGAATGGTGGATTGATTCTTCCCTTCGTAGATGGTACTAAGTGCGTCCCATGCTTGCTTGGATGTCTTTGCTTGACAAATGTGGCTGGATCACATCAGCTATAGCAAGGGTGATGAGCATCAGTGCTCTTGCTTCTACATCATCATATTTTTCAGCTTAGTCAAAGTCTTGAGGTAGCGTAACTCTGCCAATCACAATATCTCAAAGTTTTTCAACTTGCAAGATGGCTCTCATCTTTGTCTTCCATGGTCTAAAGTTTGGACCTCTCAGGACCTGTGAATCTGTAAGAAAGACTTTTGGCGTAGCCATGGTGAGGGTTCCTTATTTCTCCAAATGGTCCCCCTTTCTATATACCCACCCTTCTGATATACCCATCGGTACGTGGAAGAAGTTAGTCCTCTCAATATACGTGGTCGTACGTGAGAGAGACCTTAAGGTACGTGAAAGAAACCAATAGGTGGTACTTAGGCGATACTGAAAGGGATTCGCCCTCTCTATGACACCTGCATAAAAAGACCACATACATAGGGCGTAACTTCCTTGATATACTTGGACAATCTTAATTTTAGGCTTTATGTCAAGCGATAGAAGCGAATGGAGTGAATAAAATAAATTGGTTTTTCCCTTATTAATCCCTGATGATTTATAGGGATGAACCCCAAATGTCATTGTTGCAGCTATTTTAGGTGTTAAGTGCAGTAACTAGTTACGATTGGAATACCTGTAAACGATTGCTAAAGGCACTATATATATTGAATGCTACGTCAAACCACAGGTTTGAAAAGTATATTTTCAAAGAGTGATACAAAGCACGAACATTTTAAAGCATGAAAACTTAAGATGTTGATCTCCGCCAAAAACACACCTTTTTACATAATGTGACTACCTCATTTAATTTTGCAAATAATAGGTTGAACTTTGCAAAATGAAATTTTCTACCCTTTCTCTTTATGTTGGCAAAATAATCACTTGGTTTAAAATATTTGCAAAAAATTTGAAAAAAAATCTAAGGTAGTAAACAAATTATCTTGATGGGTAAGGTAGTTAAAAAAATGCTTGTGATGGGATTCAATCCTATGACCTTTGCTTTAAATTGGCAAACTTGCTTTCAAAGTGCCAACTCTCATATGTGCACCTTTATGCAATAAAAGAGAAAATAATGGATTTATACCTTGGACCTGCTTTGTTGTTCTTGTTGGAGTGAGTTGTTGCTCTCTCCAATTCCACTCCTTACCTATTCCTGATGGCAACACGGTGCTATTTGGCAGCGGTCTACACCAATGGGTCCCCAAGGACTGCATCATCGCCACAAACCACTGATCCGCTGAGCTATCCAAGCTGGCAACCAACACCTTCCTGGCGCACAACGCTACTACTATGTCCCGTGGCAGTTGACGTTCTGCAACGTGCCACCGAGGGAAAGTTTTAGTTTCTACATCCGCTTACTAAACTTCATTAACGCCACGTGCTCCTCTACTATCCAATTCTAAACAAATGCAGACTAATCTCCTATTAGTCCACAGTACGATGCCAGTGACATGATCCTGTTGTGTCGCTTTGCGCTCACTGTTCGAGGGTGATTTCAATCTTGTTGGTCCTCCGCTAGTAAGTGCTGACGTGTACTGAATAATTCCAAGCGAGTGCGCGTTGACAAGGGTGTATTCACCTAGACCTGCAATAATTTACAGGTCTGACACGTTTGTTGCCCTCTCAATTTGCACAAGCACCGGACCGTGGCCTTTGCCTATACAATCCGACTGCGTTAGAGACGGTCTCAGTCTCCCTGCCGTGAGCATCACCTTCAACTACATGCACTATCTCCTTCTCGAAGGTGGCGTCGTCATTGTCGACTTCACAACAAGAAATGTGTGGGAGTGTTGTCATATTGTCTTCGTTGTCAAAAAACAAAAGAAAAATATGGGCAGGCCAACAATGAATTCGGGTGGTAGGTCATTCTGCATCGTGGCTCCCGTCAACGTCGTCAGGCTTCATCAGATCTTTGGCTTCTAAATGAGAGAACAGAAGCTTCTTGGGCACTACAATCCGGGCCAGCTTTTGGTGCTCTACTACCTCCTCGTTAACCTACGATTAGTCCGCTAGCCTCGACTCTGCCACTTCTCCGCGAAAACAATCCTGCAGACAGAATCTGTTGCGTCGTTGCTAATGGCCCGCAGATCGTTGTCGTTGTCGTTGTCGTTGCCGTTGTCGTCGTCGCCAAAGACTCAAAATCCCTTCAGGCTTCTTTTGTGTCTAGCTATGATGTCGCAACCGTCATAAGTTCATTCATCCTGCCAAAACTCCACAAACTGGCAAGATCTCCACATGCAATGGTGCGGCAACTATTCACACTGGTGGTAAATTGCTCCAACACCACTGTAGAACCAAAGATCAATTACTCATTCGTCAAGCAGATAGATAAACACATTTGTGTTTGGTATAGTGGGTGTAACAAACAACTTGTGCATAGCAAATAGTTAAATTTTAGGCTATTGTTGTAACAACCTTTAACAAGATAACTAAATACAATCCTCCGTGAACTAACTAATAATGTAATAATCTAATTATTCCTAACATGAACTTGAGTTCAATCTCAGTCTCTTGGGACATGTTTGGCTAATACATTCCATTGATGCAAGGAGCTACAATTATAGATAGATGAGGCCGACATGCAATGGGTGTGGCATAGTGATTTTGGTTGGATGATGAAGGGTAGGCACAAGAAGCCTGCCAAAAAAATTATTAATTGCAACACTGCTTGCACAGCATACACAAACACCTACTCCTAAGCCACAACCTGCCCGCATTGAGGTTCCAACAAAGCAGTTGACGTGACGCCAACCAAACGAAAATAAGGGGCAGACGTAGGAGGACAAGCCGACATGGTGCCAGGTCAAGCACCACTTTTGTGTTGCCATTGAGCATTAGTGATTTCTGTACATATGTGTAGTTTGTCATTTTGCATCGCATGTCACGAATTTGTTGCATTATGGACAACAACCCTTGTATAATAACGATGTACTTGGGTAGGTTAAATTCAAACATTTTATACATGTAGTTAGAGACGGGCTACATGGTGGTTGGGTACTACTCCCCCATTACCCGTACTTGTATACATTCAACCCCAGACTAGTCTAGAGGCATCGGTTCATTGATGCTTATAGTTGTGTATCCCTTGTATAATAACAATGTACATTGAGTGGGTTAAATTCAAAAAATTTATACATGTAGTTACACATAGGCTACGTGGTGGTTGGGTACTGCTCCCCCATTACCTGTATTTGTATATATTCACCCCCAGACCAGTCTGAAGGCATAAGTTTGTTGATGCGTATCCCGTGTATAATAATGATGTACATTGAGTGGGTTAAATTCAAACATTTGAGTTGCCAGTGAAAATGGGTTGTAGTGTTTTTGCTGGTAAAAGTAAGTAAAAGGCGTCGTCACTAGTAAGTTAAGAGTTTGGAGAGCTTAGATAGGACGGAGGGGGTGAAGTCGGTGGATTTGGCTTCGATGGCGGGAGCAGGAGCAGGAGCAGGAGCAGCAGGAGGAGCGGCAGCAGGTGCGGTAGCAGGAGCACAGTTTGGAGCAGAAGCGGATGCAGGGTTGGATTCGGATCCTTCGCAGAGCGCTGGATTCTGGGCGGGCCCGGATCCTGGGGGCTCAGGCACGCCCGGGCCCGGGCCGGGCCCAGGCGGATCCGCGACACGGTCGGACGAGGGTCTCGTGTGCGATGGGTTTGATGGGGTCGGGATTCTGGGCCCGCGCCCCCTGCCTGGCACTGCACAGCATCGGAAGGCCTTGGGAAGGCTCCCCCCGTTCCAGGGCAAGGGCGGGCCCCGGGCGGGCATAAACCCTCTTACCAACAGGTTTTAGCGGGCAACAGATCCCCTGCTCGGGCCCTGGGTGTCGGGCTTTCCCTCCAAGGTACCCACATTTCCATCCAGGAGGAGGTTTACTCATCCCTGGTTTCTGATTCTTCATCCTCCCTGGTTGGGAAGTTCCTGGGCGGGCGCCCAGACATGGAAACGATCCGCAAATGGGCGGCCACCAAATGGAAGGTCTCTGGCCATATCCAGCTGGTTGCCCTGTCTAGAGGCTTTTTTATTATCAAACTCAACAACATCGAGGATGCTGAGAAGATCCTGTCAGGCGGGCCCTGGTTCTTGGGCCGCAAAAGCCTTTTTCTCAGACGTTATGGTGCAGACTTTCACCCCAGCACCCAAAGCATCAACTTTGCCCCGATCTGGGTCCGCCTCCCGGACCTCCCCTTCCATCTGTGGCGCGAAGATGTCCTTAAGCTCATCGCCCAGTCGGTCGGAGATCTGGTGGCTTTTGATCCTGCGACCAAGGCCGGTTCTCGCATGGTGCATGCAAGGTTCTGTGCCAACGCCAACCTCGAATCTGAGCTCCCCTCCTCGGTGACCATCTCTTCTGGGTCCTTCTTCTGGCGCCAAACCCTTATCTACGAAAACAAACCTGCCTTCTGCACCTCTTGCAGCTCTCAAGGCCACCTCCCTCACCAGTGCCCGGCTTTCAGGAAAGCGGTAGGCCCTAATCCCAACCCCTGCCCAGTTCTGGTCAGGCCCCCTCCTAGGATCCTTCTTGTCCTAACCCTAGCTCTCCCCCCAAGGAGGTTTCCCCTTCGGGCCCCGAGGCCCTCGAGCCCAGTTCGGAGGGTGCCCCCCTAGCGACCCCACCGGGGCCCCGATCCCAGATCCTCCCCCGCAGGCCATTCTGGCCCCGCAAGCCCCGGCTCCTTTCGAGATCCAACCTTCCCCCCCCAACCCCTTCTGACCCCGGCCTCCCAGTCCTTCCCGAAACCTACCCCCTTGGTGTGTGGGTCCGAGCGATCTAATGAAGAGACCGAAGACAGCTCTCCTTCTGAGTCAGACGAAGTCAGCCCCAAAAGGACCCGGAGCGGATCCTTTGCCACGGATTTTGGCACCAAAGGTAAACGAGGGCGGCCCACCCTGTGCGAACAACGGTCAAAAATCACCGAGGATGATATTGCCAGCGGTTCCCAGACTACGTTACCTGATGTTGGTATGTACCTTCGCAAGGCGGACGACGCCCGATCCAAACCTCCCGCTTAGGCTGGAAAGGGGGGCAGGCGACCCCAAAAGGGTGCCAAATGAAGCTAATCTCTTGGAACATCAGGGGACTCAATGGAGTCCCCAAGAAAAGGATCCTCGGCCAACTCCGCAGGGATCACCGCCCGTCCTTCATCCTCCTCCAGGAGACCAAGATTGATGACGTTGCTGCCCGACGAATAGCCCATGCTACCTGGCGCAACTACGAACTTCTCTCCACCCCCGCGGCTGGTTCAGCCGGGGGCCTCATGTGCATGTGGGACCCTCGATCTTTCGAGGGAAGGCTCATTTCTTCCTCGCCCAGAATCATGAATATTCTGGTCCATTGCCTCAACACTAAGCGATCGTGGATCCTTTCCAACGTCTACGCTCCCAACAGTCCCGTCGAGAAAGCAAGGCTCTGGCAGGAGATCAGCTCGATGAGAGAAGCCTTCGCTCCCCTCGCCCGGATCCCGGCCGGGGACTTCAACGACCCCCTGTTTTCCTCCCGACAAATGCGGGGGCTCCGAGGTCGAACCAAAAGGATGGACGACTTTGGGGCCTTCACCGCCCACAACGAGCTCATGGATGTCGACTCGAAGGGAGCCCGGTTTACGTGGTCCAACAAGAGAGCGGGCCCCAACCACATCCAAGTAAGGTTAGATAGAGTGTTCTTGTCCAAGGAAGCCCTCCCCTTTTTTGCTGATGCCTCCCTCTTGGCCCTCCCCAAAATCGGGTCCGATCACAGCCCCCTCCTCCTTGAGACTGATCATCGCCCGCCCCCCAGAAGACCCTTCCGGTTTGAGTCCATGTGGCTCCACCATCCTGACCTCCGGGCCCAGGTCGGCTGCTGGTGGGCCCCCCCTGCCCCTGGCCGCCCTGTCGAGCAGGTCTTCCATAAGTTGAGACGCCTCAAGGAGCACCTCAAGACTTGGAACAAAGAAGTGTTCGGTAATATCTTTGAAAGCAAGGCGGTTATCAAAAATAAACTGGAGGACATTGAGTCCAAATTCCAAGCTGGCTCTCAAAAGCCCGGCCTCAGGGAAGAGGAACGCATTGCCCTCAGCGAGTACCACAATGTCCTAGCCAGGGAAGAAACCTTCTGGAGGCAGAAGTCGCGTGCTCTATGGATCCAAGATGGCGATGCAAACACCAAGTTCTTTCATGCCTCGACCCTCCGAAACAGGGGCTCTAACAGAATTGCCGAGCTGGTTGACAACAATGGCAGCACCATCAACAAGGAAGCGGACATCCAAGCCGAGGCAGTCCGCTTCTTTCAAGAGCTCCTGGGCGATGGACCTCCTATGTCCTCTGAGGCGGCCGACTCCCTTCTGGACCACATCCCGGTGTCCGTCCCGGCCACGGCTAATGCTAAACTGGTTCAGGCCCTGTCTGACTCAGAAATCCATGCTGCCACCTTTTCCATGAAGGCTGAGGCGGCTCCGGGCCCGGACGGGTTTCCTCCCCGCTTTTTCCAGATTTTCTGGGACATCGTAGGCCTCGACGTTTGCGCTGCCATCCGGGACCTGCAGTTTGCCAGATCCATTCCCAGAGGCATCAATTCTACATTCATATCCCTGATCCCGAAGACCCAGGCCGCCAAGTCCCTGTCAGACTTTCGCCCCATCAGCCTGTGCAATGTCCTCTATAAAATTCTGACTAAAGCCATGACAACCCGTCTCAAAGACATCCTTCCCCTGATCATTTCCCCCTGCCAGGGAAGCTCCGTCAAAGGCAGGTTGATCACTGACGGGGTCATCATCATGCATGAGGCCATTCACTCTGTTGTCCTATCCAGAAAGGCCCATTTCCTGCTCAAGCTCGATATGAATAAAGCCTTTGACAGGGTCGATTGGAGCTTCCTGTCCAAGGTCCTCCTCAAGTTTGGGTTCCACCCCTCCCGGGTCCATCTCATCAACAAGTGCATGTCCTCCCCCCGGTTCTCTATCCTAGTCAATGGTTCCCCCGACCGGGTTCTTCCCCGCCTCCGGAGGTCTTCGCCAAGGTGATCCCCTATCCCCGATCCTCTTTATTATCCCGGCCGAGGCCCCGGGTCGCACCATTTCGAACGCCGTAACCCGCGGTCTTATCTCGGGCATCGGCCCGCGCAGGATCTCCCCCCGTGTCCCATCGGCAATTTGTGGATGACACCATTCCCGCCTCCTCGGCCTCGGTCCCTCAAGCTAAGGCCCTTAAGAGCATCCTTACCCCGTACGAGGAGGCGGGTCGGGCAAAAGATTAATCTGCGCAAAAGCAAGATTTACTTCATCAACACCCCTGTGGCTAGGCAAATTAAAATCGGGCGAATCCTTGGCTGCTCCCCCGGCTCCCTCCCTTCCTCCTACCTCGAGCTTCCTCTGTTCACAGGGGCGTCTTCCAAGGCGTTGTGGAGTGGGATGATCGAGCGGATTCAAAGAAAACTCGCCCCCGGAAAGGCCACCTTCTCTCTCGGGCCGGCAGAGCCACTCTCTTGGCGTCCGTTCTCCAAAGCATTCCAATATACTTCATGTCGATCTTCAGAATTTTGGCCTCCATCGCTATTCTCATCGAGCAAATCCAGAAACGTTTTCTCTGGTCGGGAGGCGAAGACAAAAAAAGGATTCCCCTGGTCTCCCGGCCCCTAGTCTGCCGCCCCCAAAGTTGAGGGAGGAATCGGGCTTAGACGGGTGGTTCCCATGAATAAGGCCCTTCTGTCCAAACATGCCCGGAAGGTTCATACCAATACCCCTGATGAATGGGTTGGCATTGTTCGGAGGAAGTACTGTCACGATCACCCCTTCCTCGGGGATTCCCAGCCCCGCGACGGATCTGCTTTCTGGAAGGCTCTGCTCTCCACCAGAGACATCGTTCAGCAAGGGACCAGATGGCTCCTTGGAGACGGCGCCAAGATCGACTTTTGGGAGGACAGATAAATCCTCGACGAGGCCCTGAGCTCCGACAGAGATCTCCTTCTTCTCAAGCCTGGGCTAGCGGACCGAGGGCCCAGAGTGTCTGACTACATGACCCTGTGCCAGGGGCAGATCACCTGGAAACCCATCCTGAATCCCAGGCTCCCGCTTCAAGCTGCCAGACTTCAGCGCATCCTCAGTGCGACAGTCATTCCTTCTTTTGGCGCCAGTGACAGATGCGTGTGGCATGGCTCTCCCAGCAGCATCTTTTCTGTTAAGTCTGCTTACCATATCCAGAGAACCCCCGAGGCTACCACCTTCCCGACCCAGATGGTCTGGGCCAAGAAATTAATCCCCAAAATCAGCCATTTCGTCTGGGCGGCCGTCCAAAACAAAATCCTCACGATCGAGAACCTGATCAAGCGTGGCTTTCAAATCCCCAACAGATGTTTCCTATGTCGTGTCTGCGTGGGAGTCTACCAACCACCTCTTCTTAAACTGCGCCTTTTCTTCCGAAGCTCGGGCCTCATCCTTTCCCGGCTTTCCGTTCGGTGGGTGGCCCCCAATTCCATTTCCGACCTCCTGTCCCAGTGGCCCTCCCCCTTTGCCCATCCCTTCCTCCGCTTCCTCTGGAAGGCCTGTCTTCCCCACTTGCTCTGGCAGCTCTGGCTCGAGCGCAACCGACGAGCCTTCTCCTCCCCGGCTTGCTCCCCCCAGAGGTTGGCGATCAAAGCAGTTTCCTTCGCCTCCGAGAATTCCCGCCTCATTTCCCTTTCTGCGGAGCCCAGGCTACCGGGCGAAGCCTCCCTCCTCTCCTCCCTCGGCTTCCAAATCACCCCCCCTGCTTCCCCTCCCGCCCCTTCCCCCCGATCCCTGGTCAGATGGACTCCCCCCCCGGGTGGCTCAAGCTCAACTTCGACGGTGCTTCCAAAGGCAACCCCGGGCCCTCTGGGGCTGGCGGGGTTATCAGAGACGGTTCCGGAATCTGGTCTCTGCCTTCGCGGTCCCGGCGGGCGGGCGAACTAACAACTTTGCTGAAGCTGCCGGCCCGCTCAGTGGCCTGTCGGCACTCAGGGGCCCCTTCCCGAAAATTGTTATCGAAGGGGACTCCCAAGTCATCATCAGAGGTGCCAGCAAGCCCGAGTCCTGCTCCTGGCGATTCCAGAACTCCATCCGAGAGGCCCTCTTTCTGCTCCATGACTTTCCCGACCACACCTTCCAGCATGTTCTCAGAGAAGGCAACAAGGCTGCCGACTTCATGGCGAACCTGGGCATCACCGCTGGAGAATTCACTACTTGGACCTCGCACTTCCCTGCAGGCCTAGTCCAAATAGTGCTGCAGGACCAGCCCGAGCATGTTGTTCGACCGGGTGTCTAGTCTTCCCCGTGGCTGGGCGACGACGTCCTCCCGATCCGTGCTCCCGCTGTCCAATGCTTCCCGCCCCCGTGTCAGACCTTCGACACGCTCCCCCGGCAGCGCAAGGATCAAGCTCTTCCCCGCAGCGGCCCACGTCCCCTGCCTTGTCAGCTACCCGCGCCGGCCAGCTGGCAGCCCCGACAGCCTCACTTGTTCGCACATGACGGAATTCCCCGCTTTTCCCGCGATGAGGACGGGCAGGGCCCAGACAGCTAGACCCCGGGCTTTCGCAGTTCCATTATGTTGTGCTTTTTGGATTTGGTCTTGTGGAGGTTCGCGGCTGCGTACGGTTTTGTTGGGCTTTTTGTTGTTTGTAGGTTCCAGGGCCCCGCGGCAGGACCCTTTTTTCTGTTGTTTGTTTCCTGGGCCCCGGAACGGGGACGCTAAGTCTGTCTTTACGTTTTTCTGCTTCGGCTTATATTGTAATTAAGGTTTTGGGATCCTATTTAAAAAACCCACTGTAAATATTCTGTTACCTATCAAAAAAAAAAAAATCAAACATTTGATATATGTAGTTACACACAGGCTACATGGTGGTTGGGTACTGCTCCCCCATAACCCGTACTTGTATATATTCACCCCCAGACCAGTCTGGAGGCATCAGTTCATTGATGCGTATAGTTGTGTATGTCTATGTTCATGCTGTTTAGAGAGAGATTGTGCACACATACTATCATTGAGACTGGTTCACCATGTACACTTTTGAAGTCATTACATTGAGACTGGTTCTATCTATTATTTGTTGTTATTTCTTTAATTGCATAGTGTTTTTGTTTTTTTCCGCTCTGTTTTTGTGGAATATATAAAGTTGTACTAGAAAGAACACCACTCTTTTTCGATAAGGTACAATCTTCTGTACATAGTCCTGTAGGAATTGATGGTGTTGTAGATAATGAGGATTTTAAGCAAAGTTCCATCTCTCAAATTGTCACTACTGAAGCAGCCCGAATCAACAGGCCTCATTCTCTATCCTTAGGAACTGGCCTAGAATCAGTACCAACCCCCATCAATTGAGTTAAAGTTTAGAAGATTGACCATAAAACTGTTAACTGCAGTCCCCCGCCTCCCGGCTTTTTCAAGCTTAACTCTGATGGGACCTTGAGAGGCTACACGCAGATGGCTAGGAGCAGATGTATTATTAAAGGCTACAGTGGTCCAATCATCAAAGTTGCCTCTATCAATATTCAAAAAAGAACCGTTAATGAAGCATAAGTTATAGCCCCCAGAGGGCCTGAGATTAGCAGCCAATAGTGGCATCACAAGGATTAAGGTGGAAGGAGACTCTCAAATACTAAAAGAAGAAATGAGAAGAGACATAAGTCTAGTCAGAGATTAAATTGACATTCTAGAGGAGGAGTCACTAATACAACACCTGTTTACTGGCATTGACTTTACCATTATTACAGAGACACCAAAAGGGTAGCAGATTATCTGGCCAAAGAGGGGATCAATCAAAGTGAGAAGTTTGAAATGGACAGCATCCCATCAAGTTGGAAGAACTTCCAATGCTTCCTAGCATTGGATTTAACTAGATAGGCATTAAAGATTTATCCACAGGGACAGCCTTTAATTTATATCCATGCGTTATTTTCTGAAAAGTAATGTTTTAGGATTTTGGCTATGTAAGAAATAATTTAAAAATGAAAGAAGGTGGCAGTGGCATACATAATCTGCTATTCACAATGAAAAATGATGCACTACTCAACTCTATTATTGACTGTGACACTTGAAGATAGAATAGACCAGAATGAAGGTTTGTTTATTTCGGTTGTAATACTTTTGGGTCTTGTGAAAACTTCTGGACTAGTAAAGACTGCTGGTCTTTCTTCCTGCCTCCTCAGATGATGATCCTGTGTGAGATTGAGACTTACTTTCCTTTGGATTTTGTGTGATGTGCCTCTTCATTCACATTATGACTTGAACAAATGAAGCTGATCCAACCTGCTCTTCTCTTCCTGCCTCCTCAGATGATGATCCTGTGTGATATTGAGACTTACTTTCCTTTGGATTTCGTGTGATGTGCCTCTTCATTCACACTATGACTTGAACAAATGAAGCTGATCCAACCTGCTCTTCTCTTCCTGCCTCCTCAGCTGGTCTTTCTTCCTGCCTCCTCAGATGATGATCCTGTGTGAGATTGAGACTTACTTTCCTTTGGAATTCGTGTGATGTGCCTCTTCATTCACACTATGACTTGAACAAATGAAGCTGATCCAACCTGCTCTTCTCTTTGCTGAGTGGACATGGGATAGATTGGAAGCAATGCAAGATAAAATGTAAAAAATAAAAAATCTCTGGAGACTAACAAGGGGATTTTATGCACTGATTAGGCATGGCTAACTAATTAGTTTCAAACCTATCCAGCATTAGTGAGTGAAACACCCTTGTTATGACGTTCAAAATTTGTAGCTATTTGGTAATCGATCACCCTCTCTCACCATCTAAAGACTAATTATTACTATTTCCACTGAGAAGAATTCCTACACAAGGAAGGATAAGGAAAATGAAAATTATAGACCCAACACGGTGTGTCATGTGCACAAAGTGTGAGGAAGATTCTCAACAACTGCCATTTTGGTGCCCCTTCTCCCAAAAATGTGACCTGGCTACTAAAGAAGTTTAACTTCACATGGATCTTCCCCATCCAACTAAATCAAGTCTTTGAAGCATTGCCTTGCATGGACAGAGATTCTAAGCTTACTCCATTATGGATGATGGCTCTGACTTGGCCATTTAGAGTATCTGGTTGGAAAGAAACAGAAAATTTTCTCAGGAGCTGATGGCCTGGGAACAAATCACCAACAGATTACAATGTTCTTGTTCTCAAATTGTCACTACCCAAGCAACCAGGATCAATGGGCCTCATTCTTATCAAGACTCTCCCCTTCTTAGGAACTGGTCCAGAACTGGTACCACCACTGAACGTAAAACTGTCAAATGGAGTTCCCCACCTCCTGGCTTCTTCAAACTTATCTTTGAATGGGGCTGGGTGCGAGCGGACATACTATTAGACACTACAGCCATTCAATCGCCAAAGCTGCCTCTATCAAAATTCATAATGGCACCATCTATAACCCTACTAGAGGGGGCAAGACTAGCAGCCAATAGTGGGATTACAAGGACTAAGGTGGAATGAAACTCAAATGGTACAAGAGGCGATGAGAAAAGACAAGCATCTAGTTGGAGATTAAATGACATTCTAGAGGAAGAGCAAGTGCTCCAGTGGCTGTTTACTGACATGGACTTTACCCACAACTACAGAGAGGCCATAAGGGTAACAAACTATCTGGCTAATAAGGGGATTAATCAGAGTAAGAATTTTAAAATGGACAACACCTCATTAAGCTAGGAGGACTTACAATGAATCCTAGCCTTGAATTTAACTCGCTAGGCATTAAAGATTTATGCATGAAGACCACCTCCAAATGATTATATTTATGCATTAATTGGAACCATAGTTGAGAAAATCTGCAAAAAATCCTGATTCGATCCGATTTTTCCCGATTCACAAGCTAGCCGATTTTTGCCCGAAAAATTCCGATATGCATGAAAAAAGCTTTTTTCAATGAAAATTGCATTTTCTTCAGTTTTTTCAATGAAAAAATGCCAATTTTTTGCTGATTTTGTCCCCGATTTTTTGCCGATTCCCGTTTTTTCCCAATTCTTTTCCATGCCGATTCTGATTTTCTCAACTATGATTGGAACTGTGAAAATTAATGTAAACTATAATTTGGGATATGTGAGAAGTAATTAAACTTGAAAGGAAATGGCAATGGCATACATTCAGTCTCCAATTTGTAGTGTTGGATGATACTCTGATTAAATCTATTATTGAATCAATTGTGACACTTTACTATGGAGTAACACCAGGGGAAGGCTGTTTATTTAGAGTAAGATCATTTGGGATATTGTGAAAAAATCTTGACTAATAAAGAATGCTGGGATTTCTTCCAGACTGCTCAGTACATTACCTTCTGTGAGATTGAGATTAACTCTTTCCTTCGGGTTTGGTGTGAAGTGCCTATTCATTCACACTGTGACTTGAACAAACTAAACTGATTGAAACTGCCATTTTCTTTGCTGAGGAGGTGTTGGATAGATTAAAGGCTCCATAAATGCTCTCCATTGGAGTCACACAATGACTGCCTGTGATTGTTGATACCAATTTGTAAGAAAATGAAAAAGCAGTAATATCGGCCCTGTTCTCATGTTCCATCTCTGTAGCTGTTGTCATAACAAATGGTCTTTTGTCGATAGTGAAGAATGAATGATGGAGGCTGGTGGGCTACTTCACTCCTCATTGGACTCTACATGTAAGCAATTAGGTCGAATTGTAATGTCAGTAAACAAGAAATATTCGATGGTCTGAGATATATGCATGAAGGATATGGGAAGCTTGTACTATGGTTATACCTGTATAGTTGTGCAAAGCTGATAGTGATGTCCTTTAATGGACTACAATCAGGGATGGATATGTACAAAAAGGACCTTGTTAACAAAATCTTGGAGAAGACTTGCAGCATATTCATTTGGCAAGTTACAAATATACCTATCAATCTTTGCCAACATCCCCCGGGTTTTTGAAGGCATTGGTTTCCACAATTTTTCATCTAAACTGCTTCACTGAAATATGGTTTCATGCACCATAATCAGATCTGGTTATGCACAAAACTGACAAGTTGATTAAGCCTTAGAGATTTTGAAGTCCATGCATTTAGCAAGTGTACAGCCAAACTCATCAATATTTGTCAGCATGCTCCCAACTGATGCCAAACTCAAAGGTTTTATATTGGGACTTGCTTTAAAGAGCTTCAATGGTAGGGTTAAATTAGGGTAGCAGCATAAACCAAATAGACACAAAGCAGGCTTATTGAAAGATAACTCAACATTTTTAACTAAGTGTAATAGGTGGTTGTTCTACCATCCTCTGCAATCGTTGCTTGCCTTTGTTCCAAATGGGACAATGCCGAACAGACTTAAGTCCCTTCGTATGTCACAGATGGTAATCAAAATTGTGCTGGAATCAGGCCCTATCTCACAAAAAATTTATTAAGTTTTAATGATGGTCCAGCTATGGAAAAACCCTGTATTTTATAGCTCTCAAAATTCTGTCTCTCAAACCCTGAAAAATGTATTTCATATATAAGTGGTCTGTATAAGTTCTCCATCGTTGCTTGCCTCTGTTCCAAATGGGACAATGCCGAACAGACTTAAGTCCCTTCGTATGTCACAGATGGGACAATTCTGTCTCTCAATCGTTGCTTGCCTCTGTTCCAAATGGGACAATGCCGAACAGATTTAAGTCCCTTCGTATGTCACAGATGGTAATCAAAATCGTGCTGGAATAAGGCCCTATCTCACAAAAAAAATTATTAAGTTTTAATGATGGTCCAGCTATGGAAAAACCCTGTATTTTCTAGCTCTCAAAATTCTGTCTCTCAAACCCTGAAAAATGTATTTCATATATAAGTGGTCTGTATAAGTTCTCCAAAAGGCCAGAATGTTCAAGACTGAGGCTGCTGATCAGAGTGTGGGATGCTTCTATTACATCATGTGTTGTTTAAGTATGTAAACTAATCGTTTGGCAAATTGCTTAAGTATGCTGATCCAATTCTAGCTACAGTCATATTGTTTTGTCCACATTTATTTCATCTAGTGATCATGCTGACATGGATATACGCAACAATATATTCTACTCTGTCAATTTTTTCCCAGAGAAAAGGGCCCCAAGTAAAAACCCTAGAAAAAATGTTTCATCATTTAGCTCCTGTACAGGGAAAAAAAATTACCAGTTTACAAAATTGAATTTTGAAGAAATGTTTTGAAAAATTATATAATAGGCCCCAAAAAGGGAAATATAAAAAGGCATAATTTTTTTTTTTTCGTTTCTTGCATAGTAAATGTAAAAGACATGCCCATTTTCAATATTGGCCTTCTGCTGTAAATACTACTATTTAAAAAAAATAAATCATTTTATAGATCGTGGAGAATCAATATAGATGATATCCTGTGGGACTGGAAGGCAAAATATTTCATTTTAAAAATAAAAAGAAATCAAATACAAATTTTATCATAATTACTATTGTTGTAATATCATCATATGATTTTAATATAATATGGTTGCATCTGATTCAATCTGATTAAAAAATATCATCATATGATTTTAATATAATATGGTTGCATCTGATTCAATCCATATAACTGATTAAAAAAAAACAAGTTCAAAACCCAAGTTATTTTCTCCGAAATATATCAGTATATATTTCGATATTCCACGTCCGGCTTGAAGGGTATTCCTCACCGTTGTCTGGCCATTTTTAAATAAAGGTAAAAACCTTACCCAAGCGAAAAACAAATGGATATATCGCGAATTACCTGAATGATATCTTCCAAACGGTCATTGCATCTGTGGGCGCGAGGTTGGCGATACTCTTCCTGCGGATTTCCCCACGGACTGTTTCTTCGCGGCACTGGTCTCTCCCCCATTGCTCTACAACCGTAATGCACGAATCCACATTACCTATCTCATAAAGGTTAAGAAAAAAAAAAAACAGATCGCTGAACTATACAATGTGCATATAAAAAATTGAAGAAGATATACAATGTGTATATGAAAAGATCGTTTGACATATACAGTGAGTATATATATAAAGAGAGTGGGGCTGATGTACAATGCGTTTAGTCGCAATGCGAAAGGCTTAGGTTCCAGTTCAACAGGTTTCAGATTTTAGTGCGAATTAGATGTCACGTTTAGGTTTAGGATTTTAGTACGAACTAGATGTTTATTTTTAGTAGTGGATACTATACTATACTATATTATATTATATATATATATATATTTTATGAATAAAGATTTCAATCATTTAGATATTGGAGCAGCCCACTAGTAACCTCTTTAATAAAGATTTTAACTATTTAGGAATAGAATTGCAGCAGCCCAGCAGTAAGCATTCGTCTGTTACTAATTGGTCCATCCTTTTCAAGCGGTATCTCTCATCTCTTATAGGACAAAATTGTAAGGTAAAGTGTAGGTTTTTGATTGGGGACCAAGTCTCAACTGATCCATCTCTTTCAAACGGTAGCTCTCATAGGACAAAATTTTAGGGTAAAGCGTAGGTTTTTGAAAGGGGACCAAGTCTCCTTATACCGAGGTTTGAACTTGGGTCTCTAGCTAAAAACCCAAAGGCATACCATTTCAATATCCTTGAAAAGACAAAAAGCATACCACAATATTCCTCAAAAGACAATTTTAGGGTAAAGTGAAGGTTTTTGAAAGAGTTTTTGATCATTTATGTAATGGTTTGAACTAGGCCTCTAAATGAAAACTCAAAAACATACTACTAAGGTGTCTAGCCAAACAACCTATAATTTATTTTTAGGTTAAGAGCTAAAATTTAGTTAAATAAAAATGATTATTAATAGTTATGATTAGTAGTAGTTAAAACTTGAAATTTTATATCTTTATTTATATGTTTATTATGGTATAAATAGATGGTATTGAATAGAAGGATTTTTTTATGTTTATGGGGTAACATTTTTATAAAGAACTATGGTTTTTGACTCAACTACTTTACTTTCCATAATGTTTTTTTTATTGATTTTGATGATAAACTATTTTAGCATTTTTACTTTCTTTTCTTAAAACAAATCTTGCATTGATTTCATTGATAGAGTTTGAACATAGCTAGTTCGGATATTGTTGTATACTTCGCATAAAAAAATAAAATATTTTCATTGTGAGGGCTTTGGCCTTTCTTTGAGAGGTCCAAGGTTCAAACCTTACTTAGTATGAGGGGAACATGGCCCCTCATAAAAACATTTAAATTTATTGAAAAATAAATAAAATATTTTCATGTCTTAACTTTCTCTAATGTGCAAAAGGTACATATCTTTTCCCCTTGATTTTCTTTTGGTTTCTTCTATTCGCTTGTTTTACATCTAAGTTGGTATGAGCTAGTTTTCAATTTAGCCATAAGCATCTTTACTTTTCAATTAATTTTTGCTTCTATATAGGTCTTTTGATGGTAATCATATATAGGGTTAAATTCAACAAGATAATGTTTTCTCTTTCTTTTTAACTTCTTTTTCCACATGTTTGTTTTAAATTTTTCTTTAAAAAATGTTTTTATGTTGTTTTATTAATTTGACATTCATTTATTAATCTACTTTTTGTTTTGTTTCATCCCTGTATTCTTTTGCATATTCATGTCTTCTTCTATTGCAACCTTGGGCCATCTTTTTTCATCCATTTGCTTGATTCTTTTCAGATATCCTAGAAGAAAATCATAGGAATTGCATCTATAGGGAAGGTATCTATTTTTGTTGGAAGAATCTCGTATGGAACTAAAGCTTTTATTTTGAATTTCCTTGCAATTAGATGCTTCTAAATCCTCTCTATTTATCTCCATCTTAAGTTTGATGTGTTGCTAGACCATACTCCAATCCATATATCACCATTAGTACCACTAATAACTCAAATAAAACCTATATAGTTTTCTAGTCTTATAAGTCAACCTGCCTACTTCTATTTTGTAATGTAGAAGGTGTTCTCCACCCCCCTAATTGGCCTAAAGATGAAGACTTTGGAACTCTGAATATAGGTTTAAGGTTTGAATTCTTCAAGGGCTATGGTTGTACACAATGTTTCTATCACTAGAGTATGGTTGGATAATGATATATTGGGTCAATATCATCCTCTATAAGGGTCATCTCATATGGCCTATGGCCTCACGAACGTTAAAAACTACTTTACCCTTTTTACCCTTGATGTAAAATTATCTTTATCTACATGTTTTTCGTTTGAGTTTGTTATTGAACTTTATCCCAAGATATTTATACTCTATTACTTCTTCTAGGAGACCCCCTTTAAATTGTAAATTTAATATATTATCTTTCTTTTTAGTGGAGAAGATCAAAATCTTGGTTTTATTGGTATTTACTGCATGCCTACTTCCTTACAAAAGTGTTCTAGGGCCTTTGAGTGCTCTCTCATCCATTATATTGACCTTACAATCAAAATACAATCATTTACATACAAAAAAAACCACTCTACATATTCTCCCAAATGAACACCATCCTCTCCTCTTAGATTTAACTATTCTTCTAATTTATCAATATATACCAAATAAGGTAGAAGACAATGGGTATCCTTGTTGGACCCCTATGTCACTTCTAAAGCATTTTGAAAGGCTTGATTGAGTTCTAATTTTAGCTCAAAATCCTCATAAAGTCTATGAACTACTACTCTATATTGTTTTTTTATGCAGATGTTCTTCATTCTACTCCATAGTTGGATCTAGGCATCGTGTCAAAAGCTTTCTTGAATTTTGTAAGCTTTCCAGGAAGATTTTCGCATAGAAGCTTTATTCAAGATCAAGAGTAAATCACATCAATGTCACTCACAAAATAAAAATGAATCACATAAACGAAATAACAAAAATATCTCACAAATATAACTCAAATATACACAATATCAAAATATTACAAGAATGATTCAGATTGATTACATTGCATGGAGAGATGTCTCCAATATATAATTTTACATGACTTTTCAGTACTCTAACTATTGCTCTCCTCTAACAGCTAGGAGATGCATCCTTTCATATTCCTCATATTGAGACAAAACTCTCATCTTGCCACATATCAATGTGACTCTTCATTCTCTCTCTTGACACCTTGCACTTTCTCTCATATTGACACATACATTATATAAAATATAAATCAACTACCAAACTAATATTTACAAGGGGGTCAAATAATTTAATACTTCCAACACCTCCTCGTTAACATTATTTGGTAGGAAGGTTTTTTGCCTTCATTCCTTCTTTCTTTTCATGCTTCAACTTTAACTTTGGCATGGCTAGATATATGCAATCTTTATTAGGTCTTCCTTTATAAATTATTTGTGTCTACCTCTAAATCAATGTATCCGAGTCACCTCTAGGTCTCTGCTTCTAGGTCACTGCCACTGGGTTTGCCTTTGGGTCACTACCTCTGGGTATTTCCCTCTAGGTCACTTTTGCTACCTCTAGAACTCTGTCTCTGGGTCACCTTTGGATTATCATTATCTCCAATTCATCCACTAGAGCATTTATAAGACTATCATATATGTAGGATCATCACTACATGTACTTTCACTATAGGCCATATTCCAAGCTATGCTTGGGTCATAATCATTTATTTCTTTATGATAATATTGATAATATTCTCAGCAAACTTTTATCATACTTGGTTTCCTTCTATAGAAACCATACATTCCTTTTATCTTATCTCATTCGTTCATGTTTATCCATCCATAATTCATTTTTAATCTGTGATATTTCTTTTCTTTTTGTAGACAAAATATTTATGAATGATTATCTCTTTCACAAATTTGACAACAATGGAGATTCCAAAATTTCTCTAACTTGTGCCCATATCTACCACAATGATTACATCTATTCCTTGTTACAAAATTCATTTTACCATTTTGTCCTTCATTATTATTGATTCTATCAGTCTTTGTCACTAATTTAATGTCACTGTTTCTGTCACAAACTTAGTCCCTTGCTCAGTACTGCTAGTTTATCTTGTGTATCCAAGACCTTCACATTTTGGTCTTATTTTTGGTACAATTTGCTCTTTTATTCATTGTTAATGTTTTCCCAAACCAGTGTCTTTATATTCCATTTTATTTAACAATTTTGAACTAATTCCTTTAGTATACCTTTCAAAATAACCAAAAAGATCCTCAGACTAGTCCTTGTCAACATCAACACAACTTCAAGCATCACTATCTTTGTCATCATTTGAACCATGTCATCATTATTTTTTATAGAATATAATTTTTTTGAACAATCACGAATTGTATTCAAATCCTTTGTGTCACATGAAGAATCTATTTTTGTAACATATTTTTCTCATGAATTCTAAGTCACAAGTATAATTGCTTGCATCACACTTTTTCTTTTCATTTTGATGGGGATCACAACATGTATTTATCATCATGGGCTTTAATTCTATGGTATCACAACATTTATTCTTTGTCTTAGGTCTTAAATCATTTGTATCATAGTAAACATCTTTCATTATTGTTTTGTTCCCTAATTCTTCAAACTTTCTTTGTTTTATTATCTTGGAAACATTTAGAGTGATTATTCCTTCGTATATTGTCTTCCATAGACTAACAAGTACAATAACAAAATATTCGTAACAATCAATAGCATCATTAAGAATACTTTATATGCATTGTTGAAGTATTAAAAATTCTCTTTTTTTTTGCTTTACTGGTAATATCAACAAACTTGTTCTTCAAATTTGTAGTCATTTCCTCTTGTTTTATATTTTCTTTCCTTTTAGAACTTCATTAGAAAGTAATGCCATATATATTATTTTTTCTATATCATTATATAATGTGAAAACATCTTTAGAGTCTTCAACTACTTCATCAAGCTTTGAACTTAGATAATTTCCAAGCATTGAAAAGTTTTCATCTTTGGCTTATCTCATGATTGATTGTAAGATTCTCTTTTCCTTCGTTGATGCGTCATTTTCTTCTTCAATTTTTGCTATCATGTATTAAGTACAACATTTTAAATTTTGCAACATTTCCTTAGTCTCTTCTAGTGAGTCGTCTTGACTTTATATTTTTTCTTCTTGTAAACATAAGTTTTCTTCTTCGATTGTTTTTAACTCATGTTTTTGTATTTCTATTTTTGATCATTTATTTTTATTTTCACTTGGTTTTTCTTTGCCATGTTCCTTTGAAGTTGACAACCGTATAGATCCAATAATTTCAATAACTAAATTTTGTAAAATTTTAAAATTAATTTTCTAAACTTGAGAAGTAGTAATCCTAATGACTTCCTAATTTTAGAAACCAAGAAAAATAAGTTTTACTAAATTTGACGTTAAAACCCTTTTGACTCCCAAATAGCTAAATTTGTAAATATTTGTTTTTAAATTTTTTCAAAGAATAAAAACCAAACTTTTGAAAAGCTTTAAAAATAAAGTAATTTGTATACCTTATCACTCCACTCTTAATTAAAAATAAACAACTTATAACTCTAATTAAACTAATCAATGCTTATCAGTCCAAAAATAAATTATTTAAAACCTTATTGCTCCTACTAAAAATAAACCTTAGAATAAATGAAACCCTAAAAATTATTTACCTCTCCAATTCTTCCAACTTTGATGCTTATCTCCCATGATCTTGCACTCCGAACGTTTCTCTTTGATAAACTTGTGTGAAGTCTTTTCATGTGCAAGAATCATGGATATGTTTCTCCATGCAATGCAATTAGAATGTTTCAACTTGATGTCTGCCAATATGGCATTATTTTGGTAAGGTGTCGATGAGAATTTTGCATCGTTTTGTCATGCGATGAGCATTACAAATTGATACTAACACACTTTGTTGTCATTGCACCAACGTTTGATCTCTTCCTTGATGCTTCTCCTTTCCACTGTATGTTGTCAACCTTAACGTTTCATTCTTGTTGTCCGCTTAAACTCTTCAACCCCCTTATTGCTTATTGCTTGGTTTGTTGTCATTTTATCTGCATGTAGCTTGATGTTTCACTTGCTTAAAGCTTGGCTTGCTATGGTTTCACTTTTCCTACTATGCATAGCTTGACATTTCACCTGCCCGAAGCTTGGCTTGCTACGGTTTCACTCTTCCTATCGCGTGTAGCTTGGTATTTCTTCTACATGAAGCTTGGCTAGCTATCTGTTTCACTTTTCTTAGATTGACATTCTACCTTTCTATTGCATAGCTCTCGACTCATTGTAACTTGGCTCGTTGTTTGCTTGAGGTGCTTTGAATCTCACAACTTTAGATTGTCTGACTTTTCTGTAACCTAAGCTACCTTGAGTGTAACCCTATTTTACATATGCATAGTGTTATTTAGTTGTTATTCAATGTTAAGAGCTTGTGATATACTCTAGTCCTTGAATACTTGAACCTCAACACTTCTTAGAACGTTGTCCTCCTTAAATCTAAGCATTTTTTAGAACACTATCCTCGAACCTAAGCGCTTCTTAGAATGTTTTCCTTCTCGAGCCTAAGCGCTTATTATAATGCTTTCCTTCTCAAATCCAAGCACTTTTTAGAATGATTTTCTTCTTGAACCTAAGATCTTCGTAGCTTTTATCGAGTGCTATGTTTATGTACCTTGTTGCTTGTCCTTCAACCCAAACAATGTTCCTTTAACTCAAGCACTTGAATGTTGTTCTATTGACCCAAGTGCTTCATTTCTATTCATAATTTGGAGTGTTATGTGATCTTGAATGCTAACCTCCTATCAATTTTCTTATTGCTTGTATTAATGTTGTTTCTTCTTATGATGAACAAATATGTCGCTTTGATATGGACAAAGGAAGTTGCCCTCAAGTAATAAAAAAAAATTATCTTTAACGTTGTATTTTAGAGTTGGATGATATCACTTTTGGCCAACTTTATTTGCACTTTAAGACTAGTCACTTTCTCATTTTGTTGCCTTTCAATCTTGAGTCTATTCTTGAATATATATTTTTGTTATCTTTCTCTTTACTCCTCGAATCGTTTTGCTATCTATGTCAAGATCCAAATGACCTGGAACTTACTGTAGTTCTTTGATTTGTCAAGGTCTATTTTCAAGACTTAATCTTCTATGTCAAGGTCAATTTATTTGTGACCTGAAACTTTAATAACCTACAACTTAAATAAATCTTTGTTAGATGAAAGCTTTATGCCTTCTTTTGCACTTGAAAATTAAAGTCTTCTCTATTTGTTGTAGGAAGCTTCTCACACTTATATCAACCAATTTATGTTGCAACAATGTCTTAGGTCGAACCTAAGAACTCGATCCTTCAATGTGAAGGTGACTCATATTTCCTTAACGATCCAATCAAAATAACTTTATTGTATCGAATCCTTCAACTTTATTTTGAGTGTTGATATAGATCAGTTGTCAAGAATTTATCTGTCTCTGAAAATCTCCTATTAATGTTAGGGTTGGCTATTTTCCTGAATAATCAATTATCTTCAAGTTGATTCACCCAAATATGAGTCCTTGTCTTCACTGGTTATCCTTCAACCTAGTGGAAAGACCCTAGTTGAGTCCTAGTCTTCACTAGTTGTTCTACAACTATGGAAAGACCCTAGCTTTTCTCTTCGTTCTTCTCTACTTCAATCTTCTTTCTTCTTCTTCAATTTCTTTTGCAATTTTCCAATGATATTTTCAACTGGTTATTTTCAACTTTGGGAAATTTCTTGAACTGTAAACTTTTGCTAATCCTTGGATGCACTTATCAACTCGATTTCTCTTAATCTCAAATGGTCATATTGTGGCTCTGATACCACTATAAGCTTTACAGGAAGATTTTATAATAGAATATTTATTCAAGATTAAGAGTAAATCACATCAATATCACTCAAAAAATAACAATGAATCACATAAATGAAATAACAAAAATATCTCATAAAAATGATTCAAATATAAACAATATCAAAATATTACAATAATCATTCAAATTGATTACTTTACATGGAGAGATGTCTCCAATATATAATTTTACATGACTTTTTAGTACTTTGATTGTTGCTCTCCTCTAATAGTTGGGAGATGCATCCTTTCATATTCCTCATATTGAGACAAAACTCTCATCTTGCCACATATCAATATGACTCTTCATTCTCTCTCTTGACACCTTGCACTTTCTCTCATATTGACACATACATTATATAAAATTTAAATCAACTACCAAACTAATATTTACAAGGGGTTCAAATAATGTAATACTTCCAACAAAGTCCACAAAAGAATAAACTTGTCATTTTATTCCATTTTTTTAATGATATGTCTCAAAGGAATGCATGGTTTTTTGTTGAGTGTTTTGAGGTTAAATACTCATTCAATTAATTTGCTTGTCCCAGGTTACAATATATAATGCTCAAGAATAACAGACTATGGCTCGAAATAGTGAGAGCCCATTTATTCTCGTAAACAATATCTACAGTTATTGGCTAGACCCTAACATAGAATAGTCTAACCTATTTCCTATATACCCTCAACAAATTTTACAACAACACTTATCATAGCTACATAACTTCAAATGCTAACATTATCACCCTTAAAGGTGAGAGGGCTGACAAGACAGTATCTCAACTTTATATACTGAGCTTTAGCAACTCCTTTGGTGAATATGTCCACTATGTTGTCCAAAGTGCTGCAATGCTTTAGCTCAACCACCTTTTTCTCCACCGTATCTCTTATGAAGTGATACTTCATGTCGAAGTGTTTGGACCTGCTATGGTGGATAGGATTATGTGCCAATTGAATGGCACTCATATTGTCATAATACAATATGGTAGGATTATTTTATCTTTCACCTGTTTCTTCAAGTACTTTTCTCAACCATAAGGCTTGGGTACTAGCATTTATGATTGCTATGTACTCAACCTTAGTAGATGATAGTGCCACAATAGTTTACTTTTTAGAACTCCAAGTAATTAGTCCTGATCCAAGACTAAAACAATTCCCTAAAGTAGATTTCTCATCATCTATGTTGTTGTCCCAATCACTATCACTAAAGCCAACTAATTTTACAACATTACATTTGTGGTAATGGATCCCATAATCCAATGTACCCTTTACATATCTCAAAATTCTTTTAGTTGCTTGTAGATGAAGTTCAAATGGATCAGCCATATACCTTGATACTAGAGAAACAACATATTGAATATTCGGTTGTGTGTTGGTGAGGAACATTAGACTCCCAACCATGCTCCTGTAAGTGGTCTTGTCAACTTTTGGTGCTCCATATTCTTTGCTTAATTGTATCCCATGACCTATTAGAGTTGCAACAGACTTGCATTGCTCCATAGCAAAAAAAATTATCATGTCATGAGCATATTTATGTTGACATATGAAGATCTCATTTCCTATTTGATGTACCTCCATTCTCAATAAATAATGCATCAAACCTAGATCCTTCATTTCAAACTCTTTCATCATGGATTTTTTGAACTCCTCATTCATTTTATTACTACTACCCATAAATATTAGATCATCCACATATAAGCACACAATCAGAATGTATTTACCTTGTTTCATGTAGTAGAGAGTAGGTTTACCTTTGCTCCTAGTGAATTCTATATTATGAAAGTAGCCATCAATACGTGAGTACCATGCTCTTGGTGCTTGCTCTAGGCCATACAATACTTTATTTAATTTGTAGACAAGGTTCTCCTTACCTTGTTCTTCAAAATCTTGAGGTTGTTGCACAAAAACCTCTTCATTCAAGTACCCATTGAGAAAGGTACTCTTAACATCCATGTGTTTAATTTTCCACCCTTTTTGGGTAGCCAAGGAAAGTACTAGTTTGATGGTCTCTTGTCTAGCAACAGGAGCAAAGGTTTCCTCATAGTCAATCTCATACTTTCGATTAAACCCTTTTGCTACTAGCCTTGCCTTATTTCTTTCAATGCTCCCATCAGCATTGAACTTGGTCTTATAGACCCATTTATATCCAACATATTTCTTACCTTTAGGAAGCTCCACTAGCTCCCATGTATCATTCTTTTTTATTGAGGTCATTTCCTCTTTCATGGCTTGTTGCCATACATCATGAGTACGTGATTTTTCATAACTAGATGGCTCTATCTCTACACTAGTCATTAAACAATAGTTTACATCTCCCTTAGGCTCTTGAGAGTCTTCATCACCATACACGTGCAAATTTTCAAGTCTTTTCAAGACTTCATTCATTTCACTAGCTTGGCTTCTAGTGTATCTTCTTTGAAAATTATTGTCCATCATTTGGTAGGAGGGATGGTACTGAAGTGTTCTCTTACCTCTTGATGGTGAATCTACTTACATTGGCATTGGAGAAGAACTTGATGATCTTTGTGGAGAAAAACTTGAAGTAGCACTTGTTGTACTTGGAGTAGAACTCTTATTTGGACTTGGAGGAGAATTTCGAGTGATGGTCTTGTTAATGGGTTGCACTTGATAAGAGCTTGCATCTTGAGATCCATCATCAACAAAAAGTTTTTGATGACCCCATACTCCCCCTTCATCAAAAATCACATCTCTAGAGATTACAACTTTGTGTGTTTTTGGATTGTAGAGTCTATATGCCTTTGAAGACTCACAATACCCAATGAAAATACATGCTTGACTTTTAGGACCAAGTTTATTTCTTGTCTCATCAGGAATGTGTGCATATGCAAGACAACCAAAAACTTTTAAGTGCTTTACATTTGGATTTTTGCCATACCATCCCTCATATGGAGTTATCCCATCTAAACTAGAAGTGGGACTCTTATTCAAAATATAAACACTTGTCCTAACAACATCAACCCAATACATGTTACTGAGTTTCTCTGTTTGAAGCATTGATCTAGCAATTTCTACAATAGTACAGTTCTTCCTTTCAGCCACACCATTTTGTTATGGGGTGTAGGCAATAGTTAATTACCTTTTGATCCCATAATATTTACAATATTTGAGAAATACATTTGAATAAAACTCCCCTCCTCTATTAGTCCTTAATATTTTTACAAAATACTCACTTTGGTTCTCTACATTATTTTGAAATCCTTGAAACATTCAAAAGCTTCATCTTTAGTTTTCAAAAATAAATCCAATACATTCTAGAGAAATCATCAATGAAAGTGAGAAAGTAAGAATTTTTACCCAAACTTTTGGTATTCATTGGACCACAAATGTCCAAATGTACCAATTGTAGTGGATGGCTTGCTCTCCATGTTTGTCCTCTTCGAAACTTTATTCTTGAGTGTTTTCTTAAAACACATCCTTCACACACCTCCTTGTACTCTTCAACTTTTGGTAATCCACACACCATAGCTTGTGACGTTAACAACTTTAAGCTTAAAAAATTAAGATGACCATATCTCAAGTGCCAAAGTACACTTGTATTTTCTATGGCCACACTAGCAAGTTGAGCACCTCCTTGTTCCCCAAACTTAAGAGGAAACAACCTATTATTTGTCATAGGTACTTGTGTAAAAACTTTATTACAATTGTTTTTGTCAAAAATCACACATTTTCCATCTTAAAAAACAAGCCTATAGTTCTTTTTCATGATTTTTCCAACACTAAGCAAATTATGTTGGATTTTGGGGGTGTAATAGATGTTGTTTACCTTATTTGTGCCTTCTTTTTTTGGAACCTCCATGGCTCCCATGCCTTCAAATTGTAGTGCCTTGTCATCTCCCAATTTGATCTTTGACTTGTAGGTGGAATCCATGGTAGCAACTAGCTCTTCTTTGCCACTCATATGATTTGAGCAACCAGTATCCAAAATCTAAGTTTCATTGAAATTTGGATATGATTTTCCATAGGTGAGGAACAAATTTGAAGTTCCTTCCTCTTCTCCATAGTTTCCATATTGACCTCTCCCTTCTTGAGAAGTTTTGGACCAACAATATTTAGCAAAGTGACCAAGCTTACCATAATTGTAACAAGCTTTCTTTGATTTGTCACCTCCTCTTACTCTTCCTTGGTTGCCTCCTCTTGATCTACCTCTTCATCTTCATTTACCTCTCCTTTGGCCTCTTCCTTGTCCTCTTCCTTGAGTCTCACCTTCCTTGGATGAGAATGCTTTGTCATCACCTCCAAAGCTTGATGATGTAGAACCCTGTAGTCTCTCTTCACGAGACATCAAAGAACCAATTAGAGAATCAAAAGTTAGAAGAGTCATATCTTTATATTCTTAAATAATAATAGTAATATGATTCCACTTATGAAGAAGTTTTCTCAACACTTTCTTCACAACCACTTCAGTTTTGATGTCTTCTCCAAGGGTTTATATTTTGTTTACAATGGCTTTCACTCTAACACAATAATCACCTGCTTTTTCATCTTCTTGCATTTTGAGATTCTCAAAATCTCTCTTCAAGGTTTGAAGCCTCACTTGCTTCACTTGAGTGCTCCCTTGATGGTTATCTTGTAAGGCTTTCCATGCTTCTAGGACTATTAAACAAGAAGCAATCCTTGAAAAAATGCTTTTCTCCAGAGCTGCTTAAAGATGGTAGAGTGCAAATGAGTTCTTATTTTGGGCATCCTTCTTAGTAGTTCTATTAGCTGCACTCAAGGTTGTCCAATCTGCAGGTTTTGCATAGCCTTCTTTGACTATGTCCCACAAACCTTTGTCGATGAGTAAGGTCTTCATTTTGATAGACCAATACTAATAATCTAATCCATTAAATTTAGGAATGGGTGGTTAATAGTGGTATACATTAAACTTAATGCAAAAATAACACTCTTCTATCTTACTTTGCAATAATAACTACAAAATAATAACACTTTGTCTCTGTTTTCAACAAATAGCAGCAATACCAGTGTTATTCACCAAACAATGGCTCTCCTTGTAGCAAAAAATAATGTCTTCTCCTCTGTTTGACTGGCAGTAATTCAAGTTGTCACTACTCTGTCTTACTTGCAGCAAACAGTAGCATCTCCTTGACTGTGCAATACGTTCTCAAGTAGTTCTTACTTCTCCTCTCAACAAATTTGTTAGGGAAAGCAAGCTTTATGTCATACCACCTCCTTTATAGCACAACAACAACACACACTATCGATAGCAAGAGCAATGCAACAATATTCTCCTTCTTCTTTCCACGTAAGCACTCTTAATATCGAAATCAAATAGCATCCGCCAACACTCAAATAGTTTTTGCCAGCATTCAAATAGTTTTTGCCAGCATTCAAATAGCTTCTAGCTTGCACAGATCAGTTGTCAATTGACGTAGTATTATAATCAATTGTCTTCTAGTGTCTTCAAGTCATGTGCACATTAAAATCATGTTTCTAACTCAAAAATTAACATTAAAATTAACATCTTTTATCCTGCAATTCAAACGGTCAATGTAGAAAGTAGGAGAATTGTCCTTCATGCGGATTAAAAACAAAAAAACACCTTTTTAATCCCCTTCATTATTCTCTTTCATGCGGATTGAAGCATCATTTTTACATGAGGGAGTATGTCTTTGCACCACCTAGCTAGTCATCTAGTGCACTTGAAGCATTATAGTGCACAGATCACTCCCTTCTTCGCAACCTTCACTCCCTTATGTTTTAGATCACCCCCTTCTGCAGAGACGTTGTCCACGCTTCAACGATGGTCTTTAGAGATGGTCTCCAATGCAGGTTCAAAAACAAGCTCTCTCCTGCGATCACGTCCAGCGTAGGTTTATCTTTTGCCTGTCTCCACCTCTAGTGCAAGTTTGTCTTCTCACATCGCAGCAATACGCTCAGTGAGCTCTACCACAACTCAACTCTTAGACTCTTCAATATTACCTTCAACGCATCTCCTTTCTTCCTGGACTGAACATATGGGTAATCCAAAAAATGGATTATTTCCCTCTCGCTTTGATACCACAATGATGTTAAATAATCATTCAATTGATTTGCTTGTCCCAGGTTATAATATATAATGCTCAAGAATAACAGACTGTGGCTTGAAACAATGAGAGCCCATTTATTCTTGTAAACAATATCTACAGTTATTGGCTAGACCCTAACATAGAATAGTCTAACCTATTTCCTATATACCCTCAACAAATTTTACAACAACACTTATCATAGCTACGTAACTTCAAATGCCAACATGTTTTGGTTTAAAACCTGCTTATCCTTTTGCTCTCTTTCCTTATTCTTTTGTCCACTTGTTGATTCTAATCTTAACAATTCTTCTAAATAGTTTTACAAACAATATATTAACCATAATGATTTAGCAATTTTAAATATTATTTACATCTTCACTCTTAAATAGAGATATTGCTAGACTTGTTATCCAATCCCTTAGAATGTCATCTTGGATGATGTTATTGAGTATTCTCTTTATGTGTGGGGCTAAGTACTCCACTTTCCATTTTAAGTATTTTGTATGTAGTCCATCCACGTCATAAGCCTTTTATGTTCCCAATTTCTTAATACCTTCCTTATCCTCCCTTAAGGTGAACAATTTTTTTGGTGTATTAACTATGGAAAGGGCCTCTTTATCTTGTTCATATTGGTACAATTACTTTGCATATTCTAGCCATCGAATTATTGTAATGTTATTTTTGTTTGTCTTTTTCTTGTTGGAGTTCCTTCCAAAATAGATTTGGATTATTCTTCTCTAAATAAAATAGTCTTTCTTGTCTTGAAGTTACATGCATTTACTTTTTTATTTCACTATTTGTTTATACAAATTTATATTTTCCTCTTCTTTGTCCAGTTGTTTTAGAGATATTGTTAGTTTATATTCTTCATTGTCCCAATGCATTTATCCAAGTAAAAAAATATTTTTACTAACCTTAGTTTTTTTGCACCCTTTTAATGCCTCTTGAATTGCACTTGTTAACTCATGGATCTTGATTCTCTGCTCTCTTTTTTCTTTTTCCTTCCATTACATTATTTGTTGTATTACTTCATTGAACATTAAGTAATTCTTTTGGATCATGAAAATATTTTCCTTTATTGAGGATTATTTATTGGGTTGCAATTTTTTTGTTTGCTAATTAATTTTCTAGCATGACAGTTTTATATACACTAGGTTGAGGTATGTTTATTTTTTGTTGGGGAGTCATAAATCTCTACTTTTGCTATTTTCTATATCAAAATTTATGAGCAAATGATATAATGAACAATACTTGTCTCATTGTAATTTTTGCATGTATGCCTTTTATATTTCTTCCACATGCTTTTATCATTATAGATAATCAATTTATACATGCCACACAAGGTCAATAGTTCTTAACCACAATGATTAATAACCCATTTATCCTCAAAGCACCTTGACCATTCTTTATTTTTCCTTCTACTAGCCATAGTCAATTGTTCTCTAAATCCTCTTTACTGCTCAGAGTGTTGGTTTGCTTGTTTAATGGAGGACTACAAACCTGATCAAACTTCCTTTGCTTGTCATTTAAAGTTACGAGTAAATTACACTACTCCTTTGGTTAGATGCCACCTTGTACTGGTCACTTGTCAAGAAACTTCTCAATCTCACCTACAGTCACCTAGATATTGCATTTTCTATTCGTTATTGTTTCAACTATATATAAACACCTTATCAAAGTCAATGAATAATGGCCAAGGAAATCATTTGGCATATTAGAGATACATATAGATGGGTGTTCTCTACTCAATTAGAGTACCTCTAATTTTGATAGGATATTTTGATCCAGATTGGGTTGGTATATGGACCAACAATGCTCCACCACTAACTTTATCTTCGTTTTAAACCAATCTCTTGGTGTTGTAGATGACAATCCACCATATCTTAATCTTCCATAGTAACTAAATATACCACTAAGGCCGTCAAACACCTTAAATGGATGCTTCTAATTTTGGAGTACTTAGATATTCCTCAATTTTTTTTCTTCATTATGAAAATCAAAATTATATCAATCTTGTTTGTAATCCAATGTTCTATCGATTAAATAAGTACATTGAGGTTTGGATGCACTATGGTCAATGTTTTCATATCCATGGGATGCTTTATCTAGTTTATGTTTGTTATGTAGTAGACAACAAAAATCCTAACCAAGATCATGCTTGAGGTGATTTTGTATGATAGTAGGAGAAAATTGGAGTAGGAGAGTGCTCCTTAAGGGGTATAATTAATAAGGGTCTCTTTGAGTCCTATTCAACTTAAGGGGGTATGTTGAAAAATATGGTGTTAAACATTCCTTGAGGTTGTTAGAAATATAGAATAAATTCCTAGACTATAATCAACCTTGGCATTGATGTGATAGAAGAATAAATACAATCATGAACAATAATGGAAGAGTTCCACCCCCTTCCAGACCTTTTGGCTATCGATTCTTCTAATTATTTGTCTATTCTAGATTCAATAGGCTCTTTAGACATCTTGGTTGGTTCTATTACTATTAGAATATATTCCTCTTCATCTTCCTTGAGTGGTTTTTCTTTGCCTATTAATCACACCCTTCGTGGATAACTTCTCAAGTAGTTTCTCTTCCCCACAAGTAGGGCATGATGAGTAGAATACATCAATTTAAAATGTTCTAGTATTGCATGATGAGGTAAGTGGTGATGAGTTAGATTCTTTTGTTTTGGTTTCTAATGTTGTGATAGTTTAGGATACACAAGATTATTATGTTCATCCTACACCCAAGTGGGTTACGATGCTTTTAAAGGATGCACAACCTATTATATACCTTGATGACATTAGAAGACTCCTTACCAAACACTTTTCTTTTGAAGGAAGCCCATTCATAGGATCCTCTTACATACTCTCAAGCCAAGGGTAAGCCGGACTAGGAAGATGTTTTGGTAATAGGATATAAGACATCGATGAAACATGAGACCTAGGAGTTGGTTACTATTTTAGAAAGAAAGAATATCATGGTGTGTAAATGGGTCTATAGGACAAAATACACATCAAATGAATAGCTAAAAAGGTATAAGGAATGCCTTGTTGCCAGGGGTTTCTCTCAATAGGAAGGGGTGGACTATTTTGAGACTTTTACACCTATGTATAGGATGGAATCTGTCAATGTAACGACCCACTTTCTCGACCCAATGGAGAGAGGTTTTTTTTTTTACAAGGATTTACTCACAAAGAAGATCCAATATTTTTCATCAATATTAAGGGATAACCATCTTGAGTTCATTGTTACTGCAAATGACACTCAAGTGGACAGGAGAGGCCAACTTCCCATAATTTCTTTGGGTTCACTCTTTTAATATCACCATTAGAAAAGATGCCATCAATGGTCCCTCATTTTCCTTGCACTACCATGTATGAGACAACTTGACTACATCATAGATATTATCCTTTAAGGCCCATATTACTTAAAGGTGATGCCTATACCCTAATCCTAGATACAGTATCTATGTAGTATTACTATGGTATAATGCCTTAGTGATTATTTAGTTCCATATACCCATGAAACTAAGACCATTATCTCTCACCTGATAATGATCATGGTCATGTTTACCTACTCACAAGGTACCACCACTTACTGCCCTATGAATGATTTGATGGATTATCCCATACCGATCCACCACTAGGATTACCCAAGCCTCACCACTAAGATCCACCCAAGCCTCACCACTAGGACCCACCCAAGCCTCACCACTAAGGTTTATCATTCACAATTACCTAGTTGAATTGTCTACCCATAATTCAATTAGGATTGGGTAAACTAAACTCTACGAATTACTAATATGGCACTACCATCATTGCCCATGATAAACCCATTTTAACGTAAGGGTCATAACAATGTTTTTGTCTAAATCACAAAAATAAAGTACTATAATAAATTTTACCAAAATTTCGTACTAACATCAACATATCATTGATAAAGAAAATTTGGGTTCTTCATTCCAACATATTACTAGAAAATAAGCATTTTTCTTTATAGACATCAATGAAATGAAACAACATTCAGGAAATATAACAAATCTTTTTTTTTGATAAGTAACGATGTATTTACAACGGGTTTTTTAGAAAAGGATCCCAAAACCTTAGTTACATCAGAAGCCGAGGCTGAAAAAATGAATAAAAATCGGGGTTGCGCCCAAGGGCAAAGAACCGAGGCCCGGGGCCCTGGTGACTACAAAAAATAGACTAGGACGCATAACGTCAAAACTTGGCGTGAAGCCACCAAAAACTAGAAAGCGCCACCGTCAACAACGCTGAAACTGAATGCCATTGCTCCGGTGGGCCCAGCGCCGGTCCTGGCCAGGACGGGGCCCCTGGCAGGCCAACTTTACTCCCTATCAGGGCCATCTCCCATCCTGCGTCGAAGCTCGGCCAGGGCATTGGCAGCAGAGGAGGCCGCTTGGGCCGTCGCAGTCAGGGATCCAATTGTCGTGTCGAGAAGGGCCCTGATAGCCAAATTCTACATCCTATTGTCGGAGTCGGAACTAACCTCGGTGGGCTCCGGGGCCTCCATTTTGGCCTTTTTGGAGTTGCCACCAGCCCTGCTGCTACCAGGGAAGGGGCCTTTGCGGGCGCCACCAGGAGTCGGGGCCCCGCCAGGGCCCTGGGCCGGAGTCTTGCACTTTCGAGTGGGCCTGCGATGCTTCGGGGTAGGGGAGCCTTCGGGAGAGGGGGTCTCCTTGGAAATAGAAGCAGTAGGGGAGGCTGTGGGAGAGTTAATCGAGGCAGGGGGAGGAACAGAAGACAGGGGAGGGATGCGATGGACCTGTGGCTGATTAGCAAGGACATGCCTATACAGAATGACCATGAGGCCTTGGTGGGAGGGCCGGGAGTGGCTTTTGCGAGCACGGTCAATGGAAAGACCCAGGGAATACAACAGGAATCGGGGGGTGCTGACCACCGTGGCCCCCCGAGGTGGTTGAAGTAGCTCAGGTGGAAGCTAAACAGTCGTTGGTCCGGGTCATCACAGGTGATGTACTGCATCACCGGGATGATGGCCTCATCGAAGGGGGCCAGGAGGTGGGAGCGAAATAGATTCGCCTTATCCCACTGTTGGTCCGGGAAGCGGGACAACTCCTCCTCCCAATTATGCTTGTCCCGTCTGACTACTCTACCCTTTTCCTCATGGTGCAGGCCTGTAACTTTCATCAAGAATTCTTTGGTAACTTTGAAGTGGAGGCCCTTCATCGTGACCTCGTCGTCATTCCACGAGTCCAGAAAGCTTTGGGTAATGTCATCATCAGCTCCTGCAAATTTGCTAAAAAAAGGGGTGAATTTTTTGGCGTTGGAGAAAAGTCTGGCCGACTCGCTTAAATCGAGCGAGGAAGGCTCGAGGAAGATAGATTTTCCAGCCATGGGAATCGAACTGACGGCCCAGGGACAGGGGAAACAGGGGATATCAGGCCAAAGACGCTGGGACCGGGGATGGGGGAAGCAGACAAGACTACGGGAAACCTCCGCGTGCGACAGCTTTAAAACCTTGCAGGGGGCCACGGAGGGGGGAAGCCACCGACATCGAGAATGAGCGCTCGGGGCCGGGTGCGACACGAGGGGGGAGGGGCTGAGGGGGCGCGGCTGCTGGTTTCCACATAGGGTGAGGGAGAGGGGCCACTGCCAGCACGCCAGGTGGCACAAACTGAGCGGGGGATCGCCTTGAGGGTACTACATGGGATAGAGCCACGAGGCAATTTGACACAGCATGGGGATCCGACGATGCAACATCCAAGGCAAAAGGGTCAAAGAGGGCCGACGTGTACTCTGTCTTGGAACTATTAGACCTACCAACGGAGCAACGCAAATCAAGGGTGGGAAGAGCCGATCTACTGACATGGCCTAAGACACTTGCCACCACGAGGGGGATCTGGATGACCAACTCACGGGCTGGAGACGGACATGGATCAGACGACGTGGCACCATCGAGGGGGAATCCCCTGTCCTCTGGAAATCGTGTCGGTGGAACTTTGGGGCCCCGGCTCGGGGCAGGCTAGACACCAGGGTCCTCATCGATGCTGGAATAATCTTGCGTAGTAATATGGACCAGAGCTTCGGGAAAGTTCATTGTCCAGGTGGTGAAGTCTTCAGCTAAGATGGCTTGGTTTGCCATGAAATCGGTCGCCCTATTGCCTTCCCTGTACACATGTCGAAAGGCATGGTCGAGGAATCCCTGAAGGACGGAGAGGGCTTCCCGGATGGAGTTGTGAATGCACCAAAAGTAATTTCTCGGGCTACGGGCGGCTTTGATAATAACTTGGGAATCGCCCTCAATGATGACTTTTGAGGGTGACTCCCTGAGGGTGGTCAGCCCGCTGAGCAGAGCTGTTACTTCGGTGAAATTGTTAGTCTGGATGTCGAGCGGAGCAGCAAACGCCATGATCAGGGCCCCGTGGTAGTCTCGGATGACCCCGCCCACCCCAGAGGGCCCGAGATTACCTTTAGAAGCACCGTCGAAGTTAAGCTTGACCCAGCCGGGGGCAGTCCACCTTGTCAAAGATCGACGGGAGGGGGCGGGGGGGACCTGGGGGGGAAGTTGAATTCCGAGAGAGGATAGGAGGGTGGCCTCGCCCAACCGTCGGGGCACCTCGGTCAAGGGGATGGAGTGGGAATTCTCAAGGGCAAAGGTCACCGCCTTGGTCGCTATCCACTGGGGGGAACGGGCCGGGGAGGAGAAGGCTCTACTGTTGTGCTCCAGCCAGATTTGCCAAAGCATATGAGGAAGGCAGAGGCCCCAGAGGAAGTAGATGAAGGGATGGGCAAAGGGGTTGGGCCACTGAGATAGGAGGTCAGAGATGGAGTTGGGGGCCACCCACTGGATAGAGAATTGGGAAAGAATGAGGCCCAAGACTTCAGACGAAAAGGGACAGTTGATAAAGAGGTGATTAGTGGACTCCCAGGAAGCACAGCAGAGGAAGCATCTATTCGGGATCTGAAAGCCCCTCCTGATCAGATTCTCGATCGTCAAGATCTTGTTTTGGACGACCGCCCAAACGAAGTGACTGATTTTGGGGATCAACTTCTTGGCCCACACTTGTCGAGTTGGAAAGGGAGCCTCATTAGGGACTCTTTGGAGATTGTAAGCAGATTTGATAGAGAAGACTCCACTGGGAGTACCATGCCAAATGCATCTATCGTTTCCTCCGGAGGACGGGATGACAGTCACCTTGAGGAGGCGCTGAAGCCTGGTAGCTTGGAGCGGGTGCCTGGGATTCAGGATGGGTTTCCAGGTAGCTCACCCCTAGTTCTGGGAAAGATAGCCCGACACTCTGGGCCCTCTATCTACAAGCCCTGGTTTGAGGATGAGAAGCTCTCTATCAGTAGTCAGGGCCTCATCATGAATCCATTTGTCTTCCCAGAAGTCGATCTTGGCTCCGTCCCCGAGGATCCATCTGGTCCCTTTTCGGATTATGTCTTTGGTGGAGATCAGGGACTTCCAAAAGGCTGATCCATCTCGGGGCTGAGAATCACTGAGGAAGGGGTGGTTATGATAGTATTTGCGGTGCACGATGCTGACCCACTCATCAGGGGTATTGGTATGCACCTTCCAGGCGTGCTTGGACAAGAGGGCCTTGTTCATGAGGACCACCCACCTGAGCCCGATCCCTCCCTCACCTTTGGGGCGGCAGACCAGGGGCCAGGAGACCAGGGGAATCCTCTTCTTATCTTCGTTGCCCGACTAGAGAAATCATTTCTGAATTTGTTCGATGTGAGCTGCAATGGAGGCCGAGATTCTGAAGACCGACATGAAATATATCGAAATGCTTTGTAGGACTACCGCCAAGAGGGTGGCTCTACCAGCCTACGAGAGGAGGTGACCTTTCCAGGGGGCCAGCTTCCTCTGAATCCACTCAATCACCCCACCCCATAGGGCCTTGGAGGATGCACCTGTGAACAGGGGAAGCCCGAGGTAAGAGGAGGGAAGGGAACCAGGGGTGCAGCCCAAAATCTGCCCGATTCTGATCTGCCTAGCCAAGGGAGTATGGATGAAGAAAATCTTGCTTTTTCAGAGGTTGATTTTCTGCCCGGCCGCCTCCTCATACAGGGTCAAGATATGCTTGAGGGTCTTGGCTTGAGGGATTGAGGCAGAGGTGGCGAGGATGGTGTCATCCATGAACTGCTGGTGGGACACAAGGGGAAGGCCCGGCGTAGGCCTGATGCCCGAGATGAGGCCGCGGGTCACAGCGCCTGAGATGGTACGCCCCAGGGCCTCAGCCAGGATGATGAAGAGGATCGAGGACAAGGGGTCACCTTGGCGGAGGCCTCTGGAACTGGGGAAGAACCCGATAGGGGACCCATTGACGAGGATAGAGAACCAAGGGGAGGACACGCAGTTGCTGATGAGCCTGACCCAGGAGGGGTGGAACCCAAACTTAAGGAGGACCTTGGATAGAAAGGCCCAGTCGACCCTATCAAAGGCCTTGTTCATATCCAGCTTGAGCAGAAAGGAGGCCTTTTTGGATAGGACGGCCGAGTGAATGGCCTCGTGCATGATTATGACACCGTCTGTGATCAGTCTGCCTTTGACCGAGCTGCCCTGACAGGGGGCAATAATCAGGGGAAGGATATCCTTGAGGCGGGAGGCCATGGATTTAGTAAGGATTTTGTACAGGACATTGCACAAGCTGATGGGGCAAAAATTCGAGAGGGATCTGGCTGCCTGGGTCTTGGGGATCAGGGCTATGAAAGTGGAATTGATACCTCTAGGGATGGAGCTGGCAGTCTGTAGGTCCCGGATGGTTGCGCACACTTCTTGCCCGATGATGTCCCAAAAATATTGGAAAAATTGGGGGGGAATCCGTCCGGGCCCGGGGCCGCCTCAGCCTTCATGGAAAAAGTGGCAGCATGGATTTCGGAGTCAGACAAGGGCTGCACAAGCATCTCATTTGCCATGGCCGAGATAGAAGAAGGAATATGTTCCAGAAGGGATTCAACTGCTTCTGGGGACATGGGGGTGCTGTCACCCAGGAGCTCCTGGAAGAAGTGGGTGGCTTCAGCCCGAATGTCCTCCTCTTCCTTGATGATTCTGTCGTCACTGCCCACCAACTCAGCAATTCTATTGGAGCCCCTATTCTTGAGAGTCGACGCGTGGAAGAACTTAGTGTTTGCATCACCATCTTGGAGCCATAGGGCTCTCGACTTCTGCCTCCAAAAGGTTTCTTCCCTGGCCAGAATATTGTGATACTCGCTGAGAGCAAGGCGTTCCTCTTCCCTGAGCCCCGGGTCTTGGGAGCCTGCTTGAAATCTGGACTCGAGGTCTTCGAGCTTATCTTTAAGTATCGCTTTGTTTTCAAAGATATTACCGAACACCTCCTTATTCCATACCTTGAGTTGCTCTTTGAGGCATCTCAGCTTGTGAAAAACTTGTTCAGTGGGGCGTCCAGGGACTGGGGGAGCCCACCAACGGCCTACCTGGGCCCGAAAGTCAGGGTGATGCAGCCACATGGACTCAAACCGGAAAGGCCTCTTGGGGGAGGGGCGATGATCGATTTCGAGGAGGAGGGGGCTGTGATCAGACCCAATTTTGGGGAGGGCCAACAGGGTGGCATCGACAAACATGGGAAGGGCTTCCTTGGACAAGAAAACTCTATCTAGTCTGACCTGAATGTGATTTGCTCCCATTCTTCTATTGGACCAAGTGAACCTGGCTCCTTTCAGGCTGACGTCCATGAGCTCATTGAGGGCGGTGAAGGCTCCAAAGTCCTCCATGCTCTTACCCTGAACCGCTGAGCCCCCGCTTTTATCAGAGAGGAACAGGGGACTGTTGAAGTCCCCGACCAGGATCCAGGGTAGGGGGCAAAGGCTTCTCTCATCGAGCTAATTTCCTTCCATAATGTTGCTTTCTCGATGGGGTTGTTAGGAGCGTAGACGTTGGACAGAATCCATGAGCGCCTTGACTTCACGCAATGGACCAGAATGTTGATTATTCTGGGAGATGAAGATATGAGTCTTCCCTCGAAATACTGGGGGTCCCACATGCACAACAAACCCCCGGCTGAGCCAGCCGTAGGGGTAGACAGGGACTCGCAATTGCGCCAGGTAGCTTGGGCTACATGTCGGGCAGCAGCGTCATCTATTTTGGTCTCCTGAAGAAGGAGGAAGGACGGGCGGTGATCCCTGCGAAGTTGGCCGAGGATCCTTTTCTTGGGGGCCCCATTGAGCCCCCTGATATTCCAGGTGATGAGCTTCATTTGACACCCTTGTGGGGTCGCTTGCCCCCCTTCCCAGCCTGAGCGGGGGGTTTGGGTCGGATGGCGTCCATCTTGGAGAAGCTTGCGCCAACGTCAGAGAGAGTTGCTTGGGAGCCATTGGCTATGTCATCTTCAGTGAACCTTGTCCGCTGGTCGCCCAGGGTGGGCCGCCCTCTTTTGAGTTTACTACCAAAGTCTATGGCAAAAGTCCTGCTCTGGGTCATCTTGGGGCTGACTTCATCGGGCCCGGATGGAGAACTAGCTTCGATCTCTTCATCTGACCTCTCAGATCCGCACTCCAAGGGAGGAAGCCCAGCAGGGATCACCGGGAGGGGTGAGGGGGGTCGAGGGGGGGATAGCGGGAGTGGGGGGGAGAAGGGGGCCCCGACAGAGGTGGGAGCCGACGAGGAAAGGAGCCCGGGAGGCTCGCATGTCTGGAGGGGGGCGCAAGCAGGGGCCTACGGGGAGGGATTCGAAATGGGTAGGGAAGGAGAACCTGGGATCGGGGCCCCGAAAGATGACCCAGGGGAGGGAGCAGTGGAAGGGGAAACCTAGGGAAGACCGCCCTCCAGATCGGGGTCCACATGAGAGTCCTTTGGGGCAGAAGGGGGAGCCTCCTTGCTGGTCCAGGCCTGGGATCTGAGGTCGTCGCGAGGGGGCCCTCGAGATGGGGCCCGACCTGATCGGGAAGGGAGTTTGGGGATAGGGCCATCAGCCTTTCTGGAAACCGGGCATTGGTGGGAGAGGTGGCCTTGAGTGCAGCAGGTGGGGCAAAAAGCAGGTTTGTTTTCGTAGATCAAGGGCTGGCGCCACAAGAAGGACCTAGACGAGATGGTCATCGAAGAGGGGAGTTCAGATTCGAGATTGGCATTGACGCAAAATCTGGCATGCACCATTCGGGATCCTACCTTGGTAGCGGGGTCGAAGGCCACCAGGTCCCCGACCGACTAAGCAATGAGTCTTAGGACGTCTTCATGCCACAGGTGGAAGGGAAGGTCTAGGAGACGAACCCAGACCAGGGCGAAGTTGATGCTTTGGGTGCTGGGGTGGAAGTCAGCTCCATAACGCCTGAGGAAGAGGCTTTTGCGCCCCAGAAACTAGGGCCCACCCGATAGGATCTTTTCGGCATCCTCGTTGTTATTTAGCTTGATGATGAAGAAGCCCTTGGTCAGGGCAACCAGCTGAATATGCCTGGACACCTTCCATTTGGTAGTCGCCCATCTACGAACGGTTTCCATGTCTGGACGCCCTCCCAGGAATTTCCCTACCAGGGAGGCAGAGGAACCAGCTACCAAGGAGGCGTAGACCTCCTCCTGAATAGAAATGTGGGTGCCCTCGAGGGAAAGCCCTAACCCCAGGGCCCGGGAAGGGGCCCTGGTGCCCGCCAAGATCTGTTGATAGGAGGGTTTGGGCCCGCCCGAGGTAGAGCCCTGCCCAGGATCAGGGGGATTTTTCCCTAGGCCTGCGCTCGCATCGAGGCTGGCCTGGGGGCCAGGGCCCAAGATGCCATCCCCACCCTGGCCGCTAATCAGATCAGCCACAGAGCCATCCTCTAGGCCCACCGAGGGACTTGCTAGCCCGAGACCAGGTCTAGACGTGCCTGACCCCGATTTTGACCCCGATCCCAACCAAAAACCTGCACCAGTCTCTGAGCCTGACCCCAACCCTGCTCCTGCTCCTGCTCCTGCTCCTACTCCTACTCCTACTCCTGCTCCTGCTCCCGCCATCCATCTCAAGCACATTATTTCCTACAACTAAAAAAAAAAAAAAAAAACATAACAAATCTTATTGATTACTTTTCATCATATTTATTTTCCACAAGCATAAATAATCTCACTACCTACAAATTATTTTTAACGAAACTTATCATAGAAGGAAAGTAATACTACATATTTCATCTTATGATTAAAGATAACAGAGAGTCACGATAATACATCAAGGATATTCATTCCTTCTTCATAATCATTGTATAGCATAACTTCTACACATGAAACTTTTAAAGTATTTCTCATTTTCCAAATACAATATTTCAATACAATAATACATAATGATCACTAGTCACATCTTTTTTTAAAGTCTTCTACTTGATAGGTCTTCTCCATCGAGCCTTTGAACATAGTTATAAGGATTAGGACAACTCTTTGAATGCAAATGAAAGCCTATCATACATTATGCTATTAAACAAATTACTCCACAACAATGCAAGATCTCATTATCAACATAGACTATAAAACATTCTCCCAATACTTATTAGTCATAAACAAGAGAAGCCCATACTTCTCTCACGCACATACGGTTTGTTTGAAGCCTATACTTCCACTAAAAAACCATAGATGATTTCAGAATAAAACATTAATTTTGGAGATAAAATTTAAAAACAACATTAACCTCTTAAGTAGTTTTATTAAATAGTTCATTCCACCATATATATAATAAAAAAAAAGGAATGTAGACTACACAAGTTTTATACTAAAAAAGAACATCCTTGAATCATATAATTGAATTAACCTTGATGGCTATATCTTTTAAAATAATGCTAAGTAAAAGAATGCATTTTTAATCTTTCTTCCAGAAAACAAGATCATATATCATTAAACCAATTCACAAATAAAGCATGCTAAAATATAAGTTTAGAAACCTAACAATAAAGCATTAGGTAAAAGTGATTTTTTTGCATAGGAGGATTCGATATTAGAGTGTTATTTCCAAGGTGATATAAAAAAAAAATATTAAAGGACCACTTCTTCATTTTATGAAAACACAACATCTAACACAATACTATTATTTAAAAAAAAAATCATGGATAAAAATCTTTTGCCTCTCTATCTACGTTTCGAAAACGGCACAGGAAGAGCTCAGGTAATAAATATTGCTTTGGACATAAAGAAGATAGATATAATTTAAAATAGAATTGAGTTGGTAAAATGCGATGGTTAAGCATTTCCTATCTTAAATCTATGGCCATGTACTCATATTTAATAACAATGGAAAACAACTAGAGTTTAAATATAACTTAAGGTATATCAAAATTATAGATTTTATTCTCTTTTAGCTTTAAGATAGGGAAGAGGTACACTGAGAGTGCCCCTTAGATCTTTTACATTGTCCACCATCCAACAAACAGGAGAGCTTTTAACATCTTAGGTCCAAAAAATGTTGCTCAAGCTTTGGAGAATGGGATCCGTCCCCACTGTCGTGGCTTCCACTTAGGAAAAATCACGGTATAGAGTTGGTAATTGACTGAGTTTTTGGTGTAACAAGGACATGGATAAAAATGATGCCAAAAGGAAGTCTAGAACCTTAATTTTTTTAAATATAAAACATATTTTAGAGGATAATGAATCTAGATCTAAAAATATAGGCATCACATAGAAAATCCAAGCCAAAAAATAACATAAAGAAACCAACAAACAAGCAAGGGAACATTCACACTTCCTTGCAGAAGACCAAAAATATGAAGGAAATACCTTATCCCCAGTAATCCGACTTCCTTCACGTATTTTCCAATCCTTTCCACTTAGTAATTTTTTTCCAGCCAACCTCCTTTCCCTTCAGCAATAGAAGGTTCAAATAGGATCAAGGAAGAATGGGGAAGATGAAACTCAATCGTTGGTAACTCTAATGAGGCCCAAAAATACCTCATTGTTACACTATGTTTGACATATAAAAAACTGCCATATTACCAAACATGACAAAGTTAATTGCCAAATAGTTGATTAAAATATATTATTTGTTAATTGTTTGCATGATTTTATGTTTGGAACATTATACCCCTGTTTTAACTATTTTCAACATTTTATGACTGATTTTGCTTGATTAAATAGCAAATAAAATATGCATTTCAAATAGCCAAATGTGGTATATTGATGTCCATTAATTTCACAAAGGTTTTTGAATGTTTTACCACCTTTTGAACTTATTTGAAATCCACATTGGAGTCAAATTCCTAGGACTATCACAAATCTGGAAATCTGCAGAGGATAGCCATATAAAAACCAGCAAGCCATCACTTTATAGGAGCACCTTGAAGTTGTCAAGAAAATCATGAGAAAATGGATAGAATGATTTTAGAAGGACTAAAGAAGACATCTGACCTATTTAGAAGCATTCCCACATGGTCTAAATAGGCAACAATAGGGTATAACAAAGCAGAGACAATTATGCAGTTTATTGCACAATTCCAGCATGGTTACCTGATGAATGGAATGCATGGTTTTAGTAGCAACATAATATATTTATTTGTGTTTTATATTTCCCATGTGCTAATTTATCTGAATCTGGAAAATAGCACCAAAAGTTGTAATTGTGCAGCAGAAACAAAATTACACAAAATTACCATGTAAATTCTATCCAGCTGCCAATGAATGGCAAGGCATGGAATTTATCAACTGAGGAAGGTAAAACCGGTTGGGATCACCTCTTGGGAGTTGAAATAAATAGCCTATGCAAATAAACCTACTGAAACAGATTTTTGAATGCATTTGGGCATGAAAGCACACCTACAACCAGTTATTTTGAAGAATCTCCGGAATAATAGGGAAACACGCTTGTTTTGGATGTTTTGATGCTTTTAGCATCTAAAAAGGTAAAATAATGATGAGGCAACATAGGAAAAACTTCCTACAACTATTTCCACCATTCCCTACTACCAAGAGACACAACTCACACACCAACACCCACTGATGCAGCTTGCCCTATCCTGAAATAGACCTAGTCAGTTGCAAAATATTTGGAAAATCAATGTAAAATAGGAACAAGATATTTTGGGCATGTAGAATAGGAATAAGACATTATAAATAATGCAGCTCCCATATTGGTTGAGTAGTTAGGAAATAGGAGATAGATGCAGTGAATATTAAAGTGTAACAGTGTGCAGCAGGATTGCCCTACAGAAATTGTAATGTTATTTTTCTGAGATAAATAAAAGTGTAGTTTTTCATCATATTTTGTTATGTATGAGTGTGTGAATATTTAGCAAGTAAAAGAGATCTTATACCTTCTTCTGGAAAGGGAAGCAAGGGCCACTTCCAGGCCTAGAAGAAGGACTAACTGACAGGTTTTCTTCTAATCTTTGTTGCAGTAGAATTTAGTTGGATACTTGTCAAATTATTTCTTTGTTTCACACTAACCATTATTATAGCTTCATGATCTATTTTCCATGTTTAGAATAAGCTTTCAAATTTCATAATTGTGTGATCATTAATAGACTGGTTAAAATCTGTATTTCCTTGTTCCATGTTTTAGTAATTAAAATAGGTTGCAGTATTATTCTTGTTTCTTTACTTCCAACAATTTTTCAAGTTTTATTGCATTTTCCTTTTTGTTGTCAGCTACTGTAACAGAAGATTGACAACCTTATGAAACAGAACACTGACAGGTGTTCAACTTGTGTGTTTATTTCAAGCAATTTTCCTTCTGCAAAAGTAATTAGATTTAAATTCTGCAATTGTACTTAGAATTTAATTTATGTAATTTAGAATCAGGTTTCCATTTTTGCAAGTAAATTAGTTTATTTTATGCAAGATAGGATTAAAATGTGATCTAAAACCCCCACATTATCTGTTTTGCCAATAAAACCTGCTGCTCCCAAATGAACTAAACTGCAATCCTGCTTAAGTCTTCTCTCATAAATAGCCTTGGACACCACCCTAGATTGACAAATCATTGAGATTAAATGATGCTATTAATGACACGCATCAAAATCCTTCTTGGTTTATTTCTTGCTTCGTTTCAAAAGGATTCACTTTTCCATTGTTTCTCACATTAATAAAAAGAATATGAACCCTTTCTTTCTTTTAATAATATTTATAAAATGTGCCCCCACTTTATAAAGTATTACTCAATAAATTAATTATTTAATTAACTAATACTTTCTTAAATAAAGGTAATAATAATTAAATTAATTATTCACTTCATAGTATTAAATTAATTAATACTATTTCTGATTTCTAATGTTAATATTAATTTTTTTTGGTATAAGGTAGAGGTGGTTATAAGGTCCACAAACCTTTTACATAGTCAAAATGGGTTGGTTCTAGCATCAAGCCCGTATAATCAAAATACAAAATGGATCTTTCTAAGACCCACATTAAGCCATACTTAGAGTCCAGAGTCCTATACTTGTCGCTTGACTATTCAGGATAAAACAAAAACCAAACAACACCTAGCACTTACTAATACCACTAGGTTGTTGTATTGTACACTTGTCACCTCCCAGGCCCCAGCAAATGGGATGCCTTTTCTGCCTAATTCCATCTGTCGGATTACTCATCATCAACCCCTCTGATCTCCTGATGCTCTAACAGGTTTGATCTTAGCTCTTCTCTAGAAGCCAACACCAATAGTTCTTGAGGGAAGTTATCCTTCCAAATTTGCATCTCCCCAACAAAACTGCAATATTTGCCATTAGATCCGTCCTTTGGTTCCCTTCTACGAAGGTGTGTTGGATTCGGGCATTAACCAAATGAGATTTATGAATCTTTGCTTCTAGGATAAGCTCCAAGATGGTCCAGTTGGGGTCTTTATCCTCCTTAATTGCCTTGATTATATTAAGCGAATCCCCTTCAAAGATAACTTCCTTATAACCCTCAAGTCTGGCAATTCTCATTGCCTGCATGCAGGCTCGGGCTTCTGCAAAATGATTTGTTTGAGTTCCCAAAGGCTCTGCAAAGGCAAGGACCACTTTTCCTTCCTCATTTCTCAGAACTCCTCCTGCTCCTGCAGCCCCCGATTTCCTTTAGTTGCCCCGTCAAAATTAAACTTAACCCACTTTTGTGTGGGGGTATCCACTTGACACCATCCCGTGGGTTGGTTGTAATGTCTAGGTCTGGAAGTTCCTCTCCCCAGTTCCGCAAAATCCTCCTTTCCCTTAGAGACATGGTCTCATTTTTGAAGAAGAAAGTTTTCCAGTTTTCTTTCAAAGCTTTGATTATTTTATTACCACATAACCCGGGATCTTTCTTACGTCCTTTAAATACTCTCTTATTTCTCTCATTCCATATCCCCCATAAAAAATGGGGTAGGTGAGCTTCGAGCCAAGTCAAAAGTTTCGCCGGAAGGGGAAGCCTTGTATGCGAAGTCGGACATGCTATTTGGACGGACCCAATCTATATGAAATTTGGACGGGATCATTTGGAAGGCTGTACAAGAAAATTCACAAGTTAGAAATATATGACTTACGATTCTATCGCTTTCTCACACAAGATACATCGATTGATGAATTGGAAACCTCTCCTTTGCAGATTATCTGTTGTCAGAATCTTATTTTGAACTGCCAACCAAAAGAAGAAAGCTATTTTTGGGGTTAAATTATTTAACCAAATAATAGAAGTCGGAGTCCAACCATTGAATCCTGAGTGGATTAACTTATAGGCAGTTTTTATTGAATAGATCCCACTTGTAGTTTTGCCCCAAATCGCCTTGTCTCTTCCTTCCCCAGGAATGATCGGGAACACCCTTAAAGCATCATTGAGTTTGGTTAGGGCCACCTTCTCTTGCTCTGACAGATTATGAACTGTGATTTTCTTCCAAGAGGAAGTTTCCTGTGCTACAACAATAAAATCCCCTACTTTTCCTCCCATTTCCTCCGAAAGTTTATGTTGGAGGACTTGAAGGTCTAAGTTATCTTTCAGAGGGGCCTCTTCCAACCACGGGTCTTGCCAAAAGTCCACTTGTCTTCCATTACCAATTCTCCATCTGATGCCTTTCTTGACTACCTCCCGACATTCGAGCAAACAATTCCAGAAATAGGATCCTCTAGGGAGATTATCAGCTTTCAGGAAGTCTTGATTATTTCTGATATATTTTGCCTTAAGAAGTTTTACCCATCCCAATTGATCATTATTGATAAATCTCCATACTTGTTTGCCAATCAGAGCTTGATTCATTTCTTTCATTCTCTTTAGCCCCAGGCCCCCCCGATCCTTGCTTGCACACACCTGATTCCATGCTACCAACGAAATTCTCTTTCTCTCCTATGAACCTGACCACAAGAAGTTGCGTTGAATTTGCTCCAATGTAGCTCGGACCTTTGCGAGGCATTCTAAATAGAGACATGCGGTAAATTGGAATGCTCTGTAAAGTAGTTTGAACTAATAAGGCTTTTCTACGGAGTGAGAAGGCTGCCCTTCCACCCTGCTAACTTTTTGGAGATCCTGTCAATGCTGAGTTCCACAATGTAGCCTTCATTCTTCCTTCGAACATAGGCATGCCTAGATAAGTTCTTGGTAGAAGCTCCTTTCCACAACCGAAGAGGTTAGCTATTCTTTCCTCCCTCCCACCAGGCGTGTTAAAGAAATAGATGCTACTCTTCTTATAGTTTATGTCTTGTCTCTTCTGTCTCATACTTGGTTAGAATTCTCTTCAGCTTCCTAGCCTGAGGCATCGAGGCTTTGGACACAATGATTGTATCATCCACAAACTATTGGTGAGACACTGGCTCTGCTGTTGAGGCTGGTTTGAAACCTTCCAAACGACCATCTACCACCGTTGCTGAAATGTTCCTACCCAATGCTTCCGCTAAAATAATAAACAAGTATGGAGACAAAGGATCTCCTTGTCGCAACCCCCTTTCACTCTTAAAGTAATCGGAGGGTGACCCATTCACCATGACAAAAAATCTTGTAGTAGAGATACAACTAAAAATCAACTTAATCCATTGGGGACAGAAACCAAACTTACCCAAAATCTTGGTGAGGAACCGCCATGAGACCCGGTCGTAGGCTTTATTCATATCAAGCTTTAGTAACATACCCGCTTCCTTACTAGCCACCATTGAATGAATAACCTCATGAATTGTGATGATACCATCCGGTATTGTCGCCCTTTCACAAAGCCTCCTTGGTTCATATCAATGATGAAAGGAAGGATAACCTTGACCTATTGGCGATTGTTTTTGTGAGAATCTTCATCGAGTGTTACATAAGTGATAGGGCAAAAACTGGAAAATTCCATTGCTCCCACTAGTTTAGGGATGAGGACTAAAAATGTAGCATTAACTCCTTCTGGGATTTCCATGTCCTTTTGAGCCTCAATTATAGCTTCCACTACATCATTGCCTAGGATATCCCAAAACTTCTGGAAGAAAGCTACGGGGAAGCCATCCGGTCTTAGGGAGCTGTTACCATCCATGTCAAAAACCACCTTCTTGATTTCCTCCTTTGTGAAAGGACTAAGTAAGAATCCATTAAGATTCTCAATTACGAGGGGTGGAATGGCTGCCAACAGAGAGTCCTCTTCTTCAATAGTCGGATTTACATCTTCTAGCAACGATTTAAAGTACTCAACCGCTTCCCTCCTTATGTCTTCCATATCTTTGGTGTTAGACCCATCGGCCATCTTGATCTCCTTAATTTTGTTAGTACTCCTGTGGCGAAGAGTAGAGACATGGAAGAACTTTGTATTTCTGTCACCCTCCTTTAACCAACGCAGTCTAGATTTCTGCCTCCAAAAGGTTTCTTCAAATCCTAGCATCGTGTGGTATTCGGCTAACAACTCCCTCTCCTGGTTTCTCAGATCCTCTGTAAGCTGCTCTGACTTCAGCTTCTCCTGTAGTTCATTGATCTTGTCTTTTAGTTCTGCCTTTTTAACAAAAATATTGCCAAAGGAAGTTTTGTTCCACTCTCTAATGTTAGCCTTCACATTCCTTAGTTTACATGCCACTTGGGCCAGTTTCGAACCATTATACTTTTTGTCCCACCATTGGGCAACCGGATCCTTGAGATCTGATGTTGGAACCACATAAGTTCGAATCGAAAGGGTCTGATGTATCTTTTCTTAGAGTCCTCCCCTGTTTCCCATAGAATTGGGTTGTGATCAGACCCGATTCTTGGGAGTGCCGTTAATGAAGAGTCCCCAAACCTCTCCAGGCATTCTTGAGAAAGAAGAAACCTATCTAATCTGATCTGAATTTGGTTTTCCTTCAATCTTTTGTTAGACCATGTATAGGAGAATCTACGTAGGTCCACATCCATCAGCTCATGTTGCTCAACAAAATCTCTAAACTCGTAGATATCAGCAGTTATTCTTTGAGAGCCCCCAATTTATCTGCAGGATTAAGGTAGCAATTGAAATCCCCACCACAATCCAAGGGTAGTTGGGGACCGTCTCCCTCAATTCATCTAGCTGAATCCAAAGAACCCTTCTCGGTCCCTGTCTAGCTGGAGCATATACATTCGTTAAGATCCACTCTTTCTGCGTGGTTTTATCCACACATAAGAGACAAATAAACCAACTAGACATTAGAATCACTCTACTATCAATCACATTCTTATTCCACATAACCAGCAACCCTCTTGCTATTCCTGTGGCCTCTTGGCCTACTACTTCAACTTCTCGCCAAGTCCTATTCTTAAAAGGAATAACTCTACTCTCCTCCATTTTAGTTTCTTACGGTAAAATCATATCCGGTTTGTGTTCTTGTCTAAGAGCATACAAAGCTCTTATTTTTGCGGTTTACTCCCTCGAATATTCCATGAAAGAATCTTCATTTATGGGCTTTGGATCCTCGAGCCTTCGCCCCAAAGAGCAATACTGCTTGAGTGCCATCAGCCACTCCTCACTCTGCTTCTTTCTACCTTAAGGCGACATTGCTAGGTTTCCCTCTTCCTACAGAACCATATCACCATACATCTGCTCTAGGCTGGGGTTCCTTGGGATTCACTTGGCTTCTAGTAACCATCTTGGATAGATCAATCTTGGTCTTTGGGGTAACAATCGGCTTTCCGGGTTAAGCTGGTCTTTCGACGGTGGAGATGATTCCGTGCTCTTAGCTTCTTGATTAGTAGATTCTTTTTCCCTGCTTTGGGGTTACAGATCTTGGTGGTTCACCTCTTCCTCCTGAGTATCCTTGCCTGTATTATTAGTTTCCTGCTCCTTCCTCTGATTTTTCTCCTCTAAATCCTTCTCTTGAGTCTCCTCTACCTCAGATTCCACTTCTTGGCTATCCATATGATCTCCCTTGAGATGATTTAATGCATCAAAATTGTTCTCCACTGGGATGTTGATCTCCTTGGAATTTCTTCCCATAAATTCCTCTGTAGTACATGGGACCACTTCCATCGAGCCTCCATAGGCCTCCCGTATTACCCAATCAAACTTACTTGCCCAGGGCGTTGATCTATGGGGTTCTTTCCTTTGTGATTTGGCTCCGAGGCTTGTTGTATCATCTTAGGAGCAGGTTGAGCTTGAGGGTTCCCATCAAAGGGACCGGCTCCCCTGTGAGAGGGTTTCGGGGCATAGGTATTTTTGGGAGGAGGGTTATAACGTTGCCTCTTGCTTACAATAGGGCGAACGGGGTCTCTGATATTCGGATTTCGAGCTCCACGTCCTTGAGGCCCATGTTGGGTAGGAATGGAGATCTGCGGGGGAGGGATATTATTATGGGTTTGAGGAGCAGTATTTTGGAGTGGGGGTTGGTTCTTGGAAATGCAGTGGATACCCTGGTGCCCTACCTTCCCGCAAACACTACACTTAAAAGACATATTTTCATATTCAAAGACCTGAGTATGAAGGCCAAACATAGACGACAATATAATGGATTTAGGGAGCTCTTTACTCAGGTCCGCCAACACACACATGCGAGCGAAAGGAGTCTTGTTTTGCTCAAGGTTGCGGGATCAATAGCTATTAGTTCTCCAATCTCTATAGCTATCCCAGCCAAGATTTGTTCATTCCAGAAAAGTAGAGGTAATCCCGGCATCTTAACCCAAATAGGAGCCCAATCCAGCACTTGAGTCAGGGGGTTGAAATCGGGGGACCAACGCTTCAGATACAAGCCCCTTTTCCCAAAAAACCAAGGACCTCCTTGGAGAGTCCTTTCCATGTCCTGTTCACATTGAAATGTCACCAAAAGAAAACTCTTGGGTAAAGCCTTAATCATCATACCGGCCCTTGGCTGCCATTTTTGGACGGCCCATCTCCTTATGACTTCCAAGTCCGGCCTCACCCCCATAAATTTAGCCACCAGAGATGTTATGCCCTCCATAGCCACATCCTTGAGCTAAGGTATCCGGGACGTGCAACCTACCATTGACAGATTTTAGATTAAAACAAGAGTCGGATAATTTTTGCTTACCGCGAAGAGCATTAAGATATGAAGGTCTCCAGTTGCCAGGTTTCTCTTTGTCTCCTTCTTGGGTCTTCCTTTGATCCTGACGCACAGAGTCCTGGTCCCCCTCAGAGATATCTTCAACCGCATCCGCCCAACGCCCTTGGACCGGTTCCAATAGAACTTCCTTGTCCACATCCTCCGCCTGGGGGCCTGCTATCTCACCAGAGCCCCCACCTGTCGCGTCTGCTGATCTGCCCTCCGAAGCCCCACACCTAGGGTTTGTTGCCCCTAGACCTCCCGCTCCTCCTCCTTGCTGCTCCATCCGTCACAACTTGCTGCCTCCAAAATCTGCCATTTTTTTTTTTTTTAGGGCCAAAATTTTTGCGGCCGCTACAGTGCACGGGCTGCTACAGTGGCGGCTGCTACAGTTTGCAGGCTTCTACAATGTTGGCTGCTACAGTCCACGGGCTGCTATAGTGGCGGCTGCTACAGTTCCTAATTTGAATTCCTTTATAAATGTATTGATAAATATAACATGCCAAAAATACTTTTTGTAGCAATAGAACCATGTTCGCCTGGCACTGTGTGCTGCTCCTACAAAAACTTAGGGTTTCAGAGATGCGGAGAGAAGAGTTCGAGGGAAGAAATAAACTTCTTTAATATCACATTTATGATTTAGTAGATCTTATTTATGATTTCATTTTAATGTTAATATTAATTATTAACATTAGTCTTAAATATTTTAAGTATTAATAATGCTAACATTATTATTAATACCATACTTGACAAATAATTAACCAATCAAGTTCTATGCTTCGAAACACATGAATTAATGCATCCTAATGATAAAATAAGAGCTTAAGCAACACAAGGGCTCTTGCCAAAAGCTATCCTTGCCCGAACTAAGATGCAATCAACAATAAGGAAGGATATGCACAAATATTATTATTCTCTCAGTAGGAGTCAATGTGATAACTTCAAGGTTATCAACCACCTACAAAGGACCCCAAGCATAGGGGTAAGGGATATTTTACTTTTATAGCAACCTCCTTGCCCAATCATGCATTTAATCATACATACATGCATGCAAATGATTCTATATGATTTTTTTACCCCTATGGCTATCAGATTGAAAATCATCAATCATTTCTCATTTCTCATTTCTCTCAACTTCGATGGTTGTCCCATACCAATCCACCTGTGAAAGTACCTGGTCCTACAACCACAAGATTCATCAACAGTGCCATAATCTAAAAATAGCAGAATCCAACTTTAGAGAACAAAAAATACAACTATCAACTCATCTTGATAGAACAAAATAGGATCATGCATTAAATATCAACATATCAATACATCAATCAAACAACAAGGGAAGGTCCTACCAAAATGAGCCATTACAGTCAAGATGATTCTCTCCATTGTTGTCTCTTATGGATGGAAAGTTCATCAGATGGATGTGAAGAGTACCTTTCTACATGGGGAATTTTAAGAGTAAACATATATTCAATAACCACCTAGTTTTGAGCTAGATGGACCTACTCCATTGGTATGTTTTTTTACTATATCTTTGTATGGTCTTAAGCAAGCTCCTCATGCTTGGTATGAGAATATCCATTTCATTTTTCTTGGTTATGTATTTCAACGATGTGAGGATAAACATGATGTTTACATCAAACATCAGGATGAGGAAACTTTTATGATTATACTATATGTTGATGATTTTCTCATCACTTGCAGCTCCACTACTCTAATCCAAGTTACGAAATCATGACTTCATTCCAGCTTTGAGATGATATATTTGGAAATTTTGTACTATTTGTTGGGAATCCAAATTGATTAAATAGACTCTAACATTACTATTCCTTAGCCCAAGTATGCTTTGGATCTTATTCAATGATTTAGGATGGAGGACTATAAGCCTACTTAGACCCCATTTACCTCAAGTTTGAAACTTCAGATTGATTGCACCACACTTTTAGTTGATGCCACCCTATACTAGTCTCCTATGGGAGGACTTCTCTATCTCATTCACACTAGATGAGATATATCCTTTATTGTTAGTTATTGCTCCAAGTACATATAGTCACCCTAGGAGAGTCATTGAATAACAACAAATTAGATTCTTAAATACATCAAAGGGACCTACCAGACGAGCATCCACTATTATATTAGTTCCCCTTTGATTTTGATAGGTTTTTCAAATGTTGATTGGGTGGGTGATTTGGATGAGCAACATTCCACCATAGGCTTTATGTTCTACTTGGGATCTATGTTATGGTACTTAAGAATAGGTATAGGTAATATGATATTATATTGTTTAAGGGTATTATGGATAGTTGGCATGGGTCACACTTTTTTTTTTTTGGTATAAGGTAGAGGTGGTTATAAGGTCCACAAACCTTTTACAAAGTCAAAATGGGCTGGTTCTAGCATCAAGCCCATATAATCAAAATACAAAATGGATCTTTCTAAGACTCACATTAAGCCATACTTAGAGTCCACAGTCCTATACTTGTCGCTTGACTATTCAGGATAAAACAAAAACCAAACAACACCTAGCACTTACTAACACTAGGTTGTTGTCTTGTACACTTGTCACCTCCCGAGGCCCCGACAAATGGGATGCCTTTTCTCGCCTAATTCCAATCGTCGGATTACTCATCATCAGCCCCTCTAATCTCCCCGATGCTCTAACGGGTTTGATCTTAGCTCTTCTCTAGCAACCAACACCAATAGTTCTTGAGGGAAGTTATCCTTCCAAATTTGCATCTCCCCAACGAAGCGCAATATTTGCCATTAGATCTTCCGCCTTGGTTCCCTTCTCCGAAGGTGTGTTGGATTCGGGAATTAACCATATGAGATTTATGAATCTTTGCTTCTAGGATAAGCTCCAATATGGTCCAGCTGGGGTCTTTATCCTCCTTAATTGCCTTGATTATATTAAGCGAATCCCCTTCAAAGATAACTTCCTTATAACCCTCAAGTCTGGCAATTCTCATTGCCTGCATGCAGGCTCGGGCTTCTGCAAAATGATTTGTTTGAGTTCCCAAAGGCTCTGCAAAGGCAAGGACCACTTTTCCTTCCTCATTTCTCAAAACTCCTCCTGCTCCTGCGACCCCGGATTTCCTTTAGTTGCCCCGTCAAAATTAAACTTAACCCACTTTTGTGTGGGGGGTATCCACTTGACACCATCCCGTGGGTTGGTTGTAATGTCTAGGTCCGGAAGTTCCTCTCCCCCGGTTCCGCAAAATCCTCCTTTCCCTTAGAGACATGGTCTCATTTTTGAAGAAGAAAGTTTTCTAGTTTTCTTTCAAAGCTCGATTATTTTATTACCACATAACCCGGGATCTTTCTTACGTCCTTTAAATACTCTCTTATTTCTCTCATTCCATATCCCCTATAAAAATGGGGTAAGCCGAGCTTCCGAGCCAAGTCAAAAGCTTTGCCGGAAGGGGGAAGCCCATTGTATGCGAAGTCAGACATGCTATTTGGACAGACCCAATCTATATGAAATTTGGACAGGATCATTTGGAAAACTATACAAGAAAAATCACAAGTTAGAAATATATGACTTACAGATTCTATTGCTTTCTCACACAAGATACATCGATTGATGAATTGGAAACCTCTCCTTTGCAGATTATCTGTTGTCAGGATTTTATTTTGAACTTCCAACCAAAAGAAAAAAGCTATTTTTGGGGTTAAATTATTTAACCAAATAACAGAAGTCAGAGTCCAGCCATTGAATCCTGAGTGGATTAACTTATAGGCAGTTTTTACTGAATAGATCCCACTTGTAGTTTTGCCCCAAATCGCCTTGTCTCTTCCTCCCCCAAGAATGATCGGGAACACCCTTAAAGCATCATTGAGTTTGGTTAGGGCCACCTTCTCTTGCTCTGACAGATTATGAACTGTGATTTTCTTCCAAGAAGAAGTTTCCTGTGCTACAACAATAAAATCCCCTACTTTTCCTCCCATTTCCTTCGAAAGTTTATGTTGGAGGACCTGAAGGTCTAAGTTATCTTTCAGAGGGGCCTCTTCCAACCACGGGTCTTGCCAAAAGTCCACTTGTCTTCCATTACCAATTCTCCATCTGATGCCTTTCCTGACTACCTCCCGACATTCGAGCAAACAATTCCAAAAATAGGATCCTCTAGGGAGATTATCGACTTTCAGGAAGTCCTGATTATTTCTGATATATTTTTCCTTAAGAAGTTTTACCCATCCCAATTGATCATTATTGATAAATCTCCATACCTGTTTGCCAATCAGAGCTTGATTCATTTCTTTCATTCTCTTTAACCCCAGGCCCCCCTGATCCTTGCTTGCACAAACCTGATTCCATGCTACCAACGAAATTTTCTTTCTCTCCTCTGAACCTGACCACAAGAAGTTGCGTTGAATTAGCTCCAATGTAGCTCGGACCTTTGCAGGCATTCTAAATAGAGACATGCGATAAATTGGAATGCTCCGTAAAGTAGTTTGAACTAATAAGGCTTTTCTCGTAGAGCTGAGAAGGTCTGCCCTTCCACCCCTGCTAACTTTTTGGAGATCCTGTCAATGATCGAGTTCCACAAAGTAGCCTTCATTCTTCCTTTGAACATAGGCATTCCTAGATAAGTTGCTTGGTAGAAGCTCCTTTCCACGACCGAAGAGGTTAGCTATTCTTTCCTCCCTCCCACCGGGCGTGTTAAAGAAATAGATGCTACTCTTCTTATAGTTTATGTATTGTCCTGCTTCTGTCTCATACTTGGTTAGAATTCTCTTCAACTTCCTAGCTTGAGGCACCGAGGCTTTGGACACAATGATTGTATCATCCACAAACTATTGGTGAGACACTGGCTCTGCTATTGAGGCTGGTTTAAAACCTTCCAATTGACCATCTGCCATCGTTGTTGAAATGTTCCTACCCAATGCTTCCGCTAAAATAATAAACAAGTATGGAGACAAAGGATCTCCTTGTCGCAACCCCCTTTCACTCTTAAAGTAACCGGAGGGTGACCCATTCACCATGACAGAAAATCTTGTAGTAGAGATACAACTAAAAATCAACTTAATCCACTGGGGACAGAAACCAAACTTACCCAAAATCTTGGTGAGGAACCGCCATGAGACCCGATCGTAGGCTTTATTCATATCAAGCTTTAGTAACATACCCGCTTCCTTACTAGTCACCATTGAATGAATAACCTCATGAATTGTGATGATACCATCCAATATTTGTCGCCCTTTCACAAAGCCACCTTAGTTCATATCAATGATGAAAGGAAGGATAACCTTCGACCTATTGGCGATTGTTTTTGTGAGAATCTTCATCGAGTGTTAATAAAGCGATAGGGCGAAACTGGAAAATTCCATTGCTCCCACTAGTTTAGGGATGAGGACTAAAAAAGTAGCATTAACTCCTTCTAGGATTTCCATGTCCTTTTGAGCCTCAATTATAGCTTCCACTACATCATTGCCTAGGATATCCCAAAACTTCTGGAAGAAAGCTGCAGGGAAGCCATCCGGTCCTGGGGAGCTGTTACCATCCATGTCAAAAACAACCTTCTTGATTTCCTCCTTTGTGAAAGGACTAAGTAAGAATCCATTAAGATTATCAGTTACGAGGGGTGGAATGGCTGCCAACAGAGAGTCCTCTTCTTCAATAGTCGGATTTACATCTTCTAGCAACGATTTAAAGTACTCAACCGCTTCCCTCCTTATGTCTTCCATATCTTTGGTGTTAGACCCATCGGCCATCTTGATCTCCTTAATTTTGTTAGTACTCCCGTGGCGAAGAGTAGAGACATGGAAGAACTTTGTATTTTTGCCACCCTCCTTTAACCAATGCAATCTGGATTTCTGCCTCCAAAAGGTTTCTTCAAATCCTAGCATCATGTGGTATTCGGCTAACAACTCCCTCTCCTGGTTTCTCGGATCCTCTCGTAAGTCGCTTCGACTTCGACTTCTCCCGTAGTTCATTGATCTTGTCTTTTAGTTCTGCCTTTTTAACAAAAATATTGCCAAAGGAAGTTTTGTTCCACTCTCTAATGTTAGCCTTCACATTCCTTAGTTTACATGCCACTTGGGCCGATTTCGAACCATTATACTTTTTGTCCCACCATTGGGCAACCGAGATCCTTGAGATCCCGATGTTGGAACCACATAAGTTCGAATCGAAAGGGTCTGATGTATCTTTTCTTAGAGTCCTCCCCTGTTTCCCATAGAATTGGGTTGTGATCAGACCCGATTCTTGGGAGTGCCATTAATGAAGAGTCCCCAAACCTCTCCAGGCATTCTTGAGAAAGAAGAAACCTATCTAATATTATCTGAATTTGGTTTTCCTTCAATCTTTTGTTAGACCATGTATAGGAGAATCTACGCAGGTCCACATCCATCAACTCATGTTGCTCAACAAAATCTCTAAACTCGTAGATATCAGCAGTTATTCTTTGAGAGCCCCCCAATTTATCTACAAGATTAAGGTAGCAATTGAAATCCCCCGCCACAATCCAATGGTAGTTGGGGACCGTCTCCCTCAATTCGGATAGTCGACTCCAAAGAACCCTTCTCGGTCCCTGTCTAATCGGAGCATATACATTCATTAAGATCCACTCTTCTTGCGTGGTTTTATCCACACATAAGAGACAAATAAACCAACTAGACATCAGAATCACTCTACTATCAATCACATTTTTGTTCCACATAACCAGTAACCCTCCTGCTATTCCAGTGGCCTCTTGGCCTACTACTTCAACTTCTCGCCAAGTCCTATTCTTAAAAGGAATAACTCTACTCTCCTCCATTTTAGTTTCTTGCAGTAAAATCATATCCGATTTGTGTTCTTGTCTAAGAGCATACAAAGCTCTTATTTTTGCAGGATTACTCCCACAAATATTCCATGAAAGAATCTTAATTTATGGGCTTTGGATCCTCGAGCCTTCGCCCCAAAGAGCAATACTGCTTGAGTGCCATCAGCCACTCCTCGCTCTGCTTCTTTCTGCCTTAAGGCGGCATTGCTAGGTTTCCCTCTTCCTACCGAACCATATCCCCATACATCCGCTCTAGGTTGAAGTTCCTTGGGATTCACTTGGCTTCTAGTAACCATCTTGGGTAGGTCGGTCTTGGTCTTTGGGGTAACAATCGGCTTTCCGGGTTAACCGGTCTTTTTGACAGTGGAGATGATTCCGTGCTCTTAGCTTCTTGATTAGTAGATTCTTTTTTCCCTCGCTTTGGGGTTACACCGATCTTGGTGGTTCACCTCTTCCTCCCGAGTATCCTTGCTCGTATTATTAGTTTCCTACTCCTTCCTCTAATTTTTCTCCTCTAAATCCTTCTCTTGAGTCTCATCTACCTCAGATTCCACTTCTTGGTTGTCCATCTGATCTCCCTTCAAATGATTTAATGCATCAAAACTGTTCTCCACTAGGATGTTGATCTCCTTGGAATTTCTTCCCATAAATTCCTCTGCAGTACATGGGACCACTTCCACCGAGCCTCCATAGGCCTCCCGTATCACCCAATCAAACTTACTTGCCCCAGGGCATTGATCTATGGGGTTCTTTCCTTTGTGATTTGGCTCTGAGGCTTGCTGTATCATCTTAGGAGCAAGTTGAGCTTGAGGGTTCCCATCAAAGGGACCAGCTCCCCTATGAGAGGGTTTCGGGGCATAGGAATTTTTGGGAGGAGGGTTAAAACGTTGCCTCTTGCTTACAATAGGGCGAACAGGGTCTCTGATATTCGGATTTCGAGCTCCACGTCCTTGAGGCCCAGGTTGGGTAGGAATGGAGATCTGAGGGGGAGGGATATTATTCTGGGTTTGAGGATCAGTATTTTGGAGTGGGGGATGGTTCTTGGAAATGCAGTGGATACCCTGGTGCCCTACCTTCCCACAAACACTACACTTAAAAGACATATTTTCATATTCAAAGACCTGAGTATGAAGGCCAAACATAGACGACAAAATAATGGATTTAGGGAGCTCTTTACTCAGGTCCGCCAACACACACATGCGAGTAGACAAGAGTCTTGTTTTGCTCAAGGTTGCAGGATCAATAGCTATTAGTTCTCCAATCTCTGTAGCTATCCCAGGCAAGATTTGATCGTTCCAAAAAAGCAAAGGTAATCCCGGCATCTTAACCCAAATAGGAGCCAAATCCAGCACCTGAGTATGGGGGTTGAAATTGGGGGACCAACGCTTCAGATACAAGCCCCTTTTCCCAAAAAACCAAGGACCTCCTTGGAGAGTCCTTTCCATGTCCCGTTCACATTGAAATGTCACCAAAAGAAAACTCTTGGGTAAAGCATTAATCATCATACCGGCCCTTGGCTGCCATTTTTGGATGGCCCATCTCCTTATGACTTCCATTTCTGGCCTCACCCCCATAAATTTAGCCACCAGATATGTTCTGCCCTCCATAGCCACATTCTGAGCTAAGGAATCCGGGACGTGCAACCTACCATTGACAAATTTTAGATTAAAACAAGAGTCGGATAATTTTTGCTTACCGTGAAGAGCATTAAGATATGAAGGTCTCCAGTTGCCAGGTTTCTCTTTGTCTCCTTCTTGGGTCTTCCTTTGATCCTGACGCATAGAGTCCTGGTCCCCCTCAGAGAAATCTTCAACCGCATCCGCCCAACGCCCTTGGACCGGTTCCAATAGAACTTCTTTGTCCACATCCTCCGCCTGGGGGCCTGCTATCTCGCCAGAGCCCCCACTGCCGCATCTGCTGATCTGCCCTCTGAAGTCCCACACCTAGGGTTTGATGCCCCTAGACCTCTCGCTCCTCCTCCTTGCTGCTCCATCCGTAACAACTTGTTGCCTCCAAAATCTGCCATTTTTTTTTTTTAGGGCCAAAATTTTTGTGACCGCTACCATGCACGGACTGCTATAGTGGCGGTTGCTACAGTATGCAGGCTTCTACAGTGTCGGCTGCTACAGTGGCGAATTTGATGGGAGACTAAAGCATGGGTCACACTTTACCCAATATTGATTATATTATTATATTATATTATAATAATGAGTGGGATGAGGGTTTATAAGATAGGTATATAAAGAAAGGATATTATCATTGTAATCATCATGGAGATAATTCATATGGATTATTTACTTGTAATTGTATTTACCCACAAAGTGGCTTATGAGACTTTGACCTCTCTAGGTGGTGTTCTCATCTGGAAGATCTTACAGAGTTTTTCTTAAGGAGTATTATTGGTGCTGCCCTACCCTAAGAGTATTATCTATCTTTGTCTCATTGTGTAAATTGTTGGTATGGATAATTAATTGTGTATGAATGATTTGATGGTTCTACATATTGGGGAATGCTTTCTCTTAATGATAAGAAATTTTTATAACAATCTATATCATAGCGACAATTTTGGCAAAGTGGGGTTGTGTTTTGCAAAAATAGGGCAATTTTTTCATAAAATGTCTCATGTTGTGCGAGCTATATCATTTTTCTAACAATCATATTTATAATATTTCTACACCATCATGTAGATCATTTTAAGTACTACAAAAGTTATTGGTAATATGTTGAAATTTGATTAGTCTTAAAGGAGGAGGCCATTTGAATTTAGGTTATCAATATTTTTTAGTTGTGTGGAAATTCATTAAAAATAAAAAGATCACATCTCTCAATCCAAAAGTCCAATTCAGATGATTCTTGTACTGTTTTGTTTTAAATTTTAAGAGTTTAAAAATTATGAAGGATTCCGAGTAGTATTGAGGGAGGTACAACCCTATGAAATCAATTGTTTAGAATAAGGGTATTGTTAGGATATTTTTTTAGAAAATATCTCATTTTTTAGGAGTCATATCGTTGTGTAAAAATGTTTAATTTAGACGATTCTTGTGTCGTTTTGTTTAGAATTTGAAGTGCTTTAAAACAAGTGGTCATATGAAGGAATTTGAGCAGTATTAAGGGAGATATGACCCTATGAAATCAACCATATAGAACAAGGGCAGATTTTTCATATTGTGATTTTTTCCAAAAACAAAATTTATCTATGAGTTAGGATTTTTAAAAGAGGAAGCTTATTTTTGGTGGAGAAGTTTTGTTATGAAAAAGAATTATAATTACACTTGGGATGAAATGGAGCACACATTCTTGAGTAGATGAGAACCTATTCAATTTTAGTTACAAAGAAAAATATTTGTATGAAAGATCTCGAGAGAAAGGATAAAAAGATAGATGGTTTCATGGGTGTCATCAAAGATCTTGAAGAGAAACTACAAGGGATTCAAAATGAGATAAATGAAATACAAAGAGAGTGGGATTTTTTCAAGAAGCATAATGAAGACTATGAAAAAGAAATAATATTACTCAAGGAGGAGAAAGAGGAGAATGATAAGATAGTGAGAACAATGAAGTAGCCACATCTTTGGATTTACAAAAGTAGGAGAAATATCAATAGGATCATAATTCATCTAAAAATTCTAATTTACAAGTTCATGGGTGTATTCAAAAGGAAAAGGTTATTATTTCCATTAACCCTAGTAGTATATATAATATTATTAATAGTACTTTGGCTAAGAAGTTGCAAGTTCAAGCAACAAATATTAAGGTAATATATCTTGAGGGTGAGAAAGTTTATTTTTTGAATATTTGAAGATCACCATGGATAAATATATTTTACATTTATATCTTTATGCTATTACGATGGATGATGTGGATAATGTTCTTGGTTATCCTTTGCTGGATTCTATGGATATTGTTAACATTAATGTGCAAAATAAGTTTATGAAGTTATGGTATAGGAAAAAGAACATAACATTATAGAATATTTCTCAGATTAATAAGCAAGGATCTAAAGAGAAGAAAGAAGCAATTTTGGTTGGAAAACAAGGTAAGAAACCAATAGAAGAATCAAAAGTCAAATTTATAGTAGTATTAATAGTAGAGTCCATTGAAGAAGCAACAACAAAGTCCAAGAAATCTTTGTTAGGAGTGCGCAAAGACACACCAAAAGAAGGGAACAAGAGAGAAGAGCATGAGAAAGAATTTAAAATAAAGAAACAAAATGCTAAATAATGAAAGGAAATTGAATAACAGGTCAAGGTTGCAACATATTGCCACCCACACCACCCTAAGCACCAATCATCTTGGAGGTATGGCTTAAGGAAAATATTATTATGGATCTACATGGATTCAGAAAGACATCAAGTATGATAGTGTTTGGAAAAAAAGTTGTAATGGTTTTGGATTTTAGAGTGGTGTAGTAGCATCAAGGAATAATAGAATCAATCATTTAAAACATTACAGTAGAGCAACATAAACATGGAACCAATAGAATAGTTATGGGTACTCAAGTGGCACAATGGTAGCTTGACATCATCAAAGACCACCACCAATCAATATTTCACTAGGATGAATGAATGATCAATATTAGTACCAATTGCCATCATTTCTTAGAAGACCATATTATTTAGTTTCTTCTCATGTTTCAAGGATGAAACATCTATAAGGAAGGAATGTTATGGTACCTAGGAACATGTATAGGGTGATATGGCATTATATTGTATAAGGGTATTATGGATAGTTGGCATGGACCACACATAACCCAAGATTGATTATAATATTTTATAATAATGAGTGAGATGTAGGTTTATAAGATGGGTATATAAAGAAGGGATATTTTCATTGTAATCATTATGGAGATCATTCATATGGAGCATTATCTATAATTGTATTTTCTCACAAAGTGGTTTATGAGACTTTTCCCTCTATAAGTGACGCTCTCATCTTGTGGTTTGTGAGACTTTTCCCTCTCTAAATGATGCTCTCATATTAGGAGATCTTGTGGAGTTTTCCTTCCTTAAGGAGTATTATTGGTGTTACCTTACCCTAAGGATTTTTTATATCTATTGATAGGCTATGAATAGAGGTGGAGATCCAAAAATTGTGGATATGGAGCAAAGCTGGTTTTGCCTTGGTGCCTAGGTTTTTTTAAGTTTTGCAGGTATCCCCTTTGGGCAAAGTGTTGTGTGTAGGCTATGAAGCGACCTATGACTACCAATGAGGGCCATTTTGGGCACCCTCTTTGGTCCTCCTCCCCGAAGAGGTCATCTACATATATGGTTAAAGGGAAACAAGATATGGAGGACATTTTATTTAGAGACTCAACCCTTCATTCTATCTTCTCTGTAGTAGTCAAGAAGCTTGAACAATAATATTTCTAGGCAAGGGTTAATGGTTGCCTCCCTTAGGCAACCCTTCGTCCTAAACTGGTGATAGATCAAGTCTTAATGGCAAATAAAATTCTCTATAGAAGCAGCCATGACTTAATTTATAAGTTCATCAACATAAGATTATTTATAGGACTTATGTCCTCTTGGATCCAAAAAATTGGGAGCCCTTTGGTGTAATGTCCTACCCCTTTCGAAAGCAAATAAATTTGCCACCCAAAGAGCCAGGTTCTGATCTTGGGTTCCAAACTGAAAACTTGAATGTCTTGTTTGTTGATTGCTTTGATATCACGTGATTTATGCAAATATGAATTTTTTATACTTTTTGCAATAATACAAATTCTGGAAATAAAAATAGCAAGCAAACTAGAAATGCTTGTATCTTAAAAACTACTCCTCCAATGACTACGAAATTTAAGCACAAACTTCTTCTAATGATATTGAGCAAACCCAATGAAGGAAATTGTACAAGGATAAGTGTACCCGGAGATCTAAAGGCCTGATATAATTCTGGAAGTTAACACCAGCAACAATCACAAATGACATAGATCCCTTCCAAACTGCTGAAGTGTACGGCTGATAAGCTGATCAAAAACTATGAATAATTAGCAATACAAGCTTCTTCAAAACCCAAGCAATCTAATTCAAAATAGCCTCTAATGGTTTGGCCTCACTGGAAACATCTGCAATCTGAAGTAACTCTAAAAATGGCACCAAGTGCACCCCAAAACTCATCAACAAACTGCCACTTTGAAGCTCAAATCATTCCCCGTCACGAAAATGCCACAATCACTCCAAGGATATCTTGCAATCCCAAAAGTGATGTTCTTGCTGGAGGGTTTCGTCTCCAAACAAGCCAAATCTGCCCTTGCCTATGGTTTTTCGTCACAAACAAGCTGGATATCTTCCTGCAAACTCTGCTGCAAGCAAGCTCCTTTCTCCAAACATGAAATGTAATAACCAAAAGATGTCACAATAAACTCTTCAATGCCACTTTTATCCTTTCCCAAAGCTGGTTGATCCATTCACTTCTTGAATGTGAGATAATTTGTCTTTCCAAATGCTACGTTGCACCTTGAAGGCATTCTTTTTACCATAATATTTCACTTATTACTTTCCAAGGAGACCATACCACTTTTATGACATTAGAAATATGAAATTTATAAAATCCCCTTTAATTCAAGTGGTTACATGACCCCTTCTAAGATTAAATTAATGCCCAACATTAATATATTTAACTTTTATATTTAAATATAACATTATAAATCTTCGGGCATTAAAATTATTGCTCTCCCAACATCCAACCACCAAACAACTTACGAAAACGGATACCCATTAAGCCGAAGATGCCAGTCGTACTTTCCGTTTCTCGAGAATCCAACCCTAACTGACTTACTAAAAATAGTAAGTCTTTGAAAATACTGCCAAAAACGGTCCTGAAAGTCGACAACTGTGAATGCAGATCGTCCAACAATATCTCCATAACACCTAGTGGTTCCTAAACACTCGACATTGCCTACGGAACCTTATGAATAGGCAAGTCCATATTACGCTCTGTTAGCTGACTAGGATGGGGACATTACAGTCCTCCCTCCTCAAGATTGCTTGTCCTCAAGCAATCCAATCTCAGAACATGACAATCTCAAAAATAATTGCCATGCAATCCCTGGATCCCAAATGAACCGATGAGCTTCATATCTCCAACTGAGATAAATCCTGCACTGTTGACCCTCTGCAAGTGTCATCTCGTGTAGTCCTCTATCCAAAAGTGCAATCAGTCTCTGAAATAGTTCAACCAACTCACAAGTAAACTGCTCCCCACAATCCCGATCAAGCTTTGTCACCACACTGAAACCGAGCATATCCTCTAAGTCCCAAATCAACATCTTGTCAGAACTAACACGCTGACGCTGCGCCACTCTGATCAAAACCAGAAGCTCATAGTAACACAGCCGCACACACCTCATCTGTATTCCCGGAATGACAACACCCCAAACTAGACTGAAAAACCGGTGTGAGAGGACAAGTAAATCAAGGACGGTAAGTTGAGGAGATGCTGGAATCAACCCCCCAACAACTCCCAACAACCAAAGTAACCGATCCCTGACCAAAAAATCTCTCCAATATTTTTGTTGACATAATATTGGAGTTAATCGGTTGCTAATCCACAACCGAATAATAATGACCCATCTGGGAGTCTGAACTAACTCCCGCCACCAAATAGCCAACGGAAGTGGCATTAAGGCACGATCTCCACAGATCACTGACCTCCATGGGCACACATCTCCCGGATCCCATGGGCCAAAGAATATCCTAGCAGTCATGTCAACTACCAACTCGGTGAAACAACAACTAAACCACTGACAACTACCTGGATCCCAAATCCATATGTGGTCCCCTGCCATATCGCCCGAACCAAGGAAAAATCCAAGATCCAAGCACCGAAATATCATAACCGCATACAAGCAAAGAGTTTTTCAGCCATAACTCTGTCTCTGCACTACATCCATCATGCTGAACCAAACAATCATCCCAACAATGAATCACCTTACCCTCTAATGAAGAAGGCATCTCATACCCCAGTGAAGTATACAACCCGCTATAACCATCTTTCAACCCACCACTATGTGTCATCCAAAAAAAGGTCCACTCATCTACATGTGGGCTGAAATCAAAATGACTAGCATACCTCACTATACAATCCATATGAACCTCACCAACTGAACCCCTGTGAAGCTCCAAAGAATCCCCTAAAGTATGGATCGCATCATCATCCTCAGGATCGGAATCAGGTAATGTACCATCATCTACTGCACCAAATGAGGAAGTAGCATCCATTAAAGAAAGCATATCATCACTCTGCTTATGCTCATACTGATCGACTTGAGTGAATGCGAAATCATTATTACTAATCAATCCTTCCTCACGTCCAATCTCATGTATCCCCTCAATCAACTGCTTAACCACCATAGTATCCGAATTAGTCTCTGAATCATGTGAAGTGGATGCAACAGATGACTAACTTTTCACTGTGAGAAGGGAGTGATGAGCTAAACTCAACTCAAGACAAAGCTCATCAATCTCCTCATCTTTCCGAGTGAGCTCTCGGGAAAACTGCTCTGCAAACCGCATAACCCGATCCCTATCAGATAATAGCCTCAAGTAATCTGATTTGATTACCTCTAATGCTCGCTTGATGGCCTGCAAATTTGTAGCAGTAGCTCCAACTATCAACTGGTGTCGTCTCTCTCCAAGCTGGGCTGTCTGATAAAGGCATTCAACAAACTCATGTGTGCTATTCAAATGTGTCAATGTGTGGACAACTTGCTCATCTATAACCTGTATGTGATCCTGCAATGAATTGGAATCATCAACACAAAATAAACTCTCGGGTGTATCCTCCAATGCACAATGATCAATCTTAGGCCCTTTCACTGCACTGCACTCACCAACCTCATACTCTGAAGTGATGACAGAACTATGCTCATCCTTCGAATCACCAACTACATCAACAACTCGAATCCTCAACCACAAGATCAACGTGCTCATCAATCCCCCCCCCATATCCTTCAAACACACAAGATGAAGTGACCTCATCCTCATCAATTACTATTGCTGCTTTGTTTTCCCCATCAATACAAGAATCAACCCGAACCTCGGTTATGCATGAAACATTCTCTAAATTTTCAACCTCCTTGTTGTCCTCTTCGCTGTCCACAACAGTGCTTGGCTGCAATGAGTCGTTTCCCTTTGTCCCTGTTTTTATTCCAACTGCTAATGGAGGCTTCAACCACTTAGGATGATGTTCTATTATTGTTGTAAAAAACTCATTTTGTTCTTGAAATTTTTGCATCAGCTCTATCATGAGTTCCTGGATAGTAGCCATTACCAACACACTACTGCAACTTTGTAACCCTCAAGCTGGCAGGATAAGCTGAGCTCTGATACCATTGTAATGTCCTACCCCTTTCGAAAGCAAATAAATTTGCCACCCAAAGAGCCAGGTTCCGATCTTGGGTTCCAAACTGAAAACTTGAATGTCTTGTTTGTTGATTGCTTTGATATCACGTGATTTATGCAAATATGAATTTTTTATACTTTTTGCAATAATACAAATTCTGGAAATAAAAATAGCAGCAAACTAGAAATGCTTGTATCTTAAAAACTACTCCTCCAATGACTACGAAATTTAAGCACAAACTTCTTCTAATGATATTGAGCAAACCCAATGAAGGAAATTGTACAAGGATAAGTGTACCCGGAGATCTAAAGGCCTGATATAATTCTGGAAGTTAACACCAGCAACAATCACAAATGACATAGATCCCTTCCAAACTGCTGAAGTGTACGGCTGATAAGCTGATCAAAAACTATGAATAATTAGCAATACAAGCTTCTTCAAAACCCAAGCAATCTAATTCAAAATAGCCTCTAATGGTTTGGCCTCACTGGAAACATCTGCAATCTGAAGTAACTCTAAAAATGGCACCAAGTGCACCCCAAAACTCATCAACAAACTGCCACTTTGAAGCTCAAATCATTCCCCATCACGGAAATGCCACAATCACTCCAAGGATATCTTGCAATCCCAAAAGTGATGTTCCTGCTGGAGGGTTTCGTCTCCAAACAAGCCAAATCTGCCCTTGCCTGTGGTTTTTCGTCACAAACAAGCTGGATATCTTCCTGCAAACTCTGCTGCAAGCAAGCTCCTTTCTCCAAACATGAAATGTAATAACCAAAAGATGTCACAATCAACTCTCTCCAATGCCACTATTTATCATTTCCCAAAGTCTGGTTGACCCATTCACTTCTTGAATGTGGGATAATTTATCTTTCCAAATGCTACGTTGCCCTTTAAGGCATTCTTTTACTAAGCCATAAATTGCTTAATCATAATATCACTTATTACTTTCCAAGGAGACCATACCACTTTTATGACATTAGAAATATGAAATTTATAAAATCCCCTTTAATTCAAGTGGTTACATGACCCCTTCTAAGATTAAATTAATGCCCAACATTAATATATTTAACTTTTATATTTAAATATAACATTATAAATCTTCGGGCATTAAAATTATTGCTCTCCCAACATCCAACCACCAAACAACTTACGAAAACGGATACCCATTAAGCCGAAGATGCCAGTCGTACTTTCCGTTTCCCGAGAATCCAACCCTAACTGACTTACTAAAAATAGTAAGTCTTTGAAAATACTGCCAAAAACGGTCCTGAAAGCTGACAACTGTGAATGCAGATCGTCCAACAATATCTCCATAACACCTAGTGGTTCCTAAACACTCGACATTGCCTACGGAACCTTATGAATAGGCAAGTCCATATTACGCTCTGTTAGCTGACTAGGATGGGGACATTACATTTGGGACACCTCAATCTTTCTCATTAGCAATGGCTATTATATAGTGAGTTTTTCTTCTCAAGCAGATAGACCTCTTTAAGGCTCACCTAAACTTTTAGGTGACTCTTGCTAATATCTAGGAGATCTAGAAATGAATAAAGTTCAATAATATCTCCACTTAGCTAGGTTGTTCGCTAGGCCCGAGTTTTATTTGGTGGCACATTTGGCTAGAAAATAATTTTAGAATTTTTAGAGAGGAGTTCAATCTAGTGGAGTTGGTTTGTCATAAAATTGTTACCAAGGTTTCTGAAACTGTTAGAGCTCACCTTAGGGACCAAAAAAACCAGGAGAATGAGTTGACTCCCAAGTCACAAAAGTTGGGATCATGGCAGCCCCCTTCCTTGGGTTGGGAAAAGATCAATTCTGATGGTGCAATTAAGGATAACTCGGGGGCTACAAGCATTGGGTTTTTCATAAGAGATTTCAATGGGAAGATCCTTCATTAGGAGATGGAGGGTCTTGGAAGGGCTACTAACAATGAAGCTTAAGAGTTGGTAAGGTTCTCTCAATTCTTGGGAGAATGGGGTTAGAAAGATCATAGTTGAATCTGACTCACAAATTATGGTGGGGATTTTGTGTTGGAAATATGAGCAAGTTTTGTTGTCATTAATGTCAAGAGGTTGATATCCAAGTTTCATTATCATTAATGTCATCAGGTGGTTTTAACACAAGGTAAGGAAGAGGTTTAAAGGAATAGGATATAATATTTATTTTAATATTATATGCCTAAAATGGCCTAAAAGGTTGAAGACACAAAGAAGGAGAAGCAAGTTTAAAAGGAAGTCCTAAGGAGGGCAAAGCAGTTTTGAAAGACAAAAATAATATTATAATATTTAATATTATAATATTCCAAGTTACAGGTTAAGTTGAAGAAAAATGAAGGCCAAGGAGTTATCAAATTATAAGTTCTCAAAAAGACCTAGTGGCAGATTTTGAAGATTATAATTTAATTTATTTAAATTTAAATATTTTAACCATAGGTTGAATTTTAAATTTAAATAATAAATTAAGGTGCCAAAAATTAAATATTAAATTCAAAATTATTTCGAATTCCCAAATCCGTCGACATGTTGAGCACACTGCAAATAATATAAAAAGGGTAAAGTTTTGTTTTAAAAAATCATCCATGCGATTAATGCCTAAGAGGTCTAAGTGATTTATGCACCAAGGAAGAAGAGATATTTGCATGTGTTTAAAATTTTATTGGGTAGAAAGAAGGGACAAATCAAAGTGGAGTGCCAAAATTATCTTGAAGCACTTGGTAGCATAGGTGGCAGCCAAGGGCTGTGTTAAGGTGTTTGTGGAACGTGAAATCACAGGTTTGATTCACGCGATCACTTTTTGCTGAAGGAAAGTGTTTCATTTTGAGCTGAAGGGAAAGAGACAAGGTTTAAAACCAACGAGGTGTGACTTTTATTTTCGTGAGGGCACATAGCCCAAGTGGTGGATGTGCTTGGTGCTAAGGTGTTTGGAAAGGCAAGGTGGGGTGTTTGAATCTCGTCGAAAGCAATTTTTGTTGGGCAACATTAAAACAAGGTATGCGCTTTATAATTTAATTTTTTCAAAGGTTTTGATGTGCGAAAGTTGCATTAAGGATTGGCATGAATTTTCAAAGGAGGTTTGAGATTTTATTGAGAGGGAGATATAAGTTTTATAAAATTAAAATATTCTATTTTGATTTTGATGGTTAAAATTTAGTAGGAGTAATAAGGTATGCAAAGGACATTATATTTTGTATTTTGGAAAAAAGCTTTATTGTATTAATTATTTTGAGAGGAGAAGGAAACTATTGTGGAAGTGAGTTGGTTAAATATTTACTGATTATTTTTGAAGTTTGAAGATTATAAGGTGTACTTGAGATTTAATACTTTTGTATGGTGAAATAATTTTGAGGGAAGATTTTGAGAAAGTTTTTTTTATCTAACCTATGAGATTGGCAAAGAGGTTGATTGTGATTGAGATAGGTTTTTGAGGTCAAATCTCCATCAAACAAAAGGTATGGGTATATCATCCTTGTGAGTGAAATATTGTTGAATGTTGTGGAATGCAAGTTGGAGTGAAAAGGATTGTTGAAAATATTGAGTGACTTTTCATATGCATGATTGGTAAATGTTTATGAGATCATTTGTTGTGTGAAGTTGAGAACTATCTTGAGCTAGGGTTTGTAAAAGAACATGAGTATCATTGTTATGTGAATTTGGAATCATCTTGTGTCAAGGTTTGAGTTTCATAGTGAGAGTTGTTGGAAGCATTATGAAACACTTGTTTAGGTCTTGTAAGCAAGCTTTGTTTCATTGAGTGATTGGTTGAGTGAATTTGATGAGCATTATTGATTGAAAGCATTGGAGTGATAGTTCAAGTTCTGTGAAACAAATTATTCTTTATTCTAAATTGATTTGAAGGAAAGTTTGAAAGTGATTGAGTGTTTTGTGAGTATAAAACATATTGAGTCTCTAACCATTCTCTATATGTTTATGTAAGTTAAACAATATTCTGAGTGAAATTTGTTTGTGTGATAAAAGAGGTTTTTTGAAAGAGATTGAGTTGATTTGTATGCAAGTTTGCATTTGATTTGAACAAGCTTTTGTGAAAGCTAGTGGATAGATTTGAGTAAGTCCAAGAGGGGACTTAAGGACAAATTTGTGTAAGATTTTGTGGAAGCTTACAATCAGATTTGAGGTAAGTCTTGGTGAAGACTGGTTGGATAGTTTTAGAACAAGTCTTAGTGGAGACTTGTTGAGTAGAGTTGTTAGAGCAGAGATAGATTTGTTGAGCAGAGTTGACAGAGCATATTTATGAGCATTGTTGATAGAGCAAAGGACGATGTTTAGTATAGATCTGAGACATATATTGAAATAGAGTTTTGAGTAGGCTTTGGAGGTGACACTGCAGAGGATAATAGTCTCTAGTGGATAGAGATCCATTAGCCAGGGCAGTGAAGACAAAGATCTTCTGAGTGAGGACAAAGGTCTTCAGTGGAAAGATATCCATAAGCTAGTGTAGTAGAGGTAGTAGTATTCTAGCAGATCACCAGCTAGAGCAAAGGGGATTGGTGTCTCCTATGGATAGGTATCCATGAACTTGATTAGGGGATTGGTGTCTCCTTTGGACAAAGATCCATAAATATTGTAATAGGGAAGGATTACCAAGAAATTTGTTGAGAAAATTTAAGTGAAATATTTTCTCCGTGGAGTAGCCCACATTGGGTAAACCACATTAAATCATGTATTTCATGTGTGTGATGCTTTGTGTAATGTTTACTGCTTTGATATTGATGATGTTATCATATGGATTGAAAAACAAAAAGTTTTATCTTATACTGTTCACCCCCCCTCTCAGTATAAGCTCATGTTCTTCATTCTGGATGTTATTAGATTGTTTAGACTAAAGACCTGGAGGATAAGGAACATTGTAAGCCAAATTAATTCCATATGGGAACAGTTCGAGGATGTCATTTTGATCTATGTTGATAGATAAAATAATACAGTAGCTAACTTTTTGGTTAAACATGGTAGTGAAATTTTGATTGGATGTATGTTGAATTCTAATTAGGATAGGAACACTTCTGAATGGTTGGAAGTGAATCAAACGGGTCTTTGTTTGGCCAAAAAAGACTTATGTAGGGATGAGGACATGTCTAGAGTCCATTGAGCCTTGTGGGTCAATGGAGGATGAAGAGTTATTGGTTGGGTTTTTGCTACCTATTGTAGCACTCTTTGGCCCCTTTTGGGACAACATTGATAGTGTTTGCAGGACTATCAAGCCTGCTAGGTTACTTAGGATCGACATAAAGCAGGAGTGGGATCAGGCTAAGAGTCTCTACTCTTTAGATGGTACTAAGTTTTTTTATTATTTTTGGAGATGCTAATCCAAGTTTTATTTAGATTTTAGGGCTTGCCAAAAGTAGCTGACCTATGAATGTAATTTGGTATTTGCCCTGTGAATAAAGTTTTTAACCTTAAAAAATGGTATTTTATATCCCTATCTCGTTGTGTGAATTATTATTGTAGATGAATCATTTGATATTTCTCCATATTGGGGAATTATTTTTGTTAATGAGAATAAAGTTTTATAAAAATCTAGCCAAGATTCATGGTGTTATAGATGTCAATCCGCCATTTCTCAGTCTTCCATAGAGGCTGAATATTGTGTTTCCAATGAGGCATAACATCTCAGGTGGATGCTAATGATTTTGGAAATTGATATTCCTCAAAGCTTTCATATTGCTCTTCATTGTGATAATTAGAGTACCATTTAGTTTATCTGTAATCTTATGTTTCATTAATGGACAAATCACATTGAGATACAAATGCATTTTATGAGATGGTTTCATGCTCATGGGATGTTAAATCCAATCTTCATGCCTTCATCAGAGTAAGCAATAGTCATCTTGACCAAGATCATGCCCAAGGTCACTTTTGTGTGCATGCAAGAGCTTATTGGAGTTGGAGAGTATCCTTTAAGGGGGGATCCAACATAAGGGTATCTCTTTGTGTCCGCCATTCAACTTAAGGGATGATGCTATATTATGTGGTGGTTAGCCTTCTCTTGAGGTCACAATCGACTATTTACAATTGTATTTGTTATGTTTACCCTTTGGGCCTATGTAAACATTATAAAAGGTATTTTTATAATTTTTATATTATTTTATTCCTAGGGGTCAGTCTCACAAACTTGACCTATAGCATCATGTACTTGGGTATAAATACCCCTTCTCACCAATCACTTAGTTATTGTTTGGAGTGTAATTTCATTTTTTTTAATTAAGATCATTTAGTGTCCACAAACACCCCATTATATGATGTGTTCTTTTTATACTATGTATATATTTTGCTAAGCAATACTGGGTAATGTTTTATTCCATTTTTTTAAGGAAACTACTATGAAATTTAACATAAATGGGAGATTAAATTAGTAAAGTAATCTTTTTTTCCATGATTTTGGTTTGTGCAGATGTCATCTTGGAAGAATAATGGTTCTCTCAACTTGGTGATGTTAATATTAGTCTATAATAATTATATGTCAGATGGATGGAAAATGGAAGGATCATTTGTCTCCAAGGAATCCAACCTCCTCTCTCTAAGGTGGTTACTTCCCACAACATGGAAAAGATAATTTGCTAGTGGATTCTTTTCTCAAGTAAATTGCATGTATGTTCAATATTTAAATCCACTTTTTCTAGCTCTTTCTTTAGACTTGTAGAATAATGTGGATAACTATGTGGAGGTCTTTGGTGAGCCCATGGGTCTTCCTCCCAAGTACATACATGATCATGCCATCCACTTTATTCTAGGAAGTCAACCTCTTATTGTGTGTCCTTATTGCTATCCCCAACTCCAAAAGTCTAAAATCGAGAACTTGGTTTAGGAAATATTAGAGCAAGAAATCATCTATCCAAGCATCAGTCCTTATTTCTCTTCGATGGTAATGGTATGATTCAAGGATAATTTTTGGTGCATGTGTCCTAATTTTGACCTATCAATAAGATCATCATCAGAGATAAGTTTCTTATCCATATTATAGATGATTTGTTGGATGAATTGTATGGTACTAAATATTTTACAAATTTGGAATTTCATTTTGGATTCTATAAAATTAAAGTTAGAGAAGAGGATATCTCTAAGACTGCTTTCCATAAATATGAGGGTCATTGCAAGTTCCTAGTCATGCCTTTTGGTTTCACTAATACTCATTTCAATTTTCAAAGTCTCGTGAATTATTTCTTTCATCCTTTTTTTGTAAGTGTATCATATTTTCTTTAATGATATCTCAATTTATAGCAAGTCCTAGGAAGATCATCTAGTTCATGTAGACAAAGTTCTTCACTTATTACAAAAGGAAAAAAATCTTTGTCAAAAGGTCCAAATGTTCATTTGGGGTCCATGAGGTAGAATACTTACGACATATAGTATCGTAGGAAGGAGTCAGTGGTGATCTAACAATATCAAATCCATGCAAGCTTAGACCTTGCACAAATACCTTAAATAACTCCATAGATTTTTAGGTCCCATAGGCTACTACAATGTTTTTCACAACTATGACAAGATTGATACTCATCTCACTATTCTCACTAATAAGATTGCTCCTGTTTGGTTTGAAGCAACTTCCTAGGTCTTTTAATCCCTAAAGGAGGCTATGTGTATCATTTTTATGGCCACCCCTAATCTCAATAAACCCTCATCATTGAGTGTGATGCTTCAAACATAGGTAATAGAGTTATTATGATGTAGGATGGACACTCATTGGCCTTTGAAAGTAAGAAGTTGTATAGCAAGAATATATGACAATATCATGAGAAGAAAATGTTAGCTATTCTACATGTCGTAGAGAAATTATGACCTAATTTATTTGGTGTCACTTCATCATCAAGATTGACCATAACAACCTTAAGTATTTCTTAAAATATCATCTCTCGTATCCAAAATAGAATAAATGTTTTACGAAGCTCTTGGGATATTATTTTATCATTGAATACAATAAATGAAAGGAAAATTTGGTAGTTGATGATTTATCTTGCAAACATAAAGATGTTGTTGTTGTTAGTTCCATCTCTAAGCCTCTTCCACAATGGCTTTCTCAACTTCAAGAGGATTTGTTTTCTAATCCAAAGACCACTTGGATCATTTACGAAGTGGAGGTGAGCTCATCATTGTCTTCTTGTTTCTAATATGTTGATGGGTTCTCCATAAGAAGGATTGCATTTATATTTTTCAATCCTCAGCTATTAAGACTAGTGTCTTCCAAGAATTGCATGTATCTGCTTTGGATGGACATTCTAGATTCTTGAAAATATATTAGCAAGTAAAGTAATATTTTTCTTGGAAAGGATTAAAAGTAAATGTTAAGACCTTTGTGGTCAAATGCGAGGTGTATCAACTTCATAATGGGGAAACCTTTAAATTCTTTTGGATTATTGCAACCTTACCGTATTCCTAACCACCAATGGGAGTACATACCTATGGATTTTAAGGCCTTCCCAAATATGAGGAGGAAATGGTGATCCTTATGGTAGTGGATGTCCTTTATAGGTACACTAATTTCTACACACTATAACAACCCTGTTCAACAAGCAATGTGGTCGAGCTATTATTGGAATCTCTTTTTAAAATTGCATGGTATGTCCAAGTCCATTATTAGTGAACGTCACCCTATCTTCACCAATAATTTTTGAGAGGAATTATTTTGTCTTAGTGGTACTCAGTTGAATATATTCTCTTATTATCACTCTCAATTAGATGGCCAAACAAATATTATAAATAAATATTTGAGTACTTACCTTTTTTGTTTTTATCAAGACAAACAATATTATTGGGTTGATTAGCTCTTGTTAGTTGAATGGTGGTACAATACTTCTTACCATTCTTCCCTCACTATGTTCCCATTTCAAATGTTGTATGGTCAAACACCTCCATCAGTGGTAGACTATGTTCTAGGATCCTCCAAGATGGCCCAAATAGATAATTTACTGTAGCAACACTCGATTATGCTTCAACTTCTTATTGATAATTTGATCCAGATCCCAAACTACATGAATAAGTAGTAAGATTTGCACTATTATGAACAATAATTTATCTTGGGGATATAATCTTTTTATGTCTTCATCCTTAATAGCAATTATCCTTGAAGACCCAGTCTAGTCAAAATTTGGCTCCTCGATTCCATGGGCCCTACAAGGTGGTTTGTTGCATTGGTGAAGTGGCATATTAGTTGGAGCTTCCACTGTCTTCCCACATCCATCATATCTTTCATGTTTCTTGTATCAAATAGGTTATTGGCAAGAAGGTGTAGTCCCATGGAGCTTCTAGTACTCAATGAAGAAGGTCTATTTGCTCTCTATCATGGAGTGTTATAGTCCAAAGTTCATATTCTACAATCTTTCTAGATTTGGAGTTCCTCATAAAGTGGTAGGATCTTCTAGAAGAAGATGTTATATGGAAGCCTGAGAGTATAGTCTTTTCTACTTTGAGGACAATGATTTATAAGGAGGGGATCTATGTGAAAAATCTAATGTAGCCATATTAGCTACCTTTATTTTTATTAGCTCAGGTCCTAGGTTAAGTAGTCAACCCTTGAGCATTAGGGTTAGGGTTAATATCTATTTAATCTATAAATAGAATGAGTTACATTATAGTTGGAATCATCTTTCATATATAAATCTTAGCTATTTCTATTATGCATATGAGACCTTTCCCTCTTCAAGTGGCTAAGATACTTTGTTATCTCTAAGTGGCTAAGGATTTGAATTGATTTGAATCTAAAATCAAATTACTTGCAATTTTAATTTTTTGGCATTGGATATGAATTTATTGTAATCAATGAATGTTGTTTACTTTACAATATTGAATTGATACTGCAATTACTATATTTCGTGAATTTTTTCATTACAAGTTGTATTTGGATCATATGCATTTATGAATTTAATTTTCACATTTTTCCTTTCTTAGAAGACCATCATCTTAATTACATTTTGCTTTTACCAATCACCCATTTGATTTGGAACCCTAGTAAAGGGGTCTTGGAGTCAAGGTAAACTTTATAATTCCATCTAAATTGATTTATTCAGAATCATCAACAATAGTAGGAGTTGCAATGAAGAGAAATAATACCTCAATAAAAAAAAATCTACAAAAGCAGTAATTGCAGAATCAAAGGAAAAACAGAGAAGAAGAACACATTACACAAGAATTTATCCTGGAAAATCCTTTCGAAAAAAATCCCAACAAGAATATCTCCTTATTGTATAAACTTGACCATCTCTAATATAGTAATATCCTTTCACTCGTTTTTCGCTTGTGATTACATTTATTGCAAATTCATTACCAAATCCTCATGCAAATGTTGCTTTATATACCAACAACACAAGAATGGGTTTTGCAATACCATGGGCACAAAACCATGGGCTGACATTACATTAACCCAAAACCCCCCCAAAAAAATTCCCTATGGGCTAACACCCCCCGGACCCTAGCAAGAAAATGTTTACAAAGTGTAAAGTCCTTTCAGAGTTAAACCCCTCCTAAATAACATGGAAAATATTCAACATAATTCCAACATTCTCCCAGTTGTTGAATACTTTCCATAGGGGCTAATAACTACCATTGTCAAATGTCAAGGGTAACCATACCCATAGATATTCTACGCTAAGAATTTTTTTGAGTAGGTACAACCTTTGTTAACGAATCAACATTATTCTTCTCCGTATCAACTTTCTCCAATATCACCCGATTTTCTTCAACCATCTCTCTCACAAAATGGTACTTGATATCAATATGTTTTTATCGATCATGAAAACCAAGATTGTTTACCAAAAATATTGCACTTTGATTATCACTATCAATTCTCACAACCTTCTACTTAATACCAACTGTTGAACATAGCCTTTGTATCCACACTACTTCTTTACAGGTATGAGTTGCTGCAATGTACTCTACTTTTGTACTGGGTAAAACAACAATTGATTGCTTTCTATTCATCCAACTTACTATTAAACAATGAACTAACTTTGTATTATTGCAGGAATGTTTAAATAATGGTTACAATGCCGGGAATAGCACACCGGCGTAAACTGAACTGTTACAGGAGTTGTAACAGTGAGCTAAATAATGAAATAGAGACAAAATATGTTAAGTACGCTAACATCCCCCTTTATTACATTATTTTGGTAATGTAATAACTAATAGCTATACTAACATCCCCTTACATCATTTTGCAATACAAAGTGAGCCGCGAAACAATTCAAATTTGACACGTCCAAGTGCCTTAGTGAAAATGTCTGCAACTTTAGCATCGGTGGGAATGTGTTGAAGCCGAATTCGGTGCTTTGGAACTTCATCTCGAATGAAATGACATTGTGTGTCAATGTGCTTTGTTCTTTCATGATGGACTGGATTCTTGACGAGGTTCAGAACACCCTGATTGTCGCAAAACAAGTGTATTGGAGATTTTGATGGATGGCCCATACTTGTTAGAATGCGATGCAACCATATCACTTCGCACACAGCTTCACGTGCGATGCGATACTCTGCCTCTATTGATGAGATAGCAACCACCTGTTGCTTCTTGTTGTGCCAAGAGACAGGATCGGATCCCAGATGAAAAATGTATCCAAAAGTTGACTTGCGATCATCAAATGATCTGGCATAGTCGAAGTCCGTGTGTCCTTGCAAGAAGAATTTGTTGTTCCTCTTGTATTCTAGGCCATATTCCATAGTACCACGGATATAGTGAAGAACACGTTTTGCTGCTTTCCAATGAGTGGTCTTAGGCTCCTGCATGAACCTCGAAAGATAGTTGACAACAAATACGAGATCCGGCCTAGTATTGGTCGGATATATGAGACTCCCAATCAATCGTCGATAGAGAGTACCATCTACCCGAGGTGAATCATCATATCACGATAACCGAAGTCCATTCTCCATCGGAGTTGCCATTGGCTTGCAATCGATCATGCGATATTTTTCCAGACAATGTCTTGGCATATTTTTTCTGAGACACTTTGATGGAGTGCTCCTTCTGGCTGAATTCCAGACTAAGACAGTAATGGAGAAGTCCAAGATCTATCATCTCAAAAGATTTGCACAAGTTTCTTTTGACAAGTAGAGATCATAGTTTTTGAACTCCCCGTAATGAGCGAGATCATCCACATAGAGTACAAGCAACACTATCTCCGAACCCTGTTTCTTGAAATAGAGGTTTGCATCTGACGGACATCTCTTAAATCCATGCTGCATAAGGTGATTGTCCATTTTTATATACCAAGCTCGAGGAGCTTGTTTCAAACCATATAAGGATTTGACCAATTTGCAAACCTTCTGCTCTTGGCCTTCCACTTCAAATCCTTCAAGCAGAGTCATGTAGACTTCTTCTTGGATATCACCATTTAGAAAGGCACTTTTGAGATCCATCTCAGTGAACTTTCCACCCATATTGTGCTGCCATAGCACACATAACCCAAATTGTGGTCATCCGAGCAGTAGGTGCAAAATTTTCCTCGTAGTCAATGCCTTCCTTTTGAGCATAGCCCTTTGCAACAAGACGGGCCTTATGCTTATCAATTGTTCCATCTGGCTTGTACTTGACTTTATATACCCATTTGCAGCCAATGGGTTTCTTTCCATGTTGCAAATCAACAAGCTTCCAAGTTTTATTTTTCATCAAAGACTCATACTTTGTATCCATAGCGGCCTTCCACTGAGGCTCACTAAGAGCATCTTGCACTGATGCAGGTTCAAGATCATCTATGGTAGACATGAACGCCTTGTCATCATCAATATCCATATCCTCTACTTTTGTACTTGGAGTTACATAAAGTTCCTCAAAAGATTGACAAAGATCATCAACCTCACCAATTTCTTTGGCTTCTTTTTCCTTTTGAGCCATACTGCGTGTACGAGGTCTATCCAAGTTCAAATTGGGAGGAGTGGATAAATTTGCGTCTTTGATTGTATTTGTACACCATTTTGGATTCTTCTTCGATGGTGTTGAAGAAGATGTAGAAGGACCTCCTGTCTGTGTTGACGAAGGAATCTTCTCTTCCTTAGATTCCACAAGATCTAGGTGTACTTTAGATGTGTTCTGTGATGTGAAAGCTTCATCAAAGACAACATCTCTGCTGACATGAATTTTCTTGGTCAAAGGATCTATCAACCGATATCCTTTAGAGTGCTCATCATAACCAAGAAAAATACATCTCAGTGTTTTCTCATCTAGCTTCTTCCTTTTCTCTTTCGGTATGTGCATGAAAGCGTGACATTCGAAAATACGTAGATGAGATATGGAGGGTTTTCGACCACTCCATGCTTCCTGTGGAGTCATTCCTTTTAGGGCCTTTGTGGGTGCCCTATTCAACAGATATACTATAGTGGTGACAGCTTTTGCCCAATATTGTTGCCCAAGAGTAGCTCCTGTGAGCATACAACGAACCATTTCCATGATAGAACGGTTTCTTCTCTCAGCAACTCCATTTTGCTGAGGAGTATAGGCAGTTGTTAACTGTCTCTTGATTCCATGCTTATCTAAGAATGCAAAAAATTCATTAGAGGTAAACTCCCCCCCTCGATTTGAGCAGAGGGTTTTAATAGAAGCTCCTGACTCCTCAACAGATTTCTTGAACTACTAGAAGAATGTGAAAGCTTCAGATTTTAGTTGGAGAAAGAAAACCCACATCTTTCGTGAGTAGTCATCTACGAATAACTGAAAGTACCTCTTCCCTCCACAACTGTTGGGTGTGAAAGGACCGCACAGATCGATGTGAATTAACTCCAGAGGTTTTCGTGCTCTTGTTGAGCTCTTCTCAAATGGTACTCTATGTTGCTTTCCTGCCAAGCAGTCAGAGCACACTGGCAATGTGGCAGAAAGGGAAGGAAGACCCTTTACCATCTCATACTTACTGAGCTCAAGTAAGTAGCCAGAACTAAGATGCCCATATCTCTTGTGCCATAGGGAAGTTGCCTCCTTGGTATAGACAAATCATGGCAACATGTGGAGTAGAGATAGCATCTAGGGCAAATAAGTCGTGCTTATATGAAGCTGTTGCAATCTGCTTACCCTTCCTGGTAATAGTACAACACTTCTTGCCATTCTCAACACGAAAGTTGACAACCATATTTCTATCCAGGATTTGTGTGACTGACAACAAATTGTTAGCCAATCCCAAAACATAGAGGACTTTGTCAATCTGACACTTGCCATCAGGAAGAGTGACTGACACTGTACCCTCTCCCTGAACCCTGTAGATTTTATCATCAGCAATGGTGACAGGTTTGCCCTCTTTGGCCACAAATGATTCAAACCACGATCTGTCGCCAGTCATATGTTTGCTAGCTCCGGAATCGACATACCAAACGGGATCCCTCTCGTGTGGAATCTGTGGTAGTCATGAGCACCTTAGTGTGCCCATTCGGAATCTCGAGTCGATTCTTCAACAACAACATTCACCCGGGGTTGCTTATTTTTATTTTGTGGTTTGTTTTTGGCCTTTCCGCTTGTTCTTATGCCAACACCTGTTGGTGTCATGGTTGTCTTTCTCACAGATCTTGCACCACCTCTTCTTCTGTTGAGGTTGTTTTCTTTTTCCTTTCGTATCCTGTTGAGAATTTCCTCCTTTCTGAAAGTTGCCTCCTTTTTGCCCATTACCTTTCTTCCTAGAACCCCGTCTATTGGTGTATAGGGTCTGTATTGGAAGAATCATCCTTGTGAAGTTGGCGTGCCTCCGATTGTTGAAGCAGATTGACAAACTCGATGTAGGTAATTTGTCGTTGAGACAGCTGGATGGAGGTGATCAACATATCAAATGAAGAAGGCAAAGCTCTCATCACAAGTGAAATGAGAAGCTTTTCCTCCACAGAATCTCCCAAAGAATTCAATTTCTCTTTCAATTCAGACACTCTGCACATAAAGAGTTCAACTGTTTCACCCTGTCTCAAACTCAGGTTATGAAGTTGTTGTTGAAGATGAAGAATGGTTGAATCATTCTTTCCCTCATAGATGGTTCTAAGGGCATCCCATGCCTCTTTACCACTTACTTTGTCAGCTATATGAGGTTGCACTTCATCTGAAATAACAAACAAAATGAGCACCTTTGCTCGATTGTCTTTCTTGTCAAAAGCTATCTGATCTGCGGAAGGACCTATGGATCCTGTTGTTGGTGAAGGCCTAGGTGTTGCTCTAGTAACAATATCTCATAAATCTTCCATTTTGAGAATTGCCTTCATCTTATGTTTCCATGGTGTATAATTTGGACCTTTCAATAACTGATGAGGATCAGTCATCAACTTTGCAACAACGGCCATAGTGAAGGTTCCTTATATCACCAATTGGTCCCCCTTTCGATATACCTTTTGCTAGGCCATTATACCATACAAAATACCCGCCCTTACGTGAGGGAAACTATAGGTATTTAGAAAGATCAACAAAAATCACCCGCCCTTATGTGAGGGAGACTATAGGTGAGTTTTAGAGATCATACGATACGTGGAACATAAGCGATACTGAAAGGGAATCACCTTGTTGATGGCACCTACCATAGAAGATTTTTCTCATGCGTGGGGCGTAACTTCCCCTAAACACTATGAAGAATACTTCGTTAGGATTTACGCCTAAACACAAGTGCGATAAAGGGTAGTGGATGGAGTAAAAAAATGCAAAAATGGCTAACTTATCTCTCCCCGAAGATTTATAGAGAACAAGCTCAGACGTCATTGTAGCAGCTATATTAGGTGGCGGATATACGGTAGGCCAAATCACGACAGCTTTACCCTGTAAGTGCTGGCCAGAGGTATCACAAATACCGAACGCTGCAGTGCAATAAATTGCACGGATGGGTTTTAATTATTTCGGGGACTTAGGGAGTGTTTTGATTTTAATTTTAATGAAGTAGTGCATAGAAATGAAAATGCATCATACATAAAAAAAATGCCCACAGAATGAAACCCTAAGGTGTCGGACACAGCCAAAAATGCACCTTTTACGATTCGCCAAATTACTATTTTTCAGAAAATTACTCACATTTCCCCTTTGATTTTTTGAAAAAAATATCCCCCCTTAAAAAATTCTTTTTAACAAAGCATTTTAATAATTATTATGTATTTAAAGTTAAAATAAATAATTTTAATTTATATAGTTTTAAAACCTTATGAAAAAATAAATTAAAATTAAATTTTAATTTATAAAGTTTTAAAAACTATAAAAAATAAATTAAAATTAAAAATTTTAACTAAAAATTAATAATTAAAAAAAACCTTTGAAAAAAAAAATTATACCTTAGGGGGGAGTCGGCGGGATTTGAACCCCCGACCTGCAGGCTCCCAGAGCCTTACCGCACAGCTCACTGCCAAGTGAGCTAGCGGGCTGATCCGAAGGGATCAGCGAGATCCTCCTTTTTCAACACCTGGATCCTCCTCCTCCTCTGCTGCGGCCTCCGGTTGCTTGGACGCTGCTGCTTTGCGGCTCACTGCGCTCCGCAGCCGCTCGTTCTCCTCCGCTGCGTTTTTTTTTTTTTTTTTTTAACACGCTCGAGGGGTGGGGGGCGCCGGTTGACGAATGTCGGGGGGTGGGGGCGCGTGCGTTGGACGCACAGGCAGCACGTTCAATGGGGGGGGGTCTGCTCTCCCGTGCGTCCGCATGCAGCGAACGTCTCTGCTCAACGGGGGGGGCTCCTCCTCTCCTACGCGTTCGCGGGCAGCGGACGTCGCTGTCCATGGGGGACGCACCTGCGTCCAGCGTCTAGTGGGACTCGCGCAGGGCGCACTGCATCCGTGGACGTGGGACGTGCGCAGGGTGCGCTGCGTCCAACGCAGGGAAGGACGTGCGCTCTGCGTCCTCCGTTTTTTTTTTTTTAATAAATTAATCACGCGATGGCGTGATTAAAAAAATCACGTCGTAGAAATAATTTAAAAAAAAAAATTCGCACTGTTCAGGGGAAATAAAATGCGTTCAGAAAAAACGCACAGCAACCTTTCTCCCAGCAAACAGCTTCCGCCTCCAGCCTTCCTTCTCACGCCTCCCTGCAAAAAATTTTCGTAGCTGGCTCTGATGCCATGTTAAACAGCGAACTAACTTTGTATTATTGCAGGAATGTTTAAATAATAGTTACAATGCCGGGAATAGCACACTGGCGTAAACTGAACTATTACACGAGTTGTAACAGTGAGCTAAATAATGAAATAAAGACAAAATATGTTAAGTACGCTAACACTTACTACCCCTCCAAATAGCCTAAACACAAGCACTCATGAATCTTCTCTTGTCAAGATCTCCAGCCCAGTCAGCATCCACGAACCCTTGTATATTTACAAAATTATTGTCTCCAAATTTTCCTTCATAATAGATAGGATAATCTATAGTTCCACACAAGTATTTGAAGATCTTCTTCACAACAATCCAATGTTCCTTTCCTGGATTGGACATATATCTGCTAACTACTCCCACTGCATGTGCAATATCAGGTCTAGTACAGACCATTGCATACATCAAAATACCCACAACACTAGCATAAGGAACATGATGCTTTTTTACAATTTCCTCATTTGTTTTACGATACTGTTCAACAGATAAATTTTGACCAATCGATAATGGGGTACATACTTTTTTTGATAGATAAGATACTATAGCATTAATACCGGGTTTTATAGGTTGACCCAAAACCTTTTACAAAAATCAGCCCAGGGTTGTTGATGAACATATCCTTACTAAGGATCCTATATATGTAAAATCTACATACCGCCAAAGCCATTACATCCGGTAAGGCACATAGCCTGTTATCAAAAAAAAACTTCGCATACAACATTAATCATAGGGAAGGAAAGAAACGGTAAGATAATGCAGTACATACTGATTTACAATCATGCATCCTAAATCTTTGTAGTATTAAATCAACATATTTCTTTTGATTTAACCACAACTTGCATGTTCCCTTATTATTTTCATACCCAAAATAATTTTTGCAGCACCCAAATGCTTCATGTCAAATTTAGAAGATAATTGAGATTTTAGTAACTTTATCATCTCCTTATTGTTACCAATTAACAACGTGTCATCTACATACAATACAATGATAACAAAATTTTCATCTTCCTTTTTTAAATATACACATTGATCTGCTTTACTTTTTCCAAACCCAAGTGTCAAAACAAACCTATCAAATTTTTGGTTCCACATCCTTGGAGACTGCTTCAACCCGTAAAGAGACTTCTTTAGCTTGCATACCAAGTCCTCCTTACCTTTTACCTTGAAGCATTATGGTTGTGACATATATGTCTTCATCAAGTTTACCATGTAGAAAATTGTCTTTACATCCATCTATTCTATTTCAAAATCAAAAGTAGTAGAAATAGCCAACAAAACTCTAATTGATGTTAGTTTAACCATAGGAGAAAAAACCTCACCAAAGTCAATTCCCTCAACTTGAGAAAATCCATTTCCTACCAGGTGAGCTTTGTACTTCTCCAACTTTCCTTCTACATTATACTTTTTCTTGAATAGCCACTTACAACCAATAGATTTTCTGCCAAGGGGTAATTTCATCAAGTCTCATGTCTTATTTTTATCTAGGGACTCCATTTCTTGTTCTATAACCCTTTTCCAAGAATTATTCTCACTTGACTGAATTGCCTCCTTTATAGTATTGGGTTCTTCATCAGTAATTGATAAAATAAATGCAAAATAAAAATTTCAAGGGCTATACCTTTCTGGGAGTCTTCTCACCTGATTTGATCTCCTCAAAATTGGAGTTTCAGGTTTTGCATCTTTAGCTTCCTCCTCACCTTCTTCCTCTGAATATTTCTCTTCAGACTCTCTTTGTGATTCAGTTTTTATCACAAGTTATTTCTCCTGTTCTAATTTTACCTAAACTATTCATGGTTCTTTGCTTGGTTGCATTTTTTTTTTGGAACCCCTTTTGTTTCTCTAAATATCACATTACAATTGTAAGTAATCTTCATTTTTCTAGATTCCACAACTTATATCCTTTCACACCAGTACTATAACCTAGAAATATGTATTTCTGAGGTTTATAGTCTAGCTTATTCCTTTTCTCTTTTAGGACATACATATAATCTTTGCAACCAAAAACTCTTATATGACTGAGAGAGGATTTCTTACCAGTCCACACTTCTTGTGGAGTTTTGTCCACCAAAATTGAGGTAGGAGATATATTGATGAGGTAGCAAGCAGTTAACACGACTTCTACCTAGAATTTCTTTTCTAACCCTGCATCGCTTAACATGCTTCTAGCATTATCCATCAATGTTCTATTCATACGTTCTATAACTCCATCCTATTGTGGAGTATGCAGAGTTTTTCTATGTCTTTCTATTCCATAGTCCTTGCAAAATTTTTAAAATCATTAGAGTAGTACTCACCACCATTATCACTTCTCAAAATCTTTATATTTTTCTCTATTTGATTTTCAACAAGAGCCTTGAACTCTTTAAATTTATTGAAAACAATAAATTTGTACCGTAAAAAGTATACCCAAGTCTTTCTTGAGAAGTCATCTATAAATGTAAAAAAATATATGGATTTACCTAATGATGGTACTTTTGTAGGTCGAAACACATCACTGTGAACTAGATGTAAAATTCCTTTAGATTTTGTAGCACTACTTGGAAACTTAACTTTGGTTTGCTTTATAAAAATACAGTGCTCACAAAAATCAAAATTTAATGGGCAATCAAAAATTCCTTCAACCATACCTTTCATTTTCAATATTTGAAGGTCTTTCTCATCAATGTGCCCCATGTGTTGATGCCACAACATTGTATTTGCTACAGGAATACTTGGAGCTTCTTCTATCGTATTAATTTCCTCTACAACTAAAGAGTTATTGCAATCAAAACTTATAGTGCTAGCCTCAAGTTTGAATAAAGTTCTTGTACAAAATCCCCTTGCCAACACTAAGCATCCACGAACCATCTTGTAGTTATCCTTATTGAATTCCATAGTCATACCTGCATCATTCATCTTACTAATGAATATCAGATTCCTTACTAAACTTGGAATATGCAGCACACTACGAAGGGTTTTAACTCTTCCATATTTTAACCTCAATTTGACTCTTCCTCGACCTATTATTTTTGTATTGAATTATCTCCCAAGAAATGTTAGCATAGGTATGCTTTATCTATTACATTATTTATGCGCTATTGATCAAGCGCTTGTAGTTGGATGTGGGTGGTTATAGAACTATTAGAACTACCAAACTACCTTGGAGGTTGTGTATAAAATTCACACTCATTTTAATCTAGAACTAATCCTCGGGTTTCTACATGGTATCAGAGCCAATCGTGATCATTTCAATTTTTGGGCAAGGTGCTTTATTTTCTTCTTTGGGTAAGGTGGTTTTGTTGCCAGTGCCACTCCAAACATAAGCCGAGAATTCCAAACTAATCGTGGAATCCTCATCCCTGACAAACCTGCAGCGGGCGGTATGGTTGAATCTGATAGCAACATGATTATCGAGACAACCTATATGTAGCAAAATTATCGAGAAGACATGTGAGACTCTTGGTTTGAGGCTTGTAGAATCTAATAGAGGCATTATTATTGATAAGACATGTGAGAATCCTAGTTTGAGGTACAAGATCCTAGATAGAGGCATGTGGATCGAGGATGAGACTACTGACTCAGTGTTGACATGGCAAAATGTTGATGTGATGAGTAGTGACGTGGTAGAAGGCTGATGTGACGGTTGACTAGATCTTGTTGACATGGAAGGAGAACATGTGGCAGTAGTTGGGAGGTTCATTGGCAAGTATGTGGCAACAACTAGGAAGTTCATTGGCAAGCACGTGGTAACGGTTGAGAGGTTCCTTCAGGCGGAAAAATGTTTCATTGGAAGAACGGATTGTCTGAAGGCAATCAAAGCACATACTGTGCTTCGTAGTTTATATAGTGTGCAAACATCGTTGCACAAGCAATGTGGGACAAATAGTCCCGAAAGATTTTTTTCTTCATGAAGCAATGAAGAATATAATAAAGGGACTGTCTATCCCTTTATTCCCAACTGTCCGATAGGCGGGTTGGTAGCTTTACCATGGTGGAAGCTTTGCCAAGTGCCAAGTCGAGGGATCAAGTCTCACCTATGCCAAGTCTCCACCACTTTTGCTCTCGACGATGTGTTTTCAAAAGGGTGCAAGGTATTTTTTATTATTTTCTTTGTTTAGTTTGCAATTTTTATCATTTCTTGGAGGGATAAGGCTTTTCCCTAAGTTTATTTTTGCAAACAAACATGATAATGCACCTTTGTTCTTTCTAAACACAAACAACACACCATTTTTTTTACAAAGAAACACATTTTTTTTGTAAAACCAATTTCTTGTCATGGAGGGATAAGGCTTTCTTTGACAACCTAGTGCATTTTTTTGCCACTCACATTGGATGAAAACCTAGTGCATTTTTTTCTCCTGGAGGGATAAGTAACTATTTGCACTTCATAAAACTTTGAAAGGGTATAACTAATTCTTTTCTTCCTAGTTTATTTTGCAACATCAAGGGGGGAATACAAGCATTTTCTCTTGCAAAATTCTAAGACAAAGGGGGAAGAAAATTGTTGATTTGAAAAGAATTTTTGGATTTGAATATCATCATTGTAACAAAACTGGCATTGTAATAGGTGCATTTTTGGTGGAAACCGACACCTAAAGTGTTTAAATTTGTGGGCACTTGTGATTGTTTTTGCATTTAAATTTCTTGTTTTCTTGCATTTCAATCATAAAGTAAAATATACAAAGCAAATAAAAGACCCCAAATTTTACACCTATTTGTGCAATTTATTGCACAACAACGTTCGGTATATACGGTACCTCTGGTCCACACTTACAGGTGATGTTGTCATGCTTGGACTATTGTATCTAATGCCTAATATAGCTGCAACAATGATGTCTAAGCTATTGTTCTCTATAAATCATCGGGGAGAAATAAGGAAAACCAGTTTTGATATTCACTCCATTTAATACCCTAATTCTTTCTTATTGTTTGGCTTAAACTCCTCCAACTCATCAACCTTCTTTCGAAGGGTTTTGAGGCAGGTGCCATCAATTTGATTGAATTCCCTTTCACGTACTCTTTGCAAGTATAAAGAAAGGGGGACCATTTGGTGTTATAAGGAACCTTCACAATGGCCACTATTCACAAATATCTATCAGATTCATAGTTGCTCAAAGGTTCTAATTTTGCACCATGGAAGACAAAGATGAGAGCTATCCTTCAGGTTGAAGATTTGTGGGATGTAGTGACTGGCACTACAAAATATCCTAGAACAGTAGGGGTAGATCAAGAGGCCTTTGATAAGAAGGATAGAAGATGTCTCATGTTTATTTTGCTTGCTACTACAGATGAGGTCCAACCTCATATCTGTGATGCCAAATATGGTAAGGAAGCTTGGGATGCTTTGATTACCATTTATGAAGGAAAGAATCAATCCACTATTCTAAACCTTCAAACTCAACTACATACACTCAATATGAAATCTGGTGAGACAGTTGACCTATTCCTATGCAGAGTGGTAGAATTGAAAGCCAAATTGAATGCTATGGGAGAGACAGTGGCAGATACTCTCTTGACCTCAGTCATCTTGAGAGCTTTGCCAGAATCCTACAAGGTGTTGATTACCTCTCTCAATGTGTCTGGTAGACAAGTTACCTTTGTGGAATTGGTGAATTTGCTTCAAACTGAGGAGGCAAATCAGTTTCAGAAAGATGAAGTGCCAGATAATGCCCTCTACTCCAAACAAGGGGGTAAGAAACAAGGTAATTTTCAGAAGGGAGGATCTTCATCAAAAGGAAAAGGGAAACAACATCAACAGAAAGACAAACAATATTGCAAAATCTATGATATGAATAACCATGACACCAACAGGTGTTGGTTTAAGAATAAACAACAAAATGACCAAGATCACAAGAAGAAGGGCAAAGGGAAATACAAACCATAGAAGAAGAATAAGCAACCCAAGGGGAATGTTGCTTATGTCGAATCAGACTCAGACTCAGATTCTGAGCGAGCACACAAGGTGCTCATGACTCACACATCTTCTCAGCAGAAAGATGCAATGTGGTATATTGATTCCGGTGCCAGTAAACACATGATTGGAGATAGATCGTGGTTTGAGACATTTGAGGAAAAGGAAGGTAAGCCAGTGATAATTGTTGATAATCAGACCTACCGAGTCCAGGGTGAAGGAGATGTTTCCATCACTCTTCCAGATGGAAAATGTCATATTGAGAAGGTACTCTATGTTCCTGGATTGGCCAACAATTTGTTGTCCATCCCTCAGATCTTGGATAGAGACATGAATGTTGTTTTCCATGTTGAGGAGGGTAGAAAGAGATGTTTCATCACCAACAAGGGAAAGCATGTAGCAACAGGATCATACAAGCATGGCTTGTTCATATTAGATGTCGTTTCAACACCTCATGTTGCCATGGTAGCAACTACAAAGGAGGCTACTTCTCTTTGGCACAAGAGATATGGGCATCTGAGTTCAGGATATTTGCTCGAGTTGAGAAAATATGAGATGGTGAAAGGCCTTCCCAACCTTTCATCCATATTGCTAGTATGCTCGGATTGCTTAGTAGGGAAGCAACACCGGGTACCATTTGAGGTTAGCTCTTCAAGAGCTAAGAAACCTTTGGAGTTGGTACACACCGATCTGTGCGGTCCTATGCCAAACAACTATGGTGGAAAGAGGTATTTTCAATTGTTTGTTGATGATTACTCATGGAAGATGTGGGTTTTCTTTCTCCAATTGAAGTTAGAGGTATTTTTGTACTTTCAATAGTTCAAGAAGCTTGTTGAGAAGGAGTCAGGATGTTCCATCAAAACCCTCTGCTCAGATCGAGGGGGGAATATACCTCCAAGGAATTTTCATCATTTTTGAATGAACATGGGATTAAGAGACAACTGACAACAACCTATACTCCATAGAAAAATGGAGTTGCTGAAAGGAGGAATCATTCCATTATGGAAATGGTTCAATGTATGCTTAAGGGGGCACATCTTGAGCATGAGTATTGGGCAGAAGCAGTGAGTACAACATCATACCTCCTGAATAGAGCACCCACAAGAGCTCTACAGGGAAAGACTCCACAAGAAGCATGGAGTGGTAGGAAACCCTCCATTTCTCATCTAAGGGTTTTTGGATGTAAGGCATTCATGCACATACCAAAACAGAAGAGGAAGAAGTTAGATGAGAAAACCTTGCAATGTATTTTTCTTGGTTACGATGAGCATTCAAAGGGATATCGGTTGATAGATCCTATGACCATGAAAACACACACAAGTTGAGATGTGGTATTTGATGAAGCTTTCACATCAGATAACACATCTACAACTATATACCTAGAGGAAGAGGAGCCTAAGAAAGAGGTTCCACCCCCACAGAACAAGGTTCCAAAATGGTATACTAGCACATTGAGAGATTCAAAGTTGACTTCACTTCCAGATCTAACTCTAGATCGACCTTGTACTCGCAGCATGACTCAATAGATGAGAGCAGAGGCATCAACTTCAGAGGTTGATGAGCTTTACCAACAATTTGATGAACTATCTATAGATGCAGAGGAAGACAAAGAAATAGATATGGATGATGAATGGGTTTATATGTCAACATTGGATGAAAATGAACCCACAATAGTTCAAGATGCACTTAGTGAGCCTCAGTGGAAGGCTGCTATGGAAGCAGAACATACATCTCTCATGAAAAATCATACATGGAAGCTAGTTAATCTACCTTCAGGAAAGAAGCCCATTGGCTGCAAATGGGTGTTCAAAGTGAAGTATAAGGTAGATGGTACTATTGATAAGCATAAGGTCCATCTTGTTGCAAAGGGCTATGCTCAGAAAGAAGGCATAGATTATGAAGAGACTTTTGCCCCTACTACAAAAATGACTACCATTCGAGTACTTTGTGCCATGGCAGCTCAGTTTGGGTGGAAGTTACATCAGATGGATGTAAAAAGTGCTTTCTTGAATGGTGACCTACAAGAAGAAGTGTACATGACCCAACCAAAAGGATTTGTGGTTGAAGGGCAAGAACAAAAAGTTTGCAAGTTGGTCAAATCCTTGTATGGGCTAAAACAAGCTCCACGAGCTTGGTACATCAAAATAGACAATCACCTAGTGCAACATGGATTCAAAAGAAGTCCTTCAGATGCAAATATCTATATCAAGAACAATGGTTCTGACATAGTGATTTTGGTACTATATGTGGATGATCTGATCATAACAGGCAGTTTAGAGAACATGATTGATGCAGTGAAAGATGATTTGAAATAATATTTTGAAATGACAGATCTAGGACTTCTTCACTATTGTCTTGGTTTGGAAGTGACTCAGAAAAAGAATCATATCAGAGTAACACAAAAGAAGTATGCCAAGACATTGGTCAAAAAATATCGCATGACTGACTGCAAGTCTAAAGCGACTCCAATGGAGCCAGGACTTAAGTTATCATGATATGATAAATCACCACAGGTAGATGGTACTCTCTATCGCCAACTGATTGGGAGTCTCATATATCTGACAAATACCAGGCCAGATCTCAGTTTTGCTGTGGGTTATCTTTCAAGGTTCATGCAGGAACCTAAGGTGAGTCATTGGAAAGCAGCAAAGAGAGTTCTTCATTATGTCCATGGTAGTACAGACTATGGCTTGGAGTACAAGAAGAATGACAAGTTCTTCTTACAGGGATACACGAACTCAGACTATGCCGGATCCATTGATGATCGCAAGTCGACTTCTGGATACATTTTCCATCTTGGATCTGGACCTGTCTCTTGGCACAATAAGAAGTAGTAGGTGGTTGCTTTATCTTCTACAGAGGTAGAATATCACGCAGCAAGTGGAGCAGTCTATGAGATAATGTGGTTAAGTCGCATTCTTACAAACATGGGTCTTCCAAAGAATCTTCCACTTCATTTGTTTTATGATAATCAAGGTGTTTTGAATCTTGTCAAGAATCCAATATTTCATGAGCGTACCAAACACATTGACACTCGATGTCATTTCATTCGAGATGAAGTTCCAAAGCACCACATACAGCTCCAGTACATTCCCACTGATGAGCAAGTTGCAGATATTTTCACCAAGGCACTTGCACGTGTCAAATTTGAATTGTTTTGCAATGCTCTTTGTATTTTCCAATAATGTAATAAGGGGGGATGTTAGCATATGTATGCTTTATCTATTACATTATTTATGCACTATTGATCAAGCGCTTGTAGTTGGGTGTGGGTGGTTATAGAACTGTTCGAACTACCAAACTACCTTGGAGGTTGTGTATATATTTTACACCCATTTTAATCCAAAACTAATCCTTGGGTTTCTACAATTTCACCTCCATTTATCTTTACATATTCATAAAACCCCTCCTTATGAGGAGTCATATGAAAATAAGCACCTGAGTCAATCAACCATGAGTCATGGTGTTCACTTGAGGATGATGTAGTTATGAACAGGTCTCCTAAATCTTCATTTGCAGTCTTTATTTTTGTAGATGTTCTTTCATCAACCATTTTAGATCTACAATCTCTTTTATAATGCCTAGTTTTACCACACTTCCAACATTTCCTTTTGTTAAGAACAACAAATTTTCCCCTAGATTTCGATCTCTTTTCTCCTAATTTATTTTTACTTCTTTCTTGAGAATGACCTCTCACAACCAAGGCATCCTTATGATGAGAATACTTAGAATATTTTCATCTCATTTCCTCAGATAGCAATGTTCCTACTATATCCTCTACTTTCAATGTAGAAGTAGTATTGGAGATAGCCATAACTAGGTTATCCTATGAGTCACGTAATGAACAAAGTAAAGTAATACATTTTTCCTCTTCATCTATTTTTACATCTACAAAGTTTAATTGACTTACCATAGTGTTAAAAGTATTCAAATGTTCAGTCATAGAGTCACCATAATTCATCCAAAGAGAATACAACTTCTTTTGGAGAAAGAGTTATTTACCAATGACTTTATCTGATACAGTGCTTCTAGCTTTTTCTATAACAACTTTGTCATGGCCTTTGTCAATACATTCAACAATATTGAATCAGATAAGCAAATCTAATAAATCTCCTTTCCTTACTATCGATCTTTAGCCATTCCTCATTTATCATTCTTGTTGGTTTTTCTCCCGAGACTACAATCCATTGATATTTATTTACCAACAGATCCTCCATCTTGAGTTTCCATAACTCAAAATTTTGTCAATTAAATATTTTGATCTCTACCTATGTGCTTCTTGTCATTTTCTTTCACCCAAATTATTTTGTGCACTATTCCCACTCAAGAATCAATTTATCCTAGGTTTGAAATCCTTATTCCTTGAACAAAGCTAAAACCTAGATTTGATATCAAATGAAGAGAAATAACTACCTTGATAAACATAAATCTAGAAAAGCAGTAATTGCAAAATCAAAGGAAAAATATAGAAGAAGAACACATTACACGAGAATTTATCCTAAGAAACCCTTTCATAAAAAATCCCAGCAATAATATCTCCTTATTGTATAAACTTGACTGTCTCCAATATAATAATATCCTTTGACTTGCTTTTTGCTTGCGATTATATTTCTTTGCAAATTCATTACCAAACCCTCATGCAAGTGTTGCTTTATATACCAACAACACAAAGAGTTTTACAATACCATGGGTCGACATTACATTAACCCAAAAATCCCCAAAAACATTCTCCAAGTACTAACATCCCCGAACCCCCAAACAAGGGTTGTCACCTTCGTACCCCCGCTCGGGGCCCAGCCTGGCCTTGAACCCTGACAAGGAAATGTTCACAGAGTGTAAAGTCCTTTTAGAGTTAAACCCCTCCTGAACAACATGGAAAATATTCAACATAATTCCAATAGCTAGAATCTATTCTTTTTTTTATTTAACAAATATCTATCATAAAATGCCAAAGGCAACTCTCTAGGTCTACACAAATTGGATGTGTAGGTTTCTAGTTAAAATTGATGTTGTAGGTGTGAAAGCATGGGGAGGAAATATGGTCGTATTCTAATATATCATAATTTATTTTTATTTATAGGATTAGCCACACTTCTTGTTAATATTTGTGATACTTGTTTATATATTCCTAAATCAATCCCCATTTAGGTTTTCTTTTCTCTTTGTTCTTACTTTGAAGTTCTTCCTCTCTTTTTTATTTTCATCAATGTTTTTTTTTGGTTACATAGGAGAGTTGATCACAACCACACTATTTTTAGTAACTGAAAAGAACAAGGTTCACACCATAGGGACTACTCCCACCAAATCTATTCCACATTGTTATTGTTAACCTGACGTGAAGGAGACCATCGATCGCTCGAGATTTGTACTATCATCATCGGTCTAGAGCACACTCAAAGGATTTAGATCAGACTACTACCTTTGCAAATAGGCTACCCCTAAGGTTTGAACCTAGGTGTCTTCTTGGTAAGTTCCTGGCCAGACAAGCACTTACCAATCCACCTAGCCCTCAGGGGCTTATTTCCATCAATGTTTTCTTCCTTATTATTATGTTTAATTTTTCTAAATTGTTCACAATTTGACTTATCATTTATAGGTTTGTACAACCCTAGAGAACCTAAAGCATTAGGGATAACTTTCAATCTCTCTCTCTCTCTCTCTCTATATATATATATATATACTGTTATCATGGAAACCTTAAAGTATAAGGGACAACTTGCATACTACTACTTTCTTTTTTATGTTTCCTTGGAGTAGTGAACCGTTCACTACTTTCATTTTGATTGTAAGGATATGATTTTCTACTATTTGAAAAAATGGATACAATTTAAAGTTTCAATTTAAACCACTTTTGCCTTCTTTGCTTTGAAAATTGATTTTGCATTTTTCTTTGTAGTTATTTATTTATTTATTTGAATGTGTACATTGCAGTTTCTTATCCTATGGATCCTTACTTGTTCTCCTAATATTCACTCTAAATGAACCATGACATCCTTTTTCACCTAATAAGGTAGAGAGGCTTACTCTGCTATTTTTTGGGAGTGGAAAATCAATTATTTGAGCTATTTTATACTACAATCTAATCCTCTTACTTCAAATTAGGGTTTGCCTCATGACCAAAAAATTTCACCTTTTTCTTGCTATATTTTCTTTTGTAATCTTTTACCATGTGTTGTCTCATGTGATATGGGACATTAGAATGCAATGTTGTTATAGTTGACTTGTTGAACCTATTATCTTGATTTAAATTAAATCACAATATATTTTGGCCAAGGTTTTAAAAAATCTATGGCAACAAATATCTATATATACACGTCTAGCTTTCATTCCCCAAATTTCAGTGGCTCTTAAATGAACTCCCCTAAACTTGTACTAGTATTTTGCAAATATTCTAATTGATATGCTAATATAAAAATTAGAAAAAATTGACTTACACTAGAAGCCTTCCAAGAGGTTATGTCACTATAGAAAAATTTTCAATCATGGTCTTAAGAACAAGCCAACCAACCCAAAAACCATGGGTCACCATTCATTACAACCTTTTCTCACCATACAATGAAGAACACCTTAGATTGGGATAAATTGTGCCTCCTTCGATCTCCTCTCCCAATTGATAGTTCTTTAGGCCTAAGGGCCCCAAATAACTCCTATGGGCACCTTTTGACCTTGATTATAAACTAGAAAAGTCAATGAGAAAAATCCTTTTGAAAGGAAAGTCATTGGATAATGTAAAATTCAATTCCCACTTTCCTTCAATCCACTTTCAAGTCTTTGGAAAATGTGGCTATCATCTATTAAGCTTACATGTTAACCCTATACTTTAAGAACTATTATATTATGATTGTTTATCTCACCATTGATAATCACTTTAACAGACTCATATACTACTTAGATAGAATTGAATTTTCAAATAATAGATAGATGGAAAAAAAATTAGTCGAAATTGATTAGACGTTTTTCGCAGGACTGCCCAAAATACCGAACTTGTTTCGGCCATATCTCACTCATCCGGACTCGGATTGAGCTGAAATTTTGAGGGTAGATGCCTGAAAAACCCTAGAACGTCTCCACCAATTTTCATATCATTTGGAGCAACACAGATCCTAGCGCATCCCTATGTGTGAACGAGATATTTGGCAAGCGGCTATGCGAGGGTTTCATCCGGGTTGAGTGCAAGCAGCTCCAGAGGTTGGTTTTTAGGGCCTTCGGGCCCTAGCGGCCAATATTTTTGTGGTTTATGCTCAATATTTTAGCAGGAAATGTTGCAGGGGATCCAAGATGGGTTAGAAATTTGTCTTTCAATAGATCATACTCGTGAACTTGAGTGACAACGGCTTCCAATTTGTTGCACAAAAGAAAAGTGAAAACCATACCTTTCCACGGCGTCTAGGGCAAGGATTAAAGAGATCACGAAACAAGTTTCAAGCAGTTGATCAAAAAATGGCTCATATCTCAAGTGAATCTGGTGCTAAGGTGCACCCACAAAATAATTCTACTTGTGAAAACCCCTGTCAAGGGTAAGAATTTCGAAGACTCGAGTCCCAAAAATGAATTTTAGGGATGCCCTTCGTGGTGGACAACCTCAGCCCAATGCTAATATCAATCTTAGGGCTTCCCATAAACCTCTAAGAATGCCTAAGATTGATCCCAGGAAAACGGAGTCAGGATGTCTTAAAGCAGTTGATGGAACTCCTATTGTTAAGCTTGATATGGGTAACATTCATACCGGCATTGAAGATTTGGAAAAAAGAGGACTAATTTGTCGGTTCGTGGGTTTTCGTCCGAGTCTATCTGCTTTCAAAGTCTGGGCTGCAAAAAGCTGGAAAACTAAAGGTGAGTTACAAATCTCTATTTATCCAAATGGTTATTTTCTTGTTTTATTTGCTAATAATGAAGATAGAGAGAAAACTTTTCAAGGGGGTCCTTGGTTTTTTGGAAGGGCAGGGCTTTTCATGAAGCCCTGGCATACTAAATTTAAAGTCGAAGAAGAGATGCCTTCTATAGCTCCCGTGTGGGTTAGACTCTTTGGCCTCCCTATTGAATTTTGGAATCCTACTATTTTTTCTTCAATTGGAAACTCTTTAGGAACTTTTATGATGATTGCTGATTGTACTCAAAATTTTGAACATATTATTTATGCTCGGATTTGTGTTTTAATGGATTTTGACAAACCCCTACCTAAAAAGATCACATTACAATTTGGGGAAGACACTTGGGAGCAAGTAGTGGACTATGAGAACATTCCTTTTCGTTGTAGAATTTGCCATGAATATGGTCATTTGGCCAGTGCTTGCCCAAATAAAATTCCTGATCAAAAGAAAGAAGATATAAACTCAGCAGGTTTCCAAATACCTAAGAAGAAGAACACTCAGAAAAAAACCAGTTATGAAGGATCAATCAAAGTCATCTGCTAATATGTTTGAAATCCTTTCCACAAATGATGTCCCAAGTGAGGAAGAGGAAATAATGGAAACTAAAATCTTAGAAACACAATTTAAATATGAAGGGAAGAACTCGGAGACAAACCAACAAATCAAAGGTTTTCAACAGAAAAAAAGGAGAAAATTTACACAAGAAAAACAATATTTCAAATGTCAAAACTTCAAATAATGCAGGTCCCAATATAGACTCCATTGAACCATCTAGTAAAATTTTGGTTGTGTACGAGCATTCTTCAAGGTTAGAAGCCATCTCAGATTCAATTGGAATAAGTCAAGAAACAGGGAAAAAAAATTGAAGATGGATTCTAATCAAAAAGTAGGTCGCAAGACCAATCAATATCATATGGTAAAAGAAGGTGAAAAGCTTGTAGAGGAAGGTAAGATTAATGCCCTTCCCAACTTTTTTAGCCCCGGTATTAATGAAGATCATCACTTGGAATATTAGAGGACTCAAAGGGAGTCTTTCAAAACAAAATGAAATTAGAAGAATGATTCGGATAAATCATCCACATCTTGTTTTCCTTCAAGAAACAAAGATGTCAATGGAGGATATGGACTCAATTGCCAGTAAAATTTGGCCAGTTGGAAAAGTGGTTTCCCTCGGTTCCCAAGGGACTTCGGGTGGCATTGCTTGTCTTTGGGACCCAAAAGAGGTAGTTATTCACCATATGGTTGGCAGTTGGGGTTTGTTGGCTATAGCTATTCAAAGTAGACATTCCAACCAGATTATGCTCTGCATTACTGTTTATGCTCCGACTTCTTTGGAGGAAAAAAGAAGACAGTGGAAGGATATTACTCATATTATCTCTCATTTTCCTAAAGCTTGGATCTTGATCGGAGGAGATTTCAATACCATCCTCTCTCTGGATGAGAAAAGGGGGGAAATAGAAATTTGGACAAAAGCACTCGACCTCATGAGCGAATATATTGCAAACCTCCATCTTGTGGATATCCAACCGAGATAATGGCCTTATGACTTGGTCTAACAGAAGGCAAGGCTTAGCTTGTATAATGGAGAGATTGGATAGGTTTTTGCTCTCTGAAAATTTCTTAATCCATGGTCACATTCCTAAAGTGAAGACTCTTAATAATGTTGGTTCGGATCATTGGCCGATCATGGTGGAAATGTGGAAAACCAATGTGAGTTTCTCTCCTTTTCATTTTCAATTAATGTGGCTTAGAGACATTTCCTTCAGACCTCGTGTGCAACAATGGTGGAAGGAAGGTAAACCTAGGCATGGGACTAAGATGTTCTATTTTGCCAAAAGACTGCAATACATTAAATCCAAAATCAAGACTTGGAACTGGAAAGAGTTTGGGGATGTTCATAAAAAAAACATGAAGTTATTGCTCATCTTGAAAATTTGAATAAGAAAATCCATTTAGATGGCCTCACAGAGAAGAGAAGTGCAGATGAAATTAAACTCACAACTCGGTTAGAGGAATGGGAAAAAAGAGAAGAAATCTTATGGAAGCAAAAATCTAGAATTCAATGGCTCAAAGAAGGAGATCGAAACACAAATTTCTTCCACAAATCTCTTCTAGCTCGAAGATCTCACAACTTTATTTCTTCCTTAAAATCAGATTCTGGAGATGTTGTTTATACTTGGGATGGCATGAACTCTATTGTTGTTGATTACTTTTCCAATATTTTTGCTGCTACTCCTCTTGACTCAGCTTCACAACAAAATGTTCTTCAAGCAATCCCTTCTCTTATCACTTCTGAGGAGAACTCTATTTTGATTGCTCTTGTTACTATCAATGAGCTTCAACAAGTAGTTTTTAAAATGCAAAAAGGGAAAACCCCAGGTCCGGATGGTTTTCCCATTGAGTTCTACCAAGAGTTCTGGGATATCCTTCATGTTGATTTATTAGAGGTGGTGGAAGAAGCCAGGAAAGCCAAAGAAATTTTGAAGGTTATCAATAAAACTTATATTACTCTTGTTCCAAAAGCTCAAGAGGTTGATCATATCTCAGCTTTTAGACCTATTGCTTTATGTAATGTTCTTCTCAAAATCATTACTAAAATCATGGCAGAAAGGTTGAAGCCTCTTTTGCATAAGATTATTTCCCCGAGCAAGGGGGTTATGTGGAAGGACATCAAATAGTAGATGAGATAGTTCTTGCTCAGGAAGCCATCCATTCCATGGATATGCAAAATTCTCCTTCCATGTTCATTCGGTTAGACTTATCCAAAGCTTATGACAGAGTGGATTGGCACTTCCTTATCAAAGTTTTGAGGCAATTTGGTTTCTCTAAGGATTGGATGGATTGGATTATGGGATGTATCTCTTCAGTTTCCTACTTAGTTCTTATCAATGGCAGGCCTTCTCGGTCTTTCCCAGCTTCCAGAGGTATTAGGCAAGGTGACCCGCTATCCCCTTATTTATTCATCATTCTTGTTGAATGCTTGGGTAGGACTATAACCAAAAAGAGGGAAAACAAAACCCTTGAGGGAGTTACCATTGCTCATGGAGCTAGACCTATCTCTCATCTTCAATTTGTGGATGACTCTACTCTTTTAGGTAAAGCTACGGTTAAGGAAGCTTCTAATATTAAGCAAATCATTAGCTATTTTTCTAAGGCTATCGGGCGAGTTGATCAATGAAGACAAATCTAAAGTTATTTTCTTTCATCTGCTCTCGCTAGACAGGAATCCATGGTCTTGGATAAATTAAGATATAAGAAGACCTCTCTTCCAATCACTTATTTAGGTATTCCCATAAATATTCAAAGGCAGAAAAATAAATATTGGAATTGGTTGTTGGACAAAGTCAAGAAGAAAATTGGAAAGTGGACCAACAAGTGGCTTTCTTCTAGGGGTAGAATCACCTTGGTAAAATCAGTCCTTCAAGCTATTCCTATTTATGTTTCTTCCGTTTTGAATATCCCAAAGGCTGTTCTTCGAGAATTGGATCAAATCAGTCATCGTTTCCTTTGGAGTGGTACTAAGGAGAAAAGAAAATGGGCCTTGGTGAAATGGGATACTTTATGTCTTCCTAAGAGTGAAGGGGGGTTAGGATTCCGGTCTTCAATTAATAACAACAAAGCTTTAGCTGCTAAATTATATTGGAGGATGTTGCATAACCCCAATGCTCTTTGGGCCAATAATCTTCGTGCTAAATATGCTGAGAACAAAAGTCCTGAAGACCTTGTTCGCTATCAACTTCCTACCAAAGGTTCTCCCATTTTAGCGGTTCTTAAGACTGGTGAGGATTTGATAAAGAAAAAATTATTTTGGATCATTCATAATGGTCAACATGCAAATTTTTGGACAGATTCTTGGGATGGTCACAAGCCTTTGATAACTCGGTTTCCCGATTGGAGGCCTTGGATGGAGGAGCTTCACCGAGCTAATTGGATAAAGGTGGCTAATTACTGTCGGTACCATCTTGGTAATTCAAAGGTTGGTAGATATTGGATCCCTATTGAGGACTGGCCTATTCAAATCCCAGAAAGGCAAAGACAAGATATCCAAGGCATCCTTCATATGAGATCCCTCTCTTGGTCCCATGAAAAAGATTGTTTTGGATGGAACAACACTACTAAGGGTGAGTATTCAGTTGCTCAAGGTTATTTGACCTTATGCCATAATAATCCCAACCATTCTTCTGACATATTTTCTCGATTGTGGGCTCAAAAGCTCCGGCCTAAGGTGAGGTTCTTTAATTGGCTTTTATTGCATCGTAGGGTGCTTATTGGTGAGCAACTTATGAAGCGTGGTTTTCATGGCCCTTTTAGATGTGAAATGTGTGAAGAGAATGTAGAAAATCTCAACCATATTTTTATTGAGTGTACTTTAGCCTCTGAGCTATGGAGGAGAATGGCCACTTTACTTGGCTTACAGTGGTCCAATTTTTTTACTTTTGAACAACTTTGGAGGGATTGGCCTAATCAAGAGGGTGTTGATCATTTTATTAGGCGAGTTAGTTTGGATGGGTTCTACCATTCTTCTTTGGAATATTTGGAATGAAAGGAACAACCGAATTTTTAATCAAGATAGGAAGGATATTCACTATATTTGGCAAAAGACCATAGCCAACTTAGTTGAATGAGTCCATCAACTCCTTAATCACCCCCAAAACTCCCACCAAAGATGGGATCAAGTGATGCAAAGATTGAAGATTAAATCTTCTAAGGGCAACCAACTTAAAGGGAATGTGAGTATTAGTAAGATGGATAGGACTAGAAATTGGCAACCTCCTCCTAAGGATTTTGGAAAAGTCAATACTGATGGAGCCTCTAGAGGGAACCCTGGAAAAGCCAGTGTGGGAGGAATTGGTAGACTTTCGAGTCCCTGGTTTTTACTTTTGCTGAGAATTTGGGGATTCTTTCCAATAACATTGCTGAGGGGTATGGTATCCTCGGAGGCCTTCAGGAGGCTACTAAGGTTGGATGGGAAAAGGTGTTAGTTGAGTCTGACTCTCAACTTATGATTAATCTCTTGAAGACTCCTTCTAAGAATCATAAGGTGGATTGGAGAATAAAAAGAATTATTGAGAAGATTCAATTAATCCGGATGGGATTTTTGAAAGTTGATTACAATCATGTGGTCGAGAGATCAAAACAAGAGTGTTGATGCTTTAGCTAATTGGGCTTTGGACAAAGGTGATCTTACTTGTTATGGCCACCCTCCTATATGGTGGGCTTCTCAAATTAGGGAAGCTCTTCTTTCTATCATTTCTTTGGATGGCTCCCAGTTCTGAAGGTACCTAGTTTCTTCTTGTTTTTTTTTTTTGCTTCTCTTTGGTTCATTCAGTTTTTTTTTAGTTCCCTAGCTCATTCTATTCTTTATTTTGTTTCCTCTGTTGATTCTTGCCTTAATAGTCTTCTGGTCTAGATAGGTCATTGTTTTGTTCATTTTTTTTTCTTTTTTGTTTTTTTGTTTAGTTTTTTAAGGTGGGTGGGTTCTTTTGTTTTGTTTTGTTTTTGTGTTCTTTGTGTTGTTTTTTGTTGTTCTTGTGTTTTTGTTGTTTTGTTTTTTTTTTAATGTTTTTTGTTATTGTTCTTGTGTTTTTTTCGTTCTTGTTCTTGGGTTTCTCTTTGTTTGTGTTATTTCGTGTTTTTATGTGTGAGTGTTTTCTATGTTTTTTGTTTTTGTTTATTGTCTATTGTTGGTTGTTTTTTATTTTTATTTTTATTTTATTTTTTAATTTTTTAGGTTTTGGTTGTGTTTATTTTTCATGTTTTTTTTGGGTTATGTCTTTGTAGTGTTCTGTTGTTTTTGTCTTGTTTGTGTTTTGTTATGTGGTTCTTGTGTTTTTCTATGTGGTTTGTGTTGTGGTTTCTTTTATCTTATTGTGCGTGTTTGGTTGTGCTTTTGTTTTTGACACACTCAAGGAGCATGTTTTTTATTTTATTTTATTATTTTTGTTGTTATTTACTTATTTTTAAATTGGTTTTGTGTGTTTGTTTGCTCCTTGAGTATGTCAAAGGTGGTAGGCCAGGTCCGAGTCCTGGGCATTTTTGGCGGAATGGATACCCCCGCCTCCTTGGGTCTTACCCGAAAGTGGCATCCCTTTTGGGATGTTTTCCACAAAAAAAAAATATATTAATAAAATTTACTTAATATATAGATTTATTTAAACAAAGGTTTTTATTTTTTAAATAAGTTAAAATAATTAATATTTATTGTTCAATTTATTTTATATTATTTAAATTAATTATTAATTTTTTAAATTACTTGTAGATATTTTTATTTTTAATTTGAATCTTCATTATATATTAAAATATAATAATAAGTTCAAAAGTATAATAAATCAAAGTATGAGACATCATCCTTCACTTAAGAAAGAAAATACCTACATTTAAGTTCATAGTATGATACATGTAGACATTAAATTAATTTTTAAAATTTTTAGTTTTTTTTTGTAAAAAAGTACACTAGTTATATATATTTAAATATTTTTTTTGCTTGATAATAAGGGGTTGTACTTGGGTCCCCCACCCTTAACAAATTACATCTCTCTTATTTAGAGCTTGAGAGTTTACAAATAGATACACTTCTCATCTCAATTGAGATGTTATAGTTAGAAACCTACATCATTTTACATAAAATGTCTGAATTCTTGATTTTCATTTTTTGGATCTTTTCAAATCTCTGTATGAATACAATTACTCCATAATTTAGCATCTTTCTTGACATTTTCCTATAGCAACCTTCACAATGCCAAAACTTCACCTCTACTATCTATGCCTTGCATCTTAGTAGAGTAATATTTCCAAAACATCACACTATCATAGTCCGCTTTACCAAATCTGGATTGCTAGTTTCCTTCCTGAAACACAAGTGCAACCACAAAAATTATAATAAATAGTCTAAATGAACACACATTATTGTTACAAAATAAAATAGATATTACCAATGGAAAACATTAAAGTAAATCTTAATCATTAATTGATTTAGGCAATCAACAATTTTTGTCAACTTCAACTAAACTTTCTACTTCCTCTAACCATGGAAAGGAGATGTTAACTTCACGATCCTCAATCAAAACCCCTCTATTGGCTAGCTTATCTGCACATTTGTTTCCTTCCCTTAATATATGTGTAAACCTAATTTCTTCAAACTCTTTAGCAAGATCTTGAATTTCCACAATTATCTCTTGTATGTTCCATGGAGCCTTTGCTTTCCTCAAAATTACATTTATTACTATGAGAGAATCACCTTCCATCCAAACTCTATTCCATTTCATTTGTTTACATATTTTTAACCCTTCTAAAGTTGCCCAAGCTTCAACTTCATTATTTGTCTTAAATCCACAATTGAAAGCATAATGAGACAAAATCTCTCCTCTATTATTTCTAATTATTCCTCCTCCTCCTATTGGTCCTGGGTTTCCTTTAGATGCTCCATCAAAATTCAACTTAACCCACTCCACATCTGGTGGTTTCCACTTTATATTCTTTACCTTATTTTTGCTTCTCTTGTACCCAACATCATAATTCCATTTAATGACTTGACTCCATCTATCAAGACTCTCTGCTTCCAAATTAGGGATTGGGTGAGTTGATAGGGTTGGTTTAGACTCCTCTATGGCTAAACATATCTTCTTTTTCATTACCTCTAAACTGCTTTCCTTTCCTTTAAATATTCTTCTATTCCTTTCTAGCCATATAGTCCAAAGTATTGTATCTTTTGATATATCCCATATTGTCTGTAAAGCCTCACTTTTATAAGTGCTCTGCCATTGCTTTAACCAATCTTCAATTTTGCTATTCATCACCATGCATTTACCAAACATATTAAGAATCCATTGCCATAGATTCCAGACTATTGAGCAATGTCCCAAGAGATGGTCAATACTCTCCTCCTCCTTATTACAAAAAACACATTGAGAGGGGCCATGAAAACCCCTTTTCATAAGGTTATCCCAGGATAAAATTCTTCTATGACCTACTAGCCAAACAAACATTTTGACTTTAGGAATGCTTGGGCTATCCCAAATATCTCTCCAAATTCTAGTGATATTATTATTATGTTGGTGTTGAACATTATATCCACTTCTTGTTGTGTATTCTCCTGAGCTATTCAACTCCCAAATCAATTTATCCTTGGCACCCCTCGAAATAATTACAGTTGTTATCTTTCTACTCAATTGCCTCCTAGCATCAATGTCTTGTATACTTGTAAAAAACATTCTTTCCATTTGTATCTTCCTTCTCGATCCTTGTACAAAATGTTTGAAACCCTATCACCGTATTTGTCTTGAAGCAATCTCATCCAAGGTTTCAAAACTGGATCTAAATTGAGTGGTTTTTTATCACACCAAGTATCCATCCAAATAGAAATTTTTTCTCCAGTTCCCACCACCCATCTTAAACCTTTAATCATAAGATCAATAGATTTTTTAAACCATTCCAAAGAGCAGAACCATTTGGAAGAGAGAATGCAGTAAATATTAAACTTGGGTCATTGGGATCAACATACTTACTTAGAAGAATTCTTGCCCATTGTCTTTGACTCTCTTTGTACAATCTCCAGATAACTTTTCCCCTAAGAGCTAAGTTTGCATCTGTAAGAGCTCTTAAACCAAGACCTCCCCTAGTTTTGTCATCACACAACTTGCTCCATTTCACCAAAGAAAATTTCCTTTTATCATGTAAACCTGACCATAAAAAGGATCGCATAATAAAGATTAAACTTTTTTCAACTGATTTTGGCATAGAATACAAAGACATATAATATGTTGGAATGGCTTGTAAGACTGACTTAATTAACTGCACTCTTCTTGCTAATGATAACCATCTACCTTTCCAAGTTGGAAGTTTATTTTGAACTTTACTAATAACTGGATTCCATAAATCTATCCTCATTCTCCCCTCAAATAAAGGCATCCCTAGATAAGTTGTTGGTAAATTTACCTCCTCCATTTGAAGCAACCTACAAATTCTTGCTTTGATATTAGCAAGAGTGTTAAGAAAGTAAATTTTGGATTTAGTCCTATTAATTTTTTGCCTTGAAGCTCTTTCATACTCTTTTAAAAAGTTATTCAAAGCTCTGGCCTCATTTATCCTTGCCCTTCCAAAAAGGGTTGTATCATCTACAAACTGTTGATGGGTGATGTTATCGATGTTATTACTAACCTTAAGTCCACTTATAAACCCATATTTGTAAGCCTTCTTTAAGTTCCTACTCAAAACTTCTGCCATAATAATGAACAAATAAGGAGATAGAGGATCTCCTTGTCTAAGGCCTCTCTTGGCTTTAAAATATTATATCACTAACCCATTGACCAACACTGAATAAGAAACTGTAGAGACACAAGATTTAATCCATCTAACCCATTTCTTCCCAAAACCAAACTTATCTAAAACTACAAAAAGAAAATTCCATTTAACCCTATCATAGGCTTTACTCATATCAAGTTTTAAGATCATAGCTTTCTCTTTTCTTGAAGCTGTTGAATGTATAACTTCATGAGCTACTATGATCCCATCCAAAATTTGTCTCCCTTTCACAAAACCTCCTTGCTCTTCTGAAATGATTTTGTCTAACAATGGCCTTAATCTATTCGCCATCACTTTGAAAATAATCTTATAAGCCATATTACATAGGCTTATGGGTCTAAAAGAATCAAACAATTCAACATCCTTCTTTTTTGGAATTAGGGTAAGATAAGTTGCATTTATTTTATAAGGAATGTATTGTTTTACCCTAGACTGTTCCACTACCACCAATAAAGAATCCTTCACTATATCCCAATTATGTTGGTAAAAAGTTGCAGAGAGCCCATCTGGACCAGGGGATTTATCCTTATTAAAAGAGAAAAGAGCTAAATGAACTTCTTCTAGAGTAATAGGCTCCATCAGTTTCCTATTGTCTTCATTTGTTATAATTGAAGGAACATCTTGAAGAAGTTTATCATTAAGAACTTCGATCTCCTCTGAACCTAGAATATTCTGATAAAACGACTTAGCCTCTTTTCTAATTTCACTTTGATCTTCAATCCAAACCCCTTCTATTGATTTAATTCTACTAATTCTAGAAGAAGATCTCTGTACTATAGCCATCCTATGAAAAAACTTTGTATTTTTATCTCCTTCTTTTAACCAAGTTTGTCTTGATTTTAATCTCCAAAATTTCTCTTCCTTACTCAAAATATTATGATATTCACTAAGCAACTCCCTTTCCTCTGAGCTTGTATTATTTTCATCACCTTTTTGGAATTTTGAAAGTTTATCTTTTAATTCTTCTTTCTTCTCAAAAATATTTCCAAAGGTGTTCTTGTTCCATTCTTTTAATCTAGATGTCATAGCTTTAATTTGGTTTGGAAGAGCATACAACCCACCATTACCTAAAGAATTCCATGTTTGAGCTATCATATCAACAAATTGAGGATGGTCTTCCCACATCTGCTCATATTTAAAATATGATATTTTTTTGAATTCACTAACCACCATTTTAACTCTTATTGGCTAGTGATCTGAACCAATCCTTGTTAAGGTATTAATTTTAGCACAAGTTCCTTCATCTAGCCAATGATCTGAGAGAATGCATCTATCTAATTTTTTTGCTATTAGGTTCTGGCCTCTCCTATTGTTGGTCCAAGTATAGTTGTCTTCTTCAAACTCAACTTCCCATAGATTGTTGTTTTGAATAAAAGTTGAGAAATATTTCATACTTTGGGTCAATTTCCTAATTCCCCCAAATTTTTCATTCAGCTTGGTAATGGCATTAAAATCTCCAATGATCATGAAATGGGTTTCTTGGTCTTTACTTCTCATAAAGGCCTCAATCCCACTCCAAACTTCTAATCTACCTGACTGAGTTGTAGGACCATACACATTGATAAGGATGAAGCGAATATCAACAAAGTAGCAAGTGACTAAAGAGGCTATCCAATGCCTAGTTTTATGAATGGTTACACAAGAGGTTCTAGAAGGATTCCAACAAGTTAGAATTCCCCCTGTTGCTCCTTCAAAATCCATAGCATCCCATTCACATCTTGCCCAAACTGCTTTCATAGTTTTTGAAACTTCTTCTTTTGTCATTTTAGTTTCCTGGATACAGAGAATATCAGGTTTATTACTTAAACATAGGTCCCTAATACACCTATGCTTTGAGGGGGCATTAGCACCCCTTATATTCCATGAGATGATAATCATGTCTCATTAGGGTCTTTTGGCCCCTCTTGCGTATTACCAATATCATTTTGTTGTTTGGTAAAGAGAAGTTCAACCAACTTAGTTTGTGTTCCTTTCTCTATGTTAGCTCTTGCTTCCCTGGATCTTGCTTGATAATTTGAGGGTTTTCCTCTTTTTGCCTTGCCTATATCAGGAGTAGGTCTTATTATTCTATTCCTCAATATTCTTTCACCATTTTTTTTTCAACATATTTATCCTCTCCTGGCTCTATTATAGAAGCTTTTGACTTATCCTGCTCATTTTCTGGTATTTCCTTATTAATGGCAGAGGTATTACCTTCTAAAACTGCATTTTCTTTACCAATTATTTCCTCCTAAATGGTGCATGGTACTTCAAGAGAGTCTTCAAAATCTGATGAAACACATTCCTTGGGTTCATCGAGAATGTTCTTCCTTAAATTAGGATCATATTGAATAGACGGTTCCTTGCTAATATGTTGAAATTGTTGTCCTGTGTCCTCTAAGTTTTGATCTACTTTTTCTTCATAGGCTAAAGCCTCAAAAGAATTGGAATTTCTTCCAGTATCCTTTCTTATTTTTTTTTTTGGTAATTATTATAGTAGATTAAAAAAGGGTTTTTATAGAGGATCCCAAAACCTTATGTACAAAATCAGCCTTGCATCATGCCTCCTGACTTTATGTATAAGCCTATTACAGAAATCGTAACCCCTAAAAAAACCCGATTACATAAGCAATGGGCCTAGGGCATCAATCCCTTGAAACTGAACACCAAAACAGAAATCCCGCCCAGCGGTAACAGTAAGCATGAAACAATCCCTCTCAGCGGGAAACAAACAAATAAGAAAGAAAGTAGTTTTGGAGATCCCGCCCAGTGGGGAGTAGCCAAAAACCACCATCGAGAAGATCCCGCCCAGCAGGAAGCAAAGAAAAACCATTACAATAAAATCCCGCCTCGCAGAAGCAGTCAAAACCACCACAAACAGTCCCGCCTAGCGGGAAGCAACAGGAAAATCCCGCCATCCGGAAACCAGCGAGAAAGAAAGGATCCCGCCTCGCGAGAAAATCGGCGGATTTGGCGGATCCCGCCCTGTGGAGAAACCATCCCGCCCACCGAGAAAACATTCCGTTCAGCGAGAGCCATCCTGCAAGAAGCCGACAGCCAGCACAGAGAGGATCCAGCCCATCAGGAAGTGACCAGAGAGTTGCACCACAAGGAACCCGCCCCGGGAAAATAGAAGAGGATCCCAGCAACAGGGACCAAGAATCCCGTCCAAGCACAGAGCCCGTCGAGGATTCACAAGAAAAAGGGGGAAGCTGTCCAAACCCTAAACCGTCACCTCCACCGCACCGAGAAACGCAGGGGACCAGATCCACGCGAATAACCTGTAAAAAACCCCAAGGGGAAGCCTGAGGGAAAAAGGGAAGGGATCCCCAACCAAATAGGGATCCCTGGGAAGCACCAGTTCGAAAAAACAACCAAGGAAACCCTAGCCGACCGGGAGGGGCACAGATAGTGGAGAAGGATCTCCCCCTAGGAGATCATCTGCAAACAACCACTCCCCGGGAGGGATGACTCGGGTTGAGCCAGGGCATCAGGCGGGAACCAGGAGCCATGGGAGGGGGAGCAGGGGAGGGACCAGAGCCCTCCCCTCTCTACTTTCTTCCCCGGTATCCTTTCTTATTGGTCTCCATTGTTCATTTTTTTTATTTTTCTAGATCTATTTTTTGGAAGTTGAAAACCATCTTTATCCATAACCATTTGTAAATTTCTCTTACGATTTTCTACAAATAATTCTATTAAGCTCTTCTTAGGGCATGATATCTCAATATGCCCCACCTCATGACATATTCTACATCTAAAATATATGTTTTCATAATATATAGTTTGGATCCACATCTTATCCCCATACTTAAGAATGATTGATTCTGGTAAAGCTTTACTTATATCAATCATGACCAATATTCGAGCATAAATAGCCAAAAATCCATCTTTTGTTGTATCTGAAATCTCAAGGAATTCTCCTAGAGTGTTGTCTATTGCCTTGAAGGTATCTATTTCCTAAAATTCAATGGGCAATCCAAACATCCTAACCCATACTAGTACTAGGAATAGATTTACATTATCAGGCGAAAAGCCTTCATACCGATGGGTAAGGAAGAGCCCTGCTCTTCCCATAAACCAAGGACCCCCTTTTAGGATTCTTTCTCTTTCTTCCCTAGAACAAAAAATGGCTAGGAAGAAACCTTTGGGAAGAAATGATAGAATCACTCCTAGAGACTTCCAACTCCTATCAATCCATTTTCTCAAGGTTGAAGCCCCTGGCCAATACCCATTAAATTTACCAAAAACTGCCCTATCTTGGAGCAATGAGGATCTCTTTGAGGTGCACTCACTAACCTCTACCACTAGGGATGATTCTAAGGATTTAACTATAAATCGATCCATGGAAAGGAAACTAAAACTCAAAATCTAATGAAATTTATTTGAAAGTTCTATAACAAATATAATATTTGATAAAAACTTTATAAAATTTTCATGCACAATTTCTAAGATAAAGAAAGGGAAAAAATAACTTAGCTAAAAAATTCTTTGTCCATATAGAATGTCTTGCCTTGCTGAAGTCCTAACCCTTCATTGCTCTTCCCATCGTTTGAACCCTAGTTGGCAAATAATTGCAATTTTGTTTTTCACTAATTGAAAATTTGTCACTACCCTTGTTACGAATGGTTGACTTCACAGGGTTGTATCTCCCTCAATATTGTTCATTTTTTTGCATATGACCACTCATTTTAAAGTTATTCAAATTATGCACAAGTTGGTCCAAGAATCAGTTGAATCAGATAACTCTTCGCGAAGATATGGCTCCTAAAAGATGAGACATTTTTAAGGAAAAAAACCCTAATCCTTCACACTTTGCGATTACGTTTTTCATGAACTACCCTCATTCTGAATGGTTGAGTTCACAGGGTAGTATCTCCCTCAATATTGCTCGTATTTTTGCGTATGACCACTCATTTTAAAGATATTCAAATTCTGCACAAGTTGGTCCAAGAATCAGCTAAATCGGATAACTCTTCGCAAAGATATGGCTCTTAAAAGATGAGATGTTTTTCAGAAAAAACCCTAATCCTTTGCACTTTGCAATTTCATTTTTTGTAATTTGAAAAATCATCACTACCCTTGTTCCGAATGGTTGACTTCACAAGGTTGTATCTCTCTCAATATTGCTCAAAGTTTTGCATATGACCACTCATTTTAAAGCTATTCAAATTTTGCACAAGTTGGTCCAAGAATAAGTTGAATCAGACAACTCTTCACAAAGATATGACTCCTAAAAGATGAGATGTTTTTCAAAAAAACCCTAATCCTTTGCACTTTGTAATTTTGTTTTTCACGATTTGAAAAATTGTCACTGCCCTTGTTTCTTTCGAATGGTTGACTTCATAGATGACCACTAATTTTAAAGTTATTCAAATTCTACACAAGTTAGTCCAAGAATTAGCTAAATCGGATAACTCTTTGCAAAGATAAGACATTTTCAGGAAAAACCCTAATCCTTTACACTTTGCAATTACATTTTTCGCGATTTAAAAAAATATATATTTGCATATGTTATTGTAATATAAATATATATTTTTTACATGTCTCTAAAACAATATATATCTTGATTTTATTCCTTCTAATTGCTCATTTATTTTGGGTGGGTACCTAAATGGAATTATACTAGTTTTTTATATAATATGTATTTTTTTTAAGTAATACTTTTTAATGGATGTATAAAGAACTTTTGAAGATATATACTGGAAAAAATGGTTTAGTTGTTCTTTTATATTTAACATTCACACTTTTGAAGATTTTGAAACTTCAAATAAAATATTTAAGGTTTAAATTTGACAAAGGTAGGATTGTACACCATACTCCAATAACCGATATTTAGTTTCATAATCATATATACATGATAATATATATATATATATATATATATATATATATATATATATATATATATATATATATATATATATATATATATATATATATATATATATAAGAGAGTTGGTTATATCCACACTATTTTTAGTAACTACCAAGTATAGGGTTCAAACCACAAGAGTTGCTCCCAACAAGCCTATACCTCGTTATTTTATAATCAAATGTGAAGAAGACTACCGATTACTCGAGATTCATACTATCATTATTGGTTTGATAGGGTTAAAACCACAAGGGTTGCTCCCAACAAGCCTATACCCCGTTATTTTATGACCAAACATGAAGAAGAATACCGGTTACTCGAGATCCGAAGAAGACTACCGATTACTCGAGATTCATACTATCATTATTGGTTTGATAGGGTTAAAACCACAAGGGTTGCTTCCAACAAGCCTATACCCCGTTATTTTATGACCAGACATGAAGAAGACTACCGGTTACTCGAGATCCGTACTATCATTATTGATTAACTTCATTGATGTTAAAATATATTTTTCTATAAACAATTAAAAAATAATATTACAAACATGTCACCTATAAATTTTTATAAACAAACAAATATTATAGCATATAACTTGGATAAAAATATTGCACACCATACTCCAATAACCGTGACAAATATATATATATATATATATATATATGGGGTAAAATACATTGTTTTATATAACCTATAACTTTATTGATGTTTCTTTTTATTTGGTTAGTGTGAGAAACCCCTATGACCAGCGCACAAGGCTGAGCAATCTCCTCCCAACCATGACCCTTTGTAAAACTAAGAGCTATGCTTATCAATAGGGAATTTAACACACAACCACCACACACCCATCACTTCACACATGTTGGACATTTTGAGTCCCTAAGCTAAAATATTGTCATTGATGTCAAAAGGATCTATGATGGCATGCACTATGTTTTGTGAAAGTGCAAGGAAGGGTTTTTGTGAAAACCAAGGCAGTCAAAATAAAAGGTTTTATTTAAAACCATGGATGATAGATTTGAAATGGGTTTTTCTTAAAACCCAAGTTGGCTTTTCGTTTCATCGAAAAATGTGCCTCGGTGATGGAGATATTTAATTTTAAATATTTAGTTTAAATTTTAATTTATTTAAAATCAAAATTTAAAATTTAAAATTAAATTAAAAGAATATTCACCGACGTCATAAAGGAAGGTTCAAAAGCGCCAATGTTTCCAAGCTAAGGGAAGGCATATATATATGCCATTAAATTTTCTGAAGAAGATTATCCTTGCTCGATTAAGATTAACGATTTGTTTTTCACGAAGGAAGAGCTCGTGTTATTTTCGTTTTGTGAAGCAGCGAATATTGAAAGCTAACTGCATCCATTTTTCCAAAGCGTGTTGGGTAGTGTGGCCTAGTGGCAGCTTGGTTTCTGCAAAGGTGTTGGTGGTAGGAAGGTTAAGTGTTATATTCTCGCAAGCGTTGTTTTGGCTTTGTTGAGGCGCTCAAGGCGCATTTTTTTTTTCGCTTGGTGGAAGGAGAGAAGAACAAGAAGTGAGTGGCGCTTATTTCTTCATGATGATCCCGTAGCTCGTGCGACAGCTTGGCTGTGGCTAGGGCGTTCGCGTTGGACAGGACGGGGGTTCGATTCCCCTCGAGGCAAGTATTGAGGTTTTTATTTATTTTGTTATTGCCTAAGGTGGAGTGATAAGGGGTAAAGGTGATTTGATAGTTGATGTATTGAATAACCTTAGGAATAAGGTTATAATGGCTATTTGAGTTGTGGAGTTCAATTTTTAATTGTGATTTTGAAATTATTAGGAGTAATAAGGGTTATTATTAAAGTTCTTTTAGTGAAAGTTATTTTTGAGTAAGGGTTTTTCTTTAAAAAGAACTTTGGTGGATGTTAAAATAAAGTAGGAGTAATAAGGTGTTATTTGGACATTATTTTATTGTTGTGTTATTACTCAAGATCTCTAACCCTTGTTGAGATTGAAAAAAGACAAGTGTTGAGTGTGGCTGATTTAGTGGACAACTCATAAGGCATAAAAAATGTATGAGTAACATTATCCATTGATTTTATTTGGGTGGTTGATTTCTGAAATATCATTGGAGTGAAAATGATTGATTGTGGTTTCCTATTCGAAAATAGTTGGTTTAATGCTTCAAGGTTTTCTGGTTTGAAAGTTGTGATTAAAACCTTATTTTATAAGCATTGTTGTTGGAGTGAGTTGTTATGCAAAGAACTTGAACTTGAGCTGAAAAGAACATGAGTATCATTGTTATGTAAAGTGGTTGTTGAGTATTGTTGAAGACATTTTTAGTTGGTTGATTCATGCTTGGACTAGGGTTTGTGATAAAGAGTTGTTCCTTGTGGTGATTGGTTGAGTAGAGTTGTTTGATCCTAGTCAAGAGATTGTGTGAAGTGGTTGTTCAAGTTCCATAAAATAAACTATTATATATTCTGATTTGATTTGAGTTGAGATTGAGATTTGAGTATAGAACATATTGAGTCTCTAACAATTCTCTTTATGCTTCTATGAGATTGCTGAGTTAAGATTGCTGAGTTGAGATTGATTTAAGTTGAGATTGGGATTTGAGTATAGAAAATATTGAGTCTCTAATAATTCTCTTTATGCTTCTATGAGATTGAGTTGAGATTTTGTTGAGCTGATTTGAGGTAAGTCTTTGAGAAGGCTTGTGGACTGATTTTGAGTAAGCCTTTGTAAAGCTTGCTATGTAGATTTGAGCAAGTCCTAGAGAGGACTTATTGAGCAGATTTGGACAAGTTTTGAGTGAGCTTGTTGAGCAAATTTGAGAAGGTTCTGAGTGAACCTATTGAGCAGATTTGAGCAGGTTCTAAGTGAGTCTATTGAGCAGATTTGGACAAGTTCTAAGTGAGGTTGTTGAGCAAATTTGAGCAGGTTCTAAGTGAACCTATTGAGCAAAATTTGAGTAGGTTCTGAGTGAACCTATTGAGCAGATTTGAGCAGGTTTTGAGTGAGCCTATTAAGCAGATTTGAGCAGGTTATGAGTGAGCCTATTGAGCAGATTTGAGCAGGTTCTAAGTGAGCCTATTAAGCAGATTTGAAGAGGTTCTTAGTGAACCTATTGATAGAGTTTTGGAGGTGACAGAGTATAGAGGACATAGTCTCAGTGGATAGAGATCCAACAACCAAGACAATTGAAGACATATCTGAGTGAGGAGTCTTCAAGTGGAGAGAGATCCTCAAGTCAGTGCAGTAGAGAGACAAAGTCTTCTAGAAGATCACTAGCCAGAGCAGAAGGGTAAAGAGTTCTCCTATGGAAGAGATCCACGAACTTGATATTTAGGGGATCAACATCTCCTTTGGACAAAGGTCCATAAACATTGTAATTGGGAAGGATTACCAAGAGATTGATTGAGAAAGTTTTAGCAAAATATTTTCTCCATGGAGTAGCCCGCATTGGGTGAACCATATAAATTGTTGTGTCACTTTTGTGGATGGTTTTTTGTGCATTGCTTTTATTACTGCTATTTATACACTACATAATATTAAATTGAAAAGAAAAGTAAAAAGTGGTCTTATACTGTTCACCTCCCCTCTCAGTATAAGTCTGTGTTCTTCAACACACTTGCTCACACCACAGTTTGAACCTTGGAACTTTCGAAGAAGAACCAAAGCCCGAATCGTTGCGTTGTTCCCAAGAAAGTCTTAACATCAATATAACTTTATTGATGTTAAGATATATTTTTACTTTAAACAATGAAAATAATATTACAAACAACACATATGTATATATATGGTAAAATACATTATTTTATATAATGGAATTATGATGTTGGGTACAAGAAAAACAAAAAAAAATAAAAAAATAAAAATAAAAAGTATACATTATTTTATATAATGGAATTATGATGTTGGGTACAAGAAAAAATAAATAAAAATAAAAATAAAAAGTATATGTATAAGAAGTATTTACTCAATAAAAAATAAAAAATAAAAAATATAAAGTGGAAACCACCAGACGTGGAGTGGGTTAAGTTGAATTTTGATGGAGCATCTAAAGGAAACCCAAGACTAGGAGGAGGAATAATTAGAAATACTAGAAGAGAGATTTTATCTCATTATGCTTTCCATTGTGGAATTAAGACAAATAATGAAGCTGAAGGTTGGGCAACTTTAGAAGGGTTAAAAATATGTAAACAAATGAAATGGAATAGAGTTTGGATGGAAGGCGATTATCTCACAGTAATAAATGCAATTTTGAGGAAAGCAAAGGCTCCATGGAACGTACAAGAGATAATTGTAGGAATTCAAGTTTTTGCTAAAGAGTTTGAAGAAATCAAGTTTACACATATATTAAGGGAAGGAAACAAATGCGCAGATAAGCTAGCCAATAGAAGGGTTTTGGTTGAGGATTGTGAAGTTAACATCTCCTTTCCATGGTTAGAGGAAGTAGAAAGTTTAGTTGAAGCTAACAAAAATTATTGATTATCTAAATCAATTAATGATTAAGATTTACTTTAATGTTTTCCATTGGTAATATTTATTTTATTTTGTAACAATAATGTGTGTTCATTTAGACTATTTATTATAAATTTTGTGGTTGCACTTATGTTTCAAGAAGGAAATTAGCAATCCAAATTTGGTAAAACAGACTATGTTAGTGCGATGTTTTGGAAATATTACTCTACTAAGATGCAAGGCATAGATAGTAGAGGTGAAGTTTTGGCATTGTGAAGGCTGCTATAGGAAAATGTCAAGAAAGATGCTAAATTATGAGGTAATTGTATTCATACAAAGATTTGGAAAGATCTAAAAAATGAAAATAAAAAATTCAAGACATTTTTATGTAAAATGATGAAAGTTTCTAACTATAACATCTTAATTGAGATGAGAAGTGTATCTATTTATAAACTCTCAAACTCTAAAGAAGAGAGATGTAATTTGTTAAGGATGGGGACCCGAGTACAACCTTTTTATCAAGTAAAAAAAAAAATTACTTTAAACAATGAAAATAATAATAAAATAATATTGCAAACATATCACCTATAAATTTTTATAAATCAATAAAATACCAAATACTAAACTTGAGTATTAGATTATAAAATTTTTCTTTATTTATTTTGTTGGTTTCTTAGGAAACCTTTATGAACCCTTGTTGCATAGGGAAACTTTATAAACCCTAATAAGTTGGATAAAGATAGGATCAATAGACTTGACCATCTAGTAAATCGAATTAAGGTAGCCCACTGACAAGCAATCAACCCCTATCAACTCACCTATTACTTTAAAATAAGAAGTTCCTACCAAGAAGAGAGGTTTGACCTATTACTTTAAAATAAGAAGTTACTACAAAGAAGAGAAGTTTGTAAACCTATAAAATCGTACTTAATCAACACATTACTTTAAAATAAAAAGTTCCTACAAAGAAGAGAGGTTTGACCTATTACTTTAAAATAAGAAGTTACTACAAAGAAGAGAGGTTTGTAAACCTATAAAATCGTACTTAAATGACCTATGAACATAATAAATTGTTTAAAAATGATAAGACAAGCCTATTTTTTTAAAACATACAACCAAAACATACAATTAAAGGCATATGGGAGACCTCCCTTCCTATAAATGAAACATGGTTAACTAGACATAACCTAAAATTTTGGGACGCCACTTATATTGGTGATGTGACCCCTGATAGATGTGTATAAGAAGTATTACTAAAACAAAATTGGAATATTAGTGAAATTCCCGAATATTGGTCCATTTAAAAGAAAGAAAATGCCGACCAAATAAATTCTTCAGGGTGACACTTTGTTTTTAAAAGAAACGTGGCAACTTTTTAAAGCATGTTCACATACAACAAATAAGAAAACTGGATCTACAAAGGTCAAAATTTAGGTTAGACGGGCAAGTAAAGAGAGCACCACATCGACGGTCCACAATTATTCAAAGATCTTATCTGACGGTTCGTTGTTCACCAACACAGAAGCACCTACCATTGGTTGGAAGACTGTGTCCGTCTCTTCTCATTCGTCCACGTCAAGATACTACACTTCCAGCCACGTCCGACCTTCCATTCTATTGGTTCACGTCGACAGTCAATAGACATGGCACCACGTGGCAGGACGGAGGCATATGATTGGGCCCTAATACACAACTGAAATCAGCCTTGCTTTTAAATATATACACAGATCTTGCTCTTTTGAAATCCAAGGTGGTCGAGGATCGGAAGAGTTAAGGAAGAAAAGGGAAAATAATCGACACCCATTTTAGATCTGTGCCTAAAATTCCGTTGTTTCTGCTGAAACGGTCGAAAAACCATGGAGCGTCTGCGGGGGAACGGCGTGTCTCTGTTGTTAATTTTCTTGGCTGCAGGTAAGTTTAAGATTTAAGATTTAAATTTTCACTTGGCTGCCAATATTTTTTTCTTTTGGTTGCGTCCTTAGGGTTTCTATGGGCTTTTTTTGTATCTTCTTCGTCTCTGCTATCTTTTGCCGTGATTTTCTCGAAATGTGGATGGGATTTCATATTTATTGTTTGGATCGTTTTATGTAAGTTTTTTTTTTTTGGAGAGATTTTGATTTTTAGGTTTTCGCTGCCTTGAAAATATTTAAAATACATTTTGCGTTTTATGGATCGGTTTGCTTTTCGATCTCACATGAATTTATGACGCATTCCAGCGGATCATGTGGCAGCGATTTCATATAACATTTTTTTGAATTTTTTTTTCTTTCTTGGGAAAAAAATTGAATTTTAGGTTTTAGCGGCTTTCAAAAATACTACGTTTTGGTTTATCTGTATGAATTTGTCTTTTAATTAAGCAGAAATATATATATGATGCGTTAAGGATTTTTTCTTGCTTGTTTCGTTTTGCTTTCATTTTCTATTAGGGTGCTCAGATTTATTTGGCGGATCTTGTGGCATTCGGTAAATTAATATGTGAGGTTTCTCTATTAATGTATCAACCGTGCATTTTCAAAATTTATATGTAAAATTTAACCAACTTGAAGAGTGTTAAGGAAACTTTGCTTGGATATTTGAATTTTTTTGGCGTGCATTTTCTGTATCGATTTGTATCTTGTATTATTTTGGATTGTTCTTTTTTCGATTTTGCTAATTTCTGTGTTTATTTTGCTTAGGATGCCTCTTTGCATGTTCTATTGCCAAGGAGGAAGCAGCGAAATTGGGGACAGTGATTGGTATAGATCTGGGGACTACCTACTCCTGTGTTGGGGTTTACAAGAATGGTCATGTGGAAATAATAGCCAATGACCAGGGGAACCGCATCACTCCTTCGTGGGTGGCATTCACAGAAAACGAGAGACTGATCGGAGAGGCAGCTAAGAACCAGGCTGCCGTCAATCCCTCGCGAACAATCTTTGATGTCAAGAGATTGATTGGTAGAAAGTAAGTTTGGCCTTCTTAAGTGTTGAGCCTAAAATCTAGTACTGAGTTGATATTGTTCATTGAATTCCATTTTTTGTTTATACGTTCATAGGTTTGAAGACAAAGAGGTACAAAGGGATATGAAATTGATGCCTTACAAGATTGTCAACAAGGATGGTAAGCCCTATATCTCGGTTGAGATCCGTGATGGAGAGCAGAAGGTCTTTAGCCCTGAGGAGATCAGTGCCATGATTCTGACTAAGATGAAGGAGACAGCAGAGGCTTTTCTTGGCAAGAAGATTAAGGATGCTGTCGTCACAGTACCTGGTATGTTAGTCATGCTTTTTATTGAATTTGAATGGGGCAATCTGTAAATTTCAAAAGAAATCAATACACTCATACACACAAAGTGGGGACAACGTTTCCTGTTTCTTTCTGTTTTGTTGGAGGATTTTCTTGGACTGAACTTTGAATGGGCATGGGTCAACCTTTAAGGCCTGAGTCTTATTAGCTCAAAGTCTTATGGGCCTGTTCCTGTTGAGAAATTGCAATTTGTATGAACGCATTTACAATAAAATTATTTCTGATAATTTAGCACATGGATTTGGTCTGGATGCATTATTTTTTTTTTTGGTTTCTTGTTGTTTTGACATTACGATTGCTTTTTTTCTGCACCTGTGCAGCTTACTTTAATGATGCACAACGTCAAGCAACAAAGGATGCAGGTGTGATTGCTGGGTTGAACGTTGCTCGTATTATCAACGAGCCCACGGCTGCAGCAATTGCTTATGGTTTGGATAAGAAAGGTGGGGAAAAGAACATTATTGTCTTCGATCTGGGCGGTGGCACCTTTGATGTTAGTATTTTGACAATTGATAATGGAGTTTTTGAGGTTTTGGCTACAAACGGTGACACCCATCTTGGAGGTAACTACTCCGGATATTCTGTTCAATGATTCTCGATTACAAATCTGAAATATTCATGTCTACAATTTTGTTGCTTTACGCATATGACTATTTTTGGCTTCTAAGCATGAATCGTATGATGCGGATTTTCAGGTGAGGACTTTGACCAGAGGATCATGGAATACTTCATCAAATTGATCAAGAAAAAGCATGGAAAGGACATCAGCAAGGATAACAGAGCTTTGGGGAAACTTCGAAGGGAAAGTGAGCGTGCCAAGAGAGCATTGAGTAACCAGCATCAGGTGCGAGTAGAGATTGAATCTCTCTTTGACGGCGTAGACTTCTCAGAACCTTTGACAAGGGCCAGATTCGAGGAGTTGAACAATGACCTTTTTAGAAAGACAATGGGCCCTGTTAAGAAGGCTATGGATGACGCTGGTCTGCAGAAGAGTCAGATCCATGAAATTGTTCTTGTTGGTGGGAGTACCCGCATTCCAAAGGTTCAGCAACTTCTTAAGGATTTCTTTGATGGCAAAGAACCAAACAAGGGTGTGAATCCAGATGAGGCTGTTGCCTTTGGTGCTGCTGTTCAAGGAAGCATTCTTAGCGGAGAGGGCGGAGCAGAAACTAGCGGTAAGTTTAGTAGGAAATGTATGTGGTCTATTTGCATAGATTTTATAGGATATTTAACTTCCGGATACAGTCTTTGAAGCTCTTTTGTTACGTTATCATTGTTGCAGAGATCCTTCTATTGGATGTGGCTCCCTTAACCCTCGGTATTGAGACTGTTGGTGGAGTGATGACAAAATTGATTCCAAGGAACACTGTGATTCCTACGAAGAAGTCTCAAGTTTTTACAACCTATCAGGATCAACAAACAACTGTTTCCATCCAGGTTAGTCTGTATTCCTGATCTCTGGCATTTTGAAAACCCTCATTTTTGTAAATCTTGCATTATGCCAGAAGGTTTTATTTCTTTGTATTTTCCTCGATCAATTGGGTTGAATTTACACCCATTCGCATGGCCCCCCACACATTGACTTTTCAATTGCAAAACACATATCTTATATACAATACGTCATCTCAACCACAGATGCCATACTCGCTTACAAGTACACAACCACGGATGCCATACTCGCTTACACACAACCTACCTCGAAGCCTCTGGTTGAGTTTGGTTGGTGGTTTGGATATGACCACCATTCCTTTTGCTTGACAATACCTCATCTAAACCATTAAGACCACTCCATACTAAGCTTTGTTTAACTCTTTATATGTTAAGATATATACGATTGACTGAATTACTGACTCCCCCGCTTGCCCCACTCTATTTTGTTCCATCTTTGCAGGTCTTTGAAGGTGAACGGAGTCTGACAAAGGATTGTAGAGAACTCGGGAAATTTGAGCTGACTGGTATTCCACCAGCTCCAAGGTTAGATTATACTTCTGCTTGCTTACTAAATTAAATTCATGGTCATTTTTAGGTTTCTGGCAAATTGGGTTGTTGATACAATGTGAGTTAAAGATTAAGCTTGCTTGCAGGGGAGTTCCTCAAATTGAAGTCACTTTTGAAGTGGATGCAAACGGTATCTTGAATGTGAGAGCTGAGGACAAGGGCACTGGAAAATCTGAGAAGATCACCATCACAAATGACAAAGGAAGATTGAGCCAGGAGGATATTGACAGAATGGTCAAGGAGGCTGAAGAATTTGCCGAGGAGGACAAGAAGGTCAAGGAGAGGATTGATGCTCGTAACAGCTTGGAGACTTATGTCTATAACATGAAGAACACGATCAATGACAAAGACAAATTGGCTGACAAACTTGATTCTGACGATAAAGAAAAGATCGAGTCGACCTTGAAGGAAGCCCTTGAATGGCTGGATGACAACCAGACATCCGAGAAGGAAGACTATGATGAAAAACTGAAGGAAGTAGAGGCTGTATGCAATCCTATTGTGACCAAAGTGTACCAACAATCAGGAGGTCCATCGGCAGGAGGACATGACTCTGACACTGATGAAGATGACTCACATGAGGAGCTTTAGATGCATTTTTAGTCGGACGGGATTTTCTGTTTTGAGTAAAACACAGAGAGGTCTTAAGGATAAAAGTTTAGTCAAAGCAACTTAAACCGTGTTGATTTTATTTTTTTATGTGGTTGGATCTCTTCATCCGGCTCATTTAAACCTTTCAGTGAGCCATGGCTAAGCCCATTCTTTGTGCAATATGGAATGTGGCTTGGAGTCTAACCCTTACCATTTGCTTCATACGAGGTTTTTGAGCCCTTCTGAAGAATTATTTGTTATCGTGATGTTCTTATAAAAGATTAAATTCTTTGGAGCAAAATAATGTTTTGTTATTGATATTACCAAGTTTTTTTTTTTCTTAGATTTATTTTTTCATTTAATGGACTGAAGATCCCTAATATGAACCTTCATTGAAGTTTCAGTAGGACTCTTCGCGAGTAAATATTTCTGTATTTTTAATTAACTGGCATTTAACTGAGTAGATTTTTTTTCCTGTATTTTTAATTAACTGGTATTTAAGTGAGCTACACTTAGCAACTCAGTTCCTTGCCTTGCTGTCTGTCTTCTCTTTTGATGTGAAATCTTTATAGGCATTAGTAAAATCAGTATGGTTACATTTATGGCTGCCACTATCTTTATTAAGAACTTTGGGTATGATGCTCAACTTAGGTAAATAAAACTTCATGGCGGTTATTAAGAAATTTGGGTAGAATGAAAGCGTTCAGGACAAAAATAATCCAAAGTTCTTAGTTGGTACGTCTAGAAATTATGATGCTCCCAAGATAGATGAGGAAGGCTTTCACTTTTCCATGTTGTAAACATTCATGCTTCTATAGGGTTTTTGTTTTAGGTTTTTTTCCTAGTTGAAGTGATCGGAATTTTAATTCTTTAGAAATAAAGACATACCATAATGGTATCTTTCGAAAACAAATGTTGAGTTTAAAACTTAGGTTTTTATAAAGTTTGATCTTTCCTTATATTAGAATTTTTTATTAATATATATATATTTTTAATAAGTTATATATGGCGTTTATGAGGGCCACTCCCATTTGAATACCAAAATATTCTTTTCAAAATGAGTTTACACAAGGTTGTTATGAGGGGTCCTCATCCTCTCATGGAACTGTCAAATGTCAAATTATTACATTAGTTACACAGTATACAAAATGAGTTTACACAAGGTTGTTATGAGGGATCCTTATCCTCTTATGGAACTGTCAAATGTCAAATTATTACATTAGTTACATAGTATATCTTTTTATCACAAATTTTTTTTCTTAAATATATTCTTCAGGACTTCTCATTGAAATATTAAAATATTACATTAGTTTCACAGTATACCTTTTTATCACATTTTTTTTTTCTTAGCTCTTGGTCAGTTGCCTTTTAAAATTTGAATTTCATCAATTAATTGTTTTTTTAAATTTGAATTTCATGAGGATAAAGATCAACACCTTAATGTGCTGAATTTCAATGGTTGATTATCTTCCTAAATTTGAATTTTATGAGGATAAAGATCAACATCTTAATTTGCTAATTTGTGAGCTACCCAATTTCCTTGTGGATAAATATGTTCAAACTTCCAAAAGATTGCCAATTTCCTTTTGGATAAATATGTTCAGACTTTCAAAAGATTGCCTCTAGTAATAGATGATGAACATCACCTTAATTCGCTAAATTTTAATCTTTCTAAATTTGAATTCCATAAGGATAAAGATCAATACCTTAATTTGCTAATTTGTCAGCTACCCAATTTCTTTTTCTATAAATATGTTCACACTTTCAAGAGATTGCCTCTAGTAATAGATGATGAACGTTATTATGTTCGAGATTGAATCTAATAACAATTGATGAACATTACTTTGTTAGCTACCCAATTTCCTTCTCTATAGATATGTTCACACTTTTAAGAGGTTGCATTTAATAATAGATGATGACTATCATTCCTTCTCCTTGTCTGTAAATATGTTCACACTTCTAAGAGATTGCCTCTAGTAATAAATGATGAACATTAATTTGTTAGCTACCTAATTTCCTTCTATATAAATATGTTCACACTTTTAAGAGATTGCCTCTAGTAATAGATGATGAACATCATTCCCCAATTACCTTCTCTATAAATATGTTCACATTTTCAAGAGATTGCCTCTAGTAACATTCCTTCTTTGTAAATATGTTCACATTTCCAAGAGATTGCCTCTAGTAATAAATGATGAACGTCAACAATAATAATATTTTTTATCCATACCTCCACATTCATTTTTGTTAATAGCATTAATGATAATTTATGAGTCAAGTAAAATATATGTTCATCGCTTTTTTATAGCAATTTTAATCCCTCTAAGAAGTGTTACAACCTTTGCATAGTTTTTAGTTAAAGTTTCATATGATTTTGAGGAGAATTTTGCCATTACTATTTCCAAAAAAACCGTCTTCACTAGCTTTTCATCTTTTTTTAGAAGTGTCATCAAAATTAATTTTGATAAACCTAATTTCTAGGCATTTCCATTTTATATATTGAAGTAGATCCTTTGTTTTAAATTGAGTGTCGTAGATGACTCTTCCATGTATGTTCAAATCCTATAATCAGTTATTAGCACATCTTTTTCTGCAATTGAGACTTCCCATGATGAGCACCATATTTGTAGACATTTTGCAAAAGAGACAATAATACGTAACCAGTTATTAGCACAACTTTTTCTGCAATTGAGACTTCCTATGATGAGCACCATATTTGTAGACATTTTGCAAGAGAGACAATAATACGGTTCCAAACTTGGTCATGATTTTGAGATTTATTTAAAAAAAAATTGTTTTCCTGTAAGTCTTAAGTTCCAACAAATAATGATAGGGTCAATCCTCTTAGCTTTGAAATAATTAATCCATCTTATCACCCTTTCAATGTTGATGTAGCTACACAACATATATTTTTTTTTAAATAACCCCAAATGGTGTGAGTAAATAAACAATGAAGAAATAAATGGTATGATGTTTCTAAATCCTTCTCACAAAAGGCACATCTAAAGGGTCCATAATATCCTCTTCTTTGTAGGCTCTCTCTTGTAAGAATCTTATTTTGAACTTTTTAAATCCTTTTCACACAAGACACATCTAAAAGGTCCATAATATCCTCTTCTTTGTAGACTTTCTCTTGTAAGAATCTTATTTTGAATTGCTAACCAAAGGAATGTTGAGGCTTTAGGGAGAGCCCCTAAAGACCAAATATTCTTCAAGGAAAATCTTTGGGAAATGAAATTTTGATTGTTCTAAATCCTCATATCGTGATCGAGTATCCACCATCCTTTGATAAATTCCAAACCAACTCATCCTTTCATGTAAAAATCAACAAACAAAACTAGTGAAACATCTTTTGAAGTTCATCTACAATTTGTTTGAGTTCCCCTCCTTCAACCAGGTTATTAAAAGAAATCCATGATCTGGAGTTGTTGCTTATAATAATATAGTCTTTGACCTTTGGACCTTTACATGCTAGGCATGCTTGAGCCAATGGTTGCCATTTTGAGTCAAAGATAAAAGGATAAGACTTCAACCAAGAATCAGACCAAAAACTTGCATAACTCCCCTCATTGATTGACCATCTAATATGTTTCTTTATCAATTGCAAAATCTTTGATATGAAGTTCCATGTTGACAATCATTTAGGTAGAGTTATTTTCCTAAATAATTTCATTGCATTAAGAGAACCTATATATTTTTGAAGTAATATTTTTGCCCAATTCTTTCCTTGATATCTAAATAATCTCCATTTAAGCTTTGCTCCTAATGCCAAATTCATAAGTTTGCAATTCCACAAGCCTGCTCCTCCAATATTCTTTCCTTTGCAAATGTTAACGCACTTGCAACAAGAGAACCTAGATTTTTCCTCATAACCTTTCCAAAGAAAGTCTCTTTAAATTTTATCAAATATTGATGCTACATCTACTAACAATCTTGAAAGTGACAGCATATGAATAAGGATGGATTGTAATGTAGTCTTTATGAGTTGTAGCCTTCTCACCATGGATAAGAACTTACCTTTTTAGCCTACCAAAAACGATTTCATTCTATCGAGAAATAGACCTAAACATCCTTTTTATTTACTTGATGAGACAAAGGAGTACCCAAGTAGGTTGATGATTTTTTTTTTTAATTTTGAACCATAAAATATTGATAATAATTTATTGTAAATATAGGATAATATTAATAAAAAATGTGGATTTTGTAGTATTTATTGACTGTCCCGTCGACTTCTTATAACATAATAATATTTATTTAAACTCTATGGCCTTATTGACTGAGGGATGACCCAAAAGAAAAATATCAACAAATTGGAGATGAGATTCAAAGGGACCATTTTTTGCAACTTGAATACCCTTGATTTTTCTTTCCATTTTTGCCTTTGAAAAGACTCTCCCTAATGCTTTCGCTAGAATAATGAATAGATAAGGAGAAAGTGGATCACCTTGACGAAGTCCACAAGATGACTTAAAGTAACCAACAAGAGAACAATTAATCAAAATAGAAAATTTTGTAGTGTTATAAAAACATTTAGTCTGCTCACACCAACTATAATCAAAGCCAAACTTTCTAAGAATAGCATGCACAAAATTCCAGGAAACCTTATCATATGCTTTGTTCATATGTAATTTCAAAAGCATACATGTTTTTTTCATGGAATGAAGAGAATGTATGGCCTCTTGTGCAATAATTATACCATAAGAATTTATTTACCGCGAACAAAGCCACCTTGTTCCTCTGATATAAGACACCTTGGAATGTCCTTGAACCTGTTTGCCATAAATTTTGAAATGATCTTATAAATCATATTACAAAGGCTTAAAATATTTTGTGTCGCCTTTCTTGGGAACCAAGGTAATAAAAATAGCATTGATCTCACTTATTATAGCCTTCCTTTTCTGGGCCTCTTAAATTGCAACTAACATACCACTCTTCAAAAAATCCCAATTTTTTTAAAAGAAAATTGTAGAAAATTGATCGGGGCCAGGTGCCTTGTTAGGATAGAAAGAGAAAACTGTTTCATGGAGCTCCTCCATAGATATCTTTTTCATCAAGCTTTCATTTTGTCCTTGAGTCATAATTGACGAAATATTTTGCAAATGTTTTTCTTGTGCCTCATCTTGCCTAAAATCTGACAAAATATTTTTAAAATAATTAATTTGCTCCTTTCACCCAAGCGTTGTAGGTGAGTTGGAGAGGAGAGGGCAATCCTCCAAGGGAGGTCCCAGGTTCAAATCTCCACCCTACCAAAATGCTGAATTGGGTATCCAAAATCCAATTGATAATGTTGGTGAGGGCATGCAGGACCGGGCGGGTGCGACTCCGGGTGACTTTGAGGTGTAGAACCCCCTGTTCATGGTCTCTCAGACCAAGGCGGCCCCATAAAGGGTTTTTCGCTTAAAAAAAAAAATTAATTTGCTCCTTTCTTATATCTTCTTCGTCCTCAATATTTCTTCCATATGGAGTTATAATATTTTTGATATGACGAACATAAAAATTTGTTTTTGTTGTAGCATGATTTTTTTTGGTATTTCTATCTCCTTCCTTGAGCCATTTCTCTCTAGATTTTTGGAGCCAATATGACTTCATTTTTCAATGCAATATGATAATCAGAAAGTAATTGTTTTTCTTTCACATAAGAATCATGATCCATTCCATTAATTTCTACATTCTCTTGTAAAATTTTGAGCTTGGATTCATTTTCTTTCTTTTCTTTAAAAATGTTAACAAAAGATTTTATATCCCATATCTTCACTTGCTCCTTTAAATATCTCAACTTTTGAACAAACCTATACATACATGATCCTTCAAATTTTGATTCATCTAATCCTAACATAACCATATGGAAAACTTAGGGTCTTGGAGCCACATAAACTGTTAGCAAAATGGCTTTGGATAACCATTATTGAGTAACTCACAAGTCAAAAGAATGGGTTTGTGATATAATCCTGCTTGCAATAAAATATTTGAATAGATTGTATACTTTGTTTGCAACCATTTATCGGATAATAAGAATTTATCCAATCTTTTTGCTATATGATTTTGCTAAATGCATCTATTATCCCATGTATATTGAAAGCTTGAGGGACTAACATCCCAAAGGTCATTTGAATTGACAAATGAAACACAATCTTGCATTGATTTAGACCATCCTAGAATGCCATCCTTTTTTTTCAAAGAGGAATAATTTTAAAATCAACCCCAAGATTTCATAGATCACAATGAATCATTATTGTATTTGAAAAAAATATGCTAAGGTCCTTCCGACAGTTCACAAGGAGTAACTATAGTTGGAGCATATACATTTATAACAACTTTGACCTTTTATCTTTCCTACAAAATAATCTAGCAACCCAATTGCTTTTTGCTTCTAAAAATTGTCCATCCCATTTGCATTTGTCCCATATTATTGCAATACCACCTGAAGCTCCTGTAGAATAAACTTCTAAACAATCACCCATATTCAAAATCTTCTTAAAATCATCCTTACATTCCTCACTACTTAATTTTGTTTCTTGTATTAAAATAAACTTCGAAATATAAAAATCTATTAATTCCCTAATAACTATTTTTTAGGGGTTTTATTCAGATCCCTAATATTCCATGATATCATTTTCATCATCAACACTTTTTAGTTTTGTTAGTGGGCTTAGCCCCACTTCTTGTTAACACTTGTGATATTTTTATTTGGATTCCCAAATCAAATATTCTTTTGAGTTTCTTTTTCTCTTTGTTCCTGCTTTGATGACCTTCCTCTCCTTCTTCCATTCTCGCTAGCACTCTCATCTTCATCAATCTTTTCTATTTTTTATATTTTTCATATTGAGACTTATCTTCTAAAGATTTATGTTTCCCTAAATAGTCGAAAGTGTAAGGAATAACCTCATTAGTATTTTATTCTTTATGTTGCAGTGAAAACTCTAAACTACATAGATGATCCTCCATAGTCATTACTTTCTTATGTTGGCTTGGAAACCCTTTCCTTGGATATCCTCCATAAACTTTTCTTTACTATATTGCTCTTAAAACCCTAAAGTACAAGGAATACACTTCATACTACTTTCATTGTTATTATAAGGAGAATATTTTATGTTACTTGAGTATAATAAAGGTGATTTACTTAGATTAAGCTTGACCTCCTTAATCTCATTTGCTTAAAATTTGCCTCCCCATTTTCTTTTGCTTTAAATTTCACCTTATGCTCTTTCTTCGCACATTGAGATCCTTCTATATTTGAACTTGTGCATTGTACTTCCTCATCCCTTATATCATATTTTTCTTTGAATGGTTGATTTGAGTGAACTGTAATGGCCTTTTCCATCTGATGATGTAGAAGGATTTTTCTAACCACTTTCTTAGGGGTGGAAAATCCTTGATTTGACCTAGCTTCTCCTATGATATGATCTCCTTGTTTCAAATTGAAGCTATCCTCATACCCATAAATTTCCATTTCTTTCTCCATCATTTTCACTTTGCAGTCTGTTGCCACGTGCTCAATCTCATGACATTTTTGAATTTGGAATGCAATATTTTCATAATCCACTTATTGATCCCATTCTCTTGATTAAAATTTAATCCTAATTGACTATGGTAAAGGTTTTGAAATATCCATGGCAACACATATTTGAGTGAATATAACATGCCTTATCTCCTTAGTAGTTGGTCCCTCCTAGATGAATTCACCTAGAGTATTACTAAATTTTTTCAAAACCTCCTTATTGATGAGTTGATAAGGAAGTCTAAAAAGCCTAATCCATATTGGAAGCCTTTTAATAGTTTTTGTGTCCATAGAAAAATTCTCACTCCAAGGTCTTAAATATAATGCATCCTTACCCCTAAACCACGGGCCTCGATCCATTATTTTATCCCTTATTTTTGAACTGGAGAAAATAATGAGGAAAAATCCTTTGGAAGAAAAGTCATGGAGTAATTTGAATTCAATCCTCACTTCGACTTGATCCAACTTTGAATCTCAGAAAAATTTGACCAGTATCCATGAAACTTACATATTAACCTCTAATTTTAAGAACCATTATGTCATGCTTAGTCATCTCATCCTTGCTAACCACTTCTTGTGTAGAATATGCTACCTGGATAGGGCTTGCCATAGATCCACTCTTCCTCTTATTTATAGATAGGGCATAAATACTTCCAACTTGGCCATTCATACTTTCAGTAAGGCCTTTCACAAATGACTTTCTTTCAATGTTACCTATATTTTCTTCAAATGAATCCATTAATTCTCCTAAGATATGGAACAAGAGGTGGAACTTGTTCATTGATCACACTTTGCTTTCTACTTCCTACTTCTCTAGTCACACTTCCCCCTCGCTCCTAGCTCATACTTGCCTTCGTTACGCACTTGCTAAAAAAATTGAGTTAAAACACGAGTTTTTATGAGGGGTCCCAGACCCCTTGTACTGAGTGGGTTTTGAAACTTGGACCTACCCAAAGAGAGGCCAAAGCCCTTACCACTGCAGTAATATTGCAACTATTAATTCCTTGTATTAACATTAATTTCATCGTTTTAGATCATTTTTGCATGTCTACTCAAATCTTATGACCAAATGATTAGCAAAAAAACACTTTACAAGAGGAACAACAAATAGAATCTAAACTTGGATGGGATTTGATTTTTTTTTTAATATTATTCTTTTAAAGCTACAAAAAATAATGGGAGGACTAATCTCTAAAATATTTTAGCTTTGACACAATACACCCAACATTTCATGAACTCTTCTTATTTGATGGAGAAACCATATAGATTCTCATTTTCTTGAAGAAGTATCCCTAAATGGTGGAACCAAAGGAATAATACAATAGATAATATGACATCTTTTAGCTTTTCCACACCTAAAGAGTTCATGATATCCTATTTATAAATTATCACCCATAATAATTTTATTTTGAATTGTTAATTATTACCCGTAATAATTTTGTTATAAATTAACCAAAGGAATGTTGAAACATAAGGGTCTCAAATACTCTTCCCAAGAAAATCCTTAATGATATCCTTTTACAAATCTCTCATTAAAATTTTTGTTTTGTTTTGAATTATTGACCAGATGAATGTTGAAACATAAGGGTCTCAAATACTCTTCCCAAGAAAACCCTTTATGATATCCTTTTACAAATCACTCATTAAGAATTTTGTTTTGGATTGTTAACCAAAGGAATGTTGAAACATTAGGAAGGGTCTCAAACACTCTTCCCAAGTAAATCAAGGAAATCCTTTAGTAGAAAATTTTGATTTCTCTAAATCCCTTATATCTCAACTCGATTGAGTATCTACCATCTCTTCGTAGATTACAAACCAAATCATAGAAGTTTATAGGATGGAGATATTAGGATGAATATCTCAAGTTGTTGCTTCAATTAATATAATTTTGGCTATCTACCATCTCTTGAGAGATCACAAACCAACTTTCTGAAGGTTATAGGAGGAAGATCTCAAATTGTTGCTTAAACTAATATAATTTTGGACTTTTAAACCTTTCCAAGTCAAACATGCTTAAGCCACACTTTAGACGAGAGATAAGATAAGGATTCAAGTTAGAAATAAGAGGATAAAGATTCAACGAAGAATCAGGACCATTTTTTTAATTCCTTCTCATTGTTTGACCATTTAATATGTTTTTGATTAATTAAAAACACTTTGATATAAAGTTGCATGTTGTCAAAATCCTTCACTTAACAATTTTATTGCATTCATAGAACCTATATATTTTTGAACTAAACCTTTTCTTGTCTTTGAATAATCTCCAACTAAATTTTGTCTAAATTTATAATTTTGTAATCTTGCCTCTCCAATATTCTTTTATTTATAAATCTTATCCCATTTACAAAGAGAATCTAAATTTCCAATAAATTTCTTTGGATTTTATTAAATTTAGATGTTATACATATTAGTAATCTAAAGTAATATTACACATATATGTGAACCAGAAGACTATTTCTTTCATTAATTAAAAAAATCAAATCATACCTTAGACATTATATAGTCTAAGTGACAACAACCATGCGAAACTGAATGCAAGATGAAAGGAGAAGAAAAAAGAGATAAGGAGGTTGCGATAAGAAGGGGAATAAGATAGGAAGAAGGGATAGGAAGATATAAATATATTAAAGATGCCTTTGTCGACATTCCTTGCCGACATTGCCACCTTTGAGAAGCTAAAATCTAACATTCTCCCCTTAAAGTTGAGAGGATTGACAAGACAGTCTCTCAGCTTTATAAATTGAGCTTTAGCCATGCCTTTGGTGAAGATGTCTGCAACGTTCTCCAAAGTGCTGTAATATTTAAGCTCAACAATTTGTTGCTCCACCATGTCTTGGATGAAGTGATACTTCATATCAAAGTGTTTTTTTCTACTATGGTGGATAGGATTATATGCCAACTGAATGGCACTGATGTTATCATAGTATAATCTGGTAGAACCACTCTGTTGTTCTCCAATCTCTTCAATAATTCTTCTCAACCATAGGGTTTGAGTACTAGCATATGTGATGGCTATATACTCAGCCTCAGTAAATGACAATGCTACAACAGTCTGCTTTTTGGAACTCCATGTACTTAGTCCTGACCCTAGACTAAAACAGTTCCTTGATGTAGATTTTATATCATCTATATTGCTGCCCCAATCACTATCACTGAAGCCAACTAACTTGACAACCTTACATTTGTGGTAATGGATTCCAAAATCCCATGTACCCTTTACATATATGAGAATTCTTTTAGCTGCTTGCAAATGCAGCTCAAATGGATTAGCATAAACCTTGAGACAAGAGAAACAACATACTGAATATCAGGTCTTGTGTTGCTGAGAAACATCAAACTCCCAACCATGCTCCTGTAAGTGGTCATGTCAACCTTTGGTGCTCCATCATTCTTGCTCAATTAGATCCCATGTCCAATTGGAGTTGCAACTGCTTTGCAATGCTCCAAAGCAAATTTCTTGATCATATCATGAGCATACTTGTGTTGACAGATGAAGATCCCTCTATCTGTATGATGAAATTCCATGCCTAGGAAGTAGTGCATTAAGCCCAGATATTTCATCTCAAATTGTTTCATTATGAAGTGTTTGAACTCCATATTCATCTTATCATTACTACCCATAAATATGAGATCATCCACATATAAACAAACTATGAGGATGTCTTTACCTTGTTTTAGGTAGTAGAGAGTTGGTTCACTTTTGTTCCGGGTGAACCCATATTCCTTGAAATAGTCATCAATGCGAGAGTACCATGCTCTTGGTGCTTGCTTGAGGCCATACATTGCTTTTTTTAGTTTATAAACAAGGTGCTCCTTACCTTGTTCTTGAAAGCCTTGAGGTTGTTCAACATAAACCTCCTCTGTCAAGTACCCATTGAGAAAAGAACTTTTTACATCCATGTGTTGAGTGTTCCATCCTTTGTGAGCAGCTAATAAAAGTATTGTTCTGATTGTCTCCTATATTGCTACAGGAGCAAAGGTCTCCTCATAATCAATGCCATATTTTTGTGTGAAGCCTTTTGCTACCAGTCTTGTCTTGTGTCTTTCAATGATTCCATCAGCATTGAATTTGGTCTTGTAGACCCACTTACATACAACACATTTCTTCCCTTTAGGAAGTTGTACTAGCTCCCAAGTATCATTATTTTTTATAGAGGTCATCTCCTCTTTCATGGCATCTTGCCATATCTGTTGAGTACAAACTTTCTCATAGCTAGAAGGTTCAAGTTGTGCACTAGTCAATAAAGCATAATTGACTACATCTTCCCTAGGCTCTTAGGAGTCATCATATCCATACAAATGCAGATTTTCAAGTCGTTGCCAAACTGTTTCATTTCACTAGCTTGACTTCTAGTGTACCTTCTTTAAAATTTTTTATCCAACATATGATAAGATGGATGATGTTGTAGTGTTCTCTTACCTCTAGATGGAGAATCAATATCCATCGATGAAGAATTAACTGATCGTTGTGGAGAAGGACTTGGAGAAGTTGTTGATGTACTAGAAGTAGCACTTCTGCTTGGGCTTGGAGGGGGTGTGTCTTTGCCTTTCTTGGGTGACACGTATCGAATTTGAGAAGAACTTGCATCATGGGATTCATCATCAACAAAAACTTTTGGATGACCCCATTTTATCCCTTCATAAAAAATTACATCCCTAGAAAGGACAATTTTATGGGTCTTCGGATTGTAGAGTCTATAGGCTTTGGTAGACTCACAATATCCTACAAAAATACATGCTTGACTCTTGGGATCAAGCTTTTTCCTTTTTTCTTCAGGGATGTGTGCATATGCTAAAGAACCAAAAACTCTTAAATGTTTTACATTTGGCTTCTTGCCATACCATGCCTGGTAATGAGTGATCCCCTTCAAACTAGAAGTAGGAATCCTATTTAGAATGTAAACACTGGTTCTGACAGCGTCAGCCCAATACATGTTACTAAGATGCTTTGTTTGAATCATCGATCTGGCCATCTCTACTATGGTATAATTTTTTCTTTCTGCCACACCATTATGTTGTGGAGTATAGGCAGTGGTGAATTGCCTTTTTATCCAACATTCTTTACAGTATTGCATAAATGCCTTGGAAGAGTACTCTCCTCAATCTGTCCTGAGACATTTTACATGAAACCCACTTTGTTTCTCTACATTATTCTTGAAATAAATGAAGCAATCAAAGGTTTCATATTTGTGTTTCAAGAAATAAATCCAACACATTCTAGAGAAAGCATCTATAAAAGTGAGAAAGTAAGAATTATTACTGATACTTTTTTTTTGCATTAGACCACAGATGTTCAAATGCACTAATTGTAGTGGATAGCTGGCCCTTCATGCTTGTCCTCTTGGAAACTTGGATATGGAGTGCTTTCCCAAAGCCTTCACAGACTTCATTGTGATCCTAAATTCTAGGAAGTCTAGTCACCATATCCTAAGAAGTCAATAATTTTAGACTAGCAGAATTCAGGTGACCATATCTCAAGTGCCAAAGCACACTTGGATTTGCAATAGCAATATTTGCAAGTTGAGCTCCCCTTGGCTATCTAAAATTAAGGGGAAATAACCTATTTTGGTCATAGGTACCTGCGTGATGACTCTATTACAATTATTCTTATCAAATATTACACATTTTCCCTCATCAAAAATAAGTTTGTAATTCTTTTCCATCATTTGTCCAACATTAAGCAGATTATGTTGGAGTTGAGGGGTGTAGTAGATGTCATTCACCTTCTTTATGCCTTCCTTCGTTGGAACCTCCATGGCTCCAATACCTTCAACTTGCAATGCTTTATCATCCCAACTTGATTTGGGATTTATAGGTTGAATATATTGTAGCAAAGAGTTCTTATTTGCCACTCATATGGTTGGAACAACCAGTATCCAAAATCCAAGTATCATTCAGATTTTGATCCGATTACCCATAAGAAATAGAGATATTAGAAGTTCCTTCTTCTTCACCATAATGTCCATACTGAATGCTTTGACTAGTGATTCCCTAAGAAGATTTGGACCAACAGTCTCGAGCAAAGTGACCTAGCTTACCACAATTGAAACAAACCTTTTTGGATTTGTCACTTCCTCTTCCTCGACCTTGATTTTTACCTTTGCTTTGCTGATTGCCTCTGCTTTGATTTCCACCTCTACTAGAATTTCCTTCTCTACTGGGATTTCCACCTCTTTGTCTGTTCTTGCCTCTGCCTCTTATTTGAACTCTGCCTTGGCCTCTTCCTTGTCATTTTCCTACATCTTGAGATGTGAAGGCTTTATAATCGCTTCCATAACTTGTTGATGGAAATTCCTGTAATCTCTCTTCATGTGAAAGTAATGAACCAATTAAAGCATCAAAGGATAGTGTAGATATGTCCTTTGATTCTTCGATGATGATTGCTATGTGATTCCATTTCAGAAGAAGTGTTCTCAACACTTTCTTCACAATAGTTTCTGGTTTAACTTCTTCTCCAAGTGTTACCATCTTGTCAACTACTGTTTTAACTCGAACGTAGTAGTCACCAAATTTCTCATCTTCATTCATCTCGAGATTCTTAAAATCTCATTTCAGTGTCTGAAGCCTAACTTGCTTCACTTGATCGCTTCCTTGGAAACCTTATTTTAAGGCATTCCATGCATCTTAGGCAATTACACAAGATGCAATTATGAGGAAAATACTTTTATCCAACGCTGCATGAAGATGAAAAAGAGCAAATGAATTGTTCTTTTGTGCTTCCTTCTTTACTTTCTTATCAGTTGCACTCAATGTAGTCCAATCAGAGGGTTTTGAGTAACCCTCTTCTACTATGTCCCATAACCCCTTACCTATGAGTAAGGTCTTCATTTTTATGGACCAGTACTCATAATCATACCCATTAAACTCTCGAATGGGTAGATTAGCATTGGAGGCCATAGCTATTGAAAGAAACTAGGAACAAACTTTTATTTCTCTATTACAATCAATTTCAAAAGAAAGAAGTTACAAATTTAGATCAAATCTAGCTTGATATACTCTTTCGCTTATGGCATGTTCTTCTTGCTAAGGTTCTCCATTCATTGGATTCACAAATTTGTCAGCAACTGAATCTTCGTCGTCACTGATGAGAATAATTTTTGGTGAAGCTGGCTCCAGTATTTGAACTGAATCACTACCACTATTACTGATATGAGGATTTGCTAGTTCTTGAGGTGCAATGCCTACTGATTATGACTGCTCAAATCAGTTTTTGAAGGAGTTGTATTCAGAATCTGCTTTGTATCCAAAATTTGGATGTCTCTAATGAGCTATGACTGCATTTTGGAACTGGCTGAACACAGTGTGCAAACCATATCTTCGAACTCTTTCGTCAAAATATTTTGCATTTTCTCTTAGTAAAAGAGAACACAGGGTATGATAGCACCCAATAGATCGTATCATGAATGTTTTACAATGCTACCCTTCAATGCAAAAACATTATCCCCCTTACAGCCTTTGAGGCTATTACAAAGAAGTTCTCCCTTCAACTTAGGCTATTACATAATTTACAAGTTTTTCATCATAATACTTATCCCTTGAACGGGGTTCCAATGGGTAACGCCCAATTTTATGAAAGTGCTAAACAAATTCTCCAGAAGGTTTCCTGGCATTTTTTCAAGCCTCTTGGGCGTATTACATAAATTTGCAAGTTTTTATAGCCCCCCTTTGGCATATTACACAAATTGCCTCTGAGGCAATATTTTCTCTTTGCCCCTTTTAAAGTTTGCCAAAGACTTTAAAGTAATTTTAATAAATTTCTATTTAATAATAAAAAACTATTGCTTTAAAAATCAAAATTTTGAAAGGAAATGATTTAAAAAACAATAATTTTAAATTATTAAATAAAATATTAAAATGAATTAAAAAAAACCTTTTAATTTTTGTCGTCCACACGAGTTGAACCCGCAATCTCTCGAACCAGCACGGGCTTCTTACCAACTTGCTTTCGATCTCCTTTAGCACCTCCAAGGCACCCATCGTGCCTTATACCATTTTGCGTGGGAGAACAAAAAATAAAAATAAAAATAAATTAACATCGTCGGGCTTCGAACCCATGACCAGATGCAAAGCAAGGTACCTTCTTAGCCAATTGGGCCACTCGCCTGATGTGATCCTAATGGATACTGGCTTCCTCTTAAACACGTGACAAAATCATTTTTTAAAAACAAACTGTGGGTGCATTATCCCACATGCACCAAGATGAGGATAGTGAAAAGGTTTTTAACCTGGGGTGCGCGAGGAGTATAACGATTACCTTTGGGAAATCATCATGTCCCTTTCTACCATTGCAAAAACCACCCAAATCTCATCAACTCACCACCGTTCTCCTTGCGCTACGTGTCTGCCTGCCTTGTTGTCCCGTTGTCATGCCCTCCTGCTAGCATTCATGTTAGCCAAGCCACTGCTGCCATGTGTCGCTCTGCTATTAGCTCCCTATCCATGTCAGATCCCACGTGTCAGTTTGGTCTATGTCATATCTACGTCAGATCCCATGTGTTAGTTTGGTCTACGTCAGGTCTAGTGGTTGTCTTCCATGTGTCACATCTTTAGACTATCTCGATCTACGTGTAATCATGTGTCAGGTCCTCGTCAACTACCACGTCAACTGTATCCTTGGTTCACCTCAGCTTCCACCTCTATTTTTGTGTCTGCTTACCTGACTATGTCAGGTTGGCCTCGAGATCCATGCCAAACTTTTTTTGGTCCACCTTGGGATTCATGCTCGAATCTGGAGACTGCCCAGTTTGACTGCCTTGAGAACTGTGCTAGGTCGCTCCTTGATCTCGAGAGTCATGCCTACCTTAGACTTTCTCACAGGTCAATTGCCTGACCTCGTACAATGTGCTAGCTCTGATACCAGAGTGTGAACCAGAAGACTATTCCTTTCATTAATTAAAAAATCAAATCATACCTTAGACATTATATAGTCTAAGTGACAACAACCATGCGAAACTGAATGCAATATGAAAGGAGAAGAAAAAAGAGATAAGGAGGTTGCGAGAAGAAGGGGAATAAGATAGGAAGAAGGAATAGGAAGATAGAAATATATTAAATATGCCTTTGTCGACATTCCTTGCCAACATTGCCACCTTCAAGAAGCTAAACTCTAACAATATATAATGTATTATAAAGTCTTCCCTCTACAATTACAAGGAACAAGATTACCACAATACTTGCCTTGCTTAATTATATATCGATATTAAATATTTGTATAGGCTCCATGTGATTTTTGATGTACAAATATGAGGGTGGTTGGACTCATTTGTTGTAGGTGAGTTGGAGAGGGTAGGGCAATCCTCCAAAGGAGGAGTTGGAGAAGGTAAGACAATCCTTCAAAAGAGGTCCCTGATAAAACCCATGATAGTGGCCTACAACAAAACAAGGGCTGCTTTGGTGGGTCAGTGAAAGAGAGGTTGCGAAGGACGGTGGTGTAGTGGCTGTGAGCATCAATGTTGATGGAGGAGCGACTGGTCGAAGTGCTTTGAGAGCTCAATGTAAGGCCTTTGTCGATCAACAAAATTACAAGAAATACCAACTAAGCCGCCTAAGAACATGTTTTTGGGACTACACAAGCCACATGCAAGAAAAAGGATGCTAAAAATCAATATGAGGCTCTTGATGAAAGTCCGTTCGATATCGATTTCATTCATAATGATATCAGGAGGACCGTCCTGCAGCAACAATGGTGTATTAGAGACACAATGATTTAGTTTGCAGATAAGATCCGACACATTTTAATTTAAAATCTAATTAATTAAGTCTATTAATTAATTAATTAATAATATTTTAATCCTAACACAAAGCTTATCTTTCCAAACAAACAAAATAATTTGTGTCCAAAACTAACTCTTTTCTTTTATTAGAGGAAATACAACTTTCCTACTTTAAACCTTAAAACCTCTACAATAATATATTATTATTATTTATTGAAAAAAATATTATATTTGGGTTTCATACCCTTGTTAAATCATAACTCTTTTTTTGAGAGCTTGAGAGTTTACAAACATATTGAATTTTAATTTGAGTTGAATTGTTATAATTAGATACCTTTTTATTTTCATAATAATTTTGAATTCTTGATTTTTTTTTTTTGGATTTTCAATTCTTTTTGTAAACACAAATATTCTAAAAGTCAACATTCTTCTTGACATTTTTCTACAACAACCTTTGTAATACCAAAACTCCACTTCTACTATCTATGCACTACATCTTACTAAAGTAATATTTCCAAAAATTCGTGCTATCATAGTCTGCTTTACCAAATTTGGATAGTTTGTTTCCTTCCTAAAGCACAAGTGAAACACAAGAACTGTAATAAATTGTTTATATGAAACTTATTAATGTTGTAAAATACAATAAATATTACCAATGAAAAATATAATATTAAATATTAATCATTATTTGATTCATAAAATTAACGTTTTCTTGTCAACTTCAACTAAACTTACTACTTCTTTTAAACATGGAAAAGAGAATTTAACTTCAAAATCCTCTATTAAGACACCTCAATTGGCTAGCCTATCTATACATTTGTTCCCTTCCCTTAATGTATGTTGAAACCAGATTTCTTCAAACTCTATAGCAAGGTCTTGTATTTCTACAACGATATCTTGTATGTTCCATGGAGCCTTTGCTTTCCCCAAAATTGCATTTATACTATTAGTGAATCATATTCCATCCATACTATGTTCCATTTCAATTGTCTACATATTTTTAACCCTTCTAAAGTTGCACAAGCTTCAATCTTATTATTTGTCTTAAATCTACTATTGAAAGTGTAAGGTGACAAAATCTCATCTCATTTATTTCTAATTATTCCTCCTATTGATCTTGGATTTCCTTTATATGCTCCATCAAAATTCAATTTGACCAACTCCACTTTCGATGGTTTCCACTTTATATTCTTTGCCTTCCTTTTGTTTCTTCTATACCCAACATCATAATTCTATTTATTTACTTGACTCCATCTATCAAGGCTCTTTTCTTTACGATTAGGGATTGGGTAAGTTGATAGGGTTGGTTTAAACTCTATGGCTAAACAAATCTTCCTTTTAATTACCTCTAATATGCTTTCCTTTCCTTTAATGTTATTTTATTCATTTCCATCCGTACAATCCAAAGTATTGTATATTTTGATGTATCCCAAATTATTTATAACACCTCACTTTTAAAAGTGCTCTGCCATTGCTTTAACCATTTTTTAAAATTTCCATTCTCATCATGCTTTTCCCAAACATATTAAGAATCTATTGCCATAGTTCCTATACTATTGAATAATAGCCCAAGATACGGTCTATACGCTCCTCCTTTTTACATAGAACACATTGTGAGGGGCCATAAAAACCCTTTTTCATTAGGTTTGTAGGACTTAGGTCCTAGTGTGTTACACAGATGAAACAAGTGGATTTGGAATGCGAAATGAATGGAAAATTTGATAGAATCACCTTTTAGATCAAATCACCTTTACATTGGAAGAGTAACCTGTCCAATGGATAAAATATAATTGTTCTTATTTTCCTAGATGCCTACTTACACCCATTTGAATGACTATATATATCTACCCTATAGTTGTGAGTGAAAGGACACAATGGTCCATATAAATAATGAGTGATTAATTAATGGTTAAAGGTTAGGATTAAAATCCTAACATGCCACCCTCCTTAAAAGGAGCTTTGTCTTCAAAGTGAAAAGTTAGGAGCCTTGCCTCTGGTTTACCAAGTACCATTTGCTCAAGTTCTTGCACTATTTTAATTTCATATTTCTATCAGTAGGGATATTGCGAAGGTTGAAGTGTTGGTAGGGGATTGGTAGGAAGAATCATAGGATCGAAACAATGGTAGAAAGGCAACCCTTTGGTGCATAAAATATGCTAGAATGGCATGGTAGAAGTTGTTGGAATTTTGGGACCTCTTTTTGTGCCTCCTTGGTGGCTTGGATAGAAAATAGGTGGGCAACCATTCCCTTACCTCCTTTGTGAATAATTTTCTCCATTCGATGAGAACTTATGATTTGGGAAGAGTCGGATTGTAATCCTTTAAGAGTATACATTTGATTCTTTATTGTGAATTTCATCCATAATTCCTCAAAATCCCATTGGATTGTCTCGAGTGTTTGTAACCATTGCACTCCTAAGACAATATCACATCCTCCTAATGGAATTACATACATGTCATGTTTCATGTTGTAATCACCCATGGTGAGTTTGATAATTTGGCATTTCCCATTACAGGCGACCCTTCCCCTATTACCAATCATGACCTCAAAAATATTGCAAGGATGTATAAAGTAGTTAGCTTGTTTTGCCACATGTGGGTCAATGAAATTATGGGTACTGTCGGAGTCAATAAGCACAATAAGGTTTTGTCATTTGAAGGATCTTGGGACTTTCATAGTTTGGGGAGAAGAATTACTAGTGACGACATTGAAAGAATTTTCTAGTGGACCTTTAGGGCTATCATCGGGTGTATCCATCAATACTTTGACCTCGATATCATCTTCGTCGTTGGTTGAACTACAAGGAATAGTTGCATCCAAAATATATAATTTGGGTGTAATACATTTATGATTGGGTACAAATTTCTCATCGCAATGATAACAAAGGTCTTTTTCTCTTATTTCCTTCATTTCCTTGGGGCTGATACGTTTAATTGGTAAGATTCAATTAAGTTTTGGGGTGGTATAAGTATTTTGTGATTCCCCCTTAGATGGTTTTCCCAGTCGATTGAATTTATTTCTCATCATTTGGACTAATTCAATGGTTTTCATCATGGTAGTGGGATCAAACATTTGCACTTCTAATTGAATTTCTTCCTTTAAGCCACTGATGAAACAAATTTGAAAGAATGAGGCATCTAGCCCTGATGTAATATTGGCCAATTTTTCAAATTGAGCTTGGTATTCACGCACTGTAGTGGTTTGGTGGAGCTTGGTAAGGGCTCCCATGAAATATTTGAATTTACTAGGGCCAAATCATACCATTAGATTTTTTGTAAATTCTAGCCATGTAGGGGTGCCATTAGTATTTTCGTACCACTGGTACCATTGGGTGGTGATATTTTCAAGGTGGAAGGATGCAATGTGAACCTTTTGTGCCTCAAGGATTTGGTAGAGGGAGAAGTATTGATCGACCCGATAAATCTAGTTTATGGGGTCACCTCCTTCAAATTTTGGAAAATCCAATTTAGTAGTTCTAGGCAGGATGGAAGTTTGTGGCCCCCCAAGTGGTGCTTGGTATGTTGGTCCTCCGGTAGATTGGCCAGCTTGGACTAGTGCCATATTTTGTTGTATTAAATCAACAGAGTGGTTATAGGTGTCAATTTTTAAATCCATTGCTGATATTATGTTATCATATTCCTCCCTTCATATAGTATTGTTTGTAATTTTGTCCTTCCATTGGCGAAACTCCTCCCTTTGTATAGTACTATTTGTAATTTCATCCTTCCACTAGCAAAACTCCTGGATGAATTCCTTGAGGGTAATATCTTGTGATCTCCTACCATCGGTCATTTTAGGGTTGGTTTGCAAAATGTAAGTCTTATTTGACAAGTGTGATTAAGTTTTTGATTTTTTTTGCAAAAGTTATGTAATTTGGTTAATGTTTTTGCAAAAATATATATTTTTTGTCAAAATTTGGTTTTATCAACTATTTTGGACCTCAACGTTCACCTATTTTTGAAATTTTAATTTGAAATCGATAGGAGTGGTCATCTATGGCCGAGAGTAAGGTTATTTTTGAAATTTGAATTTGAAATCGAGTGAAAGCGATCATCAACAATGGGAGCGACAAGGCGATAGGTGGCGTTAGTGGTGAGAGCACAAGGGGGAGCATGGAATGGTCAGTGGAAAGGAAGAGCACAAGCAGGGTCAAATGATGAAGAGGGGCACGAAATAATGAGGGGGAGCATAGGACAAGTAGCAAGTAGATGAGGGAAGCATGGGACAATGGTGAACGAGTGGAGTAGACAATGACACGTGGTGAGCAGATGAGCGATCAAGGGTGGGGCCAACGACGGTTATGCAAGGTGTAGGGAGGAGTGTGACCGAAGCCACATATTTTTGTATGCACAAAAAAGTATATAAATTCCACAATTTGCTTCTCTTCCTCAATGTGGGACTATTGTCTTGACAAAATTATAGAAGATTTCCTTTTTTTGATGCTGCAAAATTAAACCGGTGTCAAAAATATTTTTAAACCTTAACCTTTTTTAATTTTCCTCACCAAAAATCTGGAGATGTCATCGGTTTTCTGGATTTCATCGAAATTTTGATGTTGTGTAGCATATTTATTATTTTCTTCATGATTTGATTATGCCTTTTTGTCTGGGATGATTACGACATTTGGTCGAGGTTTGGAAGAATTAATTTAGAGATTTCAAAGGTTGTCTTTTGCACTTTCATAGTAGATCACCTATGGATGCTGGAGATTAACAGTCTGCTTCCATTCGCGAGTATTTTGCAATGGATAACACTACATTTTTTATGATTGTTGTTATGTCTCGATTTACGGGTATGTCAAGTTTATGACTACGCAGATTTTATTTTTACCACATCAATCACTCGTTTAATAGACTGTAATTTTCTTTGTTAATCTTCTATTTGTTGGTGTCTTAGTTTACATCGCTTTGGTTTGCGTTGATTAGTTTGGCAGTAATTGTGTTTATGGCTTCAATGAATGTTATTTTTGGAGGTGTAACATGACCAAAGTCAACGACGCTATTAGAGGTCAGTGAGAATAATGGTCAAGTTGGTGATAAACATAATGGTGCAGTAGTTGGCAGATGAATATCAGTGAAAGAGTAGAGTAGGAAAAAAATGGTGAGAAGTAGTAATAGCCATGAATAGGTCCCTCAAAACAATGCTTTGATACCAGATGGTAGGAATCTAGGTCCTAGCAGGTTACACAAATGAAACAAGTGGATTTGGAATACAAAATGAATGGAAATTTGATAGAATCACCTTTTAGATTGAATCACCTTTACACTGGAAGAGTAACCTATCCAATGGATAAAATATAATTGTTCTTATTTTCTTGGATGCCTACTTACACCCATTTGAATGATTATATATATCTACCCTATAGTTGTGAGTGAAAGGACACAATGGTCCATATAAAATAATGAGTGATTAATTAATGGTTAATGGTTAGGATTAGAATCCTAACATAGGTTATCCCATAATAATATTTTTCTATGACATACTAGTCATACAAACAATTTGAATTTTGGAATGGTTGGGCTATCCTTAATATCTCTCCATATTCTTGCAGTATTACCATTTTATTGGTGCTTTATATTATATCCACTTCTTGTTGTGTATTCTCCTAAGCTATTCCAAATCAAATTATCCTTGACTACCCTCGAAATAATAATTTTTGTTATATTTCTTCTCAACTGCCTCCTAGCAACTGAAGAGATAAAAACACAACACCAAATAACAAGATACAAAGTAGAACTCAAGGAAAAGTATTGCACAATGAATGATTTTTATTTAAGGGGGAGCCTCAAAAATACATTGTTACAATAAGAATCATTGAATTATTTGATACAAATTTTACAATGGCTAGGGTTCTTTGAAACCCTAGCAAGCAATGCTGGTGGTGTCTCAAAATGCGTCTCTACTCCCAACAAAGGTGAGTGGGCTTTTGATTATCCGATGTCAGGCCACTCCAGCTTAAGCAGTTGTCCAATGCTGATGTAACACTTCCAGATATGCACACAATAAAATAGCAAGTAGGTTAGTAGCAACTGTGAGGGCTCCACAATATGAGGCCCTCTATAATCAATACAAAAACCCTAGCTATATGATGTAAATAGCATGAATAGAACTGAAAGTGCATAAAATGAAATAATAAAAAAAATATTTACCTTGCTTATCTGCTATTTTTTGATATGATGAAATATGTTGTAGTGGATTGGTGCGACAATGCCTTAGCATCACCCAAGGGTTAGGAGGGCTGCAAAAGTCTAGTGTAAAATGCTTGTAGTGCTTGGCGGCTAAATGAAACACCCATGGGTGCTCGAGAATGGCAAAGGGTGTCTAGAGGCACTTGGTAAAGGATGGAAAGTGCTTAGAGGCACTCGACGATGATAGAAAGTGCTTGAGGGTATTCGATGGCTGAGGGGGAAGTTTGTAGAAGCATATTTGGTTGAATGAGAGGGGTGGCGACGAATGTGAATGATATGGCAAGCGAAGATGGAAGGCAAGAGTACTCAGATACAAGAATGAAACTTGGGTAGCCAAGGACTCAAGGATTTTGAGGGGATGAATTACTCAGGAAACTTCTCAGGGATTCAAGGGTTGAGCCATAAAAATAGCTCCTATTAATAATCTAACCTAGGGCATGCTAGGGTTTCAACGACACTAATCGTGTGGCTAAGATAAAATCATATTGGAGGGTGGATATTAAATATGGTATGTGGCATGGATTTATGTAAATGGATGGATAGGATTAAGTGAAATTGAATGGCTGGGATTAATTCACTTATATATCTTTTTATTAAATATATAAAAAATATAATATATAAAATATTAATATTTAAATAAATAAATATTTAATAAATAAATGTAAATAAAGGGTGGAAATGGCGGGAAAGCATATATGGAGGACAAGTGGCTAGGTTTTGGTGTCTACAACAACAATGCCCAATATACTTGTAAAAATATTATTTTCATTTGTATTTACCTTTCTATTCCTTAAACATAATGTTTGAAACCTAATCAACATAGTTGTCTTAAAGTTATCTCATCCATGGTTTCAAAATTGGATCTAGATAGAGTGTTATTTTTTATCACACCTAGTATCCATCCAAATAGATTTTTTTTCTCTTGTTCCCATCACCCATCTTAGTGTAGACACCAAATTTTAGTCATTTGCACTCAAATTTCTACAAATTCACCAAAATCTCCAAATTGCCATAAAATTGTCACCGATTGTTCAAATTCACTCAAATCCTCTCAAAATTCCATTTCCCATTTAATTAATCCAAATTTCTTCAAATTCATCTGTTTTCCTTTTAATTTCTAGTCTTGTCAAATTCCACCTAATTCCCCTATTTTCTAGAAACCTATTTCAATTTTCACCTTAATCCTTCTAATTCCTCCTAAATTCTTCTAATTTATCTTTCTTTTCCTCTAAATCCTCTTAATTTCCCTAAATTCTTCCAAATCCCCTCTAGGCCTTTCTAATTCTATTTCAATTTCATATATTTCCCTAAATTCTCCTAAGGTCTCCCTAAGTATTTTATTTTTCTCTAATTTCTTAAATTCTTCTAATTCTCTTAAATCTTTCTCTAATTTTCCTCCTACTCCGTTTAATTCTTATAATTCTCTCTTAGCCTCTCTAACCTCTTAATTTCCACCTAATATTTCTCATTTATTCCTCCCTCTCCCCTCAAATTTCTCATAATCTACCTTATCTATCTAATTCCCCTAATCAAGCCCCTCATTAGCCTCTAATTCCATCTCAAGCCCTCATCCAAATCCCTAGGAGATATGTACCCTAATTAAAAAATCCTCAGCAAATCCCTAGGCCTACCCATAATCCCAACCTAAATCCCCTCATTTAATCCACCTTGTCTCCCCATCCACTTTTCCTCAAAATTTGGATGATTTAAAAATGTAATGAAAAATCCCAAGTCAAAAGGAATTAAATTGGTATATTTAATGGTTTGGTCCTTCTCAGCCTCCATGTTACTTTTTAGAAATTTTCAATTCCATATGTAGCCCCTAAAGCACACTTGTCCCCATGCACATTTAAATCACCTCCTAGACCAATTTATGGCACTTGATGGGTAAGAAACCACCCTACCCAAGGCTATAAAATAGAGAGGGTGCACATTCCTCCACGTGTCCTCGAATTTAAATTGGATTTGTCACCCTCCACTTGGATTTAAATAAACTTCACCTCATTTCCTTGTTACCTCCCCTTCACCAAATTCCTATAAATCCCCTTCCATTTCACTCATTTGCAATAAGAAGATATGTGAAAATATTATTATGTTGTCAAAATTACACCAGACTTCCTTGATGCCCTTGGAATATCCCAACTACCTTTGTTGTCCACCTTGAGGAGCCCAACCATTATAGCCATGGAGTCCAGATGAAGAATTCAAACCAGCTTTGACCTAAAATTACACTCGAACCAGTCAACATCCTATCTCCACACTCACACCAGAGGACACCAAACACCACCATAACCTCCCAACAAAAGTTCTTACCCCCATATTCCCTACCAACCTAATCACCATTGGTGGTTATATCTCAATCACCGCCTACGGTCATCCAGAACCAACTGTAGTTGGAGGTTTCCTAGAGAAGAACAAACAAAACATTCTAGACAATAGGTATCTAAGGTACAAAACATTGAATTTTTAGGTTTTGTGAACTTCTATTTAAGTTTTGTAACCTTTTTTCATGGGTTTTGTAAAGCTTTGATCTATGCACTTTGACTAGGGCCTCATCTAAGAAAGTGTAGACATCAAAAATTGACTCATTTTCAATGGGTAATCTTCCTTGCAACCCCTAAGAGGTCCCCAACCCCTTCAAAGGGCAAGGGAAGTCCTCTTTACCCTTCCCTTTTATTTTCTTTTGCCTTCTAGCAAAATCTCACCCCATTTTCATGAGGCACGATTTCATAGGAGCGATATCGTGCCCCTTTAGGGCATGGCACAATTTCATCGTTTAATTTATTTTTAATTTAATTTAATTTTATTTTATTTTATTCTTGGCATGTTTAGACCCAGGTTTAAACCCTCCAATATGTTTTTGCATTGACTGTGAGTTTATATGTGCCTACCCTGATCGTCTATAAAAGGAAGAGCAATCTCACTCTTTTCATATATATATTACGATCACAAACTTACTAATGCTCATGTGATCTTTGTCTTCTAACACTCACTTATTGCTTTTATTTCACTCTGCTTTTTGTGTCTTCTACAAGCTAACCTGAAGTGTGAATTTTAGATTTTGATTTCCTATTCTATGGATTGGATTGCTGCTTAACTTGGTGGATGCGTGTTGTGGCTTAGAGGGAAAGAGTGCCAGTTTAGATACTTAGTCTTCTTATGTTGCTTCTGTGCTCTCCATTTAGGTTTTGCTCTTTGTGATTTCGCAACTAATTTACATCCTATGCATGCACTTTTATTTTTCATTTGTTTGAAGTGAAATCGCACCCGATTATATTGAGGTGTGACTTCACTAACCCTAATTTAAGGTTTTAGCTCGCAGAAGAAAAATCATGCCCCGTTATGACGGAGCGCAACTTCGCCAAAGCATTATCGCGCTTGCTTTTTGCAAGGTATGATTTTGTTTGAGATTAGTCTGGGGGTAAGTTCTATTTTTTGACAGTTTAGTTAGCCTTATTATTGCATACTAAGCATATTGGCATATTTTGTTTCTGTTTTTACTATTTTTGCATATCTGTTTTATGATTAATTCTCCAAAGGTCAATTTCTGATTTTGTATTGAAAGGTCATCTAAGGGACCTAGGGGGCTTGACTGTTGCACCTCCAAGGATTGTTATATAGCGGCCTAAGTAGGCCCCCTAATGTTGATCATCATTTTTTAGTGTTTCTTAGATTATCTTGCAGGAACAAGTATTTTGATATCATTGGACAAGAAGCATCAAGAAAATAGGGTCAACCACTGGTTAAAGCTAAGTGTTTCAATTTATCTTGTTGGTTTTCTGATCTGATATAAAGTGAGAAGCATTTAGTTTGTATCTGGGGATAATTTATATGCATTTATTTTGTATGTTTATGCTTTAAAGGTTTTCTGGAATAAACCCTAGGTTAGTGAGCATTCAAAATAAAAAATCATATTAGGCTAGCTCTTGTATGCTTGCATTCTATTTTTAGCTATTGCACTCTATTTTTTGCATTGTCATTTATCTTTCTTAGCCTAGAACTAGAAAGACCAAACTTAGGTGTTTTCCTTAAAACTAAACACATCAAACTTTTCTTGCATATCCTGAGGACTTGGAGCGAATCCTAAAATCATTCTTGGTGAACCCATCCCCCTAGCACCAAGTGTAGAGCACAACATACCCTTGTGGTTCACCCCACAAAAGGTTCTCTCCTTGCGGATCCAACCTTTTGTTTGGGAATTGTATGCGGTAGGGCAATTTTCCCCCTCTACATCTTTTGTGAACCCGATGTGAAAACCTCATTTTCTTTTAAACTTTAAGCAAGATTATTATTTCTGTTTGAAAAATATTTAAGTAATTAAAATTTGTTTGGTAGTGTTTTCTCCTATTTTTTTTCACTGCTTCTAATGGTTCCTTTCCTTAGAAGTCAAAGGAAACAACTATTTGAGTCTGATTATGTTCCTTTGGAAGATGATCAGATTGATAGGGAAGACCCTAATGTAGATCTAGAAGAGAAAGAAGAGGTAGACATGGAAACTGAAACTAATCCTGATCCTTTTGCTGGACCTAATGGTAGTTATGTCTTTTCATCATTTGATCATATTTGGGAATTCATGAAAGCTCATAAGAAAAAACTATTGGAATATGTAGAACGAGAAGCTCGTCTTGAAAAATAGGATGCTATTCCTTCCCCTCCCAATATCCTTTGCTTAAACAAGATATTCCTATATCTCAATCCATGCATCAAAACAATTTAAAGAACCAAGTGACTTGTGCCACTACTAATACCACCAATGTTGGAGGGAATCTACAAGTCTCTCTAACTAGTAATGGCCTGAAAAATTGTTCTCAATTTCCTCCTTCATCATATAATATTAACATTATTGCTTCTATTCCACCAAATATTAGCTATCCACAAAGTGCCACATACAACCAAAGTATCCAAAGCTTGAATCAAACATTAGGGTTTCAACATACATACATTCCTCCTTTGGAAATTCTAGGAAACATACATAGTAATTCAAAGATAAAAAATTTGGCAAATGTAGTGAATCAGTTGGTTTCAAGGATGGATATTATTCAGCCTTCAAGGTTTACATACAATTATAAATAAATGTGTAGTCAACCATTGGATCCTATTGTTGTTGCTAGACCTTATCCTAAGCATTTTTCTATGCCAGTATTTCCAATCTATAAAGGGACTAAAGATCCAATACAACATCTAAGAGGATTCAGGATAGCTTACCATGATATTTTTTATGATGATATGCTCTTATTGAAAACATTTCCAAAGAATCTTGTTGGAGTGGCATTAGAATGGTATTATTGATTGCCCAACTATTCTTTGAAATTTTTTGAGAAGACCACAAAGATGTTTGTTCACCAATTTAGTGCTTACATTGAGAAGGAAGTGACTATGAGAGATATATATGATTTAAAATAAATTAAAGAAGAAATATTTTCAGAGTTTCTAGCCCGTTGGAGAAGTTTAGTTGGCTGATTAAGACAACCTATGTCTCAGAAATATATGCTCTATATATTCATTGCTAATTTACAAGAACAATTATCTTATGCTCTAGAAACTACTACTACCACATCTTTAGATCAAGCAATTGAATTAGCAAGAAAAGTGGAACAAGATCTAATTAGAATAGGTTAACTTAAGGTTAAATAAGATAAGCCAATTAAGTCTCAACATAAGAATAAGCATATAGGAGGCAATAGTGATAGTAGGCATGTTAACAATGTCACTAACAACCTACAAAATATTGTACTTTAGAAACCTCCTCAAAGGAACTTCACAAGACTTAATATGCCTATGGAAGTAGTTTTAAAACAACTATTGGATGCTAAGGCAATTGAATTACCTCTAGTAAGACATCCAAATACTACAACTCATTGGTATAAGGTAAATCAATATTTCACTTACCACAGAGTAGAAGGACATTGGAAAAACACTTGTAAGAAGCTTAAGCATGTGGTTCAAGATTTGATTGATGCATAACACATTGATTTAGGAAATATCCAATAAACAAGTAATCAAACTCCGACTTAACAAGTTCCTACAATGAATCAAGACATGGGGATATTTAAGGATCCCCTACCAATGCATGATCAACAAACAACTAATCAGGTGGCTCATCAAGATGATTCCTTATGTCATAGTAATGTGGTTGGTATGGTTGGAGTAGCTACAAGGAAATAGAATTAGAATCAACAACATCAGCAAGGATAGAGTTCAGTATCTTAGCCCAGTACATTTCTAAAGGAGAATCAGAGAAGAGATTTAGCTACAAGGATTCCACCTATAGTGTTGATACCACAGTCACAGGTTTCATTTGATCTTCAGAAGCAGTTAGCTAGTACTCTAGCAAAGATATCAGTGTTGGAACTTTTGCAAAATTCTCTCGATCACATAAATGCTTAATAACATTTTTACAACAACAATCTATTTTCCCAGACATCCCTCCTGATGCCATAGTTGACACTGTAGGTTCTTTTGGGATACATCATGTTTCATTCTCAGATGATGATAAACCTTCCTCAAACTTACATGGAGATTCATCACTTTACATCACCACACTTATTGGGGATATTCTTATCAAGTGAGCTTTGATTGATAATGGTTCATCCCTTAATTTGTGTACATATCAATTCTTTCAAAAATTTGTATTAAAAGAGGAAGATTTAACAAAAACTGATATCATCATTAAAGCTTTCAACAAGTCCCAAGAGGCATGTGGTGTCATATCTCTCCCCTTAAAAGTGGGATAAAAAATATTGGATACTTTGTTTTATGTGGTACATTGTCCTGCATATTTTAATCTTCTTCTTGGGTGACCTTGGATTCATGCAATGATGGTTGTCCCTTCTACTTTTCATCAGTGTCTCAAGTTTGAATTCAAGAATCAAGTTGTCACCATTCTGGGTGACCCTCGACCATTTGGATTTTGCTCAAATATAGAGTTAGCTCAAATAGATTCTTATTCTTGTCCTTCTATTTCTTCAATAATTTCTCTGTGTTCCTCATCTCAAATTTCTGAGCATCTTTAAAGTTTAAAAGTGAGTGAGGAACATAAAAGCCATTATTTCTCCTTGGATTATGATAATCAGTTTCTTCAAGAGCCTCTTATGAATCTAGCCAAGCTACCACCTTCACCCTAAACTATGGGCTTGCCTCATAAGAAGGGTGATGTTGTACACATTGGCACGTGTGCTTTTATCTTCGAAGGTATAGCTTTTGAAGAAAATATTTATGGTAGCAACTCATCTCTTAATGAGTGTTCTTTCACTCAATGCTATCTCACTAATGATTATCCCATTCATAAGAATATCCTATCCGGTATGGGATATGCGGGTTAAGTATTGGTACCACAACAGAAGGGTATTCAAGAACCCTTGGATGTTGAGATTTGGCCTGGGAGATGTGGTATATGTTTTATACCTAATAATAACCAACCTCTACCTTCTTAGGATGATGATCATCTTATGACTTATGCAGAATACATGGAATATCAAAATTTGTCAATAGATGATAATAAAAATGTTAATTTTTCTTTCCTTTGAATATAATCTCTTGTAACATGGTTGGCTTTGTTCATTCTAACAATAACATTGCTTCTATGCAAGAAAATGATAAATCTTTGTATGATGTATTTTATGCTAAAAAGAATGGTGCTATTAGAAAATGTTGTGATTATCGTGCCATGGATGTTGAACAAAGAGCATTAAAAGAGCTTCTCCGTGATTTTGAGGATGTATTCGATCCAACACCTCATGGCACACCTATTTATTTTGATAAGATGTATGGTGCATTTATATTTTGCATTGATTTTAACTCTCCATAAATACAAAAAAAAATCATATAGTTGCATCTTCATTTTCCATTTGCATTCACCTGCTTGCTCATATTGCATTGTTGCTTGTCATCCTTGCATGATTTCTTGACATCTAACCGAACTCCTTACATGTTTGCTTGTCATAAGTGCATGATAGATTGTTCATGACTACATTTTCATATAGATTTTTGGGGATATTGTGACAATGGCATATAATGATATCTAGTTAGAATATAGCTCACATGCATTGCGCTTCTCACTAGGACTGTGATGCCTAGCAAGACCCCTCCTAGGCATTCTTTTCTTCTTATTTTATTCTTATGATCACTTATTTTCTCGATTTCTTCATTATGTTGAATACTCTTATTACACAAAGTATTTCTCAAAGTCCCAATCTAGGATAGCACTTGCATACTATTTTTATACATATTACATCCCACATGGGATACTTATACATCCTAGCGGGTATTGCACTATTCATGATCTTCTATAGGGTCATAATATCTTTTGAATCAACAGGATCAACACCCCATTACAGCATAAGCTCCTTGGTCATTTTCAGTAGACCTCAGCATACATTCTAGCAGGTAATTGCCTCACAACAATCAATAAGGGAGAAACCACCCATAGCGGGTCAAAACTCCACATACACTTTTTCACATTAATGCAAGTGCTATACCCATAGTGGGTCTAGCTATCTCGTTAATACGATCTATAGTGTCTAGCTACACTGGTTCCTTGCAACCTATGCTAGTATTATACTATGGATCGTTCGTTCTTCTCCTTTTTTGATGATTGACCTTTGGACCCCTTGTTTTCTCTTCTTCTTCTCCGTCTTCTTCTCTTTATTCTCTCTTCTTTATTTTCTTTATTTCTCTTGTTTTCTCTTGTCTGGTTTCATTTCTTCTTCCTCCTTCTTGTTATTTCCTTTTGCATTCATTCATCCTCATGTAGTTTGCATTAGGATAGTTTGCATACATAAAAAAACTTAAAATAAACAAGCAAAACATATATATATATATATATATATATATATATATATATATATATATATATATATATATATATATATATATATATATATATAACATGCATTAAATCTTTACACATAGAATGCATAAAATCATAATAATATTCGTAGCTATGTATTACTCGTGGAAAAAGAGTACATAATGTGAGGTTGGTGTATTACAATCCAGAATCAATACACTCAACCTAGGGATGCACACCACAATAAAAAATGGGTGCATCATCTCGATCCCTAGCCTATCCTCTCCTAGCTTTGATAAGTTAACTCCCTTTGGCCCTCCTTGAGGTGTAGGTAACCTCGATTGTGATACCGACTTCTGAGATGTCGTCGATGCCTATGACCAGGATTGCGATCTGCTCACTAACTAAAGGGATAGAGGAGGCTTCATCCTCCACTCTAGAGGGACAACTACAAAGTAAGATACCTCATAAAATGTGTCCCTCTAAATAGCTATATCTAACATATCGCTTATCCATCGTAACTCTACCTGAAGGAGCTGCATCGCATCCCCTACATGGTTGCTCCCAATGACAACCATCCCCTCAGCCCTGGCCCATTGGCACTCTCCACCCAACCAAACCACCTCTCCCCAAAGCTGGATGGCCTCCACCCGTGTTGTGTCCCTCTAAACCTATATCTGGGCCATTTGTGTTTGTAGGGAAGCTAGATGTGCTCATAGCTCCTCTATACCTTGGCTCTAACCTCCCATTGCTATCGATGTGGATGCCTCCCTAGGAAATTTGACCTGTGTCCCATCTATCTATGTGGGGAAATCTCTTGCCCCTACCTATCCGATACCTACTAATGGGATGGTATCGTCTACCACTCGGATACGAACCTATGTCAGCCTCTATATCAAAATAGTAAGAGCCTATTGTGCCCTCTCTATGGCCCTATGAGCTACCTCTCATAAAACCCGCTGCATGCCCATGTCCATCACCTGGCACCTTTGTACTAGTATGGGTGGGGATATCCTTTGGGGCATGATTCCTCTGTACCACTGCCTATACCCTATGGCCACCCCTACATCATCTACTCCTGGGTCAACATAAGGAGGATCATATTTATCCTCCTCAGCTCATCTAGTGAGGTCTGGCTCACCTCCAATACCTATTGGATCTCTAGTAACCCTTAGGTACCAGTAGTCCCCCAAGTTTGGTACTTCCTATAAGATCTCGAACTACCGTAGGACTCGATCAAACTTGAATTCCTTTAACTCATTCCTCTTTGACCTCAGCCATCTGATCCTCCTCACCCTCGCTAGCTCTATCCTATCCTCTACCCAACTAGGGTGAAGCCTCAATGGTCACCATATGAGCTTCACCTGTCAAAGATCATCAATCACCTTCTTAGCTAGTGGTAAGTTCCCTACATAGGTCCTCACTATCCTCTCTAGGAATATCGACCATTTGTATGCTTCTGGCTACTCCAGATCGGGCAATGGTCCTGGTAGTACCTTTGGTCTTCACACCGCGATGTACTCTTAGCACCACACCTAGAGAAAAGTCATGCAAACTAGTCTTGTACATCACTTATACACGACATTATACAACACCTGTATAAGTGAGCCAACACATAAGAGCCCCATGCGAATTGAACCTCTTGATATCGCATGTCTCCTACTACTCCTGCCAGTGCCCATGGAAAGTGTCATCTGCTAGTGTGGTATGTCATCTGCTAATGTCTTCTTGGCCTGTTTAGACCTAGGTTTAAACCCTCCAATGTGTTTTTGTGTTGGTTGTGAGTTTATTTGTGCCTAACCTGATCATCTATAAAAGGAAGAGCAATATCACTCTTTTCATATATATATCACGATCACGAACTTACTAATGCTCATGCAATATTTATCTTCTAACACGCACTTACTGCTTTCATTTTGCTCTAATTTTTGTATCTTTTGTAAGCTAAGTCGAAGTGCAAATTTTAGATTTTGATTTCCTATTGCGTAGATTGGATTTCTGCTTAACTTAGTGGATGTGCATTGTGGCTTAGAGGGAAAGAGTGCCAGTTCAGATACTTAGTCTTCTTTTGTTGCTTTTGTGCTCTCCATTTAGGTTTTGCTCTTTGTGATTTCACATTTAATTTATGTCCTGTGCATGCACTTTTATTTTTGTGTTTGAAGCAAAATCATGCTCGGTTCTATCAAGGCGTGACTTCACTAACCCTAATTTAGGGTTTTAGCTCATAGAAGAAAAATCACACTCCGTTCTGATGGAGCGTGACTTCGCCAAAGCATTATTGTGTCCGCTTTTTATGAGGAGTGATTTTTCCTGAGATCAGTCTAGGGACAAGTTCTATTTTCTAATAGTTTGGTTAGCCTCATTTTTGCATACTGAACATATTAACATATATTGTTTTTGTTTTTACTATTTTTGCATATCTGTTTTATGATTAATTATCTAGAGGTCAATTTTTGATTTTGTATTGAAAGGTCATCTAAGGGATCTAGGGGGCTTGATTGTTGCACCTCCAAGGACTTTTATACAACGACCTAAGCAGGCCCCCTAACATTGATCATCATTTTTTAGTTTTTCTTAGATTATCTTGCAGGAATAGGTATTTTGATATCATTGCACAAGAAGCATCTTGAAGCTAGGGTCAACCATTGGTTAAAGCTAAGTGTTCCAATTTATCTTGTTGGTTTAATAATATAATCTAAATTTAATTCTTAGGCATATGAAAGTGAAAAGAATTTAGTTTACATCTAGGGATAATTTTTGTGCATTTATTTTGTATGTTTATGCTTTAAAGATTTTTTGGAATAAACCCTAGGTTAGTGAGCATTCAAAATAAAGAATCATATTAGGCTAGCTCTTGTATGCTTGCATTCTATTTTCAACTGTTGCACTCTATTTTTTGCATTATCATTTATCTTTCTTAGCCTAGAACTAGAAAGACCAAACTTAGATATTTTTCTTAAAACTGAACACATCAAACTTTTCTTGCATATCTTGAGGATTTGGAGCGAGTCCTAAAACTATTTCTTGTAAACCCATCCCCCTAGAATCGATTGTAGAGCACAACATACCCTTGCGGTTCACCCCACAAAAGGTTCTTTCCTTGCAGATATAGCCTTTTGTTTGGGAATTGTATGCATTAGGGTAGTTTAACCCCTCTACATAAATGCCCATATGATATTACTAGCTCCATCTTGTGAGCATGTGTGCAGGTGTGATGCAGCTGGCAGAACATTAGGATGATCCAAGAAGCACAAGAAAACCCACCCGCAATTCGATTGTGACATGAAAAGAAGGTTGCACCTAGAGATATTGATGTAAAAAGGAGTCATCCCCCTTTGTTCTTGAATTGTAACATTTATGAAATACCCTCCAAAAGGGTTAACTTGTATTTAAAAGTGTTTATTAGCAATATACAATAATATTTTGTTTGCTTTCATTACATGGTATATTTTCATTTCTACAAAATGACATGCCTAGTGGGACCCTCACCCTTAACTCATTAGGCAATGTTCATTTCTATATAAGGGCATAAAGATAGCAATTATTTATTTTTCTCAATATTATGTGCCTAATGTGTTGTGTTTTGAGGGTTTGTCATTGTTTTATGCCTTCATTTGACTGCCTCTATTGACGTTATGCTCTCTATATTTATCACAAGTATCTAGCTCTTTCGAAGTGCAACCACATTGAGGACTTAGAATTCAATTTATAGTCTTGCACGACCACCATTGACAACTAGCAACTGCCATAGGTAGTCTTACAACCATAACTAATGGTCCATAGCTGCAGCTGGTAGTTCTCAAATAGACACAAAAGCCTACACCCCAAAAGCTTAGGGTTCATAATCAAGTACCCCAAATCGGATAGACATAGTTTATCTGCTTTCAATATTTGATTATATCTTGGTTGTTAGCATAATTAAAAGTATTCTTCTCTTCCTAGTTTATATGAAACCTTCCTCTATAGGATAGTTGTAACCCCCACTTCTCATATGTCTTCCTCTCTAGTTTTATGGTAGAGAAAACAAAAAAAATAAAAAGAAGGCACAATAAGTTAGATTTCTTTATTTGCATGAGACTCAAAAGGACTCAAAGGACTCATTTCACTTGAATTATGTTCCAATTAGATCATTAGTGTAGGCCTATGTGCTTGCACAAGACTCAAGACTCAAAATGGCTCATTAGGTTAGGTTTTCTCATTGGCATAAGACTCAAGAATCAAATAATCATTGACACATTAGGATATAAAATTTTCTTTATTTTGGCTCAAAAGACTCAAAGGACTCATTAGAGTACTTATTTTTACTTGTATTGAATTCAAAGTGGCTCATTAGACTAGGTATTGGCTTGCTTTAATTCAAAAAGGGACTCATTGGCTTATTAGATTAGGATTCTCTTTACTTGTATTTGACTAAAAAAAAGGGGCACAAAATGACTCATTAGTATAGATTTTGATTATTTTCACTTGACTCAAAATTTCAATTAGCTCATTAGTTTAGAAGTTGTCTTTCTTGTTTTGGCACATAGGACTTAATGGCTCATTAGAATAGTCATTATTTTTATGGTATTTGCATCATTGTCTCATTAGATTAGCATAGATTAGTTTCTTTTTTGTTCATTGGATCAGTTTAGTTTTATTTTCTTACATTAGCACATTCTCTATTTTTGACTCAGTTTGCTACCATTAGAACAATTATTTTCAATCGTAGACATATTTAGTCACACTTAGAATTGTTGCAATAGGTTAATTTCATTGGCCTTAATATAATATTGGTTGTAGAGGTCTAAGGTGTAGACCAATTAGTTCATCCAAACCCCATAAGGGGGTGGAGGTCCAAGGTTCAAATCTCGGGCCTCATCGGACTAAACGCTTGTCCCTTTCCTGGTGCTTTCAACAACGTAAAAGGTTTAAAATGATTGTGGCATGGTGGTTATAGGGACGGACTGGGCAAAGATTTTGTGTGGCAGCTTCTGGGGCAGACAACGCATAATACTATGGCGGCCATAAAAAGCCGGAAATCCTACCCAGATTCGTGGCGGCTATCGATTCCACCATGTAAATTAAAAAAAAAGAAAAAAAAGATAATATTGCTTGTCATCATCCTTAGCATATGATTCCCTATATCTATAGGGCAGTTGCATTGTATTTCCCCGAAAAATAAGTGCATTCTTGGTGAGGTTAGGCTATTCTATCCATAGAATATCTTTGGGACACAAGTGCAACCACCACTGGTAGTTGGGAACTGCCATTGATGGCTAGTCAGAGTGTGCAACCGTTAGTAGGTATCAGACAACCACCAACTACGACTGGGCCTATGATTCAAACCCATTTTATGGCTCCTTTAGGCACATTTTACATTATGTCCCTAGATATTAGCCTTTGTCCTCCATAACACCTGTGTTCTATCCTACATAAATATTCTAAGTTTAGCCTCATCATCCTTAGGGTAAGTCATTTTTGTCTTCGTTAGAAGTGCATTTAGAGTCTCCCACAACTTGTGTATAATGAACCATTACACCAAAACCTCAAGGAAGAAGTGAAATATGAAAACACTAAGATCATAACATTCCCACCCACTTCAAGATAAAAATCTAGATGATGGGCCTGACTCTCTATCTGCTCCCATGCAGGGACTCTGGCATGATAAACACGACTTCTCGCCCGCTTTGTGACTTGAACCTGGGTGGTTGCTCTAATACCAAATGTAATGAACCGTAAAATCAAAACCTCAAGGAGAAAGTGAAATTAGAATACACCAATATCATAATATCATGTTATAGTTTAGTTGCATTTTAGGGCTTTAGATCATTCCAGGGACAACCTGTCCTCCTCTAGCTTACATTTAGTCTTCTTGCACTCAACATAAAAATAAGAAAAACTCAAAAACATCAAACACAATGAACCTTTTTGTTGCACACACTTTTGCACTCTATATTCCACACACAAATATATTATGCAATGAAAAAATCTTGGTGAATTGACCTTCTTCCCCAACCATTGATCGAACCCCTAGTATCGCCTTAGCTAGTGCGTATAGTTTCTTGAAAATCATCATACAGAAACTGGTTACCCTTAGGACTAACTTAGGGTAATCCTAAGGTTAGACACCCTTTGACCATGGGGCTTGATAATTAATGGATCCACAACTATCATTTTTGTCCAAGCTAGATCAAGGGTGAAGCGAAAGCTTGATAAGCCAGTAGTAGGACTTAGACAGTGTGGCCTCTTTTTAGAGGTACTTTTTGTCCCCTTAAGATACTCTTTGCCCATCCTCCATCCTAGGAAGTCACATTAGCCATTCATGTATCATTCCTTGAGAGGAGGGTGGCCACGGATACACCCTTTTATATTCTACCTCATCACCTATCTTTCATAGTTCCTAGGCATAGGGACATTAAAACACAAAAAGAATTTTCCAAAAAAATAAAACAAAACACCAAAACAAAAGCAAAACCACTCTCAAAATCATTTTTCACTTTTGACCTACACCTTCCCAAAAATGTCTCAAAAACCTCAAAACTTCACTAAAACATTCCAAAACAATAAAAAAATTTAAAAAAAAAGGAGAAAAAATCAATCAATCAAAAACAAAAAAAAATTGTTTGTTTGATTAATTATTTATAGGCTTGATTAGATAACACATTTGTTTTGAAAAACTTTCCAAAACAGACCTATTTACTCCCATTCCAAAAGCCTATCATTGCCACACCCATTCCACTTATGATAGCCCATGGTCTTGGCTCATCATAAAACTTAAGCCCAAGCCTCCATGGAACATTCTGGTCAAACCTCCCATACCACGACTGTTCTTTTGATTCATCAAGGAGACTTGTTACAAGTCTACCATGACAACCTATCTAACGAGCCTCTTCATAACATTCTAGACTTGCCTGAGGGGTAGCATATTAGACGTGATCTAGGTATAACACATCATTCCATCCATACGACCATTCTTGAATCTCTTGGTACTAAGACACCTTTATCCCCTATGCACTCATGCATTACGTCCATTAACATTGATGCCTTGTGCACCCTTCATATCGATCCTTTTCCTCCACCTAACTCCCACACCCATATTTACCTTTGCATCATATCCCAACTTGCATATTTGGCTCCCTTCATTAAGAGAAAACCTATCCTCATACATCTTCTCCTTTTGCATCTTCCATTAATATTAGCCCCACCTCAAGTGTGGTAGTCCCTAAACCACCTCTTGAACTCCTATCATAAAAAGAGTTGATATTGTTCCCCCTCAACCAACTAAATATACCATATCATCGCCCACTCTAACCCCAACCCCTCAGAGAAACCCATTGTCCTCCTTGCCTCAATCAACTGAGTGTCTCCCACCTATTCTTCCAACTTTACCTATTCTCACAATCCCATTACTTCCACCTCTTCTTCCAGCACCATTTTTACCCCTATCCTCCCATATCCTCGCTTCTTACACCATCCCCTTTATGTGCCTCAAACCCCACAACCTAACCATTCACCTCATCATTTCAATATTGATCTTCCTACGAGCTACCCCTAGCCACATTATTGTACACTTTCTCTTATTTATCCACCTTTCCCTTCCTCATTTCCTCAACCTACACAATTCAATCCTCATCATCCTACCCGACCTTTCCCACCTATCTTGCCCATCCCAAGATATCTGCAACAAATATCTGCAACAAATTTCCAATCAACTTACACATATGGCATTAAAATTAAGTCACCAAGGATCATCCAACCCCTCTTCATTCCTCATCCTACTCAACCCTCTAATCGACCCCCGTATTCTCATCATCCACCTAGTCCTTAGGCCCCTCTCAGAACCAATGTTGATTTTTCAAAAGTTGTAGGATACAAGACTAATTTTTATACCTATAATTCATCTTACAGACCCTAATAGACCCAAGTCTAAGTGATATAATGAAAACCATTATTGCATTTCCAATCGTCAAACGGGTCATGACATTGAAGATTATCGATACTTCAAGCGTTTAGTGCAAGCCTTGCTCGATCAAGGGGAGTTGACCCTCCCATCAATGTGACCTTCTTTCATCGATTTAATTCTTCCTTGCTCACTCTTCTTTCATCAATTCATCTCTTTCCTCCATTTCCCTCTTAAATATAACCTTCAATTGAATCCTCCCAAAGACCTTTTACATTGCTCTTCTAATATTCTTCAATCCAATCCTCTTTTATTCCTTTGTCTTCATCTTGGCTATCCAATTAACCATATCATGCACATCAATTTTCCTTTTCACCCACCTACATGTTACACATAACCATCAATTGAACTCACCCACCCCACTTGCACCTCATCACGATAACCCCCTCACTTGAGTTGGATGACACTAGTAAAATCAATGCTATCTTAAATCTTGATCAATACCAAAACACACATTTTTTGGAATCTATGTCTATCCCATAACCTTGTCTGATACTATCATTCACCTCAATTAGCTCCCTTAATCCTATCATAGTTTTAGAATAGTGAATCCAACCACATTATCACAATGGCTCATGAATCAATAATTTAGTTTTTAGTGTATATTAATAGTTTCAATGTGCACAAAAAAATCTATCAATGACAAGGTTCGAAACATTTTATCACTTTCATAACTGGGGCATCTCATATTGATCATAATTTAAGATGATCCTACGTCACCTTCTCAAGTGTCCAATCAATCTACTTTGCACCCATCATCGACCACATTATAATCCCATCGCTCATCAATTTCACCCTTCCCACTCTTTCCTCCTCCTCTAGCTTGGGGGACTCATTCACCTTTCAAAACAAATTTTGACTGGGGGGTTCACCCTCTAGTTTGTCCTCTTCCCATATTCCCCTTGGTCTAGGGTGTGTCATACCTTTCCTTCATCCCCAATTTTATCACATCTCATCACAACTACAACAAATCACACCATAAATGCACAACCCGCTCACATTCAATTTTCAATCTACTCATATTCAATTCATGTCTATTCCATCCCTCCTTTCCTTGTCTTATTTCCTTGCACATCATTTCTGTTGGGGTATGAATTGACATCAAGGTAAAATTGAACTATGACTATGAATATTTGACTTCTAGGAGGCGCATACCCACTAATCATAGCTCAAACCCCAATATTGGATGGATTAGAGATTAACTTCAATCCAACCTCTAGAGTAGGCTAGTATACCTTGTCAACTAATTTAGGTGTTGACTCAATTAAGCTCAAAAAATGTGTAAGTTTAGGGATAGAAATGAGATAAGGGTTAGAAAATGGTTGAGAAAATAATGGTCGGATAGAGCTAACAACATTGACAAATATCAAGAATCTTCCGATCAATCACATTTCTAGTATGCCACACTTGAGACTAACAACAATCAAAACTTATTATCTTCACCATTAAAATAATGAAATGCTCAGAAGACTATTTCAAACATCTAAAATGCTAATAATCCAAATAGCAAAATTAAATCAACACTTAGACTAACAAAAATAGAAGTCTTATAAAGTATTTGTTTAGACATGAACCATTCCAAGTTGCTCCAAATTAGCAATCCAATATAAGTAGAATTGAATAAACTCATAATTGATGAAGACAAAAGCTAATGCCCCTTCTATTGATCTCACGATAATTACAATAATATATTAGGCAAAAACTCCACAACCGATCCTTAAACATGAGGGTTCAACCTCTTTATATAGATTTTACAATGATGGTAAAAAAACTGGAAACATTACAAGGAATTTCTTGCCAAATCAACAAAATGCTAAGGTGGTAGCCTCTCATTGGTTTTATAAAAAAAATATGGAGTTGTACTCCATTGATGTTGTAATTTTGAGCTTTGTAAGTTGTTCAAATCTCAACTGAATTTCATCATTGGAATAATTACAGATCAATCTGGATCATCCTTTGTTCTTGAGAAAACTTTCCATCATCGATCTACAACTAAAAATGCAAGCGAGTCTTGATTTCAACAATGTTTGATATTCTCTAATTTTTGCTACACTCCTCAAGTTCTGTTGCATTCTTCTCTTCTTTTGAATCTGCTACTCTGAATTCCACTAAGATATGTTTGACTAGTTTGATCATGAAAATGAGGTTATTATAGTGATTGATGATTTTTTGCAAAATCCGCTACTTTATTTTTCGTCGGGTCAAATTTGACTAAGTTGACTGCATAATAAGGATTCGACAACAATCAACATCCTTTCACAAAATCTAAAACTTCAAATTTTGCTAGGCTAGGTTTGACCAGATTGACCACGTACTGAGTTTCCTATGGTTACTGATGGTTTTCTGTGAAATCCACTACTTGAATTTCTTCCAGCTCAGGTTTGACTATAAAATTATTATATTACATCGGCCTTGGGCATATTTTAACATTGAATTGCTTCCTGATATTCAAAATCCATAACTTTGGATTCTTCTAAGCTTTGTTTTACTATGTTGACCATGGATTTTATCCCTTGGAAAATTTTAACCTCATCGTTACTTAATGGATGTCCCCTATGATACCTCGCACACTGGCTACAATTATGTCTTTCTGCCATAAAAAATGCACCTTTGGATATGGATTTTTCCTTCTAAATTTTGCTACTTCACTTTCCATTGAGCGTTGTTTGACTATGCTGTTCACAGACTCTACCTTGTATTACAGGCGGATGGGAAATAACATAGAGTTTTTCTCAGCTTACTATTGGGGTACCTTCCTTTTCATGACTCTACTGCTTCAAAATATACTAGCACTGCTTGACTGTGTTGACTGTGGATTTTGCTTCCCTTAGTATATTTCCACTATGGATTCTCTATGTGGAAGTTAACACCATCTTGGAGACACGTTTATCTTTCTACCTTTCGCTCCACTCATTTGAATTCCATCGGATATTGGTTCGTTACTTTGACTGCGGGATTTGTACCTCAGTGGAACCTTGTACTGCCCTTCTTTCTTCTCTTAGCCAAAATTTCACAATTTTTCTAAGTATGTGACCATTTTGGGTCTATAATTTCTAGTTGTATGGTCACGCTTCAAGAGAATACATAGCATGAACCATCGTGCCTTCCTTGTTTTTTTCTTTTTCTCCTTTCTCCCCTTCCTTATTCATTCTTTGTATTCTTTTCCATATTTTTCTTTCTACTTTTTCATTCTTTGTCCTTCTCCATCTTCTTATCTCATAGTCACTCTGTCTGATCTTAATGCATCTTATCTTCCCCATCTTCAAGTCATCACTTATCTAAGAGAGTCCATCCTTTTTGAAATATCTCTTCTAGTCTGAGGGTATTTGTTCACCCTTCAAAGCCACATTGTAGCTACCTTCGCCTATAAATTTTATCACATCCCATGACACCCAAATTTCTCACAACCCTTCCTTTATCATTCTTTATTTTCATCGCATATTCCTAAATCTCCTTCAACGAACATCAATTCACTCTTGCTATCCTTTGCATAACCATACCTTTTTGACTAGGGGAAGTCACTCCTCCTTCCATCCAATTTTTTTCCTATGAGAGTTCACTCCCTTCATGCGATTAATATCATCATTTTGCATCCATCCATTACAAATTTTGCATATGGATTCTAGCACGCTGATTGGATCTCCTTTTTGGTTTTAGGTATATGCATATTCTAATTTTGATTGGTCTAATTACTCAATGACATCAAACAATCATACATTTTGTATCCATTCTTGTCTCTTGTGTTTCATTTTTCACTTCTTACTCCACCAGGTCATGTTTGGCCATGTGTCCCATCATTTTCTATATTGTCTTGTACACCCATATTGTCTCTATCATTCACTCGTCACATACCATACTTATCTCCATTGTCTCACTAACTTAGGTTGCTTAGATATAGGGGTTGTTTCAGTTACTCAACCATACCTAGTGTTCCACTCAACCTCTATTAAATGTTGTCATGTTCTAAAGAGATTTTGGGTCTCCCTTGGCTAACTCGAGTCACTTCTTGGCCTAAACACATCATAGATTAATCAAATTTTAAGTCTATGGAAGATGAAGCCATGCATGGCTCTTTCTATAAAGCATACGGTTTCTCCTAATCATCCTATAATGCGCATAATATGAACCTAAGGATCCACCTCAAACAAAAATCAAGCACAAATAAAAAAATCAATCAATAATCATCATGGATCCTTAGGAATTTTAGATGTCTCTATCAAGGCTATAGATTCCTGGGTGGCAGTAGAGCAACATCACAGGATTATGGGGCTATCTCCATTGGGGCTATAGATGCTTTATTGATAGTGGAGTATGCCCTCCATGTGGCAACATATCTGTCATATTAGTGACCTTATTTTTTATAGAACCTATGTACACTTATGGATGAGCTAGCTTACAATGACATGAGTAAAAAATGGTCAATCCTACCTCGCTCAAAATTAGAAATGAACCTCACCGCACACACATGGTCCATGCGTAGCTTGACTCCATTAGGGTGGTCTAACTCTCTCACTGATATTGATTGGACAGTAGATGAGTTTGATTGGTCTTACTAGGGTGGTTGAGTCTCCTAAAACACTTATAAGATCTCAAAATCCTAAGATATTCGGGGTAGCACCACATGTTTGTGCCACTATATTTGTTCCACACATGTTCTAATATCTCCAATTGTCTCCTATGTCACACATCATTCATCATCATTCATTAGCATTACATGTCACTATTCATGTCTCACGTCTCATCCCCATTGCAATTCTCTTATCTCATGTCCTCATTTTATGTCCTTGTGACCACTATGTTGTCATTGATTAATTAAATTAATTTTGATTATGATATGCATATCCACACATCCAAAAAGGTGATCAAATCATGTAAATAAGTGTCATATCATTATCCATCATATCTGCATAGCAAATCCATGCTATCTATATGTCATATCTATAAATCACATCTATCCCTCAAACATCAAAATGTATATGTATAACACCATCTATACATCACATCATATCATGTCCTCTATCCGCTCATCATCGTATTCCAATCACGAATCAATCAATACACTCATCACATATCCATCCACATACTTCATCCTCATCCCCTCAATTTGTTTTTAAAATGATTGCAAAATGGAGGCCTCTCAAGCCTCAACCACAAAGATCATCTATGTTGTTGTCCCCAAATATAAAATCAATTGATGGTTCAAAATTTTGTGTCCTTTTGTCAAAGGTTACGCCCTTTACCTCATATTCACATCTCAAATTCAATCAATCAATAGGTTCAAAAGGTTGCATCCTTTTATAAAAGATTTCACCCTTTGCCTCATATGCACAACTCATTCAATAAATCAATCAAAATGCTTAATCATTTAATTAATTCAGTTTGAGAATGTTCAATGTATCACATCTTACCAACAGACTTAATCACAGTTGTCCTATGCACATAGGCATAGTCACAAGCACATAGGCATAAACACACAAGCACATTGACACACAGACACACACACATTGACACAAGCATAATCACAGTCACATAGACATAGACACACAAGCACATAGGCACAACCCCACCAACAAATAGTCTCAATATTAGGCACATAGTCACATAGGCACATAAACACAATAACTCACATAGTTACAGTCTTAGGCACAAACATAGTCACAAGTCATAGTCTCAATCATAGACACAGTTCTAGGAAAAAATTCACACTCACATAGTCACATAAGCACATAAGTGTAGTCACAATCACAAGTCACAGTATCAATCATAGGCTTAGTATTAGGCTCAATCTCCATCAGAGTCACACGGACACTTAGGTATAGTCACAGTCACAGTCATAGGCACAATTACAGGTACAATCACAAGTAATAATCCCAGGTAAAATCACATAGTCATAAGCATAAGCACATTGGCACATTGGTACTAACACAATCACATAGGCATGAAAACACAAGCACATAAACACACAGGCACAATCATAGTTACATAGGCACAAACACACAAGCACATAGGTATAATCCCATCGACACATAGTATTAATCTTAGGCACATAGTCATAAACACATAGGTACATAGTCATAGTTGCATAGACACAATATTAATCGGTCATATAGTCACATAGACACAGTCACAAGCATACGCTCACACTCACAGTCACATAGTCATAGTCACATAGGCACATAGACACAATCACAATCATAGTCATAGTCACAATCACAGGCACGATCACAAGTCACAATACTAGGCATAATCTCACAATCACAGGCATGATCACAAGTCACAATACTAGGTATAATATCACAATCACAGGCACAAGAACATTGACACATAGGCATAGTCACAATCATAGGCATGATCACAAGTCACAATCCTAGGTATAATCTCACAATCATAGGCACAAGCACATCAACACATAGGCATATCACAATCACATAGGCACAGACACACAAGAACATAGGCACAACCCCATTGACACATAGTCTCAATATAAAGCACATAGTCACATAGACACATAAACACAATCACTCACATAGTTATAGTATTAGGCACACACATAGTCACAAGTCATAGTCTTAGTCATAGACATAGTCTTAGGAACACACTGACACTCACATAGTCACATAGACACATAAGCATGGTCATAATCACATAGACACAAGTCACAGTTTAGTCATAGGCTCATTAGGATCAATCTCAATCGTAGTCACATAAGAACATATGTACATTCATAGTCACATACGCACACAAGCACATAGATACGATTACAATCATACAAGAACAATCACAGTCACAATACTAGGCATATTCGCAAGCCACAATCCTATGTATAATTGCATAGTCATAGGTACAAGCATATCGACACATACACACATTCACAATCACATAGGCATAGACACACAAGCACATCGACACACAGGCACAAGCACATCAACACATAGACACAATCATAGTCACATAGGCATAGACACACAAGCACAACCCCAGTGATACATATTCTCAATATTAGGCACAATCATGTAGGCACATAGACATAGTAATTTACATAGTTATAGTCTTAAGCACAAACACAATCACAAGTTATAGTCTCAATCATAAACACAGTCTTAGAAACACACTCACACACAGTAATACAAACACATAAGCACAATCACAATCACATAAGCAGAAATACATAGGCACATAGACACATTCATAAGTCATAATATCAGTCAGATTTAGTCTTAAGCTCAATCTCCATCATTGTCACACATGCATGTAGGCACAATCATAGTAATAGGCATAGTCCTAGGTACAATCACAAGTCGTAATACTAGGCACAATCACATAATCACAAGCATAAGCACATTGACACATAGACACAATCACATAAGCACAAACACATCAGTACATAGGCATAGTCATAGTCACATAGGCACAGACACATAAGCACATAGGCACAACCCCACTAACACATAGTCTTAATCTAAGACACATAGTCACAAGCACATCAACACACATGTACAAGCAGATTAGCACATAGGCACAGTCATAATCAAATAGGCACATAAGCACAACCCCACTGGCACATAGTCTTAATCTTAGGCACATAGTCACATAGGCACATAGACACAATCACTCACATAGTTACAATGTCAAGCACAAGCATAGTCACAAGAAACAGTCTCAGTCATTGATAGTCCCACGAACACACTCACACTCACATAGTCACACAAGCACATGGATGTAGTCATAGTCATAGTCACATAGGCACATAGGTATAATCACAAGTTATAGTTGTAGTCATAGGCTCAATTTCCATCATAGCCACACAGGCACATAGGCATAATCATAGTCACAGGCATAGTCCTAGGCATAGTCACAAGTCACAATCCTAGGTATAATTGCATAGTCACAGGTACAACCACATCGACACATGCATAGTAACAATCACATAGGCACAAACATAAGCACATCAACACATAAGCACAAGTACATCGAAACATAGGTACAATCACAATCACATAGGGATAAACACACAAGCACATAAGCACAAGTACATCAAAACATAGGTACAATCACAGTCACATAGGGATAAACACACAAGCACATAAGCACAAACTCAAGAATATAGTCACATATGAACATAGACACAATAACTCACATACTTATAGTCTTAGGAATAAGTACAATCACAAGTCATAGTCTTAGTCATAGACATAATCCCAAGAACATACTCACACTCACATAGTCACACAAGCACATAGATGTAGTCACAATCACATAGGTACATAGGCACAATCACAAGTTACGGTCTCAATCATAGGCTTATTATTAGGCTCAATATCCATCATAGTCACATAGGCACATCATAGTCACAATCATAATAATAGGTATAGTCCTAGGCATAGTCACAAGTCATAATCCCAAGCATAATCACACAGTCACAGGCACAAGCACATTGGCACATAGGCACAATCACAATCACATAGGCATAGACACAATCATAGTCCCATAGGTAAAGACACACAAGAACATAGGCACAACCCCACTGACACATAGTCTCAATCTTAGGCACATAGGTACATAGACATAGTCACTCATATAGTTATAGTCTTAGGAACAAGCACATAGGCACATAGTAATAGTATCAGAAACCTAATCACATAGGTACAGACACAAGCACATTGACACATAGGCATAGTAACAGTCATATAGGTACAGGTACACAGTCATAGGTATAGTCCCAAACACAGTCACAGTTCAATTCCTTTATTTCTAGTTTCTTAGCATATATTGTCATTTCCTGGTTTAGTTCTTAGATTAGATTTCTTTTATTGTCCATTAGATTAGCTTTTCTTTTTTCGTGCATTAGATTAGATTTTTCTTTCATGCTATTAGATTAGATTTAATTTCACGTTGCCTGTACATAGAATAGACGTTTCTTTCATGCTTATACATTAGACTTAATTTTACTTTCATAGATTAGATTTACTTTCATGTAATTTATTGCTTTCATACATTACATTACTTGTTTTACTAGCATAAACCCTTGAGTGACCCTTGTACCTAGTAATATAATCTAGATACTTGGGGGTTGCAACGACTGTTATCCATTAAATATAGTAGGATGAGTAGATTACCATAAGGACATTCACATCCCCTAAAAAATGATACCAACAACAAACTAGTAGCAACACAACATCAAACCCCACAATTTTACCCTCCATTCATGCCAAGTTTCCACCAATCATTTTATTTCCACTCTACCATTGCCCATATCACTTCACCTTTTGTCAATTGGCTCACTACCATCATCCATTCCATCTTCCACTTTCTTGTTTCTTGAGGATGCAGACAATATCCACAAAATTTTATCCCAAATAAGATCAATATCCAAACACCTATTTTTGGAATTGATGTCTATCTCATAACCTTGTTTGAGACTATCATTCACATAATATCATTTTAACATAGTTCTTAGCATAATGGCTCATGTCTCATTGCAATAGTTTTCAACACAATGACTCAATGGCTCATATCTTCGTAGTGTAGTTGTTAGCATAGATGTCTCAATGCACTCAAAAAAAATTCAAAGACAAGGTTCACAGATATTCATTTATTCCATGATTGGGAAATCATACACTGCTCTTGATTTGGAGAAATCTTACATCACCTTCAAGCCAATATCCATTTTTCATCATCAGTCTCTTCACCATACACCTCTTTGTCAATCGACTCATCGATGCCATCTATTTTATCGTCAACCCATGCGCCACTTGAGGGGGTAGAAAAAACCCCAAAAGTTTTGAAAATAATTCACCTTTTGCTGGGGAAACTAACAAAATACTTTAATCCAATAGACCAGGTGTCTCTTATTTTTGCACCGCATTATGTTTCATGCAATGTGGTACAAAAAGGGGCATCTATAGACACCAAATTTTATTCATTTACACTCAAATTTCTATAAATTCACCAAAATCCCCAAATTGCCACAAAACCATCATCGATTGCTCAAATTCACTCAAATCCTCTCAAAATTCTAATTTCCCATCTAATTCATCCAAATTTCTTCAAATTCTCCTATTTTCCTTCTAATTTATAGTCGTAAAATTCCTCCCAAATCCCCTAATTTCTAGAAATCTCTTTCAATTTCCTCCTTAATCCTTCTAATTCCTCATAAATTCTTCTAATTTATCTTTCTTTCCATCTAACTCCTCTTAATTTCCCTAAATTATTCTAAATCCTCTCTAGGCTTTTCTAATTCAATTTCAATTTCATCTATTTCCCTAAATTCTCCTAAGGTTTCCTTAAGTCTTTTATTTTCCTCTAATTTCCTTTTCTCCCTCTAATTTCTTAAATTATTCTAATTCTCTTAAATATTTCTCTAATTTTCCTCATACTCTATTTAATTCTTCTAATTCTCTATTAGTCTCTCTAATCTCTTAATTTCCACCTAATTTTTCTCATTTGTTCCTCCCTCTCCCCTCAAATTTCTCATATTCCATATTATTTATCTAATTTCCTTAACTAATCCCCCCATTAGCCTCTAATCCCATCTTAAACCCTCATCCAAATCCCTAGGAGATATGCACACTAATTTTAAAATCCTTAGAAAATCCCTAGGCCTACCCATAATCCCCATATAAATCCCCTCATTTAATCCACCTTGTCTCCCCATCCACTTTCCCTCCAAATTTGGATGATTTAAAAATGCAATGAAAAGCCCCAAGTCAAAAGGAATTAAATTGGCATATTTAATGGTTTGGTCCTTCTCAACCTCCATGTCACCTTTTTGGCAATTTTAAATTCCATATGCAACCCCCAAGGCACACTTGTCCCCATGCACATCTCATCACCCCCTAGGCCAATTTATGGCACTTGGGTGGGTGAGAAATCACCCCACCCAAGGCTATTAAATGGGGAGGGTGCACATTCCTCCATGTGTCCTCCCTAGATTTACCTTGGATTTTCCACCCTCCACTTGGATCCAAATCAACTCCACCTCATTTCCTTATCACCTCCCCCTCCCCTCACTAAATTCCTATAAATCCCCCTCAATTTCACTCATTTGTAACAAGAAGAGATGTGAATCTATTATCATATTGTTAGAATTGCACCAGATTGCATTGATGCCCTTAGAAGATCCCAATTTTCTTTGTTGTCTACCTTAAGGATCCCAACCATTGTAGCCATGGAGTCCACATGAAGGAGTCAAACCAACTTTGACCTATGACTACACCTGGACCAATCAAAATCCTATCTCCACACTTACACCAAAGGACACCAAACACCACTAGAACCTCACAAAAAAAGAGCTTGGTCCCATATGCCCTACCAACCCAACTACCATTGGTGGTTATACAGTCTCAATCACTGCCTATGATCACCCAAAACCAACCACTACTTACGATTTCCCAGAGAAGAACAAACAAATCATTCCAGACAATAGGTAGCTAAGGAAGGAACAAAACGTTACATTTTCAGGTTTTGTGGACTTTTGTTTAAGTTTTGTAATATTTTTAATGGATTTTGTAAAGCTTTTATTTATGCACTTTGACTAGGGCCTCATCTAAGGAAGGCCCATCAGATATTTCTAACTGCATCTTGTGAGCATGTGTGCAGGTGTGATACAGCTGGAAAAATATTATGGTGGTCCAAGAAGCACAAGAAAACCCATCCACAATTCGATTGTGGCATGAAAATGAGATTGCACCTAGAGACATTGATGTAAAAAAGGGGTCATCCCCCCTTTGTTCTTGAACTGTCATGTTTGTGAAATACCCTCCAAAAGGTTTAACTTGTATTCAAAAGTGTTTATTGGTATTATACAACAATATTTTGTTTTCTTTAATTGCATGGTGCATTTTCATGTCTACACTTAGAACTTTAATCACTAGATCGATTTATTTTTTAAAACCATACCATAGTGCAAAACCCTCTAGTAGTAAGGATGCAATAAATATTAATCTTGGATCATTGAGCTTAATTCACTTAGAATAATTCTTACCCATTGTCTTTGACTCTCTTTGTACAATCTCCAAATTACTTTTCCCATTAGAGCTGAGTTTGCATCTATAAGAAATCTTAAACTAAGACCTCCTCTAGTTTTATCATCACACACCTTGCTTCATTTCACCAAATGAAATTTCCTTTTATCATGTAATCCTAGGCACAAAAATGATTGCATAACATAGATTAAAATATTTTCTACCAATTTTTGGCATAATATACAAGAACATTTAATATATTGGAATGGCTTGTAAGATTTATTTAACTAGTTGCACTCTTCCTGCTAATGATAACCATCTACCTTTTCATATCAGTAGTTTATTATGAACTTTAATTATAACTAGATTCTAAAATTCGATACTCATTCTCCCCTCAAATAAGAGCATCCCTAGATATGTTACTGGAAAATTTGTCTTTGCATTTGAAGTAACTTGCATATCCCTACTTTGATTCTAGCTAGAGTGTTTAGAAAGTAAATTTGGGTTTTATTTTATTAACTTTATGTATTGACACTCTTTCATATTTCTTTAATAAGTTATTCAAAGCTTTGGCCTCATTTTCCCTACCCTCCTAAAAATGGTTGTATTATCTACAAATTATTGATGGGTAATGTTGTCAAAGTTACACGAGCCTTAAGTTTACTTATTAGTCCATATTTGTATGCCTTCTTCATGTTCCTTCCTAATTGTTGAGTGATAATTTTGCCCAATTGCAAAATCACCATCACAATCAGGGTATTATTAGAAAACCCTCTCTTGCAAAGAAATTTAAAAATTCTCCAAGGTTCTTGTTTGTTTAATCACTTAAAACGTGCTTGACTGCTTGTGAAATATAAAAATGTGCTGAATACCTTAGAGGTGCAAGTAACTATTAACAAGGGGTCTATGGTTTGGTATTGATTTGATTTGCAATGTTCTTTGTTGTTCATGAAATTTGTGAAAAATGTAACATTATTGATCATCTATCTACTTTGAAATAACAATCTTTGAATGGTGATTTAATCCATTTGATCTTAAATTGTTAATAAAATTTATCTTCTTTTGTTAACCAATTTATCTTGAATTGTTAACCAATTTTATCTTGAATTGTTAACAAATTTTTATCTTCCTTTGTTAACGAATTTTATCTTCTTTTGTTAAGATTTGTTTGAGCATAAAAGAAAATGACTAAAATCTAACTTTGCAATTTGAAACTTTGGAATGTCACATTAATTGTTTTTTTGTAGGTGGTAGAAACTATATTATATAGGTTTTAATTGGTGCCCAAAATAAATAAAAAAACATAAGCATATGATGAAAAGTACATAGAGAAGCACAAAATAGGGTGTCTACACCCTAGCTACTCCATGAACCATACTAGAGAAAAAATAGACCCACACAGGGGTTGTTTAACAGAAAAACAAAGATCAAAATAGAGAGCCCACACAAGGGCTAAGGAGAACATAAAGTAAAATCAAACCAGTGCCCATGCAGGGGTCAAAATATTAGTACCAAAATTCCCACGTAGGAGAAAGAGCTCGAAAGATAAAACTAAAAAACACAAGCTTATACTGAGGGGGGTGAACAGTATAAGATCAAACTTTTACTTTTCTTTCCAAAGCAATATCATCCAATATTATCAATTGCAATAATGAAACAATTCACAAATCATCACACATATGAGAGACATAGATTTAACATGGTTTACCCGATGTGGGCTACATCCATGAAGAAATATTACTTATAAATTTATCAATAAATTTCGTGGGCTCCAACCCACAGGAGACACTAATCCCCTATTACAATGTTCGTGGACACCAATCCATAGGAGATACCAATACCCTCTTAATTTTTGTGGACACCACTCCACTTTGTTCTGGTTTTGTGGACACCAGTCCACAAGAGACACCAAACATTGCTCACAAACAATACTCATATATTTCCCAAAAGTGCGTTCTTCAACTAAAGTAATTCATACATATTCTACCCAGAATTCTTTTATATTCAAGAACATATAGAGAATGATATGCAATAACAAATGCCCATTATTTCACATTCATTAAGTCTGTTGCTTTCTCATATCTCACATTTATTGCATTAAAAAAGATAGCTCTAGTATAGTACTTGATAATTGACTTGTACTCCCAAAATCAATCAAAACCAATGCATAATTTTGCTTTCAAACCCTTGCTCTATTATTCCCAAATTCATTCAAAGAAATGCACAACTTTGTTCTCAAACCCTTGCAATTTTATTCCCAAATTCATTCAAAGCAGTGCACAACTCTACTCACAAAACTGACCTATAATATTTCATCAATTTGTTCCCAATTTCAAACACAAACAATGCACATCCAATAATTCCTTATACCTCCAATCTCATGACAACAAAAATATTTCCTTCAAACAAAACCACCTTGAGAAAGGAATTAAATCACCATACCTCTAAATCCACCTCAATGATGATGATGAGCTTTCCAAACCTACTTTTGACAAAAATAATTTTCTCTTTGTTTGTCCCTTCAAAATCAGGTTAGCAATTTTCTTTTTCCCTTTTTGATCAAATATTAAATCAACCACTTTTAACACTCTTATAAAAACATATATACTATAAAGCTCAAAAACACTCCTTATTTCTCCTTTTGAGACTCACAATAATTAGCAACAAAAACCCTTCATCTCTCCTTTTATGACATGCAAAAATAAATTTTAAAGACATCAACTTTATACCTTATAACTCCCACTTAAAATATGCAAACATATAATTTTAACATACCTTATGTCTCCCACTTAAGCATGCAAAAATATAATCTTAACATACCTTATGTCTCCTACTTAATTAAATCAAATTAAAATATTTGCCCTTACCTTCGCATAGCAAAAACACCCAACGCGCATGGAGGAGATTCGATCTCCCAACTTCCACCAACACAACGCCTTAGCAAAGGCTAGGCGACCAACCAAGCTATATCGACGATGTGAAAAATAAGTTGCAGTCTGTATTATTTGACCTTTATGTTGTTCTATCGACCAAAGAAAAAAATGTTGTCGCAGGGATTCAATCCTGCTACCTCTTGTCCCACAACGCCTTAGCGCTAGCTCAATAGCTAGCTGGGCTAGCCGCATGGATGAGATTGACATCGGAGCTTGAATGATATATTTTATTTTTCGCTCGCTACTTCCCATAATGTGCTCTTCTTCCTTCTCTACCAACTGCCGCTCGATTTTCAATTTAGCATTCGCATTAGTTCAACAAATGCAATATTTTGCTTCCATATAAATATGCTTTATCATTTACTTTAGGAGGTCGGCTCATAGACTTATGAGTGATTTAATTTTGCTCTTCAATAACGTTGGTGCCAAAACTTATAAACCCATTATAATATTTAAAAAAATATTATAATATTAATATTTTTAAAACCTTTGGCCTTTGTAATATTTAAACCTTTGTCCCAAGCACTTTTAAACCCTTGTCCTTTGCTTGTAATATTTAATTCTTTTAAACCTTTTTGTCCTTTGCTTTCAAACTTCTCTTTATAATATTTAAATTGGATATTAAATATTATAATCCTTTCCATAAAAACATTTGCCTTGCTTTGCAATAAACCTTGCCTTGAATAATTTGTCCATCGTTATATTGTCCAACCTTGTCAACTTCACACCCTTGAAGAATATGCACCCTTTGACATCAATGACAACTCAATATACTCAATATTTCCAACAAAAACAAACCAACTCTAATCATCGATAATTTTTAGCTACAGAGCTCTTTTGGCCATGTTTCTTGATTAGCAGTTTTAGGGAGGCATTGATGCTATCCATACCACTAATGATGCTACTAAGGATGGTGTTGTGGACCAAGTTGAAGATGGCCATCGAAGAAGTAGTTCTCTCACTCCCATCATCAAACTTTTTGAGGCGACCATACCTCTTCGGACCGATTGTGCATTTCCAAGTCGATAGCAACAACATTAAGAACATTTTGAGGGAAATTTTGGTGCCATATGGATAGATTCCTATGACTAATCCCAACATTTATGAGCAAATCAGTAAAATTGTTAGCTTCTCGATACACATGGCAGGTTGTAGTGTTGCAAAAATTCTGCATCAAGACCTTAGCTTCCTAAATAACAGTGCGCACGTTCCATGAAGGAATTCTGTCATTGATGATAGAGTTTGTAATATTCATGGAATCACCTTCAATTTGTAAATTTTCCTTTTAATCTCTCAGAACTTCTAGCCCTCTCCACAACGCACGAGCTTCAACATAGTGGTTAGTTTGGATGCCCAAAAACTCAGCATAGGCCACTATGAGTCATCCATTGTGATCCTTGACTAGACCTTCGGCACCCGTTGCACCTAGATTTCCTTTAGAAGCACCATCATAGTTAAGTTTAAGCTATCCTACAGGAGGAGTCCAATGAGCACCAATTCTAGGATGGGGATTAGAAGGAGTAGAGTTGGGACTGTGGGGAATACTAAGAGAACAAAAAAGAGTGGACTCAAGGGCATACTCAGGTGGTTTGCTGCAAGGGAAAATATTAGAATTTTCAACAGCAAAGGTGATGGTTTTGTTGGCAACAAAGATAGAGTGCCTAAGGGTGTTTGAAAATATTCTACTATTTCTTTCGAGCCAGATCTACCACAGGAGATGATGGAGATAAAATTTCCACAAAGAAGATAACCTAGAATTTTTGAAAGGCATGGGCCACTGGGAGAAAAAAGAGCTAAGGAGTTGGGCTGGGCCCATGAGATGTGAAAGGTGGACATAATATGATCCATGGCAGAGTGGAAGAAATAACATTTCGTAAATATGTGGTTGAAAGATTCCCGGGTTGCTAAGAAAATATGACATCTATTAGGAACAACCATCATTCTCTTCATGAGATTATCAGTAGTGAGGATCTTGTTTTGGATGGCCAACCAAGAAAAGATAACAACTTTAGGTATGAGGATCTTGTTTTGGATAGCCAAACCAGATTGAAAGGAATGAGAGAATTTTAGGGAGTGAAAGTCAATAGGTGAGTAGATTTTATAGAAAAAATACTAGAGTTAGTTTCTTTCCAGAAAGAGGTATCATGAGACATGGTAGATGGAATTATAGTTACCCTCAACAATATTGATAATTTTGTGATAGCATTTGAAATTTGGACATCAACATTTGCAATGTGGAGCTCTTTTTATTTTTTGGGTTGGACTGAAGAGTTTATGAAATCAGCCACCTTTCTTCCTATGAGAGTATCCAACAAAGGCTGCACCACTGAGACTTCATTGTCCTCATTAAGCGTTTGATTGCAGATCCACCTGTATGACCAAAAAATTATCCTATTTTTTGTTCCAAGATGCCATCTGGTTCCCCTTTGAATAAGAGGTTTGGTCTGGAGGAATGATTTCAGAAGGTGGACCCAACTTTAGGAATATTTTCATCCATAAAATTCCAGATGTGAGTGTATTTTTATTGATGATGGAAACCCATTCAAGATTGCAATTGGCAAACACCTTCCAATCCTGCTTGGCCAATAGTGCCATGTTCATATTACTAATTCTTCTAAGACCCAACCCTCCCTGACTTTTGGGTAAACAAACATTTTTTCAACTGACCAGATAAAACTTTTTTTTATCCTTTGAACCTGCCCAAAGAAATCTCTTCTGAAACTGTTCAATTTTGTTATAGATAGAAACTGGGGCTTTGAAGATTAACATAAAATAAACATGAATACTTTGAAGACAAGGCATAGTGAGAGTGGCTTTGACTGCTTGGGATAGGAGGGCTCCTTTTCAACCTATAAGCTTTTTATTGATTCTTCACATTAATCACATTAATTGTTCATTTTAATGAAAATTTGAAATTTATTGAAATTTTTATTTTTACATAAAATGAAATTAATTTGATTGTTTTAAAAAAATGTGCAAAGTTTGAAATTTAGAATTCCTTTTAAAATGTGAATTCATGTAGAACTTGAAATTGCAAATTTCTTTTAAAAATGTGAACTTGTGTGAAACTTGAAATTTTGAATTTCCTTTAAAAATGTGAATTTGTGTGAAATTTAAAATTTTGAATTTCCTTTAAAAATGTGAATTTGTGTAAAATTTGAAATTTCGAATTTCCTAAAAAAAATGTGAACTTGTGTGAAATTTGAAATTTCCTTTAAAAAAATGTGAAATTGTGTAAAATGAGAATTTGAAGCTTAATCTTGGAATTCACGTATCTCTTTTTGGGGTTTTATTTTTTTTTAATATTTTTATTTTATTTGATGAAGTTAAAAAAAGTGAACTATTGTCCAGTTTTTCCCATTTTTTCTATTTTGTAACCAAACCATCAACACCCCTCTCGTGGAGGCCCCCCTATCGCTAGGCACAGTTGGTGATTCCACATAGTGACCAATCCCCCTTATTTCCCCAATGCTGATTGAGTAAGGATCTCTCCTTTTTGCCATACCATCCTATTTATTTTTTGTAAGTCTTTTCCTTGCATTTTGGTTTCCTGTAACTAAATTATATCTGGACTCATATCTATGATAATGTTTTTAACTACCTTTTGTTTGGGGTGCCTGCCTAAACCCCTCACATTCCAAGTAATTAATGTCATTGAGAATTGAGAGAGAAAAAATCAATCATCGATTTTACCTTTCCATTTTGGCTCAAATTTCTTCCTTGTTCCTCCATCTTTTCCTTGTTTGACTTCCTCCCTACAAATTAGTTTGGTTTTTGTTTCTTCTCCACTTGATGAATCCCTAAAGTAGGGCCATCTTTATTCTTATTTCCTTCTTTCATCTCTATTTCCTAAGTTAAGACTATCCCCTACTCTATTTCTCTTCCATGGTCTCCCTCGTGGGTTGAATCTCCTCTTCCATGAGAGAGGTTGTGTTTGGTTTTGCTCCTTGCTTGTTCCCTAACACTAGATTGGAGTATTGTTCCTGATCAACCGGTGTGACTTGTTGAGTATCCTCCTCTAATCCTTCTATTTGAAAATCCCCTTTTGTTTCCAAGCTTCCCAGTTGTTTGAATATCTCATATTTATTGTTTTTTCTTCCCATTTTTCTCCTTGTCTCTAATTACTTTGTTGATTTTTTCTGTTTGACCTTCTGATAACTTTTTAGAAGCCCTTAGAGTTTGTTGGGTCTTTCCCTTCCTTCTGATTTACATTTTGCTGAAGACATTAACCCGCCATGTTAATATTTGCTTTTGTCCCCTCTTGTTCAAATTGATGATCCTTAACTATTGGGCACATTCTAGCCAAATGTCCATGAGCGTGGCACACCCAACATCTGAATGGAATATCCTCAAAATCCATTTGTTGGTGCTAGACAAAATCCACTATTTTTAGGTATATATCTGTTGGAAGAGGTTTACTTAGGTCCATTTCTACACAAACCCTAGCAAACATTGTCGATCCTCCTAAAATTGCTTCTCTTGATCTACCTTGATAATGACTTAGTAAGTTGTCTATTGCCTCGAGTACCTCCTCTTTCCAAAATTCAAGGGGAAGGGCAAATAATCTTACCCATAATGGTATTGCAGTCGGTTCCACCCTTGGGTTGAATCCCCATCTTCCATGGTTGCAAGAATAGTCCCGCTAGCCTGTGATTATACGACCCTCCCTCAAATACTTTTTGACAGTTTGCCATTGATGTGAACTCTATAGAAAATACCCATTTGGGAGAGTTAGATTTTTTTGTTCTCCTTCCAGATGCCATTGTTTCCTTATCCACATGTGGAGGAAATGCACGGATGGTCTGAAACCCACAAATTTACCTATTAGGTTGTGTTTCGTCTTATAAACTATATCCTCAACTATCATATCCTCTGCTATTTTCAATACTGGTATTTCTTTTGTTTGTGGTAAACATCCATTCACCCTTCCAAGCAAAGAATTCTCCTTTTGTTGATTCTCTATAGCATTTATGATTGTCCTTGCTTGTGTTTGATAGTAATTGAAGTTATCTTGGGTTCTACATAGTTTATCCTAGAATGAGATTCCTTGTTTTGGAGGATCTAATACCAAAGTACCTATGACCCCATTCTTGGCCGTGATCCTTATTGTTTTTGAAAAAGAAATTTTATATCAAAACAAGATCATTTACATGTTGAGATGAGATTCCTCCCAACCTTAGCCGACAAGAACACTAGATTACAATAGTAAAATAAGTTCTGTATTGAAGCCAAATCTCCTAAACCATATTTCTACAATGGTTGTGATTCTTACTGTTGAAAATCTCCTAAACGATATTTCTACAATGGTTGTGATTCTTACTATTGAAAGACCCTCCAACAAAATTGATCCTCTTTGATGGTGATTTTTGCACAAAAATGTTCTCTAGGCCTCTGCGCTAGCCTCTAAGACCCTAATTCGATTTTTCAAATTTTTCATACCATCAAAACTTATTCCATTTAATTTGATAAGCTAATTATATTTTTTAAATAATTTGAAAATATAACTCAAATAATTTTAAGGTGCACTTGCTTGGGAAAACTTTAAAATTCTTAAACACAAAAAAATAATTTAAAATAATGTGAAGTTGTGATGAATATAAGTATTTCAAAATTCTTTAAAAAAAAAAAAAAACAATAAAAATAATTTAAAATAATATGAGGTTGTGATGAATAAAAGTACCATTTATTTATTTTGTTACAGAGCGAATTGGTAACACCTTTGTTTGATACAGGCTTAACTAGTTAAATAAGATAAAGTCAACTGGACCTCCACCCTCTATAAAAAATATTATTTTTAAATACGCTTATCTCCTTTATAAAAAAAAAAAATATTAAAAAACAATTCCCTAATAGAGGAATAAAAAAATAATTCAAAATTCAAACCTACTTTAAGAGTGTCAAAAATAAGCACAAAGCCGTTAGAAAACTAACTGAATCTGTTATGTACTGCCTTCTGTGGGTGCCCTGAACCAAAAAAACACAAGAAAAAAATGATGATTTTCGAAGCACCAACACCTCAAGAGGAGGTGATGGTAGACACGACCAGAATTAAAATCAGAACGAATGGATCGACCTCCTCCTTCTTCTACTCTTCCTTCAGATATATTAATGCTGGGCAACAAACAACAAATTTCACGGCCCAAGCAAAAATCCACGCACAAATGGTTAAAAAAATGGTAAAAATATTATATAAATCCAATTTCTTTTTCCCTCAGATTTTTAACGTGAAAAGTGTGCTTTCTTAATTTTAATTATTATTGTAATTTTCTGAGGTTTTGAAGCGGATTGGAGAATTGTGTGTGTTTTCTAAATATAATATAATTTGTTTTGTTTTATTTTATTTTGGAAATGGATATAAGATTTTCCTGTAACTGTGAAGATTTTTTATTTTTATTTTTAATAGTTATGTTCGAAAGAATTGCATGTTGTTTCGTTTTTTTTTTTTAAATTTTTGAAAGTTCTGAAGGGAATCCCAGCGTTGGTTTCGTGGTGAATTGAGGTAAGATTACATGTTTGAGGGGATTGAATGCTCAAAATCATGGTTTTGGTTTAAATTGTAGTTTAAAAAAAAAAGATTAATTCTTCGAATCTTGGATTCGAATGTAGATTACAGTTAGGTATTTTTTTTCCGTAATAATATAATTTATGAAATTATAACTTAGAAAATTTCTGTGGACTTTTAATGTGGATATAAGGGGTAGCATTATGCTGAATTGAAGTCCATTCACAAAATTCAGACGCATTGGATGTGGAAAATGGTGGTTTACTGGTAAATTGTATGGATTTTTTTATGCCTTCAATTTCCAATCCAAGTGTTGCTTATAGGTGATTACTGATCAAATTAGTGATATTATTAATTTGAAGGATGGTATTTTGTTGAAAATTTCAGCGTTTTAAAAGTGAATTTCAAAGTTGGTTACAAGTGGAATTGAAGTCTACTAGGTGAATTGAAGGACGGTGCGAGTGTAATTTTGGTGTAAATTGTAACAAACTTTGGATTTTGGTATTTTGAAATTTTGTTCTCGGTGTTGAAATCTATTTCTGATCTGATTACCGACATTTAAGCCAGGAAAAGTGTGATGGGGAAGGAATTCTCTCCCTTCCCCCCTCCCCTTCTTGTGCTAGGTAAATTAAGGTTAAAACAGGTTTGATGCCTTTGCCATATGATGATGTAAATAGGCTTTCTTTGCCTCTTCTTTTGGAGTAGAATATCCTTGATTTGATCTAGTTTCTATTACTATATGATTTCCTAGCTTCGTCTTGAAGTTGATCTCATGACCAAAATTTTCTCTCTTTCTTCATAGTTTTCACTTTGCAAACTCTTGCCATTTGTCCAATCTCATAACAATTGTAGCATTAAAATGCGATATTTCATAATCCACTTGTTGATCTCATTCTCTTGATTCAGATTTAATCTTAATGGATTGTGACAAAGGTTTTGAAATATCCATAGCAACACATATTTGGGTATATATAGCATGCTTTCACTCCTTAATAGTTAGTCCTTCTTTGATGAATTCCCTTGGGGTATTTCCAATATTCTTCAAAACATTCTTATTGATAAGCTGATATGGAAGTCCCAAAACCCACACCGGAAGCTTCTTAATAGTTTCTGTCTCCACAGAAAAATTTCATTCCATAGTCTTAAATAAAAAGGGCATCTCTCCCCCTAACCATGGACTACTACTCATTATTTTATCCTTGATTTTTGAACTGCAAAAGATGATGAGAAAAAACCTCTAGGAGAAAAAGTCATTGAGTAATTTGAATTCAATCCCCACTTCCATTTGATCCAAACCTTGGCTAGGATCTATGGAACTTATATATTAACCCTCTTCTTTTAAGAACCATTATATTATGCTCAATCATCTCATCCTTGTAACATCTGCTACTTAGATTGAACTTGCCATATATTTGCTATTCCGCTTATCTCTAACCTGGGCATCCATACTTCCAGCTAGGGCATCCAAATTTCTAGCTAGGGTATCTTGACTTCCCATTAGGGCTTTCCAATATGACTTTCATTCCATACTAGCTAGTGGGGCTCGTTCCCGGCTCGCACTCGCCCCTATCTCTTCTTTCTCTCAGCGTTCCTTCACTTAGGCGATTTTCCAGAAACAATAATTAGCACATTCATGGAAAGGGTTTGAAGCATTGATGCACTCCAAATGAACCTGTCGCACTTCCACCATGATTGAATATCTGAAAACCTGTTGAAACCGTTGCTCTGCTTGCAATAACTCTCTGCTCTAGCCTTTGCATTCGCCTCTGCATGTGGTCAAGTGTGCTTCCTAGGGTTCTTCAATGCATCTCTCAAGAACTGATCAACATGCTCAACAGCCTCATCGAAACCCCCGCTGTTACTCCCAGGAAAAGAACCACAACCAGTTTTTAAAACACATTCGATTTGCCTAGTAGTATTAATTTTTTTTTTTGAAATATGTATAAAAGCCAGGGATTAGGAGTTCACTAAAACTTATAAATATCAATAATAAATTATATTTGAAATGTTTTTATTTAGTGGAATTTTAGGCATCTTTAAATATTACTTATTACTACAATGATCTATAGATCTCATGTAAATTGGTAATAAACGTGGAATTCCACAAAGCACAGGCCTCTATGCAATGCTAGTGCTGATGACAGAGGATGCTAACACATCAATTTAGGGAAGCAGCCATTGGGATGAGAAACCCTAGATTGATTTGTTAATGCCCTCCTCTTTGGTACTAACCTCACGTACAGGTGCTTGTGTGTTTTCTAGGGCCATGTGTCTTATGATTATTATCAATTTACATCAGATTTATAAGGTCATAGGCTAAGTGGCTACTCATGCAAATTGACTAGTGTAATTCATGATGCATGAATTATAAAAGTGGGAAACATTTACCCTTAATTTTTCCTTTTTCTCTCCATTTGTTAACTCATTTGTGAGGAATGGGGATGCTTAATTGGGTTAAAAATCTAGAGACAATTTCATAATAATCATGTATAACCCATAGAAAAGATCTACATGACACATGTCAAAGACACAGTTGGAAATAGTCATTTCATTGTACAGTTGAAAACTACTCTTCAATGTTGCATTTTCTATTATTTAAATTTTCATAATAGTTTATAAATACTTCGTACTTCACACAATCTCAATTTATGTTCATTAAATGAAATGCCAATCATCTATTTTCTTATTTTCCAGGGTGCCTCAAGAAACTGCTTTAAATAATGGAAAATGCACATTGTTAAAATGGATTCCTGGTAAGCTTCCTGCTTTCTTCATTTCTTAAAATGTCTTAATTGATTTTTGAAAGTTATGTCTTTGATTGGTTTTATATCATTTTGTATGAAATAGTAAAGAATGTATGTCATTCTATGACAGACATATGGTGAGAAACACTCCCATAGGAGTTTGCCCTCTTGTAAAAATATTCGACTTGTAATTATCTTTCTTTCCCACATTGCCTAATTCATTTGAGCCCTTCCTAATTGCACGTATGTTATATTAACTAAGGTATCTTTGCATGCTTAACCCTTAGTAGTTTGCATATGTTTGGCTTTGACCGATTAGCACTTATCACCCTTATAATCTATAAATACTGATCAATGAAGGGTGTAAAATATAGTTTTGGCAGCTTATAATTGTATCGGTCTTTCTAACTTTTTCTTTGCTTGTATCATTTTGGTATTGACCCCTAATTTGTATCCATACTTTCTTTGCTTATTGCTCAATTCTGCCCCTATACCTCAAATACTTTGCTTCTGTTTTAAGAGCCAATCAACCAGATTGGGGTGCCATTTTCAGATTTGACGGGCCTTGCACAACCATCTTTATAAGTCCTTACACCTTGCTACTTCTCTTTGCTGTGTTTACTTTGTTTTCGACTTCACATCCTTATTTCAGTTCATAAGGCCAGGACCATGGCTATTTCTAATGTAAACTCCATTTTTCCTCGTTGTACACATAGGGCTTCAGGCAAATTTAGGTTCAAGCTTATACAATACTCATCCTCTTAGTTGTAATGGATCTTTTATTTGAAAACACAAATACTTTATGCCCTGCAACCTCCCAACGTCAAAGTTTCAACTGCATTTCTTGTTCTTGAACTTGCCTGATTAAACGTATACTGATGCAGTTATTAGATCATGACTTTGCAGCCCTTGGCTTCACAACAATAGCAGTTTATCTTGTCAAGGATCATATAACTAATTTTCCTTCTCCTCTCTTTGCATTTTGAATTAATTTGTAGTTTTAAAATTGTAAGGGGTTTCATTATGTAAAATGGGCCTCTGTTGCAGTCATATGTTTAAAATTGGTGTCTTGGGTATTTTTTGGAGTGACTTCAAAAATCATAGTGGCTCTTTAATTGAAAGGGGTGCTTATTGCTTGTTATCGATACCACATTTCATTGTCATATAGGGACTTTATTTCTTTTTCCTTAGCAAATTTTACACATTCATTGTCATCAAGGGGTTTTCATTATTCTCAAGCAAGTCTCCTACTTTTTAAAAGAAAAAGGTTCCCTCTATACTCTTTCCTTTCTTGTAATTCTTATATATTTCAAGGAAAAAAAGCACAAAATAAGAAAGAAACAGGTACCTTTTCCTGTGTTAAGAAAATATTTACTTTGTTGGCATTCTATTTCATGGATTTAAGGCATGTTTTATTATGTCTTGTAATTCGACAATCCAGAATATGGACCTCTTTCTAAGTCCTTCGTGTAGCGCATGCACTAGTTGTTGCTCCAATGTCATCCAATTGATAACTAACGGACTTTGAAAGCAACATCAAGCAGAGAGGGAGATTCAAACCAAATTGTTAAATAATATAATGGGTATTTTGCTTAATTTTGTGGGACAACTAAAACAAAGCCCTAACCAACCTGCTGCCATTACAATTATAATGCCACAAATTAATCTAGATAGATCTCCACTGCCTCTTTTTGTTTCACAACTAATGGGGATAAACTGGATGTTCAACTTCACATTTTAGAAGCATATTTCAAGATGAAATCCAACCTCATTGAGGAGCAACAAATCATGATTCCGAAGGTTCACATAAATGACCAAGCCCTTAACTTATCCAACTTTTGTCCTCATCACAAGGAGCTGAAATTTATTCTTGGGATGCATTTAAAGTTATTAACAGCAAGCGATTTCCCTCACTTGGATAAGAATAGATATTATTGGATCAATCAATCCGACCTTCACAAATATTGATGCAGTCCATCTAGATATACATGGAAGTGGAACCATTAAAAAAGAAGAGCTTCAAAGTCATAATAGAAACTAGATATTAGAAATTTAACTATAGCATCATATCATCATGTGTAATGTCTTGTAATACAACATATAGCATTATATGAGACAAATAAAAATACAAAATAGGACATTACAAATAAGCATCTATAAAAATGGTACAAATGTAGCATGAATAGTCAGGTTTGAGAGATATCCATTGCCTAAGGGAATAATCAAGCTAATGAAGACCATGCCTAGAGGTGGAGATTGTGCTAGTTAATTTCAATAGGTGAATGGTTGATATTGTTGTCAATTATCATGACGGCGTTAATGCAAAGTTCCAATGATCCATTGGATAATAACCTAGATTAAGAGGGCCAGGCCAAGCAATCCTGGAAGGCATTGTCTAGGTATTTTCCTCGTATCCAAGACTGGTGATCATCTAGATGTAAAAGGAAATTTTGTAATGTATGTCTGTCTAGGTCACCTAGACTATGCTCAAAGGGTGGCTTACCCTTTACGCTAAAGGTTAATAGATTTCCCATGTCTAATATGTCAAGACGAGGAAGGTCTCTCAATATCTGCTAGAGGAAGACGCTCTCAAGATTTGACATCATCTATTGAGTTAGCAACATTATCCGATGATTATTTAGTGCCTTCAACTGTTGGAAGAGGATGAAAGGAGTTAAGTACCATACTATCCCTCACATGCCTCCTTCAAGGCTTGATGTATGAGAGCAACTAAATCATGGAGGTGTAGAGGCAAACACCTTTGGTAAGTAACCTCCTTGAATCTGTTATAAGAGAAACATCTTTGTCTCCATCTCTAAAACACAAAAGGAACATATCTACTCAGATTTTAGGAATATGGCATTTGGCTGCCACCTATAATGGTTAGATGGAAATATCAAGTGGCCAAGAGAGGGTCCCAAGATCATGAGTTTAGTGACATTAGATATAAATACTCTAAGTGATGATGCCAAGCTCAATTTGCAAGAAATGCTTAGTGTAGAATGTCGTCATAGGCTTGAGAGGTTACATGGAGAGACCTAAATAATGTGAATATACCATTGATAAATATTCTTGAGTACATTATTGATCATCGTCTTGTTGGGCAAGAGACCAAGAGGAAGTCGATTGATAGGTTGGAGTTGTTGAGAAATGTAGCTCGGACAACAACTTCTTGCACAGGCTTCAGTATGAACGTGCTAGAAGTGGTTCGAGACATTTCTAATTCTATTTTGAAATTCACTTAAGTGATTTTCTATTTTTGAGTTCACTTAAGTGATTCTATTTTGTAATTCACTTAAGTGATTCTATTTTGAAATTCACTTAAGTGATTTTCTATTTTTAAGTTCACTTAAATGATTCTATTTTGTAATTCACTTAAGTGATTCTATTTTGATATTCACTTAAGTGATTTTTTTATTTTTAACCTTACATCTCAAGATGAGATGAGATCTAATCTTAGGGTTAGAGAGATTAGGGTTACCTTTTTCAAGGATAAAAGGAGAAGATCAAGGGTGTTTTAGACACACAAAAAAGAATGGGAGGAGAACAGATTGTTGAAGGAAAAATACAAGCTTAGGAGGAGAAGAACAGTGATTTCTGGCTAGAAAAGCAGCAAGAGAGCAGAAGTGTTCTGCTGTAGCTGTAGCCTCTTTTATTTGTAATATTTTAGGTTCAGAAAAATATTTAACTTCCGCTGTTCATGCTGTTTATTTTTCCAGCCATCTGTGTGATTGTTGCATATTTGAATAAATTATTCTCAGATCTGATTTATTTTAAAATAACATAGGACAACAGTTATCTAGGGTTCGAAAATTTACAGGAGTGAGCTACTTTGTGTGTATGACTTTTGTCATCACCTAGAAGGAATCATGAATCCACTTCAAGAAATGAAATGCGAGATATAAATATCTCTTTCCATACAATCTAATGTCATCAATAGACCTAATTCTATGGTGATGGGAAATGATCTTGAAAATTCTTTGAAGGCAAGCTTAGCTTGGAATGCATTATGGGACTACCTTAATATAATGAACCGTACACAGGAGAAAGAGTGTTTGGACTTCCTCAACATGTGCCTATAAATGCATCACAAGCTCAATCTCCAAATTTCAAGTCCATATAAGACAATAGATTTAATAATATTGTTAAATGATTGCATTATTTTGTGACCATCTCTAAACATTGGTGTTCTAGAATAGAGAGAGACACATATGGCTTACGAAGCCATGATTATGAATCTAGAATTAAGAGAAATATTTGTGAATTGAACCTCAAAGTAAGTGTATGTTTCTGTGATCTCAATTTGTTTTCTTTTATAAGAATTAGAAACTCGAAGAGGAAACTTTTGTGGGTGTTGAATATTAGTAGTTTTGCTAAGGATTACCATAAGTTGTAAAAGCTCTAAAAAGCAAGTAAGAGCATTCAATTACCTTTGCAAATACTTTGGTGAATGAGTAAAGAGAACCAAGCCATGTTCAAACTAAGAGATGGTATAAGAGACAACCATTCTCCACATGTTTGTGCTTTCAAATAAAATCTTCAAGCTTGTCTATATAGGTAACAAATAAGACGGGCAAGAAGGATATCCTTCTTTAATCCCAATTTTACTTCTAACACCATCGCAAAGGCCATGTGTAGTTTGAAAGCATCCAACAACGAATTCATTAACTCATGACCATACTGATAAGGAGCTCTAGGATACAAAATCCCGGTATTTAGAACAATAGATGCTTGGGGATGGTGTCAAAGGCCTTTCTGAAGTCTTTGAAGCAAGAAGAGGACTCTAGAAGATGCTAGTGAGCTTCCTCAATGACATCTTAGAGAGTAAAGATGTGGTCAATTACTTGGTTCACACTTCTAAATCTTGCTTGCACTCTTAGTCTGAGTTTTCCTCAATAGAATTGCTCAAAGAGGTTTGTATCTAAAATTCTTGCGTAGTGCTTGTCGAATGTGTTCCCAATCATGATATTCTATGCTTTGGGTTTAGAGTGTCCCCAAACTTGTGGATGTGGTTAATACTATGTTATGACCAAGCAAGAAGAAAACCAAAGCTAACAACTTCATTATTTTTTGGTGGAACACACAAGAAACTCTATGCTATAGTTGATAGATTTTGTTGCTTGTTTTTACAATCTACAACCTTACTAGTACATAACTTTTGTATATATCTCTTGATGCTCTTAGAAAAAGAGGTATCAAGATGCTTGGAAAGAGGAGACATGGATAGTGGGTTGATCAAGGATATTGTAAATAGAATTGGCATGAGAGGGCCTTCTTTGGGGAGAGAGACATTGAAACATCTTAAGAAACACTGTCTAGAAGCAAGAAACTCTCTTCTTACCTCAAAGGAGGCACAATTACTTAATAAGTGGAGAAAGTGGAGGTTGGATCATGAGCTAGAACCAAATGAAGTTTCCAATACATGGATTTTTACTCTTCATCGTATCAACAATTCATAGGGTATGAGCTTATACTGTGGTTAGGCTTTGACTAATAAACAACATGTTCAAAGTAGTGAAGGATTGACTCTCATAATGCACAAGACAATAAGTTATGTTTATCTATGGTTCTAGTTGAGAGAGAATGGTAACCCACCATCAACTGTGTGACATCAATAGTATTATCATCAAATGTATTAGACGTCAAAATAAATTATGGGATGGTGAGTGGAAGGGGACCACATTGGGTGAGGTGGTGTGGGAGAAATCACTAGTTTAAAAGTCAAAGCTGCATAGTCAACAAGGGTGCTTGAACTAAAACATGAAAGCTCCAAATATTGAGAACCTAAGTATTTGCTATCAAGAACATAATCAATCATACTTGCATCTTCATTGTGGAAAACTAGTAAGCCCACAATAGTTCAAGAAGCAAGAAAGTCCATTGAAATTTAAGGATCGGAAGGCAAGGCCACTATAGTTGGAGAAGATGTTTCTGTTGGATTTTAAGCCTTACTATCTCAAAATATCACAGGTCCCAATATAAATAAGCCACAATATTATAGGTCGAAATATCAATAATCAAGAGTAGAATAATATAAATGAGCAATCAAATATATATCCAGGCCAATATAATAATGAAATAACATTCACTTATAATATCAAATATGAATGTAAATGGCCAAAATAATTCATGTACATGCATGAAGAATACTTACAATATGAATTGCTCAAAATTTGTATACAAGCTTTATTATCAATGCTTGCTATGTGGTGATCGCTACAAACCGTTTTCCCTTACATTGTATGGAGCTTGTCTCCATAATATAGACATAGTAATATGACTCTTCAATACTTGTCTATTGCACTCCTCACATATCTAGGAGATGCAACCTTTCCTATTCTTGACCTTTGGCTTCTCATCTTGCCACTTTTATACTAGACTCTTCACTCTCTTCTTACATGCATACTTTAACTCTATGACACTTGCACACTTCCATGCGACTCTTACTCTCCTACATGCACTCCTAATACAAGACACTTGTGCACATCCTTAGTTCACATATTTGCACACTTACATACATGACATTTGTGCACATTCTCTCAATACACACTTGCAATCTAACTTACATGACACTTGTGCATATCCTGCACATTACATTCTTACATGATACTTGTGCATATCTTGCACATTACACTCTTACATGACACTTGTGCATATCTTGCACATAGACACTTACATAAAAGGGAAATATAAATCACTCATCTAAACTATAGACACAAATTCTAATTTATTACATATTTACATTTGTACCATAAAGGTACCATGGGGGTGCATTTGCATGTACGAAATAATGTAATATTCTCCAACAGTCTCTTGTAAGATTGTAACAAAATTTAGATCCACTTCAAAAAGAGAAAGCTCATCCTTGATGAGATCATGGATAGGTGCCTCATGGATCCCAATGTACACATTAAAATTGCTAGGGGAATGATGTCATCCAAGGAGTACCCAACAATCTGCAAGTAAAGACTTATGCATGAGTCTTAATCATAGAATAATAGAAGACAAAGATGTTGGAGGAATATATAGAGGAAGATGTGGGTCCCTTCGAATCCAAAACCATGAGACAAGGAATGAAACTTGGGTTTGGAAACAATCATGGGCAAGGCAAGCTATGCCACCCAAGCTACAAACAGAAAGACAAATGCCCAACGATACCATCGATAAGAGGCAAGGCACATTTAGGCTTCTCATGGGTCTCAATGAGAAATTAAAAGTTCCATTAGGAAACAATGATCTAGAAATTAGTTAGAAAGGATGATATTGCTGTAGTAAAATTATAGTAAGCAACAAAAATGTCCCCAACTACCTATCAAGACTCAAGAACTTTGTCATTTAATTGGCTAAGAATGTGAGCACCTCATGAGGAAAGTTGTGCATTATTGCCTTGCGGTTCTCATACACTGCCCCTTTGTTGTCCTTTTTGGCTCCTACAACCTATGTGTGAAACGTTTGGAACACCTCCCAATTGATGACATGTATGTTCCTCTTTTAAGTAAATTTTTGTTGGAAGAGTCAACAACTTGACACAAGAACTTTTTCATTTAATTGGCTAAGAATGTGAGCACCTCATGAGGGAAATTGTGCATTATTTCCCTGCGATTCTTATACACTGCCCCTTTGTTGTCCTTTTTGGCTTCTACAACCTATGTGTGAAACTTTTGAAACACCTCCCAATTGACGACATGTAAGTTCCTCTTTTAAGTAAAGTTGGAAGGGTCAACAATTTGTTGGTTCTCAACACTCTAAAAATGTTATTCAACAAACTTAAAAGGAATAAGAATAATATGTTCTTAAAATCTATGTATGTTTCCACCTATGTGTCATATTAGAATGCTTTTTCTCTCTAGTTTTCTTGTGTTTAGTGTAGGAAGTTGGCCTTTAATATGATATCATTTTTTCCCTTCAAATTGTTCAATGATTAGCCAAAATGCTACCCAAACTTATTGAAATGATTGCTTTTCCTATGAATTGGAGAGTGAATGCATTTTTAGTTTATTAATTTTAAGTTTCGTTGGTGATCTTAACTTTTCCTAATGTTGAATTGATCATCAATTAACCAAATCGACATAGAACTTTTGTAGAAAGAAATAGAATGCAACACACTATAATATAATTCTATTATATAAGAATAAAGATGCACGATGGAAGCACTCACAAATTCACGTGAATACATAGCACACATGTATCGTTCACAATCTAGTTATCTATGATACTTGATAGTCTTGTCAAGCATATAACACGTACAGATTTGCCTTGACCAGCATCAATCAACATCATATTTTGACAGACATCCCCTTCTCTACCAACATAGATGCGTACATATAGGTAATATGGAACTGATAGACAGATGGCAATTGCCTAACTACCACCAAACTATCTGTATACATGAAACGTTAGAACATACCCCATAACATATCATATAATATTTATTACAAACATATATGTTGCCAAGTCCACACATGTGGCAACTCTACATGACAACAACACAGAAAAAACTCTATGTATAAGTTGCATGCATTTGTGCTTCATGTACTCATGCAGACATGACATTTGTTTATGTGCCAAATTATCTGTCTACAATCAATTCACATACTCATGCATTAATGCCTATTTCCATGCAGTTACAAGTGAATGCATTTGATTACAAGAAACACACTCTTATAGTTTTGAGTGAAGGTTTATCATAGGTCTAGTTTTTTCTTTCAAACATTTGCAGTTATCTTGGTGGTTGGATCAAATTCTCCTTTGTTTTTATACTCTACGAATCACATTGCAAACTCTTTGCTAGGTAGAAGTTTGCATGTTCTTTAATTTGTTCTTCAGTTTTGTCTCTTTTATTTATTTACAGAGGATACCAGGAAAGCATTGGAGGAGAGACCTCAACCTCAAGAGGTGGGACACGTGGTTGGGCCAGAATATGAGTTGGCTTTTCTCTGTAGAGCTGAAAACTGTGGACGAATTTTCACAGAGGCTGCAGCTATGAGAAAGCATGCTCAATCACATGTGCAATTCATTTGTAATCATGAAAGATGTGGTAAGGTAAGTAATGCTATTTAGATTTTTTGTCATTTGTAATTATGAAGGATGTGTAAAGGCAAATGTGTGTTATGTTATTTAGTTATTTTAGATAATTTTTAAACACATATATTGATTACTTCTTGTTTCCAAAATGGTTCTGAGCAATTAACAAACGAAATATGCTTTATCATTTAGTCATGTATAAGAAAGGGGTCATTAAAGCATGCAAGCAAAAATGGAAATGTTATATCTAATGACATTATATTTATGGTAGACCCTTGTCATTCTAGTGGAATTGACATCTCATAAAAATGTTGAAATGGATTATATTGACACATATTTTGATTCTTGCAGAAATTTCCCGATGCTTCAAAGTTGAGAAGGCATTTACCAACACACATCGAAGAAAAACAGTTTACATGTCCTTTTGAAGGTTGTGGTAAGGTGACTTTCTATCTTGTTGTTTTTAGTAGATTTTATTAGCAAGATGAATGTTAGCATATGGGAATGTGGTGTGATGAACCTTCATGTGTACCTTTGTTTTAATGGATTATGTATGGTAATCTATGTACCTATATATACACACATGCATACATTTTAAGGCAAATGAGAGCTAAGGATATCATCTTACTAGGAATCATACTACCATCCAAAGCTTACCTTATTGGTGTGGTCCACTCCAATCATAAGTTTATCTACATAGTTTCCAAAATGTCAATATGTTGACCTCATATCTACATTATGAACACATTATTCCTTTTAGGGGAGTTGAAATCTGCAGACCCAAAACAATAGAAGAGAGGAGATATTACACATATAGTTCTTCGAATCTGAGTCTCTAGATAACAAGAGTCTTCATCAGTTATTAACTATAGGGTCACTTGTCTTAAGTAGAAATGGCCCCACCTATATTTACATCATGACCACAAAGTGGTATTGCAAAGGCTTGGCAATTATGCATGTATTTTTTGACACGATTTGAACTTAGGTCTCCTCTATGAAAGTCAAGGAATTTAATTGATTGAGCTCATGCCATTTGATAATCATCATAAGAAAGTTTGATCTAGAAGGACCATTCTACTTTTTCATATGATGCAAGTAATTAGAGAAGGGAAAATAGTGTGGCACAACAGTCGGTATTCTCAAATTGAAGGTACTTTTTTTAACATCCACGAGACCATATGGCCATATGGGATGATCCTCATGGAGGATATTGTTTACCCAATATATGGTTATCCAACCATACTCCGGTTACCAAAATATGTTGTACAACTTTACTCCCTGCGGGATTGGTGTTGCAAGTGTGAATAGGGTTTCTTTGTAAGTGGCTTAGAAAAATATTTTTCTAAGTCATAAGTGTGAAAACACTTCAGGTTTGTCGGCACACTTTGTCGGCACACTTTGTCGGCAAATTTCTTCTATCCTATTCTCCCCTATTTCTTCTCCTATATTCCTTCCTCCTTATCCCTCCATTTCCTCCGTTATTCCTTCTTCCTCCTTATCCCTCCATCTCCCTTTCCCCTTATTCCTCCAACTTCCCCTCGCCGACTTTCTCCCTATAGCTACATATATATGCACCATAGTTTGTAATGTTAGAAGGTTGGAGACGAATTCAATAAAGTCTTAATTTATTTTATTATTTCGCTGCATTTGGTTTGACATTAACCTGCACTCGGTCCTTCACTGGTATCAGAGCTAAGGCCAGGCGGGCACGCATCCCGAGGCAGGTGTTAGGTGCGGAAATCGAGGTAGCCAGCAGGGCTCGGATCCCGAGGCGGATCGCGGGCAGGTTCGGGCATAGGCTCGGCACGAATCTCGAGGCAACATGTGGCAGCAGAAAGCAGGCTCGACACGGATTTCGAGGCGACACGTGGCTGCAAGCGAGGTGCTGACTGGGCGGCATGCGGATCGAGGTGGCTGACATGGCGACGCTGAGGTGGCAGTTGACGGCACGCAAATCGAAGCAGACGACACTTGTTCGAGGCGAGTGACGTGGCGGCGTGCGATTGGTTTAAAAGCTTGTGACGTGGCGGGTTGCAATTCGTCGAAGTTTCGGCAAAAGAGCGGATTCGAACTGCCCGAAGGCAGTCGAATAACCCACTGTGTCGTAGGGTTGATAAATCCTCTAGCGCCTCCCACACAGCGCATGTGGGATAAAGGAGGTTGATATTTTTTTTCAAAAAAAACAAAAAGCCACGTGACTTCATATATTCCCGCCTTCCTTTTTATCCTGTCCGGACGCCTAGCGGAGTTGGCTAGGGCGTTTGTTTGCCGAGAGGAGGTCCCGGGATCGATTCCCACCGGGAAGAAAACAAACATTTTGTTTTTTAATTTTTTAAAAAAATTCGGCGGGCGGGAGTTTAAATATTGCGGCCATCCGCTTTGTCTCAGCCGAGCCGCTTGGTGCAGCGGCAAAGCCCGCCCGCCGCTAGTTGGGAGGTCGCGGGGTCGAATCGCCCGCCCGCAAAAGGTAAATTTTTTTTTTTAAAATATTAAAGGTTTTAAATTTTTTATTTAAGTTTTTAAAAATTATTTAATAAATTTAAATTATATTTTGTTTAAAATTATCTTTTTAATAAATTATTTAAAAGGTAATTTAAAAAAAATATAAAAAATTTATTAAATTTTTTTAAAAGACTTTATAAAAATTTTAAAAACCTTGTTTGAAGAGCTTTTTTGAAAAAAGAGAAATAATGTGCCCGTGCAATGTTAGATGATCCGGTCTGGGGGGTGTTATAATGCACTTCTCTCGATTTTGAGACGAGAGACACCGGAATCCTTTGATGAAAGGGTTCGACGAACAAGTCTCCATACAGTTTTTTGTCAGCTGGAAAATCAGGTGATTGATCATCTGAGGAAACCGGATTCCGGGTACGAGGGAGATTCCGAAGACAACATCTTCGGACAAAGAATTGAAGAGTCCGAGACTGTGGAAGTTGTACCAGAGGACCAAGCAAGTGCCAATTATACACCTGGTGTACGGGTAGCAGAATCAAGTGAGAGCTATTCACCACGCTCTCCTGAACCAGAAGCAGCAGAAGAAGAAGACGAAGAAGAAGAAGACGAAGAAGAAGCAGCAGAAGAAGAAGACGAAGAAGACGAAGAAGAAGAAGATCCAGAGGAAGTGGATCCTGAAGAACCTGAGGTCATTGTCATCAGTAGTAGTTCCGAAGCAGAACCTGAATGTACTAAAAAGGCGAGATTTGATTTGAATCATTAATCTCTTTGTACTGCTTTATAGTACTTGTTTGCTTCAAATAAAGTTTGTTTTTATTCTGCAATGGCATCCAATACTAGTCTTCCGATTCTTGAGTTCAATGGAGGAGACTATGAATATTGGTCTATTAAAATGAAAACCCTTTTGATAGGAAAAGGTTTATGGGATGTAGTCGAAGAGGGCTATACTGAACCTACTGCTGTTGAATGGGCAGCTTTCTCTAATGCTGATAAAAAGGCTAGAAAAGAAGCACAGAAGAACAATGCTTTCGCCCTTTATCACATACATGCTGCCCTAGATAAAAGTATCTTCCCTAGAGTTGCCTCTTATGTAATTGCACAAGATGCCTGGAATGCCCTAAAAGAAAGCTATAGAGGTAGTGACCAAGTAAAACGAGTAAAGTTGCAAACATTGAAACGAGATTTTGAAAATCTCAGGATGCAAGAAAATGAAAAAGTGGGAGATTACTGCGTGCGAGTGAAAGCCGTAGTTGATAAAATGGTCACACTAGGGGAAGATATTAAGCCAGAGGTTATGGTGAAGAAAGTGTTGAGAACACTTCTTCCAAAATGGAATTCTGTTGCAATAATTATTGAAGAATCCAAAGACTTAACCTCGTTGTCTTTTGATGCCCTAACTGGTTCACTTCTCTCACATGAAGAGAGGTTACAGGAAACTCCTACCACCAGTTATGGAGGAGATGATAAAGCTTTTGCCACACATGAAGGAAGAGGTAGAGGCCGTGGCAGAGGACAACAAAGAGGCAGAGGCAGAAATAATCAAAGAGGAGGAACTCCTAACAGAGGAGGATCATCCAACAAAGGAGGAAATCAGAATAGAGGAGGACAACAACAATATAGAGGGAAACAATCTGGAAAAGGAAAAGGAGGAGATAAATCAAAACAAGTTTGCTACAATTGTGGCAAACCTGGCCATTATGCTCGAGATTGTTGGTCAAAGTCTTCGCAAGGAAGCAGCAGCAACCAGAGCAGTCAGTTTGGAAATTTTGGAGAAGAGGAAGAGTCCACAAATCTCTTTCTTTCTTATGGCCAGACAGAGCAAAATATGAATGATACATGGATTTTGGACACAGGGTGTTCAAATCACATGAGTGGCAAAGAAGAACTCTTTGCTACTTTAGACTCCTCATACAAATCCAGCATCCGATTGGGTGATGACAAATCATTGGCAGTTGAAGGCATTGGAGCCATGGAGGTTCCAACGAAAGAAGGCATCAAGCAAGTAAGTGATATCTATTACACACCTCATCTTCAACACAATATTTTAAGTGTTGGTCAAATGCTAGAAAAGAATTATAAGTTGATTTTTGATGAGGGTAAATGCACCATTTTTGACAAGAACAATAGTAATAGAATCATTACACAAGTGCCAATGTCAAAGAATAGATTATTCCCTTTGAAGTTTGGCCAGCCAGGAGGAAATAAGTTAGCAAATGTTGCAATTACCAATCCAAGTGTCCTATGGCACTTGAGATATGGTCATTTGAATTCAGCAAGTTTGAAAATGCTAACTTCACAAGCAATGGTAACTGGACTTCCCAAAATTCAAGATAGTAAGGAAGTCTGTGAAGGGTGTGCCTTGGGCAAGCATGCCAGATCGAAATTTCCTCATGGACAAGCATGGCGGGCCAGCTATCCACTCCAGTTAGTGCATTCAGACATCTGTGGTCCGATGCAGACCAAGAGTCTAGGTAATCACTCTTACTTCCTACTTTTCATTGATGATTGCACAAGAATGTGTTGGATATATTTTTTGAAGCATAAGGATGAAGCATTTGCATGCTTTGTTGATTTTAAAGCAAAAGTTGAAAGTGAGAGTGGATATTCTGTAAAATGTCTTAGATCGGATAAAGGAGGAGAATACTCCTCTAATCAGTTTTTGAATTTTTGTAAACATCATGGCATCAAGAGGCGGTTCACAATCGCCTACACTCCACAGCAAAATGGTGTAGCAGAAAGGAAGAATCGCACCATTGTGGAGATGGCAAGATCAATGCTTCGGACAAAGCATTTGAGTAATTCATATTGGGGAGATGCAACAAGGACTAGTGTTCACATCTTGAACCGAAGTCCTACTTCAAGTTTGAAAGGGAAGACACCTTACCAAGCCTGGTATGGTAAGAAACCAAATGTGAAGTATTTCGGAGTATTTGGTTCATTGGCATATGCTCACATTCCCGATGAGCTGAGAAAGAAGTTGGATCCAAAGAGTCAAGCATGCATTTTTGTAGGATATTGTGAAAACACAAAGGGTTATAGACTCTACAATCCTACGACTCGAAAGATAGTGATTTCAAGGGATGTGATTTTTGATGAAGGGGGAGAGTGGGGTAAGCCCCAAATATTCAATGATGTTGAAGCCACTGATGTAGTTGCTCAGCAGGTGCAACCGCAGATCCCACAGAAAGGAAAGCAGTCTCCTCCCACACATCCTCCAAGTCCATCTTCTGATTCAACTACTTCACCAAGTCCTTCTCCACAGCGATCAGTAAGTTCCTCACCAATGGACATTGATGTTCCATCCAAAGGTAAGAGAACTCTACAGTATCATCCATCATCTCAGATGTTGGATAAAATTTTTTCAAGAAGATACACTAGGAGTCAAGCTAGTGAAATGGAATCTGTTTTACACAGATTAGAAAGTATGCACTTGTATGGTGATGATGAATCCCAGCAGGAACCTAGGGGAGATCAAGTTAACTATGCTTTGTTAACTAGTGCACAACTTGAACCTTCTAGTTATGAGAAGGCATGTACTCAGAAGATTTGGCAAGATGCCATGAAAGAGGAGATAACCTCTATAAAAAACAACGACACTTGGGAGCTCGTGAAGCTTCCTAAAGGAAAGAAATGTGTTGGCTATAAATGGATCTTCAAGACCAAGTTTAATGCTGATGGAAGCATTGAGAAGCATAAGGCAAGATTAGTAGCAAAGGGTTTTACTCGAAAATATGGAATTGATTATGAAGAGACTTTTGCTCCAGTAGCCAGACAGGAGACTATCAGAACAGTTCTTGCCTTAGCTGCACACAAAGGATGGAAAGTCCAACACATGGATGTAAAGAGTGCATTTCTCAATGGTTACTTGACGGAAGAAGTGTACGTTGAGCAACCACAGGGATTTGAAGTGCAAGGTAAGGAACACCTTGTTTACAGATTGAAGAAGGCACTCTATGGTCTTAAACAAGCACCAAGAGCTTGGTACTCACGCATTGATGGGTACTTCAAAGATTATGGGTTCACCAGGAGCAAAAATGAACCCACACTCTACTACCTAAAGCAAGGTAATGACATCCTCATAGTTTGCTTGTATGTGGATGATCTTATTTTTATGGGTAGTAATGAAAAAATGAATATGGAGTTCAAACACTCCATGATGACGCAGCTTTGAGATGAAGGATCTTGGCTTAATGCACTACTACCTTGGAATGGAGGTTCATCGGTCAGATACAGGGATCTTCATCTGCTCAACATAAGTATGCTCGAGGATATGATCAAGAAGTTTGCTATGGAGCATTGCAAACCAGTTGCAACTCCAGTTGGACATGGGATCCAATTAAGCAAAGATGATGGAGCACCAAAAGTTGATGTGACCACTTTCAGAAGCATGGTTGGGAGTTTGATGTTTCTCGCCAACACCAGACCAGATATTCAGTATGCTGTATCTCTTGTTTCTAGATTTATGTCTAACCCATCTGAGCTGCATTTGCAAGCAGCTAAAAGAATTTTGAGATATGTGAAAGGTACATTGGATTTTGGAATCCAGTACCATAAATGTAACACTATCAAGCTTGTAGGCTTCAGTGATAGTGATTGGGGTAGCAATATTGATGACAGAAAGTCAACATCAAGAAACCTGTTTTAGTCTTGGATCGGGACTAATAACTTGGAGTTCAAAAAGCAGGATAGTAGTAGCACTATCTTCAACGTAGCTGAGTATATAGCAGTTACTTATGCAAGTACTCAAGCCTTGTGGCTAAGGAAAGTACTAGAAGAGATTGGAGAACAACAAAGTGGTCCGACCGGAATCTATCGCGACAACATCGGTGCCATTCAGTTGGCATATAATCCGTCCACCATAGCAGAACGAAACATTTTGATATGAAGTACCACTTCATCGGAGATATGGTGGAACATGAAATTGTTGAGCTTCAATACTTGTCACACTTTGGAGAACGTCGCGGACATCTTCACCAAGGCGATGACTAAAGCTCAATTTGTAAAGCTGAGAGACTGTGTAGTCAGTCCTCTCAACTTTAAGGGGGAGAATGTTGCAAGTGTGAATAGGGTTTCTTTGTAAGTGGCTTAGAAAAATCTTTTTCTAAGTCATAAGTGTGAAAACACTTCAGGTTTGTCGGCACACTTTGTCGGCACACTTTGTCGGCAAATTTCTTCTATCCTATTCTCCCCTATTTCTTCTCCTATATTCCTTCCTCCTTATCCCTCCATTTCCTCCGTTATTCCTTCTATTGGAACCTTGGACCTCCTCTTGAGAGTTCCAAAGTCTTCACCGTTAGGCCCACTCATGGAAAAGTATCAAATAACAATTCATGAATCTCAAAGATGGATTAAAAAACCAATAAAAACAACAATTCACTTCCATTGATATATGACAATTCAGTACAATGTTATGAACACATATACATGAGATGTGAACAATACATAGACACTAACTATCAAGATACCCAACAAGTATTTACAATGAAAGTAGGGGGTCTATAAATAACAAAATGGGGTAGGGCAGGTAGTTGCATAACTACACAACCAACCTTGTACCTGTCCACTAACAACAATCACTCCATACATGACAAATTATTACATGTGCTCATAACACCAAACGCATTGCGCACATAACAACAAATACATTGTGCAACTTGTAATACTTTTATTTAGAAACACATAAATCAAAGCTATGTACAATCAAAATGTGTGTGTATCTATGATTCGTACGCATCCAACCAAGCTTGAGGTGGCACTTCTGGTAGTGTCACATCAGAACTGCCACCTTCAAATTGTTGGATGAAGAAATCCTTACACAACTGCCACCATTATCCACCCATTGACATGTGATCTTTATTAGTCTTAGTGCATAATTGCATCTTCTTTGTGTCCAGGGATCTTATATTATTGCTAATTTGTTCTCAATATTATCTCATCTTCCTTCCATATTTATTGTCTTGCCATCCATTTTACTGAGGATTAATCTGCTTACATTTGTTTTAATCTTCATTGTTGAATTTGAACATAGTACCAAGATCATTGAGAGACATTCTCATATTTGACCATCACCCTTCATGATAATGAGGATGTTAGTCCGTATACTTCTTGACTATCAAATTTTCAATTTTTTTTAAAAGCAAGGGTGTTGATTCCACTATGCGTTTGTGATTTTCTATCTTCGAATTTGCACATTTCCTTTTCAAATTGCTTTATCAAATCCAATACCCATCTTCTTTGGCATCACTTGTTCTGTGCCAAAAGTTTTCTAACTTGCTTAATTTATTGGGTCGTTACTATTTGTAGCCCATCTTCTGTAAACAAGTTGATTCCAATGGCCTATTTTTAATAATCATTAATCATGACTTTAGTACTTGCTACGGTAGTGGTATTAGAATGCTTTCCCTCCCTCCCTCTCTCTCTCTTATATCTTTGTTTATCATTTTCTATTTTTATCTAATGCTGCTCTTGTTCCTAGGCATTTCTTCTCCATAAGTAGAGTACAATTGTATTTCTTCAGTTGTGATAGTTCATCTCTTCCATCAAATATATGTCTCCATTTTGTGATGTATATATTTTAGATGATATCCTTTATCTGGTTGTTGATAAAGGAATTTGATTTTCTGTTATAGTATCTTTCCTTAGGGCTGCCTGATTGATCTATGGACCAGCAACTTTCCTACACAGAAATAAAAATTTCTTCAAATGAAGCTTCTTCTTGTTTTATTTCAGATCGATGTTTCAGAGCTTCAACTGATTGGCCATGAAGACTATAATTTTCTCCTTTCATTTAACATTTAATGCGAAGTCTTCCCATTTTCTCCTTTATGTACATCATGTTGTTCTCAAAGTCTGTCTTTCGTAACTTTTAATATTTGGCTTGCAATTGCTTTTATGTTGTTTCTTTTTTTCCCTTTCCCAATAAATGTTTATAATTTTCCATCATATGTAATAATCTATGGTTTAAATTTTACATTGAATTGTTTTTTTTCGTAGTTTTGTTCTACATATTATTTGACAACATAATCATATTTTGTTTATAGAAACGTTATTTTTTTTTTACATGGTGGAACCAGTAGCCGCCACGAATCTGGGCAGGCTGTCCGGCTTTTATGGCCACCACAGTATTCTGCGCTATCCGCCCCGGAAGCTGCCACACAAATCTCCGCACAGTCCGCCTCTATAACCACCATGCCACGATCATTTTAAACCTTTTACGCCATTGAAAGCACCAGGAAAGGGACAAACGTTCAGTCCAACGAGGCCCGAGATTTGAACCTTGGACCTCCGCCCCCTTTACGGGGTTTGGGGGAACCAATTGGTCTACACTTCGGACCTTTATAGAAACATTATTTAACAACTGGGATCTCTAATTGGATCCAAATTGGAGTGACATTTTCTCATAATAAGCTGACTTTTTCCTCCAAATTTTTAATTTATTTGAGGAGATCTTGGTTTAGGTCTTAATAGTTTTGTTAATGCATCTTTTCTACTCATTTCTTAACCTTATTGGGAAGTTGATAATCAGCTATTCAGAAAATTTGCACTGTATGACTATAATGATTACCATATATTAATGTTTTCCAAGGTATTTAGTTTGACAACGAACTAGAAATGAGAGATGTTATGTATAAAGTTTAAATGATGGAAAAAGAATTTACTATACAGAAAGCTAGTGCGGATGTCATGGTTAATATGTTAATCGGAAAATGACAGGTTTGGTCTGATAGTTCAGCTCTTCAAAACAGTTTGAGATTCAGTGAAAATCATTGAGTTTGTCTGAACCTTGTAACAATGGTGATAGATTAGTTGCTCAACTTGATGGAGGCACCACTCTGTTGCAAAATCATATTCCTTTTCTAGCACACAATCCCAATCATAGTTGAGAAAATCGGAATCGGGAGTGAATCGGCAGTTCTAAAAATCGGCAAAAAGTCGGAATCGGAAAAAATCGGGGAAAAAATTGGCAAAGAATCAGCAAAAAATAAAACCAAAGAAAATGGATTTTTGATTTGATTTTATTTTTCATGCATATTATAATGAATTAACATTATGCAAATCAAATATTGCAATAAAAACAATAATTCATGTCAAGACATCATACAATGCTCAAGCTTTAAGTACACATGAAAGTGACAAAACACATCTTGTATTGCTTATGATACGAAAAGGTACAAAGTTACAAGTAACAAGAAGGAAAAAAGGTTTCATTTTTTATATGCTTGCAAATGGAAACAAGTAACAACAAAGTTAAAAAGGAAAAAAACCTAAACCTTAAACCAAAAGGCTAGGGTTTAGGGTTTAAAATTGAAACATTGACAGTTGAAAAATGGGCTTGCATACATAGTTATCAGGCAGCAATATTTACTTAAAAAGAGGAGGAAAAAAAACCCAAAACCCTAGGGCCTAGACTAGGGTTTAGGGTTTAAACTTCAAGTTCAAAGTTTCAAATTCAAACACTAACAGCTGAAAAATGGGCTTGCATACATAGTTACCAGGCAGCAATATTTACTTATTTACTTAAAAAAAAAACAAACCCTTAAACTTCAAAGTTTCACACATTAACAGCTGAAAAATGGCTGGCATACATAGTTATTAGACAACAATATTTATTTGAAAAGAGGAGGAAAACAAAAATCTGAAACCCTAAACTACGGTTTCTGACTTAGGGGCTAAACTTTAAACTTAGAAGTTCAAAAATTAACATCTGAAAGGTGGGCTTGCATAAAAAAACCCTAAATCCACCACAACTAACCAAAAAAAAAAAAAAAAAACATTATTATAAATTTTTTTTTTGTTGCAGATTTTCTGCTCGGCAAAAAATCGCCGATGTCGATTTTTTCAAAAAATCGACAATGAATCCCGGACTCGCGATAGTTTGCCGATTGAATCGGCCAGCAAAAATATCGGCAAAAAATCGGGAGTCCGCCGATTTTTGGCCGATTTTCTCAACTATGATCCCAATAAGCAGATTTGCAGAATAAGCATAAATGAAATGTCTGTGAAATTCATTTGCTTGGGGCTTGTCTTGCTAGGTGATCTGCACATTTTAAGTCAGCTAGAAACTGTTGAACTTGCAACTTATTCAACTGTAAAGGGTAAGTTATCTTTTTATTTCCTGCTTTTTCTTTAAGGAGGATGTAGAAACTTGGAAAGTTCATATATAGGATGAACCAGCAGGCTTGGAAGACTTAACCTAATCAGAGTGGTAGAGATAAACTTGCAACCAAGTCTGTAAATTGTGGCTTCATGGAAGGTCATTCTGATTAGAAAACCCTGCATTTTTACTTTCCTCCATAGCACCCAATCTATATCAGCGTATAAACATTAAGGAAATATTTAAAGAGTTTCCTTGATTGGTTCCTCTGACAATGTGATCTGTGCATGCAAAAGGTGTGTGGGGTCTTGAAATTATTTGATATTGCAGCAGTTTCCAAAAGAGATGTAGAGAACTAGGAAACTTTCGTCTTCAAGATGAAATATTCATGATGAAAGAAGTAGGCCTTAATCTGCACTACTTGTATTACCTTGAATTGTTAAAAGGATTTTCCTACAGGGGGAGGCTTGCTTATGCAAGGCTGGAGTAGTATTGTATTACAGAGGGACTCGAGTTAGAGCTGGAGATATGGATATGCCATGATGATCTCTTTGGCTGCTTGGAGGAGCTTGTGGGGTGCTGTTGTGTGTAAATTGGGTGTTCATGTCAACATGGTCTGCATCACAATCAGTTATGTTTAAATATTAAAGGTAAAGGTGGATTTTTATGTCCTAGCCTACGCAGCAGAACTATTGACATACAAGAACCTCTTGTGGCTTGCAAGGGAAGTTTATATGTTATATTTATTATTTTTCAAATATTATGTCCAGAATGTTAAAGGTAAAGGTGGATTTTTAGATCCTAGCCTAGGCAGCACACCTATTGGCATATGAGAACCTCTTGTGGCTTGCAAGGGAAGTTTATTTATTGTTCATGTTTTCTCTCTTTAGGTGTCAACCTTTTGACCAATAAATTTAGCCTTGCTAAGGCGTCTAAGCCTAAGGTATTTATTAGGGTATAACTTCCCATGGCTTTGTGACAAGGAAGATATGAATTCGTATAATACAAAAACTGGCATGCTGTAAAATGCATTTTAATAAAATGTGCAAATGATTACTTGGTTAACTCTTCCATTAACAAAAATACTGCACATTGTGATTAATAGGCGAACAGATAATAAGATTCTAATGATAATTAAATTTCACTGTTTAAAATGAGCAATTCACATTTAATTATTGAAATTTGTGGCTAAAATATAGTAACACAATTTAGTTAAAATATAAAATCAGGAATATTTTCTCAACTTGGCTGTATTTTGAAGAAAGCCTTACAATCATGTTTTCGTCTTTTGCTTCCTTTTCTTGGCCTTTGTATCATGTGAGGTGGAATCCTATAATGTTTTAGGATTGTGAAATATCCTTTTCTTGTTTTTATTTGTTACCTACATGAAACACATAAGAGGCGCCAAAAGGTGTTGAAAGATGTCATTAGAACATGCTTCCTCGGTTTTTCATGCTCTTAATGAGATGTATATGCATACCCTTGAATGTATCAACACCCAAAGACATGCCTCTTGGTAAAAAAGACCACAGACATGCAGTGACAATTAGTTCATAATGCTGATGATTCTTTTTGTTTTTTTAACTGGCTATGCATGTATTGCCTGGCAAGATTTGAACCTAGGTCTCCTCCTTGAAAGTCGAGGTATTTAACAGGTTAAGTTTATTTGATAAATGCTAATGAATAGTTATCAGAGTTCTTTTTTTCGGTCTTTCATACAATTCTGTCTCTTGTGCCATTCTAGAGGCTAGTCCCTATCCCTCCATGTCCCCAAACTTTGTTGAACATTATTGTGTTGGTAACTATAATTAGTTATAATCTGCCATTCGACAATTTACTGAGCACTTTTACGTTAGATACAATGATTTTTCTGTACTTTCTTTATGGATCAATTCTGTTTATTTGTTTCGTTTCATGGATACAAGTTTGGTTTTTTATTTCGGCAAATCTAGGAATCGAATTATTCATATGCTTGACCAGAATGCAGGGAATTTTTTAAGTAATAAATTGTTGCCACTTCATGAGGTCATTTTCATCAGATGCCATTTTGAACCAGTATTTGAAATTGCATTCAAACGAGAACTATCACAATTGCCCATATGAAAAGTGTGCTAAATGTTATGTGCACAAGTTCAAGTTAAGGGCACACATCAAGTCTCACAATGATAAGGCAAGTAATCTCACATTGATTCTTCCAGAATTTTTGTTCTATATTATCCTGAAAATAATTAACTAACTTTGAATAGTATGTTTGATTGGGGCATTGTTAATCACACACTCCAAGTTATCGAGTTTGGCATCAATATCTTGATTGTTAATCAGTTCAGTGTTTCCTAGTTTTAAGCCAATTCTATTTTGTATCAAAATGTGTTGTCTTTGTGTCTGATTTTATAATAGTTTTAAGAAATTCCATTTTCAGAATTAGATATGTAAGATCTACTCTCATGCTACTCTTACCTGTCCTATTCATGTTTGCAAACACAAGTTTTAACTTGCATCACAATTTGTAGTATAACTTTTATGAGAATGTTTTTGCATATACATATGTATAAGTCATAATAAGATAGTAGGCCAAGGCATTTCTAGTTGATTGCGTTCACTTTTCAACTAGATTTATAAATCTTAAGTTTTGAATTTGTCCATACTAGGATTGCAACCATCTTGAATTCAGAATTCTTTCTAGATCATTGCCAACCCATGGATATGAGTTTGTTTTATTTTTATTTTTCTATAATTTTAAGAGAAATCAACAATCACATATTCGTGGCTTTTTGCAGTGGAGCATAGCATGCATGGCCTCAATTTTTGTCTTTTTCAATCATTAGCAATTTAATTGTCGAGCAGTAAAATAGTTGTTTATTCTTCTTAAGCACACAAACTTTGTTAAAATTTCTTATGGACAACTACTATTTTTAAATGTTAACAACATTGTTGGCAATAGGTTATAATGTACTTTTAAGTGCTTTTGTAGGTATTACTAATGGTGCACTTTGAAATGCAGCTTCAAAGACTGCATTTGCTACATGAAGTCAACTCAACTGCCCCTTCAGTTGGAAGGGAGGGTGCTAACCCCAAAATTATCATACCAACTTCTGGAGCTGCAACTTTATATCGGCCATTTCCTTGTCCTTATGAAGCTTGCAAGAAGGTCTACAAACATGAGTACAAATTGAATCTTCATCTCAAAAGAGAGCATGCGAAGACCCCATTTGAAGGAAATAGAAGGCAAGTACAAGCAAATTATGGAGATGATCAGATTGATGAGGAAAGTGAAGACAAGGATGCTGGGAAAACCAGCATCACACATAGTTCTGGTCAGGGCAAGCTTGGACAGATGTTAAAGCCATCACGTATATCAAGCCTGAAAATAAAATATCCAACTTGTGCTGTTCTTGATAACAATTTGAAAGCCAATCCCAGAAAATGCATGGGAGGAAGAAATGTCTTGTTTTTTAATGAAGACTTCCAAGAAGATAGTGAAAAAACAGAAGATGATCAGGAAGTTACAGAAGATGAAGGCTGGGATGATAGGATGGATGTTGATACAGATAGTGATGATGATGAAAAAACTGAAGATGAGAGAAGTTAGGCTTGCTGTTTATGATAACAACATCAAAAGGTTGGTTATCTTTTTCAGTTAATGTATTGAAGAGTGAATGTAAATTTTGCTTGTAAAAAATAAATAGCTAAAGAAAATATTTAGCACATATTATGTTAGGATATGTCACCCAATGCACCGTACAATGATTATTCTTAAAATGTAACATTAGCAACATGGTTTACTTCTAATCTGAGCATCTCTAATTGATGTGTTCTTTTTTCGAATAATAGTAGCTTTAAGTAGTGTGGTAAGTGTTGAGTGATATTTTCGCCCGATTACGAAAACACGCTCACAGTTAGGATCTTGTCAAAGCTATCCTCTCTTGCAAAGAAATAGTTTCTCCAAGGTTCTGTTTGCTTAATTTCTTAAAATATGCTTGTAAAGTGTAAAAATGTTGTTGAATACCTTAAGAGGTGCAAATAACTGTTAACAAGGGGTCTGTGGTTTGGTACTCGATACTCGATTTAAATTGTGAAAATATTGTTGTTCATGAGATTAATTGCCAAAATGTACAATTAATAATCAAATATTGCAAATAATAAAACTTATTGAATGCAAATATTTGAATTTTAACCTTAGAAAATGATTGTAATTAAATTTATTTAAATAGTTAATGTTTGACATTTAATTATTATTATTTGGTAAATTTAATTGATTAAAACTCTAATGTTTATTTTAAATGTATAATATCAAAATTTATTAAAATGAAATAAACATTTATCCTAATATGAAAAATTAAAACTTTGCATAAAATTTAGGGTTTTTATTTTTCTTGTGCAATGAAATTAAATAAAATAAAAAAGGCTTAGGGTTAGAAAAATAAAATAAAAATGAAACGAAATAAAATGCAGGTTACAAAAATTTCAGAACTCCATCTAGAATCTGCAAACAAAGATAATATGAAACATAACCTGATTTAATCCAACCAAAATTAACATAGTTCAAATTAAATCGAGTGCAATCTTCAAGGAAATTGATTAATATATTCAATCATTTAAAATGAAAATACCATCCGCATGCATACTTTTCACCACAATAAAATGAATATATTATGAATGAAATCTTCTATTAATGTTTTTCTTTAGAATACCTCTATCAATCAATTACATTACAAAGATGAAATCTTCTCTGACAAGCAACCTGGGAGGAAACCTTTGGCGATGGCAAACTTCTATCTTCTCTTCCGCTTGCTCCAAATTCTTTCGACCTTTTCTTCTTGGATTTCAATGGATATTTATAATATAATAATCTCTTTCGTTGTTCAGTTTTATAACTATTTTTGAAACAAATTTCATAACTATTATTTTCAACCCTTGTATTACCTGTATAATAACATATTCATCATAAGATTAAGACAAAGTCAACCTTTATTTTATTTATTATTTATTTTCCTTTGTAACTTTTCTTTTGTCCAAAATTGAGTCAAAATTCAAAGTTTTTACATTTTAATGAAAATTTCTATGCCTCTAAATAAGTCAAAAGGGTACTCAAAATTGCTGAGATCATCCAAAAATTTATCACGGTTCATGAGATATGATATTTTAAAGTTCCCAAATTGCTATAGTAAATTGTTATTTTTGGGTGAAATTGACATCTGAAATCTTGTAAGTTTGGTACCATTAAAAAGAGGAAATCAATATCTTTCTACCAAGTTTTGAATGAGTTCAAACGGATTTGTCTAGCTCAAGATATGTCTATTTCAATTTTGCATTAATTTTAGGGCAAAAGTGATAAAATTTGAATAACCCTAAAATGAAATTTAATTATTTAAACCTTTGAAAACCTTTGAAAATACAAATTTTTAAATTATTTGATTGAAATAATGCAATTAAGATGCAAAAATTCAAAAATATTCAATTCGAATCATTGCAACTAAATTCAAGCCTTCAAGATGCAAAGATGTCAACAATTTCAAAATCTCAATGTAATCAAAATTGAAAAAATCTTGATGTAAGCAAATTTTCAAAAACCTTGATGCAAGCAAAATTGGATAAAACAAAGAACAAAAAATGCCAAAATTTCGAGTGGGTTCCCAAATTGGGGTACATTGTGCGACAACCACAACAATAAGTGTAGAGTAATATTCCATTCTTTGGGATATTTACCATTTTCCTACATTAGGTAGATTTTATTTACCGCATAGTAAAAAGTAGTTTGTTACTTTTACCTTAGGATATTTACATTGTTAGTAAATATCTAGGTGGTTAGTTGTCGTAGTCATTTTGACTACGTTAGTTGTTAGTGTTGACATCCTTGTCGTCATATTGTTTAGTTAGCTTTTTATTAGCCTATAAAAGTGTATTTAAACCTTAGACATTTCTAATAATATTCTAATGTTCGCTTACCTTATTTACTAACATTGGTATCAGAGCTGCGGCTACGGAGGAGGCAAGGCGCACATTGGGCAAGGCGAGAGTCTCTCTCGTTTTAGGCGCACACTAGACAAGGCAAGATTCTCTCATTTCAGGCACTTGGACAAGGCGAGAGGAATTCTCTCGTTCTAAGGGCACTCTGGTTGGATTTATTTATTTTCTAAGGTTTACTTTGGATTTATTTTTTTCTAAGGTTTACTTCGAATTTATTTCTGACCAAACAGCTTAAACTATCAGCCTGTAGATGGACTGACAGCCTGTTAGGCTGCAATTGATCCATGGGACATGTAGGCTGAGGCCAGCTCCTACATCATTGGAGCTAACCGACCTCACCACCTCCTCGTGAGAGTCTAGGGAGGCGGTGCGCACTACAACGCGAGGGCAGGAGCGCCCTCATGTCCCCAGGAACCGACGATCTGAGAGGGCAAGCGACCCTCCGATCATTGTCGATCGCCTGATCGTCGGAGAACTGACACGATCGACCACCTAAGGAGGGCAAGCGTGCCCTCCCAAGCAATGTCCGACCACATGAGGGCCGACAGTCGACGACCGACCACCTGAGGAGGGCAGGCGCGTCCTCCTAGGCGACGTTCGACCACGTGAAGGTTGGCATCGACGATCGGAGACCAAGCTTTGGTGATCGATGACCCACAACCGACGATCAAAGATAAAGCTCCAACGATCTGTGGCCCACAAGGACTGATCGATGCGACCCTAGACCTACTCTGACCCGACACGAATGCGGATGGGCACGAAAACACTTGAACATTGATCGAATAGCCTGACGGGACGCACAGACTCCAAGAGACGATGACTTAAGTTGCGGACAAACCACTGATAAGCTGGAACTAACCTGACATGTGCTCCAAGAAGCTTACAACCGCTAATGTGGACCTAACAGGCATGATTCTTGAGGAGCTGATGTGGCGATTTGGACGACACAACTCTCGAGAAGCTGATGTGGCAGTGACCTGGCGAAGAGCTGACGTGGCGAACTGGCACAGTGTTCAAGGCTTTTGACGTGGTGTGACAATTGGGGTGCTAAGGTGGCTTAGGACGATTGGTCGAAATTAATTTGACGTGTTCACTCCTCATTCGCGACATTGCTGGACAAAATGATGTATTAATTGATTGCCCGAAGGCAATCGTTATACAAGGTGGGCACAATCATTTTTAAAGCACCGTGAATGCACTTCACAGCGCATGTGGGATATATATCCCAAGCCTTTTTAAAGGCTTTTATGCACGGGAGCACATTCATGTAGAAGGGGCTTCCCCCTTACTATCGGTCAGACGCAGTAGCTCGACCGGTGATGGGGCCTGCTCTAAAACTCCCGACAGGAGGTCGGGAGTTCGAGCCCCGTCGGGGTCGACCACCCTTACATTTTGCTTCGAGGAGCATTCCAAGGTAAATTTTTAATTTGTTTTTAATTTGTTTCTTTTTAAATTATTATATATATATATATATATATATATATTTTAAATAATTTAAAATATGACTTATGTTTTAAAAAAAATCACTTTTGTGATAAATTGATTTTTTAAATAAAACATTAGTTTATTTTTTATTATTAATAAAATTTATATGATTTTATTTTTTTTTTTTTAAATTTTTGCAAATTACATTAAAATAAAAAAGGGATCTTATTTTTCTATGCAAAACCTTAAACAAATTGAGCTTTTGTTTTCTCTCAATAAGGGGATATAAGACATAAGAGCATCATTTTTTTTGCAAAATTAGGGGACCTAAACTCTTCTCAAAACTTGTTAATTTAGCATACAATAAAGGATCAAACTTGAATTCTTTTTTGCCAAATTGTAACACAAGGAGACACAAATTTTTTGTAAAATTCAAAGGCAAAGTGTGCATTTGTTTTCTCCAAAGGGGGATATAAGACATAAAATTGCACATTCTATTTTTTGCAAAATTGAGAAGAAATTGAAGACCTTGGGTCCACTAAAACCAAGTCGTGTGTCGACTGGTTCTGGAAGCCTTTCAAATGCGGGTCGTGTGTCGACTTGTCTTGGAAGGAGTGCTCATTTGTTAATTTTGCAAATCAAGGGGGGAAGACAAGAAATTGTACTTCTTTGCAAAATTGTAACACAAAAGTGAGGAGCACTTAAATCAAACTTGTTAAATTTGCAAAACAAAAAGAAAAGGCAATTGTTTTATGCCACATTCTTTGCAAATTTGAAAAACAAGAGGAGACAAAATATATCAATTTTTTTGCACAACACAAATCCAAATTTTGTTGCAAAAATTAAAAGGTGCATTTTCGATTTTACTCGACACCTTTATTGGCAAATTAGGTGCATTTTAGGTTGCATCCGACACCTATGTGATAAGAATTTTGTGGGCATTCTTGTTTGATTATTGCATTATTTTTTTGCAATTATAAGTCATAAAATCAAGAACACTCAAAACCCCAAAATTTCACAATAATTTGTGTAAATCATTGCACAGGTTTAAAGCCAAATTTTCTTGATATTCTCTCCTAAATCAAAACCCCTAATTCACTCTTATTTGTTTGGCTTAATTTCCTCAAACTGATTATCCCTCTTCAAGAGGATTTTCAGGCAGGTGCCATTAAATATCTTTTTGAGTGAATTATCTTTTGGTACTCTTTTAGGGTATATCAAAAGAAAGAACAAGTTTTTGTAAAATAAGGAACCTTGAAAGTAGCAATATTTTGCACTAAGGGGGGATAATTCCTTTCTTCCTTCAAACACAAATTTTTGACAAGAGGGAGATAAAACTTGTAAAGGCAATCAGAAAAGTAGAAGTCATCAAAATTATACCTTTTCTTTTAGGCTTCATAATAGCAACCATGCTTGAAGTACTTGCAATAAGGAAGGATTATTTGGTGAATTTTTTTTGATAAAATTGCCTAGGAGGCAAAGTTTTGCACAAATTGTAAAAAGGACAACCATGACACCATTCAGTGTTGGTTTCCAAACAAGCAAAACTAAAATGGCAAAGGCACATCACAAAAGCCATGTTGCTAGTGAAGTGTCTAATTTCGATTCTGATTCTGGTTCAGAAAGAGCACACAAAGTGCTCATGGCTAAGACAATATTGTAGAGGGAAAGCAAATTTGTCACCTTAAGCAAGCACCATTTACTCTCTCTTTTTAGGCTTCATAAATAGCATAAGTTTTTGTTTGAAGTACTTGCAATAAAGGGGTGATTGTACCTCTTTTAGGCTTCATAAATAGCAAACTCTCATTGTTTGAAGTACTTGTAACAAAAGGAGGGAATTTTCTGGTGAAAAATTTGCCTAGGAGGCAATCTTTGTAAAATCCTTCACAAAGCTTCTTGAGTTGCACATCTTTTGCAATTAAGGGGGGATAAACATTTCTTTTCTTACTTCACACAATTTTTTTGTAAAAAGGGAAGAAGACTTATAAGGGTGCATTTTCGGCAATGACCGACACCTTAGTCACACTTCTTTCAAAAATTTCATTACAACATGTTTTGCAACAAGGGGGAAACTTATAAGGGTGCATTTTTAGTAGCAACCAACACCTTAGCTACCTTATCAAAACTTTTGCAAAATCATATTGTAACCGAATGAACCTCGTATGAAGTGATCTACTCTACTACACCTAGCGGTTGCAGCGGTTGGTTACCCATGCAATCCGGTTGGATGACAAGATTACAATAAGGACATTCGTTGATGTGAAGACAAAGTGAGGAATGACCCACTTTTTGCTTAGGAGCAACCAGAGCACTGTGATAGATCCTGAGCAAGAGCAAGAACCAACAGATCAACATCTTTTTCATTGTATTGGGACAATTATATACATTACCCAAATAATGTAATAAGGGGGGATGTTAGAGTAATATTCCATTCTTTGGGATATTTACCATTTTCCTACATTAGGTAGATTTTATTTACCGCATGGTAAAAAGTAGTTTGTTACTTTTTACCACTAGTATTTACTTTTACCTTAGGATATTTACATTGTTAGTAAATATCTAGGTGGTTAGTTGTCGTAGTCATTTTGACTACGTTAGTTGTTAGTATCGACATCCTTGCTGTCATATTGTTTAGTTAGATTTTTATTAGCATTATTGTTAGCCTATAGAAGTGTATTTAAACCTTAGAAATTTCTAATAATATTCTAATGTTCGCTTACCTTATTTACTGACAATAAGTAGTACTTAGAAATGTTTCTTTCCTTTTGATTCAGTGAGGTGGTGATTACCTTCTTACTTTAGTTAGGCAAGGACATAAACTTTCAAGTGACTTAACTCTGGAGAATATGGAGGACTTTGGGGTAAGATTGTAGGGTTAAATATGTCTATAAGCTTTGATGTGTCTTAAATTTCTAGATTTCATGTCTTGTATACATGTATACAACCTTTGGTACCATGCCTTATGATATAATCTTTAAGCATTTCAATGAGAAAACAATTGTGTTACCTCTTTTCTTACCTCAATATTATTTCTTTTTTTGAGGTATAGAATAAACCATGATAATTAATGCCTTTAATCGCATTACAAGCAAAATATCGTACAACAATCTTGATAATTAACATTACTTGGCTTAAAATCCAAAGTTTAGTAGCAAAACTTTGGGATAACCAAATGGTTAAATAGGCTTCTCATCGTTGCAGTTATTTTAAGGCAATGAGTAGGAAGACTTGTAGGAAACATATGATAATTACAAAATCAGAATTTGCACAGTATGAGAACTTCATGATAAATATGAGGAATATACCTACCATGGACTTGTATATAAAGTATATTCATTTTCTCAACTACTAAAGGCAAAATCAAAAGTTGGAAGGTTACTCCCATATTTGCAAGATTGTTAGAAACAGTATTAGTAGGTTTCCTCACCTGGAAAAATAAGGACAATTTAAACATAGGATAAGAAACCTTTAATCTTGGAAACAATCAAGAGAATTTCATTGTTTTGTTAAGAACCAGAGGTTTTGAGGGAATTCATAAGTAATGTTGTCTCCCACAATAATCAAATTATTTATTCCCACTCCAATGCAACTTACAGTGCCATAACGGTAAGCTTGAATCTCAGGGCCAATTAGTTTTTGGAATATCAAAATCAATAATGACTTACAACTTACGATCCTCTCTTTGCTCATACTTGAATTGCCCTTACCTGAACCATAAAATTTTAACTTTACATAATTGGATTCTGACCAAACATCTTCCTAGACAAAAGCTAGTAACAAAACCTAAAATGTTTTGGAATTAGAGAATGGAATGAATGTTTCATTGTATTAACTATTACCATTGGAGAAAACAAGTTTCATCCAGTCGAGTGAATGTTTTATATCACTAGGTTACAATTAACTGGGATCCATGACAAGGTCACCAATGTTGGCATCTGGGGATGTAAACTCCAATCAATTTGATATGGGAGTTGAAATCCAAAGCATCCAACCAGAGAAAAGTGAATGCTTTTACTTGATGATTTTTGGTGATCCAAATTTTATCCCACAATGTTCTTGTAGCCTGGTGGCTAAGTAGATGACAACCACCCTTCTTTGGGAAATATACCTATTATCCTCACCAGTTCAATCTATCTTTGTCAATGGAATTTGAAATTGAGCTCCTCTAAACCAGTAGAAGAAATCAGGAAGGATAACCAAAATACTAAAATTATAACATCTCCAATTATTGCTCCCTATAAGGGCCTAAAAACTATGCTGAATTTGTATTTTTTTCTAATTATAGATTAGTAATCTAAAGCTATACATTCTAAAAACAAAGTATCATTCACAAAGTGGACATATATGACTTGGCATTTTATGCTAACTTGATCCTCATCCTATAATGTTTGGTAGGAGGCAAATCTCCATTTAAAGTCTATACCATTATAGAAATAAATTTGGAGATAAGGGAATGTATGAAAAAATGATTGATCTCGATAGAAATGAATGATGTAGCATTAAAATGTTTGGACTCTCCATGCATGATCAGAACTGAATCCTAAGAGAATGCAAAAATTGAAATCCCAATTGGTTTTGTCAAAGGCGTCTGGATTTATAGCATACCGATTGCAGAATTTCTTGAGAGAAGTAATAGTCTACCATGTTGTTACATCATTATCAAGAATTTGATGATCCTAAGAAAGATAATCTGTTACTGCCTGGAAACAGAAGACTTTTAATGATGATTTTGAGAATTGCGTTATTGAAGGAAGCAGACTTATATGCATTAAAAGTTTATTCCTTACTTCTATGGAATTTAAGTTATTTAACATTTAAGCAACAAAGGGTGTTATCAAAGTGTGAGATTCAGTGGTCCTTCAGTCCCATTACAACGTTGTTACGTAAGAATATTGTGCAGTAGTTGTATCCATAAGAATCTAAATATTTGCATTTTGTTAGAAGTATTACATTATTTGCTACCTTGCAAGTACCATGTAATTACTTTTAAGTAGTTTGTAACTAGTTTGTAAATATCATATAAAAAGCGTCTTCTAAATATAAGTCATTTTTTTAAGCGAAAAACCCCCTTGCGGGGCCGCCTTGGTCTGAGAGACCACGAACAGGGAGTTCTACACCGTCAAAGTCACCCGGGAGTCGCACCCGACCCTGCCCGCACCAACATTATCAATTGGATTTTGGATACCCAATTCAGCTTTTTGGTAGGGTGGATATTTGAACTTGGGACATCTCTTAGAGGATTTCCCTCTCCTGTCCAACTCACCTACAACACCTGGGTTAAATATAAGTCATTTAGCATGTCTATTAATGTGTGTAATTATTAGAGGTTTGTCATTATTAGGATTCGATAATATATATATCTCTTATGAGAAATATGAAGTCATATCTCCCATGAATGTATTAAATAGGTTCTTGCCTCAATGAATGAATTGCTTTTTGCCATCATTGGTATCAAAGCGGAGGTAATCAGAGTATGCTTTGAAGTTGTGGTGTAACGTTGATCTGGTTTATCAAAAAGTATTCCTTGATCCGATCCATCATTGAGTGTGTGAGGTTTGGTAAGGGGCGATCATCACTATATGACGAAAAGCCCTTCCATTTATTTGATGTGCGAAGGTATGATTATTTGTAGATTTGATTCGTGGTAAATATATCCATTGATAATCAGAGCCTAGGTGACCATGACCTTGGATTTGGTATCACACATCATTTTGTTTTTGGGAGCTATATATTTCTTTTTAGCAATCAAATTCATAATATTCTTGCACCATTGCATAGATTGTTTCAAGTAATACAAAAACAAGTGGTCACATGCCAAATTTTGAGCAGTATTGAAAAACTTATGGCTGTTTGAATTTGGGCTATCAATGTTATTTTTTTTGTTGTGCAAAACATCAAGGAAGAAAATTTCATGTCTCCCAATCCAAATCTAGATCTAGATCCAGATTCAGATACAACCCTAGGTTTACATATTTTCAAATTTTCTTGATAAAAAAAAAAGAGATAGCAAAACATTTATTGTTTTTATTTTAAAAATAAAGCTTATTATTTTTAAAAGTGCTTTCTTAAATAAAAAATAAATCTTATTGTTTTTAAAAGCGCTTTTAAAAAAAAAACTAAAAGAAAAAATTGCTTTTTAAAAACTATATTATTAAAGTGTTTTATTTAAAAGGGGACTTCTTTTATGCATTTTATTTAACCATTTGTACAATTCAATTTAATCAATTGTGCAATTGTTTGTAACCAAGGTGCATTATCGACAAAGTCCAACACCTTCATTATTTCTTCCACGTTTTCTAAGTTTTGCAAGTGATATTATGCAACTTCGCACAAATGGCCTCTCATAAACTATTTCTCATAGATTCTCATCTCCTAAAAGGATCCAAATTTAGAGCATGGAAGACAAAGATGCAAACTATATTGATAGTGGAGAAACTATAAGATATTGTGATAGGCAATAAAACATGACCTCAAGGCAGAGACCCAAAAAAAAGGTATGATGAAGCAAATCAGTGAGCACTAATTCTAATCACCCTTGCTACAGCTGATGAGATCCAACCACACATTTACCTCTAGTCAAACATAGGATGCTCTTACAACTATTTATGAAGGAAAGAATCAATCCACCATTCTTAATCTTCAATCCCGAGTTCACACATTGCAAGTGGGAGATGGAGAGACTATGGAGAAGTTTCTTTGCAGAGTGGCAGACTTGAAGGAAAAATTGAATGTTATGGGTGAAAAGGTGGACAACAAGCTCTTAGTTCCCATAATACTTCAAGCTTTACTTAATTCCTTTTAGGTACTTATTATCATCTTATAGGTCTCCAAATGGGTAGTTTCCTTTGAGGAGTTGGTCAATATGCTTCAATAGGAAGAAGAAACCAACAAGTTGAGGGACAAATTGTCAAACAGTGTACTTCAAGCCAAAAATATGTAAGTCAAATCTAGGAAACATAGAAGAAAAAAGGGTTCTTCGAACAAAGGTCCTTCCTCCTTAACACAACAACCACATCAACATCAAAAGAGGTATTGCTATATTTGTGATTGTGATGGCCATGATACCAAATATTGTTGGTACAATGCTGCCCCATGAGGAGATCAGGTTTACAAACCTCAACCAAAGCAACAACAGTATAGACCACGAACCCAATAGGAGCAACATAAAGAGCATGTTGCCATTGAAGTGTCAAATTCAGATTATGAAAAAGCACAAAGTAATCATGATCAAAGTTATCACCAAGACCAAGGATAATTCTTAGTATATTGATTTTGGTGCTAACCAACACATACCTTCAAAGCCAAAGAAGGGAAACCAATGACCATCGCAAATGATAAAACCTATGAGGTCAAAGGAGTAGGTGATGTTTTGATTCAACTTCTAGATGGGAAATACACCATCAAGTAGGTTATGTCCCAGGACTAGCCAAAAACTTGTTTGTGCCTCAACTACTAAAGAAAAACATGAAGGTTGATTTTAGAGTTGAGAATGGCCACAAGAGGTGTTTTATCACTAAGAATGGTAAGCATATAGCCACTGGTTCCTACAAAAGTGGCTTGTTTTCCCTAGATGTCAAATTTATTTCTAATGCAGTAGTATTAGCAGCCAAGACAACTATAATATCCCAACAACAAACCTAAATGCAATAGATACAGAGGTGGACCTCGAGGTGATAGACCCAAAGGCAGGCCCAAAGGCAACAAACCCAAAGACTACAAATCCAGAGGCAACTGACTTAGAGGTAAACCCAAAGACAACAAATCCAATGGCCAACCCAAAGACAAAGCCAATGGAAAATATAAAGGTAGACCCAAAGGCTGATCCAATGGTCGACCCAAATGCAAAACCTTTGGTAGACCTAGAGGCAAAGCCAATGGAGGACCTAGAGACTGTAGAAAACTATTCATAGAAGAAATGACATCATGAACTGTATGACAAAATATCTACAGATTGATAGTAATTTTATAATGTAATTTTTTTGAAATGTAAATAAACCATCATAATGTAATACGAACTAATTAATAAGGTGGAATAAAATGACAAATTCAACCATCATGTTTAGTCAGACTAGTTAATTAGTTTGAATCTAGTTTAGTTAAGCCAGACTAGTTAACAAGTCTGAGACTGGTTAGTTAGGTCTTAGACTGATTAGTTAAGGTATTAACATAGGGACGTTTGGGACAATTGAGCCTGGTTGGTTGTAGTAACCGCTAAGGCTTATATTATAAATACCCCCTACTCATTTTTGTATATCTATAATCAATGATCAATTATCAATCATCCATTGTGAATCAATACAAGCATAGTTGTTCCAGTATTGCATGGATTTGTGTGATTGCATTATCTTGTGTTACATGTATCTGATTGATGCATATTATGGAGTAGATTGGAGCAGATTGGTGTTGTTTTTATGTGTTGTGCAAAGTTACAAGAAGGAGTGATTATGAATCCGTTTGCATTCATAGGATAAAGTATAATATTGCAAGACTGGTGCATTGCAGAATATATCTAGGCCTATATGTTACTCGTCTAGGACTATCCATCACTCATATAGGCCTATATGTCACTCATCTAGACCTATCCATCTAGGCCCTAGCCATCCATACTACCCATCTATACTTGTGACTACATGTATAGCACTCAACCTGTCTAGACCTATGACTATCTATCTGAATGGTGCTCCACATCTGAGCATACCCATATAGGATCCTACCCATTTAAACCTACCCATCTAAAGCTACCCGTATAAGCCAGAAACCCATCTAGACTAGCCCATATAGCACTTACCCGTTTTAAATAGTGCACGTCTGAGCTTACTTGTCTGGGATAGTACACATCTGATAGTTACCCATCTAGATTAGTTCACCCATTTGGATTAGCCGTCTACAATAATAAATTATTGATTACCCGTATGGAGTTGATTAGTATAGGTTGAAACCATGTTTTGTAATCCAATTTGTCAATACTTTCCTTCCGAAAACTTCTATCATTCCCTTGTCTCAAGAAGGCACTCACCTTTGTCTACATTTTGTGCCATTGCCTAAATCAACTTTGGGTCAAGAAGAAGACGTGAAAGGCAAAGAGGTGAATGACAGATTCTAGGCTACAGAGCCAACGAGGAAGGAACCAGATACCACTGTGACAAAATGCACAACTGGAAACTCAAAGTTTCACAACCAAAGGTGGAACAAGTGTAAAACTCCTTAGAAAATGAGATTCTAAGAGCAAAGTGAGAAAGGTGTGAGACATTATTGATGATAACAAAGAAATACAAACACAATAAAATAGTAGAAGATATACGTAACATTGGAAGTGAGGAGCGGATGGTAACACTTGATCCAATAGAGAGGAGTTGGCCAACATATATAGAAGAAAGAAGTTTTGTACTAGAGCAACCATGCGTGGGTTATTAGGGAGGAAGACCAGAACCACAATTTGTATATTCACGAAGAAGGCCACAAATTAGTGACGTACGCAAGTCAAGGAGAAGGCTATTTGAACATGTGTTTGAACAAGGCTTTGAACCACCTACAACAGAGAGAGAATGGAATAGAACTCCACAACACTTATCATCAAGCGTAGGATGATTCCAATGGTAAATGTTGCCAATAGAGTAGGTAAGCAAAAATGCCCACCATTCACCAGGGAAGGGAAAGAAGAGCTGATACGCCACATAGATACTTGCATTACCATGTGGGGTGCAAATGGGGTATCGCAAGAGGTAGAATAATTATAATTAATTTTGGCCACCTTACGAGGAATGACTATGGATTTGTATCTGAAAAGATATAATACCCAACCATTTACACAATGGACTACTCTAAAATATGCATTCATAGGGCAATTTCAACCGTTGAGGGATGATAAAAAAATTATTACAAAAAAATTAACAAAACAAAAACCAAATGAAGATGTTAAAAGCTACAATCGGAGATTGAAACAATTGGTTGAAAAATATAGATGCCACCTGCATATGGAATGGTAAAACACTGGTTTTTAAATGGACTATTGCATAAGCATAGGAAGAAAATGAAAGCAATACCATCTTCCATGTATGTAAAATCTCTTGAAAAGGCAAATAACTTTGAGAGCAAAGCTAAACAAAGAATCACAGGAATCAGAGGCCATCCACAGAATGATGATTATGATAGCGATATAGAAGATATGATTCAAAGAACCATACACTCCATAAAAGAATTTGATATGATTATGAAAGAAGTTAAAGGAGAAGTGCAAAAATACCTAAAAGATATTTGGTGCTCAAATTGCAAAGCGGAAGGAAATATGAATGTCAATTGCCCAAAGAATACATATTGTAATATATATGATATAGCAAGACATCCAGTGGCTGATTTTCCATTTAATTTGAAGGGAGAAAGGCATTAGACTTTGACAGTCCAACGGGAAGAACAACCAAATATCTCAAGGAATAGACAAGGTGCAACGAGCAACAAATTTGGGAATAATCGTCGGGGTGGAAGACAAGGAGGTAGAGTCATCTACAATATGACTCTGAGGGAAGACTAATCATCCAATGCTGGAATTGTAAAAAATGGGGCCACTTTGCAAAGAATTTTCCCAAGCCTCAAAATACAGGCAATACTGGTGGTAGCAATGCTACCCAAATGTGTAGGTGGTGTGGACCAGGGAACCACAAGGAGGCAAATTGCCCAAATAAGGCAAGTTCAAGTGGTACACAAAATGTCAATTGGATTGACATTGGAGAAGTAAGGAAACATAAAAAGAAAATGAAGTCCTAGCAGTAACTAGAGCACAGGCTAGAAAAGAAGAACAATACCCAAATCCTGCCAAGGAGAGAGCGATGGCAGGAGGCTCAAGAATTGATTAAAAAAATTAGACAAAGAAAAGCAAGAAAAACTAGTTCTAGAAAAATCTTTAAAGAAGGCGAAGATCGTAATGAACAAACGAGCATCAATCAAAGGCTTGGTGACATAGGTACTTAATACGAATTTGGAGGTGAAAGTATCAAGTCTATTCAATGTAGTATCTGAATTGTATACTATGATCAGAGACATAATGAAAGAAAATAAGAGAGAGGAAGCCCAAAAAGTAGCCAACATCAAGCAAGAAAAATTTATTGATGCAATGATACTAATGATTGAAGCAACGAAAAAACCAGCTATGGTGCATATGGAGATATTGGACCATAGGCTGAATCAAGTAATCATAGATAGAGGATCGAGTGTAAATGTGATGTCAGAAAGGACATGATGGAATATTGGCAAACTTGCACTGAGATATCCAAATTTTAGAATATATGGAGCTGATTAATATGGTATCAAAATAATAGGAGTATTGATGAGCCAAAATATGTGTATAGCAGAACAAGACTTTGTTTTGGAGTTTATTGTAATAGCTATGCAAAAATCTGCATATGATGCATTGTTGGGGTGTGGGTGGTTAAGAACAAAAAAAGTAAACCACAATTGGGATAAGGAACACTTGAACTTCAAGAAAGGCCAACATAAGTATATGATTAAACTTAAAAACCAGACAATAAGTTAGGATATTGCAACTTCAGATGAATCAGAGAGTTCTTCATTAGATGAACCAGATGGAGTGTTGCAATTAGAAGAATGCACGGAGGATGAGAATGATGAAGATAAAGGCTTAATCCATTGGCAACTGGAATATTATAAAATGTTCTATCCCCAATTTTTTTACATAGAAGATGAGAAGAAGGAGCTTGAGAATGGAGAGGCCAGTAAAAAGAAGACAACAACAGAAAAAAAAAGAACAAGAGAAGTGGACATTTCCCAAAACTTTCGTAGAATATACGATGGGGGATGTAGTCATTGAAGACAAGCCAACTCACCCCATTGATGTTTTGAAGGTGGTAAAAGAACCTGAGTCCATAAAATATGAAGGACCTAGAATGATTCAAGTGAATTTGGGAGAAGAAGATGAAGACAAAATGATCAAATGGGGAGATGACTGGGATCAAGTATTGGAAGCAACAACATACATTTTTTTTGCAAAATATAAGGATGTCTTTGCTTGGACATACAAGGACCTAAAGGGAGTACAATCGGAGCTATGTGTACATAAGATTCCCCTAATTGAAGGCACACAACTAGTAAGGAGGCGATGGTATAGGATGAATCCCAAATACGCAGCTCTAGTGAATGTCAAAATAAAAAATATGCTGGATGCAGACATAATATTCAAAGTTATGACAAGTGAATGGGTATCACCAATTGTTATTACCTTGAAGAGGGAGACAAATAGGATCTAGATTTATGTGGACTTTCGAAGCCCCAACATAGTAACCATTAAAGATCTCTTACCAATTTATTTCACGGATTCCTTTTTGGAGGAAATATCCAATCATGAGATTTATTCATTTTTAGATGGATTCTCAGGGTATAACCAAATAAGCATTGCGAAGGAGGATAAGCTGAAGACCACTTTTCTAGTGGAGAATAAGACATACACTTATAATCACATGTCATTTGGATTATGTAATGCACCAGCTATGTTCCAAAGGATCATATTATACATATTTGATAAAATATCCACAAGAAACTTCAAAGCCTTCCTAGATGATTAGTCCCTATATGGCAAGACACAGAAGCATTTAAAAGCACTGGAAGAATGTATGAGCTTGTACAAGAAAGCACAATTATCATTAAATCCAGGCAAGTGCGTATTGATGGTGCCATATGGGAAGCTGTTAGGGCATATTGTATGCCAAAAATATTTGAAGCCTTATCCTAACAAGATACGAGTGATACTACTGATGGAAAAGCCAAACGATGTGAGTTCAGTAAAGACCTTCTTAGTGATAGTGGGCTACTACAGAAGGTTCATCAGGAACTATGCACAAACTTCTCATCCTTTAGATGCTATTACGCGTAAAGATGCTCCTTTCAAATGGGCAAAAGAGCACTAGGAGGCTTTTGAGGGATTGAAGGTGCACTTGGTAAAGGCACCTATCCTAGTTTATCTAGACTAGGAGAAAGAATTCCATGTTCATGTGGATGCCTCAAACTTTGCAATTGGCTGCATGTTGGCTCAAGGATAGTTTGGGTTAGATCATCCTATATACTTTGCAAGTTAGTTATTATCTAGAGCAGAGAAGAATTATAGTACAATAGAAAGAGAAGCACTAGGAATGGTGTACGCAGTATAAAAGTACAAACACTACTTGCTAGCTAACCATTTTTATTTTTATGTAGATCATCAGGCATTGCTATACTTAGTCAATAAACCAACGATTTATGGACGACTAAGTAGATGGCTCATCACTCTGTAGGAATTCGTGTTTCAGGTGGTAGTAAGACTAGGGAAGAAACACATGATAGCGGACTGACTATCGAGGATTCGCTTAGGAGAACCTATAGAAGGAGGAATACATGATGAATTCCTTGACGCACAATTATTCATGTTTAAGTGCGATACTAGCATGATATAAGCATATTGGGGAATACTTGATAGGAGAGCTACCAAAAGAAATGATGGTAGCTAAATGAAGAAAAGTGATTATGAAAGTGGCACCTTTTACATTGATTGTAGGTTTGCTATACAAAATGGGGGAGGACCACACTCTACAATGATACGTAATGAAGGATGAAGTGCAACAAACATTGAAGGAGGAACACGAGGGATTGGAAAGAGGCCATATGGGGTTAGATGCAATAGCTAGGAAATTTTTGTTGGTAGGGCTATGGTGGCCTAACATTTATCATGATGCCAAGAATTATTTCAAGGCATGTGATACGTATCAAATAATGGAGAAGCTATTAAAAAGAGTGCTACATACCAAACCTAGCAAACCTAGCCGTCGGCTAGGTTCTCCAAGTGTACAAAATTCATATTTATTAGATTAGATTTTTTCATTATAAGCATTATATTATCTTTTATTCTTTCACTGCGAATACGCACTTTAGCCTTCACGGCGGGGACGTGCCCTCCCAGAGTGGCGAGTTTATCCAATTTGATTACTTTATTACTGTTGCCGTTTCGTTACTATTTCTGGATAATTTGCAATTTAGAGTTGAGTTAGCAATTTAAATAAACGATACGTTTGATCGTTTCAAGTGGTATCAGTCTCCATATTCGATCCTGAAGAAACTGCATCCGTAGATGTCATCTCCATTTGGCGTTCTCGAGTCTGTCTCCATCTCAAACGCAGTTCGTGGTCACAACACTGCCTGTTTTTTTGAGGCATTCACCGACAGCCGCGGTTCCTCCGTAGAAAGTAAAACGCACACCCGAAATAGTCCGTCACCCAATCGCTCGACAATCCAACAAAAACAACACTGCATTCCCTCCCGACGCCGTCAACCAATCAAAAATCGTGATTTTATTCAAAATTACGGGAAACACTAAGGTTTTTTTTTTTAAATTACAGCGTTGACGTCAGATAAATTAATTTTTTCACGCGTCGGTTTTTTGGTTTATCCCACATTTACAGTGCTCCGAGTATAGAAGAGTTTAAATAACTTTACTCACTCCTTCTACGTTGTGACTTCGGTCACACGTCGGGAGTTCCTCCGCGCATAGCCATCCTTCGTTGTTCGTCCGTCTCGGTCCAGCTATCATCGTGTCTTGTCCTTTCCACTCCTCGTTGTTCGTCCTATCCTGTCCGCTCCTCGTTGTCCATCTGTTTCGGTCCAGCTGTCGTCGCGTCCTGTCCTGTCCGCTCCTCGTTGTCTGCGTGTCTTGCGTCTTCCTTGTCGCTGTCATCGCGTCTTGTCCTGTTCGCTCCTCGTTGTCCACGTGTCTTGCGTCTTCCTTGTCGTCGTGTCCTCGAGCTATCCTTCATCGTGTCATCGTGTCTGCGTGTCTTGCGTCTTCCATGTCGTCGTGTCCTCGAGCTGTCCTTCGTCGCGTCATTCGGTGCTTCACCGCGTCTCGATCCTTCGATCGTCCTACGTGTCATCGTTGCCGCCCAACTGTTCGTTTCGTCGTTCGCGTCCGTTTTGGGTTCCTCGTTGTTCGATCGTAGCAGTACGTGTTGTCTTGCGGTCAGTTCCCAGTCACAATTGAAAAGTCACTGTCAAAGTTGCTGAAATCGTCCAGTCAGTCCCAGTCAAACTTGAAAAGTTGCTGTCAAAGTTGCTGGCATTGTCCAAATTGAAAAAAAAAAATTGTTGAAAATTGTTGTCCAGAGGCCTCCCCAAATTCAAATCCGCATCGCAGTGGGAGCGACAGTTGAAGCGAAACACAAAATTTTTGCCAAATTCAACCGAATTGTCGCAGAAATCGAAGCCCAAGGATTACTAAGCAGGAAATTTTGAACAGTGCATGAGTAGAAGTTGGACCAAAGGACCTGACGGTCGACTATCAAGCTCAAAGACTCCCAATAAAAATGCAAGAAGACCTCATCGAAGCCCAGGTACAAAGAATTCTCCTTATCCTTTCAAAATTGGCAGTTATAATCCACATCATCCACTGGTAGACCCTATGGCTACTAACCCTCCCCCAACTCACGACAACATCACACAAGGAGACTCAAGTAACTCGGCCATTTCCACGGATGAAACTCTTCGACTCTTACTAGAGGGTATGCACGAAATTAGTGTCAACCTGAAAAACCTAGCAAGCGCACAAAACCGACTTAATCCCAATACTAATCCCCAAAATCACTCCCATGCACAAAGGAATGAAGAAAATGACGACCAAGATGACGATTGGGAGCAGCGAAGAGGAAATCCAGATAATTACAGGGATCGCTATCATAGACAGCAAAATAACCAAGATCAAGAAAGGGATATGGGTTATCACCAACCGAGAGGCCCTAATAATTTTCCACGCATTGATATGCCCACTTTTGAGGGTCATGATCCTCGTGGTTGGATAGCCAAAATGGAAGGCATTCTCGACTTATACCAAATTAAGGATTTTGATAAAGTCCCTTTCGCTGCATCAAAATTAGGCATTGAGGCCTACCAATGGTTCGTATGGCTTAAGCGAGAGAAAGGAGCTACTATTAACTGGAAAAAATTCACTACTTATTTTTTAGAAAGATTTGATGGAGTTACATCGTCATACACAGTAAGACTGTTATCTCTTAAACAAGAAGGATCGGTTAGCGAGTTCATTTCGGAATTCACCAATTTACTACCATATACATTAGACCTCAGTCCCGACACAGTGGTAGGAGCTTTTCGCAATGGATTGAAAGAAAATATTAGGGTGGAGGTGGACATTCAAAATCCAACTGCGCTGAACGATTGTATAAGAATAGCCAAGCTGGTTGAGAAGAGAATTCAGTTGTATGCACGACGTGAAACTTATAGTCGTCCTTCATATCGCAACAATTCCTTTCGTAGAAATGATCAACCATCAAGATACTTTTGCTATAAATGTCGCACTCATCATCCCAAGGAACAAGCATGTGCCCAAAAACAAAACTTTCATATTGAATGCGATCAATATGAAGGAGAAGAGGAAGAAACTTACCAACAAGAAGAACCTATGCAAGAAGAACTACCAATTACTCTAGAAGAGAAGGAAGAGGATACAATGGCGATCTCCGTGCATGCCCTCATGGGGTTAACCGCCCACCATACCATCAAGGTACCAGGATTTCTCCGCCAGAAAAAGGTGAATGTGCTAATTGATTCCGGAAGTACCCACAATTTTATCGACATCAAAATAGCAAAAGCTTTGAATTTATTCATTAACTCTTCCAACAAAGACAAATTCCAGGTTCTAGTGGCCAACGGGGTGAACGCGCAATGTGTTGGTCGAACATCTCAAGTTTCCATAAAAATGGGAACTTATACCTGGTTTGGATCCCTTTTCGTCATGAATTTAGGGAACTCTAATGTCATTTTGGGAGTTGAATGGTTGGAAACATTAGACACGGTTAGCTTCAATTTCAAAAAATTATTTGTGGAATGGAAGGAAAATGGACGAGTCATTCGCTTACAAGGCATTACTACTCCTCCATCACAAATGGTGAGCTCTCATAGTATGGAGAAGATGTTAAAAAAGGGTGGATATGGATTTATAGCTCAAATTAATTGTTTGGAAACACAATCTCAAGCAACTTCGGATATTACTGCTCCAGATTTACGAGACATCGTAACAAATTACGAAGAGGTTTTCCAAGAACCTAAAGGATTACCACCTAAACGATCTCATGACCATGCCATCCATTTGATTCCAGGGAGTGTCCCACCTAACAATCGTCCTTACCGCTATCCTCAACCACAAAAGATAGAAATCGAACAGATCGTTCAGGATCTGCTAGATCATGGAGTCATTCGTCATAGCACTAGCCCTTATTCCTCACCTGTAGTTTTGGCTCGACGAAAAGATAACTCTTGGCGTATGTGTCCTGATTTTTGTTCTCTCAATAAACTCACTATCAAGGACAAATTTCCTATCCCTGTCATAGATGACCTACTAGATGAGTTGCATGGTGCAAAATTTTTTACAAAATTAGACCTTCGCTCAGGATTTCACCAAATCCTTGTCAGGAGAAGAAGATATTCCCAAAACTACTTTTTGTACTCATGAAGGTCATTACGAATTTTTGGTCATGCCTTTTGGTCTCACCAATGCACCATCCACATTCCAAAGTCTCATGAACCAAGTGTTTCGTCCACTCCTCCGTAAGTTTGTGTTAGTTTTTTTTGATGACATTCTCATATATAGCAAAACATGGAAGGATCATTTACATCATGTGGATAAAGCCCTTCACATTTTACACAAAGAAAAGTTATTTGTCAAACGTTCCAAATGTTCATTTGGTGTCCAAGAAGTCGAGTATCTTGGTCATATAGTTTCACACGAGGGTGTCAAAGTCGATCCCAATAAGATTAAGGCAATTCAAGAATGGCCGTTACCTAAAACCATCAAGAAACTTCATGGTTTTTTGGGTCTCACGGGCTACTATCGCAAGTTTGTACAAAATTATGGTAAGATTGCAGCACCTCTCACAACACTCACAAAGAAGGATGCTTTTCGTTGGTCAAAAGAGGCTACTCAAGCCTTCGAAGCTCTTAAGGAGGCCATGTGTACAACTCCAGTTTTAGCAACTCCCAATTTTCACAAACCATTTATTATCGAATGTGATGCGTCAAGAACAGGAATTGGGGCTATATTAATGCAAGAAGGTCATCCGTTGGCATTTGAAAGTAAACAGATCTCCGAGAAAAATTTGGGAAGATCAACATACGAAAAAGAAATGTTGGCTATTCTTCACGCAGTAGAAAAATGGAGACACTACCTAATCAGTAGCCGCTTCATTATAAAAACAGATCATAGTAGTCTCAAACATTTTCTTGAGCAAAGGTTTTCCTATCCGGAACAAAATAAGTGGTTAACCAAACTATTGGGTTATGATTTTGTTATCGAATACAAGAAGGGGAAGGAAAATGTAGCCATCGATGCGCTATCCAGGAAATATGAAGACGAAGTAATCATTAACGCTATTTCAGGTCCCTGCTCCCAATGGGTGACTCAATTACAAGATGAATGGTTGTCCAATAGCGAAACTGCTCAGATAATTCAAGAATTATCTATAGGGTCCGCTAAACACCCTTTGTTCTCTTATGAAGATAAAATCCTCTGAAAAAAGAACCGCATTTACATTCCACACAATTCAGAACTCAAATCAATGATCCTCGACGAATCACACGCTTCTCCATCAGCAGGACATTCAGGGTTTTTGAAGACATATTTAAGGGTCAAACAATCATTTTGTTGGAAAGGATTAAAAGCAGAAGTCAAACAATGGGTAGCCGAATGCGAAGTTTGCCAGCGCAATAAAGGAGAAACAGTTAAATCACCAGGGTTGTTACAACCATTACCCATCCCGGAGCGTCAGTGGGAACATATATCCATGGATTTTATTGAAGGTCTTCCTAAATCAGAAGGCAGGACAGTAATCTTCGTAGTTGTAGATCGGTTATCCAAATACGCTCATTTTCAGGCTTTACAACATCCTTTTTCCGCAAGCAAGGTGGCAAAGGTATTTATGGATTCCATCTTCAAATTACATGGTATGCCCAAAAATATTGTAAGTGATAGAGATCCCATCTTCACTAGTAACTTTTGGTGGGAATTATTTTGACTTAGTGGTACCAAATTGAACATGTCTTCAGCTTACCACCCACAGACAGATGGTCAAACAGAAGTAGTTAACAAATGTTTGGGTACGTACTTACGATGTTTTGTTCAAGATAAACAATATCAATGGAGCCAATGGCTAGCATTGGCAGAATGGTGGTACAATACTTCTTACCATTACTCAATTAAAATGTCTCCTTTTGAAGCATTGTATGGTACCAAGCCTCCAATAGTAGCAGATTACGTACCAGGTTCATCCAAGGTAGCCAAAGTGGATGATTGGTTTCAACAAAGGCGGTCTACACTCACCATCCTCAAAGAGAATTTATTCCAAGCACAAAATCGCATGAAACAACAACAAGACTTGCACCGGTCAGAGCAAACTTTTAATGTAGGTGACAAGGTTTTCCTAAGGTTGCAACCCTACAAACAATCATCGTTAAGGATAAAGACCAGTCAAAAGTTGGCCCCAAGATTCTATGGTCCTTACAAAATTGTGCGCCGCATTGGAGAAGTAGCCTATCAGTTAGAGCTACCCTCATCATCACGAATACACCCAGTATTTCATGTTTCGTGTCTCAAAAAAGTAATTTGTTAGAAAGTACAAAGTCAATCGTAATTACCGGTGCTCGATGAGGAAGGACGCATATATCTCCAACCTTGAAGAAATCCTACAACACCGAATACGAAGACTAAGGTCGCGCCAGATTCAAGAATTTCTCATCAAATGGCAAGACCTACCAGAGGAGGATGCTACATGGGAACCTGAAAGTATTTTCCAGACATTTCCAACTTTGAGGACAAAGCTTTCCGAGGAGGGGAGTCATGCTACATACCAAACCTAGCAAACCTAGCCGTCGGCTAGGTTCTCCAAGTGTACAAAATTCATATTTATTAGATTAGATTTTTTCATTATAAGCATTATATTATCTTTTATTCTTTCACTGCGAATACGCACTTTAGCCTTCATGGTGGGGATGTGCCCTCCCAGAGTGGCGAGTTTATCCAATTTGATTACTTTATTACTGTTGCCGTTTCGTTACTATTTTTGGATAATTTGCAATTTAGAGTTGAGTTAGCAATTTAAATAAACGATACGTTTGATCGTTTCAAAGAGACTTCATGTCGTTACATCCATCACAACCTCAAGAACTCTTCGAGAGATGGGGTTTAGATTTTGTGGGACCATTGCGGACAAGTCGTAAGAGAAAGTGTTGATATATCATAGTGGTGACAAAATATCTAACAAAATGGATAGAAGAAAGAGCCTTACATGATAACTTTGCAAGAAACAAGACTCAATTTTTGTATGAGCAGGTTATCACATGGTTTGGAATTCTCCTTCAATTGAAAATTGATTGAGGAGGTAATTTCGTTAATGAGAATATTTATAATTTGACAATAGAATTCAGGATCTTTCATTCATTTTCAAGCTCATATTATCCCAAAGCGAATGGGAAAGCAGAGGCAACAAATAAGGTATTGGTTTCAATCATGTACAAGATATGTGGCATAGAAGGAGATGATTGGGAAGAACGCTTACCAACAATTCTCTGAGCATATAAAACAACCTTCAAATCAACCACAAACCATACACCCTTTCAGTTAATGTATGGGCAAGAGACGGTGGTACCAGTCAAATTTTTGGTACCTAGTTTGAGGATAGCAATAGAGACCCACATGAATGATGAAGAAAGTATGGAAGAGAGACTTGCAACATTAGTGCAATTAGGAGAGAAGAGGGTAATGGTACAGTGGGAAATGAATATTTCTCAACAAAGGTATAAGTATTGGCATGAAAAACATCTCAGGAAGATGGATTTGAAGCCCAATGAGTTAGTGCTCAAATTTAATGGGAAAAGAGAAATCGAGCTAGAAAAATTGAACACTTATGGCTTAGGCCCTTCTAATTGGAAGAGGTACTAGACAATGAGAATGTTCGGTTAAAGTTAGATGGTATAATTTACCTTGAAGTTGTAAACGGTTCTAAGTTGAAGGTGTATAAGGCACATACATAGGTGAATGTAATCAACTTAGAAACATTCAGAGATACTTCTAGAAAAGCAATAGAAGAATCACAATCAAGAATATGATCCTATGAACATGGGGAGTCGAGTGGTGTTGTTTGAGAGGAAGAACCAATAAACTTGGAATGGTTATTTGGAGAGGAAGGAGAACCTATGATCGAGCAGATGGAGTTAGAACCTCATGAGGGAGAGCAAAGGTGATTACAAGTCCATGTTCAATTTTTGAATAGTGAAGTAGAAGAACGACTTCGAACCCTCATGCATGTCGCATTACATGATAAAATACCAGAAGTGGAAGAAGGAGATCAAGGATTAAGAGTTTTGCAACAAATGGCTTGGGAGACACAAAGACTACAAGAAGATTATGAAATCCTAAGGGGGTATAATGCATAATTGCGATAACAAGTGATTCAGGAGTTGGATAGAACTATGCAATAGATGCATGAACAACAAGAAGCACGAAGAGATGAATGGACATAAAGGCAACAAGAGGAATTAAGAGGAAGCATGTATGGTAGTTCTTCAGAAAGTAGTTTATTCTTTGTGGCTTCAAACAATTCACTCTCAACACCATGGATAATTCACCTAAGACATTCCAAAAGGCAAAGGAATAGAAGAATACCAGAACAAGGACTAGAGAGGCAACAAAGAGAACTAAGAGGAAGTATAGAAGGTAATACAAAAGGACCCTTGGGAAACAACATATCTTCCTTGGACTCTGGTAGCTCATCTCCAGCAACATTGAGAATTCTCCTAAATACCAAATATTTTTCAAGTACTGCTTCACCATTGAAAAGACGTTCTTGGAGACAATGGACCATGAGAGTGCTAGAACAAGATGGGATAAAGGAACCACATCAAGGCCTTTCTAATAAAATAAAATATCAAATAAGTAGAGAATAAGAAACTGCAATTTTGTGGAGGGATGTTAGAGAGGTACCCGAACAACCAAGGAATAGAGGATGGTTGGAGGAATCAAGTAGTGATGAAAATTTTCCTAGGGACCCAAACACACCCTATCCAAGTTTGAATTTGGAATGAAGAAGGTAAAGGGACGAGGTTTTAATTTTGCAAGCAAGAGTTTTATTCCTCAAAACAACACAAATGATTGAATATGAGTCACTAATACCATAGGAGGGAGAGGACAAAAGGAGTAATTTTTCGGTAGTGCAGGTGAAGCAATCGAAAGACCAACTGAATGTTGGGGAATGTCGTTGTACAAGAAATCAATGAGAATAACAATCGAGCATTAGGAAGTGATAATATATTGGTTGGCTATGATGGAGTTATGAAGACAAATAAGAGAATTCAGGTGATTGCAACAAGGGTCCAGGAAAACCTCAGATTGGCCAATGAATACTATAGGAGAAGGGAACAATTCAAGCACAAATTTTGCCTTCTCAAACTAGTATAGAGATGCCTTAGCTCAATGTGCACCACAAACATGCTTTTAAGAAGCAAGGTGGAGAAGGATACTATTGAGGGCTGATAGAAGGTTAAGGATTCTAAGGCAGTTGACACTTGATACCAAACCACACATAGAACCACGTACGAGAGGATAACTTATTGACCAGGCTAGGAATAAAGGTGATTTGGGTAATCCTAGAAGGTCGTCAAGACTACTGGGTAACCCAAGTATACCTAAGAAAGGGGGGAGTTTTATTGGTCTCCTTCTCGATAGCTGAATAGGAAGAAATTTCCCTCCTACTACCCATAGGTTGACTAGTTCATAGAAAGGACCACAAGAAACATCTTTAGACATAGTTCAAACCAACCAACAACTATAAAATCTTGAGGTTAGACCATTAGGTCTACCTCAGCAAGCTCATAGAAACTAAAGATGTCATCAAGAATGACTAAGGGACCAACCAAATCTCGGGAAGCTGGGAGTATGACAACCCACCACCAAGGATATTCGATAAAAATGGGGAAGAGGATGATTCAAATAGGCTTGAGGAAGGCATGGATTTAAGAATAAGGATAAAATTCATCTAAGGAATCCAAACCAAAATCAAATGCATCAAGAAGAGGCAAGATTTCAAAGACAGATAGATGGAATTCAAAGCAGAGGATAAGCCATAGGAAGGATCTATCAAAATATTGGACAAAGAGGAAACAATAATCCAATTGGAAGGATAGATATCCATCAAGGGCAGGAATGGGAAAAGTTCCACTACATGGATGACAACATAATTATTCGATGAGAAGATGGAAGGATTGAAAGATAACAAAACCCGTCAGGAAGATGATAGAACCCATCTGGATGATAGTGGTCTAGAGTTGACCTATTTGCAGGACAGTAGAACTCGTTTGGATGATGTTTACCTAGAACTAACCCATCTCACAATCAACATAACCCGTTTGGATGATGATGGTACAAATTTGATCCATATTGAGGATGAAAGAACCTGCTTGGATGTCATTTGCTTAGAACATACTCATCCCACAATCAACATAACTTGTATGGATGTCGACAAAACCAGTCAAATTGATTTCAGTGCAAAGATGTCAAAAAACTAGTCATAGGACTAATGAGAGGGGAATTCATCGTCAACTAGAAGGAGGTAGAAGTTATATGCAAGAAGACGAAAGGATATATTGGTGCATCATCCAAAGAGAAAATGATAGGCATGAAGAACAACCACAAATAGAATCCTCACAAAGTCGTGGAAATTACCAAAATCACCAACAGATCGAAATAATGTATGATGGTGATGATTTTAGTAGTCAAGGGATTGGTAGCCATCAACAAGAGGAAGCATCATTGAAAACACTGGAAGTTTACATTTGCATTGCCATGTGCTTCACCCAACATCGGTAAAGAAAAAGGCACAATTTTTGGGAAAATATATAAAATAAAAGAAAAATAAAAATAAAAAGATAAAAATAGAAAAGGAAAAAATAAGGGAAAGACAATAATTGCATGCAAAGGTGATGCACATGTAGAAGTTTGGGAGAAAGGTGGTGGTTAAACAAGTAGTTGCATGGGTGGCAACAAGCCTATAAATTGGATGCTAAGAGGAAAATTTGTTTATTCAATCCAAAGTATTTTGCAAACAAAGTGCAAGAGAAATCGTAGAGGAGAATTGGAGCTAAGGTAGAATTTTCAACACATCAAGCTATTAATCCGGATGAAAGAAATATGCCATAACACATTTGGCAGATCATATGCTTTGTGAAGTTTTTTTCAAATTCACAGTGCAAGTGCAAGATATTTTACCTCTTGATTCACTGTTAGGCGAAAGGTGAGCATAGGAAAAACTTATGCGCATCAATTCTGGCTATGACACATCGAGATCTGTGACATCTAAGGAGAAGTCATCTATAGGAAAATTCATTTCTAGATTTCACCCATCCAATACTACCATCTATTTGGAGATTCCACCCATTTGAAACTACCATTCATCTAAGAGTGCACTCGTTTGAAGACTACAGCCATATGAGTGCATCCATATTAGGACTGCAACCGTCTAAGTGCATCTGTTTGACACTGTAGCCATCTAGAATTTTAGTCATTTGAAAAAAAAAGTTGTCTAGAGGAAGAGACATCTGACATAATAAGTCGTTTGGAAAGAGAAGACATTTGACAATGACCTAGGTAAAGAATGAGTCACCAAAAGTTCGATCAACTGCAGATCAATGATCCTAAGTGTTTTGGAGGAAGTAGAACACCAATAACCCCAAGATTCGAAGAGTTGCTAGAGTCAATTATTGCAAAACAACTTTGTCATCATCAAGAGCATGGTAAGGCTAAAGTAATGATGTAGGGCCAAGTACCAAATCCAAAGTAAGGAAAGGCTTGAGGTAAACAGGGCATGAGCGAGTAGTAGCAACTAAGAAGAAGAGTAGAGAAGAACTGTAGTTTTAGAAATATCAGGTCCCAATTGAGGAAATTACCTAGATTCATTCAAAGGGAGATTTTTGCCAACAATGGTGGTAACAAACACTGGCAAATGATCCAATCAAGAAAAAAATCAAGGCACTAGTACATTTTATTTTGTAGGTTCCAAGTTTTGAGAAATATTTCTTCAAATAATACCTGATATAGATGCTGCTAACTTATGATTTTTTTAAGAATGTCAGTAAGGTATGCATCGGAGATAAGGAGTTGGTGGTCAAATTCTCTATTGAAGCATTTTGATGAACTTTTGAACTATCACGAAAGGGTCGACTTGTATTTAATGAGCAAGTCGACCCCAAGAAGACTCCCTAGCTCATTCAAATTATTACACTCTTGACAAGGGAGGAAGTTGATACCTTGTTATCAACACACGGTAGCCAAGGAGTAAAATAGACTCAGTTGGTAGATACAAGTTTACAGTGCATCATGAATGTACTGATAACTAGGATTTTTGGAGAATAGGGGAGTTTGAACCTTCCAATCTGGCTAATTTCATTTTTATAGGGGATCAATCAGGGCATTGCCTATGATTGGGCAACATACTTGGCACTTCGTATTCAAAAATTACTGATGCGAACCACCAAGAAATTTTCAATGGTTTTTCATGACATTGGACTACTATTGGGTGAAACATACGAGCAAGAGTACGAATACCAAATTTTGACATCCCCAAGGTTTTACTCAATTTGGTATCAATAATTTTGTAGTGGAAAGATGTAAAGCCATAGGTGAAATGACATACACTGGTGAAAAAGCAAAGGGTGAAGCAACACTTCAATAAGAATTCACTAGAAGAAGGAAAAGTGGATGATTCAGAAGGGGAGGATACTGTGCTACCATTGCTTGAGGAGACAATACCAGCAAAAGTAAGTTGCTACAATCCTACAAGAGGTACCAAAACCAAAAAGGAAGAGGTACAAATTTGATCCACCATCACCATCATCATCACCAGATTCAATGGTAGGACTAATAGCAGAGAAGATAACCCAAAATAAAGAAGTTGCCAAAAATATTGAATAACAAATGCAAATTAAGGGGACTAACACTATGAAAATATTTTACCATCACTTCTATTCTTCAAAATGCGTCATTGGGACACAATATTGCTGTTATGTGGGATATACGAAATATTTGGTAGAGGTCCAACTTTAGGATCCTGAGGAGTCACTTGAAGCACCCTTGAAATCCTTGGTTGTGCATACCTTGTTTATCGAGACTCTACAGGCTTTCTCATTTGAGGATATGCTTGTAGTAGTGGTAACCAAGGCAACAGGTACCTCAGCAGATATAAATACTTCCAAGGAAGCAAAAAATACACAATTAGTACAAAACTGCAAACTCCCAAGAATATGATGGAAGGGATGCAACAACACCCTATTTTGATGGATACAATCTTTTCCTGAAATAGAGACTAGACCAGTGCAAGGAGATAATCCCCACAACAATGAAGTACCTCAACAAACTATTGGGATAGATGGTGGAAGTAGCCAAGTACAAGTACCTATGGAGCAACCAGTACTTACATAATAGAAAGTAGCTAAGAAGCCCATCGATATTTTTGAAAAGGATAAGGAGCCTTTGCAAGTACGAGAGGAGGAATATGAAGATGCATGGTTAGAACACATAATGTTGGAGGTGCCTAATTTCTTAGATCCATTGATATGGGTTCCTGTGTTGATTAGTAGGAAGTAGAATGTTTCACCAAATTGACCCATGTGATGGATAACTTACGATTGGCCAATGGAAGAAATTGTATTTGATGGTAGAGGAGAAACTAGAAAAGCTGGTACAATGGGCTAGTAAGGGAACTTGGCGAACAAACATTTTCAACATCTACAAATGATAACCTTGGACCCTGCCTATTGAATACTTGAAGACCATGAAAGGAGTTGAGAAACTGCCAAAGAAAACACCTACCCTCTACTTGGAGCTAGCATAGGTGTATGTCCTCAACCATGGTCGTAATCCTCCTCCCCACCACCTCGTATAAAAAAGACCACAAGTGGAGTTAGTACCTATTGGAAATCGAACCGGCCTAGATACAGGTTTTCTAAGTCTACGAGTGCCCTAGGCCCACTTCCAAGCATTGAATGCCCCGAAGGAAAGGAATGTCCTTCGTGGCAATCTCCAGTAGGGTTGGTTCCAAAAATAAAAATGGGGTTTTGGAGATAAGGGTTAGGAAGATACTAAAAGAGATGGGAAATTACGAAAAGGAATGGGAAATGGCTGAAAGCCAGAAATGCGGGGTGATGGACTGGAAGCACGATAGACAACTTAGTTACTTGAACCAACAACAATCAAAACAATGACTTTTAACAGAAACCAGTATAAAATCCTCAAAACTATGTAAACTCCAGCAAGTATTCTAGGGACTAGTACTCTATCAACAGCAAAATCTAGAAAACAGAATTGAACTGTATAATAAAGGGACTAATTTAATAGAAATCACATAATAGAAGTCATACACAGAGATTGAGAACTTGAACCAGAGCCATAAGCCTTTATTTCGAAAGCAGATTCCAAGTACAGAGCTGCTTTTCTAGCAGAAGTTATCCATATTTTGTTACAGAAAAGAAGCGGGATTTTATAGAAGAAATCTGCCGCTTTAAGACATTAATACCTAACCACCCCCGAGATGGGTAGATTCAATTCCGATAACAACTAGAAACAATCAGTCTTTCACCTTACAGATAACTTAGTATTGAAAACAGAAGGTTCCGGTACTGACTTGAACAGTCAATCTGGCGTTATAGGTAACTTGTTTTCAAAGTTAGAAGGTTCTAGCAATGATCCACAAATGGGCGGTCTAAAATGTAGCTTGGGAGCAGGTGCAACCAAAAAATGTTGAATGGGTCCCGTCTTCTCTTTTTCGATCCTTCTTACTTGATTTATATTTAGCTTGAAGAAGCGCTCCCTTGTGGAGCGCTTTTCACTAAAGCGCTCCCATGTGGAGCGCTCTTCACGTAAGCACCCCCATGTGGAGCGCTTTTGAATGACTTGACTTCTCATGCTCCCTTTTTCCCTAAGCGCTCTCAAGGTGATGCGCTTTGGAGAAGCGCTCCCTGAGTGGAGCGCTTTGTCTTCTGACCCCGAGTTGACTTTCCTTTACATTTTTGGCGAAGCCTGCTCTTTTTTAATCCTTCTAGGAGGAGTGCTCCATAGGTGTAGCGCTTTTAGATAATCCGCTCAACTCTTATCATGGCGTGCACCAACCAGGACAGTTCCTAGAAGGTCACCCATCCGAGTACTACTCCATCGGGAATTGCTTAACTTTCGGCAAAGCACTGAAATGGGTACACAGAAGCTCCGAACTCGCCAATCCATCGCCCCGCCTCATCGTCATGGAACATCTGCCTATCTCTGAGACAAAACCCTTGCACTTCGGCAACTCGGCGGGCAAAAACTGCTATGCCTCCTTAGGCTCTTCGAGCGCTCCCTAGATGGAGCGTTCTTGGAAAAGTGCTCCATGGGTGGAGCGCTCCCTAGGGAAGCACTTTTGGAAAAGCGCTCCCTAGGTGGAGCGCTCTTGGAAAAGCGCTCCATGGGTGGAGCGCTTTTCACTCAAGCCATTTTTTATTATATATTATTTTTTATTTTTTTATTTATGAAGAAAAGGAGAAGTTTTACAATAATTAGCCTCAAAAACTGTACAACATGGATTTTAACAAAATGTGGTAAAACTGGCAACATCTCTGGCGGCTCGTGGGGTATTGAGCCTGCCTCAATGCAAAGATCCCAGGCCTTTATCCTTGGACAACAGAGTCCTCCTTACTATCAGAGCCTTCGGACTTCCCTTTTGAAGCACAACACACAGAGAATCAACCCACCAGCTGAACTTGCATCCTTTCAACTTGTGGCGCCTTTGAACTTCGATGGTCTCTCCAAGACAGGACCGTGGTGAGCTCGACTCCCACCAACTCAACCCAATGTGAGCCCTTTCCATTCCAGACTTTGGCGGCCTTCCTTCGACCGTGGCAATCCTTGATCTTTGTCAAGCTCAAACATGAGCCCCTTTTCTTTTGGCTGAACAACCTGCTTCTGGCTTACCACTTGGTGACAATGGAACTGGCCTGTTCCATGGAGATCATCTACGCCTTCACCTGATGCAAGACTATTGCCAACTATCTCATCCTGGCTGCAAAACTCTTTTCAACAACCAACTTGCCTCTTATTCCAGCAACAGTTTAACTCCCGTGATAGCTTTTCATTTTTTTATGCTCAACGCTTACCCTGGCACGCAGCAACCGGGACAGTTCCCGGAAGGTCACCCATCCGAGCACTACTCTATCGAGAACTGCTTAACTTTTAGGAAAACACTGAAAGGAGCACACAGAAGCTCCGAACTTGCCAACTCATTGCCCCGTCCCATCGCTATGGGGCATCTGCCCATTTCTGGAATGACACCCTTGTACTTCGGTAACTCGGCGGGCCAAAAACTTGCCATGCCTCCTTGGGCTCTTCGGAGAAGCGCTCCCAAAACTTGCAGTTCATCTCCTCTCCTTTTGTTTTGAAGAAGCGCTCCAAGCGGGAGCACTTTTAGAGGAAGCGCTCCATGAGGGAGCGCTTTTAGAAACTCTATTTATTTTTTATTTTTTTATTATTATTTTTTTTGAAAAGGTGCTTGCCACTAGGAGATGGGGCAAGGACTCCATAGGTGGAGCGCTGGGAAGCGCTCCACTAGACTTGGAATTTTTTTTAGCTGTGCTCGAAAAACTGGAGCGATAACAAACTGTACAGACTTTGAAAGAGATTATATACACGAGAAATACCTGGTGGATTACTGACGTTCCTCGAGATTTGGCGGGTGATAAATTTTCAAAAGAAAGTCGTTCACTGAAATCGGGAGAGTGAAACCCTCCATGTCTTGCAGAATGAATGAGTTGATCTGGTTAACGCTGGAGACTCGAAATGGGCCTTCCTAGAAGGCATCAAATTTCTTATGGTTCCCCGACTTGGACTTGTTTTCATTCCACTTTAAGACCAAATCTTCGACACTGAAGGTTTGATCTGAAGTCTTTTTTCCAAACCAGCCTTTGGTGGATTCGACATGTTTGGCGAAGGCTTCGTAAGCTTTCTCTCTTTCTTCCTCTAACTATAGCAACTGCGCCAACCTCGCATCCATCGGATTGAATTGGCCCTCTTCAGTGTCGAGCCACTTAAGTAACTACAACACGGGCAGCTCGATGTGCATGGGCAAGACTGCGTCTTTCCCATACACCAGTGAGTAGGGCGAAGTTTTCTGTTCGCCTGATGGGGAAATGAGAGCAATTCCAGCTCCCGCACCGTTCTTACATCGGGTGCCATCAAAGTACAACTTCCATAGTTGATCGGGTACTGGGGGCGCTTCTACGAGTGCTTCTATTTCGGCCTTTTCAGGCTTGGTGAGCGAATAGCACCCCAAGTCGGTCCCGATGACAACATTGAAATCTGTCATGGAGAATTCATCCTCCAGTCAGAGCTTGCTGAGAGTTTCCTCCATCAGGTCTACTTGTATTTCTTCTACCATCAGGTTGACAGAGACCGAGCCCTTCTCTTCGTCTTCAAGTTTCTCAACATGAAAACCAATAGGTTTCTCGTTGAAGAGTTTGAACCTGCTTCCCTTGAAAGGGATCTCTAAGTGGGTGTAGTCGAGGGAGAGGTAGCCTCCCATATTAGCTATAAATTCTCGTGAGAGGCACATACTGAAGTATGGCTCTAAGTCGACCACCACGATCTCTTGTATGACTGTAACCTACGACATCTTATGGAGTTGGATTGGAACATCTTTGATAACTCCTACCGTCTTTACAGGGGTCTCGTCTAACTGCAGCACTCCAGGGCTATTGCAGGTGTACTCCATGCCCATGATTTCACAAACTTCTTTGGGCATGACGGTTGTCGCAGTGCCGAAATCGATCATGCAGTTATGCACGACCCATCCTTCCATCCGAAGGGAAAGGTAGAATGGCAGGGGCCGATTCTTACCTATGGTCGAGGTCGTCAGCGGTGACGCAAACACTATCTGTGTCGGTTTACTCTCTTTATCCTTAACGGACTTGAGAGATTCCTACAAAAGGTCAACTTGACCCGGGAGTTGGAGAGCATTGTAAAGGCTTACCTTAGTCGGGGCCTTCTTCATTTCTTCAACGATGTTGTACGTCGTAGTGTCCGGTCCTCCTGCTCCCTTTGCAGATTTGTACGTCTTTCGGTACTATTGTGTGGCATCTACCCGTTGGCGCTTGGTCAGCGAGGGATATTTGAGTTTCTTCCTCACCTAATCTTGTGCTTCTGCTTGCGACTGAGAAGTTGGAATTCTAGGCTGAAACACCTTTTCTCGAACGCGAGGCAGCAGGTGATCTTTCAGCAAGTCGGATTGCTCTGAGGCTGTTGCTAGATTTGGAGTTTTTGTCGGTGATTGGGCCTTCTGGCCCCATGGCTTGGGTGCAGCAGGTACTTTTAATGGATCCATCCGGGCAGGATCCACTTCAATGGGCTTCTTTCCAGCCTTGGTGAGGACTAAAACTTGCTCAACAAAAGACATCATGAAATTATGACCAGCTTCCCTGATCATGTTAACTTGCTCATAGGGGACACCGACCAACGTCTGAACATAATTGAGGTGTACTATGTAGCTTTCTTCGTTGTGCGGGTCATTGCACGTGGTACACCAATATGTCGGATCCGAAGTGCCAGCCTCTCCGTCGCTCATCACAATTGAATTTATTTTGGGGGGCCTGTGAGCGCTGGAAGCTGCGTGTTCCTTGGTGATCGGGGGAGGAGGGAATCTCCTTTGATGAAAACCTTGGTCATATTGCCTCTTCCTCATGACGTTCATCTGATTCACCATTATTTTCATGAATGCCTTCACTTCTGACAACTCTTTAGCTTGGGCCTCAATCATAGCCACCTGATTAGCGACTGTCTGACTCAGGGGTAATGGCAATGGAGTCAACGGTGCAGGTAATGTCAGATATTGGATAGGAGTTGGGAGTTGAGGTACAATGGGTGATTGATATTACGGCATAGGCGTCACTTGGTACTACGAGGATGGATTCCATGGTTGGTTGGGATACATCTGCGATGTGGGCAGAGCGGATGCGCTCGGGTACATATTTTGCGGAAAATTTGGATAAATCGGGGTCGTCACCTTGGGAGGTAACTTCTTGATAGCTATTAGGTCGGCCTCTGCCTTCTAGGCTTGCTCATAAAGAGTAGGAAATGTATTGATATTAGCATGTTGGATGCTCATGCTAATATCTGAGTGGAAAGCCCTTAAGTAATAAAACACAGCCTGCTCAGGTGTGGGCCAAAGGCCATCTGTGACTCTCTACCAGGTTCTTGCAAACCTAACATTGAAGTCAACTATCTCTTCCTAAGGATGCCTTTGAATAGTGGTAAACTGGTGCAACAGAGAGAAGGGGTCCACTTGTTCATTGAAGCCCCTTATCAGCTGTCATAGCCAGTTGATCCCATGAAGTAATGGTGTCAGGCGGGAGCAACCGATACGAGTAAAGGATCTTACCTCTTAGTGAAAGAACCAACAACTTCACCATGACATCTTCTTTGGTGATTTGGTGAATGGTTGCCAGTCCCGCAACGTCTTGGATATGCTCGTGCATCGTCTTTCTCGTGTCGTCGTAAGTAGGTAGAGCTTTCAAAGCTATGGGTGGCACCGTGTGTTGAGCCTGCAAGGCAAGTGGTCCCGTATGGTTCCAAGCTATGAAATTCCTGGGCGAAGATGGTTGCACCATATGGGGAGGCGGATTGGTATGGAGCAACAGAGTTGGTAGAACTTGTTGAGTCGAAATAGTCAAAACACTCGAAGCACCTGGTTGAACGTTCGGTGGAGCCAGAGTATACTAATGATCTGGAGAATTCGACGGATTTGGAGGCAAGTTGGTCATTGTGCTATCAAGAGTTGGATTCTGTGAATCAAGAACACCTTCTTGTGATGATGTCTCGACAAGCGGAATGTTTGACCCGACCACCCTAGGATGTTCTCCTAAAGCGTCAATGTCAAGCTCATAGAACTCGGTTTCTTCTTCTATATTTCTAGCTCTCCACCTCGTACGCATGAAGGCGTGAGTTTTTACATTGGTCTACGAGATTCAAAGGTCTTTGAGTTCAACAGAGTCGCCAGATGTTTAGATTGGACAACAATAAGATGAACATCACTTCTTAATACTGATAAAACGTGGAACGTTTGCGTCCCACCGGGCGTGCCAAAAATTGTTGGCAATCGAACCGGCCTAGATACAGGTTTTCTAAGTCTGCAGCGCCCTAGGCCCGCTGCCAAGCATTGAATGCCCGAAGGAAAGGAATGTCCTCCATGGCAATCTCCAGTAGGGCTGGTTCCGAAAATAAAAATGGGGTTTTGGAGATAAGGGTTAGGAAGATACTGAAAGAGATGGGAAATTACGAAAAGGAATGGGAAATGGCCGAAGGCCAAAAATTTGGGGTGATGGACCGGAAGCACGATAGACAACTTAGTTACTTGAACCAACAACAATCAAAACAATGACTTTTAATAGAAACCAGTATAAAATCCTCAAAACTATGTAAACTCCAGCAAGTATTCCAGGGACTAGTACTCTATCAACAACAAAATCCAGAAAACAGAATTAAATTGTATAACAAAGCAACTAATTTAATAGAAATCACAGAATAGAAGTCATACATAGAGATTGAGAACTTGAACCGGATCCAGAAGCCTTTATTTCGAAAGCAGATTCCAAGTACAGAGCTGCTTTTCTAGCAGAAGTTATCCATGTTTTGTTACAGAAAAGAAGCGAGATTTTATTAAAGAAATCTGCCACTTTAAGACATTAATACCTAACCACCCCTGAGATGGGTAGATTCAGTTTCGATAACAGTCAAAAACAATCAGTTTTTCGCCTTATAGATAACTTAGTATTGAAAACATAAGGTTTTGGTACTGACTTGAACAATCAATCTGGTGTTATAGGTAACTTATTTTCAAAGTTCAAAGGTTCTAGAAATGATCCACAAATGGGCGGTCTAAAATGTAGCTTGGGAGTAGGTGCAACCAGAAAACGCTGAATGGGTCTCGTCTTCTCTTTTTCGATCCTTCTTACTTGATTTATATTAAGCCTGAAGAAGCGCTCCCTTGTGGAGCGCTTTTCACTAAAGCGCTCCCATGTGGAGCGCTTTCCACTTAAGCGCTCCCATGTGGAGCGCTTTTGAATGACTTGACTTCTCATGCTCCCTTTTTCCCTAAGCGCTCTCAAGGTGATGCGCTTTGGAGAAGCGCTCCCTGAGTGGAGCGCTTTGTCTTCTGACCCCGAGTTGACTTTCCTTTACATTTTTGGTGAAGCCTGCTCTTTTTTAATCCTTCTGGGAGGAGCGCTCCATAGGTGGAGCACTTTTAGATAATCTGCTCAACTCTTATCATGGCGTGCACCAACCGGGACAGTTCCCAGAAGGTCACCCATCCGAGTACTACTCCACCGAGAATTGCTTAACTTTCGGCAAAGCACTGAAATGGGTACACAGAAGCTCCGAACTCGCCAATCCATCGCCCCGCCTCATCGCCGTGGAACATCTGCCTATCTCTGGGACGAAACCCTTGCACTTCGGCAACTCGGCGGGCAAAAATTGCTATGCCTCCTTAGGCTCTTCGAGCGCTCCCTGGATGGAGCGTTCTTGGAAAAGCGCTCCATGGGTGGAGCGCTCCCTAGGGAAGCACTTTTGGAAAAGCGCTCCCTAGGTGGAGCGCTTTTGGAAAAGCGCTCCCTAGGTGGAGCGCTCTTGAAAAGCGCTCCATGGGTGGAGCGCTTTTCACTCAAGCCATTTATTATTATATATATATATATATATTTAATTTATGAAGAAAAGGAGAAGTTTTACAATAATTAGCCTCAGAAACTGTACAACATGGATTTTAACAAAATGTGGCAAAAATGGAAACAATACCCAAATTGATGCCTATATATAGTCAAATTAACTTTATAGCCCACTGGTTCTGTTGGATTGTTGAGGGGATCAAGCATTTGAATCTGGCTAGGCAGAATTTAGATAAAGATCTGCAATTGACAAAGGCAAAACTACAGGAAAAATATCGACACCTGGCATAAGGGGTCGCCCAATTAGAAGACGCTTTGAAGCATATTCAGGAGAAACAACAATAATTGTTAGACATTAGCACTCAAATCAGGGATAGAGAACATGTGATCATCAACATAGAGGTAAAAATATTGAATAAATTAGAGGCTAAGGAATTACTAGTAAAATGGAATGAAAAGTTATTGGTCCAAAAGAGCCAAGGTGAGGAGGCTTGGTAGAAGTAACAAGAGGCGTTGCATAGTGAATTTATCTAATCACAAAAATGTGAAGTAAATATCAAGATAGAACTGGCACAGAGGGAACCATCTTCCTCCACCTTGACAACATAGGAGATGAAGGAGATCTTCATTCGACGCGAATAAGAGTTGTTTAAACTTTAAGAAATGGAAACTCACGCTAATAAAATAGGAGTGGAATGGGCCAAGTATTTCACTTATGAAAAGCAAATTTGTGATACCCAGGTGTTGCAGGTGAGTTGGAGAGGAGAGGGCAATCCTCCAAGGGAGGTCCGAGGTTCGAATCTCCAACCTACCAAAAAGCTGAATTAGGTACCCAAAATCCAATTGATAATGTTGGTGCGGGCAGGGCTGGGTGTGACTCCCGGGTGAATTTGACTGTATAGAACCCCTTGTTCGTGGTCTCTCAGACCAAGGCAGCCCCACAAGGGGTTTTTGCTTAAAAAAAAAGAAAAGCAAATTTGTGATGAACGCAAAGCTTTCAGGCTCTGGGTATAGGAATTGGAAGAAGCACTCCAAGCTATGGAACCAAAAGATGCTGAGACCTCGACAGGACAACGTAGAAAGTTATTGAGGACATCGATTATTTAGAAGGGAAGGATAGATGTATATAATAGTTCGAAGAAGAAATGACATCCCGAAATATTTGATAAAATATCTACCGATTAATAGCAATTTTGATAATGTAATGTTTTTTCAATGTAAATTAGCCGTCATCATGTAATATAGACTAATTATTAACATGAAATAATATGATAAATTTAGTCGTCATGTTTAGTTTGTAACTAGTTTAGTTAATCCAAACTAGTTAACAAGTCTGAGATTGATTAGTTAGGTCTTAGACTAATTAGTTAAGGTATTAACATAGGAATGGTTGGGACAATTGATCCTGGTTGGTTGTAGTAACCTGAAGACTTGTCTTATAAATACCTCCTGCTCATTTTTGTATATCCATTATCAATGATCAATTATCCATTGTGAATCAATACAACAAGTAGAGTTGTTCTAGTGTTGTGTGGATTTTTGTGTGATTGCATTGTCTTGTGTTATAGGTATCCGATTGATGCATGTTATGGAGTAGATTGGAGCAGATTGGTGTTGTGTTTATGTGTTGTGAAAAATTACATGAAGGAGCAATCAAAAATTGATTCACGTTCACAAGTTAGAGTATGAGATTGCAAAACCCGTCTAGGCCTATCTGTCACTCATCTAGGCCTATCTATCTAGGCCCTAGATTTTTGTACTACTCGTCTAGACCTGCGACTATAGGTCTAGCACTCAACCCATCTAGACCTGTGACTGCCCGTTTGATTGGTACTACACGTCTGAGCATACCCATCTAGGATCCTACCTATATGAACCTACCCATCTAGAGCTACCTGTCTAAGTCAACAACCCATATGTACTAACCTGTCTAGAACTTACCCATCTTGGACAATGCATGTCTGAGCTTACCCATCACATCTGATAGTTACCCATCTAAACTAGTTCACTCGTCTGGATTAGCCATCTAATTATTTATTGATTACCCATCAAAAGCTGACTAGTATAGGTTGACACCATATTTTGTAATCCAGTTTGTCAGTCCTTTCCTTCCAAAAACTCTTGTTATTCCCTTGTCTCTGGAAGGCACTAAACCCTATCGACAAAGACTGGCTCGATGGACAATCCAAAGGCAGAGCCAATGGCATACCCAAAGGTCGTTACCCAAGAGCTAGATTAGCCAGATCTAAAGCAACTAGAGCCAAGATCCAGAGCAACTAGATTCAGTGCCAAATCTAGAGCTAGAGCTGAGAGCCAAGATCAAGAGCCAGAACTAAGATCCAAATCCAAGAGCAAAAGCAAGAGCCTAGACTCCTCTATATTAAGATGGGATCCTAATATTTCCTAACCCAAATAATGTAATAAGGAGGAGATGTTAGGATATTTTATTACATTATTATTAGATCATGCATTAATTGGAATATTATTTTAATATTTTATGCACGTAATGATCTCCTAAATTGGGAGTATCAATCTTCCAGTTTGCAACCCTAAAAAATGTATTAAATAGGCTCTTGCATAAATGAATGAATTAAGCTTTTTGCCATCAAGTTTGAGGAGATGGAGAGTTAATGAAAGCAGAAAGGTCAAGAGTCTTATGAATGTGAAGAGCCTCATATACAAAGTGTTTATATTGAAGACAAAGCATTGTAATATGGGATTGAATAAGGTTTGCAATACCTTGTATTTGCATTGCTTAAGTAGATTTATGATACAATATTTTTAGTGTATCATTGTTGTTATTTGCTATGAATTGAATCCCAATTATTGTGATAATTAGTTGAATATTTTGATATTGAATTTGGCTAGCAAGGGTTGAAATATACACTTGAAGGTTGAGAGATATAAGCCACCATTGTGAGTGAAGTCATGTTAATTGAATTTGTGATAGCGTTCAAGAAATTGAAGAATCTCCTTGAAGGAGATGGCTAGAGAAAGGAAAACATTTGAGACAAGTAGTAGGAGAAGAATAGAATGTGGCCTAGAGGAGTAGAGTGGAACAAGTAGTAGTAACGAAGAATTTGTGCATTAGAATAATAGAGCACATCTTGTGGAAGAAGAAATAAGAAAAAGTAAGTATTTGGTACAATGTTTAGAAAGAGAGCAAAGACAAACCAAAGGAAGATTGTTGGAGAAAATGCATGACAACAAAGAATACAAAGAAGCATTGGAAGAACGAGTGTCTAGGCAAAGCATTGGAGTCAAGAGGAAGAGGGAAAAAAAATGATAAGAGAAGACGTCAGGTGAACAATGGAGAATATAGTAATGATAGAAAAGAGCAGAGGATTGGTTGATGTAAACAACGCATACCTATAACGTAAATAGGCTATTCAGTGTTGGAAAGAGTTTGAACAACAAACATTATAATTTTTTGGTACAAGGTAAAAGGTATTTTACCTAATTCATTGGTGAATGATTAAATTTCTTAGGAAAAGTTAAATATAAAAGTAATTGGCTTAAAGTTAAAGGTTTATTTGAAAGAAATATTTTATAAAGAAATTATTTAATATAGCTTTTTTTTTCTTGATAAAAAAGGGTTGTACTTGGGTCCCCCACCCTTAAAAAATTACATCTCTCTTCTTTAGAGCTTGAGAGTTTACAAATAGATACACTTCTCATCTCAATTGAGATGCTATAGTTAGAAACCTACATCATTTTACATAAAATGTTTGAATTCTTTATTTTCATTTTTTGGATCTTTTCAAATCTCTGTATGAATACAATTACTCCAAAATTTAGCATATTTCTTGACATTTTCCTATAGCAACCTTCACAATGCCAAAACTTCACCTCTACTATCTATGCCTTGCATCTTAGTAGAGTAATATTTCCAAAACATCGCACTAACATAGTCCACTTTACCAAATCTGGATTGCTAGTTTCCTTCCTGAAACACAAGTGCAACCACAAAAATTATAATAAATAGTCTAAATGAACATACATTATTGTTACAAAATAAAATATATATTACCAATGGAAAACATTAAAGTAAATATTAATCATTAATTATTTCTACTCAATTGCCTCCTAGCATCAATGTCTTGTATACTTGTAAAAAAATCTTCTTTCCATTTGTATCTTCCTTCTTGATCCTTGTACAAAATGTTTGAAACCCTATCACCGTATTTGTCTTGAAGCAATCTCATCCAAGGTTTCAAAACTGGATCTAAATTGAGTGGTTTTTTATCACACCAAGTATCCATCCAAATAGAAATTTTTTCTCCAGTTCCCACCACCCATCTTAAACCTTTAATCATAAGATCAATAGATTTTTTTAAACCATTCCAAAGAGCAGAACCATTTGGAAGAGAGAATGCAATAAATATTAAACTTGGGTCATTGGGATCAACATACTTACTTAGAAGAATTCTTGCCCATTGTCTTTGACTCTCTTTGTACAATCTCCAGATAACTTTTCCCCTAAGAGCTAAGTTTGCATCTGTAAGAGCTCTTAAACCAAGACCTCCCCTAGTTTTGTCATCACACAACTTGCTCCATTTCACCAAAGAAAATTTCCTTTTATCATGTAAACCTGACCATAAAAAGGATCGCATAATAAAGATTAAACTTTTTTCAACTGATTTTGGCATAGAATACAAAGACATATAATATGTTGGAATGGCTTGTAAGACTGACTTAATTAACTGCACTCTTCCTGCTAATGATAACCATCTACCTTTCCAAGCTGGAAGTTTATTTTGAACTTTACTAATAACTGGATTCCATAAATCTATCCTCATTCTCCCCTCAAATAAAGGCATCCCTAGATAAGTTGTTGGTAAATTTGCCTCCTCCATTTGAAGCAACCTACAAATTCTTGCTTTGATATTAGCAGGAGTGTTAAGAAAGTAAATTTTGGATTTAGTCCTATTAATTTTTTGCCCTGAAGCTCTTTCGTACTCTTTTAAAAAGTTATTCAAAGCTCTGGCCTCATTTATCCTTGCCCTTCCAAAAAGGGTTGTATCATCTACAAACTATTGATGGGTGATGTTATCGATGTTATTACTAACCTTAAGTCCACTTATAAACCCATATTTGTAAGCCTTCTTTAAGTTCCTACTCAAAACTTCTGCCATAATAATGAACAAATAAGGAGATAGAGGATCTCCTTGTCTAAGGCCTCTCTTGGCTTTAAAATATTCTGTCACTAACCCATTGACCAACACTGAATAAGAAACTGTAGAGACACAAGCTTTAATCCATCTAACCCATTTCTTCCCAAAACCAAACTTATCTAAAACTGCAAAAAGAAAATTCCATTTAACCCTATCATAGGCTTTACTCATATCAAGTTTTAAGATCATAGCTTTCTCTTTTCTTGAAGCTGTTGAATGTATAACTTCATGAGCTACTATGATCCCATCCAAAATTTGTCTCCCTTTCACAAAACCTCCTTGCTCTTCTGAAATGATTTTGTCTAACAATGGCCTTAATCTATTCGCCATCACTTTGGAAATAATCTTATAAGCCATATTACATAGGCTTATGGGTCTAAAAGAATCAAACAATTCAACATCCTTCTTTTTTGGAATTAGGGTAAGATAAGTTGCATTTATTTTATAAGGAATGTATTGTTTTACCCTAGACTGTTCCACTACCACCAATAAAGAATCCTTCACTATATCCCAATTATGTTGGTAAAAAGCTGTAGAGAGCCCATCTGGACCAGGGATTTATCCTTATTAAAAGAGAAAAGAGCTAAATGAACTTCTTCTAGAGTAATAGGCTCCATCAGTTTCCTATTGTCTTCATTTGTTATAACTGAAGGAACATCTTGAAGAAGTTTATCATTAAGAACTTCGGTCTCCTCTGAACCTAGAATATTTTGATAAAATGACTTAGCCTCTTTTCTAATTTCACTTTGATCTTCAATCCAAACCCCTTCTATTGATTTAATTCTACCAATTCTAGAAGAAGATCTCTGTACTATAGCCATCCTATGAAAAAATTTGTATTTTTATCTCCTTTTAACCAAGTCTATCTTGATTTTAATCTCCAAAATTTCTCTTCCTTACTCAAAATATTATGATATTCACTAAGCAACTCCCTTTCCTCTGAGCTTGTATTATTTTCATCACCTTTTTGGAATTTTGAAAGTTTATCTTTTAGTTCTTCTTTCTTCTCAAAAATATTTCCAAAGGTGTTCTTGTTCCATTCTTTTAATCTAGATGTCATAGCTTTAATTTGGTTTGGAAGAGCATACAACCCACCATTACCTAAAGAATTCCATGTTTGAGCTATCATATCAACAAATTGAGGATGGTCTTCCCACATCTGCTCATATTTAAAATATGATATTTTTTTGAATTCACTAACCACCATTTTAACTCTTATTGGCCAGTGATCTGAACCAATCCTTGTTAAGGTATTAATTTTAGCACAAGTTCCTTCATCTAGCCAATGATCTGAGAGAATGCATCTATCTAAATTTTTTGCTATTAGGTTCTGGCCTCTCCTGTTGTTGGTCCAAGTATAGTTGTCTTCTTCAAACTCAACTTCCCATAGATTGTTGTTTTGAATAAAAGCTGAGAAATATTTCATACTTTGGGTCAATTTCCTAATTCCCCCAAATTTTTCATTCAGCTTGGTAATGGCATTAAAATCTCCAATGATCATGAAACGGGTTTCTTGGTCTTTACTTCTCATAAAGGCCTCAATCCCACTCCAAACTTCTAATCTACCTGATTGAGTTGTAGGACCATACACATTGATAAGGATGAAGCGAATATCAACAAAGTAGCAAGTGACTAAAGAGGCTATCCAATGCCTAGTTTTATGAATGGTTACACAAGAGGTTCTAGAAGGATTCCAACAAGTTAGAATTCCCCCTACTGCTCCTTCAGAATCCATAGCATCCCATTCACATCTTGCCCAAACTACTTTCATAGTTTTTGAAACTTCTTTTGTCATTTTAGTTTCCTGGATACAGAGAATATCAGGTTTATTACTTAAACATAGGTCCCTAATACACCTATGCTTTGAGGGGGCATTAGCACCCCTTATATTCCATGAGATGATAATCATGTCTCATTAGGGGCTTTTGGCCCCTCTTGCGTATTACCAATATCATTTTGTTGTTTGGTAAAGAGAAGTTCAACCAACTTAGTTTGTGTTCCTTTCTCTATGTTAGCTCTTGCTTCCTTGGATCTTGCTTGATAATTTGAGGGTTTTCCTCTTTTTGCCTTGCCTATATCAGGAGTAGGTCTTATTATTCTATTCCTCAATATTCTTTCACCATTTTGTTTTTCAACATATTTATCCTCTCCTGGCTCTATTATAGAAGCTTTTGACTTATCCTGCTCATTTTTTGGTATTTCCTTATTAATGGCAGAGGTATTACCTTCTAAAACTGCATTTTCTTTACCAATTATTTTCTCCTGAATGGTGCATGGTACTTCAAGAGAGTCTTCAAAATCTGATGAGACACATTCCTTGGGTTCATCGAGAATGTTCTTCCTTAAATTAGGATCATATTGAATAGATGGTTCCTTGCTAATATGTTGAAATTGTTGTCCTGTGTCCTCTAAGTTTTGATCTACTTTTTCTTCATAGGCTAAAGCCTCAAAAGAATTGGAATTTCTTCCAGTATCCTTTCTTATTGGTCTCCACTATTCATTTTCTTTTATTTTTCTAGATCTATTTTTTGGAAGTTGAAAACCATCTTTATCCATAACCATTTGTAAATTTCTCTTACGATTTTCTACAAATGATTATGTTGGGCTCTTCTTAGGGCATGATCTCTCAATATGCCCCACCTCATGACATCTTCTACATCTAAAAGATATGTTTTCATAATCTATAGTTTGGGTCCACATCTTATCCCCATACTTAAGAATGATTGATTCTGGTAAAGCTTTACTTATATCAATCATGACCAATATTTGAGCATAAATAGCCAAAAATCCATCTTTTGTTGTATCTAAAATCTCAAGGAATTCTCCTAGAGTGTTGCCTATTGCCTTGAAGGTATCTATTTCCCAAAATTCAATGGGCAATCCAAACATCCTAACCCAGACTGGTACTAGGGATAGATTTACATTTTCAGGTGAAAAGCCTTCATACCAACGGGTAAGGAAGAGCCCTGCTCTTCCCATAAACCAAGGACCCCCTTTTAGGATTCTTTCTCTTTCTTCCCTAGAACAAAAAATGGCTAGGAAGAAACCTTTGGGAAGAAATGATAGAATCACTCCTGGAGACTTCCAACTCCTATCAATCCATTTTCTCAAGGTTGAAGCCCCTGGCCAATACCCATTAAATTTACCAAAAACTGCCCTATCTTGGAGCAATGAGGATCTCTCTGAGGTGCGCTCACTAACCTCTACCACTAGGGATGATTCTAAGGATTTAACTATAAATCGATCCATGGAAAGGAAACTAAAACTCAAAATCTAATGAAATTTATCTGAAAGTTCTATAACAAATATAATATTTGATAAAAACTTTATAAAATTTTCATGCACAATTTCTAAGATAAAGAAAGGGAAAAAAGAACTTAGCTGAAAAATTCTTTGTCCAGATAGAATGTCTTGCCTCGCTGAAGTCCTAGCCCTTCATTGCTCTTCCCATCGTTCGAACCCTAGTTGGCAAATATTTGCAATTTCATTTTTCGCGACTTGAAAAATCGTCACTGCCCTTGTTCCGAATGGTTGACTTCACAGGGTTGTATCTCCCTCAATATTGCTCGAATTTTTGCATATGACCACTCATTTTAAAGCTATTCAAATTCTGCACAAGTTGGTCCAAGAATCAGCTGAATCGGATAACTCTTCGCGAAGATATGGCTCCTAAAAGATGAGATATTTTTCAGGAAAAAACCCTAATCCTTCGCACTTTGCAATTTCGTTTTTCACGATTTGAAAAATCGTCACTGCCCTTGTTCCGAATGGTTGACTTCACAGGGTCGTATCTCCCTCAATATTGCTCGGATTTTTGCATATGACCACTCATTTTAAAGCTATTCAAATTCTGCACAAGTTGGTCCAAGAATCAGCTGAATCGGATAACTCTTCGCGAAGATATGGCTCCTAAAAGATGAGATATTTTTCAAGAAAAAACCCTAATCCTTCGCACTTTGCAATTTTATTTTTCACGATTTGAAAAATCGTCAGCTTTAATATAGTTTTATTTGAAGGAGATTAATTATATTAAAGGAGAATTGTGAGGAGATTGGGTAGCCAAGAAAAACAGGTATGACATCAAGAGAAGAATTACAAAGGTACTAAATATTTACCTTTTTATGAAAGTGAATTTGAAAAAATTATAAGTCAATGTTTTTTTAAGGAAAGAAGAAACGAAATTTTGAATTTGAATAGAGAAAATTATTGAAAAATGAAAAGGAAGAAGAGTTAAATAGTAAAGAGAGAAGAATATTATTGAAAAGAGGAAATTAACTGGAAGAAAGTAAGTATAAAACAAATTTGAAGATTTTTTTTATTGAAGAGAATATTTGAAAAGGAAATTTAAAAGAATTATTGAAGGAAAAATATAATCATTTTAAATATTGAATTTGAGGGAAATAAGAATTTTTACTATAAAGGAAATTAATTATATTGAAAAATTAATTAAAGTGTTGAATTATTAAAATTAGAAGTTTATTAATTATTAAAATGAACAAAATTCTAGAATTAATATTAAAAGAGGAAATTATTATTCAAAAGTGAATTGAAAAGAATTGTTGATGAATTATATTTAAAGGTATATTGAAGACAGATTAAAGGCACAAACAAATTATTGAAGTTTTTTTATCAGAAACAATATTTGAAGGTTATTGAACACAAAGACAAAAGGCAAATTATTGAGCAAGCTCTCTCAAAGGAAAATTAGAAAGGTTGATCATAGATCTTGCTAGTAAGAAATTTAACATGGCAAATAAAGAAAGAAAGCAAACAAAGAAACAAGCCAAAATCCAAAAGTGTCTCACCAAGAGAAGAAAAGCAAGTTGAAGATTATAAGTATGTGTCACTAGAATTTACATGGTACTCACAAACTATTCTTGAAGAAGCTAAAAATGATATTTTTTAACAATTAAAGACTACTTAAATGATATTATCAATGAAGTTGAAGATTTCTCTAAACATATTATTATATTACCTATTGATATGGGAAAGTTAATGTACATGGCACTTAATAAGGTGAAGCACAAAAGTCAAGAAGAAATTAAAAAGTTGAATGACAAGGCCATAATGAAAGATGCAAGTTGTGACACAAATGATTTGAGGCCCATGACAACATATATAAGTTGTGATACCAATGATTTGAGTCCCATAATGATAGATGCATGTTGTGATACTAGTAATCTTCATAAGAACAATGGTAATACATGTGGTTTAAAGGTTAAAATGGTAGACAATTGTTGCAATACAAATAATTTGGAACACATAAAGGATCATGTGAATCATGATACTTAGGGAACAGACATGGCATGTGACATAAGGGGCTAGAGCATTGTTTATGAAGACAAATTGTGTAAAATGTATGTGTAATAATGAATATTGTAATGATATCAATGACAGTGATAGGAAAATTGGTATAGAATTTTTGATAGGATACAATGACATAATTTAAAAAAAGAAAAAAAAAGAAAGACAAGATAACATTGTTGAAGGCCTCAAAACAAACATGTAATAATGAATCAGGGTTTAATAAGTAATTGTGAAACATAAAAAGTTGGAACACGGACAAGAAAAGTTAGAACAAATAACAGATGTAGACATTGTGGCAGATATAGACACAAGATAGAAAGGTGTTGGGATATTCATAATTGTAGAATTTGTGGAGGAAACAATCATTCTAAAAAGTATTGTTGATACAAAGAAAGTTTTCCAAAACAATTCCAAATATGATCAAAATTAGTCCAGAGCCAAAACAAGAAAGAGTGCAAGAACCAAAGTCATTACCAACATCAAAAGACCAAGACCAAAATAAGAGATTATACTAAATAATTTAATTAGGGGGAGGAGGGTGTTAGAAGTATTACATTATTTGGTACCTTTCAAACATATTGCAAGTACCTTGTAATTACTTGCAAATAGTTTGTAAATATGTGATATAAAAAGTGCCTTGTAAATGTGAGTCATTTAGTGTTTTGTCTTTTTAGTGTGTCATCATTAGAGCTATGTCATTATTACGAGTCAATTATAATATATTTCTCTTTATGAGAAATATGAAGAGTCCCATCTCTCGTTGGTTTGAGGCAATGGAGAGTTAGTGAAAGTGGAAAGGTCAAGAGTCTTGTAAATGTGGAAAGTCTCATATCCAAAGTGTATATATTGAAGACAAATCATTGTAATATGGGATCAAATAAGGATTGCTTTACTTTGTATTTGTATTGCTTAAGTAGATTTTTGATTCAGTATTTTTAATGTATTGTTGTTATTTGCTGTGAATTGAATCTGTTAGGAGGTGAAGTCAATATCCAGATCTCCAATGTTATTCAGCAAAGAGGTGGATGGTGGTGCAAATTATAGAGGAAACAAACAATATTTTGTAGTCTTCCTTTGGGAGAGGAAACAAACGGTTTTTTGGACTCTTCCTTTGGAAGAGGAAACGAACAGTTTTTTGACTCTTCCTTTGGAAGAGGAAACAAACAGTTTTTGTTTTTTCTATAAAATGGGAATGACCCCTTGCATGCAAATGTTGATTGAATGTAAATCTTCCAAATCAATAAAATATCAAGCTACCATTACCCCGTGGTTTTTCTTGCACATTGCAGGTTTTCCACGTAAAATTTGTGTTACTGTTTTTTCTTGTGTTATTGTGTTTTTCTGCTTGCACATAATTTTGCTATATTTTCTAACATATGGTATTAGAGCCTAGGGTTTTGTGCGAGTGGGAGTTGCAACAATGACTGGAAGTGTAACCAAGTTTGAGATTGAAAAGTTTGATGGCAAGAACTTCACCCTATGGAAGATGAAGATGGAGGATTTGTTGGTTCAAAATGACCAAGCCCTAGCCTTGAAAGGGGTCGCGAGTAAACCAAGCAACATGAAATATGAGGAGTGGGCAACATTGGATAGGAAGGCGGTTTCTACAATCCGTCTATGCCTAGCGGACTCCGTCTTGTTCAATGTTGTTGAAGAAAAAACCGTGGAAGCCCTTTGGAAGAAGCTTGAAAAGTTGTATGAGACAAAATCTGCAACAAATAAGGTTTTTCGAAAAAACAACTTTACAGCCTAAGGATGAAGGAGGGCTCATCTGTGGCAGATCACTTGAATGAGTTTAATACCCTTATCAGTAAACTAGTTTCAATTAATGTGAATATGGAGGATGAGGACAGAGCTATCACCCTACTTTGTTCCCTCCCGGAGACTTGGGATCATTTGGTGATGACCATCAACAATTCATCATCAGGAGCTCTAACTTTTGATGATGTGGTAGCCGCTTTGTTGGCAGAAGAGTTGAGGCGGAAAATGTCTTTGGAACCCTCAACCAATGAAGCCCTAGTTGTGAGAGGTCGATCTTTTGAGAAGAGTCAAAAAAGTAGATCACAGTCCAGATCTAAGTCTAAAGGACGCCAGCTGAAAGGGAAGTGCTGGCATTGCGAGAAGCTAGGGCACTCAAAGGATTGTTGGCAGTTAAAAAAGGAAAAAAAAATGGTAAAAACCAATTTCAGCCTTCAGCTAAATCCAGTACAATAAATTATGGAGAGACGACAACATGTGAGGCTTTCTGTATCAACAACAACATATATGTTTTATATACTTGGGTTTTGGACTCGGGTGTATCTTTCCACATGTCTCCTCACAAAGACTGGTTTGACAAATATCAGCCACAGTGGTGGGAAGGTCTACTTGGGTGATGATGACCCTTTAGAAATTGTGGGAAGAGGGGACATAAGGATCGAGTCGGACGATGGTAGAGAAAGGATGTTATGTGATGTGTGACATGTGCCAGATTTGCAGAAGAATTTGCTCTCAATCAAGATGATGGATAAGCTAGGGTATTCTATCACTCGGTAACAACTATTGCAAAATTACCAGAGGTGCTATTGTAGTAGCAAAGGGAGAATCTTATAGGACCCTATATCGTTTATGCGGTGATACGGTGACAAACCATGCAGCAACAACTTCAATTCAGGATGCAGTAATGCTATGGCATCAACGCCTAGGCCATATGAGTGAAAAAGGTTTGAAAATTCTGCATGACAGAGGTATGCTTTATGGGATTAAGTCTTGCAATTTAGACTTGTGTGAGCATTGTATTTTTGGTAAACAAAAGAGGGTTCGGTTTACTTCAAGCCCTGGTAAGAGTTCTGATTTTCTGCAACTTATACATTCTGATATATTTGGACTAGTCCCCACTCAGTCCTTAAATGGTGCCATCTATTTTCTGAAGAAGTCTGAAGCTTTGCAAAAATTTAAAGAGTTCAACTCGAGTAGAGAAAAGTTTGGGCAAGCCTGTTTTATGTCTTAGGTCAGATAATGGGGATGAATATTGCTCCAAGGAATTTGATAAATTTTGTACACAGGAAGGAATTAAGCACCAGAAGACTGTACCATATACTCCACAACAAAATGGTGTGGTTGAGTAGATGAATCACACAATCATGAAATGTGCAAGAAACATGCTCAACGCATCCATGTTGGATAAAAGGTTCTGGGCAGAGGCTATTAATACAACTGTTTACCTCATTAATAGGTCACCTACAACTGTGTTGGATGGACAGATTCCATAGGAGGTTTGGTGTGGTAAGCCATTTGATTACTCTCATTTGCATACCTTTGGCTGTGATGCATTTGCCCATGTGCCTAAAGAAAAAAGGTCCAAACTTGACCCGAAGTCAAGCAAATGTGTTTTTCTCGACTATGGAGATGCAATAAAGGGGTATAGACTGTGGGATCCTACTGCCCACAAAGTAATTATTAGCCGAGATGTTATTTTTGATGAAAAATCCATGCAAAGGAAGGAGGTACAACAAACACCTAATGTTGTACCAGTTGAAGTAGACATGAACAAAGAGCATGCTGAAATTTTTGACCAACATGCTGAATTTTTTGACCAGCACGTAGAACAACAAGTAGAACAGCAAGTAGAGCAACCACAACAATCACAAGACCAAGAGCCACAATCAACAGATCATTGGGTTATAAGATCTACACGTCCACAAAAGTGTCCGGAAAGGTATTCTCATGTTTATCAGTCCTCTTTTGCTTTGTTAACTGATGATGGTGAGCCTAGTTCATTTCAGGAAGCTAGAGAATCTGAGAATGCAGAAAAGTGGAGGAAATCCATGGAGGAGGAAATCGAGGCACTTCGCAAGAATAAAACGTGGGAACTTGTGGATCTCCCACTTGGAAGAAAGATTGTTGGAAACAAGTGGGTGTACAAAGTGAAGAAGAACATCGATGGGTTGTTGGAACGCTATAAAGCTCGCTTGGTGGCAAAAGGCTATGTGCAAAAGTCAGGTATTGACTTTAATGAAATTTTCTCTCGAGTTGTGAAGATGACTACTATTAGAGTTCTACTTGCACTTGTAGCTGCACAAGATTTAGAACTGGAGCATCTTGATGTAAAGACTGCTTTCTTGCATGGTGATCTCAAGGAGGAAATTTATATGGATAAGCCTGAGGGCTATGAGGAAAGAGGCAAAGAGCATCTGGTTTGCAGACTAAAGAAATATTTGTATGGGTTGAAACAGGCACTAAGGATGTGGTACAAGAAATTTGACACCTTCATGAAGAGCCAAGGTTTCAACAGGAGTGAAGTTGAGCATTGTCGATACTATAAGAGGTTTGATGATGGCAATTTTATTATTTTGCTGTTGTATGTTGATGATATGCTGGTTGCAAGTCCCAACATGAAGAAAATCATTGATGTTAAGGCTCAGTTGGCTAGGACATTTGAAATGAAGGATTTAGGAGCAACAAACCAAATTTTAGGGAAGAAGATACACAAGGACGAAAAAGGAAGAAAGATCTAGTTAAGTCAAAAGTTATATATAGAAAAGATTTTGCAGCGCTTCAATATGCAAAATGTAAAACCAATTAGTACCCCACTTCTTTCACACTTAAAATTGTCTTCCAACCAATGTCCTAGAACAGAAGCAGAGAAGACAAGCATGTCTCGTGTACCGTATTCATCAGCAGTAGGAAGCCTCATGTATGCCATGGTGAGCACCAGACCGGATATTGCCCAAGCAGTAGGAGTAGTTAGCCGGTACATGGCAAATCCTGGTAAGGAGCATTGGAATGCAATGAAGTGGATATTTAGATATTTAAGAGGCACTTCAGATGTTGCTATTTACTACGGATCGGATAGTTTGCAAGTTAAAGGTTTTGTGGATTATGATTATGGTGGAGATAGAGATGGGAGAAAGTCCACTACAGGATATACTTTCACTCTTGTTGGTGGAGCTGTAAGTTGGGCTTCTAAGTTGCAGTCTGTGGTGGCTTTATCAACCACTAAAGTAGAATATATTGCAACGACTCATGCCAACAAAGAGGCAATTTGGCTAGAGCGACTGTTGGGTGACTTCAAGGTAATGCAGGGGAAAATTACGTTGCATTGTGATAGCCAAAGTGCTATTCAGCTAGTGAAGAACCCAACATTTCATGATCGCACAAAACACATTGATGTCAAGTACCACTTTATAAGAAATGTGGTGGAAGAAGGTAGGATCCTGTTGCAAAAAATTGACATTGAAGTGAATCTTGCAAATATGCTTACTAAGCCGGTGAAAACAGAGAAGTTTGAGTGGTGCAGAACTTCTTTGGGCTTGCTGAAAATGTGATAAGGGCAGCATTGGGCAATTGGCACTTGGATGGAAAAACATAGGCAAAGAATTCTTGTATATCGACTTCAAGTGGGAAAATGTTAGGAGGTGAAGTCAATATCCAGATCTCCAATGTTCTTCAACAAAGAGGTGCATGGTGGTGCAACTTATAAAGATGAAACAAACAATATTTTGTAGTCTTCCTTTGGGAGAGGAAACGACCAATTTTTTGGACTCTTCCTTTGGAAGAGGAAACAAACAATTTTTGGACTCTTCCTTTGGAAGAGGAAACGAACAATTTTTGTTTTTTCTATAAAAAGGGAATGACCCCTTGCATGTAAATGTTGATTGAATGTAATTCTTCCGAAATCAATAAAAGATCAAGCTGCCATTGCCCCGTGGTTTTTCTTGCACATTGCAGGTTTTCCACGTAAAATCTGTGTTATTGTGTTTTTTTGCTTGCACATAATTTTGCTATATTTTCTAATAGAATCCCTATTAATGTGAGAATTATTTGAATATTTTGATATTGAATTTGGCTAAATTGCTACCATTTCTGCAATGAAGGAAAATAGGTTAACAATTGATCTTGTTTTCTTTTCAAACAAAGATCTTATCTATGTAAGATATTTTTCGAAGGTAAATCTAAAGGAGTAAAATAACTTGTACTTATATCATAACATGGATTTAGCATGTACAAGATATACCCAAAAGACTTTGCATCCGAATGGTGTGATTACTCTGGAACTGTGTTCTTACTGGTATGCTCACCCTGGATATTTTATCTGTGCCAACTTCCACATGTTCATTGGCGAGTGAACATTTCATTACAAGTTCTCTTTCCCACCTGGACTGTCAGTTGTTCCTCTTGGTGCAAATTGATGTTACCTCTAAATTGCAGATGAACAAAGAATCAAGAATTTGAGCTGTAAGAAATTTAGCAATCTTAACCATGTCAATCTCCAACTAAAATTCCTCTTTGATTTTTACCTGATATGTGGTCTAAAAGACATTATTACCAAAATATGTTAATTCCAGCCTTAAAAGAGTTCTGTTTACTTTTTATCTTTTAAAAGACCATAAATATTTCATGCATGGTGGGCTGATAACTCTAGTCTGATCCTTAAGTTTATTTTCACTAATTGGGTGATGTAATATTTTGTCAAATATGATAAGGGCATTAAGGGGTAGATAATTAATAATAAATAAAGGCAAATTGTCCAATATCTGAACAAGATTAAGAGAGGAGATATATTGACCATCTTGGATAAAAATGTATCACATAGAAGAAATTGAAAAAGGGTAAAGGATTGAAGCAAACCTATGCCTTCTATTATACGCGCTCTCTTCTATCTTAGGTTAAGATGGACTGACAAGCACAATTTAATATGGGCGTGGTCAAAGGATCAAAACTCAAAGAAATTCAAAATCTCAACAATAGAATATAAAATGAAAACTTCCTTTGGGACCAAGAAGGCATCTTAAATGACAATTGGACACATGAGCATTGCTGAGATCTCAAAATCCACATTGTTTGGTGCTAAGACCTATAAAGAACTAAGACAACAATTCATTTCAAGTGAATATATTTTGAAACACAAACATATGCATCGTATCACATAAATACCAAAAATTTAAAACTTATAAATAGGGTTAAATGCCATTACAAGTCTCTTGGATGGTCTCTTATTATAAGTGTAGTTGAATCCTCACTTTTAATCTATCCTAACACACTGCTTTATGATAAGTTGATGATTTAATGAATTTTCAAAAGCAAAACAAAGTTGAAAATTTCAATACACTGTTAGCTGCTGTACATTTTATTCAAATCTACATCAAGGTGATAACTCAAGCTTGTGTAGATTTTCAATGCTTACAAAATTTAAATCGATTTTATCTTAGTTGAACCATAACCAATCTTGCTTATACCATGTGTATTTCATTACAATCTCACACGTGCAAAGCAATCCTAGGTCCAAACTATATATGTCCCTCAGAACATTTCATACATGTAACATATTAGAGTTTATAATATTGTGTTGTATGTTAGTAGTTGGTGTACCCCCTCCATCACCATGTATTGTATCATATATCATGCTAATGCATATTATTTATTGTCTGCTGCATAAAACATTTCATCTGCATCCTACCATTTTGTGTGTGTTTGAGCACCACCATGCCCCTTCTACACTGGCATTTAAAAAGTTAACATTGGAGCTCAAGCGATAGTGAAGTATTTCAATGGCTTATTGTTCTGTCATGCAAAGAATGAGTTGCAGACTATCTCCCTAACATGAAATCAATGAATTATCTTCATATTTAAGCCACCCTTCATTAAGGCATACCCTGTGCTCAGAATTACAGAGCCTTATCAAATTGCCTTGATTGTAATCCTAAGTACAATAACATTTGTTACAAACAAACATGGTTAGTACAAAAAATATTCCATATAGATTGCCCAAGCTCTCAGATTCATGACAAGAGAGGTATAACTAAACACAATGAAATGATAAAGGGGAATGAAAATAAACATCTTTAAAATTTAATTAATTTACGAATCAAAGTGGCGACCACTTTAGAAAATAATCAAGAAGTCTGAAGAATCATAGAAGCTTGTATCTCAGATTCAATTCACAAAACTTCAATATCAAACCATTGCTTAATTCATTCCCATTATAGCTTGATAAGATGGGTTAAGATGTATAAAATTGCATTTTTGCTTTATTATGTCATGCAAAGCGATACTAAGTTACCAAAATGAAGTGGGTCAAAAAACAATTGTTGTGGAAGAGAAAAGTTGTGTACTTGTACCCTGATTCGTGGAATATGAATGTTAAAAGTATTTTTACAATCAAGATAAAGCTGAGCATTGCTCCAAAATATGTTGATGGGAAACGACTCCAAAAGATAATTTAGAGCACACCAAAAAATATCAATTAGTAATCTCATAATCTACTTGAATCTACATAATTTATAACACTTTTATTTTGGAATTCAAATTTTTTGGTATAATACAAATTTTTCACTCCAATCTACCTTTTTTTGGTTCCAAATTCAAATCATAACTCTATTTGTAGTGGTTTAAGTGCCGATTCAAATACTTATGGCAGCAACTTCTTGTGGAAAACAGCTGCTACACACCTTAAAAATATCAATGTTTTTTTTATCCTTAGTAATCTCATAATCTACTTGAATCTACAATAATTTATAACATTTTTACTTTGGAATTCAAATGTTTTGGTATAATACAATTGTTTCACTCCAATCTACCTATTTTTTTTGTTCCAAATTCAAATCATAACTCTATATGTAGTGGTTTAAGTGCTGCACGATTCAAATATTTATGGCAGCAACTTCTTGTGGAAAACAGCAGCTTTTTATATTTTGTTCTGCATTCTACTCACTAGATAACATTACTGGCAAGAGGATTTTAGCAAAGCAAACTCTTTTGTAGTAAGTCGGATCAACTTAACAGGTAAACCACACTACACAAAGGCGCATAAGCAGATGAGCACATGGTGAAAAAATAAAATTGTCATCCTGATGAGAACAGGATCTTTGCTACCCTGATTAAAACAAATAAATAAATACTATTATTTGTCTATCTGTGAGCTTGACATACAGAACCCATTTGTCACATCATTATACAAAGAGAAACCTCATCACAGAGTTACAAAGAGGAGGTATTCTTGCTTAACAGCTTACATGCCTCCAGCTCTTCAGCTGCTTAATATAATCATGTTGAGCTGCAAAGCTGCAGCACAGGTGTTAACTCATGTACATGAAGGCACACTGGAACTGCTACTTCAGGAGATTATACATTGTATTGAAAATTGCATCAAAAGAACTGCTGTCACTATCTGGATTCACTAGAGTGAAAGGGTGGCACATCTTGTTTGCAATCCTTCTGACTCAGAGCCAAATCAGGAACTGGATCAATGTTTTTTGCAGGCTGACATCATCCAAACAACATAAGTTTTTCACTAAGCAATAGAGCTAGCATGTTTGATAATGCAAACACAAATTAAACTCAATGTACATATTCTTATGCCTTATTCCAGTTTGCTGTTCTCATCTATTATATAATTAAATAATGTTTTATTTTACATGTCGAGGCCATGCACTCATTTTTTGCAAAAAAACATTTTTAATGTTACATTATTATATTACATTTTTAAATAAGCTTTTAGATTCTACTATTAGTTACATGATTATATACTTTGATGAATTTTAATGTCAAATTTTGAAATCATTAAATTCAAAATCCCCCTAATTATATCCATTAATGTTCAGCAAACATGTCCGATGCAGTTTCAAATATTAAAATCTGATTTTAAAAAATCATTCAAAAACGAATCTGAGGTGTTAACAGAAGCGTATGAGGCCTGATGCATGTAATTTCTGGCATTAACATAAACTACGTCCTCAGTGCAGTGTCACATTAACTGCACCACCTCCTCCCTTGGCATATTGCCTCATTTTCGTTTCCAGAATTTTGAACTTACAAATAAGCAGGGTTTTTGGGTCTGTTTTTATGTTTTCAGCTTGACCATTCAGTGGCAGGCAGTGGCAGTGGCAGCTTTATTTCTCAAACCTCATGCCAACCTTATAAAAAGAAATTCATTTGTCGAATTTCTTTCAAACTTCAAGCTTGATGCAATTGACTCCGAACATGAACCTTGCACCTTATGTCATTGAAATAAACTTTTAGATATATGCATTACAAAAGTAAGTGGAACATCCACAATAGGAATTTAGAGAAAGTAGGTAATGCAAACTTATTTGTGACCAGTATGGCAGTAATTTTTGTATCAGTACATCCTAGATTAGCCACTTTTTAGTCCTCGTCATTGCAGTTTGATTCCTATTTGGATACACTTTAATTGACTTAACATCTATTGCATGTTCCATATGTTTCATTGGAGTTATTTAATAAAATTGTAATCATTTTAAGATGTTTAACTTGGACTTGATCTATTTATGGTTTTATTTCATAGATGAGGGTGCCTTGATGTTCTATTCAACACACACAAGATATAGGTATACTTGTCAAGACCAATCTGTCCCAAGTGTATTTGTTAAAAAAGGGCAAGTTTTCCTGTGAGATATTACAAATTGCAAATTTTCCCAACAATTTGGAGACAATAAAAATTGACCCTATTGATTGAGGAATGATTTGACTATGCAACAAGATGGGTCAATAGGACCCTATGGTTTTAGATTCTGTTATTCCCTCATCTTAATTGGTTTATAGCAAATCAGCATAAGAGGAACTTCACAAACTTTCTTGAGCAGCCCAAATTTGTGCACACAGATGCAGCCAAAAAGCCATAAAGGGCAAGTCAAATAGAGTAACTATTGGCAATTTTGCCACATTAAATCTTTTGATAAATTTTGGCCTAAGTATGGAGCTTTCAAGCGGCAAAGAGCATGCTGAGGTGTTCGGGTTTTCGTGGGCCATAAACGGGGGCGATAAAATGGACAAAATGAGCTCTGGATATTTTATCATTGCAGATCTTCTCGCCAGCTTTCCGACGATATATTATAATAGGCGATCGGGTTAGCGGATCAAAAGTTATGGCCCCAGGAAGCAGAACCAGGAAACCCAGTTTTTTGTGCGAAGTCCGACTGCGCCCTTCTTCCTGAGCGCACTTGGAAACAGTCTGGCAGGGAAATTGACTAAGTGTTGGAGCGCAACCCGACTTCGCAGCGAAGTCGGACTGCGCTCCCTTGTCCGTGCGAAGTCCGAACAGCGGTGAGAATCAGCAAGTGCCGGTGCGCAACCCGACTTCGCAGCGAAGTCGGACTGCGCCCTTTGACCGGTGCGCAGTAGGGAAATAGGCCAACCCGACTGCGCTGTTTTTCACCTGTGCTACCCGATTGCGCTCTAATCCCGGGCGAAGTTGGATAGACTGCCTTTCAAGGAAGACACGTGTCAAGCATTATCATCCGACAAGTGTCCAACTTTGGGATCCGAGCCAAGACATGCCGAGCAAAAGGACAAGCATGGGCCGCACTATTTATGCCAACTGCCCCATCAAAGGCTGATGTGAGTTTCCACCTGCCTCAGCTACCCGCATTCCTGTCAATGTGAAGTTCTACCCAACGCGCTGCCACGTATCTGTACAGTCTTCAGGGAGACCATGCTGCGGGTACAGTCCAGCCCGACAGAAGTCAGCATCAGCAGTTCCGCGGCTGCTTTTGTCAGCTAATGTTTGACTGGGACTTTGTGCCCATAAATGTAATCGGGGGGTTCTCAGGCTATAAATAGCCACCACGTTTTCATTGTAAAGTGGTGGAAGGGGAATGTCTGTTAGGGAACCATTGTAGCTGTGCTTCTGCATTTTAATATAATACATACACTTGGTGTTGTTATACTGTTTTTATTTTGTATGCTGCCTCTCCTTGACATTTCTGCCTTACGTTTTCCTGTGTCATGGCTTGTTGATTCACTTCAGCATTTGGTGGTCAGGTATTCCTGAGGTGCATAAATCAGAGGATATATAGGGCAAACGTTAGTGGCAGTTTTTTGGTTATGTTTTGTGTTATAGTGTTGTTAGTAGTGGTGATTGATGCGTTGCCGTACTGTTAGTTCCTTGGAGGGAATGTCTGTTAGGGAACCATTGTAGTTGTGCTTCTGGCTCTTAACACAAAACATATACCTGGCTCTGTTCTACTGGCGAGTGACAACATCCATAGTGGTGTGTTATGGTTATATTGGTGTTAGTAGTGGTGATTGATGCGTTGCCGCATCGTTAGTTCCCCCCACCCAACTCCAATCTAATTTGGAATCCCTTTCTGCATTTTTATCTCTTTCCCCGCACTCTTATCTTGAACCTCAAAACCCCACAGGAAGCCGGCCTTCTCCGGAGATTGGCACGGAAGGCATTCCTTCCTTCCGGCCTTTCAATGTTGGTCTGCGGGTCTAGGGCGCATTGACACACCAAGTCCTTCCCAGGTGGCGGATTCGTGGCCAACAGTTTTTGGCACGCCCGGTGGGACAAAGGGTCCCACATTTGGAAGATCTCAAGCTCGTCCTCACTCGGGCTGACAGTTTCTTTCCGAATACTCGGTGGGACAAGGAAGTTTCCCACCCCCAAACAGAATCGAAGCACTGGTGCTCGCTTCATTGCTGTTCAAAATCAGAGCACCTGGCGACTCTGCACGTTCATATTCTCTGAGTCCAAAAGACCGGTCCTAACGCCTTCGTGCAAACAAGAAGGTGGCGAGCAAGGAACCCGGGAAACCAGCCTGACTTTACGAAATTAATACCAACGCTCCAGGCGAGCGCGTCAGGCTGGCTGATTACCAAGCTCGCATAGACGAATCCGTGAGGTGAGACGATCAGTCTCCATATTTTAAGGAAGCCCGAGTTGGTGAATCTTTGGCTTGCCTTCATCTGGCAAAATCACCTGGCGACTCTGACTGAGCTGAAGATCCAGATTTCTTGATCGCAGACGCCCTTTTTTAAGCTAATAGAAGACACCCCGGAGGAATCAAGGTTTGGTGAGCAGCCTTGACCTCACAAGCGGAGAAATGAATGTTCACCTACAGTCTCCACCGTGGTGGTATTGGCTCCAACCATCACCGCAACCGGTACCCGAAGAGGGCTCTCGTCTGAAAAATCTCCTTGCCACATCGTTCATCAATTGTACGGGTACCGGCATGAATGACAATCTGCCACGTTGCACCATGTTCGCGACCTGGCAAACTTTGGGAGGCCAGCCGGACTTCAAAGATCATCTGAAGTACAATCAGATCTGGTCCGGACACTGCAGGTTCACCGGATAGGCAACCAAAGCTAGATTTGTGTTGGCGGCATGCCAATAATGCCGCAAAATTTTGTATAAATAAGCCGGCTAGTATTCAAAGTTTTAGTTGTTTTCTTAGTTTAGGTTGTGCAGTGTTTTCTTTTCAGTGTTGCAAGTAGTGGTGATTGATGTGTTGCCGTAGGCGAGCTCAATGCCCCGCGAGCCGCCAGGAATGTTGGCAATTTTGCCACATTAAATCTTTTGATAAATTTTGGCCTAAGTATGGAGCTTTCAAGCGGCAAAGAGCATGCTGAGGTGTTCGGGTTTTCGCGGGCCATAAACGGGGGCGATAAAATGGACAAAATGAGCTCTGGATATTTTATCATTGCAGATCTTCTCGCCAGCTTTCCGACGATATATTATAATAGGCGATCGGGTTAGCGGATCAAAAGTTATGGCCCTGGGAAGCAGAACCAGGAAACCCAGTTTTTTGTGCGAAGTCCGATTGCCCAGTTTTTGTGCGAGTCCGACTGCGCCAGTTTTGGTGCGAAGTCCGACTGCGCCCAGTTTTTGTGCGAAGTCCGACTGCGCCCTTCTTCCTGAGCGCACTTGGAAACAGTCTAGCAGGGAAATTGACTAAGTGTTGGAGCGCAACCCGACTTCGCAGCGAAGTCGGACTGCGCTCCCTTGTCCGTGCGAAGTCCGAACAGCGGTGAGAATCGGCAAGTGCCGGTGCGCAACCCGACTTCGCAGCGAAGTCGGACTGCGCCCTTTGACCGGTGCGCAGTAGGGAAATAGGCCAACCCGACTGCGCTGTTTTTCACTTGTGCTACCCGATTGCGCTCTAATCCCGGGCGAAGTTGGATAGACTGCCTTTCAAGGCAGACACGTGTCAAGCATTATCATCCGACAAGTGTCCAACTTTGGGATCCGAGCCAAGACATGCCGAGCAAAAGGACAAGCATGGGCTGCACTATTTATGCCAACTGCCCCATCAAAGGCTGATGTGAGTTTCCACCTGCCTCAGCTACCCGCATTCCTGTCAATGTGAAGTTCTACCCAACGCGCTGCCACGTATCTGTACAGCCTTCAGGGAGACCATGTTGCGGGTACAGTCCAACCCGACAGAAGTCAGCATCAGCAGTTCCGCGGCTGCTTTTGTCAGCTAATGTTTGACTGGGACTTTGTGCCCATAAATGTAATCGGGGGTTCTCAGGCTATAAATAGCCACCACGTTTTCATTGTAAAGTGGTGGAAGGGGAATGTCTGTTAGGGAACCATTGTAGCTGTGCTTCTGCCTTTTAATATAATACATACACTTGGTGTTGTTATACTGTTTTTATTTTGTATGCTGCCTCTCCTTGACATTTCTGCCTTACGTTTTCCTGTGTCATGGCTTGTTGATTCACTTCAGCATTTGGTGGTCAGGTATTCCTGAGGTGCATAAATCAGAGGATATATAGGGCAAACGTTAGTGGCAGTTTTCTGGTTATGTTTTGTGTTATAGTGTTGTTAGTAGTGGTGATTGATGCGTTGCCGTACTGTTAGTTCCTTGGAGGGAATGTCTGTTAGGGAACCATTGTAGCTGTGCTTCTGGCTCTTAACACAAAACATATACCTGACTCTGTTCTACTGGCGAGTGACAGCATCCATAGTGGTGTGTTATGGTTATATTGGTGTTAGTAGTGGTGATTGATGCGTTGCCGTACTGTTAGTTCCCCCACCCAACTCCAATCTAATTTGGAATCCCTTTCTGCATTTTTATCTCTTTCCCTGCACTCTTATCTTGAACCTCAAAACCCCACAGGAAGCCGGCCTTCTCCGGAGATTGGCACGGAAGGCATTCCTTCCTTCCGGCCTTTCAATGTTGGTTTGCGGGTCTAGGGCGCATTAACACACCAAGTCCTTCCCAGGTGGCGGATTCGTGGCCAACGGTTTTCGGCACGCCGGTGGGACAAAGGGTCCCACATTTGGAAGATCTCAAGCTCGTCCTCACTCGGGCTGACGGTTTCTTTCCGAATACTCGGTGGGACAAGGAAGTTTCCCACCCCCAAATAGAATCGAAGCACTGGTGCTCGCTTCATTGTTGTTCAAAATCAGAGCACCTGGCGACTCTGCACGTTCATATTCTCTGAGTCCAAAAGACCGGTCCTAACGCCTTCGTGCAAACAAGAAGGTGGCGAGCAAGGAACCCGGGAAACCAGCTTGACTTTACGAAATTAATACCAACGCTCCAGGCGAGCGCGTCGAGTCGGCTGATTACCAAGCTCGCATAGACGAATCCGTGAGGTGAGACGATCAGTCTCCATATTTTAAGGAAGCCCGAGTTGGTGAATCTTTGGCTTGCCTTCATCTGGCAAAATCACCTGGCGACTCTGACTGAGCTGAAGATCCAGATTTCTTGATCGCAGGCGCCCTTTTTTAAGCTAATAGAAGACACCCCGGAGGAATCAAGGTTTGGTGAGCAACCTTGACCTCACAAGCGGAGAAATGAATGTTCACCTACAGTCTCCACCGTGGTGGTATTGGCTCCAACCATCACCGCAACCGGTACCCGAAGAGGGCTCCCGTCTGAAAAATCTCCTTGCCACATCGTTCATCAATTGTACGGGTACCGGCATGAATGACAATTTGCCACATTGCACCATGTTCGCGACCTGGCAAACTTTGGGAGGCCAGCCGGACTTCAAAGATCATCTGAAGTACAATCAGATTTGGTCCGGACACTGCAGGTTCACCGGATAGGCAACCAAAGCTAGATTTGTGTTGGCGGCATGCCAATAATGCCGCAAAATTTTGTATAAATAAGCCGGCTAGTATTCAAAGTTTTAGTTGTTTTCTTAGTTTAGGTTGTGCAGTGTTTTCTTTTCAGTATTCCAAGAGTGCCGTGGGTGCCAAGGGTTTCAGAAAGAGGTTGCTGCTGGCAGTGGATATCAAGAGGACAGCGAGGGTGACTCTGTTGCCCAATGGATAAAGGCCTGGGTCCTCACATCGAGGCGAGCTCAATGCCCCGCAAGCCGCCAGGAATGTTGGCAATTTTGCCACATTAAATCTTTTGATAAATTTTGGCCTAAGTATGGAGCTTTCAAGCGGCAAAGAGCATGTTGAGGTGTTCGGGTTTTCGCGGGCCATAAATGGGGGCGATAAAATGGACAAAATGAGCTCTGGATATTTTATCATTGCATATCTTCTCGCCGACTTTCCGACGATATATTATAATAGGCGATCGGGTTAGCGGATCAAAAGTTATGGCCCCGGGAAGCAGAACCAGGAAACCCAGTTTTTGGTGCGAAGTCCGACTACGCCCAGTTTTTGATGCAAAGTCCGACTGCGCCCGATTTTTGTGCGAAGTCCGACTGCGCCCTTCTTCCTGAGCGCACTTGGAAACAGTCTGGCAGGGAAATTGACTAAGTGTTGGAGCGCAACCCGACTTCGCAGCGAAGTCGGACTGCGCTCCCTTGTCCGTGCGAAGTCCGAACAGCGGTGAGAATCAGCAAGTGCCGGTGCGCAACCCGACTTCGCAGCGAAGTCGGACTATGCCCTTTGACCGGTGCGCAGTAGGGAAATAGGCCAACCCGACTGCGCTGTTTTTCACCTGTGCTACCCGATTGCGCTCTAATCCCGGGCGAAGTTGGATAGACTGCCTTTCAAGGCAGACACGTGTCAAGCATTATCATCCGACAAGTGTCCAACTTTGGGATCCAAGCCAAGACATGCCGAGCAAAAGATCAAGCATGGGCTGCACTATTTATGCCAACTGCCCCATCAAAGGCTGATGTGAGTTTCCACCTGCCTCAGCTACCCGCATTCCTGTCAATGTGAAGTTCTACCCAACGCGCTGCCACGTATCTGTACAGCCTTCAGGGAGACCATGCTGCAGGTACAGTCCAGCCCGACAGAAGTCAGCATCAGCAGTTCCGCGGCTGCTTTTGTCAGCTAATGTTTGATCGGGACTTTGTGCCCATAAATGTAATCGGGGGTTCTCAGGCTATAAATAGCCACCACGTTTTCATTGTAAAGTGGTGGAAGGGGAATGTCTGTTAGGGAACCATTGTAGTCGTGCTTCTGCCTTCTAATATAATACATACACTTGGTGCTTCGTTATCTTGTTTTTATTTTGTATGCTGCCTCTCCTTGACATTTCTGCCTTACGTTTTCCTGTGTCATGGCTTGTTGATTCACTTCAGCATTTGGTGGTCAGGTATTCCTGAGGTTGTGCAGTGTTTTCTTTTCAGTGTTCCAAGAGGGCCGTGGCTGCCAAGGGTTTCAGAAACAGGTTGCTGCTGGCAGTGGATATCAAGAGGACAGCGAGGGTGACTCTGTTGCCCAATGGATAAAGGCCTGGGTCCTCACATCGAGGCGAGCTCAATGCCCCGCAAGCTGCCAGGAATGTTGGCAATTTTGCCACATTAAATCTTTTGATAAATTTTGGCCTAAGTATGGAGCTTTCAAGCGGCAAAGAGCATGCTGAGGTGTTCAGGTTTTCGCGGGCCATAAATGGGGGCGATAAAATGGACAAAATGAGCTCTGGATATTTCATCATTGCATATCTTCTCGCCAGCTTTCCGACGATATATTATAATAGGCGATCGGGTTAGCGGATCAAAAGTTATGGCTCCGGGAAGCAGAACCAGGAAACCCAGTTTTTGGTGCGAAGTCCGACTGCGCCCAGTTTTTGGTGCGAAGTCCGACTGCGCCCAGTTTTTGTGCAAAGTCCGACTGCGCCCAGCTTTTTGTGCGAAGTCCGACTGCGCCCTTCTTCCTGAGCGCATTTGGAAACAGATCGCGCGGGAAATTGACTAAGTGTTGGAGCGCAACCCGACTTCGCAGCGAAGTCGGACTGCGCTCCCTTGTCCGTGCGAAGTCCGAACAGCGGTGGGAATCAGCAAGTGCCGGTGCGCAACCCGACTTCGCAGCGAAGTTGGACTATGCCCTTTGACCGGTGCGCAGTAGGGAAATAGGCCAACCGGACTGCGCTGTTTTTCACCTGTGCTACCCGATTGCGCTCTAATCCCGGGTGAAGTTGGATAGATTGCCTTTCAAGGCAGACACATGTCAAGCATTATCATCCGACAAGTGTCCAACTTTGCGATCCAAGCCAAGACATGCTGAGCAAAAGATCAAGCATGGGCCGCACTATTTATGCCAACTGCCCCATCAAAGGCTGATGTGAGTTTCCACCTGCCTCAGCTACCCGCATTCCTGTCAATGTGAAGTTCTACCCAACGCGCTGCCACGTATCCGTACAGTCTTCAGGGAGACCATGCTGCGGGTACAGTCCAACCCGACAGAAGTCAGCATCAGCGAGTTCCGCGGCTGCTTTTGTCAGCTAATGTTTGACTGGGACTTTGTGCCCATAAATGTAATCGGGGGGTTCTCAGGCTATAAATAGCCACCACGTTTTCATTGTAAAGTGGTGGAAGGGGAATGTCTGTTAGGGAACCATTGTAGCTGTGCTTCTGCCTTTTAATATAATACATACACTTGGTGCTGTTATACTGTTTTTATTTTGTATGCTGCCTCTCCTTGACATTTCTGCCTTACGTTTTCCTGTGTCATGGCTTGTTGATTCACTTCAGCATTTGGTGGTCAGGTATTCCTGAGGTGCATAAATCATAGGATATATAGGGCAAACGTTAGTGGCAGTTTTCTGGTTATGTTTTGTGTTATAGTGTTGTTAGTAGTGGTGATTGATGCGTTGCCGTACTGTTAGTTCCTTGAAGGGAATGTCTGTTAGGGAACCATTGTAGCTGTGCTTCTGGCTCTTAACACAAAACATATACCTGGCTCTGTTCTACTGGCGAGTGACAGCATCCATAGTGGTGTGTTATGGTTATATTGGTGTTAGTAGTGGTGATTGATGCGTTGCCGTACTGTTAGTTCCCCCCACCCAACTCCAATCTAATTTGGAATCCCTTTCTGCATTTTTATCTCTTTCCCTGCACTCTTATCTTGAACCTCAAAACCCCACAGGAAGCCGGCCTTCTCCGGAGATTGGCACGGAAGGCATTCCTTCCTTCCGGCCTTTCAATGTTGGTTTGCGGGTCCGGGGCGCAATCACAACGAAATCCTTTCCTCATGGCGGATTCGTGACCAACAGTAACTACCTTTCTTATTGAACAGCCATGGAAGTTGTCATATTCAGCAATGACATTATACACATTTTGGTCCATTTGACAATGTTCATTAAGTTTGGAGTCAATTCTTTGTTATTTAATAATACTTGAACCATTTTAAAACATTTAACTTGCACATGATCTATTTATGATTTTATTTGATAGATGAGGGTACTTGTTGCCACATTTTGCACGGGGTGCAATGTTTTCAGTTTTTGTAAGAGAGCTGCTCTTCCCTTTCCCTCTTCCTCTCTTTCCCCTTCCTCTTCTCCCCCTTTCTCTCTCTTCTCTACATTCTCATTCTTCCCTCTTTCTCTTGAGCCCCTCAGTCAAATCTCAAAAATGACAGAGGTTGCCCTAAAAAATGGCTAAGTGTCATGGCGCAATCCGACTTCGCAGCGAAGTCGGAGTGCGCCCTCCAGTTGGAGCGCAGCAGGAGTGCAAAGTGCGCAGTGCGACAGAATCAACCAGAAGAACAAGTGTTCAGGCGCAACCCGACTTCGCAGCGAAGTCGGAGTGAGCCCTGCTCTGGGCGCACTTGGTAGCAGGCTGGCAGGAAAAATGACTAAGTGCTGGGGCGCAACCCGACTTCGCAGCGAAGTCGGAGTGTGCCCCCTTTCCAGGGCGAAGTCCGTACGGCGGCAGAAATCAGCTTTCACCTGTGCGCAACCTGACTTCGCAGCGAAGTCGGAGTGCGCCCTTTGACAGGTGCGCAGTAGGGGAATAAACTCAGAAATGCACCCAAGGCATGAAGGCCTTCCCGATTGCGCTGTTTTCTACCTGCGCAACCGGATGGCGCTCTGATCCTGGGCGAAGTTGGATAAACTGCCTTTCAAGGCAGACACGTGTCAAGCAGCATCATCCGACAAGTGTCCAACTTTGGGATCCGAGCCAAGACGTGCCGAGCACAAGGACAAGCATGGGCTGCACTACTTATGCCAGCTGCCTCATTTAAAGCTGATTGGAGGTTCTACTTGCTTCAGCTACCCGCATTCCTGCCGATGAGAAGTTCTACCTAACGCACTGCCACATATCTGTATAGCCTCCAGGGAGACCATGCTGCAAGTACAGTCCTGCCCGACAAAGGTCAGCATCAGCAGCTCCATGGCCGCTTTTGTAAGCTAATGTTTGACTGGGACTTTGTGCCCATTAATGTAATCGGGAGGGACTCGGGCTATAAATACCCACCACATTTTCATTGTAAAGTGGTGGAAGGGGAATGTCTGTTAGGGAACCATTGTAGCTGTGCTTCTGCTTCTTAATATAAAGTATATACACTGGGCTCTGTTCTACTACTTTTATTTTTTATGTTGCCTCTCTTTTGTCATATTTCTTGTGTCATTGCTCGCTGTTGTGCTGAACTCTGAACTCCAGCATTTGATGGCCAAGTACTCCTGGACTTCATAGATCAGAGGATACATAGAATAAATTAGGTAGCAGTTCCTTCAGTATGTGTGTTATGTTTATGCTGCTGTCCGTAGTGGTGATTGATAAGTTGTCGTACTGTTAGTTCCTTGGAGGGAATGTCTGTTAGGGGACCATTGTAGCTGTGTGTACACTTCTCTGCATAACACATATACTTGGATCTGACAATTCTTGGTTACGTTTTGTATTCATGTTGCTGTCCGTATTGGTGATTGATGCGTTGCCGTACTGTTAGTTCCTTGGAGGGAATGTCTGTTAGGGAACCATTGTAGCTGTGCGTACACTTCTTTATATAAAAAGTATACTTAGATTTGGCAGTTTCTGGCTATGCTTTGTATTTATGTTGCAGTAAGTAGTGGTGATTGATGCGTTGCTGTACTGTTAGTTCCCCCCACCCAACTCCAATCACATCTGTAAATTCTTTCCGCATTTTTATCTCTTTCCTGCACTCTCATCTTAAACCATAAAACCCCACAGGAAGCTGGCCTTCTTCGGAGATTGGCACGGAAGGCATTCCTTCCTTCCGGCCTTTCAATCTGGTGGGCAAATCTGGGCGCGTTAACACAAAATCCTTTCCTCATGGCAGATTCGTAACCAACAGTTTCTCTGGCACGCCCGGTGGGACGTAGAGTCCCACATTTGAAAAATCTCAAGCTCATCTTCACTTGGGCTGACAGTTCGTTCCGAACACTCGGTGGGCCAAGGAAGTTTCCCACCCCCAAACAAAATCGAAGCACCGGTGTTCGCTTCATTGCTGTTCAAAATCAGAGCACCTGGCGACTCTGCACGAACATATCCTCTGAGTCCGAAAGACCGGTCCTAGCACCTTCATGCAAACGAGAAGGTGGCAAGCAAGGGATCCGAGAAACTCGCCTGCCTTTTACAAACTAGACATCAACACTCGAGGCGAAATTGTCAGGCTGGCTGATCAACAAGCTCGTATCGACGAAGCCGAGGCTGAAATCCAAGAAGAAGCCGAAGCCGAGGTCGAAGGAGCTGAGAACGAAATAGAAGAGGCCGAGGAAGAAGAGGAATCTACATCCTCGGAAGGTACCGACACTGAGTATACAACCGACGGAGGAGAAGAAGAAGAAATGGCTGCCCAGCAGCAGAATGATGATGATCTCTTCCCGGCGATGGACTCTACTGGGCCCTTGGCCCTGGTCGGACAACAAGCTGTGCCCCCCGCTGCCTTAAAGTCCATCCCTACGTACGATGGCTACGACAAGACGGCGTACGAGCACATCCAGGACATCCTTGCCCTGGTTGCATTGCACTCCATTACTGACGAAAGTGTGAAGACCCGTCTGCTGGCCCTTTCCCTAAGGGGAAAGCTTCTCTACTGGTGGAGATCGCTGCCAGAGGGATCTATCACGAGGTGGCCTGACTCGCCGGAGGGCTCGTGAAAGGATGCAACGAGTCCGCTGACCCCACTTCTTTGCTCGCATCGGTTCCAAAGTATCCGAGAGACACCCCCAAGAGGAGGTGTCCGACTTTAACATCAGGTTTGCGAGATCCTGGAAACGGGTACCTCGTGAACTTCGGCCTTCAGCTGGCATGGCTGCTCACTACTACCTGAGATCCTTCAACTCAGACATATGCCTGCTGCTGAAGATTGCCAGAATAGACTCGTTTCCTGCTTTGTACGATGCTGCCCAGCAAGCTGAAGCGGATATCATTTCCATCGACAGACTCCCGTCCAGAGTGTAGGAACCCATTCATCCCGACTTCCCCAGATCCCAGTATCCATCAGCTTCTGGTGGTGCGCCGTCCACGTCAGGGCAGCAACCCCAGCAGCAATGGAATTCGGCGCCGGTCATAACTCCTTACGGCCCGCCGCAATTGCATTATCCTCACCCGCCTCCTCGTCCTCCGCATTTTCCAGCACTCCCTGCTCCCCAGCAGTACGCACCTTATTCCAATCCTCCTCCATTAGCCGCATTGCCTCCACCGGCACAATTGCCGCCTCTTGACAATAACATTCAGAATACAATCCTCTAGGAGGTACGGGCTTTGGCCTCAGGTTATCATGCCATGTCCAATGACATGACCGCTCTGAAGAAGAAGCAGGCCCAGATGGACCTCGCTCCTAGGAGGCCATATCCGCCCTCGACACTGACAAAAGACAGGCCTCCAGAACAACAGCTGCAGAGGCGTCCGCCTCCGAGAAATGCTGCTATAGAAGACCAACATGGTCCTTCTGACCAAGTTAACTGGTGCACTACGTGCAATGACCCGCATTCGGAGGATGACTGCACACTGCACCAGCACTACATCCAGACTTTGGCCGGCAGCGCCATAGAGGACGATGAACTCTACATGATCTTGGACGACGAAGCCAACTTTGCCCTCCCAGAGGAGAATCTAGTGCCGCCCGCCAAGGAAGAAAAGAAAACTACAGATGCTGCCTGTTGGTTACGAATCTGCCATGAGGAAAGGATTTTTGGTTAATGCGCCCAGATTCGCCCACCAGCATGAAAGGCCGGAAGGAAGAGATGCCTTCCGAGCCAATCTCCGGAGAAGGCCGGCTCCTTTTGGGGGGCTTGATTTAAGCTAAAGGGAACAGGAAAGAAATAAAGGAACGGAAAGAGACAAATGTACATAAAGAGATACAAATATGTCCAAAGGTTGGTGGGGTAAACTAACAAGACGGGAACACACCAATCACCGCTACTTACCGCATACAAACACAGAGCATGACAAGGAACCGCCAAACCTAGGCGTACTTCCGATACACCAGCAGCCGTATGCACAGCCTTCAATAGCTCCCTAGCAAACATTCCCTACAAGGAACTAACAAGTAGGGATCGTATCAATCACCGTGATACGTACACCGACAGGGGTAGAAAGTAAACCTAGAGATGTCGTGAGCTGTGTATATGTGTTAGGTAGAGAGTTTAACCGCACAGACTTCAATGGCTCCCTAGCAAACATTCCCTACAAGGAACTAACAGCTAGGGATCGCATCAATCACCGTGATACGGGCCAGCAACGTCACACACAACCGATGGAACTGCTACCAAATTTATAATGAATGCTTTAAATAATGAAGTACATAAGGTGCTTTAAGCAAGCAATGCTAGAGGAACCCGATCGCCAAATGCCAAAGTGAATTAACGAGCAGATGACACATGTGGGCCTAAGGCATATAATGAAAGACAAAGATAAAAGAATAAAGACAAGAGAATGTAACCGTGCATACAGATTGTATTCATAAGCGTAAGCACGGTTACAATAAGCACGTAGTTCCCTAACAAACATTCCCCTTCCACCCTTTACAATGAATTTCGGATGGGCTTTTATAGCCCGAGTCCCACCCGTTACATTAATGGGCACAGAGTCCCGACCAAACATGAGCCGACGTAAGCGGCGAAAGAGCCGCAAATGCCGACCTTTTGTCGGATCGGGCTGTACCCGCAAGCATGGTCTTCCCGGAAGCCGGACAGCTACGTGGCGGAGTGCCGGGTAATTCTTCAAGTCGGCAGGCTTGCTAGTAGCTGGAGCAGGTGAAACCTCAGATCAGCTTTGAATGAGGCTATTAACGCAGGCGGTGCAGGCAGCCCATGCTTATCCCTTTTGGTCGGCAGTCTTGGTTCAAATCCCGAAGCTGGACACTTGTCCGATGATGGGTTATGTCGTAGGACACATGCCCGCCTTAGAGGGCAGCCTATCCATCTTTGCTTGGGATCGGGGCTCCTTGGGATGCGTGCAGAAATCGGTGCAGCCGGGGAAGGCCTTCAAGCCTTGGTCAAATTCCGGGTTTGTTCCCCTATCGTACACTCGTCAAGGGCGCATTCCGGCTCCGTTGAGAAGTCGAATCGCGCACATAGCGAACACCGGTGTCCGCCGCCATATGGACTCGCTCCCACATTTTACCTTTTTCTCGCATTGACCTCGCCCCCCCTGCAAGGTGCGCCTGAAAGTGGGGCGAAGTACGGACTTCGCACCAAAATCGGGCGAAGTACGGACTTCGCACCAAAAATGGGCGAAGTGCGAACTTCGCACCCGCACTTAGCCAATTTCGTATAGACTCGCCGGAAAGCCGGAAAATCAACTCGGGGAACTCCAAGGAAAAAGGGGGGAGAGAAAGAGAATGGGAAAGAAAAGGAAAGGGAGAGAAGGGAGAAAAACGGAAGGAGGAAAAGAAGAGCAAAGACTGTTACAAAACAATATTGAAGACATTGCACCCCGTGCAAAATGTGACAACATTTCTGGCGGCTCGCGGGGTGTCGAGCTCGCCTCGGCGCAAAGAATCCATGCCTTCATCCTTTGGGTGCAGAGGAACTTGCCTCCCCTGCCTTTTGCTGCTCTAATCGTTCTCCTTGCGGCAACCGTTCTTCGTATTCATCTTTGTCGCCGCCTCACCGTATCTCCTTCTGAAAGGTCTCCATTTCCTGCTTTTGCCTCGCACATGCGAGTGTACGCCTCTTGGGCTGAGCGCCAGGCTTCCGCTTCGAATGGCTTGCGGTCAGCTATGTCTTCTAATGCTCCGTGAAAAGCAGCGACCGCGTGCAGGTCGATGGTGAGGTATCTTTTCTCTAACTCCTGAAAATAGGAGCGGATCCCGGAATATCCGGACACCATCCGAGTGACCCGACTGTCTTGAATTGGCTCACCCAGCCTATCAATTTCAGTCGGATCCGCTTCAAAGGACTGCCAATTCTTCTTTACCCGATCTAGGGTGAGGAGCTCGCCATTCTCAACAAAACCCGGACACCCAAGTTCCGAAAGAGCGTGAAAGGGGGCCCGACAGATATCTTTTTCATGTCCGAATGCGTCAAGCATTCGTCCGGCCACTCTCACCTCTTCAACTTTTCTAAAATATTTGTGCAAGGTCACCCTTGCACCCGCCCATTCTCGCAGCCGAATGAGGACACGGGGGAAAAAGGACGCCGTCGCGCTCGCGCTCCCCGAAGGTTTATCGCCGTGTCCAGCCCATTGCTTTGCCTCGGCGCTCGGCCTCCTCTACCACAAGCTTTCCCGGCGTAAACTTCTTGAATCCCGGATGCGAAGTCCAGGACCGCCATCGCCTTAAAGGTATGGGGCTTGCATTCCCTCAAAGAAACCAGCCCTCATTTCCTTAACTTTTGTCTTTGAAAAGACAACCGCTTGAGATGTTTTTTCTGCAAGCCGCGATCGTGCCTCGCTTCAAAGACTCCCGGAGCCGAGAAATCTGCTCCGAGGCTGCTTTCTTTTCGGTTGCGGCCTCGTTGTCGAGAAGCGGCTAGCCGGGCTTTGAATTCATCTCTGCTTCTCGCCGCGCCGCTTCCAGCCTGCTCGCTGGACCTAGATAGGTCCTCTTCAAGTTGCCTTACTTTGTCCCGCAACGCGAAAAGTTCTTCCCCGCTCCTCCGCACTCTTGACAAAGAGATTGTCGCCTTTGCGCATGATCGTCCGAATCTCATACTCGTTTATCAATGTCGTCAAAGCTTTTCTCCTTTGTCCGGAGCACGTAGTCCGCCTTAGTCATTTCTGGAGAGGCTTCTTCACTATTGGGATTATTTTCTCCGTTGTAATCACTCTCCTTCCGAAATCATACTTTGCGCGTTTTGCCGGGCGGCTATCTCTTCATGTCTCCTCCGCTTCTGTGTCTTGGCGGAAAGAGACAGAATACTCTACGGCTCTTGTTGCCGGGGGCAAGTCATCTGAGTTCTGGAGGTCGTCCATAAAATCTGGTTCCCCCAGCCTAGGGATCCGCTGAGACGTCTCTCCTGCGGGGATGGGATCAGGAGGAACCGGACAGACCTTGGAAGAATCGGCCGCTTGTGGGGGCGACCGGGAAATGGAAATGGGAGAGGCTGACACTGTGAGGGTTTGAAGCGGCTGAGGCGGAGGATGTGATGGTGAACGGACAGCCTCAACACTAACCTCGGGCGAAGGGTTTGGAGTTGTGCTCACAGAAAGAGAGACGTTAGGGTTCTGAGCAAACTGGTCGAAAGAGTGGGGGCCGCTAGAAGGACGCGGAGACGGGGAGGAGGATGTGGTCATGGCTCGCCCAGATTGAGCGGGGGACTGAGTGGAAGTAGAACTGGGTGAGACTAGAGAGACAGTGGACAGCAAACGTACTCGCGGGCTCCGCCCGAGCCGATGCCGGGTGAATGTCTTCGCTTCTTGTCTCGGCGGCCGGCTTGGGACTCGCCCAAAGGAATTGCCTCCCGCGGCGGCAGGACGCGGCCGCGGCTCCGCGACCGGTCGCCGCACTATCGTGCTAGGGTCGCCCGATTTTCTCAACTCTCCTCCGCTTCTTCTCTTCCGGGAACAACCGTCGGATCGTGGGAAGGAGACGAGCAGTGTGCAGCAGGCGCCGATGCTCCCACGGTAAACTTGTACCGGGGTTTGACTTGCGTAAGGTCCGCCGCGACCGGTCCGTTTCCGGCGGCGCCGGCGCTTTTCTTGCTCGAGGAAGTGCCTCGGCGCCGCCTCGGCTAACTTTTTCGCCTTTTCATGCGCCGCCTTAGGAGCCACGAACTGCATTGGATCGGCCTGGGTACTTGCTGGGCCGGCGCTGGCAGCTTGCCGAAGTGTACAACTGTTTGGGAGGAGACCCACTTTTATAATCCTCAAAGGGGCCTCTGGGAACGTAACCTTGATATGCGAACGGCCGCCACCGTCATGATGCTCGGTCATAGAGAACCGAGAAGTCGTCATCTACGGCCAGGTTTCTCCTTGTGGATTTATCGTGTCGCGTGCGGCATCTCATTTTCCAAAGATTCAATAATCTTTTCTTTAGACCAGCTTAAGGCCTCGCAATCTTGGACAGAAATTTTTTGAACCCCGGAGATGAGAAGTGATGGTCCCGGTTTCTCTTGGGGTCATATGTCACCTCCTCGCAGAGAGAAATCCCGCCAAGGGGGAGAAGCTTCCATTAATTCAATCTCCCGACCAAGGTCCACATGGACCACGTCGCATCTATCTTCGGTTATGTCCCGGGGGCACAGATGTGCAAACTTTCCCCTTATCCCATGAGGGTCATACTTCCAGCACTGCGGCAGAGAAACCAGGCCAATCCGGGACAGCGCTTGCTCTAGGTAGACATGTTGTCCTACCTCGATAATCTCAACATTGGCCCAGGAAAGAGGGTATTGAAAAATCTGTCCTCTTTTCTTCCCTAGGCCAAACTCTTCTTCCACATAGTCCATCTGTCGGGCAACCTCCATCCCGACCGTATGCTCGAGCACCAATAGGGCAGCAAATAGGGTTTGCCCTTGAATCCGTAGATTCCGATCACAATCCCTCGCGTCGCCTCGAAACGTCCCCGAGCTTCCGATTTATCAAAGCACTCGCCATTTCTCTCGGGGACGGGGGATTTCACTTTCGGTGAAGACCGACATGACGAATCCCGTAAAGTTGAAGTTGAACTTGTAGTAGGACCCTTTCCGGTATAAGTCATCCGTCCGGCTATAGACGGGTCGGGGTTCTCCCTTCTCGTTAACCTTCTTCGTGTTCGGGATCGGCATTTGGGGGTGCAGATGGTACAAACAAAGCCGTACTCGTAACGGAACCGAAACGAAAATTGGTTGATCGGCGCTTCGGATTTTCAGCAGATCGGAATGAATGGCGTAAGCCATCCAGCCTGCCCGACCGAAAGAGATGGGGCGTTTCCGCTCCGCCGCGCCGCCGGTTCGTAAGATTCTCCACACAGAGGCATTCGCGCCGCCACCGGTACGGGTGCACCACTCATCGGAGTCGCAGCTCGAGGATCCATGCCAAGATGGTATATAGATACTTGCTCCGAAATTTTACCAAAGGCATGGGGCCGCCGGCCATTGTCCGGCCGGAAGCGGGCGCTCAGCTCCGAATTGAGGAAATCCCTCATTCGCTTGGTGTGCGTGGAAACGTCCCGCTTGTTCGCCCAAATTGATTTTTCCCGAGGATGGTGCCGGAGTCATACTCCAGCCCCGGGGCGAAAGCCGGCCGCACAGCCTCCTCGCGCAAGTGCGAATAAGGGTTTGCCACCGGAACCGCAGATTTGCCGGAAGCCGGTTTATAGTGTCCGACAATTAAGTCTATCACCTCCGGCATTGGTGGACAGGAGGGCACATGAATCAAGAGGTTTGATTTGTACGCCGCTCCAAAATGATGGGAGGGCGAAACCTTGTCAGCCCAGCTCTCCACATTCGCTCTCAGCTGAGTTAGGCTCATGGAAAACGAGCCGTCCACATATCCTGCCTGGTAATTCACCGGAGGTGGTGGGGATTGCCCACGCTGTACCTTCTTCGTCCGGGCCTTTGACTTTTTCTCCGGCGGAGGATCGCCTTTGAAAACTCCCCGGCCGCGGCAAATCCCCCGGTTCATCGCTTCCGCTGGATCGCGCCGACACGTGCATTTTTCCCTTGTCCATCTCTCCGAGTCAGCAATAATGACAGTTCAGCCGTCTCGCAACAAATTTCGCTATCGTAGGAATAATTAGCACCGTCCGAGGAATAATCTCTGCAAACTGGAATGTTGGCATGATTCTCGACCCCCTTTTCTAGATAAAAACAGCGCCATTAATGCAACGCAAGAGGGGTAGGTCGGCTGAGTTAAAACCCTTGGTGGCCGCGCAAGAGAACGTTTAGGAAAAGACGCGCCCCGGCAGCCGTGCCTTGCTTTTTTAGTTGCGTTTCGCTTGAAAAACGCGCAATCATTAACTCAGCGTTGGGGACTGCACCATGGCTGACGTTGCTGCCACCACTTGGGCACACTGATCAAGACAAAACCTTCGGTGCGGAAACCCACATAAAAACAAGTGCAAACGCGCCTTGGGCCCAGCTTGGGGTTTTTGAATTTTTTTTTTATTATTCTTTAAACCGCGTCCCAATACTGGCCCGGAAAACTAGGCGCAGCCGGCTTCGCCCGGTTGGGCACGGCCCGACTCGCCGGCGAAGTCGGACTTCGCCCGATTTTCGGCGAAGTACGAACTTCGCACCAAAATCGGGCGAGAGACTTCGCGCGAAGCGCGTGCTTGAACCGTTCTACCTCTTTTTAGCCGCGCCCAAGGTTTGGGCGCGATCTGGGTTTTTGCCGCCTTTCATCTTTAGATGGACTTCGCACGGCGCCGGCCGCTTTGTTCGGACTTCGTCCGAAGCTTGATGCGAAGTGCGAACTTCGCGCAAGAGTTCGCACTTCGCCCAAGCGTTGAGCGCAGCGCGACTTCGCACGGCGCTGGTCGAGTCGGACTTTGCAAGAGTTCGTACTTCGCACAAACTTTGCGCGCAAGTGCGTACTTCGCACGAAGGGTTGCGCAGATGCGGACTTTAGTCCGCTTCAGCTTTTCTCGGACAAACTTCGCAACTCGGCCGGGCCGAAGTCAGTCGCCGCGAAGTCGGACTTCGGTCAACACTTAGTCGATTTTTGCTCTTTTTCTCCTTTCTTTCTCTCGCATAGCCGAACTTCGCCCTCCTCATGGGGCAACGACGGACTTCGTTGCGAAGTCTGTCTTTCTCTCCCATGCCGTATTTAAGCTCAAAGAAGGAAAAATAAACTGAATGCTAAAACTGGAAACTATACATGCGGGGAAAAATAAAAACACAAGGCAAAATTTTTACAGGGAAGGGCCACTCAGGCACCTTCAACAGCGATAAAGCTTCAAGTGGAACCCGTTGACGGGGATGGGGAGGAGCTGACCCTCCATATCCGAAAGTATGTAGGCATTGAACCGATTCACCCGGCAATCCGATAAGGGCCCTCCCGTAGAGCGTCAAATTTTCCGTGATTACCCGGTTTTGCCTTGTATGAGTCCCACTTCAGCACTGTGTCCCCGACTTCGAAAACTCGGGCAGTGGTGCCTTTGGCAAACCAGCCTTTAGTGGCCGCAATGTGATCGGCGAAGGCCCGGTATGCACTTTCTCTCGCCTTCTTCCAACCGGCAGGAGTTGGCACAACCTCGTCGTCTACCGGGTCTCCGCCGCTCCCGTCTTCGTCAATCATCCACATGGCGGGGATTTCAATGTGTGATGGCATAACAGCCTGCTTGCCATAGACGAGCGCATAGGGGGACGTCTTGAGGGATTTCTTGAACGCAACTCCGTCCGCCCATAGCGCCCGGCTCAGGAGCAAGTGCCAAGTCCGCTTATTTTTTTCAATGGTCCTCCGGAGAATTTTCAGGAGGTTCTTGTTAGTAGACTCGGCAAGGCCATTCCCCAGCGGGTAGTAATTAGAAGACATCTTGTGATAGATGCCAAGGCCGCTGGTGTACTCCGTGAGTACACCGCCTACAAATCCCGGACCGTTGTCTGTCACAATCGACTCTGGAACCCCGAAGCGGGTAATCAGGCTCTCAATGAACCTGATGACCGTTTCTTGGTCGGCGTTCTTGGTCGGGATCGCCTCCGTCCACCGTGTGAAATAGTCAGTAGCTGTGAGAATAAACTTGTGGCCGGCGGAGGAGTTAGGAGAAATCACCCCAATGAAGTCCAGACCCCATTGCTGGAACGGAACTTCGGCTTGAATCGGTTGAAGGGGCAGGGGTGCTTTTCTGTTTCGGCCAGCATACCTCTGGCATTGATCACATTTGGCGCAGACCGCATACGCGTCTGCGAACAGAGTGGGCCAATAGTATCCAGCCCTTATTATTTTTAAGGCCGTTGGCCTTGAAGAATGGTGACCCCCATGCATCCCGGAATGAAAATCTCCGAGGATCCTAGGCTGGTCGGATTTTATGACGCACCGCAACAGGATGCCGTCAATGTTTTTGAAGTAAAGCCCCTCGGGGCGAAGAGTGTACCTTAATGCACCTAACCGAAATCTCCTTCGTTGTGAGGCGTTCAGTGATCGGGACATCTTCCGGTGCGTAAGTATCTCACCAGCTCATCCGTCCAATCACTCCCCTCCGATAAGGAGTTGGCTAGGTAGACGCGTGTCGCCGTGTCCTCCCACTTACAAAGCGGAGATGCCGGCTACGCCGCTTCGGGCCAATTCCCGACACAAGGCTCGGCCTCTGATAAGCTTGGTGGGCCGTACTTCGATGTCAAACTCCTGGATCTTGGCAATCCATCCCGCTCTCTTGTGACCCGGTTCCCCTTGCAAGATGAAACTGCGAACATCGGGGTGAATCACAAAGACAGTGGTCTTACTCTGGGAGACAAAGTGCCTGAGCTTTCGAAGGGACTTCATGACCGCATGGACTTGCCGCTCTATAAAATTGTACTTTTCTTCGTGTGGCGTAATCACTTGGCTTAGGAACGCAATGGGGCGCTCCTCACCGTCGTCTCCCTTCCGAGTCGGACTGCAGCCGTAACTTTCGGGTTCTCCCACCGCATACAGTGATGAAGTCCTTGGAGTAGTCCGGGTTTGTCAACACCGGAGCTTGCGCAATCCGAGCCTTGATTTCCTCGAAAGCTTGCTCTCTCTCATCACCCATTCGTAAGGTGTATCTTTCTTCAACAGCTCGGCCATAGGCTTGATCACCCGTGCGAAGTCCGGAATGAACTTCCGCACGAGTTAATCCGACCGAAGAAGGACCGCAGCCCTTTTTATCGCATGGGGTGCAAGCGTAACGAGGGCTTCCGCTCTCGTCGTGGTCAATGGCGAGGCCTTCCTCGGAGATGACATGTCCCAACGAGCCTTTCCTTCCTTTACCGCGAAGACGGACTTCTTCGGGTTTATAGAGATGCCGAATTCTCGACAACTTTCAAATATCCGCCGCAGTGCGAAACATGATCTTCTCGTCGGTGAGAGAAAACAATCATGTCATCTAGATAGATGACAATAATCTTGTTGAGCAGCTCTCGTAAGGCCAGGTCCATGGCCCTTTGGAACGTGGCACCAGCATTGGATAAGCCAAACGGCATGCGCCGATAGGCGAACGTCCCCACTTCGTGGTAAACGCCGTCTTATGCAGGTCTTCGTCTTTGACCCAAATCTGGTTGTAGCCGGAAAATCCATCTAAAAGTGAAAATCTCTGGGCTCCAACAACGATATGCAAAATTTGGTCGATTTGGGGAAGCGGATAGTGGTCCCGGAGGGAAGCCCGATTTAGGTTTCGAAGTCGACACGTAGACGTATGTCGCCATTCTTTTTCCTCACGGGCACCGGATTCGCGACCCAGGATGAATGTTTGATGGGGTAGATGATCTTGGCCTCCAAAGATCTTCAAGAGCTCGGTCTTCATCATGGCCTCAACCTTTGGATTTACGGCCCTTTGCTTTTGTCTGAACGGCTTGGCGCCATCCTCTAGCTCGATGGTATGCTCGGATGACAGATCCGTCATACCCCTCAAATCTTCGTAGCACCAGTGCCACGATGTCGGGGAACTCCCGGCACGCTGATCTAATCTGCACCAGCCTCCTCCGACGTGCGACCTGTTCCGACCTTGATGGTTTTACCGTGTTCGAGCTCCGTGTCAGCATACCGCCTCGGGTCTACTTTGATCCCGTGGGATATTGCTCTGTCATTTCGATCAAAGAGACTTTCTAATGTAATCAGTCCTTTTGGGACGTGATTATTCCGTAACTGTATCAACCCCTCATATTGCTCGTCATCAGGGTCTCTACCTTCGATTACACACACTTCGTTAACCAGGAATGTGACGATCTCCTCGTCACAGCTGAATACCTGCTATAGGTATCCCTATCGTGCACGTAAGGCCTCGTAAATGGTGCGGACCGGCTTCGGCTTCGGACGACGTCTTCACTCGGAACGCACTGCTCCAACAGACGCCGTAATATCCGCGTGCTTGTTTCTCTCACGCGATATTGCCTTAACGTTCAATGAGTCAAACGATTCCATCGAGTCCCGCACCCGATTGCGGTACGCTCTAAGATAGTGATGCTTAGACGCGCATTTATTCGTAACTTGATGACACACTAACTCGAATCTCCGAAAATTTGGAGATGCTTGATTCCTAGCCTTTCCGCCTTTCGCACCCAAGCACAGGGCTTCGTATTCCGCCGAATTGTTAGTACAGCTCCAGGCCAGCCTGTAGGCATAGTCCCTCTGGACTCCGGTTGGAGAAACCAGGAGGACCCTTGCACCGGCGCCATTCTTGCAACGGGCGCCGTCAAAGAAAAGCTTCCACAGCCTCTTCGGGTGCAGGTCCTACTTCCTTCGCAACGGACACGTCAAGCTCCTCGGGCCGCTTAATGGAATAACAGCCCCGTCTCGTCCCGATTACGGCATTAAAATCCCGCAACGAGAACTCGTCTTCTAGCCGTAGCACTTCGAGAGCTTGCTCGGCCGGCTCTATCGTCACCGCTTCTTCTTCCGACAACCGGACCATGCAGCCATCTCTCCGCCGGGTATCTTGTCTACTAGAAAAGGGGAAGGCTTCTCATTGAAAATTTTCAGCCTCCTTCCTTTGAAGGGCACTTCCATGTGCGAGTAGTCTAGAGACAGTACCCGCCCAACTTCGCAGTTGAACTCCCGAGAGAGACACATGCCGAAGTAAGGCTCCATGTCAACAATCACGACCTCTTGGATGACCACAATGTCGAGAGCTTTGTGCAGCCGGATAGGGATGTCCTTTATGACACCAACCGTCTTGACAGGGGTGCCGTCTAATTGCAAGGACACCTTGGCTGCTCCGTGTGTATTCCATCCCGATCTCATCGCGGACGGCCTTCGGCATCACAACCGAGGAAGCACCGTAATCCACCATGCAGCTAGGAACTATGTGCCCTTGCATCCGCAAAGACAGATAAAAGGGTGGCGGTCTGTTCTTCCCAGTGGCGGAGACTGTCAAAGGTTGAACCAGGACAGCAGGCTGCATCTGCTTGCCGTTCTTCATGTTTTTCAGTGATTCTTGCAGCAGATCTACCTGGCCTGGAAGCAGAAGGGCATCGTACATGCTGATTCTGGCAGGAGTCTTCTTTAACTCGTCTACAATGCTGTAGCCCGAGGTACTAGCTCCTTCTGCCGGTTTAGCCGGTTCATACTTGGTCCGGTATCGTTGGGTGGCCTCAACTCGCTGTCTCTTGGTCAGAGACGGGTACTTCAGCTTCTCCTGGGCTTGTTCTTTGGTTTCGGCTGGGGGCTGAAGTACAGGAAGCTTAGCGGGAGTTGGGGCCTTTGCTGGAGGCTTAGCTGGAACAGCAGCGGTCTTTGCTAGAGAAGGTTTAGCGGGAGCTTTATCTTTGGATGCCTTCTCCTGGGCTGTGTAAGGCCACAGCCGCTTGTACGGTGGCAGCCCATTGGGCTGCGGTCTTTCTCTTCTCGCATATACCTGCAAAGGTTTAGCCGCGTCCGCAGCCTTTCTTTTCTTCCTTGGCGGGCGCCACCGGGTTCTCTTCTGCGAGTGGCAAAATTGGCCTCGCCGTCCAAGATCATGTACACCTCATCATCTTCTATAGTGCCGCCGGCCAAGGTCCGGATGTAGTGCCGGTGCAAAGTGCAATCTTCCTCCGAATGCGGGTCATTGCACGTAGTGCACTCGCTTGACTCGGTCGGGAGGACCAGGTGGGTCATCTATAGCAGCATTTCTGGAGGCGGACGCCTCTGCGGTTGGTTTTCTGGGGCTTTATCTTTTGTCAGCGCCGGTGGCGCATACGGCCTTCTAGGAGCAAAGTCCATTTGGGCCTGCTTCTTTTTCATAGCTGTCATGTCATTGGACATGGCATGATATCCGGAGGCCAAAGCCCGCACTTCTTGTAGAATCGTGTTCTGATGCCGTCTGCCGGGAGGCGGCAACCGTGCCGGTGGAGGCAAAGCGGCCAATGGAGGAGGGTTAGAATAAGACGCATACTGCGGGGGAGCAGGAAGCGCTGGAAAATGCGGAGCGGGAGGAGGCGGATGAGGGTAATGCAACTGAGGCGGGCCGTATTGAGTTACGACCGGCGCCGGATTCCACCGCGGCCGGGGCCGCCGCCCCGAAGTAGACGGCACACCACCGTAGCGTAAGGATACCGCGATCTTGGAAAGTCGGGATGAATCGGCTCCCGCACTCGGACGGAAGCCTCGCCGATGGAGATAATGTCGCCTTCAGCTTGCTGGGCAGCTTCGTACAGTGCAAGGAACTCGTCAATTCGGGCGATCTTCAACAGCAGGCATATGTCTGAGTTGAAAGACCTCAGATAGTAGTGAGCAGCCATGCCGGCTGAAGGCCGAAGTTCGCGAGGTACCCGTTTCCAGGATCTCGCAAACCTAATGTTAAAATCGTACACCTCCTCTTGAGGATGCCTCTGGATTGCTTGGAACTGATGCGAGAGAGAGGTAGGATCAGCGGACTCGTTGCATCCTTTTACGAGCCTCCCGGCAAGCCGGGCCACCCAGTGATGGATCCCTCTGGCAGCGATCTCCACCAGTAGAGAAGCTTTCCCCTCATGGAAAGGGCCAGCAGACGGGTCTTCACACTTTCATCGGTGATGGTATGCAGTGCGGCCAGGGCAAGGATGTCCTGGATGTGCTCGTACGCCGTCTTACCGTAGCCGTCGTATGTGGGAATAGACTTTAAAGCAGCAGGGGGCACAGCTTGCTGACCGATCAGGGCCAAAGGCCCCGTAGAGTCCACCGCCGGGAAGAGATCATCGTCATTCGGCTGTTGATCAGCCATTTCTTCTTCTTCTCCGCCGTCGGTTGTGTACTCGGTATCGGTACTTTCCGAGGATACAGGATTTTCCTCTTCCTCGGCCTCTTCTACTTCGTACTCGGCTCTTCCGACCTCGCCTTCGGCCTCTTCTTGGATCTCACCTCGGCTTCGTCGAAACGAGCTCGCGGATCAGCCACTCGGGTATCTCGCCTCGAGCGTGGATGTCTAGTTCGTAGAACTCATGCGGGCTTCTCGGATTTCTTGTTCGCCACCTTCTCGTGTGCATGAAGGTGACCGGACCGGTCTTCTAGACTCGGAGGATTTGTTCGTGCAGTAGTCGCCGTGTGTTCGGATTTGGAACAAGAATGAAGCGAACACCGGTGCTTCGATTCTCGTCGGGGTGAGAAACTTCCTTGTCTCACCAAGAGCTCGAGAACCGTCGCCGCCGGTGGAGACCGATCGGAAAATCTCTCGTCGGATGTAGGACCCGTGTTCCGCCGAGCGGGTCGAAGAACCGTTGCGCTAGGTGGAAACTAGATGGGTACTCTTTCTTTAAATCGTGGGACAAGCGTCCCACCGGCGTGCCGTAGAAACTGTTGGTTACGAATCTGCCATGAGGAAAGGATTTTTGGTTAATGCGCCCAGATTCGCCCACCGAAGGATGAAAGGCCGGAAGGAAGAGATGCCTTCCGAGCCAATCTCCGGAGAAGGCCGGCTCCTTTTGGGGGGCTTGATTTAAGCTAAAGGGAACAGAAAGAAATAAAGGAACGGAAAGAGACAAATGTACGTAAAGAGATACAAATATGTCCAAAGGTTGGTGGGGGGAACTAACAGGACGGGAACACACCAATCACCGCTACTTACCGCATACAAACACAGAGCATGACAAGGAACTGCAAAACCTAGGCGTACTTCCGATACACCAGCAGCGTATGCACAACTTCAATAGCTCCCTAGCAAACATTCCCTACAAGGAACTAACAGTAGGGGATCGTATCAATCACCAGATACGTACACTGACAGGGGTAGAAAGTAAACCTAGAGATGTCAGAGCTGTGTATATGTGTTAGGTAGAGAGTTTAACCGCACAGCTTCAATGGCTCCCTAGCAAACATTCCCTACAAGGAACTAACAGCAGGGGATCGCATCAATCACTAGATACGGGCCAGCAACGTCACACACAACTGATGGAACTGCTACCAAATTTATAATGAATGCTTTAAATAATGAAGTACATAAGGTGCTTTAAGCAAGCAATGCTAGAGGAACCCGATCGCCAAATGCCAAAGTGAATTAACGAGCAACGACACATGTGGGCCTAAGGCATATAATGAAAGACAAAGATAAAAGAATAAAGACAAGAGAATGTAACCGTGCATACAGATTGTATTCATAAGCAGAAGCACGGTTACAATAAGCACAGTAGTTCCCTAACAAACATTCCCCTTCCACCCTTTACAATGAATTTCAGATGGGCTTTTATAGCCCGAGTCCCACCCGTTACATTAATGGGCACAGAGTCCCAATCAAACATGAGCTGACAGAAGCGGCGAAAGAGCTGCAAATGCTGACCTTTTGTCGGACTGGGCTGTACCCGCAGCATGGTCTTCCTGGAAGCTGGACAGCTACGTGGCGGAGTGCTGGGTAATTCTTCAAGTCGGCAGGCTTGCTAGTAGCTGGAGCAGGTGAAACCTCAGATCAGCTTTGAATGAGGCTATTAACGCAGGCGGTGCAGGCAGCCCATGCTTATCCCTTTTGGTCGGCAGTCTTGGTTCAAATCCCGAAGCTGGACACTTGTCTGATGATGGGTTATGTCATAGGACACATGCCCGCCTTAGAGGGCAGCCTATCCATCTTTGCTTGGGATCGGGGCTCCTTGGGATGCGTGCAAAAATCAATGCAATCGGGGAAGGCCTTCAAGCCTTGGTCAGATTCCGGGTTTGTTCCCCTACTGTACACCTGTCAAGGGCGCATTCCGGCTCTGTTGAGAAGTCGAATTGCGCACAGGCGAACACTGGTGTCTGCCGCCATATGGACCCGCTCCGGCATTTTACCTTTTTTCTCGCATTGACCCGCCCATGCAAGGTGCGCCCAAAGTGGGGCGAGCGACTCGCACAGTGCGCACTTCGCACCAAAATCGGGCGAAGTACGCACTCGCACCAAAATCGGGCGAAGTGCGAACTTCGCACCCGCACTTAGCCAATTTCGGATAGACCCGCCGGAAAGCCGGAAAATCAACTGGGGAACTCCAAGGAAAAAGGGGGGAGAGAAAGAGAATGGGAAAGAAAAGGAAAGGGAGAGAAGGGAGAAAAACGGAAGGAGGAAAAGAAGAGCAGCACTGTTACAAAACAATATTGAAGACATTGCACCCCGTGCAAAATGTGACAACATCTGCCAAGCCCTTGCAGGTGTCTGCCAGAAGAGAAAAGGCGCAGCCCGGTGGGTTGCCACCATACAAGCGGCTGTGGCCCTACACAGCCCAGGAGAAGGCATCCAAAGACAAAGCTCCAGCCAAGCCTCCTCCGGTAAAGGCAACCCCTATTCCAGCCAAGCCCCCCATAGCTAGGGCGGCTCCAGCTCCAGTTCCGGCTAAAGCTCCCGTACCTCAGCCTCCAGCTGAAACCAAAGAACAAGCATAGGAGAAGCTGAAGTACCCGTCTCTGACCAAGAGACAGAGAGTTGAGGCCACCCAACAGTACCGGACAAAGTATGAGCCGACAAAAGAAGCAGAAGGAGCTAGCACCTCGGGCTACAGCATAGTAGACGAGTTAAAAAGAACACCCGCTAGAATCAGCATGTACGATGCTCTTCTGCTCCCAGGCCAGGTGGATCTGCTACAGGAATCTCTGAAAAACATGAAGAACGGCAAGCAGATACAGCCCGCTGTCCTGGTTCAACCTCTGACAGTCTCAGCCACTGGGAAGAACAGACCGCCTCCCTTCTATCTATCTTTACGGATGCAAGGGCACATAGTACACAATTGCATGGTGGACTCTGGTGCTTCCACGACCGTTATGCCGAAAGCCGTCTACGACGAGATCGGGATGGAGTACACAAGGAGCAGCCAAGGCGTGCTGCAACTGGACGGCACCCCTGTCAAGACAGTTGGTGTTATAAAGGACGTCCCTATTCGGCTGCATAAGGCTCTCGACATTGTGGTCATTCAAGAAGTCGTGGTTGTTGACTTGGCTCCCTACTTCGGCATGTGTCTCTCCCGAGAGTTCACTGCGAAGCTGGGTGGGTACCTGTCTCTAGACTACTCACACATGTAAGTGCCTTTCAAAGGAAGGAGACCAAAAATCTTCAATGAGAAGCCTTCCACCTTCCTAGTAGAGAAGATACCCGGAGAAGAGTCGGACTGCATGGTCCAGCTGACTGAGGAAGAACTGGTGACGGTAGAGCTGACGGAGCAAGCCCTCGAAGTGCTACAGCTCGAAGATGAGTTCTCTTTGCGGGATTTCAATGCCGTAATTGAGACAGAGCAGGGCTGTTACACCGTTGTACAGCCCGAGAGGCTTGACAAGTCAGCTGAAAAGGAAGTGGGACCTGCACCTGAGAAGCTGTGGAAGCTTTTCTTTGACGGCGCACGATGCAAAAATGGCGCCGGTGCAGGGGTGCTTCTGGTTTCTCCGATCGGGATCCAAAAGGACTATACCTACAGGTTGGCCTGGAGTTGCACTAACAACTCGGCGGAGTACGAAGCCCTGTGCTTGGGTTTGCGAAAGGCGAAGAGGCTGGGGATTAAACACCTGCAAATCTTTGGAGATTCAGAGCTGGTGTGTCACCAGGTTACGAACAAGTGCGCCTCCAAAAAGCACTATCTCAAGGCGTACCGCAACCGGGTGTGGGACTTGATGGAGTCGTTTGACTCGTTGAATGTCAAGGCGATATCGCGTGAGAAAAACAAACACGTTGACATTCTGGCGTCTGTTGGAGCCAGGTACGTTCCGGCTGACGACATTGTCCAGAAACCAAAGCCGGTTCGCACTATTTACAGGCCTTCTGTGCCTGATAAGGACACCCACTGGCAGGTGTTTGATTGTGACGAGGAGATCGTCACATTTTTGGTAAATGAAGCATGTTCAATCGAGAGTAGAGACCCTGATGACGAGCAATATGAGGGGTTGATACAGTTGAAAAATAATCACGTCCCAAAAGGACTGATTACATTGGAGAGTCTATTTGATCAGAATGACAGAGTTATATCTCATAGGATCAAAGTAGACCCAAAGCAATATGCTGACCTGGAACTTGAACCTGGTAAAACTATCAAGGTCGGGACAGACTGCACTTCGGAGGAACTTGAGCAGATCAGATCACTGTGCGAAGAGTTCCCCGACATCGTGGCCCGGTGCTACGAGGATTTGAAGGGGTATGACAGAAATGTAATCCAGCATACCATTGAGCTAGAGGATGGCGCCAAGCCATTCCGACAGAAGCAGAGGGCCGTAAATCCGAAAATTGAGGCCATGGTGAAAGCCGAGCTCTTGAAGATGCTGGAGGCCAAAATCATCTACCCCATCAAACATTCATCCTGGGTTGCAAATTTGGTGCTTGTGAGGAAGAAGAATGGTGACATCCGTCTCTGTGTCGACTTCAGAAACTTGAATCAAGCCTCCCTCAAGGACCACTATCCGCTTCCCCAAATTGATCAAATTCTACATATCGTTGCTAGAGCCCAGAGATTCTCACTTCTAGATGGATTTTCCGGCTACAACCAGATTTGGGTCAGGGATGAGGACCAGCATAAAACGGCGTTCACCACCAAATGGGGGACGTTTGCCTATCAACGCATGCCTTTCGGCTTATCCAATGCTGGTGCCACATTCCAAAGGGCCATGGACCTGGCCTTCCCAGAGCTGCTCAACAAGATCATTGTCATCTACCTTGATGACATGACTGTTTTCTCGCGTCAAAGAGGGGATCATGTTTCCCACCTGCGGCAAATATTTGAGAGGTGTCGAGAATTCGGCATTTCTATAAACCCGAAGAAATCTGTCTTCGCGGTAAAAGAGGGTAAGCTGCTGGGACACATCATCTCAGAGAGAGGCCTCGCCATTGACCCTGACAGAGAAGAAGCCCTCCTTCGCTTATCAGCCCCAATTGATAAAAAAGGGCTGCAGTCCTTCTTCGGCCAGATTAACTTCGTGCGGAAGTTCATCCCGGACTTCGCACAGGTGATCAAGCCTATGGCCGAACTGCTGAAAAAAGATACAACTTACGAATGGATTGATGAGAGAGAGCAAGCCTTCGAGGAAATCAAGGCTCGAATTGCGCAAGCTCCGGTGTTGATAAACCCGGACTACTCCAAGGACTTCATCCTCTACGCGATGGGAGAACCGGAAAGTTACGCCGCAGTCCTAACTCAGAAGGGAGACGATGGCGAGGAGCGCCCCATAGCGTTCCTGAGCCAAGTGATTCAGCCGCATGAAGAAAAGTACAACTTTATAGAACGGCAGGTTCACGCTGTCATGAAATCCCTTCGAAAGTTTAGGCATTTTGTCTCCCAGAGCAAAACAACCATCTTTGTGATTCACCCGGACGTTCGAAGCTTCATCATACAAGGAGAGTCGGGTCACAAGAGAGTAGGATGGATTGCAAAAATCCAAGAGTTCGACATCGAAGTGCGGCCTACCAAGCTTATCAGAGGCCGAGCCTTGTGTCAGGAGCTGGCCCGAAGCGCTGTAGCCGGCATCTCCGCCTGTAAGTGGGAGGACACAGCAACAAGCATCAACCCGGCCAACTCCTTATCGGAGGGGGAGTGATCGGACGGATGAACTGGTGAGATATTTCTGCACCGGAAGATGTCCAGATCACCTGAACGCCTCACAACGAAGGAGATTTCGGCTAGGTGCACTCAAGTACACTCTTCGCCCCGAGGGGCTTTACTTCAAAAATATTGACGGCATCCTGTTGCGGTGCATCATGAAATCAGACCAGCACAGGGTCCTCGGAGATTTTCATTCGGGGATGCCTGGAGGTCATCATTCTGCAAGGCCTACGGCCTTGAAAATAATTAGAGCCGGGTACTATTGGCCCACTCTATTTACAGACGCTCATGCAGTCTGTTCTAAGTGTGATCAATGCCGAGGTTTGTCGGCAGAAACGTAAACGCACCCCCGCCCCTTCAACCGATTCAAGCCGAGACTCCGTTCCAGAGCAATGGGGTCTAGACTTCATTGGGGTGATTTCGCCTAATTCCTCTCGCTCGGACACAAGTTTATTCTTACAGACCACCGATTACTTCACACAGTGGGCAGAGGCGATCCCAACCAAAAACGCGGACCAAGAAACGGTCATCGGGTTCCTTGAAAGCCTGATTACCCGCTTCGGGGTTCCAGAGTCAATTGTAACGGACAATGGTCCAAGGTTCGCAGGTGCTGTACTCACGGAGTACACTGGCAAACTTGGCATTTATCACAAAATGTCTTCTAATTACTACCCGCAGGGGAATGGCCTTGCTGAGTCTACTAACAAGAACCTCTTGAAGATCATCAGAAGGACCATTGACAGGAACAAGCGGACTTGGCATTCACTCCTGAACCGGGCGCTGTGGGCGGACAGAGTTTCATTCAAGAAATCCATCATGACGTCCCCTTATGCGCTCGTTTATGGAAAAGAGGCTGTCATGCCAGCCCACATCGAAATCCCTGCCCTATGGATGTTGGACGAAGACAGGAGCAGTGGAGACCCGGTGGATGACAGACTGTGCCAACTTCTGCAGTTGGAAGAAGACAGGGAAAAAGCATACCAGGCCTTCACCAAGCATGTTGAAGCCACTCAAGGCTGGTTTGCGAAAGGCACCACCGCCCGAGTTTTTGAAATCGGGGACCTGGTGCTGAAGTGGGACTCATTGAAGGCGAAGCCGAGCAACCACGGAAAGTTCGATGCCCTCTGGGAGGGCCCTTATCAGATTGCCCGGGTGAACCAGCTCAACGCTTACATACTTCGGGATATGGAGGGTCAGCTCCTACCTATTCCCGTTAACGGGTTCCACTTGAAAATTTACCGCTGTTGAAGGTGCCCAATGGGCCCTTGTACAAATTTCCCTTATGCATTTTACTTTTCAACATGTACAGTTTTCCAGCTTTCAGTTTTTCCATTTGTTAAGAGCCCAAGTAGGACAAAAGGAGAAGACACAGACTTCGCAGCGAAGTCTGGTGTCGCCCCTCAGAAAGAGCGAAGTTCGTAGAAGGGAGCTGCCTGAGAAAGCAGTAAAAATCGGCCAATTCTAGGTGCGCAACCCGACTTCGCAGCGAAGTCGGGCTGCGCACCACCCGAAAGGCGCAGTTGGAGAAGAAGCATCAAAAGGGAGTTAAGTGTTCGGACTGCGCTGACTTTCAAGGCGAAGTCTGACTTCGCGCGCGAAGTCCGAATACACCCGGCTTTCGCGCTAAGTGCGAGGTGCGCCCGATCTTCGAGCGAAGTCCGAGCGCGCCTCGTTTTTCGGGCGCGCCCGATCTTCGAGCGAAGTCCGAGCGCGCCTCGTTTTCCGGGCGCAGCTCGAGTGGTCCATCACGAAAAAGGCAAATAAACCTAAGTGGGTCCAAAGCCTCGTCCAAAAAATTGCGAAGTCCGATTGCGCCCAGCCAAAGGGCGAGTTGGGAAGTGAAGGCAGCAACAGAAAAGAAGCAAGTGTCGGTTCGGACTGCGCCCAATTTTGGGGCGAAGTCCGATTGCGCCCTGTTTCCTGGGCGCAGCTTGGATGGTTTATAAAAATAAATAAAAAAATTAATACTCCAAGTGTGGGCCCAGGGCGCATTGCGGCTGTGAGGGTTGGGTTTTCGAACCAAAAGGGTTTTGCCTCGAGCAGTGTGCCCAGATTGTGGCAGTGACGTCAGCCATGGCGCAACGTTCAAAGTCAAATTTAATGATTGCACAACCTTCAAGGAAAACGCAATCAAGGAAGCATGGCGCAGTAACCAGGGTACATATTTCAAGACGTTCTCCTATGCGGCCACCAAAAAACATAACGTCTTCACTAGCCGGCCGACCTACCCCCTCCTGCGCACCATTAATGACGCTGTCATTATCTAGGAAAGGGGGTCTGGTGCACCCAGACATGCCAAATCGTGCAGATTATTCCTGTGACTACGAAATCTTGTGCAGACGTCCAGAGGTCATAATTATTGCTGTTTCGAAGAAATGGACAAAGGAAAGTTGCCAATGCCAGCTCAATCCAGCGAAGGGCGCGAAAGTGGAGATTTCCCGCAGTCAAGTGTTTTCAGGAGTGAGACGCCGCAGGATCAAAAGTCAAAATCCCGAACAAAGAAAGTACAGCGTGGGCAAGCCCCACCACCACCGGTTAATTACCTGTCTGGGTACAAGGACGGCTCGTTCTCTGTCAGTCTTACTAAACTGCGGATAAATGTCGAAAGTTGGGCTAATAAAGTTTTGCCCTCTCACCATTTCGGAGCGGCGTACAAGTCGAACCTTTATCGGTTCTTGTGCCCTCCTGTCCATCAATGCCCGGAGCTGGTTGACCTAATTGTCAGACATTACAGACCAGCTACCCGGCAAGTCTGTGACTGCAGCGGAAAGCCCTTGTTCACACTTCGCAAAGAGACCGTCCAGCCGGCCTTCGCCCCAGGGTTGCAGTATGACTCCAGCACGATTGTCAGAAAGATAAATCTTGGCGAGCAAGCGGGACGCTTTACGCATACAAAAAGGATGAGGGATTTCCTCAACTCAGAGCTGAACGCCCCGCTCGCAGCTGGACAATGGCCAACCGGCCCCATACCCTTGGAAAGGTTTCAAAGTAAATACATATACACCATCCTGGCGTGGGTCCTCGGCTGCGACTCTGACGAGCTGGTACGGCCGTACCAGCTAGCGCTGGCAGAATGTCTCCTATGCGGGGAATCTTATGAACCAGCAACGCAGAAAAGTGGGAAGCGCCCGATCTTCTTCGATCGGGCGGATCGGCTTGCATACGCCATTCACTCCACCTGGTGAAGCTACTGAAAAGCGATCAACTGAATTTCGATTCAGTTCCTCCTTGGCTTGGCTATGTTTGTATCACTTGCACTCCCGTATGCCGATCCCTAACCTGAAGAAGGTAAATGAGAAAGGAGAGCCACGACCCGTCTATGAATGGACGGATGACCTATACCGGAAAGGGTCTTATTACAAGTTCAACTTCAACTTTCTGGGCTTGGTCATGTCATTCTTTAGCAATGGTGAGATCCCTCGCCCCCCGCAGGAAATGACAAACTAATTGTTGAATCACAAGCTCGGGGACGTTTTCAGACTGACGCAAGGGAGCGTGGTCAGGATTTACGGATTCCAGGGCAAGCCTCATCTGCTGCCCTACTGGTGCACGGATCATCAGTTTGGGATGGAGGTTGCGCGGTAGATGGATTACGTTGAAAAGGAGTTCGGCCAGGGAAAGAAAAAGGGCCATATCTTTCAATATCCTCTTTCCTGGGCGAACGTCGAAATATCAGAGATAAGACAGCATGTCTATCTCGAGCGGGAGCTCTTTGACATTGGCCTGATTCTGCTGCCGCAACGCTGGAAGTACGACCCATACGGGATAAGGGGAAAGTTTGCACATATCTGCCCCCGGGCGGATGTAATCGAAGACAGATGCGATGTGGTCCATGTTGACCTCGACCGGGAGATTGACTCGATGGAAGCATGGCCTCTTTGGCAGGAGTTTCATCGCGAGGAGGTAGCATATGACCCCGAGCGAAACTCGGACCACAAGTTCACTTCTCCGGGATTTAAGAAACTCATCACCAAGCTGGCAGGGCCTTAACTGGCCAAAAGAAAAAGTTGTTGAATGCTGGAAGATGAGGTGCCGCACGCAGCACGATAAATCCATCAGGAGGAATCTGGCCGTTGATGATGATTTTTCAGCTCTATATGACCAGCACATTGATAGCTGGCGGCCTTTCGCATTCCGAGATTACGTTCCCCGAGGTCCCTTTGAGGGTTATAAAGGGGGGTCTTCCTCCCAGCAGTTGTACACTTTTACAACTGCCAGTGCGGGCCCAGCAGATATCCAAGTGGACCCAATGCAGCCTGTTGCTTCCAAGGTGGCACCCGAAAAGGCGCAAAAATCAGTCAAGTCAACGCCCGAGGTGACTCCTCAGGCACAAAAGACGCCAACGCCGCCAGCGAGCGGACCGGCCGCGGCAGGTCTTCTGCAAGTCAAACCCCGGTACAAGTTCACCGTGGGAACATCAGCGCCCGCTGCACCTACTTCATCTCCTTCCGAACCAGCCATTGCTCCAGAAAAGAAAAAGAGGAAGAGAGTTGAGAGGGTCAGGCGACCTAGCCTGACGGTGCAGCAGTCAGTCGCAGAGCCGCAGCCGCGTCCAGCCGCTCCAGAGGTTGTTTCTCTGGATAGTCCTGAGCCAGCCGCCGGAACCAGAACCGCAGACATTCATCCAACATCGGCTCAGGCGGAGCCCGCAGGTACGTCCGCTACCCCGCTCCCTCAGATCTCATCTAGCCCTATTCCGACTCCATCTCCCGCTCAATCCGAGCAAACCCTGGCCGCATCTTCCTCCCGATCTCCACAGCCTTCTAACGGCCACCATTCTTTCGACCAGTTTGCTCAGGACCCCAACGCCTTCCTATCCCCCGAGTCAAACCCCGGACCCTTCACCCGTGGTTAGTGCCGAAGCTGCGCGTTCACCGCTGCATCCATCGCATCAGCCGCTTGAAACCTTTCCAGCATCAACCGCTCCGCTCTCCGCTCCCCGGTCGCCCTCAAAAGCGGCCGCTCCTTCCAAAGTCCTTCCGGTTTCTCCTATTTCCCTATTCGCAGGAGAGACGTCACAGCAGAACCCTAGGCTGGGGGAACCGGACTTCATGGACGATCTCTAGAACACGGACGATTTGCCTCTGGCAACAAGAGCCGTAGAATATCCTATCTCTTTCCTCCAAAACTTGAAGCGGAGGAGACCTGAAGAGATTGCCGCCCTGGTAAAGCGCACCAAGTTTGACTTCGAGAGGAGAGTGCTCACGACAGAAAAGATAACTCCAAAAGTGAAGAAGCCTCTCCGAGAAATGACCAGGGCGGACTACGAGCTTCAGAGAAAGGAGAAGAGCTTTGACGATATCCACCCACAATACGAGATTCATGGAATCCTTCATAAAGCGGATAATCTCCTTGTCAAAAATCTGGAGGAACAGGAAGAGCTTTTCCGGTTGCAGGACAAAACAAGACAGCTTGAAGAGGACCTATCTAGGTCCACTGAGCGGCTGGAATCGGCGCAGCAAGAAATAGATGAGTTAAAAGCCCGACTGGCCGCTTCTCGACAAGAAGCCGCAACGGAAAGCGAGGCAGCCCCGGAGCAGATTTCTCAACTCCAGGAGTCTTTGAAGCAGCAGCGACGCAATCTGCAGAGAAAGCATCTCAAGCGACGGTCTTTTCAAAGAGCAAAGTTAAGGAGATGCGGGCTGATCTCGTCGTGGGGATGCAAGCCCCACATGTGTAAAGCTATGTCGGTCCTAGATTTCGCATCCAGGGATCCAAGAAGTTTCTCGCCCGGGAAAGCCTGTGGTAGAGGAGGCCGAACGACAGGCGAAGCAATGGCTGGACCTAGCGATAAAACTTCAATAACACGAGCGCGATGGCCTCCAATTCTCCCCCATGTCCTCATTCGCTACAGAATGGGCAGATACAAGGGTAACCTTGCATAAATATTTTAAGAAAACAGAAGAGGTGAGAGTTGCCAGACGAATGCTGGATGCATTCGAACATGAAAGAGACATTTGTCTGGCTCCCCTTCACGCTCTCTCTGAACTAGGGTGCCCGGGCTATACTGAGAATGGTGAGTTTCTCACCCATGAGCAGGTGAAAAAGAATTGGTTGTCCTTTGAGGCAGATACAGCTGAAATCGATAGCTGGACCGAGCCAATTCAAGAAAGTCAGGTCACCCAGATGGTGTCCAAGTGCTGCAAGATCAGCTCCTACTTCCAGGAGCTGGGAAAAAGATACCTCACCATCGACTTGCACGCGGTCGCTGCATTCCACGCAGCATTAGAAGAAGTTGCCGACCGCCGACCATTCGAAGCAGAAGCCTGGGGCCAAGCCCAGGCCGCATACAAGCGCATCTGCGAGGCAGAAGCCAGCGTTGGAGAGCATTCGGAAGGCGAATCTGAGGAGGCAACTGCCGGAAGTGGATCTGAAGAACAGTTGCCGCGAGGGGTAACGACTAGAGCAGTAGAAGGCAAGGGAAGTAAGTTCCTCTGCACCCAATGGATGAAGGCATGGATTCTTTGCGCCGAGGCGAGCTCGACACCCCGCGAGCCGCCAGAAATGTTGCCACATTTTGCACGGGGTGCAATGTTTTCAGTTTTTGTAAGAGAGCTGCTCTTCCCTTTCCCTCTTCCTCTCTTTCCCCTTCCTCTTCTCCCCCTTTCTCTCTCTTCCCTACATTCTCATTCTTCCCTCTTTCTCTTGAGCCCCTCAGTCAAATCTCAAAAATGACAGAAGTTGCCCTGAAAAATGGCTAAGTGTCAGGGCGCAATCCGACACGTGTCAAGCAGCATCATCCGACAAGTGTCCAACTTTGGGATCCGAGCCAAGACGTGCCGAGCACAAGGACAAGCATGGGCTGCACTACTTATGCCAGCTGCCTCATTTAAAGCTGATTGGAGGTTCTACCTGCTTCAGCTACCCGCATTCCTGCCGATGAGAAGTTCTACCTAACGCGCTGCCACGTATCTGTACAGCCTCCAGGGAGACCATGCTGCAGGTACAGTCCTGCCCGACAAAGGTCAGCATCAGCAGCTCCATGGCCGCTTTTGTAAGCTAATGTTTGACTGGGACTTTGTGCCCATTAATGTAATCGGGAGGGACTCGGGCTATAAATACCCACCACATTTTCATTGTAAAGTGGTGGAAGGGGAATGTCTGTTAGGGAACCATTGTAGCTGTGCTTCTGCTTCTTAATATAAAGTATATACCTGGCTCTGTTCTACTACTTTTATTTTTTATGCTGCCTCTCTTTTGTCATATTTCTTGTGTCATTGCTCGCTGTTGTGCTGAACTCTGAACTCCAACATTTGATGGCCAAGTACTCCTGGACTTCATAGATCAGAGGATACATAGAATAAATTAGGTAGCAGTTCCTTCAGTTGTGTGTTATGTTTATGTTGCTGTCCGTAGTGGTGATTGATGCGTTGCCGTACTGTTAGTTCCTTGGAGGGAATGTCTGTTAGGGGACCATTGTAGCTGTGCGTACACTTCTCTGCATAACACATATACTTGGATCTGACATTTCTTGGTTACGTTTTGTATTTATGTTGCTGTCCGTAGTGGTGATTGATGCGTTGCCGTACTGTTAGTTCCTTGAAGAGAATGTCTGTTAGGTAACCATTGTAGCTGTGCGTACACTTCTTTATATAAAAAGTATACTTAGATTTGGCAGTTTTTGGCTATGCTTTGTATTTATGTTGCAGTAAGTAGTGGTGATTGATGCGTTGCTGTACTGTTAGTTCCCCCCACCCAACTCCAATCACATCTGTAAATTCTTTCTGCATTTTTATCTCTTTCCTGCACTCTCATCTTAAACCATAAAACCCCACAGGAAGCCGGCCTTCTCCGGAGATTGGCACGGAAGGCATTCCTTCCTTCCGGCCTTTCAATCTGGTGGGCGAATCTGGGCGCGTTAACACAAAATCCTTTCCTCATGGCAGATTCGTAACCAACAGGTACCTTGATGTTCTATTCAATATGTGCATGATATAGGTGTACTTGTGGGGACAAATGATGGTCCTGAGCATATTTATAAAAGAGTTGCAAGTTTTCCCATGATATTGTACACAACACAATTTGGTGACAATCACTTGACCTTTTTAACTCGGGAACAATTTGACTACTCAACAGGCACAGTCAACAGGACACATGCACAATAGAATATTCCCTCATTTGAACTGTTATATAGTGAATTAGCATAGGAGTGACTTGACAAACTTACTTGAGCATCCACAATTTGTGCACACACATGCAGCCAAAAATCCATATATGGGGATGTCAAATAGAGTATCTGCCTTTCTTTTTGAACAACCATGGAAGTTAAAATCAGCAATGACATTACATATTTTGACAAAGTCGGTTGTAGTTGTCAAAAATCAGAAAATAGTAGCTAATTTCAGTCATGTGAAGCAGGAAAAAGATAATCTGTAATCACATCCTTGAATGATTCACCCGTGCATATTATTAGTGCATTGAACTACTGTATCAATTCGTTTTGAAACAATAAAAAACTCTGCTCTGTTAAATGTTCAGATAACGAGTGTAATCTAAAGTAAACAAGAAAGCCAGGACTGATGAGAACCACAAATAGGAAAATATTGACAAACACATAGGAGATAACATCTTTACATGGAGAAACTCTCTAGAAAGAGAACTCCAAGGATGAAAAATGAACTGTGTTATTGCAGTCAATACAATGGAAGTAATACAGAGACTATAACAGTCATAGACTTGAGACTCTCAGAGCTTCCTAACCATGGGACTCAAATTCAAGCCTTCACAACCCCTAATTTGCTTGCCTAGTTACACAAGAAGTCCACTTTCAGGTATTTGAAGGCTGCCATTTGATATCCCAATCTAGTCCCTCTACAGCCACCTTGGGCCCACATGATTTGGTGAAGTTTCAAACCCCAAAATCTCCCAAAATCCTGAAAAATCGGTGGCTAGTGAAGAAGAGTTTCTTCACTTCCTTTAGGATTGGTTGACCACCTTTGATACCCCTAATGTGATTAAATTGGACCACTCTGAATAGATAGATAGATAGATCCCTTGATGTATTGCAGGTCATACCTCCCTGCTAGAGAGGCCTTTGGTCCTCAAAAGTTCAAGCATTGAGAAGATGAGAAAATGCCTTTCTACTTTCTCTATGCATTGAAGTTCATGCATTGAGAAGATGAGGAAATGCAGTTCATGTCTTGTGTCGTTGGAAGTTTGTCCCATTTAGATGTTGTTTATATTAAAATGTGGTTAATTTTTGCTTGAGGCCATGGCTGACTTTGTACTGTGTTTTATTATATCTTCCCTATGGGCCCATGTTCACCTTAAAGGACGATCCTTGTATTATTAGGATATCCACTGATATGCCACTTGAGACAACATTGGGATTCGTGAAATATATTGTGAAGAGTATAAATACCTCCACATTCAAATTATTATAACATATCGAATATCAAGTATTCAAGTTTATCATTTATATATTGTTAGTGAAATAACAGTATCTATGAACACCACATATATCGTATTTTCTCTTCTTTTATGAATGAGTCATGTCGATTCCTTTTATGGAATTCTAAACAGTATCAAAGTAGTTGTGAATCTCCATTACTCAATTTTGTAGATTTATTCATGATCTCCTATGATGGCACTTCAATAGGAGTTGTGTTTTCTAAAGGCTAAAGGGGTAACGTAGTTTTTAACGTCCACAAGGCCATTGGCTATAGATGTTGTTTACCCAATATATATACTCTGGTTACCAAAGCATGTGTACAACCCTAGCCCCCACAGGATTCAAACCTTAGACCTCTATCCAAGGTCCCAAAGTCTCCACCGTTAGGCCACTCATCTTGTACAAGAGTGGTTATGGAGTGAGAATTTATACACTAGCATTGTCTTTTTTGACATTTTCTAAAAACCCTAGGCTCCCATTCAATTCGTTTTCGCTTGCAACGATAGGTTCTACGGAAGTGGAGTTTTCAAAGAACAGGTAGGGCTTAGATACTATTTTCTAGGGATTTTTAAAAGCACTGATTGGATGCTTTGGTTCACCATTGAAGGCCACATGGGCACCTAAGTACCCAAGATTGCCAAACCTAGGAAATATGTATTCATGGATTCAAGACATTTAAAGACTCTCCTATTCTTTTGGTATAGAATTTTGAATACTCACAACCATAGTTGAGAAAATCGGAATTGGGAGTGAATTGGCAGTTTTAAATATCGGAAAAAATCGGAATTGGCATAAAACCGAAGAAAACGAATTTTAATTTTTTTTTTTCATGCATATTACAATGAATTAACATTACGCAAATCAAATATTGCAATAAAAGCGATAATTCATGTCAACACATCATACAAGGCTCAAGCTTTAAGTACACATGAAAGGAACAAAACACATCTTGTATTACTTATGATATGAAAAGGTACAAAGTTACAAGTAACAAGAAGGAAAAAAAGGTTTCATTTTTTATATGCTTGCACATGGAAACAAGTAACAACAAAATTACAATCAATTGAAAAATAGGAAAAAAAACCTAAACCCTAAACCACAAGGCTAGGGTTTAGGGTTTAGAATTGAAACATTGACAGTTGAAAATGGGCTTGCATACATAGTTATCAGGCAGCAATATTTACTGAAAAAGAGGAGGAAAAAAAACCCAAAACCGTAGGGCCTAGACTAGGGTTTAGGGTTTAAACTTCAAGTTCAAAGTTCAAGGTTTCAAATTCAAACACTAACAGCTGAAAAATGGGCTTGCATACATAGTTACCAGGCAGCAATATTTACTTATTTACTTATAAAAAAGCAAACCCTAACCCCAAACCCTAGGGCCTAGCCTAGGGTTTAGGGTTCAAACTTCAAAGTTTCAAACACTAAAAGCTGAAAAATGGCTTGCATACATAGTTATCAGGCAGCAATTATTACTTTAGGGTTTGAACTTTAAACTTCGAAGCTCAAACATTAACAGCTGAAAAATGGGCTTGCATAAAAAAACCCTAAATCGGCCACAGCCTTTAAAAAATAAAAATTTGCAGATTTTTTGCTGCCGATGTCGATTTAAAAAAAAAAACAGAAATGAATTGTTGGACTCACGACAGTTTTCCAATTGAATCGGCCAATGAAAAAATCGCGAAAAATCGGGAATCCGACAATGTTTTGCCGATTTTCTCAACAAGGCTCATAACTTAGACTTTGTCATAGACCTCATGGATACATTCGTTTGGCAGGCTCCTTGATTGTTCAAAGGGCACCATAAAGTTTCATTCATCAAAATTGGCAATGTTAGAAGTGTATGTGAAAGACCTTTCTAGCAATATAAGGCATGCATATGTTGGGTGTATATAGTGAAAGGTATGCTCAATTGATTCATCATCTAGGCAATCCCCAAAGGATACCAGGAGATTTATCATGACTATATCAAATCATTTTAAAAGTGAACAAAATAGGAACCCAATAGTTGCCATCAACATCAATGTTCAGAACCTATTTTCAGCTTAAAATTCCATCGTTTGAGCACCCAAATGTAATGCAGAACAATTCAGACCTGTATATGGTATGTTTGTTATAAATTTGATCAAATTGACTTGGATTTGAATGATTTTTTTCCAACTAATAACGCCTTCAAAGAACAATCCTCCACATGAATTTTGGGGCAAAATACATCCATTTGATGCCTCAAAACAGCAAAATAAAATACACTCTGAAATCACAATCTCTCTCATATGAGCTCGAAATAAGATTAAATTTTTTGTTGCAGATTCTCTAAATCAACATCCATATGCTGACAAAAAATCACACCATATTTCATCTATTTGATGCTCCAAAATATGAAATAAGTTTCAATTTTGAATCTGGAATTAGTATAGGCTGGTTCGCATTGGGAAATGGACCCAAACAGGTAGTAGCCGAAATGCAATGCCACAAGGAAGTCTTGAAGGTCTAACAAAACACATACAACATTAGAAAACATCATTTTCTTTCTTGCATAAGTGATTCCATCCAGAAGGAGAGAGACCAAGGAAAGAGAGACCCCAAAAGGAAATAAAAATGAAACTGTTGCCATTTCTGCAACATTGTGTATTATTAGCCTTCCAGGAAAACTTCCACAGAAGCGGCCATGAAGTTTCAGTCTTAAACAGGATGCAGCGCTTCGTTTTGGCCGAAGGAAAAGAGAAGTGCGCCCCAGGCCGGGCGCACTTTGGCAGTGACTCAGTTTGACCCTGGCGCCGGTTTCTCCCAGAAGCACTCCACCTCAGCAGTTTGAAGCATATCCTTATCCGGCCAACCGCAGCCATTTTGGGAAGCTTCCGGACTGGACGTTTCGGGAATTCAAGCATATCTTCCACGGAAGCGGTCCCCACGAGTGAGGAGGCAGCGCCAGCAAGCCGAGTCTGTCAGGGCATTGAAGGCATTCAACAGCATTTTGAGGAGTCACCAGCCCTTGCCATACCTGTTTATGTTTTGCGGCTGTATCACCTTGTAATGTTTATCTTGGCTTCAACTGCCATATTGTGTTTATCAGCATTTATTGCTCAAGCGGCAGAATTCTCTATATAAGCCCACTCTTTTATTGTAAAATGGATGGATGTTTGCTAGAGGCTAAATGAAAACCTGAATTCTGCTATCAATACAGCTGATGTCTGGCTCTAGACTTGGACTTCTATTTTCATGTGTATGTCTTCTATTGCTTGTCTTCTATCGTTCCTTACTTTAAACTGTAACTTGAATTCTAATATCTGGATTTAGTTGCTGATAAGGTAGTAACTTTGGAGTAGTCTTGGAGATTATACATGCTAGATGTTCTGGTTTAAATTTCTATTAGTTATCTGTATTTGAGGGCTATTTGGTTCAGAATGCAATAGAGTTTTCGTGTTGTTAGTCCATCACCCCTATTCTATCCGGCCTATGGCCATATTTCCCATCCCTTTCAGTCATTTCCCATTCCTTTCAGTTCCTTAATCTCAAAACCCCCAGTTAGAATAGCAAGGGAACCAACCCATATCTGGAGATTGGCACGGGAGGCATTTCTTCCTCTCGGCCTTTCAATGTTGGCCGGGTCTAAGGCGCACTAAAATACCAAATCCTTACCTAAGGCAGATATTTGACCAACAAACACCTACAAGGAAAAGAAAGGGGAAGAAGAAATGAAGATAACACCAGACTCTGAAGAGCTGAAAGGAATTTTAGAAAGCTTGAACGGCAGAATGGGCAGGGGAGGATGCTAGAATGCAGCAGCCTGAACCACAGCTAGAGGGTTCCAAATGCCTTCATTCATGCTCAAATTGCCACATATATCTTATTGGTTTCAGTGTCCGTAGATCTGAGCTCGAGTGGTTGAAATGGGTCTTATTCCATGGAGAAGGCCCAGGTTCACATCTTGGAAGGCATAGAGGCCCTGGGTCTGTGAGTGGGCAGTGCATGACCCCCAAGTGATTCCTTGAATCACTATAAATAAAATCCGTGGTAGCCCATTTAAAAGAAAATATCTTACTGATTTGAATGAGTAATGTCTTCTTTATTTCTAGATTTTTTCTCCGCAATAAGGTTTCTCTTGATCAAAATATGGTGTCTCATTCTGTGTGATGTTTTCTTCTATTTTTATATTTGAGTGTAGAATACCTCATGTTTGCCCGATTTTGCCTAGTTTATTGCAGTAACATATAACTAGTGCATGTCTGGTATTGAAATCTGAATGCTAAACTCTCAATGGATCAATTTAATATGCCATTGGTGGGCATTACAAATCACAGACGAGGCATTGATGCTTGGAATTTTCATTTCCATGAGAAGTCATTCAACCAATAATACTGATTAAGATAAAGTGTATATTCTACAAGCGGATGCAGCTCATTACATGTGTATCAGATTCTGCTATAATATCAATGTTGAACAGGGATCATGTTATTTGCTATTGAAGATACAATAGGTAGTTATACATTTTTGAGCATTATAATGTTCATAAGTGGTTAAAATGCAAAACATTCCCAAGCAATTTAGATGAAATGATATCCAAAATAGCAGTCTTTTCTAAAAAGTGGAGATTTAGAGTATATTCCAACATGGACAGTGTCATAACGCTAGAGATACCAAATAGTCATTGACATTATCAAATTTGAAATCAATTTGCCCCTTCAATTGGAGGGAGCTCTCACTTCATCTTTATGAAGGGCCCAGCAACAATTAACTTTTACAGGCTTCACAATGATGCTTTTGATTTCTTTTCACAGATTGCTTCCCAGTTGAAGGGCTTAAACATAACATTGGAAATCGGCTGCTCCAAGCACAATGCCAATATGATTCCTTTTTCCAAGGTGCTTACATGAATTAAGGTCATTACAAGGATGGATTGCATGGCTGTCCTTTCCACAATGACCACAAAAATCTTGGAACTTAAAAGGTTTGAGTCCATTTGCGAAAAAATGGATCATCATCATCATCCAAGATTCCGAAGATGAAGGAAGAAGAATCCCTTGGCTACAAGAAGAGTCATTGGCAGGAAGTTGAGTTGCAAGTACCAATATAAGTCAAACAAGCAGGAGAAGAATCAGTAAGAAGAGCCAAGAAAGGTCCAAAAGATCTTAGAGTCGGACTTTGCTCAAACTCTGCAATGTACACCCCTTAACTGCTGTTCCGAATGTACTCTGTTTTACTCTTTTTTTTTTTTTTTTTTTTTTCTGATTTGTGTTTTTCCTGATTTTTTTATGCTTTGAAAGGAAAATGCTATGCATGAAATAACTTCGAAAACACCACACTCGAACTGAAAAGGAACCCAAATGAAACTGCACACTAAATAGCAATATTTTATTAAAATTTCTGACCTGAAATTGCAAGCATAGATTTGGTATTAAAGACTGAAATTGTACAATGCACAGCTGGAAATCATTAAAATGCTTGTAACTTCTTCAATCGGACTCCGAATCGCCTCCCATAAAGTGCAATGAACTCGTATTTACTTGCTGATCAGATCTGGGCAGTAACATCAGAATTTTATGACTGTTTTCCTGCTGCACGCTTCCCTGGGCAGCTGTACGGTCTCCCTGGATGGTACAGTCAGCAAAATAAGTTAATGGCTGCACTTACAAACCCTGAAATCACCCCTAAAGGGGTCGCCCAAGCATGAGGAAGGTGTGATAAAAAACCTAGATTGAAACCCTTGTTGAATAATGAGTTATGAACCAAACACACTTTCCAAAGCCCTCCAAGCAGCAGTTCGATCTGACCCAAAAATGCAAATTTACTCCTTCGGATGCGAAATTTACTCCTTAAGATGGCCAAAAACTGAAAAACCCAGATGATCACTTTGCTCGGAACCCAAACTTCGAAAATCCTCAAACCCTACTGCTGAATCTGTGATGCCCAAATGAGCCCTCTGTGTAAGGACTCCAATTGTCTGACTAGGTGAGATCTTCCACCCACGAAATCAGAGCTACTCATGGAGGTTGTCGTCTCCACAAGCCTCAAGCTGCAATTTTCTCCATGAAAATTGGCAGAGTTTCTCCAAGATAGCAAAGATGTGAATGAATCCAAAAACCCCAAAAACTCCTCCTTTTTATGAAAGCTACGCCCATCTTGGATTTGGAACCAAAAAGCATAAAATTTAATATTGTTTTATTTCCTTCTCTCTCCTTGGAATGGGGGGCCCAACTTGCACCCCATCCTCGTTGATATAACGTTGTTTTTAAAAGAGGGCCCTTTTATGTCCCTTTTTAAAGTCACTTTATGACTTAATAATATAACTTGAATTTATTAATTTATTTACTCACCAAGGGGACGCCAACTTAGACTTGGGCAAATATTGCATCCACAAAATAAATGACTCTGCGAAATTGGAAGAACTGCATCGGGCCCACACTACTAAAAATAGCAATATCTATAAATAGTAACCCCCATGAACGGATGAATCCCCTAGCAAAAGCACTGATCAACCTACAGGGACTCTGGATAGGTTATCAGGACCTATCTCAGCTCATGAACGAGGAAGAGTACTGCTAGAGCATGGGTCCAAAAGTTGGACACATACCTTCACTTGCACCCAACGCTTGAGATAGAAGCAATCAAATATTCAGCGTTACATCTAGATGGTCTAGCACATGAGTGGTGGCATCATGGGATGTTCACCCTTGGACATGGTCAGATTACCTCCTATACAGACTTCACAGAGAGATTGATTGAGAGGTTTGACAGAAAGGATCCAGAGCTCAATTTTAAGGAGGCGGCTCTCAGTCTTGGTTACAAATATTTCCGAGACGAGGCTCATAGTGTTGTTCATTGATGGTCTGTCCGATCCATTGAAGGGTTGGATCAAAGCCCTTAATCCTCCCAGCTTGCAGGAAGCCATTCGCAAGGCTAGGGATATGGAGTCATCCACTTCCAGGAGTAAATTTCAGTCTAAGGGTTTCGGGCATAAGAAGGATAAGGATAAGAGACAATTTCAGAAGAATTCAAACTCACCTAAAGATTCTCCTAGCAAAGTGGACAGCGAGAGTTGGAATGAGCTAAGGAAGAAGAAATTATGTTTTCAGTGCAGGGAGCCATGGGATCCATCTCACAAGTGTGCAGTGAAAGCTAAAGCTAAACAAATTGAGTATTTTTCAGCTACAGATTCAGATACAGAGAAATCAGACCAGCAGGATGATTTTGATAGCAGTGGCTCAGATAGTGATGGAGATGTTGAGGCTACACATGAAAAAGAGGGATTTGTGGCACAACTTTGTAGTTTCCAGAAGGTTGGTTCATTTAAGGTGCGAGGAGTGTTAAGTGGATAGCGGATTACTACACTCATTGATACAGGTGCTACACACAATTTTATAGATGAGGGGCTTGTAGCCAAGCGGGGCTTGCAGACGAAACCTTTCGATGGTTTCAAGGTGATGATGGCAGATGGATTCACTCTTACTTGTACACGGAAGATTCCCAATCTTCGCATTTGGATGGGTGAATATGACCTCCAGGATGATTTTTATGTTGTTGGGATTGGAGACACAGACGTGGTCCTTGGTATGCATTGGATGCGTACCCTTGGCGAGTTCACTATGAACTTGCATAGTATGGAGATGAAGTTCAAATCAGGAGGGAAGAAGATAGTCCTTCGAGGCATTTCAGTTGTGCATGAGAAGAAATACAAAACAACAGCTTTGAGTACATGTTCTGTTTTTTCCAGTGATGTTTTTGAGATTACTGGATTCCTTGTTGATTTTAGTGGAGTGGATATAAGTGATGACAGAGTTGAGTTCACTAATGTTTTTTCAGATGAAGAGCATATTGGTGGTGGGAACATTGTAGTTTCCAAACCTACTTACAGTGACAATCTCTTTTTACACTCCAGTGATGATAGTTCAAGTGGGTTTGGGTTTGACTTCCAAACCAAACCTATGGAGAGGAGTGTTCATGATGACTTCAGTATTGGTGATTTGGAGAGTGATTTATTCAGAGAGACAACCACTCATGAGGAATATGTTTTTGGGTTGAGCAAATTATTTTTCCTGTTGCCCAGGATCGTGTCAGACAGAGGGATTACAGATGTGGACCTCACTGAGGTGCTTTGGCAGGAGATCTTTCGTGATATAGTTTTCAGCCCTCGCAGGTATTTCAGTTTGAATTTTGATGATGGTTTCATTATTGGGTTACAGGAGAGGAGAGTACAGCTTTGGCATGATGGATTCTCAGTTATAATCAGAGTGGCGCAGCGTCAGCATGATGGGTTTTTTTTTAGATTGATTTGGGACCCTGGGATCACAGTTGGTTTCAGTTTGGCTCAGTCATATGATGTTGGGGTTGTACTGGCATTGCTTGAGGACAAGCAATCTTGGGAAGGGAGGACTGTAATGTCCCCTTCTTAGTCAGCTAGTCAGTGCGGAGAGGGCTTGCCTACTCACGGGTTCCCGTAGGCAGTGTCAGTTGGTTGGGGACCCACAGTGGAGGTTGTTTTGTTGTCTGTTCGTGCAGAGCTCTCCATTGCCTGTTCTTCAGGGCATTTCAGACACTTGAGCAGGGACTTACTATTTTTAGTAAGTCAGTCGGATTAGGGTTGGTTGGAAATGGATGGTACGACTGGATTCTTTGGCGAAATGGGTGTCCGTTTCTATATTTTGTTTGGTGATTGGATATTGGGAGGCCAGAGATTTTAATGTGCAAAGTTAATTATATTAAATTAAATATTTAATATAGTTTAACTTTAATATTTTAATATTTTGGAGATATAAGGTTATTTTTTGGAAGTCACTTATTATAATGTTTTTTTAACATAAAGTGACTTAATACCATGTCCAAGGGGGACGCCACTTTAAGTGGCTATGGTAATTAAATAAAATCAAATCAAATTCATTGGAAATGAGGAAATGGCCGACCCAACTTGAGGAAAGGATAAAAAGGGTTGGAGACTTCATTTGGCATCATCTTTGGCTATCTTTCATATGAAGTTTCTTGGAGAGCAGCTTGCAGAGATTTTTGCAGGGTTGTATTGCTTGTTCGGAGACGAAAACCTCCAGCAGGATCATCACTTTCGGGATTGCAAGACATCCTCAGAGTGATTTCGGGCATCTTCATCACAGGAGGTGCATTTGTGCTTACAAACTACAGATTTTCAGTGAGTATTGAGTGAGGGTTTGCAGATATATTGATGAATATTTTATTCTACTCACTCCCAGCAGTGGCCGTACAAATCTAGCCAGCATTGTATGCATTTTGGGGCGATTTCTAAGGCAAGGGTTTCGAAGTTATTGGCATCACTTATTAAATCTACACCCATCGACCAGATTGAGGGAGTTTTTGGAGCAAAACATAGGCAAACAACATTTATTCTAGCAGGTCGTACATGTACCAGCTGGCCGTACATCACAGGGAGAGCGTTGGAATTGGTGTTTCCATTTCTCTTCATTTTTGGCAATTCCATCACTTGGAATAGAGGCGTCCAACTTAGGAATGCAATTTGGAGACATTGTTTGTACGGAGAATTCATCCATTTGATGCTTGTAATTAAAACTCCAAGTTCTGTACCTACTGTCAAAAAGCACAGTCAGCAATATTCGGCACTTCATATCTTCCGGGTACTTTGTTGTTTGTTAAAAAGCTTCAATGGGTTGTTAGATGTATATATCTAGTACTTGCGTTTCAAATTTCAAGTGGTTTGGATTATTAGTTTGTGAGTTACAGATTTCTGAAGTTAGCAGTTTAGTCTTTTTTCTGCATTTTACATTTATATGCAAAAACACCAAAAAAAAATCAGAATATTGTCCAAACCTTCAAAAAATCAAATATCACAAAACCACAAAAACAAAAACCAGGGTGGGACATTACACAAAGAGAAGAAAAGGTGATTAAAAGATAGCAATAATAACCAATGTAAAGAAACAAAGAGAGATGACAAGAAGTATAAGGTGGGTGCCCATGGGCACCCTAATATATCACATTTTATTCACAATTATAATACAAAAGGATGCTCATTGAAGGGTATTTATAGTGATACAAAACCCTCAATGAGAGGTTAACCTTACGCCAACATAAACTTAATCTTGAGGCTAACCTTACAGTAAAATAATAAAAAATTATCCTTTTAAGGTATCTATAGAGGTGGATTAACCAACATCGCTAAGGGTGAAATATGAAAGGGGGTTGTAAGATCAGATGAACATGCCTATAGGCTTACATAATCACATGCCCATAGGCTACATAAATGGCACTCATAAGCACCTCATCACACTTTTGGCCTTGGCCTAAACAAGATCAGGTTACACAAATTTCAACAAGGGCATTTATAGGTTCTAAGGCTTTTATCCCAATGATTACTTTTACGATGAGTTTGACATCTTGAATGTATTCTTTCAAACTAATGGCTTCTTCCATCTTAATGAATTTTTTACGTATGGTTTCATCAAGTATGGATTCACTACCTTGAGCGTCTTTTACCATGCCTTAGGCCACTTTTGCTATATCCTTGTTCACATCCACCTCTTTTTCCACATCAAGAAATAATTCCATAGGGAGGGTGAACAACCTCAGAGCGGGGATTGTTGGTTACGAATCTGCCATGGGAAAGGGTTTGGTTTATCTATGCGCACTAGACCCGCCCAACACTTTGAAAGGTCGGGAGGAAGAGATGCCTCCCATGCCAATCTCCAGAGAAGGTTGGCTCCTTTACTACACTACACTGGGGTTTCAGATTAGGGAACTGGAAAGTAATTAGAAAATTGCCGAAAGAGATGGGAAATATGGCCGCAGGCCGGATAGTTCCAATGGGAAGAACAAGCAACACAATTACTAACTTCTACTTAAATCAGCAGCAATCAGTACTATGAATATAACGGAAACTAACACTGAAACATTCTCTGATATGTATCCTTCAATAATTCCAAATTTCGCCCTTTATCACACACTTAAATCTAGATTGCAGAATTACAACATGCATATAAAGAAACAGAATTAATAGAAATAATAGAAGGCATCATACACGGAAAAAGAGTTCAGAGTCAGAACCAGGAGACTTACTATTGACGCAAAATTTAAGTACAACAACTCTCTAGCAAAATGTTCCCCCCTGATTACATTGCATTGAGTGGCTTTTTATAGAGGAATTCAACCCCGTAATCATTAATGCCAAAACCCTAAAACCGTTGGGGTAGCTGAGATTTGGCCCCTGTCAGATGACAGAGTATCCATGGAATACGACTCACTCGTGTTTGCAACGGCTTCTGACAGATTTTGCAGCTCACTCGTGTTTGCAGCGACTTCGGACAGATTACACTGCTGGGACATGTCCCATTAATATGGTTGGTGAATCTTGCCTTCAGAGGCCTTTTCCGGGGCCTGACAGTGCCGTCTTGACAGGACAGGTCGGAGACCTAAACCCGTGCGCCATGGATGCACATTAAATGTCCACCTACCTTCCTCTCCACTAGAAGTGTTCCCTCCTATTGCAACCTTAGCGTTAAAAAACGCTTTCGCTGGAGTTCGCTGGAAATCGGGCCCGAAGAGTAGTGCTCCGTTTTTGACATGTGCTGGCCGAGGTTCGCTTGAATTGAGTCCGAAACTCAACTTCGCTGGAGTTCACACCTGAAGCTGGGGGGTTCGTTGGAGCAAGGGGGAGTTGAGCTTTGGCTTGCAGTTTTTGTCTAAGTCCAAAATGGACTTTTACTGTAGTAGTTCGCTCTGGTTAGGCTCGAAATGGAGCTTCGCTGAAGAAAGAGCCCGAAATGGGGCTTCGCCAAGCTGAGGAGCGAAGACCAGCTTGACCTCTCCTTAGAAAAATTTTCCTTGCCCAAGCTATACTTCACCCCTAGCAAGGTCTGAAGTTGAGCTTCGCTATCCCCTAGGGCGAAGTTGAGCCCTTATATGCGTTAGCAAATTTTTGAACCTCCAAAATGGTCTTTTGCTCAGAGCTGTCCTTCACCCCTAAACTGAGCGAAACTGAGGTTCGGCCCGCTTTTTCCAGCGAAGCCGATCTTTGGCTCCTGTTTTCGCGAGCAAAGCTGTTCTGAACATGGATTATGCATCAAAGGTGGGCCTTCTTGCTGCGCCTTAGCGCCATAAAATCGCCAGAGGAAATTTTTTGCCGGAGGAAGCTGTTTTTAAAGGAGAAAACGAATCTAAACAGGAACAATATTGCAACAGCAGTTCAAAATTTTACCCCTTAGACAAAATATGGCAAAATTGACAACATTCCTGTCGGCTCGCGGGGTATTGAGCTCGCCTCAATGCAATGAGCCCAGGCCTTTATCCCTTGGGCTCGAAGTCATCGTCTATCTCCTCTTTTGATTCCCTGCTGCTGACTAAGGGCTCTTCTTCTAGTCTCTCTCCTTCTTCCTCCTCTTTGTTATGCTCCTGATCTTCGCCTTGCTCCTGTTTTTGGCTCTTGGTTGGGTGCCGAGGGGGTGAGACGTTCACGGATGCACTCGTAGGTGGCCTGCACCTGAGCCCAGGCCTCCTCCTAGAACGGTTTGCGATGATGGGGCTCTTTCACCAGACGCTTGAAGCTTTCAATCTGGTGCATATCGGCGTAGCTAACCCTCTTGCTCAAATTGCTTAGGCAAGCCTCGATCTGACAAAACTTGGATATTAATTGAATTACTTGCGTTTCTAGGACGAGGTTTGCCCAATTGTCAATCTCAGTAATATTTTCTTCGAAAGCGTTCCATGCTAGCTTCAACTCGTCCCTGGGTAGAAAGTTTCCATCATCATCTGTAAAGCTGGAGAAGCCGAGCTATGTGAGGGTTTGAAAATGTGCTAGGGAGGTGTTCTTTTCCTACTCAAAGGCATCTAACAATCTCCTGGCCTTTCTGACCTTTTTTAACTTGGCGAAGAAAGCATGAAGAGTAGATCTTGTAATGGCCTATTCTCGGGCAGTTCGGGTCATCGAGGGAACCTGAAGGTCCATGCGCTCATAAGTTTCAACTTCTATGGCTAGATTAAGCTAGCGCTCTGCGTCACGCTCAACATCCTCCACAACAGGTCTGCCCTAGGCAGCTGCTTGCTTGGCTTCCCAGATGAACATAAGGGCAAACAAGGCCCTTGATACTCTGAGTCGGAAATTCTTCAACAAATGAGTGCGAACTTCTTTAACCCGGTCTCTTGAGAAGACCTCCATCTGCATTTCTCTCTCTGCAAGCTGCTGCTGCACTTCCTGGACCTACGCCTCCAACTTTTTCACCCTGTCCTCTGCCTCTTCATGCGCTTTGAGATGGCGTTCGGCAACACTCTTATGTTCGCCCACTTCCTGCTCTAAAACTGCCACGCGTTGCCGCAGCTGCTCTGATTCGGCCTTCGAGTCTTCCAGTTGAGCCTGCATTCGCGCCAAGGTTTCCTCCAGCTTCATATTTGTGTTTTCCGCCGCGAAGCAGCGCTCTTGGATATGCTTGTGATGCAGGTAGATTGAACCCATCTTGACCTGGATGGTCCCCATTTCGCCCGCCACATCAACTGTCTTCAAGTCCTTGATGGTGCGCTGGTAGGTGTAGTCCGAGGGTGTCATCTCCTCCAAGGGTTTTTGGACTTTTGGGACCTTTATTTTATGCAGCTCCATCTTTTGAGGGTTGAAAATGGCACGCTTTTCAATTCCAACAGGGGCCCGTGCTTTTCTCTTTTTGACGTCCTTGATCCACTAGGACGAGCTTTGTCGCGCCTGGTACAGACTCTCTACTACGGGACACTCTTCTATCATCTCCAACTCCGTCTCCAAAAGTTCAATTTCTCCAAACATGGGCATGAAAAGGAGCAGAGATTGCTGAAGGGGGGCCTCGACAGATAGGTCAATGACAGTGGAGATAGGAATTTTGGTAAGTATTGGGGGTGCGGAGGTCTGGACGGCAGCGAGAAGACTACTAGGGTTTGGAGGTGGGATTCCACCTAGGGTTTTAGCTGCAGATGAGGGATTGGAGGGCGACGATGGGCCTTGACTGGCAGGGCCTAGTTTGAGAGATGCTGAAATCTCGAACGCGTTAGGACCCAAGGCGTAGGAACCAAATGCTTGGTGGACAATCCAGGGAGAAGTGGGAGGTTGAATTTCTTCGATCAATGGATGGGACACTACAAGGGGGATGGTAGACGCAGATTCACTGCCTAAGGGCAGGGAAGATACTAGGGTTTCAACGATAGAAGGTACTGCAGTCGAAAGTCCAGAAGAAGGGGGAGGGGAGAAAGAACGCGTACCTGCGTGCTCCGTGGTGAGAGCCGTTGTGGTAAATAGCTGCGTGACTAGGCTCTGGCTTGCCCTCCCTTCTTCCTCTGGAGTGTCTGCCTCCACATTGACAATTTCCAACTCCTTCTGTAGTGTAACAGCAGGTGTTGCTGTGCTTACGTCTGTGTTGGCAGGCCTCTCTGAAGGGGTTTTTCCAGAAGAGCGAGTTATTACGATCCGGGGCTTTTTTGCCTTAGGAGGCGGTACATGTGCTTCGTCAGCTAGTCTTTTCAATTGCCTATCCTGCTCCTCGGGCTGCTGAGTGTTTTTCTCGACAGTATGGCTGGATCCTGCACCCTGCTCGAGCGGCTGCTTCTGTTGCTCTAATAGCTCCTCTACTCTTTCGGAGCTTTGGGTGCTTCGAGGCACGAGGTTCATGAACAGGACTGGCTACCACATGTCGCAGTTTTCGTCAAAGAGTGCAGAAAATTGGTTGTTAGCCACGAGGGTTTTATTAGATGTTTCTTTTCTGTGGTGGACCCTCATGATCCACCAGTTCGCAATCTTTTCTTCGGACCAACCCAAACCCTTCAATCTGTTCTCCATCTTTCTGAAGAATTTGGAGTTAGGACCGTGTGTTGGGTTCTGTGATGGGTTGTATTCCGCCTCTATGTGGTAAAAGTCATGCCATGGCGGGAGAGACAACATCCTTTCTACATGCCACTCGAGATCGTGCCCCGATGGGTTGTTGAGCTGCTCCATGATCTCCGGGCGGGGGCAGATGTGGAAGTTTTTTGCCCCAATGAAGTTTTTGAACAAGTCTAGGAGGTCGTACTTCCACTGCTGGGGGAGTTCGATCAGGCCAAAGTCTTTGAGTGTTGCCACGAGGAACTCGTTCTGCCTGGTGGCATTGACTTCAATGTCACCCCATTTGAAAGGGAAATCACGTGTGCTCCCATCTTCTTCCATGGCCGTAGGCATCATCGGTGTAGTCACTCTGTCGAGCGATCTCTAGAGCAAACAGATACTCTGTGGTGTAGTATGGTAGCAGAAAGGGTTTACCAATAAACCCAAATATTTGGATTACGAAACCCTGCGTGAGCTAGAAAGTGTCACCTGGCTTGCGTTGCACCATATCATCTCTCATTTCCCGAGGAACACGAGAACAAGGACCACAGATAAGTTCCAGGGCAGGGCCAAGGAACGCCTAATTGAAAACGTAGTAAGACTCCTTCGATAGAACCGAAGTCCACTGATATATTGGCAAAGCTTTCCCCTCCTTGTCGATGCAATTGGTGGGGATAAAGGTGAATTTACTATGCATGTTATAGAAAAAGAGCCAGGCCAGGAATGAACAGGGCTTGAAAGACAGATCGTTCCCTTTTCTCAGGTCGGTCAGTCGAGTATGCAGGCTGCGCGCCACCCAGTCTGCCTAGTCGAAGAACACGGGTTTCGTCCTTGGTCCCATGGCGTCGAGAGCGTAGAGCTCCCCATGTGAGATGCACTTTGCGAGGGCGACCTGGTACGGGTACATCGCAGCGTCGGTGGAGAGCCCAAGTACCCATGCAAGCATTGAGTAGATGTCTTGGTTTTTGAAATGTCTAAGAGACATGGGCATCTCCGGCCACCAGTTGGACGGTAATTGCTTCCTCAGCTGGGACTCCATGAACAACTGCATCTGTGGAGTAGGCTGGTACCTTTTGGTCTGTTCGCCGGTGTTGATTGTTATGATGGTGTAATTTGTGGGCGGCAGTTGCCCGGGAGTAGAGGCGTTCTAGATGCTATCAGAGAAAATAGAGAATAGGACATTTCCTTTGTTATCCCGAACTTGTCTGGTCATCGGGTTGTAGAATCTGGCGATAGCACACACCAGTTCCGGGCAATTGTGCATAGGAGTGCATAGAAACCAATACAAGTTGGAATAGTATGCCACAGTCCTTTTGCTCTCGGAGGAGACCTTTGCCAACCTCTCATCAATAGTCTGTCGCAATTGTTCGATGCTCTTGGAGAGGACACCATCTCTCAAATTTTCTAATTTATCGATGGGTGATTCTAGTTCTTCCCTTGGCTGCTCTTCTGCGCTCTCCGGCCTTTACTTCTTTTCACCCTATGGTCTGCGTTTTTTATCACCCTCTGGCTTATTTGAACTTCCGCCCTTGGGCGCCTTCGCTTTCTTCTCAGCATCCTTCTTGCCCATTGTAAATCGCAGAAATGTACAGGTGTACTAGCGATCACCGACGGATTCTTTTGCTTAGAGCCTTTAGCACAGCGCAGGGTAAACTTCGGGAAGTTTAATGGTCGAGCGATTTGGAGTGCTGTCTCTTTTATGGCCCTGGGTGCGAACCACTCCATTAATGGCGCACGCTTGGAGTAAATGCCCGAAGCTGGAAGTAGGTGGAAACAAGCATTCCCCATTGGTGGCCGTGCACTTCTCTTGAAGTTGGAAGCTTCCGTGGTGTGCAATCCTCCTTGGGAACATGAATTCTTCGTTTTCCAGCTACAGGGTGCTGTCTTTTACTCTAACAACCTGCTTTGGGATGCGCAATGTCAACTCTATTTAAAACGTGTGCCTTGGGATTTTAAATGACGGCCGCCGTTCTTCGCGTGCTCCAATGCTTGTCGCGCCGAACGGCTCATGGGGAGGTCTTTCGCTCAAAATTCGAGCGAAACCTTGCTTCGGGGACCAAGGCGCCCGAAATAGGCCCTCTTCTTCGGAGTTAGTTCTTTTCCTTTTCCCTCCCGAAGCGTGTCGCACGAATCTCCGAACCTGAGCTCCACTTCAAATATGGCGAAACCTCGTCTTCGCCTCAACATTTAGCCGAACCTCGTTCTCGCCTAAAAAACGGGCGAACCCCCACTTTGTTCACCAAGGGGCGCGAAGTGGAGCTTCGCGCTCCCCTTTTCGGAGTTAACACTTATCTCTCAAAAGGCATCGCAACCAAGTCCTCAAACCTCCCCTTCGCTTCACTCCCGCGCGATTCACATCTTCGCTTGGAAACCTTGCCGAACCCCGACTTCGCCTTAGAAACAAGCGAAGCTCAGATGTTTGAAAATGAGTGATGACTTCTCTTTCGCCCTTAAGAAGCGGGAAGCGCATTTTCGGGGCGAAACCTTAGCGAATCTCCTCTTCGGCCGTGTGCAAAGCGAACTTCGGGCCTCTGATGCCCAGAAGATAGAATTTTTTGCAAGGTCCTTTTTTTGTCTTCCTTGCTCCGGGGGAGCTGAGTTTCGCTCCCGAAAAGGAAGAACCCTAGCTTCCCTCAAAAAATTTAGCAAAACTGTCTCTTGCAAAACTTCATTAAAAAATACTTTCTTTTGCTGGGAAATAACCGACGCCTTCCCCACCGTTTTACCATAAGCATCAATTGTACTTAGGTTCAGGATGGATCGTTGGGAGACCGGGCGAAGAGAAGTGCGCAGGGTGCACAAAAAAAACTTCATACTTAAAGCGGAAAACCTATTTACATTCAAAAAATGAACATAACTGCTAAAATAAACTTATGTACACAGGAAAAACTTTCTGATGCTTCTCATCGGTGGTAGACCTTCAGGTGAAGGTCGTTGACAGGTATGGGAAAAGTACGGCCCTCCATGTCTTGCAAGATGAAGGAGTTCGCCTAGTTGACATGGGAAATTTGGAATGGGCCTTCCCAGAAGGCATCGAATTTGTCATGATTCCCCGGTTTCGCTTTCCATGCATCCCACTGCAGCACTAGGTCTCCAACCTGAAAGGCACGGGCGATGGCTTTCTTTTTGAACCAGTTCTTGATGGTCTCGGTATGCTTCATGAAAGCTTCATAAGCTTTCTCCATCTTCCTCCAGTTGCAGCAATTGGGCCAGTCTGGCGTCCATGGGGTCTAGGTCCTCTCTTTCGTCATCCAGAGTGTCGGCATATCGATATGAGTGGGCAGAACTGCCTCTTTCCCGTATACCAATGAATACGGTGACGTTTTAATGGACTTCTTAATGGATGTGCGATCTGCCCACAATGCCTGGTCCAGGATCAAATGCCAAGTTCTCTTGTTGCTCTCCAGGGTCTTCAAAATTTTTAGCAAGTTCTTGTGGCAGAACCCTCTTATATAAATTGTTAAATTATTATTATATGCTTATGTCTTACGCTTCATGTTTATGTGCCCACGCAGTCTTAACCATGTTCTCCACAAGGTAATACTGCGAGGACATGTGAGTTCCGTGGCCCTCCGAATCTCTTGGAGAGAAATATTGTGTTGCTGGAGGAGAGTCAAAGGAACTATGATAAAATCATGCACCTACAATTTTCCTGTTACAAGAAGTGAAATCTGGAGGTGGCCATGGAGGAGGCCTTGCGGAAAAAAGATGCATACAAGCAATGTGACGATGGTGCTAGATGGCAAGGAATTTTAACAAGTTTATTTTTACTCCGTCAATGCTTATCTCAGCGATGTGTAAGTACAGTGTGTGAATGTCATTGGGATGAATGATGCCTATTCCATTGACAAATTTGACACCCAAATCACGCATTAGTTTGTTGATGCCTTGGAAGTACACAGGCATTTGCTCGCCTGGCACTGCCACAGACTCCATTTCTGCTATAACCTCTCCCTCATACACTTCCTCTAAAAAAAAAATTGCATTTTTAGGGTTTTGATAAAAAAACTCTTTCTCCGAAGGTGCAATAGGTACCTCTTGAAATCCCATAGCTACGGCTTTGAGTTCTTCCGAAAAAAAATTACTAATAGTGTTTTCTATAATGTTTTCTAAATGTTGCACACTAAAAATGTTTTCTAAACGTTCCCAGTGTGCTTTCCCCAATTCCCGAAATTCTGCCTTCAATTTCTGAACTTCTTTCTGAAATTTTTGGTCCCATATGGCTGGATCCATAATGCTCTGATACCAGATGGTAGAACCCTGAAGGTTCTAACAATATATTTAATAAATAAATAAATAAAATAATATAAAATAAATAGAATCACTTTTGATACGAATCACTTTTGCACTGGTTTGGGAAATTCCTCCAATGGGTCTAAACAATAAATGTTTTTATATTTTATTCATGATGATTTCAAATGATAAATTTGTATGATGCTTTATACCTATTCTAGGGTTGTGAGTGAAAGGATACGATGCTAAGCCTAAACCCTAATGTTATAATATAATATAATAATTAATTTATAATTAATTATTATATTACTTACTATAGAACCTTAGTATATGAAATATATAATATTATTAATAAATAATTAGGGTTAGGATCTAGGATCCTAACAAGAGGCCAAAGGGCATGCGCTGATAGGCGAACGTCCCCCATTTGGTGGTGAACGTCGTTTTATGCCAATCTTCGTCTCTTACCCAAATCTGGTTATATCCAGAGAAACCGTCCAAGAGGGAGAAACGTTGTGCTCCTGCCACTACATGGAGGATCTAGTCGATCTGTGGGAGCGGGTAGTGATCTTTCAACGAAGCCTGGTTCAGATTTCGGAAATCAACGCACAAGCGAATGTCTTCGTTTTTCTTTCTGACAGGGACTAATTTGGCAACCCAGGAAGAATGCTTTATTGGGTAAATGATTTTTGTTTCGAGCATCTTGAGGAGCTCTGCCCTCATCAACACTTCAATCCTGGGGTTAACAGGTCTCTGCTTTTGTCTGCAGGGTTTGACCCCTTCCTGTAGTTCGATGGTGTGTTGTATGACCTCCTTGTCGTACCCTTTCAGAACCTGATAGGACCAGGCAACAATATCTGGATATTCTAGGCACAGGGCCCGAATCTGCTCCAGCTCTTCAGGAGTACAGTCTGCTCCAACTTTGATGACCTTCCCAGGCTCTGATTCGAGCTCTCTATATTGCTTTTCATCAACCTTGATTCTGTGGGCGATCGCTCTGTCATTTTGGTCGAACAGAATCTCTAGAGTGATTAGTCCTTTCGGGACATGCTTATTTTTCAACTATATCAACCCCTCGTATTCCTTGTCATCAGGATCTCTACCTTCGATTTTGCTTGCTTCATGAATTAAAAAATTGACGATTTGCTCATCACTGTCGAACACCTGCCAGTGGTTGTCCCTATTAGGCATAGAAGGCCTGTAAATGGTTCTTACCGCCTTAGGCTTTTGCATCATGTCATCAGCCGGGGAGTATCTGGCTCCGATAGACGCTAAGACATCTGCGTGCTTGTTCTTTTCTCGCGAGACAACCTGGACATTCAACGCCTCAAAAGACTCTAGCAGGTCCCATACCCTATTGCGGTATGCCTTGAGACAATGTTTTTTTGAGACGAAATTGTTGGTGATCTGTATGCAGACTAACTCTGAGTCTCCAAAAATCTGTAGCTGTTTGATCCCCAACTTATCGGCCTTCTTCAAACCTAAACACAGGGCTTCGTACTATGTCGCATGGTTGGTACAACTCCAGGCGAGTCTATAGTAGTAGTCCTTTTGTTCTCCAGAGGAAGAGATCAAGACAACTCCTGCCCCAGCGCCGTTTTTGCATTGGGCGCCATCAAAGAAAAGCTTTCATAGTTCATCCGAGGCAGGGCCCTTGTCTTCTTGTACTATCTCCTTTGCTTTCTCGGGCTTAGTGATAGAGTAACACCCTATCTCTGACTCGATCATGGCATTAAAGTCAATCAGGAAGAACCGTCTTCCGTCCGAAGCTCCTCCAGGGACTCTTCTATCAGGTCCACCCCCTTCAGCTCTTCTGTCATTAGGTGAACTGATCCATCTTGCTGCTCATCTTCGGCCATCTTCTCAATGAGGAAGGTGGAGGGTTTGTCATTGTAGATTTTCACTTTTCTCCCTTTGAATGGGACCTCATATGCGAGTAGTCCAGAGAGAGGTAACCTCCCAGCATAGCAGTGAACTCCCTTGAGAGACACATGCTGAAGTATGGTTCCAGATCAACAACTATGACCTCCTGGATTACAACAATTTGAGGCACCTTATGCAACTAGATGGGGATATCTTTAATGATGCCTACTGTTTTTACAGGAGTCCTATCAAGTTGAAGAACACCTGGACTACTTCGCGTATATTCCATGCCCATTTCTTCGCACACTGCTCTCGGCATGATTGTTGTCGCCGCACCGGAATCAATCATGCAATTGTGCATGACCCACCCTTCCATCCGAAGAGACAAATAGAACGGCGGTGGCTTGTTCTTTCCTGTGGCTGAAGCGGCCAGAGTTTGAGCTAGCATAGGCTGGGTCGGCTTTCCTCCTTTGGTAGATTTTAGTGATTCCTGTAACAAATCAACCTGTCCAAGGAGTTGCAAGGCATCATAGAGACTCACCTTGGCGAGAGTCTTCTTCAACTCCTCAACTATGTTGTAAGCTAACGTCGTGGGCACTTCTGGTTCTTTCGCGGCTTCGTACTTAGTGCGGTACTGCTGCGTAGCCTCGACCCTCTGCCGTTTTGTCAGTGATGGATACTTAAGCTTCTCCCTGGCCTGCTCTCTAATTTCATCTTGAGGTTGCAGTACTGGAGCTTTCGCCGGCAGGGGTTTCTCTTTCTCCAGCGGGGGTAAGGGAGCTTTATCTGGAGCTTTTGCTGGCGGTTGCTCTTCCTCGCGGCGAGTGTACACCTTCAGAGGCTCCATCTGGGCCGCGTCCATCTCGATAGGTTTCTTCCCAGTTTTGGTAAGAACTGAGACTTGTTCGTCCGTAGGGATCATGAGGTTATGGTTCGCCTCTCTGATCATATTGACCTGCTCACTGGGGATGTTGCTGACCAATGTCTGGATGTAATTTAGGTGGACCATGCAAGTGTCTTCTCCGTGCGGGTCATTGCAAGTGGAGCACCAGTACACTTGGTTTGATGTGCTTGGCTCTTCACCACTTAGAATGGCTGCATTCCTCCCGGGGGGCCTAACAGTTGGTGCTGCTTGATCACTTGTGATCGCTGGAGGGGGAAATCTCCTTTGTTGGAATTCTTGTTGAGCTTGCTTCTTGAGGACAGCTATCTCATTTGACATCGTTCTTACAGCAGAGTTGATCGATTGTACCTCTTGCAAAAGCTTTGCTTGCGGGTCAATGCTCACGGGAGCCGGTAACGGCAGTGGTGCCATGGGTGGGGGCAATGCTGGATATTGCGGAGGTGGAGGAAGCTGAGCTGTGGAAGTGGGAAACTGCGAAAAAACAGGCGCATGGCTCGGATTCCATGATGGAATCGGGTACATGGAAGGTACGGGAGGGGACTGAGCGACCGTATTGGGGTACTGGTACTGAGGCAAATCGGGGAAGATTGGCATTGTCGGCTTTGGCGGGAGTTTGCCAATGGCTATCAAGTCGGCCTCTGCCTTTTGCGCCTGCGTATACAAATCCGGGAAGGTATTAATACCAGAGTACCGGATGTTCACGCTGATGTCCGAATTGAAAGCTCTGAGGCCGTCGGGGACCCTCTGCCAGGTCCGAGCAAATCTGACGTTGAAATTAGGAACCTCCTGCGGATGTCTCTAGATGGTTGTGAACTGGTGGAGCAAGGAGAAAGGGTTTGCCGATTCGTTGAACCCCTCTATCAACCATTTTGCCAGCTCGTCCCAGGAAGTGATGGTACCGGCAGGCAATGATTGGTACCAGTAAAGGAGTTTCCCTTTGAGGAACAAGACTAGCAATCTCACCATAATGTTCTCTTTCGTGATACCGTGGATGGTAGCCAGAACAGCAATGTACTGGACATGCTCGTACGCCGTTTTCCCAGTACCATCGTAGGTGGGAATGCCCTTCAGTGCTGCGGTTGGGAACTGAGCTTGTGCTGCTAGATTCAACGGTCCTAAATGGTTCCAGGTCGGGAACTGCCTGGGCAGATTTTGCTGATGCGCCATATTCGTGTTCGGATTTGGCGGGTTAGGAGGCGGCAACAACGGCTGTAACGGCAGTGGCAACGACTGGTTCGACGCAACCGAGATGCCCAAAGCACCTAGTTGAACGTTTGGTGGAACCGGAACGCCCTGATGATCTGGAGAATTTGGAGGATTCAGGGGGCAGCTAGTTGTTGTGTTGTCTGGAGTTGGAGTCTGTTCAACAACGACAGCCTCCTGCGAAGATGCCTCGTCCAGAGAGATATTTGGCCTGACTATTCTAGGATGCTCTCCCAGAGCATTAATGTCAAGCTCATAGAACTCGGTTTCTTCTTCTGCGTTTCTAGCTCTCCATCTCATACGCATGAAGGCGTGATTTTTTTTTTACACTAGTCCTCGAGACTTGGAGGTGTCTGATTTAAGCAGAGTCGCCAGATGTTTAGATTTGACAGTACTGAGACGAACATCACTTCTCAATACTGCTATAATGTGGAATGAGGGGCGTGCCAGAAAAAACTGTTGGTTACGAATCTGCCATGGGAAAGGGTTTGGTTTATCTATGCGCCCTAGACCTGCCCAACACTTTGAAAGGTCGGGAGGAAGAGATGCCTCCCGTGCCAATCTCCAGAGAAGGTTGGCTCCTTTACTACACTACACTGGGGTTTCAGTTTAGGGAACTGGAAAGGAATTAGAAAATTGCCGAAAGAGATGTAAACAACTGAAAGAAATGGGAAATATGGCCGCAAGCCGGATAGTTCCAATGGGAAGAACAAGCAACACAATTACTAACTTCTACTTAAATCAGCAGCAATCAGTACTATAAATATAATAGAAACTAATGCTGAAACATTCTCTGATATGTATCCTTCAGTAATTCCAAATTTCGCCCTTTATCACACACTTAAATCCAGATTGCAGAATTACAACATGCATATAAAGAAACAAAATTAATAGAAATAATAATAGAAGGCATCATACACAGAAAAAGAGTCCAAAGTCAGAACCAGGAGACTTAATATTGACGCAGAATTTAAGTACAACAGCTCTCTAGCAAAATGTTCCCCCCTTATTACATTGCATTGAGTGGCTTTTTATAGAGGAATTCAACCCCGTAATAATTAATGCCAAAACCCTAAAACCGCTGGGGCAGCTGAGATTTGGCCCCTGTCAGATGATAGAGTATCCATGGAATACGACTCACTCGTGTTTGCAGCAGCTTCGGACAGATTTTGCGGCTCACTCGTGTTTGCAGCGGCTTCGGACAGATTACACAGCTAAAACCGCTGGGGCGGCTGAGATTTGGCCCCTGTCAGATGATAGAGTATCCATGGAATACGACTCACTCGTGTTTGCAGCGGCTTTGGACAGATTTTGCGGCTCACTCGTGTTTGCAGCGACTTCAGACAGATTACACAGCTGGGACAGCATGTCCCATTAATATGGTTGGTGAATCTTACCTTCAGAGGCCTTTTCCAGGGCTTGACAGTGTCGTCTTGATGGGACAGGTCGGAGACCTAAACCCGTGCGCCATGGATGCGCATTAAATGTCCACCTACCTTCCTTTCCACTAGAAGTGTTCCCTCTTGTTGCAACCTTAGCGTTAAAAAATGCTTTCGCTGGAGTTCGCTGGAAATCGGGCCTGAAGCGTAGTGCTTCGTTTTTGAAATGAGCTGGCCAAGGTTTGCTTGAATTGAGTCTGAAACTCAACTTCGCTGGGGTGGACACCCGAAGCTGCGGGGTTCGCTGGAGCAGGGGGGAGTTGAGCTTTGGCTTGCAGTTTTTGTCTAAGTCCAAAATGGACTTTTACTGTAGTAGTTCGCTCCAGTTAGACTCGAAGTGGAGCTTCGCTGAAGAAAGATCCTGAAATGGGGCTTCGCCAAGCTCAGCAGCGAAGACCAGCTTGACTTCTCCTTAGAAACTTTTTCCCTGCCCAAGCTATACTTCGCCCCTGGCAAGGTCCGAAGCTGAGCTTCGCTATCCCCCAGGGCGAAGTTGAGCCCTTGTCTGCCTTAGCAAATTTTCGAACCTCCAAAGTGGTCTTTCGCTCGAAGCTGTCCTTCACCCCTAAGCGAGAGAAACTGAGGTTCGGCCCCTTTTTTCAGCGAAGCTGATCTTTGGCTCCTGTTTTCGCGAGCAAAGTTGTTCTGAACATGGATTATGCATCAAAGGTGGGCCTTCTTGCTGCGCCTTAGCACCATGAAATCGCCAGAGGAGAGTTTTTTCCGGAGAAAGTTGTTTTTAAAGGAGAAAACAAATCTAAACAGGAACAATATTGCAGCAACAGTTCAAAATTTTACCCCTTAGACAAAATGTGGCAAAATTGACAACAGGGATCTAGGTTATATTTTGTCCTAAGGGGATCTTGCAATGAACCTCTTCTTCTCATACAAATATTTCACCTCAAAATTCTTAGTGTAGAGTTGTATTGAGATAAGAAATTCAGTACCAAAAATAATTCTAACTATGATTGCACGGAAACATATATCCAATAATAGAAGCATTCATTAATTGAAACATGGAAACATAAATAACATAAATTAATTGAAAGCAGCACTAATATCACATATCCAATAATAGAAGCATTCATTAATTGAAACATGGAAACATAAATAACAATAATTACAGGAATTCGGGACAAGAAATATTACTATTGCGGGCCACTTCGAGGGGGCAACCTCACAAAATATGCAAATTCTTCTCTAGCCCGTGAGGGTTACATCCTTCCCATTTTATAACATTTACAAGAATATTTCCTGACATTTTATGACAATATTCTATGACATCCTGCTATGACAATATTCCTGACTTACCTAATTTATGACATTACATTCATAATACCAACGGTTACATTCATAATTCTATGACAAAGTAGTTATATACATGATTCTATGACAAACACTCTCCTAACTTAACACATGGCCCACTTCTAACTAGATACATGGTCCACTTTATTTACAATAACATATGCCTCGATGTGTTACAAGGGTCGGGTATGTAACAGATCTACCATTAAAGATGAAATTCCTCTTGGTGAAGATCCTATGGGTTGTATAGAGCCTAGTTGAGAAAATTGGAAAAAAATCGGCAGATTCCCGATTTTTTGCCAAATTTTTGATTTGGTGATGCAATTGGCAAAGTATCGACGATGCGGCGATTTTTTGCAAAAAATTCAGCTGCAGCCGCATGGGTAGAGGCTGCGGCCGATATAAAGAAAAACTTTATTTTTTCTTTCTTATTTTTCAGCTGACCTCTTGCAAACAAATAAAAAACACTCTTCCACCTTGCTACTGTTGGTTACGAATCTGCCACTAGGATAGGATTTAGTGTAATGCGCCCTAGATTCGCCCAGCAGATTGAAAGGCCGGAAGGAAGGAATGCCTTCCGTGCCAATCTCCGGAGAAGGCCGGCTTCCTATGTTTTTTCGATTGGTTTTAAGCTCAGAGTGCGGGAAAGAAATTAGAAATGCGGAAAGAAATATAAATGTGATTTGTATTGGGTGGGGAGGATAAGCAGCACAACAACTATCAATCACCACTACTAACGACAACTAAACACAGAATACATTACGAAACTACCAATGTCATTCATTCTATGTATCCTCTAACTATGCATTCCAGGAATACTTAATTATCAAATACCGATATCCAGATAGCAGAATAACAGTAAGCAATAACATAAGCAACATGAGGCAGAAATGCTAAATAGAGGCAGCATAAAGAACAAGAACAGTCAATAGAGCCAAGTGTATCTTGTATTCAGAAGCAAATGCACAGCTACAATGGTTCCCTAGCAGTATATCCCCCTTCCACCCCTTTACAATGATATGGCGCAGCTATTTATAGCGCAATTTCCCCCCAATTACAACTCCGGGCACAGGATCCCAGACCTGACAATAGCTGACAAAGCTGACAAAAGCGGCAAAAAAGCTGCTGATGTTGACCTCTGCAGATATGGACTGTACTTGCAGCAAGGTCCACCTGAAAACTTGGCAGCTACGTGGCAGTGCGGTAGATGAAACTTTGAGTCAGCTTGAATGAGGGTAGCTGCGGTAGATGAAACTTTGAGTCAGCTTGAATGAGGGTAGCTGCGGTACAATAATTTGGTTCACGCTTGCACTCCACCCGTCACATCTCTGACTCGAATCCGAGGTGGACATTGCTCCACCTCACATCTCACTCGAATCAGGTGGACACTGTCAAAATCCGATAAGGGACGAATCCGCCTTGGAATCTCGTCTCTCTTTCATGCCTGACCTCGCTCGGAATTGGAGCGCAATTAGAAAGCGCAAGGGGGAAGTAGCGCAGTTGGGGAGGCCTCCGTGCCTTAGACAATTTTTGGGCTGCTTTCATCATTCTGCCCGAGTGCGCACAAGTAAGCGGGCGCAGCCCGACTTCGCTGCGAAGTCGGGTTGCGCACCCAACACTTAGCCCATTTTGCTCACCGCTCCACTGCGCATGAAGATGAGAGCGCACCCCGACTTCGCTGCGAAGTCGGGTTGCGCTCCCAACACTTAGAAATTTTCAGGGGTCCGTTGCTTCCCAGGTGCGCACAGAAATGAGAGCGCACCCCGACTTCGTTGCGAAGTCGGGTTGCGCTCTTGTACTTAGCCAAATTTTGATCATTTTTTCGCACTTCGGCTTCCCGAGTGCGCTCAAACTTAAGGGCGCACCCCGACTTCGCTGCGAAGTCGGGTTGCGCTCTTATACTTAGAATTTTTAGGGGCCTTTTGCTCTTTTTTTGGGAAATTGACAGAAGAAAGTAAAAGAGGAAAGAAAAAGGGAAATGAAGGGAATGAAATTGACGAGAAGGGGAGAAAGGGGATAGTGGAGAAAGGGAAAGGAGGAGGAGGGAAGGGAGAGCGACATACTTACAAGAAAAATGAAGACATGGCACCCCGTGCAAAATGTGGCAACATTCCTGGCGGCTCGCGGGGTGTCGAGCTCGCCTCGACGCAAAGAACCAGGCCTTTATCCTTTGGGCGCAGAGGAACTCCCTTCCCCTGCATCCCGTTGCTCCTGCTGCTGCTGAGTCCCCTTCTTGGGTAACTGCTCCTCTTCGGATTCACTCTCAGCAGTTTCTTCTTCTGATTCTCCTCCTCTTTCTGAATCCGAATGCTCACCACTGTCACCTTCTCGCTCGGCAGGCTGCTCCCGCTCGCGAACGTGATTGTACGCAGTCTTGGCCTGGTCCCAAGCTGCTGCTTGGAAGGGCCCTAAATCGCTGACATCCTTCAGCGCTGCTCTGAATGCCGCAATCATGTGTACGTCGATGGTGTCATATCTCTCTCCCAACTCCTGAAGGGAGGTGTTGATCTTGCAATATCTTGACACCATTTGAGTTACCTGTGCCTCCTGGACTGGCTCGGCCCAGCTGTCAATTTCTGATGTATCTGCCTCGAAAGACAGCCAATCCGAGCTTTACCTGTTCAAGGGGCGAAACTCCCCATCCTTGACGAAGCTCGGGCATCCGAGCTCAGAAAGAGTGTTGAAGGGGGCCAGGCAAATATTCATTTCATGGTTCAATGCGTCCAGCATTTTCTTGGCGGCCCTTGTTTTTTCTGTTTTTCGAAGTAATTATGCAAGGTTACCCTTGCATCTGCCCAATCTAGGGCAATTCGGGACATGGGGGGAAATCGGAGGCCCTTGCGCGCGAACTCTTCAATTTTTATTGCCAAGTCCAGCCACTGCTTCGCTTGGTGTTCGGCCTCCTCTACCACAGGCTTTCCCTGGGCAGATACTTCTTGGATCCTGGATGCGAAATCCAGGACGGACGAGGACCTGACAACATTAGCCACTGCATCCTGCGGCAAACCAGCCCGCATCTCTTTTACCTTGTTTTTCGAAAAGGCCGCCGCCTGGGACGCCTTCTCCTTCAGCTGAGATTGGGCCTGCCTCAACAAATCCTGCAGCTGAGATACATGTTCCAATGCCGCCCTCTTCTCTTCTGACAGCTGTTCGGCCGTCCTTCTTTGTGCTGTAGCCTCCTGCTGAGAGGCAGCGAGCTGTGCTTTCAAGTCCTTAATCTCCTGCTGGGCAGACTCCAGCCGCGTGGTGGCCTTGGCCAGATCTTCCTCCAGCTGTCTCGAGTTATTTTGAAGCTGAAATGACTTCTCTTGATTCTCGAGTCGCTTAACAAGGAGATTGTCAGTTCTACGGCGAATACCGTTGATTTCGTATTCTTCGCTTATGTCATCAAAATTCTTCTCCTTGACCCGGTGTTCATAGTCAGCCTCGATCATTTCTCGGAGAGGCTTCTTTACTTTAGGGATCAATTTTTCAGTTCGCAGCACTCTCCTGTCCAAGTCGAACTTGGTGCGCTTCATCGGGGCAGCTATCTCCTCGGCTCTTCTTCGTTTGACGCCCTGGAGGAAAGAGGCGGAACACCCTACGGCCTTCGCTGCCAGAGGCTGATCATCTGTAATCTGCAGCTGCTCCCCCATGAAGTCAAGTTCTGCCAGCATAGGATACGCCGAGGCTAAATCCTGCTGCGGCATCCTTCCTGCAAACAATGAAGCAGGAGATATCCCAGAAGGTGTGGTCGCTTTCAAGGGCGACTGGGTCCTAGGGGAAACGGGCGGTGAGTGGGAGGTGAAGGCGGGGTCTTGAATAATGAAGGTGAGCGGCGCGGCGATGTAGGTACAGCTTCGGCACTGGCCGCGGGCGAGGGGTCTAGGGTTTGACTCAGGGTTTGGAAAATGTTCGGGTCCTGGGCAAAGCTGTTCGAAAGAATGGGGACTTGTGGAAGGATTGGGAGATATGCGATAAGGAAGATGCAACTAAGGCTTGCCCTGATACAGTGGGGGACGGTGTTACGGCGGGAAAGCGGGATGCGGGGAACCGGGGAAGAGGACGTACTGCGGGCTCCGCTTGAGCCGGATTGGAGGAGCCTGCTGCCCAAACTTCGCTTCTTTCCCTGGGCTGTCCGGAGAGATGATTTCCGGCACGGCTGTCTCTGTTCATGTTGCAGCCGTTTGCTGCGTAGACTCCTTAGGCCGCTTGGTCTTTTCGCTCCTTTTCCTCTTCTTTTCTTTCGGAGTTGCAGTTTGCTCGAAGGAGGCGGAGGAGGTTGGCGCGGCTGGCAGCGGTGTTCCCACGGTGAACTTGTACCTGGGTTTTGACGGAGGAATGTTTGTTGCCGAAGGCCCACCGGTTGACCCTTCTGGCGCCTTTTCTTTTTGGGAGGCCGCTTCACTAGTTGACTTTTCTAGCTCCTGTCCTTTTTGAGGTGACGCTTCAGGAGCTGGAGGCAACATCGGGCCCACCTGACTGCTTGTTGGTGTCGCGCTGGGAGTTTCTTGAATGGGTAATTGCTGGGATGGGGGCTTCCTTTTATATCTCTTTTTGGCGCCTAGGGAACGCAATCTCGAAACGCGAACGACTCCCATTTGCCGGCGTATTTATCATATAAGGCCGAAAACTCATCATCTACGGCCAATGTCTTTCGGTTAGACTTATCGTGTTGCGTGCGACACCTCATTTTCCAGCATTCAATAATTTTGTCCTTTTCCCAGTGGGGCGTCACCTTTGAGAGGAATTTTTTGAAGCCTGTTGAGTCTAACCTGTGGTCTAGATTGCGCTCCGGATCATACTCCACTTCTTCACAGTAAAAGTCCTGCCATGGTGGCGATGATTGCATCCGCTCGATGTGCCATTCCAGGTCTGCACCTGTTTTATTGCACCTCTCCTCCATGATTTCTGCTCGGGGGCAAATATGTACAAATTTTCCCCTGACCCCAATCGGGTCGTATTTCAGTGCTGAGGTAGCTGTATCGGGCCCATGTTGAGGAGTTCTTGTTCGAGGTAGATATGCTGCCCAATCTCATGCACTTGAATGTTCGCCCAGGTAATAGGATACTTGAAAATATGGCCCCTCTTCTTTCCCTGGCCGAATTCCTCTTCTACATAGTCCATCTGGCGCGATATCTCTATACCGAACTGATGCTCAGTGCAAAAATAGGGCAGCAAGAACGACTTCCCTTTGAATCCGTAGATTCTGATCACAATGCCCTGAGTCAACCGGAAGGTATCTCCGCATTTGTACTTCCTGGGTGGGGGGGGGGGGGGGGGGGGGGGTTTGTGGTTGAGCGGGCGGGGTCATACTAGAAATTTGAAGTTGAAATCGTAGTAAGACCCTCTCCTATACGGGGCTTCGTCCACTCATACACGAGCGGCGGCGCTCCCTTCTCATTTACCTTTTTTAGGTCAGGTACTTTAATCCGGTGGTGCGTGTGGTACAGGCACAACCATGTGAGGAACGAGCAGTGCCGGAACTCTGTTTTTTGCTTTTGCTGTATCCTGACCAGATTCGAATGTATGGCGTACGCCACCCAATCTGCCCAATCAAAGAAAATAGGGCGTCTTCCGCTCCTTTGCGCAGTGGAGTCATAAAACTCTCCATGCAAGATGCATTCCGCGAGCGCCAGCTGGTACGGGTGCACCATTCTATACGTGGCGCAGCCGAGTACCCATGCCAGGATAATATATATATATTTATTTTCGAACCTCTCCAGGGGTATAGGGCCTGTTGGCCACTGTTTAGCTGGTAGCGGGGTCTTTAGTTCTGAGTCGAGAAACTCCCTCATCCTTTTGTTCTGAGCGAATCTGCCAGCCTTCTCATCCAAGTTAATTCTTCTGACAATGGCGTTGGGGTCGTCCTTGGAGCCCGGGCGAAGGTTGGTTGGACGCTCTCTTTGAAGAGGGTGAACAACACCCTTCCTTGGTTGTCGCCAGACTTGCCGGGTAGCTGGTTTGTAATATGTCACAATAGACTCAACCAACTCCGGGCAATGGTGGACGGGAGGGCACAAGAACCAATACAGGTTCGACTTGTATGCGGCTCCGACATGGTGCGAGGGCGAGACTTTGCCTGCCCACTTTGCTATATTTGGCCGCAGCTTGGTGAGGCTAATGGAGTACTCGCCGTCCCTATACCCGGCCAGGCGATTGATGGGCGGCGGTGGAGCTTGCCCTTTGCTTCTCTTTGACCTGGATTTCCTTGTCCGCTCCCGTGGCGCTTCGCTCTCATGAGCGCTGGATTCTGTGTGTTCCTCAGCCTCCTGCTCTGTATCGCTGGACTGCGTCTGCATTGGCGCTTTTCCCTTGTCCATTTTTTGTTTTCTGTTCGTGGTGGCAGAGACGGGGATTTTGGTCACTAGTCCTTCAATTCTGCGCCTTGCAGCTCAGACTTAGCTTGATAATTCGAATGTTCTGAGTATGCCAGGGCCCCTTTTCTAGGAAAAAACGCAGCATTAATGGCGCGAGGGGGGGTTTAAAGTGATTTGCCCGAAGTAGGTGGGAAACGCCGTTATTCTTTGGCGGCCGCGCGTGGGCCTTTTCCTTGGAAGGCGCACCTTGGTTGCGGTTGGTCCTAATGCGCTTGCTTTTTTAATGACATCTGCTTTGAAAGATGCGCAATCATTCTTTAAAATTTTTTGAACCTCGTGCTTCCAATGACGTCACAGCCGCCGCTTGGGCACACACTTCGAGGGAGACTTTGGCCCAGGGTTTTAAGGAGGGACGCAGCCTAACTTCGCGCTATGCACATTGCGCCGCCTGGGCCCACACTTAGAAATTTTTTCGCCACTATGTCCCTTGTTTTCCCTGACAGGTCGTTCAAAGTGCGCTCGAAATCAAGAGCGCACTCGGGCTTCGCTCAAAAAACGTGCGCAATCCGACTTCGCCCGGAAAATGTTGCGCAGTAGGGATTCCACACTTAGCCAATTTTCGCTCTCTGTTGCCCGACTGCGCTCCCAAGATGGTGCGCAGTCCGACTTCGCTGCGAAGTCGGGTTGCGCACCCACCACTTACTAAAAATTTTTTTTTTTAGAGCCAAATTTTGCTCCTTTTCTCACACTTAGCCCACTTCGGCTCTGAAAACTAAAAGCTGAATACTGAAAGAAATATGTACATTCTGTCATAAACTAAAATGCAGGAAAAGAATATGTACAAGGAAGGACCTCTTGGGCACCTTCAGTGGTGATAGGTTTTTAGGTGGAAACCGTTGACAGGAATGGGGAGAAGCTGTCCCTCCATGTCCCTGAGCACGAACGCGTTGAATTGGTTTACCCGAGCGATCTGATAGGGACCTTCCCAGAGGGCATCAAATTTGTCATGGTTGCCCGACTTTGCTTTGAGTGAGTCCCACTTTAGCACTAGGTCCCCGATTTTGAAAACTCGGGTGGTGGTGCCTTTTGCAAACCAGCTCTGGGTTACCTCGGCATGTTTAGTAAAGGCCTGGTATGCCTTCTCCCTTTCTTCTTCTAACCGCAATAGTTGGCAAAGTCTGGCGTCCACTGGATCCCCGTCGCCCTTTTCTTCATCTAACATCCAGAGTGCGGGCATTTCTATGTGGGTAGGCAGAACTGCCTCCTTGCCATATACGAGCGCGTAGGGGGATGTCTTGATAGACTTCTTGAAAGATATGCGATCCGCCCATAACGCCCGGTTCAGAAGTAGGTGCCACGTCCTCTTGTTCCTTTCTATTGTTTTTTTAACAATCTTCAGTAGATTCTTGTTAGTGGACTCGGCCGAGGCCATTCCCCTGCGGGTAGTAGTTTGAGGACATCTTGTGATAGATGTCGTATTTTTTGGTGAACTCCGTGAGTACAGCACCTGCGAACCCCGGACCGTTGTCTGTAACTATTGCCTCTGGGACCCCGAAACGGGTGATGAGGCCCTCAAGGAAACCAATGACCGTTTCTTGGTCTGCGTGCTTAGTGGGGATCGCCTCTGCCCACCGAGTGAAATAATCGGTGGCTGTAAGGATGAACTTATGTCCCGCTGCAGAGTTAGGCGTGATGGTCCCGACGAAGTCTAGACCCCACTGCTGAAACGGAGTCTCGGCTTGAATTGGTTGGAGGGGCAAGGGTGCCTTCCTGTTCCTGCCGGCGAACCTTTGGCATTTTTCACATTTAACACAGACCGCATGTGCGTCTGTGAAGAGAGTGGGCCAATAATACCCGGCTCTGATAATTTTTAAGGCCGTAGGCCTCCCTGAATGATGTCCCCCAGGCATCCCGGAGTGGAATTCTCCGAGGACCTTTGGTTTATCTGATTCTCTGACGCATCGCAACAGGATGCCGTCAATATTTTTGAAATACAGCCCCTCGGGGCGCAGTACATATCTCAAGGCATTCAGCCTAAACCTCCTTCTTTGTGAGGCATTGAGATGATCTGGACATCTCCCTGTGCTAAAATACCGCACCAGGTCATTCGTCCAATCACTCTCCTCTGATAAGGAGTTGGCAAGGTTAGTTTCCGCCATTGGAGCTTCCCAGCTGGCAGGCGAGAGATTTCAGTTGCAGCACTTCGGGCCAGCTCTTGGCACAGGGCTCGGCCTCTGATCAGCTTCGTTGGCCGTACCTCGATGTCAAATTCTTGGATTTTGGCTATCCATCCTGCCCTCTTGTGACCTGGCTCCCCTTGTACAATGAAATTCCTGACGTCCGGATGTATCACGAAGATAGTTATCCGGCTCTGGGAGACGAAGTGCCTGAACTTCTGAGGGATCTCATGACTGCGTGCACCTGCCGCTCAATAAAATTATACTTTTCTTCATGCGGCTGAATCACCTGGCTTAAGAACGCTATGGGGCGTTCCTCGCCATCATCTCCCTTCTGAGTCAGGACTGCGGCGTAACTCTCGGGCTCTCCCACCGCGTACAGGATGAAATCCTTGGAATAATCTGGATTTATCAACACTGGAGCTTGCGCGATTCTGGCCTTAATCTCTTCGAAGGCACTGCTTCCTTTCGTCGGTCCACAAGAATTCGGCATTCTTTTTAGGAGTTCGGCCATGGGCTTAATTACTTGTGCGAAGTCCGGTATGAACTTCCTCACGAAGTTGATTTGGCCGAAAAATGATTGTAGCCCCTTCTTGTCAACTGGGATGGGTAAGCGAAGAAGGGCTTCTACTCTGTCAGGATCCACTGCAAGGCCTTTCTCAGAAATGACATGTCCTAGCAGCTTACCTTCCTTCACCGCGAAGACTGACTTCTTCGGGTTGATGGAAATGCCGAATTCACGACATCTCTCAAATATTTGCCGCAAGTGGGAAGCATGGTCCTCTCTCTTATGTGAAAATACAGTCATATCGTCCAAGTAGATGACAATGACCTTGTTGAGCAGCTCCCGGAACGCCAAGTCCATAGCTCTTTGAAACGTAGCGCCGGCGTTAGACAGGCCGAAGGGCATGCGTCGATATGCAAACGTTCCCCATTTGGTGGTGAACGTTGTCTTGTGCTGATCTTCGTCCTTTACCCATATTTGGTTGTATCCAGAGAATCCGTCCAAGAGAGAGAACCTCTGTGCTCCAGCAACGATGTGGAGGATCTGATCAATTTGGGGAAGCGGATAATGATCCTTCAGTGAAGCTTGATTGAGGTTTCTGAAATCCACGCAGAGGCGGATGTCTCCATTCTTTTTCCTCACAGGGACCAAATTCGCGACCCAAGATGAGTGCTTGATGGGGTAGATGATTTTGGCCTCCAGCATCTTTAAGAGCTCTGCTTTCATCATAGCTTCAATTTTTGGGTTCATTGCCCTTTGCTTCTGCCGGAAAGGTCTTGCATTATCTTCCAGCTCTATAGTATGCTGGATCATCTCTCTATCATACCCCTTCAAGTCCTGGTAGCACCAGGCCACAATATCAGGGAACTCTCCGCATAAAGATCTGATCTGCTCCAGTTCCTTTTCAGTGTCGGTCCGTCCCGACCTTGATCGTTTTTCCGGGGTTCCGAGTTCCGAGGTCCATGTCTTGCTTAGGGTCCACTTTGATTACGTGGGATATTGCCCTATCGTTACGATCAAAGAGACTTTCTAGGGTAATCAGTCCTTTCGGGACATGATTGTTTTTTAACTGTATCAACCCCTCGTCTTGCTCGTCATCAGGGTCTCTACCTTCTATCGTACTTGCTTCGTTTATCAAAAAAGTGACGATATCCTCGTCACAGTCGAACACCTGCCAGTGGGTGTCTTTATCGAGCACAGAAGGCACGTAGATGGTACGAACCGGCTTCGGCTTCCGGACGGTGTCATCGGCCGGAACGTGCACTGGCTCCAACAGACGCCAGAATGTCAGCATGTTTATTCTTCTCACGTGATATGGCTTTGACATTCAAAGAGTCGAATGACTCCATCAGGTCCCAGACACGATTACGGTACGCCTTGAGGTAATGCTTCTTGGAGGCGCACTTATTCGTAATCTGGTTGCACACCAGCTCTGAGTCGCCAAAGATCTGCAAATGTCTCACCCCCAGTCTCTCTGCCTTTCTCAAACCCAAGCACAAAGCTTCATACTCCGCCGCATTGTTAGTGCAGCTCCAAGCCAGCCTGTAAGTGTAGTCCTTCTGGACTCCGGACGGGGAAACCGAAGTACACCTGCACCGGCGCCATTTTTGCATCGGGCGCCATCAAAGAACAGACTTCCATAGCTTTTCGAGTGCGGGCCCAACCTCCTTTCTTGTTGGTGGTCAAGTCTTTCGAGTTGGGTGACGGAGTAACAGCCTTGCTCGGTCTCAATCATGGCGTTGAAGTCTAGCAAGGAGAACTCATCCTCCACTTGTAACAGCTCAAGGGCCTCTTCTGTCATATCAACCTCTACCAGTTCTTCAGTTGTCAGCTGAACCATGCCATTCTGTGGCTCTTCTCCGGGTATCTTCTCTACTAGAAATGTGGAAGGCTTTTCATTATAGATCTTTAATCTCCTTCCTTTGAAGGGCACTTCCATATGTGAGTAATCCAGAGACAGATATCCACCCAGCTTCGCCGTGAACTCCCTGGAGAGACACATGCCGAAGTAGGGTTCCAAGTCGACCACAACGACTTCCTGGATGACCACTATGTCGAGGGCTTTATGCAGTCGGATCGGGATATCCTTGATGACACCAACTGTCTTGACAGGGGTGTCGTCTAGCTGCAACACACCTTGGCTGCTCCTTGTATATTCCATACCGATCTCTTCGCGAGACGGCTCTCGGCATGACGGTCGTGGAAGCACCGAGAATCCACCATGCGGTTGTGTACTATATAGCCTTCCATCCGCAATGACGAGATAGAAATGAGGTGGCTTGTTTTTCTCGGTGGCAGAAACTGTCAAGGGCTGAGCTAACACAGCAGGCTGCGTCGGCTTTCGCTCTTTTACGCTTTTCAAGGATTCCTGCAGCAGATCAACTTGCCTCGGGAGCAGAAGAGCCTCGTACATACTTATCTTCGTCGGGGTCCTTTTTAGCTCATCAACTATATTGTAGGTTGAAGTGTCAGCTCCCTCTATTTCTTTCGTCGGCTCATACCTGGTCCGGTATTGCTGCGTGGCTTCGACTCTCTGTCTCTTCGTCAGCGACGGATATCTCAGCTTCTCTTGAGCTTGTTCTTTTGTTTCGGCTAGAGGTTGGGCTGCAGGAGCCTTGAGCGTAGGGAACCTTTCTTTGGTTGTAGGAGGCCAAGGTGACTTGTCAGGTGGTAGCCCAGCAGGCAGCGCCTTCTCTCTTCTGGCGTATACCTTCAACGGCTTTGCTTGGGCCGTGGCAGCCTCAATGGGCTTTCTGCCTTCCTTGGTCAAGAGCAACGCAGGATCTTCTGGGACCGCAAAGTTGCCTTCATCGTCCAGGATCATGTATGCTTCATCCTCTATGGCGCTGCCCACAAGGGTCTGAAGATAATGCTGATGCAGCGTGCAACTCTCCTCTGAGTGTGGATCGTTGCATGTGGAGCACCAGTTAACCTGGTCAGAAGTGCCAGGTTGAACCTCATTGGCAGCATTCCTTGCTAGGGGGTGTCTTTGAGCTTGTGTAGCTTGATCTTTTGTTAGCGTCGGAGGAGGATATGGTCTCCTTGGAAGGAACTCCATCTGGGCTTGCTTCTTCTTCATTATCGTCATATCGTTGGAAATAGTATGATACCCAGAGGCCAGAGCCCGTACCTCTTGAAGGATTTTATTCTGAATATCGTTATCTGCAGGCGCCAACCGGGCCGGCGGAGGTATTGCAGCTAATGGCGGAGGTGCAGAATACGCCGCGTAATGAGGGGGAGCTGGGAGTGCGGGATACTGCGGAGGCGGAGGTGGCGGATTAGGATAATGAATCTGAGGCTGACCGTAGGGGTTTATAATTGGTGCTGGATTCCATGGCTGCTGGGGGTGCTGATTTGAGGAGGATGGCATTACACCAGAGGCCGATGGATACTGGGACCGAGGAAAATCAGGATAAATGGGGGGCTGCACTCTATGCGGAAGTCTGCCTATAGAGATTATGTCTAATTCTGCTTGTTGGGCAGCTTCGTATAGGGCAGGGAAAGTATCGACTCGGGCTATCTTGAGAAGTAGGCAGATATCCGAATTGAAAGACCTCAGGTAATAGTGTGCGGCTTGACCCGCCGAAGGTCGCGGTTCGCGAGGTACTCTTTTCCAGGACCTCGCAAACCTTATGTTGAAGTCGGATATCTCCTCTTGTGGGTGGCGTTGGATACTACGAAGCGATGCAACAATGAAGAGGGGTCGGCGGACTCGTTGCATCCTTTTACGAGTCCGCACCTTGGCTGAGGCCACCCCGTGATAGATCCTTCTGGCAAAGATCTCCACCAATAGAGAAGCTTCCCCCTCAGAGAAAGAGCCAATAGACGGGTCTTGACACTCTCATTTGTAATAGAGTGTAGCGCAGCCAAGGCCAGAATGTCTTGGATGTGCTCATATGCCGTTTTGCCGTAGCCATCGTAAGTAGGGATGGACTTCAAGGCAGCGGGGGGCACAACCTCTTGTCCGACTAGGGCCAAGGGCCCTGTGGAGTCAACCGTTGGGAAGAGGTCGTCATCATTTTGTTGGGCAGCCATGTCTTCTTCCCCTCCGGTCGTGTATTCGGTATCGGTGTTGTCCGAAGATGTAGGTTGCTCTTCAACTTCGGCCTCTTCGACTTCGGTTTCGGATTCGCCTATGCGAGCTTGGTAGTCAGCCAGCCTTACGCGCTCTCCCGGAGCGTTGATGTCAATTTCGTAGAGATCGAGGCTGGTTTCCCGGATTCCTTGCTCTCCACCTTCTTGTATGCATGAAGGCGCTTGGACCGGTCTCACGGACTCAGATGATATTCAGGTACTTGCAGAGTCGCCAGGTGTTCTGATTTAACAGCAATGAAGCGAACACCAATGCTTCGATTATGTTTGAGGTGGGAAACTTTCGTGTCCCACCGGGCGTGCCAGAGAAATTGTTGGTTACGAATCTGCCACTAGGATAGGATTTAGTGTAATGCGCCCTAGATTCGCCCAGCAGATTGAAAGGCCGGAAGGAAGGAATGCCTTCCGTGCCAATCTCCGGAGAAGGCCGGCTTCCTATGTTTTTCTCAATTGGTTTTAAGCTCAGAGTGCAGGAAAGAAATTAGAAATGCGGAAGGAAATATAAATGTGATTTGTATTGGGTGGGGAGGATAAGCAGCACAACAACTATCAATCACCACTACTAACAGCAACTAAACACAGAATACATTACAGAAACTACCAATGTCATTCATTCTATGTATCCTCTAACTATGCATTCCAGGGAATACTTAATTATCAAATACCGATATCCAGATAGCGAGAATAACAATAAGCAATAACATAAGCAACATGAGGCAGAAATGCTAAATAGAGGCAGCATAAAGAACAAGAACAGTCAATAGAGCCAAGTGTATCTTGTATTCAGAAGCAAATGCACAGCTACAATGGTTCCCTAGCAGTATATCCCCCTTCCACCTCTTTACAATGATATGGCGCGGCTATTTATAGCGCAATTTCCCCCCAATTACAACTCCGGGCACAGGATCCCAGACCTGACAATAGCTGACAAAAGCGGCAAAAAAGCTGCTGATGTTGACCTCTGCAGATATGGACTGTACTTGCAACAAGGTCCACCTGAAAACTTGGCGGCTACGTGGCAGTGCGGTAGATGAAACTTTGAGTCAGCTTGAATGAGGGTAGCTGCGGTAGATGAAACTTTGAATCGGCTTGAATGAGGGTAGCTGCGGTACAATAATTTGGTTCACGCTTGCACTCCACCCGTCACATCTCTGACTCGAATCCCGAGGCTGGACACCTGTCAAAATCTGATAAGGGACGAATCTGCCTTGGAATCTCGTCTCTCTTTCATGCCTGACCTCGCTCGGAATTGGAGCGCAATTAGAAAGCGCAAGGGGGAGTAGCGCAGTTGGGGAGGCCTCCGTGCCTTAGACAATTTTTGGGCTGCTTGCAACATCCTGCCCGAGTGCGCACAAGTAAGAGGGCGCAGCCCGACTTCGCTGCGAAGTCGGGTTGCGCACCCAACACTTAGCTCATTTTGCTCACCGCTCCGACTGCGCATGAAGATGAGAGCGCACCCCGACTTCGCTGCGAAGTCGGGTTGCGCTCCCAACACTTAGAAATTTTCAGGGGTCCGCTGCTTCCCAGGTGCGCACAGAAATGAGAGCGCACCCCGACTTCGCTGCGAAGTCGGGTTGCGCTCTTGTACTTAGCCAAATTTTGATCATTTTTTCGCACTTCGGCTCCCCGAGTGCGCTCAAACTTAAGGGCGCACCCCGACTTCGCTGCGAAGTCGGGTTGCGCTCTTATACTTAGAATTTTTAGGGGCCTTTTGCTCTTTTTTGGGAAATTGACAGAAGAAAGTAAAAGAGGAAAGAAAAAGGGAAATGAAGGGAATGAAACTGACGGAAGGGGAGAAAGGGGATAGTGGAGAAAGGGAAAGGAGGAGGAGGGAAGGGAGAGCAGCATACTTACAAGAAAAATGAAGACATGGCACCCCGTGCAAAATGTGGCAACAGCTACCACCTCAACCAAATACGCCAAGGCATCCTAGGAGTGCGAGCGATTACGGTGTGAAGGAATCCGACAGCCAACAACAACCGCCCAAAAGATTCATTCAAGGTAAGAAATTCTTTGAAAACTCTTCTTTTTTTTCCTCCAACTTAAAACCCAAAACCCTAGCCTTAGGGTTTTGGGTTATTTTTTATCCTCCTTTTAAGTAGATACTAAATTGATAAATGCAAGCCAAATTATTAGCTAGCAATATTTGTTAAACATTAAACCCTAAACCCTAGTCTAGGGTTTAGGGATTTTTTTTTCTCCCTTCAAGTAAATAACTAAATATTGCCTAAAACTGCTTGATAACTATGTATGCAAGACCATTTTTCAGCTATTAATGTTTGAACTTCAAAGTTTAAAGTTTAAAGTTTAAATCCTAAACCCTAGTCTAGGGTTTCAAGTTTTAGGATTTTTTATTCTTCTCTTTAAGTAAATATTGCTGCCTGATAACTATGTATGCAAGCCTATTTTTCAGCTGTTAATGTTTGAAAGTTTGAAGTTTGAAGTTTAAACCCTAGGCCCTAGGGTTTTGGGTTTAGGGCTTTTTTTTCCTCCTCTTTTTAAGTAAATATTGCTGCTTGGTAACTATGTATGCAGGCCCATTTTTCAGCTGTTAATGTTTGAATTTGAAACTTTGATGTTTAAACGCTAAACCCTAGTCTAGGCCCTAGGGTTTTAGGAATAGTTTTTTTTCCTCTCTTTTTAAGTAAAAATTGCTGCTAATAACTATGTATGGAAGCCCATTTTTCAGCTGTCAATGTTTCAATTTTAAAACCTAAACCCTAGCCTTTTGGTTTAGGGTTTAGGTGTTTTTTTCCTTTTTTTAAGTGATTGTAACTTTGCTGTTACTAACTTACTTGTTTCCATGTGTAGGCATATAAAAAATGAAACCCTTGGATCCAACATGGGCATATGGAACACCAAGGCCAAGAAAAGGGGATTTTAAATGCATTTTTTGTGGCTTTAATTTTACTGGAGGCGTTTATCGCCTCAAATTCCATTAGGCACAAATACCTAAAAAAATGTCAAAGTATGCAATAAGGTGCCAAAAGAAATTAAAAATAAAGTAAACGCCATGATCACTGGCAGATGAAAACGCTAGTCTCAAAAGAAGTCATAGTGATGCCATTTCATTCCCCCCTCCCAAGTTCCTCATACTAGTGGCAGCTTTAGCCGATTTCAACAGAGTAGTTCGAGTCCTTCAAGTGCACAAGCAACTAGTGGGATGGGAGAGTCTTATTTTGTAGACTGTTCTATGTCAAAGGCACAATTCACGCTTGAGGGTATGGTCGTGTGGAATCAAAAGAAGCACAATGCAACGAGGACAGCCATTGCCACTTTTTGGTACTATTCTGACATTCCCTTCCATGAGGCAAGGTCTCCATACTAGCGGCGTAGGATTTAAGGTGTCAACTTATGATGACCTTAGGGGCCCTCTCCTTTGACAATCTATGGACAACATTCAGGTTGTCATTGTGCTTGACTAAATATATATATATATATATATATATATATATATATATATGGCATGACTAATTTTTTGTTATATATATTAATATGATAATATCAATATGCAATGTGCATGACTAAATTTTCTTTTATACTTCAAGTTGTGCTTGACAACCAGCATCAAGTGTGTAGGAGCAAGGGTTGCAGTATAATGTCTGATGGTTGGACAGATAGGAGGGGAAGAACCCTAATTAGTTTTTTGGTTGCATCTGTACAAGGAACTGCATTCCTCAGGTCATTAGATGCATCGGCACTTGTTAAGAATGTCGAAATGCTTGCAGGGTTGTTGGAGGAGGTTGTGTTGGAGGTTGGGGAGGAGAATGTTGTCCAAATCATCACAGACAACGCAGCAGCACATAAGGCAGCCAGGAGGATTTTGGAGGAGAGATTCCCCACCATTTTTTGGACCCCATGTGCAGCCCATTGTCTCGATTTGCTCCTCAAGGACATTGGGAAATTACCTTCGGTGACAGAGGTGGTAAGGAAGGCTAAGGCCATCACAAAATTCATTTACAACCATTCATGGGTCCTTAGCCTCATGAGGCAATTTACCAATGGGAGGGAGCTAGTGCAGCCTGGCATTACACACTTTGCCACAAACTTTGTGGCATTGCAAAGCATTTATTGGAATTATGAACCAACTGCAAGATACCGAACATCACCTGAGGAGCATAATGTCTATACTTATTTGTTTGAGGAGGACATCTGGATGGCCATGGATGAGGCCATCAAGGTACAAGACTACGCTTATTAATTTATTTTATTTTATTTATGTTCTAAAATGTTTTTCTTTAAATTTTCTTTTTTTTTTCATGTCTTAGAGCCATTGGTGAAGGTTCTTTGTCTTGTTGATGGAGAAAAATTTCCAATGGGATTTGTATATGAGGCTATGGACAAGGCAAAAGAGGCAATTGTTGCATTTTATGGACATACCCGCACCAAATATGATGTCATTTGGACTATCATTGATAACCTATGGACATCACAACTCCATAGCCCTCTTCATGCATCGAGTTACTATTTGAACCCCAAAATCTTTTATACTGCTACATTTCGTGTTGATTATGAGGTGAAGCTTGGCCTTCAAGATTGCATTGACCGCGTGTTCTCAATGAGTAAACAATTGTGCGATAAAACACGTGCAAAGATACAAGATTATAAGGCACGCCGTGGTCGCCAATTCCCATCTCAACAATGCATAAATGCTATTGAGGTATTGAGGCCAGGTAACCCTCATCGAATCATTATTTATTGTCTTTTGATTTTGTTTTAAACTTTTAAGTTGTTACATGTGAAATATTAATTTATTTTTTTTGTTGTTGTTACTAGATTTATGGTGGAAGGACATTGGTGATTTTACGCTCAATTTGCAGCACATGGCCGTTAGAATCTTATCTCAACCATGTAGCTCTTCAGGTTGTGAGCGCAATTGAAGTATGTTTGAGTACATACACTCCAAGAAGCGCAACAAACTTACACAAAAAAAATTTAATGATCTTGTGTTTGTGCATTACAACCTTCGTCTCCACCAAAAAACTTTTGAAAAAACAAATACTAAGCCCATTGACCTAAGTGGCATTGATCCATCATCTAAATGGATAACAGATGCAGCACAGGAGCAGCAGGAACAGCAAGAGCCTCCATTCACCATGGAATATTTACAAAACTACGAGAACCTAGTAGCAACGCAGGCAACTACAAGCACACATCAAAAACGATAGACTAGGGCTTATGCTAGGACAAGGGGCAAAGGAAGACATTAGATAATGGGCCTATTAAGGCATTTTGACACATTTTGTAATTTGTACCTTTTCATATTATAAGCAATACAAGATGTGTTTTGTCACTTTCATGTGTACTCTTGAGCCCTGTATGATGTCTTGACTTGAATTGTTGTTTTTATTGCAATATTTGATTTGCATAATGTAAATTCATTGTAATATGCATGAAAAATACCTTTTGTCAAAGAAAAATTTTGTTTTCTTCCCTTTTTTTTTGCCAATTCTTTCCCTGTTTTTTTGCCAATTCCCGATTTTAAAAAATGCCGATTCTGATTTTCTCAACTAGGGTGTAGAGTCTCCCGAAATAAGGGTTTCATAGTCATAATAAGGGAGTCATGAGTAGAAAGGGGTTTCCATAGTTAGAGCAAGAGAACAATGAGGAAAAGGTGCTAAATGTGGTGAGAGTTGGTCTTGTGAAAGATGTTTCATAGCCAAAGCAAGGGACCTCTATGGAGCCTAGTATGATGCTAATGGGGCAAATTCTTCTAAAAGTATCATATTCTTCACTGATGTGTGTGCATTCAAATTCCTCTATTACCCATGTTAATTTTTCTTTGGGATTCTCGGGTCGTCTCTAATCGCTTTCCTTTTCTTGCTCAATGGGATGGAGGATTAGTTCTAGGTGGTGATGTGTTAGAGAAATCATATTTCTTTATTTTTATTGCTAACTACTCTTGCCCTTTTTCTTTGAGTTGTACTTTATGAAGTTGATAGAAAATGTTAAGAAAATGTTTGGCTACACCTACCTTCGTAGGTGAGGTGCGTAATATTATGGAGCACAACCTCTTTCCATGGTGACGAAAGCGTGTCGTAGCCCAAATTTTAATAAAATTAAAATGAAGTTTTAATTTCATTTATGCTTATTAAACATGAAAATTACGCAGAAATAGGAACGACGTGGAATTTACATGTATTGTTATGAATGCTGAGTTGGTGTAGTGCCTCAACACTACCTTGGGATTCACAATTTTGAAAGAGCATGAGACATTGGAATCAAACAGTAGATGCCTTACAAAACCCTCCAAAATTTGGCTAAGTCTAGCAAGTGTGCAAATTGGCTCAAGACCAATTTGATTGCAAAAGGTGTCAATTGGCTCAAGGTCAATTTACTTGTAAAGGGACCTGATTGGCTTGCAGAAGCAAACCGCTTAGGGTCTACTAGCTATTCATTTGCAAAAGCAAGTGATTCACTCACTAACTAGAGCGAATCACTCGATAGCCAATAGAGGGATGAAATAAAGGCATGAATCCCAAGGAGAATCTTTAGAAAGTGATAGTTTGGCATGCAGCGGTGCACTAAGTCATTTCATAAGACTCCTAAACCTATTAGAGGCATGTAACATTCGGTGGTGCATCATTTTGCTAAACATGCTACAAAAATTTACTTTTACTCAAAGAAATTGTTTCTCATCCCAGGTAACTCAGAAGTAAACTCCAACTATAATAGGAACCATGGGCTGCATTATATTGCTCTTTTGGCCATGCGAATTCAAAGCTACATTTTGTGGGACCCATATTTTGATTTGATCTCATGATATTATTGAGATATTGGCAAGTCCGTAGTCATTCCATCAATGGCACCACCCTCTTGGTTTGGTAAGTGTGCGATGATTGAGGTATTTCCCTTTACCCATCTTGTCATTCTCTTAAACAACGTCATGCTTAATGAATAGAACACTGTGTTATTCCAATTCTCATGTGTTGATTGATCACTTGCACTCACTATGGTTAAAACTTGTATTACATTTAAATTACTCACACCCTTAATCTTCTATGCATGTTTCTTTTCCACACTTTACTTTTCATGTAATTAGTGTAGGTGAGCATAGGAGCATTTCTATGAGGAGAGTGGGGAGCCAGCCTCAATCCAAAGGTTGGGAGGAGCCATTAGCACTCCCTTTCAACTTTGTTGAAACTAGAATTGCGGCGCATCATTAAATTAGAAGTCAGAACAATTCCCCAATTCAACATAGTTTCTGGTACAATTGATGGGACTAACCCCCATTGTTGAAATTTTGCCTAATTTGGCTAAAATTCCTTAATGTTTGTGCCAAATTTACATTCATCATGAATGAAGCAATTGGATCAATATTGAGTATTGAGTGAATTTTTGCTAATTCTAGTTAAAGGAAGTGTTTTGCTCCAAGAGTTTCACTCTGTTTTGTGCCAATCGCCTGAAAACTGTCTTAAGTGAAATTCTGCAAGCAATTTACTTTGAATTTCTTATATTTTCATAAGTTGAATCTAGAGAAACTCATTGTGGCTAGGAACTTGATTTATCAAGCATAGTCTCAACTTGACCTTCAAAATTCATCATTTTTGTTATTTGTGCTCGATTTTTTGCAAGTACTTTGTGAATAGCAACACTGACACGAACTCTGGAATTTTGAATTTCTAACAAAGTCAATGACATGATCACCATCAAAACTCAAATCTGACCTTGAATTTACATCTACCAAGGGCAAAAAACATTTAAAGCATATTTTGTTTTAGTTTTTTAAGAACCAATTCTATAAGCGATTTGCTCAGTTCATCTAGTGATTCACTCTAAAAAATCTCACCAAATTAAATCTGACAAGTGATTTGTTTAGAATCTTAAGTATTTCACTAGGAAAGACGATTCTTCCTAACTCTTTCCCTGAAGAGTGATTCATTTTGGTTTCAAAACAATTCGCTTGGAACTTTTCATCTACAAAATTTTTTAAGTTTAAAAACAACTAGCGAATTGTTTGAGATTATAATTGAATTGTCTAAAATTACGAGCAAATCACCTGAAATTATAAGTTAATCACCTTAAATTATAAACAAATCACTCAAATTTGTATGTGAATTGTTGAACAAGAAAATTTCTAAGATTTTGTAAATTTTGATTCTGAAACTCTATCTATGCAAGTTCATATGCATAGGCTTATGAATACGTCTTCGAAGGCACAAAAATCAAGAAAAGAACACCAATGGACACAGATAGTGCCAACACGGTATCAAAGACAAGTTGGTTAGACTTAGTCGCTTGTGGATTGAGAAGGGTGTTGGAGATTGTTTAATCCATACTTATCACTCAAAGATAGGTCAATTGGTACAGCACCCATATGTGTACCTAAAAGGTCCTCGGTTCGAGGCCTAGCGATTCCATGATCTTCAACATATCCTGCTAGGAAGCTACCAGTTTTAAGTCAAATCATTCAATGAAACCCGTAATATTATTCCAAAGAAACTCCTCAACACTTGTGATTCTATTTTGAAACCTGTTGCAGGTGCACTCTACCAATACAGTCATAGTTATAAGAACCTCCACATTGTTTTAAACTTTATGACTCAAATTCAAACAAGAAAGGTTTTAAAACTGAAATTAATTACAGAAACCAAGAGTAGAAACGAAAAGCTTGGTCAATTACCTGCCACCACTGGAGGAAGTGCCAAAATATGAAATCCAGGACCATTACCAAGCAGAATAGTTTCCCAGCCCATGCACCACATTCACAATACCTGACAATGCGTAGCAAAATTTCGTCCAGATTGCATATAGAAATAACTTGTATCTTCCTAATATATTAAAGCATAACTGCAGAGCATCTGTGCATTTCGTTTGAAGTCAAGAATTATGTAAATCATTAACAGTTACCTTGACAGGCGCTCCAGCAAATTTGCATTGCTAGAAACCATAGCATGATCATATACCACCACTGTTCTCTGTGCAACATCACTCCAACAGTATAAATTCTTCATCTGAGACAGCATATTGCAGACTTATCAGAAATTGCATGTTTAAGGTGCTTTGCAAGCCCAAATAACAAAATAATATGCATTCTCAATCCTTCCACACTTTAAAAGAGGTAATGGCTAATTTCTGGAATTTGTGTAGCAACATATATTGCTCAGCTTGTCATATAGAGGAATTGAGCTTTGCATCTCTGCAAGCTAGAAACATGGCAGCTTCGCTTTGTACATCAGAATGCAAGATATGTAGCTAGGAGGTTGAATGATCCCAAGGTTACAGAAGTATTGGGGACGGGGAAACAGGTTTCAGGGACAACAGGGGACGACAAGCCAGTTTTGTGAAATGGCTGAGGGACAGCTAGGGGACAGCAAGTATAATAGTATTAAAAAATTTAGAAATTTTCATGCGGTAGTGTGCCTTCTGCTGGGCTATCAGTATCTATATCTGATGAGCTGCCCTCATCATCCAAGTGACCATATTTGCGTTTTTGTTCAAGTTTCTTCATGATGAAACATGGAAAAAGTTTCATCATGGTGCCTTCTGCTGGGCTATCAGTATCTATATCTGATGAGCTTCCCTCATCATCCAAGTGACCGTGTTTGCGTTTTTGTTCAAGTTTCTTCATGATGAAACATGGAAAAAGTTCGCCACTAAAAAAAATGGTTATGAAGTTTGCCATTAAATTTGAAAAATTAAAAACTATATTATAATTAGTTTAAATATAAAAATTAGTTAATTTTAAATTTTAAATGAAATTCTAACATGTTTAATAACTCTTTATATTATAACCTTATAGAGAAAGAACTTAATATAGTTACCTACTTTATATTTTAAAGTGTATATATATATGACTTTAGGTATTCTCTCGAGGCACTTGCATGCTTTAACATATATTACTATAGTGAGTGACATTCATGCACGCACTCTGAGCAGGATATATATGCCAACTATATATGATGATAAAGCTAAGCGTAGTTAATATCATATGTACATTTGTCTAGATTCTATCTTACGCATGGTTATTCTCCTTTCTTTGAATGTTTATTTTTATTTGGTGTGAATTGAACTAGAGCATTCGTTTTTTCATCTAGTGCAAATTGAACCGAAGTTGTGCCATCTCAGAGATGCTTGCCCTTCACCATGAGAAAAAGACATGGCCTAAAGCTCAGGCTATTTCTCTGTTCATTGTTATTGCCTTTTGAGTGGCGAGGGTTGATATCTGCCAAAGACGGGAACAACTAGCCAAGAAGAGAAAGGGGTTGTGCTGGACAAGACTGTAAAACAAGGGTTTTAGATTGTAAAATGGTGGAAATTGAGGGGGTAATCACCTGCAGAGAAAACCCCCTGTAAAACACAAGACGTGCTACTAAGAAAGACAGAACGACTAGCTGAGATTTTTTTTTTTAATGTTATGGACGCCTAGCTGTCCCCCACGACGTCCCCCCACAGCAGGGGTACTGGGGACAGTCCCCTCCTAACTGGCGGCATCCTAGGGACGTCCTGCCTGTCCCTCCCAAAAGGAGAACGGTGGGGGAACGACCCCCTGTACAGGGGATGAAAGGGGGACGGGGACGCGTTCTCAGGGGTGGGGGGCGCATCCACATGTAACCTTGAATAATCCTATCAGCAACAGAGGCATTTTACATGAAACAATAGCTTCAGGAAAGGGCACAATTGGATGCAACCCATGTTGTCTAAACCATAGTTGAAAAATCAGAATCAGTCGGAATCGGCATGGAAAAGAATAGCGAAAAATCGGGAGGAAAATCGGCATTTTTTCATTGAAAAAACCGAAGAAAATGCAATTTTTCATTGAAAAAAAGTTTTTTATGCATATCAGAATTTTTTGGGGAAAAATCGGCAAAACATCAGCTAGCCTATGAATCGGGAAAAATTGGATTGAATCAGGATTTTTTGCAGATTTTCTCAACTATGGTCTAAACAGATTTTAAAAAAAGGGGGGGATATGAGATTATGTTGACCTCTATTCCATGATCACAACTCACAATCTACAACAAGCAAGTACATAAGAATGCACTATTATGACCACAATCAACTTTGCGTATGCAAATCGCCCTAAACATGTTAGCTGAAATGAATGGATGATTTTTTTTAAATTTAAGGAACAAATGTTGCTAAATATTATGCAGGAAATATTTGTCAATAGTGATAGCTCTACAAATGAATCTCCATCACCAAAGCACTCTAACATCACAAGTCATACATAGGCTCATTCAAAATGTTAAATACAAGGTTGTCATGTATTTTTGTAAATCTATAGTAAACATTTACAAATCATGAATGAATTTAGCACGGCTTCAACTAACAAAAAAAAAAATAGAAGCACTTCTTAAATAACGATAGCCAAATTCTAAAGGATCAATATCCCAAAGGGGATCCTAGAAACAAACAACTCAAATGATATGATAATATAATGATATTACTCAAACACAAATAAACAAGTCAATTATTCAATCACTCAAATACTTTTGGCCTACATGTCCAAATAATGTAGGCCCAACTCATCACCATGTCTACCTTGCAAACCAATATTTATTCATGTGGACCACCCCATTACCATCATATTCAGAACATTACAAAGATACTTGGAATGAATATCCAAAAATTGTAGATAAAAGCATTCTCTTTCTCACAATGGTATTAATGAGTTGTCATGTTCTCTAGAAAGATGACCTAAGCCACAAAGTGCAACTCAAATCGCAGTCCAAAATTATTAATATCAATGTAGAACGAAGTTGTCTCAGTTTTTAAAAATTATAGCCATGCTTTATGTCATACTTTGTTACTTTTTTAAACAATGTTGAATGTATATATGAAATGAAATGAAATATTATTAATGTCCTCGGTGGGCCAAAATAAGACCCAAGGGACTATAAGAAGGACAATAATGATTGCCAGCTAGCAAGTTAAAAAGCCCAACAAAGAAAAGAACTAAGATAAATACAAGACGAAACCTGACAGCCAGGCCAAAGAGAAAAGGAGAAAGAAAAGGGTGAGCAAGGAGGGGAGGGTTGTAGTCCAAAAGAGAGAACATGCCAAGAACGGAGAGAGAAAAGGAGGGGGGAGGGAGTAGCCCAAGAGAGGCAAGCTCCAAGAACCACCCAAAAAAACTAATCTCTCCTAACAGTCGAGGCCGAAGTACCAGAGTTGAAGAAGTCCATGATATGTCTCTGTCCATCGCTAGTTCGAAACCCTGACAAGTTGTGGGTGCAGTGTCTAGTGACCCTACTCCCATCCGAACTGGATGATATGGGACGTTTCCATCCAGAGTCACCTGAGTCATCGGAGGTGAAGTATGTTGTGATGAGACAATGTTGAGGGTGAGATCCATCTGGAGGAACACTTTTATGTCATCGAAGTTGAGTTATCTCCCAAAGAAAGAGTGTGAGACACCATTGGTCCAGTTATCTGAAGAAGGTAGAAACAAATCGAGAGTTGCCCTTGAAAAGGCAGTGGAATCTACCCCGGATCTCATAATAAACGGGACAACAAAAGATAAAGTGATGAAGGGTTTCAACTTCACCCAAGGAGCAAAACAAGCAAATCCGTTCCTCTGTCAAAAGATGTTGATCTGACTCAATCCGAAGTTGGTGAGAACACACCTTGAGTTGCCCAATAGTGATTTGAAGACTATGCATTGTGTGTTGTTGAAGGTATTGTGGAGGAACTATTCTGCCCTCCTGTATCTGTAAGAAGTGCTCATGGTAGAAAGATAGCTTGGGGGAAAGAGGGGCAATCGGAGAGATCCATGTGCATCTGGTGTACTAGAGACTAACATCTTTTCGGATCTCATGGAGCATCTTCTCTTTACTAAGCTGAGAGGAGGAGAGAACACCCAAGGGGGCAGCCTATCTATCCGTATCTGAATGCTGGCCCGGAGGGCAGAAACCTGAAAATTCCAGCTCCTCCAACCTCCCCGAGAACTTGGAGAGAGTTCCATCGAGGAGCGAAGGGCGAAGTAAGGGTACCTACCGCTTGCAACCCGCAGGAATCTCCTAACGTACGAATACTATGAATATTATCAAGAAGATAATCTCAAGCTAGAGAGGAGAAGCCCCAAACCCTGCTAGAATAATAGAGCGGGAGACTGTGCCCTTGCAATGAGTGAACCGTCAAAGAAAGAGTGTCTAGACTCGTTCAACCCATGACCACTTAGTTGGGCCAAGACTAGGAAAAAAAAAAGAAGAAAAAGAAGAACAATCCACAACTAAAAGTTTTGGAAGATGGATAATCTGACCTTATTGGCCAAGGCAAACAAACGATGCTATAAGCCTACTAGCAATCTTTATTTAAGCCTTCAGGTGATTGGTCTGATGTATTTAGCCCTAGCGATATTGGTTAAACCACTAGTATGGTTATCCTTGACTAACAATTCATAATGTCTAATGTGTAATAGGCAAAGGTTTAATAAGTTCTTTTTTTTTTTTTTTTTTTTTTTTTAAGCGAAAAACCCCTTGCGAGGCCGCCTTGGTCTGAGAGACCACGAACAAGGGGTTCTACACCGTCAAAGTCACCTAGGAGTAGGGTGGAGATTCGAACCTGGGACCTCCCTTGGAGGATTGCCCTCTCCTCTCCAACTCACCTACAACACCTGGGTTGGGTATAATAAGTTCTAATTAAGCTTTACGTTGTTATGTTATGTTGGCTTGGTTTAATGTGATATGTAATTATTATTGTTGGGGTTTAGGTATTTGCTATATATATGCCCCAACCACCTCTGTAGACAAGCAAATTGATGTCTTTATTTGCTGAATCAGTTTTGGTATTATGTGTTATTTTGTAATTGTACGCAAAGTGTTTGACGAAATGTGCGTGCATATATTTAATTATCTTATAAAGTGCAATTTAATATTGTACGTAATAATTGAATTTGGGGAAAAAACGCGATTTTTGAGCTCTGGCGATTTGGCGGGAAACCTTCTGAACTGCCGACGGCCGAGCCTCTAGGGTTTCTGATCGGAAGCCTCTTCCAGGGTCTTGGGGGGTTTGCTGTCGCTGGTCTTTATTGTAGGCTCTTTCGGTGCCTCGGGAGGGCCCAATGGGGTCTCCTCCAGGTTTTCTCGAGGGGAAGAAGACCTCTTATGCGGAGATATTACGAGAAAATCCTGCGTCTTCCTCTGATGATGCTCAGCGGAGTGCTTTCCATCTGCTATCCAGGAATGCGGGCAAGGGTTCTCCTGTGCATAGAGTCAATGGATGTCTCCCGCAATCTGCGTCAAGACCGAAGATAGTCATTGAACCAGAGCTGGTTGAAGACACGATAAACTATCGTGCTACTCATGATCTGATCTGCAAATTCATGGGCATTCGACCCACCCTGCACTTTTTGCATTCTTGGGTGAGACAAAACTGGAGCCTATCGGTGAGTACTCCTTATGGCCCATAAGCAATGGGTATTTTATTATTAGTTTTTCTTCCTTATTGGATAGAAACAGAGCATTTGAATCAGAGAAGAGGAGCCATGGCCCGGCAGGGTTATTTGTCCAACCGTGGAGAGCGGGTTTCGACCCTCGCATTGAGCCCACGGCTGTCCCGGTTTGGATCCGGTTGTATGCTCTCCCGATGGAGTTTTGGGGTGAGCAGATTCTTGAACTGATAGGCAACTCTCTAGGTAGATATTTGGGAGTTTCCAAGGATACCATTGAAGGAAACACTGTTGTTTATGCGAGAATTTGTGTTGAACTGGATATTAGCCAACCGCTACCAGCTGAGATGGAACTGGAGTTAGCAGGACATTCCTGGATACAGCAGTTAGACTATGAAGCCCTACCTTTCCGTTGTAGAGTCTGTCATTTGCATGGCCATTTGGCAAGGCTCTGCCCAAATATCTTGAGCACCAAAGCGGATGCTCCACGGGGAATGTCAAATCGCCCCCGAGAGGGTAAGTCCACTTCGGTCAAGGATCCACCCATCATTCCCCCTGGTTCTGAGGGCTCGAAAGATGGCTTTGAACAGCAGAAGAGAAGAAGAAACAAAAAGAGAAATGGCAAGGAGCAAGCTCTTCCCAAGCCAACCAACCGGTATGAAATCTTCAAATCTCTTGTGGATCAAGAAGACCAAATTATGGAAGGAGCGAGATGGGAACCTTGAGGATAATATCATCCTTACTCATGCTCCTCCCTCATCAAGCCCTGTCCTTGAACAGGTGATTGACTCCTCTGAGACTTTGCAGCAAGAAAACCCAGGGACTGCGGTAATCCACTCCCCAGTACAGCCAGCTATCAAAGATGTTACCATGGGAATTGCAGAAAAGCTCAGAGAAAGACCAGCTCTTGGAATTTCCCAGGTGGAGAAGAGGTCGAAAAACAGTAATTCTCAAGGGGTGGGCAGGAAATCCAATAAGGATCTAATTGCAGTGCAAGGAGATAAGCTAATCAATGGAGGATTGGCGAGAACAATTGATTCGTATTGCTCCCAAGGTTTCCAATGATTATTCAATCTTGGAATGTGAGGGGTTTAAACAGTAGAACCCATCAATCTGCTGTTCAAAGACTTTTAGAGAGAAGTAAAACAGACTTTCTGCTCATTCGGGAGACAAAAATGTCATTAGACCTTATGAGTAAAACTGTCAGCCGAATGCGGAGGGGTGCTGGCCATATGGCGGTGGCTGCTCTAGGTGCCTCGGGAGGGATTGCTACTCTTTGGAATCCTCTGGCGTGGATAGCAATAGAACATATAGCCTGGAGAGGTGTCCTCACATCTCTTTTTAAGAATATTGTTACAGCTGAACAAGTCTTAATTACAAATTTCTATGGGGCTCAGAACATCGATGGTCAGCGGTTTCAATGGAAAGCTGTTCAAAACATGAGGTCCTCCCGGGAAGATTTTGATTGGATTATTGCTGGGGACTTCAATGCTAAATTATCTGCTAGGGATCAGGAAGGTGGCATCCCTGTTCTGGATACAGGGGACCGGCTGTTTATTGCCCAAGTCCAGGCCTTTAACCTTGTTGATATCAAAGGCCCTGGTACAAACTTTACCTGGACTAATAAGAGAAGAGAGCCATACAATAGGAGGGTTAAGCTTGACCGGTTTCTGGTCTCGGAGGAAGCTTATGTTAGATGGAATATCAAATTCCAGATTTTGGAGGGCCCAGTCTCAGATCACTCTCCCATTTTGCTGGAGGGAGGGACTATGTCAGGGAAGTATTACAAACCTTTTAAATTTGAAAATTTTTGGTTGCAAAAAGAGGACCTACGAAGGAAAATTCCACAGTGGTGGGAAGAAGGTCGTCTCCCTTTCGGAACAGCTATGTTCAAATTTCATAAACAACTTCTTTTTGTTAAGAGTAAACTAAAACAGTGGAAGCAAACTAACAAATCTGATTTCCAGCTCCAACGGGCTCCCTTGTTGGCCAGATGGAATGAGGTGCAAAAACAATTCAGAGAAGGAAGTATTTATGAGCATCTTAAATTCGAGGATGACGCTTTACGCAAAGCGGTTGAGGACATTGATAATCAAGAAGAGATCTACTGGAGACAGAGAGCAAGAAATACTTGGCTATTAGAAGGAGACAGAAATACAAAATTTTTCCATCGCTCTCGCTGTGCTAGAAGGCAATTGAATAACATGGAATTCCTTCAAGACGAGAATGGAAACTCTTTTGACAATCTCCCTGATATGCACTCCCTCTCTATGGAGTACTTCTCAAACCTCTTCAAGGAAAGTATGCAGCATGATGTGGAAGCCCAAAATGAAGTCATTGAGGGCATTCCCTCTATTATTTCTCATGAAGAGAATCAGGCCCTTCTTAAGCCCATTGATCGTGATGAACTCAAGAAGGTGGTCTTTGGGATGTGCACAGGAAAATCGCTTGGTCCGGACGGTTTCCCTATTGAGTTCTTTCAGGCCTTTTGGGATATCTTGGAGGAGGATGTGTTGGCTGTCATTGAGGAGTCCCGAACTAACAAAAGAATGCTCAAGGCTCTAAATCACACCTTTATCACCTTAATTCCTAAAGGAGAGGGGGGGCTCACATTTCTGATTTCAGACCTATTGCCTTATGTAATGTGATTTACAAAATTATCACTAAAATTATGGCTGAAAGACTAAAACCCCTTCTTCAGAATATAATCTCCCCTGAGCAAGGGGGTTTTGTTGAAGGAAGACAGATCTTGGATGGAGTGATATTGGCTCAGGAGGCTATCCATTCTATGCACAATTCAGGTAACAAGGGAATGTTCATCAAACTGGATATGTCTAAGGCTTATGACAGAGTAGAGTGGGGCTTCTTGGTCAAGATGTTGGCAGCCTTTGGTTTTTCTCAGGACTGGATTGCCTGGGTCATGAGCTGTATCTCAACGCCATCCTACTCTGTTTTAATTAAGGGACTTCCCTCGCCACCTTTTGGAGCCTCTCGGGGTCTCCGCCAAGGAGATCCTTGCTCTCCTTATCTCTTTCTCATCTTGGCTGAAGGATTAGGCAGACTCCTCCTGAGAAGAAGACGTCAAGGACGAGATAACAGGAATTAAAATCGGGGCTGAAGTTTTGACTCATTTACGGTTTGTGGATGATACTTGGTTTGGTGGGAGTTGCCAACCTCAGGGAAGCAAGAGGAATCAAAGATTCTCTTAACGTCTACCTCCGGGCTTCTAATCAAGTCATCAATGAAACAAAATCAAAAGTGGTCTTCTTTAACCTTGATCAAAGGTCACAAGAGAGAGTTATGGAGATCCTGGGTTTCACTAGGACCTCTCTTCCTGTTGCTTATCTGGGGGTTCCTCTGCATTTCAAAAAACTGAAAGCTGATTTCTGGAAGGACCTTTTGGATGGCATCAAAGAGAGAATGAATCACTGGTCTCATAGATGGTTAAGCTATGGGGGCCGACTAACTTTCCTGAAGTCTGTTATTCAGGCCATGCCAATTTATAAATTCTCTATTCTGGCCGCCCCTCCATCAATTTGGAAAGAGCTGGACAAAGTGGCTAGAAGTTTTCTCTGGGAAGGTGCCAAAGGAGAGAGGAAATGGGCCTTGGTTGGTTGGGATAAGGTCACCCGACCCAAGGAAAAAGGTGGGTTGGGTTTAAGAAGCTCCAAGTTTAACAATCGGGCCCTGGCTGGTAAATTGTATTGGAGGTGGATTTCCCAGCCTACGTCCCTCTGCAGCAGAATCCTTTCTAATAAATACTTGGGTCTTGTTCATCCCAACGACTTGGGCCGCTATCCTTTGGAGGGTAATGGATCTCTTGTGTGGCAGGCGCTCAAGCTTGGATCTCGCATTATCAAAGATCAATTGTTCTGAAAGTTGGGAGAGGGGAGAAGGCCCGATTTTGGACTGATTCTTGGGATCAGAATCCTCCTATCCTTGCTGTGTTTCCTGATTTGCATCCGTTAAAATCAGCTCTTGAAGATAAGGGATGGATTAATATTGAGAGCTACTTCAATACCAGCCAATTGGGGGAGTATAAGGTTCAAAAGTTTAAGCGGCTGGGTGAATGGCCTATTCCAATCCCTCCGGAGCAGGCTCCAACTCTGGAAAAACTATTGTCAGAAAGGTTTCTTACTGGGAGAGATGTGGAGGATGAGCTTGCCTGGGGCTTTGGGAACCTAGGGGTTTATTCCGTGAAGGAGGGCTATGATTCGATCCTTCCTGAGCCCCCCCCACACTCTTTTCCAGTTCAAGAATGGAGGAAGATATGGCATCCCAAGGGCTGGCCGAAAGTGAACTTCTTTGCTTGGCGACTGATGCATAATGGTATCTTGACCTTTGACAACCTCAGAATTAGAGGCATCATTGGCCCTTCCCAGTGTGTTTTATGTTATAGGAATGAGGAAACTGCGGATCATCTTCTGTTTGATTGTCCTTTCACACAGCAGATTTGGCATCGTTGGTTCTCCCACTTTAAACTTCAGGCTCTTGGAGACTTGTCTCGGACCAATTTATGGGAAAGCTGGAAGAGAGGTAGATTTATATCTAAAGCTCTTCATACTGGCTGGGAGCTCGGTTTCCTTTTTATTTGGTGGCAGGTGTGGTTGGAAAGAAATGCTCGTATTTTCCGTGAAACCTTCTCTTCGGTGGATGGGATATGGCAGGTCATCTGGAGCAAAGTTGTGGAAACCGTTGCCATCTATGCTGAGGAGGAAAATCAGCTTGCTTCTAAGCCTTTGGAAGGGAGAGCTGCTGATCTTGAGAGACAGGTAAGAAGTTGTTGGAAACCTCCCCCAGAAGGCTGGGTCAAAATCAATACTGATGGAGCTGCAAAAGGCAATCCGGGCAATGTTGGTAGTGGAGTTATCTGCCGTGATCATGCTGGGGATGTGCTCTATTGGGAATTGCAAGGTCTGGGATATGCCACAAACAATGAAGTCGAGGCCTTTGCTATTAAATCTGCCTCCATCTGGGCCGTCAAGCAAGGTCATAGAAAGATAATCATTGAGTCTGATTCCCAAATCCTGGTTGGTGCTCTTGATTGCATGAGGAACTTTGCCTTAAAAGCTTGGAGGCTGCGGTTTTTGGTCTCCCAAATTACAGAGCTTTGGAAGGAATTAGAGGATGTGATACTTGTTTATGCTAGTAGATCTCTCAATAAAGCGGCTGATTTCCTCGCTAAGATGGGTGCTGAGAGAGAGGTTGGGATGCATCTGCATAGTAATATGTCTGTGGAGGATGCAGAGATTAGACAAGGCCTTGAACAATTTTTGAAATAATGTGCAAAGTTTTTTTTGCTAAGGCTCTTTTTTGTCGCGATATCGCGACATGTAGTGCTGTCGCGGCCTCTGGCTGGTTGCTGTCGCGATATCGCGACAGGTTGTGCCTTCGTGGCCTCTGGTGGGTTTCTGTCGCGATATCGCGACATGTCGCGATATCGCGACAGGAACCGCTTTCGTGGTCCGTGTGGAGTTCCTGCCGCGATTTCGTCCCCTTTATGAAGTTGAAAAGCAAAGTTAATTTTTCGTCGCGTTTTCGTGACAAGTTTGAGAATTGGAAGCTGCAAGGTTTTCCTGTCGCGATTTCGCGACACGTTTGGCACTTAGGCGGCTGGGTGGAAAATTGTCGCGATATCGCGACCTGTAGCGCTGTCGCGGCCTCGAGTTGGTTTTTGTCGCGATTTCGCGACAGGTTGTGCCTTTCCGGCCTTTGGCGAATTTCTTGCGCGATTTCGCGACATGTAGCGCTGTCGCGGCTCTTGTTGGGTTTTTCTAGCAATATTGCGCCTATTTTGAAGATGCAGTACAAAGGTGGTATTGTGTCGCGATTTCGCGACAGGTTGGTTAATTGGTTGCAGCTTGGCATTTTTGTCACGATTTCGAGGCACGTTTGGCTCTTAAGTGTTTGGTTGGTTTTTTGTCGCGATATCGCGACCCTTTTGTGGCATGAGTGTCGTTTAGTTTTTTCGTCGCGTTTTCGCGACGCCTTCTGCGGGCGCTGTCGAGGGCCCTTCCTGTCGCGATTTTGCGACATGTCGCGATATCGCGACATGTCGCGATATCGCGACATGTCGCGATTTCGCGACATGTCGCGTTATCGCGACTGTTGGCGCCGAAGCGGCCGTGACGGGGGTGCCTGTCGCGATTTCGCGACATGTCGCGTTTTCGCGACATGTCGCCTTTTCGCGCCGTTTGTTCTCTTTGCCCTGTGGCTGCTTGTGTTGCCTTTGTTGTGTTGCTCTTGGCTCTGGGTCGGGATGTGCTCTCTCCCGCTTGTATCTGGTCTTTGTATTAATACAAGTTTTCATTTTTTTCAAAAAAAAAAAATATTGTACGTAATAATAAAGTGATGTAAGTCAATTATGTCGGCTAAATTACAAGTTATAAACTATTTTGTCATGTAGTGGGAAATGTCAAATAAATATATGCACGCACATTTCGTCAAACACTTTGTGTACAATTACAAAATAATGCATAAAGTGCTATTTAATATTGTACGTAATAATAAAGTGATGTAAGTCAATTATGTCGGCTAAATTACAAGTTATAAACTATTTTGTCCTATAGTGGAAAATGTAAGTAAATGCAAAAGCAAATGCATATGAAATGTAATTTGGGGAAGTTATGAGGTAGTTGGAGGGCATAACTACTTTTTGGTGTATAAATAAGCCCTCCCCTCATTCATTCAAGTTGTTCATGGATTGAAGGGTTCATTCATTCATTCAGCCAGGGATTCAGGAGAGTCATGCAGGTTGGTGGATTAACGGAACAGCATTGGTACGTGTGAGAGTTGATGCATATGTGCGTAGGGCATGATGCAGTCCAGTCTTGTATGCAGCCATGGAGAATATTCTGCCTAGGGTTTGCAGGCTGCAGATTGTAATGTTGTACTGTAAATGCCATTGTAAATATAAAACTTCCTATATTTACTGTTATCTACCATTGCTGCTGCTATTGCTGTTATTGCTGCCATTACTATTGCTGTTACTGATTCTGTACATTGTTGTACTACAAGGACTGCAATTCTGTAGAATTATTTAAGTAGAATGGAATTGGGTGTAAGCATGTAAAATTTCATGTCTACAACCTCATCCATTATATCAGTGTGTATCCATGTCATCTATTGTTAGGGTGCCCAAGAGGCACCCCTCCTTTTATTTCCATCTATTGATCTTTCTATTTTGCTTCTTTATTCTCTTGCATATGACTGGCAGTGAATGTTGTGCTTTTGTTTGTTTCTGGAAAGTATTGTAAACTCTGACATGGTATCAAAGCTGGTATGGAGCAACTTCACTCTGTTACACAAAGAAATTATTTTTGAAGCAGTTTCCAAAAGGTTTTCTCCAATAGTTTTTAGGGTTTCACTTAAAAAACCTAGTTGGAGCTTAAATTACAAATTTCTCTCTGTGTTGCAATGGTTGGCTGGCTCAAGATGAATATTCACTGACAACTTTACCATATTCCCCTATTTGACATCAATCTATTTTTCTAATTAATTGCTTTGTGATAATAATTTTAATGATGCCTTGAAGAAATAGTTTTGTTGGAAAAAAATAGTGGACTGAAATTCTTTTGTGGTTTTTTTGCAAACCTTGTTTGTCTTTTATGGTTTTTTGTAAAAAAATCCATTTCCTTCTCTACTTCAGATATTTTGGCACGAGCGCAGCACATATGAGAGGGTAGTCTACATGGTTCTTGAAGCAAAGATGAAGACGCTGAATATTTTCCAATCATCCCTAGTTGCCAGAGAAGTCTTAGGCAGGCTTCAATACATGGCAAAGACCTTTGAGCCACTTAACAAAGCTATAAAAAAGGTCCAACTTTTATCCTTCTTTGGTGGGAGAGGGTGGTTTGATAGGTTGCGTTCCAGAAAAAGGTTGTATAAGGCAAATCATGGCAAATATGGACAAACCATCAATGTTTTTGGATTATTTGTGAAATTTCAGAATATCCCAATTCATCACTTTAATTAATTCCATCATCAAGTACCTTTTTTACATGAAAAGAAATTATCCTTTTACCTCCAAAATTCAAAATATTTTGTGAAATCTTCGTTGAATTGATAGCCAAGAAGGGAACAACACAAAATGTTTGGCGTTGTAGGTGTGACTATGATGGAAGAAGTTTTGGTGGGTACAAAGATATTGTTTGAGGAAGGTTGCCAGGTCAACCCACGACACTCCCCTCACCAAATCACCTTTTTTGTATTACACAACATGACTCGTAATAATTGCACAATTGGTGTTGGAGTTGAACAGTGGTGTGAGATGTGTGCCCACCTTCATCCAGTTGACAAGAAAGGTCAGAGCTTGGCAACGACACTTTTAACCTCGACAACGCTTTGGGCCATATGCCAACACAAAGTGCGCAAAGGTGTTTGAAGAAAAATGTTTCAAGTAGGAAATTCAATATCAAATGATGTGCACTGTTTATTTGGTTGTGGGTAGTATGTGCAATGTGTGTCCTAGTGAGGTGGCGTAGTGGCGCTCAAGCATCAATTGACAAGTGACAAAAGATCATGCCAATTGGATAGGTAGGCTCGTATGACATATAAGTCCCCCACTTAGCCGAAACACTCTTCAAAGCTAGTGAATTTCTTTTTGGACACAACACCATAGAGAATGCAATGGTCACTATGTGATGAGAAAGGGTGACGAGGCTAGAGATGCAAATTCAAAACCCATGACTTTTTTGACATGTGTATGGGAGTTGGTCGTGATGAAGCGTGCACCATGGAATTTGGGAGTGATGAAGAATGCATTTGGTCTAAGGGGCCTTGAACTTCCATTTCCCAATACCAAAAATCCTTATTATGGCAATTCTCTCTTGATTCCAATGGCACGATGGGCCAACTAGCCAACACAAGGTGTGTGAAGGCTTCGTAAGGCATAGGTCGCAAGTTCAAAACCTGGCCTCACCTTCTAATGCATTGTAGTTGTTATGTGGCCTAGCTACACAGCAAAAACAACTCAAAGACTGCAAAGTTGAGGGAGTTTCTTTTTGTGCACAAGATGCACGAAGACTTGTGAGCAGGATCGTAGATAAAGAAAAGAAATTTGATAGCCTTATATCCTTGTCAAAGCTTATGCACAATGGCTAAGGCATTGTGCTTAAGCCTTTTGTTGGCAAGAGTCTCTCTTTCAAACCTCTTGCCCTCCCACTTTGTTTGGACTTATCTTGGACTACATGCAACAACCCACCTAGTAGTTTTGACCAATGACTTGACTACTCTAACTACCAATGTCAACATCCAAATGGGTAACATTGCTAAGGTATTGGTCGACGGGACAATTCATGTTTGACTCCTTGCCCTTCTTTTGCCATATGTGGGGGGGGGGGGGGAAGGGGATCTTTGAAGAAATCAATAAGGTGAGTTGCCTGTTGGTGCTTAGCATTTCATTGGGTATAGTGGTTAAGGCATGAGCATTGTAGGGAAGAGGTTCCAAGTTCAAACCTCTTACCTACTCCATGGACTTTTGCTTTTGGTATGTGAATGCAGATGTGCCTCTCACCATTGACATTCCACCTCAGGTGGCTGACATGGCACCCAACTAGTAGCGTGGAAACAATTTTTTAAATATATATATGACGACTTGTCCAATCAGTTGTTGAATGACGACAATTCATATGTTATATGCTCGTCACTATCCTAGTCAGCAGTCGACACAACATGCAAGTGGCGGTTGTCCATTCATTGGATCTACATGTAGCAGTATCTGGTTGGATGAAGATATTTTTTTATTTTCTCAAATTTGAAAGGCTTTTGGTAGCGTTGTTAGTGCATGTACAGCAAAATTTCAAAGGCCATGTCTTTTGCATATGGAAGCATTTAGAGCCCCTTTCTTCAAATCGTATGATTTGTCGAGCCTCATTTTTATTATGTTCTACCAACAAAACAATGCAATTTTGCGAGACCTTCATGGACCATATGTCGTGTTTGCCCTTATTAGTGGGCAAACCTATTCTTTGATCAGATATCCTAACCAAGATCATGCCCAAAGTGTCATTTGCACAATTGTGACGGCATCATAAAGTAGCAAAGTGTCCCTTAAGTGGGGAATTAACATTCTTCCAAATGATGATAAAGGCTCTAATATTTTTGGCAAATTGACAGTCTTGAAAATGATGATGGAGCTCGAATATTCGTTGGAGGTTTTAAATTCTTCTTGGTCCATTTGAGCATCCACTATGGGAGGGGAGATGTTACCATCTCTAATGTTTTTACTCCTTGGCCCCAAGTTCAGATTATGGTGTCGTGTTGGAAGATGGATAATCTAACCTTATTGGCCAAGGAATGTAGCATAGTGATAGTTTTCCACTTTTGAAGGAACATGAAAGAGTAAATGACAACATAAATTAACAACAAACAACATTCATAGTACACAAGAAAAGAGATTTGGAGACAAAATGATGCAAAACTGCACATTGCCATTATATTCAGGTATGAACAACAAGATATACACATCATATACTACAACAATGTCACAACATTATTTACAGCATGTATTCTCCACAGACAATGTGACAATATAATCTGAGATAATTTGACATGATGAACTTTGAATTGTAAAGGGTTCATATATACTACTCCCGGGCAGGGGAGGTAGTTGTTGACTTGCGCGACCACCTCGTAGTTGTCCCCAACTACCCTTACAAGACAACTCGTGATATTTTCTTATTGAACACACACTAGCAATACTCCACCATTTAATAGATTATGGCAACATTCTAACATATACTTAGTGCACAAACTATTCAAAATAACAGATCATATTTTCAATCAAAATTGCTTTTGCGTACTCATTTTCATAAGGATTTGTCTATGCATGAGGTGGCGCTTGAGGTGGTGCCACATCAAAAATGGCCCCTACATCTACCCTCCTCTCTAAATTGGTTGACGTCCTCTTCAAAAACTATTGATGCTCTTGAGGGCTTTGGCTTTGTTGCAGCTATGGAATAGGCTGCACTTGGATAGGTTTAGCTCCCAGCATCTACACTTTTGTTATGAACCATTCTTCTCATAACCATAAATCATTCACCAATATGCATAAATATCAACATGCATCCACAAATAAATTTCACACTAAAAAATAAAGATCCACAATACCCTTGATGTAGGGCAACACCGTACAATGCTCCTTATTGGAAGGAAGCCACTCCACGAGCCAAGACTTCTACAAGAATACTTCATATATATGGCTTTTTTACAATGGGGGTACATCTCTCTTTATACAAGAGTGTGATGGTTCACCTTCCATGAGTTACAAAGTGCATAATAATATGACAATATTCCTTGATGGTTACATATATGATTCTATGACATTATTCTCCTACCTATTTCTAATTTGACATGTGGCCTTCCTTACTCAATAGTTAATTTATGGCTCATACCATTATATAATAAAATATTAAATTATTAAATACCTATCTTAGGTACTTAACATTCCATCCCCCTTACAAAAATGTTTCGTCCTCAAAACATAAGAAGAAACAAAATAATATGATCTTCTAAACGAAGATCAGAATTGGTACCGATCTTGATCATCCATCTATCCAAGTGAAACCTTGATTGGTGGTAATCTATGATTATGCCAAGTTGCCCATGTGCCATTTGAATACCCATAGTTTTTGCTCCTATGCCTCCATGTATGTCCATTGTAGTTCCTTTGTTTCTCTATGCCTTGTCTCCATGATTGATGCCTCTCATGGTGGTGTGGATGGTGATATACTCCAACCTTAGCATGTTCTACTTTTTTTGGCTCTTCTCTCTTGCTCCCTTCTTTTGGTTCATCTTTTGCTTTTGTTTCTTCTTTGATTTTTGGTACTACCTCCTCCTTAGATTCTATTTCAAGTTCTTCTATTTGTTCTCTTGCAATAGTTACCTGTTTTTCTTTGGATCTTTGTTCCTTATGTTGAGAAATATCCTGCAATGTTATCTTCTTTTTCTTGTACCATAGTTTCATAAACTTCTTTTGAACATTAATGTTAATAGTATCCAAAGAATGCAACCAAGGATAACTAAGAACAATATTTACATCATTTAGCTCAATAGCATGAAAATCTGAATGTAAAACATATTTATCCATGGTGAGCTTCAAATCTTCAAAAATTTGACCATTTTGACCCTCAAGTTGTATGTCTTTGATTTTATTTGCTTGAAATTGCAACCTCTTAGGCAAAAACATATTGATAAAATTATATTTGTTGCTAAGGTTAATGGAAACAATAATTTTTTGATTTTGAATGCAACCATGAACTTGCAAAATAGAATTTTTACATTCAAACAAATCTTTTTACCATTGTTTGGCCCTAACACAAAAGATGTAGTTTCCTTAGCCTACACATTATTATCCTTTTCTTTTGATCCCCATTTGTTCAAAAATGCAACTTCAAATTCTTCTCGTGTGTATGTAGTTTTATGAGCATGCTCAAAGTCTTGCAACCAAAAAAGAGATTCTCCTCCCAAGTGAAAAATAATCTTCAATTTCCATTCTATCTCAGAAAACTTTAAATAAAATTTATTTGACTTCATCAACCATTCCCAAGCATAACTATCCTCCTTTCTAGTGAATCTATGTAACTCCATGACCTCAACACAAATTTTTTTTGGATGTAGCTAGGGTTTTTAACTAAATGAAATTTCAAAAGTTAAAATTTCTGAGATCTCAGCTATATCTGAGATCTGCAGGTTTTCTTCAAAATAAAACAAACGGCAACTGATTTGCTTACCCGGATTGAGAGTTATGAATTTTTTTCCCTTTTTTGTGCAGCCCAAAAACAACACCAAAAGCCCAACTTGCAACAGTTGTAACTCCCTCAATACTTAACAAAATTTAACAAGTGAGCAATCATTTTTGTAGTACTCAAAATAAACTACATGTTGGTGTAAAAATATTATGAAAATGACTGATAAAAAATTTAATACGAATTTTTTCTTTTGAAAAAAAAATTGTGCAGCCAAAAGATAGCCTCAACAACCCAACTTCAAACAACTATAACTCTCTCAATAATTATCAGAATTTCACAAGTAAGCAATCGTTTTTATAGTACTAAAAATAATCTACTTGCTAGTCCAAAAATATTCTAAAAATGACTGCTAAAAGCCAAAAAACAACACAAAGAACCCAACTTCAAACAGTCATAACTTTCTCAATACTTATCAGAATTTAACAAATGAGTAGTCATTTTTATAGTACTCAAAAGGATCTACATGTTGGAACTAAAATCATCTGAAAATGACTGCTGAAATAAAAAATTTGGCCTCTGCAAAATCTTTTTTTTTTTTCTGGAAAAATGTGCCCTAGCTCTGCAAAAACAACCCCACTTTGCCAAAATCACTGTTCTAATACCAAATGTTACGAACCACTCTTCTCATAACCATAAATCATTCACCAATATGCATAAATATCAAAATGCATTCACAAATAAATTGCACAATAAAATAGAGATTGATAATAACCTTGAGGTAGGGCAACACCGTACAATGCTCCTTATTGGAAGGAAGACACTCCACAAGATCTCCAACTCCACAAGCCATGACTTTTACAAGAATACTTCATATATATGGCTTTTTTACAATGGGGGTACATCTTTCTTTACATAAGAGTGATGGTTCACCTTCCATGAGTTACAAAGTGTATAATAATAGACAATATTCCTTGACGGTTACATATATGATTCTATGACATTATTCTCCTACCTATTTCTAATTTGACATGTGGCCTTCTTACTCAATAGTTAATTTATAGCTCATACCATTATACAATACAATATTAAATTATTAAGTACCTATCTTAGGTACCTAACAACCTGTGACTTTAGAGCTTCAGTCTCCTATTCCATGCTCTTGGCATAGGCTTCATATCTCGCCCACAGGAATCCATAATGTTGTAACCTCGACTCTAACTCCAGGAGCCTAGCCCATAATTCAATTTCTTCCTCCTCTAATTCCTTGAGTTGCTAGTCTTTGACTGCAATCAACCGATCCTGTTGTGCTAACTCGAGTTTTGGCTTCAAGAGCCTGCTCCCTCCCTAAGCATTTTGAGCTTAGCAAATCAATTCATCATGCTCTTCGTGCTTTTTCTCATCCCCTCCACCTCCTATTGCATTTGGGCGAGTCCTTTGGCTTCAAGAGCCTGCTCCCTCCCTAAGCATTTTGAGCTTAGCAAATCAATTCATCATGCTCTTCGTGCTTTTTCTCATCCCCTCCACCTATTGCATTTGGGCGAGTCCTTTCACCTCCTGTTTCACTCGCCAAAATTGCTCCTTTGTCTCCCCTAGTTGGACTGCCTATTGTTCCAAATTTATCTTCATGTTGTTGGCCATCTCGTAGAACATATTCAATCCAATTGTCAACCATTGGAAAAGATAAGCCAACTACTTCATCCTAGCATATGAAGACTCCAACTCTGGTGCTAGTTTGACTTTCTTCACTGCCTTTAATACAAGATAAATATTAAATTTATCCTCGCCAATGTAGATTGTAAGTGTGTGACAGTATAGGACAATGATGCCTTCTGGCAACTGCTTCACTCCAAGTATATTCTACACACTATTGCCTTCATGAAGCTACCATCACTGAATTCGATGCAACTCAGCAAATTTCTTCATCCTAGGCCCAGTTGATCAACTACCCAACTATGCATTTACCCTCATCTACTACAATCTCCATTCTTTGAGGAAACTGGTTTGAAATTCATTGCACACCTTATCTATCACACCACTCGACTTCTAAAAGAAGTTGACCTGTTTATTAATTTGTGTGCCATACATTAGGGTCTACTTCAAATTTGGCACCTTTATACGTATGTGCTCACTAGCATCATTGTCAACCCTCGATCGTCATCCTCGTCCTACGTTGTCGTCTCCTCCTTATCCTCCTCGCCAATTTCTCCCTTTGTTGCTTTTTCCTTCAACTTCTCCTACAATTATGATTGTTCTACTGGCTGATTTTCTACTTCAGCCATTTGCTCATCTCTTGTCGCTTTGCTAATTTGGCCTACCTACAACAAAATACATGTTGAATTAATACCTTTCGCTTTATCTTTTTGTGTAGTGGTTGAAGTGATTTATAGTGCCTCCTCATCGTCCAAAGGAGCGGAACCACACCGTTTTGCTTCCTCCTCAAAGTGCTCCACTAAGGTGGAGGCAAAATTCTATTAGTTGAAAGTAGGTGTGTCCACCGCAATGTCCCCTACTTCTTTTGTCATACCACCACTATGTGTCCCCAAATCATCTCCAAATCCAGGTGGTCTCTCAATCTCCTCTGCGAGTGATGTGTCTATTGCCTCCAAAGCGACATTCATCTCATCCACCTCATCCACCACTATAGTTTCTAGTTGCGCCACTTCCTACGCAGCTCTCTCTCTTCTCTATTGCATTGTCTACATCTCCCGTGCAACTCCTAATGGTTGTGGTTATGTTTTTCCTACATCCTCATGTTGAGCCTCTCTCCAGGTGCTTCCAATGGTACCAACTTGTGCATTTTGGCTCCTTGAATGCGCAAATGTGACAATAGATCCTTCTCTAGTGAGTCTATGCCATGGCTTGTGTAGTTTCTATGGTTGGCATTAAAATATAGGTATGAATGTGGACGTGTTATCCTATAATGATCTGAATTAGGCTTTTGCCATGTCTAAACTGCATCAACTATGCAATACCTACTTGCACAGTTTGCGTGATTGATGGATTCTCACCAAATCCACTAATAAATGTTAGTTGTGATGGTTGTGATGGTCCTTTGGGAGGTATTATCCTCACCATCTGTTTTTGTGGTTGAGATTGAGGTTGCAGTTGCTACCATTATTGCTCCAACTGTTCGATGATGGTTGACTCTCCTAGCACCCATCCATCTTCAACTCTTCATCTTCTTCCGCCAATGCGTTTGTGTCATCACCTTCGTCGTACGACTCCATCGACTGCACCATTGGTGGTGCCTTCCTCTTGTTTGTCACCTGCTTATTTGCTCCTTGTCTTAGGGTGTGTCCTCTCTGTAACTGGAGCCATTGTGGTCCACTAGAAAATAGTAGGAACTACTATAACATGTTGAGGTAGGTCCAACCCTACAATTTGGACCTTCTCATATGCCTCCACATCCAAAAATAATGCGACAACATGAAGTACTGTTAAAAAAAAACAATGTTGTAGCAAAACATTATGTATGCAATCTAACAAGTGGGTTTCCTAGTCAAATTTTTTGTCGTTCACGACCCCTCCACGTACGACACAAGCCAAGTGGGCATGTCTAAGGCTCATTTTCTGCCAATAGTTTGGACGTAATAACATTCATTGCATAGCATGGCTGGTCCATGCTTCATGTGTTGCCTCTTCAACCCCTAACTATCATGCTTCATTAGATTGCCAACTTCACCCAGTTTTAAGTTGGCAAACTTATCAGTGAACATTTGCAGCTTATAGGGCTCAATTCCCTCCTTTTGGATAGGTTTGTTGTTCATGCCAAGTAGCCCAGGCACTCGTCTGAAATCATTTGGAGAATGTCACCCAAACATCTCTTCCCCTTGACTTGGATTTTGCTTTTCTTTCTCTTCGGGTCATACTTCTCCAACTATTGTTATAGATATGGCTTGAAGAAGTCTTTGTCGAAGATCCCCACCTACATGATGTAATAGACGCTTCCTAGAAAGTCAAATTTAATGGGTGATTCGAAGGATTCTCTTGCCACCAATTTCGAAAAAAAATCCCTATAGGCATAGTCCACATGATTTCCTCTAAAGAGGTCTGCACTTTTTCTTTCCCCTTTTTTTGGGTTGTGTAGATGTCGCCTTCTTCCGCTTCATTTTGTGCTCCTTGTCCAACGTCCATGTCTGGGACCTCGCCCTTCAGCCTTCTTCTCCTCCATGTCACAAGCTTCTTCGCTCCTCTTCCCTCTCACAGTATTCTTCTCTCACAATGTATGTGTGTTGTGAATGGAATCGGTTGAAGCCTATACCTCCACATGTCCTCAAGCTTTATCTTAACACTGAGCTTGGGGAATATCTAGAAGGATATCTACACAGCTCTTGGTGTCTTTCACTTTGACTATTTATGGGCTCCCCTATTGCATTCCACCTACACAATCTTGTGGGAGACCCCGAACTCTGATGGTCTCTCCAATCCATGATATAATCCACTCTACGATAACTGCTAGGGCACCCCCTACCTTTAGTGGGAGACCGCCGCTAAAGGCAGTTCTAGCATGCGTAAGATTACCGCCCTATCAAGCTTTAAAATACGAATTACTGACCGCTTTAAAGGGGTGTGATTATATCGAGCAGGTCGCCATCGGCGTGCGGGATTGGATTCAAAGACGGCGAGGAGGGGGCTCTCTCAGCCCCGCGCTACCCCTCTAACTATTTACCTCGTTTCCGGTTCAGAATGGCTTCTTGTCACTACTGGAGCTCGTTATTGTTGATATGGGTAATTAAGACACCTCCCATAGTGTTGAGATTCGCGTTCGCCCTATGCCTAAAGATCACGAGGGAGTCGAACCCTCGATAATGCTCCAGCTGATCTAAAAAAGATAAGATTTAAATAATCTAATTATTTACGTTATAACAATTATGATTATGCTCCTGCTAATCTCTGCAAGGCAAGGGGGCCCCGCCGTACTCCAAAAAGGGAGGCGGGGATCCCGATCCAGTTAACAATCTCGATTCATATACGTATTAACAATGTCGATTATTTAATTGATATTATTTAATTGATTTCTCAATTTCCATTTCTCATTTATCGCATTCCTATTTCTCAGATTCGGTATTTCAATTATTATCGCGGATTTCCGATTCTTATTTCTCGGATTCCTTATTTCCATCATTCGGATTTTGAGGGACATTATTCTACGTATTAAAAACTATCGATTTATCGGATTCGGTATTTCAATTATTCGGATTTTGAGGGACATTATTCTACGTATTAAAAACCAAAGGAAAGTAAAGAATCCGGTTATGGTTCAAGGGGGACCCGCCGTACTTCCAAAAAGGAAGGCGGGGAACCCGATCCCTTCTTGTCTTGGTAAAGCCCCCTCCCACTCCGGAAAATAGAAAGACTAAACTGAATGGATACTGGATCTCATTCGGATGCTCCGAAGGGATATTGAAACCACCCCGACCGAAGGGAGGCTTACTTCCCCCTCCCGAAGGGAGGATTACTTCTATGTTTCCTTGCCTCCTTGTTCTAAATATGTCTATAGATGTATTGAATGATGGGATATAGATCCCTTGAGTCTTAAATAGATGGCTATAGATGCCTTAAATGAGGGCTATAGAAGCCTTAAATGAGGGCATTATAGCTTTATATACGTGATACAGATTCTTTCCATTATTTGTTAATAGGTGCTTATAGGACTCCCCTCCCCTGGTTTAACTATGTCCAGGTTTCCCGGTAGAGATTTGGGGCTTTTGAAAGAATGATTGCATTCTCTCGAGCCCGCTAAATCTCTACTTTCTACCGGTGTAACCAATTTGCTATATCCGAAAAACGATATCCGGATTATAGAGTTCAGCATAGAGCTATCTCAACCAGTAACGGAGTGGGTAGCCAGTAGAATGCCCCGAGAGGAAGCGACAAGCCTCTGCTTTTCAGAGTGCCTCGTTGCTTTCCGGTCAACATATACACCATCTAGCCCTGTATGAGCTTGATCCCCGAATGAGCCTCCCCATAGCGAGCCGGTACAACTACGTGCACTCGAAACGCACATCCCTTCAATTTGAATTTCTTCAGCAATTGGAGTTAACTGTTGCAATTGAACTCCAACTGGTGTGTCAATCATTCAAAGCTTCCTGTGGCAATTACCTCCACAACAATCTCCTTGCACCTCCACATGGCAAATTTCTTGTTTTTCGTGCCTCTCCTTGTTCATCTTGCCACAGTTGGTTGCTAGCAAAGTTTTGCAGACCCAAACAACTTGCCTCTAAAGCAACACAACCTTCTCCTTAGGCCTGATGGCCATGTTTTGAGGTCAAATAGCCTAGCACGTCGAATTAACGGTTTGGCGCATAAGTTGTACGATCATCTGCTATTTATGTGTAGTCGCACACCACCTTCCCATTACTTAGACGACTCCTCTCTTCTGTGCGTGCAAGAAATTCCCTCGCTAGACAACCTTCCCTTGTCACCATGTTTTCATACCCAACTCAACTTCGTCCAAACACCAACTTTTGCTGCATTTTCTTTCGTTTTCATCATTGAAATACTAAGTTTTGTTGCCGGTGTGTTGATTTTTCCTCTTGGCACACAAATTTTATCGAAACCTTAGCTAGGTTTGTCGACGAGAGTTCAAATTTTTGCTTTTCCTTTTCGCCTCTGCATTCTTTAGCTGCATTTGGTTCACCCGTGCTAGACTTCTTATTTGTATTCCCTTTGGAAGGGGGTTTTCAGCAAAACCCTCATTCTTGTTGCAACTCCAACATGTCCTAGCTCTAGTTTGATAGTGAAACTTTTGCTTGTCCGGTTTGCCCTTCCTCCTTGTCGTGGACTTTCGTAAAAAACCCTTGATTTCCCTTTCTAGCATCCCAAAACATGCCCTAGCTCATGCCCTAGCAAATGGTGGTTGATTGGCAATTGTTCCCCGTTGGTTGGCTCTACACCGGTTTTTCCTCCTTATTGCTCCTTAGCTCTCCTATGCGTGAGGATGATGAAATGAGAGTTTTTTGCCCCTTTGTATAAGTTGGGGGAAGTAGAGTGACACTTGGCCTACATGTGCCAAGTTTGGCACCACTCCCCCTCCCACTTCAACTACTCCAACCATCAATGCAACTACTCGATTTGTGTGTTGTCTTCATCTTACATGTGCTCAGCTCAAACTTAGTCTTAAGGAATGGCAGGCTTGCCTAATGGATATGTATGCTTAGCTTCTTTATTAGTGTGGATGCATATTTTCTTGGCCTAAATGGCCTCCTAGCCATCCTAATGGCCTGATACTTTGGTCACGACGGTCAAAGGGACGAGATAGCCTCCCTAGCCATCCCGACGGCCCTCTTTGCAAGCCCTGATGGCCCAGGGAGCCAAACGGCCTCCTTTGTCATCCCAATAGCCTTATTCTTTCTCTTGACACCCCAAGAGTCGTTTGAGGTCCAAACAACCTCCCCAAATGGCCCTTCGCTCTGAATTGGTGGCCCAATGATCGTTTGGAGGCCTCTTGCCCCTTCCAGATGGCCAAGAGGTGGTCCTAAATGCCTCTCCCCTAGATACATGGCCTACAGGTTGTTTGGGGTTGGCTAAGGAGAACCCTTGACGGCTTCCCCCCTTGGCCAAGCCATCCTAGATGATCTAGGCAGCATTCCTTGCAAGCCCACCCCGGACGGCCTATGTGGCCTACCGGGCTGCCCTGATTATCCAGGAAATCATTCAAATTTGGCAGACGACATCAATTACCACTTGTACCAGTGTCATCTTCCCACTACTTAGTCAATTTTCAACATATTCTGCTCCTTCGTCGACCTAGGCTCCAACTAAGCCTAACAACCCTTGTTCTCCTTCATCTACTTGCCCACCATGCTACACATGCTTCAGTACCCGCAATTTATCTCTTATGTAGTGCATTTTGATGATATTTGATATTTGCTACTATTTTTCATATTATGCAATTTGAGTAAGCCAAAAGCACCATCACAAAGGTAATATATTCAAGAACAAATAAGAAAATACTAAATCACATGCATAGTTGATGTCATTTGAAGAAATGACATGTTGTGAGAACCAGTCGCAGTCAAAGAACAAATAATATGCAGGTGATAAAAATAATTAATTTATTCTTATTTAATTGAGGCACATTCAACCTTACAACATAATCATATCAAATAATATATAGGAAGGGAGGAGATGGTGGGTACGAATAGGTTGGAGGGATAAGGAAGGTAGTTGGAGAGATAGAAGGGAGATGGAGGGATAAGGGGAGGAAGGTGCGGAGAAATAAGGGGACGGAGATGAGATGGAGGGATAAGGGAGTTAGGGAAATGTAGGAGGGAGTTAGGGAAATGAACAATTGCCGACAAATATTTTTAGGAGATGCCGACAATTCAAAAAACAAATTCTGCCGACAAATGTAGGGAGATTTCACACTGAAGCTTAGAAAGAGATTTTTCTAAGCCAGTTTTGAAACAACCCTATTCACACTTGTAACATTCTCCCCCTTAAATTTGAGAGGACTGACTACACAGTCTCTCAGCTTTACAAATTGAGCTTTTGTCATTGCCTTGGTGAAGATGTCAGCGACGTTCTCCAAAGTGTGACAGTATTGAAGCTCAACAACTTGTTGTTCCACCATATCTCTGATGAAGTGATACTTCATATCAAAATGCTTGGTTCTGCTATGGTGGACAGGATTATATGCCAACTGAATGGCACTGATGTTGTCGCAGTAGATTTTGGTCGGACCACTTTGCTGTTCTCCAATCTCTTCTAGTACTTTCCTTAGCCACAAGGCTTGAGTACTTGCATAAGTAACTGCTATATATTTCGCTTCTGTTGAAGATAGCGCTACTACTGTCTGCTTTTTGAACTCCAAGTTATTAGTCCCGATCCAAGACTAAAACAGTTTCCCGATGTTGACTTCCTGTCATCAATATTGCTACCCCAATCACTATCACTGAAGCCTACAAGCTTGATAGTGTTACATTTATGGTATTGGATTCCAAAATCCAATGTACCCTTCACATATCTCAAAATTCTTTTAGCTGCCTGCAAATGCAGCTCAGAGGGGTTAGACATAAATCTAGAAACAAGAGATACAGCATCTTGAATATCCGGTCCGGTGTTGGCGAGAAACATCAAACTCCCAACCATGCTTCTGAAAGTGGTCACGTCAACTTTTGGTGCTCCATCATCTTTGCTTAATTGGATCCCATGTCCAACTGGAGTTGCAACTGGTTTGCAATGCTCCATAGCAAATTTCTTGATCATATCCTAAGCATACTTATGTTGACAGATGAAGATCCCATTATCTGACTGATGAACCTCCATTCCAAGATAATAGTGCATTAATCCAAGATCCTTCATCTCAAACTGTGTCATCATGGAGTGTTTGAACTCCCTATTCATTTTTTCATTACTACCCATAAAAATAAGATCATCCACATACAAACAAACTATGAGGATGTCTTTACCTTGCTTTAGGTAGTAGAGTGTGGGTTCATTTTTGCTCCTGGTGAACCCATATTCTTTGAAGTACCCATCAATGCGTGAGTACCAAGCTCTTGGTGCCTGTTTAAGGCCATAGAGTGCCTTCTTCAATCTGTAAACAAGGTGTTCCTTACCTTGTACTTCAAATCCCTGTGGCTGCTCAACATACACTTCTTCTATCAAGTAACCATTGAGAAATGCACTCTTCACATCCATGTGTTGTACTTGCCATCCTTTGTGTGCAGCTAAGGCAAGAACTGTTCTGATTGTCTCTTGTCTGGCTACAGGAGCAAATGTCTCTTCATAATCTATTCCATACTTCTGAGTAAAACCCTTTGCCACTAATCTTGCCTTATGCTTTTCAATGCTACCATTAGCATTAAACTTGGTCTTGAAGATCCATTTACAGCCAACACATTTCTTTCCTTTAGGAAGCTTCACGAGCTCCCAAGTGTCGTTGTTTTTTATAGAGGTTATCTCCTCTTTCATGGCATCTTGCCAAATCTTCTGAGTACATGCCTTCTCATAACTAGAAGGTTCAAGTCGTGCACTAGTTAACAAAGCATAGTTAACTTGATCTCCTCTAGGTTCTTGTCTGGGATTCATCATCACCATATAAGTGCATACTTTCTAATCTGTGTAAAAAGATTCCATTTCACTAGCTTGACTCCTAGTATATCTTCTTGAAAAATTCTTATCCAACATCTGAGAGGATGGATGATACTGTAAAGTTCTCTTACCTTTGGATGGAACATCAATATCCATTGGTGAGGAACTTACTGATCGTTGTGGAGAAGGACTTGGTGAAGCAGTTGAATCAGAAGATGGACTTGGTGGATGTGTGGGCGGAGACTGCTTTCCTTTCTATGGTAGCTATGGTTGCACCTGCTGAGCAACTACATCAGTGGCTTCAACATCACTGAATATTTGGGGCTTACCCCACTCTCCCCCTTCATCAAAAATCACATCCCTTGAAATCACTATCTTTCGAGTTGTAGGATTATAGATTCTATATCCTTTTGTGTTTTCACAGTATCCTACAAAAATGCATGCTTGACTCTTTGGATCCAACTTCTTTCTCAGCTCATCAGGAATGTGAGCATATGCCAATGAACCAAATACTCTGAAATACTTCACATTTGGTTTCTTACCATACCAGGCTTGGTAAGGTGTCTTCCCTTTCAAACTTGAAGTAGGACTTCTGTTCAAAATGTGAACACTAGTCCTTGTTGCATCTCCCCAATATGCATTACTCAAATGCTTTGTCTGAAGCATTGATCTCGCCATCTCCACAATGGTGCGATTCTTTCTTTCCGCTACACCATTCTATTATGGAGTGTAGGCGGTTGTGAACCGCCTCTTGATGCCATGATGTTTACAAAAGTTCAAAAGCTGATTAGAGGAGTATTCTCCTCCTCTATCTGATCTAAGACATTTTATAGAATATCCACTCTCACTTTCAACTTTTGCTTTAAAATCAACAAAGCATGCAAATGCTTCATCCTTATGCTTCAAAAAGTATATCCAACACATTCTTGTGCAATCATCAATGAAAAGTAGGAAGTAAGAGTGATTACCTAGACTCTTGGTCTGCATCGGACCACAGATGTCTGAATGTACCAACTGAAGAGGATAGTTGGCCCTCCATGCTTGTCCACGAGGAAATTTCGACCTGGCATGCTTGCCCAAGGCACACCCTTCACAGACTTCCTTATTGTCTTGAACTTTGGGAAGTCCAGTCACCATTGCTTGTGAAGTTAGCAATTTCAAACTTGCTGAATTCAAATGACCATATCTCAAGTGCCATAGGACACTTGGATTGGTAATAGCTACATTTTCTAACTTATTTCCTCCTGGCTGGCCAAACTTCAAAGGAAATAATCTATTTTTCGACATTGGCACTTGTGTAATGATTCTATTACTATTGTTTTTGTCAAAAATGGTGCATTTACCCTCATCAAAAATCAACTTATAATTCTTTTCAAGCATTTGACCAACACTTAACAGATTGTGTTGTAGATGAGGAGTGTAATAGATATCACTTACATGTTTTATGCCTTCTTTTGTTGGAACCTCCATGGCTCCAATGCCTTCAACTGCCAATGACTTGTCATCTCCCAACCGAATGCTGGATTTGTATGAGGAGTCTATCTTAGCAAAGAGTTCTTCTTTGCCACTCATGTGATTTGAACACCCTGTGTCCAAAATCCATGTATCATTCAAATTTTGCTCTGTCTGACCATAAGAAAGAAAGATATTTGAGGACTCTTCCTCTTCTCCAAAATTCCCAAACTGACTGCTCTGGTTGCTACTGCTTCCTTGCGAAGTCTTTGACCAACAATCACGAGCATAATGGCCAGGTTTGCCACAATTGTAGCAAACTTGCTTTGATTTGTCTCCTCCTTTTCCTTTGCCAGATTGTTTCCCTCTATATTGTCTGTTGTCCTCCTCTATTCTGATTTCCACCTCTATTGGATGATCCTCCTCTGTTAGGAGTTCCCCCTCTTTGATTATTCCTGCCTCTGCCTCTTTGTTGACCTCTCGCCACGGCCTCTACCTCTTCCTTCATGTGTGGCAAAAGCTTTGTCATCTCCTCCATAGCTGGTGGTAGGAGTTTCTTGCAACCTCTCTTCATGTGAGAGAAGTGAACCAGTTAATGCATCAAAAGACAATGTGGTTAAGTCTTTTGATTCTTCAATAATTATTGCAACAGAATTCCATTTTGGAAGAAGTGTTCTCAACACTTTCTTCACCATCATCTCTGGTTTGATATCCTCCCCTAGTGTGACCATTTTGTCGACTACTGCTTTTACTCGCACACAGTAATCACCGACTCTTTCATTCTCCTGCATCTTGAGATTCTCAAAATCTCGTTTCAAGGTTTGCAGTTTTACCTGCTTCACTTGGTCACTGCCTCTATAGCTCTCTTTTAAGGCATTCCATGCATCTTGTGCAATTACATAAGATGCAACCCTAGGGAAGATAGTTTTATCTAAGGCAGCATGAATGTGATATAAGGCAAAAGCATTATTCTTTTGTGCTTCTTTTCTTGTCTTTTTATCAGCATTAGAAAATGCTGCCCATTCAGCAACAGTTGGTTCTGTATAACCTTCTTCAACTACATCCCAAAGACCTTTTCCTATCAACAAAGTCTTCATTTTTATAGACCAGTATTCATAGTCACTACCATTAAATTCAGGGATTGGTAGACTAGTGTTTGCAGCCATTGCAGAATAAAAAACAACTTTTATTCGAAGCAAACAAGTACTTTTATTGAGGCAAACTGGAAATACAAAGTAGAATGCAGTACAGAATGATTTAATAATTTAAATCAAATCTCGCCTTCTTAGTACATTCATGTTCTGCTTCAGAACTGCTGCTAATGATGATGAACTCAGGTTTCACTTCCACTGGATCTGCTGCTGCTTCTTTGCTTCTTCTTCTTCTTCTTCTTCCTCTTCCTCTTCTTCCTCTTCTTCTGCTTCTGCTGGTTCAGGTTCAGGCTCAGGAGAGCGTGGTGTATAGCCCACACTCAATTCATCTGTTGGCACACTTGGTGTATAACTGGCACCAGTTTGTACGTCCGAAACAAATTGCACGGTTTCAGATTCTTCAATTCTCTGTCCGAAGATATTGTCTTCGAAATCTGCCTCGTATCTTGAATCCGGCTTTCTCAGGTGAGAAATCACCTGATTCTCCAACTGACAGAATACTGTATGCAGACTAGTTCGGTGAACCCTTTCATCAAAGGATTCCGGTGATTCTCTCTTCAAAAGAGAGAGAAGTGCATGATAGCTCCCTTCAGATCGGAACATCTACCATTTCACAGGCACATTAATTTTCTTTTTCCAAAAATCTCCTTTAAAGGTTTACAAAAATAAAAGTTTTATAAAGGTTTTCTTTTTAAATAAATTTAATAATTTTTCACTATTTTTCAAATTACCCTTTTTAAAAAAAAAATTAATTTAAAAAAGATAATTTAAAAAACAATAAAATATATTAAATAAATTTTAAACCTTTAAAAACTTTTTTCTTTAAAAAAAATGTTACCTTGCGCGAATCGAACGCGCGTCCGCTGCTCAAAGAGGGAAGCGCCTTCACCGCTGCACTACCCAGCACGGCTGGTAACCAACAACCAATTCCTCCTTTTTATTTTCTTTGGGCGGCACAATTTCGAAAGCAAAAAAAAAATTTCTTCCTTCTAACTCCCGCCGGGACTCGATCCCAGCACCTCGCCCACGCAAACGAACAGCCTATCCGCTACACCACAGCCGCGGACGAGAATGAACGGGGGGGTGGACGGTTTTATATCGTCGGCGGCGAACATTTTTTTTTTTTTAAATTGTTGTGGGATTATCCCACATGCGCGATGCAATCGCGCAGCGAGGGTTGTTAACCCTCACGCCGCACACTCTTGTTCGACTGCCTTCGGGCAGTCGAGCTTCGACCAACCAAACTGCCACGCTGTCAACCAATCGCGCTTCGCCACCTCACTGCCATGACGAATCGCCACGTGGCGAAATTTTGCTCACACTCTGCCAACCAAACTGTCAATCGCCCTGCGCCACGTGTCACGATCTGCTATCGCCACGTGTCGTCCAGTCACTGCCTCGATTGCCGCGCCGCTGCCACTTGTCGCCTCGGGAGTCGTGCCACTGCCACGTGTCGCCTCGCATGTGCACGATCCGCCTCGAGATCCGTGCCCGACCTGCTTCGGGATGGGTGCCCACCTTGGGAACCGTGCCCGTTCTGACCTCACTTCGCCTCGGGAACCGTGCCCGACAGAAGACGAAGTCTGGCTCTGATACCAGATGTGAGAACCAGTCGCAGTCAAAGAACAAATAATATGCAGGTGATAAAAATAATTAATTTATTCTTATTTAATTGAGGCACATTTTAACCTTACAACATAATCATATCAAATAATATATAGGAAGGGAGGAGATGGTGGGTACGAATAGATTGGAGGGATAAGGAAGGTAGTTGGAGAGATAGAAGGAAGATGGAGGGATAAGGGGAGGAAGGTGCGGAGAAATAAGGGGACGGAGATGAGATGGAGGGATAAGGGAGTTAGGGAAATGTAGGAGGGAGTTAGGGAAATGAACAATTGCCGACAAATATTTTTAGGAGATGCCGACAATTCAAAAAACAAATTCTGCCGACAAATGTAGGGAGATTTCACACTGAAGCTTAGAAAGAGATTTTTCTAAGCCAGTTTCGAAACAACCCTATTCACACTTGTAACACATGTCACTACTTTAGCCACCTGTGGACATGTCACATTTTGCCTAAGGGGTAAAATTTTGAGCTATTGTAATATTGTTTTCTGTTTTATTCCTCTTCCTCCTCTGAAAGCGGCATTCTCCAATGAGGGGTTCTTCTCTGGCATCTTCGCGGCGCTGAATTGCACCTATGAGTATTTCTTTCTCTTGTTTTTTTATGCATGTTTTTAGTTCGGGGCAGCTTCGCTTGAGAAAGCTGTAGAAAGAGGGCAGCTTTGCCCAAGTAGGGAGTCAAATGTGTGCTTCGCTCACTTTTGGAGCGAGCAACAGCTTCGCCGGAAAAAGTATTGCAAAAGCCGTGCTTCGGGCGCAAAATTTTGGCTAAGGCATGAACAGGGCGTTTCGCCCTTGAAGATAGCGAAGCTGCACTTCGGGCCATAGTGTTGTCGAACTGCCACTTCGGGCCCATTCCCAGCGAAGTGGCGTTGCGAGCAAATGATTTCCAAGGCGTTCCGTTCGGCTTGTCTTTGCCCTTTGGTCTAGCGAACCTCCATTCTGGGTCTTCACTCAAGCGAAGTGCCACTTCGGGCCCATCCGTAGCGAGGCGCCCCATCCCTAGCGAAGTGACGCTGCCAGCAGGATTCTCCTAAGGTGTGCAGTCAGGCTTTGCCTTCGCTTCTTGGCCAAGCGAAGCTCCACTTCGGGCCTTCATTCCAGCGAACTTCCACTTCGGGCCTGTCTAGAGCGAGCCTTCTCCAGCCAAAGTCCATTTCGGACTTAGATAGAAAGCGATGTCGCCGAAGCGCAACTCTTCCTTGGTTCAGCGAACCTCCATTTCGGTCCTTCATCCCAACGAAGCTGCACTTCGGCCGCAATTTCGGCGAACCTACCCACAAGACCGTCCCAAGAGCGATTCGGGTCGATTCTTCAATGAACCTTCCAGGAAGCGTTTTGGGGTGTCGAAGTTGCTTTTAAAAGGCACGTTTCCAGAGAAAGGGGTGGGTGAGCATTCAAGGCGCTTTCATGGCGCACAGGTTTAGAGCCTCTCGCCCATCCCATCAAGGCGACGATGCTAATCCCGAAGAGATCTCCTCACCAACTGCAGTAACTGCCGATGCAGGCTTCCAACGACCAATCTCAGGGTGAGCCGTGTCTCGTAGCTGCGCGCTTCCCAAGAGGCCTCTTGATCCGTGCCATTTTGCCAGATGGGAGTCAGATCTCGGCTACCCCCTAGCAGTTTTTAGGGTTTGTCATTAATGCTATAGAGGTGCAGTCCTCTATAAAAACCAGCTCATTGTAATGAAAAAAGGGAGGGAACGTTTTGCTAGAAAGCCACTGTATTCAGTTTCTTGCATCAATATCAAGAACTCCTGGCTCTGATTCTATCTCTTCTTTGTATGATGCCTCCTGTGTTTATTTCTGTTAATCTTGTCTCTTTATGTAATTGTTATAATTCTGTTATCTGGATTTAAACATCTTATATTGAGCGAATCTGGAATTTTCCTGGAGGATACATAGAGAAGGAAATATAGCATTAGTTTCTGTTTTATTCTTTGTATTGATTGCTGCTAATTCGAATAGAGATAGGTAATCGTGTTGTTTGTTCTTCCCCTCAGTTACTACTATGCAACCTTTATCTCTTTCAGTAATTTCCCAATCTCTTTCCAGTTCCCTAATCTAAAAACCCCAAGCTTAGTGTAGTATAGGAGCCAGCCTTCTCTGGAGATTGGCACGGAAGGCATTCCTTCCTTCCGACCTTTCAAGGTGTTGGGCAGGTCTAGGGCGCATAAACATACCAAACCCTTTCCTGTGGCATATCCGTAACCAACAAGACATTAATAGAATTATGTTATCTAGCACGTACAAACAACAAAACAAGCTCACCACAAATGCAATAAAATCACAAGGGAAAATTTGAGATATCATATTGACCACTACACTAAATTCAAAACCACCAAGAAGCATATTACATAAAAGGTCATAGCATTAATCAAGTTAATAATAAAATAATTGCCTAAGAGAAACGAAATAGCTGTCAATTCTCAAAAATATAATCAAAGCTTATATTTTGGCATTTCAAACCATTCTTATTAGTCATACCTGTAACAATGAACGGGATGGCTACCAAACTAAAAACTACCACCATATAATTCACATAGAATAGTTCAAAATATTCTTTAGTGGGAGCCTCAACAACTCTCTCTGCCAAATGCCTACTATGGGGTTCCTAATAGGCCAACATCTCCAGCCTTGTTTGGTATTGCTCTTCTTAATTCAGTCACAATCAATTTTATTGAGGTGGGCTTGGCAGCGTCATGTATGCTCCATCTCCTCATACAGTTTGTTGTCTCATACCCAAAGCATTTTAAACGATGCAGTAGCTTCTTTGGTTTGCCTTGTTGCAGTTCTCTTGTTTGGTGTTGAGCATGAGTCACATGACTCCAACTTAGCAATGATTCAACAGAGGCAAATAGTAAAAGTACTACTCAAACTTGTACTTGACACATACTCTCAAAAAATTTAAAATACAAACCAAAAGAGTTATTCTCTCATCGCATGACAGATCCACTCAATAGACATGAACATAAAAAATAAAAACAAAAAGGAATTAGCCAGAAATAATCATATTAAAGCACACATAATCAATATCAATGTTAAAGGGGCAAATGCAATTCCTTTGTTTCCTACATCTTGGACACATGTAAATGCATCCTAGACGTTCACAAAATCTAGAGGTATGTCAGCTACATCAAGGGAGTTTCACAAAATCTAGAGGTATGTCAGCTACATCCAGGGAGGTCACAGTCCGCAAATAGTGGACATCTAGATGTAACTTATTGAGGGCAATTATTCTCCCCAAAAGCCTTAATAATATTATTATGTATTATAAACTATTGCAAGTAAGATCCTATCAATGATAAAATAATCCCCAGTTTGATGAGAAATACTCTCTGAACCTAATAAGCAATATTGTCATGATGATGTTCAGACCTAAGACTTTCATTGAAATCTGTAAAATAGTTACAAGGCCTAATCGATTCTGGCCAAAGATAGGTCCAGTCCAAACATTTTGGCCTGTCAAAACCAGTCCAGTTCAGTCTGGACCATTTTTTTTAACTTTTATTTTTAGCAAAAAAAACAATTAGATAAATGCAGTATTTGGCAACCCTAAGAGATTGCCAAACAAACCAATTGCCCTCTGCCATAGCCGAAACGAAATGAAGCAGCCATTGCTACTTCCTTCATGCACGCAGAAAAAATCAATGACCTTACACATGCCATCATCTTCCTTCAAATACATGCATACAGACCCATTGTCTTCCTTCAAGTACAGGCATACAGACCTAGCAGATGCATAGCAGACTGAGCACATGGATAGCAGATGACAAACAGAGCCATTTTCATGTATTGAACTACTGCGTCATGCTCCTTTTTTGAATTGGTTGGATGAGATTGAAACAGGCCCCACACATAACTATTTTATTATTCATGGGTCAACAAACCACATAGCAGTATTACAACAAATTTTATTATCACGAAATCCATGGGTCCACCCAATACTATTTCATTAGTTATATTTATATATATTTACAATTCAATTATTAGTAGTATTATGAAGATAACGTTTTTTGCAGCTCCTAACCTCAAACTTTTACTCCCTTTGTTTGGACCAAATTTTCCAAACATAATGATTATGATAATAGCACACAAATGAGGATTACAGAGTACATTCCAAGAGCTTTTAAACAATATATAATAAACTTGTCTTTGGTTAAACTATGATAAATTGGCACCTTAACCTGGTTAATCTAAATGTGAATGTTGCCAATGCTGACCATCACAATGCATTTACAAAACATAGAAATACATAGGTGTTAATACGCAACTTCTTGTGCACATATTTCAACAAGATTTGATACTACATAAATTGTGTACCATGTTGCAACAACACAATATACATATGTAAATAAGAAAATTCTAATTCTGAGTAGCTTGTTAGCTCTTTGGTTGTCCTGCAAAGATAGTTTTGTAAAGGAAATGAGGGAAACATTGAATAGAAGGGGATTTCATTTGACAGGTACTCTTTATATACTGAAATTCTAGACTTATTGTTATAGGCTTATAGCAAAAAAGTCTAAAAATTGACAAGACAAACGATATGTTGTCTTATATATCATAACAGAATTTAAATTTTTCCTTATGCAATAGTTGTGGTGTATCAAGAAGTTAGTAAGGTAATTATATGAGTCCAGAATTTATCCCAAGGCTCGTGGCTTTAGGGTTATGCAAGACTGTCTTAAGTTGTACCATCTTTGATTATGTTAGGAGTTATTACATCATAGACCATGTGAGTAGTCTAATCATAGACCATGTGAGTAGTCTAATGGTATAAGATAGGACAAGATAGTTGCAAGGTTGTTTAAGGGTTTGTTATGCCTAAATTAGGCATCCTATGTACTTAAATACCCTTTACTACCATAATACAATTCATTTGAAGCTTAAGTTCTAACATGTGGTATCAGAGTAGGTAGAAGGAAGAAAGAATTATCCTTCTAATCCTCCTCTAAGCTTCAACACAGAGATAGCCAAAGATTCACTCTGTTTGAGAAAAATTTCAAGTTTGAGATAAGAAGTTTCAAGGGTAAATCTACCCTCTATAAAATTGTGACTGTGAAGGAGAACAGGGTGAAAAACCCTTGCCAAAGGCAAAAGCCTTTCAAGTTTTAAATACAAAAGATTATAATCCCTTCTAAATTCAAGCAAGAAAAAAAAGAAGTCATTGCCATTGTAAGGCAAGAAGAGGTAGCCAAAAGAAGCTTCTCATGGTTTCTTAAAAGCATTGCAAAGAGAATAGCTCCCCTTCAAAGGGTTGAAGCACATCCCAAGAGGCAAAAATACTACAGAAAAAAAGAGATCTGAATCACATAAGTTTAAAGGCCCAAGCCTTTGTGAATCACCAAGGAGCAATAAAAGCTCTCAAAAAGGGGATAGAAAAATAAGTTTTCAGAGCATTCCAGCAAATAAGCCATTAAAGTTTTTTTATATTGCATTTACCATTAAAAGGTGACAATTGTTATCCTTGTTCTAAAGAACAAAAATTGCAGGTAGCCATCATTACTGGCAGCAAGAAAAGGAAAAACCAGTTTCCAAAGGCGCAAAGCATAGTGCAAGAGAACGTTCAGCAAAACGTCTAAGATTATCAAAGCACATTCAAAGTCATTCAAAGCGCATTCAAAAGTCTAAAACAAAGGCACCAGCAAAGGACGAATGTTCTAAAAGTTGAACAAAATAAAGTTTGCATGAATAAGATCGTGCATGTAAAAGAGGACAAAAGATTCAGTTTAACATGCTCACACAGACCTTGCATAGACAAGTTTAACACTTGGACATTACAAAATGGCTCACGCGTAATTCACCCATCAAGCTAAGTTTGAAATTTTTTAAAGTAGAACGCATAAGAGAAGTCATAAAAGGGAGAACACAGAAGAGAAGTCTGAAGGGAGAACGCAGAAGAGAAGTCTAAGAGAGAACGCAGTCTCATTGAACAGAGAAAGAATCTTACAGAACGCAGTCTCTTCCGACAGAGAAAGAAATCTCACATCAAATGAGAAAGAATGCGGACACAGCGAACAAGAGAGAAAAACCAAACGTTGAAGGAAAACGCAGTGTAGAAAGACGTCTCATATGGCAAAAGAGCCTCAGGAAAGAGCTCAAAGCAGCAGCTAGAAAATTGTAGAAAGACTCGGGAAAGCATTCCAGCAGGGAAAATCATTCCTCATAAAAGATGAACATCGTGATGAAGAAGTTTTTCAAGTGCAAGACAAGCACGCACCTTGGAGAAAAGGAAATATTTACCCGGGCACCCAGATGGCAAAAGGATACTGACAAAGTCATCCGAAAAGAGATTTAAGACTAATGATTGGAGCCAATAGAATCTGAAGACAAAGGACGTCAAACGATTGTTTTGAAGAAAATCGATTTGCATTAATCCTCCAAGATATTGCATGAAAATTTTGAAAATACAAAGGTTTCAAAGAAGCACCAAACAAACTAGACAACGCTTTTCAAAAAAGGGAAGAAGCACACATAAAAGTGAATAGTGGAAAAGAGGCTTTTATGATGATTTAATTATCATCAAGAAACAAAAAGTATAAAAGTTTTGAAAAGGAATTAATTATTCCTCTAAAAATATTTGGAAAAATATTATTTGAAAAGTGAACGAGGAAATATAAAGAAGGGAATATTCCAAAGTAAGAAACATTCCCTCTACTTGGCAAGACACAATTCTCTCGCATTTTTGAAACAAGAATTGAAATCCGAGTGTTATAGGCATGTATATATAATTATATACTCGTCGGAAAGATATTTTCAAGGCAAAGTCAATAAAAGAAGAATATTCAGATTTTGTGAAAGTTCATCATGGCTAGTGGAGCACCAAAATTTTTGTTGCCAGATTCCCAATTGTTGAGGGGAAACAATTATGTTGCTTGGAAGACCAAACTCATGACACAACTTGAGTTTGAGGAAGTTTGGCATGTAGTAGATGGAAGCACTGCCCGTCCTACTACAGAAGGAGAAGATCAAACAAGGTTTGATAAGGCAGACAGAAAGGCGAGACTAGTTATCATGTTTGGAGTAGCAGATGAAGTCCAAGCATACATTAGAGATACGACCACAGCCAAAGATGCATGGGAGAAGTTGAAGACAGTATTTGAAGCCAAGAATCAAAATCAGATTCTATTGCTCCAAAGCCAGCTCCTTGGTCAAAATATGAAGACTAGAGAAAATCTGGAAGCATTCATGAGGAGAATTGTAGAGTTGTGAGCATCATTGCAAGCACTAGGAGAAAAGGTATCCAATGAAACTATAGTTCCTATTATTTTGAGATCACTCCCATCCAAGTATAATGTTTTTGTGACTACACTAAATATTACTGAGCAAACACCAAGCTTTGAGAAGCTGGTGAACCTACTTCAGAAAGTAGAGGCCTTGCATACTACAAAAGAAGAAGAACAGTTACTAGTTACAAGTCAAATAGAGAAGCAACCATTCAGGAGAGGCATGAGACCTCCACAGCACTTCCAACAAAGAAACAATTTCCAAAGATTTCAGAATCAAAGGAATGATTTTCAAAGTAGTACTTTCAACACACAAAGGACGTGTGATCATTATGGAATAAATGGACACACCGTGAAGGATTGTTGGCACATTCCATTCAAAAATGGATCACCTTCACGAGAGATGAACTAACAGCAAAATAGGTCATCTTTAGAACAACAAAATCAAAGTTGGAGAAAGGCACATCAAAGTAATGTAGCCAAGGAGAATCAAGTCAAAGAAGAAAAAGAAGAAGAAGAACATGTGTTTGTTGCACAAGCAAAGATAAGACAACACAACAATGTTTGGTATGATTCCAAATAGATGACAGGTCAAGAAACTTGGATGCATTCAAATCATCCAAATTATTATTGGTACAATGCAACTAAGAATATCAAGAACGAAGGACCTAAGAGTGAAGATGTACATTCAAAATGTGATTCTTCACCATCAATAGAAGTTTTTGAAGATAGCAAAGAGAATGAGGAATCAATGCAACAGGCATTGAAGATTCAACCATCAATAGCACACCAAAGAAAGCATGAATACATTGCATACCACAAACAACGTCTTCTACAGATGAACAATGCAAAGAAGAAGCAGAAAATGATTGATCTCACTCCATCAGGAGACAATCAAAGCTTGAAATGGAAATTAGTTCGAACAGAAGATATGACAACGCACAAGAAATATTGGAAACCAATTTGATTGATACAGGTTGTATGGTAACACATCACATTGAAGATCAAAGGAAGCAAGAATACATCACATATCACAAGCAAAGACTTAATCAAATAAATGAAGCCATGGAAAAGAAGAAATAAGTGATTGACCTCACCTCAGGAGAAGAGATTGATCAAGACAAGATTTGGGAACAAGTCTACGCAGCAAGAGAACACTTGATCTCATCAACACCTGATGTATTAAATGAAGAACCTCCACATTGAGGAAACACATGCTTCACTTGAAGACTGTAATGTCCCTAATTTTTAATTATTAGGATTATACATAAAATGTGGTGTGTTAATGTTTATGTGGATCGGATAAGAAAAAAAAATAAAAAAAAAAGGGGTTATAAGGGTTAACTCCACATTAGGGAGTTATAAGGTTAATTTAGCTATTTTATTAAAACAAAATAAAATATAATTCTCAATGGAGAATTAGGGTTTTGGCTAATAAAAGGAGGCTTGGGCTTCATTCTACACATCCATTGTTATTGTAATTGATCTCTTTCTCTTGTATTTGGCTGCAAAGTCATTTACAATTCTTCTGTGGACGAAACCCTCGAAGTGAACTCTTGTGGACGAAAACCTGCAAGAGTAAAGCCTTGAGGACGGAGACCCTCTTGGTTTAGAGGCAGAGGATGAAAACCCTTTTGTCTCAGAGGAGCAAACTCATGCAGGGTTTGCATATGAGCTTGTATTGATCAGCATTTGTGAGCGGAGTTTCAACATTTCAGCCATTGAGGGCTTTATATCAGAAATTGATATCCAAATCAGCATTCAGGGTTTTTTGGCATTTGTTTGGAGGGATTCCGTTTTCCACAGGCCAGATATTGTTGATTGACTTCCGAATCGGATAGAGAATTTCATGCCATTCATTTTGACAGGTTACACGACATGGTTTCGTTAAGAAACGAAAGAGTTATGGCATTTTGAAGTTCGCTTGCCAGTCCAGATTTCTAATATGCGCGCGCAGGAACTTCAAGTTGCAACAAATTTTGGACCTGTTCTTCATCAGTTATTATTTTTTGCATTTCAGAGACTTATGCAGTTCCCCATTGATCAAATTTGTGAGTTAAAATATTGGTTGTAATTTCCCTCTTTTCAGATTCAATAAAAGCAGTGTTTTAATGAAAAACTATGGTGTTTTTCCATGATTATTGTGTTAGACAGATAGATCTGAGTGTGATTTAATTGATTCCTAAATTATTGCAAGAAAATTACTATTTCATTAGCTAGGGTTTGCCAAATTCAAGTTAGGGCAGCACATTACAAAGACATTGAAGAAACACACTTCAAACATTGAGTATTCAACAAGTATTTTGTAATAAATGTATTTGGAGTGCATTATCGGTAGAATCCGACACTCCTAAGTATCTAAGTAGCAAGTCTACATTAAGGGGGGAATTTCTCTCTAAAATTCCTACATCACCCTAGACATTATTGTTTGGTCATAAGCAAAATGGATCTTTTGACTATGATGTAATAGGGGGGGTATGTTGAGAGTTATTACATCATAGACCATGTGAGTAGTCAAGTGGTATAACCACCTCTCACAAGGTACATGCATGTAACATAGGACAAGGTAGTTGCAAGGTTGTTTAAGGGTTTGTTATGCCTAAATTAGGCATCCTATGTACTTAAATACCCTTCACTACCATAATACAAGTAATTCAAGGATTAAGTTCTGACAGATTAAGCCTCCTCAACAAAGAACTGTTTATGTATAGCTGTTTAGCCTAACCAGAATTGTAAAGGCTCCTATTTCAGGTGATTTCTTTTGGCTATCTAAGTAGTTTTCTAATAGCAGTGCTTCCCACTTACACTTTGATTCAAGTGTTTTATCAAGAGTGGCAATAGGCATTAGGAAAGCTAATGGAGAATCTCTCCCTGTTGATTCTGTAGTCTAAGGTTTTACTACTGCTTAAGTTTAATTTACCCACCACTATAGAAGTTTCTTTGAAAGACCATGGTAGTTATTTAGCTTGCTCCAACCGTGGCAATGTCAAGGAAGTTCTCCCTTCTCAATATAGGGGTTGATGAAGCGCATCCCCAGAATAAATGAAGACAACCTACCCCTGCATCCATATAGCAAATAATGCAATTGCAACATCCAAAGGGTGACAACCTACCCTTGCATACATATCATAAGGATCAATCTTCGGGAGAAATTTTATTGCTCTTCCAATGGCAGATACCATATCTGCAGGTATTGGTTCTGCAAGTACAATCATATCAGGAGGCAAAACCTGCAACAGCAAGCAACTCCCTTAAAATCCAAATAATAGACTATCAGAAAATAGCCATTCTAACAGCAATTCATCTACCATACAATTGTCGTTTATATCTGAATCAACCCTATAATAATTACATAAGCATAATGAGATATAAAAAATTTAACAGCTAACTACAATTGGCAGATAAATACACTTGGAAATAAATGAAATGAAAAAGCATACATGCCTCTGGGACCCCTCCAACTCGGGTACTCACAGTTAGCAAACCACAGCTAGCTGCCTCTAATATCGCAATGCAGAATGCCTCTGTAAGGGAACTGCAATTAAACAAGTTTGACCCATAAAAGTAGCATAAAGAGGGATGAAAAGTTGCCCTCCATCATATGGCCAAGAAAGGCTCCTCCTTAGTTGCTAAACATAAAATGCAGACCAGAAATTAAATGCTAAAATGCAAGAATTATAATATCATTACAACAATTTAGCAAATGCTTCAAAGATGAAGCACATTATAAAGAGCAACAGAAATCTAAATCAGATTTAGCAAAACTAATTAGGAAATAACTAGAAAACCTTCAAAAGAATAGGAAAAATGAAGGAAGAGATGTATGTAAGCATAATATAATATTATAATCCAATGCAATTAACAATCCATTAGTGCTCAATAAACAGTTCATAGGACTAAAGAAATGGTACATAATTAGGGAGAACAATAGAGAACTTGATTTAACTTTGATAAAATCATAATAGCTGGAATGAAATATAATAAATAAGTAAAAAAGAGGAGAACGTAGAAGCAGCCCTATACATTTTCCAGAACCCTGAAGTGAAGATGAAAACCATTGACGCAGAAAGGATGGAAAGATGACCTGAAAAGGTCAATATTACATTTCTAAGATCCAAAGCTGAAGAGAACTAGTAATGGTAATTGTTGTGGTGCTAGGAGCTTCTCCCTACATATGACATTGTCAGGCTGATACAGAACTTCACGAGATCACTTGCAGATTTAGTCTCTTAAAGGCAGAGCAAAGAATATGATAAGAGGGTTGCGGACCCTACAAGTGGATCCCTAATTCAGAAGGATGCTCTTGTGCTGAGTCTGTTAGGACCCTATCCTAACAGAACCATCAGTATGTAATGGTCTAGTACATTGAACCTTGAGCGCCTAGTGCGTATGGGCCCATTATGATATAACCGTCACTTTTAATGTAAGCAAGAGTTAGTTATTATGTAACCATTACTTTTATTGTAAGTAGAAGTTAGTAGCCCGGGTCCCCTCTTGCATGTGGACCAACCCTTAAGCATTAGGGTTAGGGTAAATAGGAGTCTATATAAGGGCATGGGTGGGAGTGGAATGTACCTCATGTTTTCTCAATTTGTATCGAAGCTCTACTTCTTAGGAGGTTGCCCCCTCGAAGAGGTCTGCGATACCTGATCCGTTTGATTAATAAAAATTTATTGAATTTCCAATCAGTTATTTTTCTTAAGCACTTTTGTTATTTCTTTTGCATTCCACAAATTCTTGCATTGCTATGGTGGTTATGCTTATTTTTATCATAAAGGTTTTAACAAGTAGTATCAAAGCTCTTTCCGAGGCTGTGTTTTGTAGCAGTAGCAACAGTTCTTGTCCTTCTGTCTATTTTTCTATTCTGTAAATTCTTCATTCTACTCATTTTCCATTTAAAAATATCATGCAAAAAAAGCACAATTTTTTTTTTGGTTTTGTGGATTAGGTTAGAAACCCTGTGACGGGTTTAAAATTTGATATGAAGTTAGACTAATGAGGAACAACTTCATATTTAATCTTTAGAGAAAAGTAGCGCAAAAACAGACCTAGACTTTTAATTCAACAAGCAAAATCACATAAATCTCACACAGGAAACAACATATACCTTGGGAAACCCTTTTGGGAAAAACCCAGCAATCAAGGAGCACTCAAAAATTGTATCATTCAGTAATCAGCAATCTGCTTTTTACAATACATTTCCCACACAAGTATCCACTTCTTCAGTCCTATTTATCAACAAAGCTGGAAATAGACCTGTAGTAACACATCCAGAAATAGACCTGCAGTATTGCAGCTGTCCTGTAGTGGACAGTGCTGAAAATAGACTTGCAGTGCACAGTGCTGGAACTGGAGCTGCAGTATTGCAGCTGTCCTACAGTGCACAGTGCTGGAACTGGAGCTGCAGTATTGCAGCTGTCCTACAGTGCACAGTGCTGGAAATAGACCTGTTGTCCTGCAGTGCACAGTGTTGGAAATAGATGTAATGTTCCACCCTGGTTTTTGTTTTTGTGGTTTTGTGATATTTGATTTTTTGAAGGTTTGGAGAATATTCTGATTTTTTGAGTGTTTTTGCATATAAATGTAAAATGGAGAAAAAAGACTAAACTGCTAACTTCAGAAATCTATAACTCACAAATTAATAATCCAAACCACTTGAAATTTGAAACGCAAGTACTAGATATATACATCTAACAACCCATTGAAGCTTTTTAGCAAACAACAAAGTACCTGGAAGATATGAAGTGCCGAATATTGTTGACTGTGTTTTTTTTGACAGCAGGTACAGAACTTGGAGTTTTAATTACAAGCATCAAATGGATGATTTCTCTGTACAAACAATGTCTCCAAATTGCATTCCTAAGTTGGACGCCTCTATTCCAAGTGATGGAATTGCCAAAAATGAAGAGAAATGGAAACACCAATTCCAATGCTCTCCCTGCAATGTACGGACAGCTGGTCCATGTATGACCTGCTAGAATAAATGTTGTTTGCCTATGTTCTGCTCCAAAAACTCCCTCAATCTGGTCGATGGGTGTAGATTTAATAAGTGATGCCAATAACTTCGAAACCCTTGCCTTAGAAATCGCCCCAAAATGCATACAATGCTGGCTAGATTTGTACGGCCACTGCTGGGAGTGAGTAGAATAAAATATTCATCAATATATCTGCAAACCCTCACTCAATACTCACTGAAAATCTGTAGTTTGTAAGCACAAATGCACCTCCTGTGATGAAGATGCCCGAAATCACTCTAAGGATGTCTTGCAATCCCGAAAGTGATGATCCTGTTGGAGGTTTTCGTCTCCGAACAAGCAATACAACCCTGCAAAAATCTCTGCAAGCTGCTCTCCAAGAAACTTCATATGAAAGATAGCCAAAGATGATGCCAAATGAAGTCTCCAACCCTTTTTATCCTTTCCTCAAGTTGGGTCGGCCATTTCCTCATTTCCAATGAATTTGATTTTATTTTATTTAATTACCATAGCCACTTAAAGTGGCGTCCCCCTTGGACATGGTATTAAGTCACTTTATGTTAAAAAAACATTATAATAAGTGACTTCCAAAAAATAACCTTATATCTCCAAAATATTAAAATATTAAAGTTAAACTATATTAAATATTTAATTTAATATAATTAAATTTGCACATTAAAATCTCTGGCCTCCCAATATCCAATCACCAAATAAAATATAGAAACGGACACCCATTTCGCCAAAGAATCCAATCGTACCATCCATTTCCAACCAACCCTAATCTTACTGACTTACTAAAAATAGTAAGTCCTTGCTCAAGTGTTTGAAATGCCCTGAAGAACAGGCAATGGAGAGCTTTGCACAAACAAACAACAAAACAACCTCCACTATGGGTCCCCAACCAACTGACACTGCCTACGAGAACTCGTGAGTAGGCAAGCCCTCTACACACTGACTAGCTAACTAAGAAGGGAACATTACAGTGCACAGTGTTGGAACTGGACCTGCAGTATTGCAATTGTCCTACAGTGCACAGTGCTGGAAATAGACCTGTTGTCCTACAGTGCACAGTGTTGGAAATAGACCTGCTGTCCTGCAGTGCACAGTGCTAGAAATAGACCTACAATAGTGCAGCTATCCTGCAGTAAAACCATGTTCTAGATCACCAGTTTTTCTTCCTTATATATGCTCTTATCATAAGACATGAGACAGTTAATGTTGAAAGGTGTATGAAAACCAATTCCCAACATTCTCCCACTTGTCATATACCTTACAAGAGCAAAAGAGAAACACCAACAAAAGAGTGAACTAATTGGTAAGGGCAGAAATGCCCATTCCCTTGCAACACCACATGAACGTCTCACTGCTCACAGACTTTGACAGAGTATCTGCAACATTTATAGAAGTATCCACCTTCTCAAACATAACCTTCCTATCCTCCACCATGTGACGAACAAAATGATACTGCACATCAATGTGCTTTGTCCACGCATGAAATGTAGGGTTCTTTGCCAAGGTGATAGCACTCTAACTGTCACAATTAAATTTTGACTGCTCCCTAACTCAGCCCAACATCCGAGCACAATTTACGAAGCCAAACTGCCTCCTTACTGACATGAGTAGCTGTCATATACTCTGCCTTTGTAGTGGATAAAGTGAATATAGCCTGTCGCTTGCTCATTCAACTAATTGCACTAGCAAACATGTTAGGATCCCATCCTAACCCTTAATGTAATAACTTCCATGATGTAATAATTCCTAAATAACGTGGGTAGTACCCATGATTAATATTTTGTAATGTTCTAAGTTTTAGCTTATATAGTGCCTATGACAAATGGCACCCTTTTTATGTAACACATGGTAGATAGGTTATGTAAGGTGGCCTTGTGCATGTAATTCGAGTGGCACTATGCATGTAATTCGGGTGGCATTATGCATGTAATCCAGGTGGCATTTTGCATGTAAGCCAACCATGGAAGGGAACTCTTTAAATACCCGAGAAGGCACCAATGTATTCATCTTTTTGCAAATTAATGAAGTGTTGAAGGAGGTTGCCCCCTCGAAGAGGCCTGCGATTCTATCTTATTGTGAGATTGTTCCTTTATGCAAATTTTTGTTATAATGTGTATTTTGTTCTGAATATTAATATGATGTTTATGTGAGTTTATTTCCAAGCAATTGTGTGAGAGTGTGTTTATTTGAGTTTATTTTATAGTAGGATCCTAACAAGTGGTATCAGAGCGCTTTCCAGGGCCAAGTTCTACTGCAACAGTAACGATTCTTGCCTGTTAGGTATAATCCTCTGTTATTTTCGTGTAATTTTTTTTTTACTATTATCAAAAAAAAAAAAAGACAAATACCAGTAAAAAAAAAAAAAAATAGTCCTTTTTAGTTGAGTAGGTAGAAACCCTGTGCCGGGGGTTTTAAAATATCGCGAAGGATCTGTCGTTATTGGCTAAGCTAGATAGCCCATACAACGTCTAGTGAAGTGAGGGGCGATCAGGCTCCAATACCCAGGCCTCAGACATAACTCGCGCACGGACTTGAGCTCCCACGCATCTTCGGGTGTATCGGGAGACCATTCTAGGGTTAACAAAATTTTATCCAGTAGGAAGCTTATCGGCCTTGTATCATCCATAGTCCACGGGACACAACATCCCGGACGATTACCCTCCCGTACTGTCAGAGAGGCAGATAGTGTGCTCAAGGGTATGTGTGGAATCCTCCTTGGGTAGTGGCCTGAAATATTGGTCCGAGCACTATTGTTCGTCACTGCGGTATAACAGAGGGCCTATGGGTGTTACATACTCCTTTACTTAGCATACCCTGGTTCTGTTAAAACTTCAACCTGCAACAAAATCACAAACCAAAACTCCCTGTTTGTAAACCTGCATTCCAAATTCCCAAAAGTGAGCATATGAGAAAGGAATCCTCTACCAAAAAAAATAGCATACATTGCATGAATTCGGGATAGAATATGAGGGTGACAGTTAAGTTGACAGTCTGGAGAATAACAATCAAATTTACAGTGGCGATAATGAATGAGGTCGATCAAGTCAAGACAATCGAGTCGTAGACTGCAGCTTTCGATGTCGAACAGAACCGTCATAACAATGAACCTACACAATACAGAGAATCTTCAGACTAGTGAGGTAAGCAGTGTCAAAGAGACTGTCCAGGCTGAGCAAAACATTGAGCGAGTGACCAGAGACCAATTATAGATAGTGCTCCAGTACCCAACTTTTGCACTGTAGCTCAAAATCAAAAACTGTAAACACCGTTAGACTCGGCAAAACAGGAGAAAAAAAAGTCTGGGGTGCCCAAAAGTAGTGTTGTGGGATATAGCTCATTGTGACCACCTCTTCGATCTGATCGTTTTGATATATAGCACCCAAGCACTTTTTTGGACACTTACTAAAAATAGTAAGTCCTGAAACCCAATTCTAATTTTAGTAACTGGTCACAAAAGGTTCCAAAATGGCCCAGGGTACCCGTGGACATCAAAAAGAGCTAGAACAGATGGACTCCTTAACAAAAGCCATTGAGAATTTGAACTTGGCAATTTTCTCCATAAGGGAAGAGGTCCAAGGTCTTCGTCTAGATCATGAGGCCACTAGCGCTCGCTTAGAAGAAACACTGATAGATGTGGGTAGCAAGTTACATAAGGGACCACTCAAAACAGAACACCAGGCTGAAAACTCTACAAGGAATGACCATGACCCATCCTTTAAAATGCCAAAATTGGACTTCCCTCGATTTAATGGGAAGGATGTTGATGGGTGGTTATGTAGGGTTGATCAATTCTTTAGACTTCATAATGTTCCCATATATCATCGAGTTCGGATGGCTTCCTTCAATTTGGAATCTGAGGCTCTACATTGGTTCCAGTGGTTACGTAATTCCAACCCAAATCTCTCTTGGGAGGACTTTGAGTCCCAACTACTGACCCGATTTGGGCCTAGTGAGTATGAGGACTTCACAGGGGCCTTGACCAAACTACAACAAACATCCTCAGTCCGTGACTACCAAACTCAATTTGAAAAATTGGCCAATAAGACAAGAGGATTGACGGAAGGGTTCTTCACGAGTTGTTTTATCAGTGGGTTAAAAGGGGATCTCCAAGCTGAAGTAAAGATGTTGAAACCACATTCCATGATGGAAGCTATCAGTTTGGCCCGTCTGGCCGAATCTAAACTCTCAAACCAAAGGTGCCCCCGCGGTTTCCTCAAAACCGACCTTCATTTCCTTTTCGAACCCAAAATTCAGTGGATAGTAAACCTACTACACCCAAGCGACTGACTACAGAGGAGATGGATGCACGTCGTGCCCAAGGATTATGTTATAATTGTGATGAAAAGTTTTTTAAAGGACATAAGTGTGCAAACAAAAGACTGTTCTTGATAGATGTTGAGGAACCTACTAACACTGACCAGAGTGATGAGGATGAGGACCCCCCTGAAACACCTTCTCCACAGGAAGAAGATACACAGGGGTCTGAGGCAGAGATTTCAGTCCATGCTCTTGCAGGCATTACCACTCCACAAACCATGAAAGTTGTGGGATTTTTCAAGGGCCAACGTCTTACCATCCTTATTGATTCAGCAGACACACACAACTTCATTGATCCTCGAGTTGCTAAGCGGGCAAATTGCTATATCCACACTTGTAATTCATTCGAGGTCATGGTAGCCAATGGGGGAACATTACCTTGTAAAGGAAAATGCCGCAATGTCAAGATCAGGATAGGGGACTATGAACTCAAGCAGGACATGTTTGCCCTCCAGTTGGGAGGATGTGATATGGTTTTGGGATCTCAATGGTTGAGTACGTTGGGCACTATCAATTGGAACTTTGCAGAACTCTGGATGCAATTCTCCCAAAATGGACAAACACACTTACTCAAGGGCTCCCCTGCAGGAACACCTCACCTCATTAGTTCCAATCGTATGGAGAAAGTGCTAAAGAAATCAAAACGTGGGGTCATTGCACAACTCTTCTCCATCCAACCAACCACTTCACTAATGGCTGAAATTCCATCAGACCTACAACTAGTTCTACACAAACATGATGTTGTCTTTGCAGAACCAACTACACTACCACCGCGTCGCTCTCACGACCATGCTATCCCATTGCTCCCGGGTAGTGCACCACCAAATATCAGGCCATACAGGTACCCTCATGCCATGAAATCAGAACTGGAAAAATTGGTACAGGAATTACTCAAGGCTGGTGTCATCCGGCCTAGTACTAGCCCCTACTCCTCGCCTGTCCTACTTGTTCCCAAGAAAGATGGCTCATGGCGCCTATGTATTGACTACCGGGAACTCAACAAGACTACGGTCAAGGATAAATTTCCTATTCCAGTGGTTGATGAATTACTCGATGAACTACACGGGACCATGTATTTCACCAAGCTTGATCTCCGCTCTGGGTACCATCAGATCCGGCTCAAGGATGAGGACATCCCCAAAACTGCCTTTCGCACTCATGAAGGTCATTATGAATTCTTGGTAATGCCATTTGGTCTCACAAATGCTCCTTCTACATTCCAAAGTCTTATGAACAACATCTTTCGGCCCTTTCTGCGAAAGTTCATCCTTGTGTTCTTCGATGACATCTTGATTTACAGCCGCACATGGGAAGAGCACCTCAATCATGTGGATCAAACTTTACAGTTGTTGGTCACCCATCACCTTTTTGCCAAAAGGTCCAAGTGTTCCTTTGGTCTGATTGAAGTAGAGTATCTGGGACACATTGTCTCACAGGATGGCGTCAAGGTTGACCCTAAGAAGATTCAAGCAGTTCAAGAGTGGCCGAAACCTCGCACCCTCAAGGGACTTCGAGGATTTTTAGGGCTTACGGGCTATTATCGCAAATTTGTCTGCAATTATGGGAAGATAGCTGCCCCCTCACCTCCATGTTGAAAAAAGATTCCTTCACTTGGACAGGGCCTGCTGACCAAGCCTTCATTGAACTCAAGCATGCTATGACCACCACTCCCGTCTTAGCCATGCCAGATTTCTCTAAACCATTTGTCATTGAAAGTGATGCTTCTGGTCGTGGTATTGGGGCAGTATTGATGCAAGAAGGACGACCTGTGGCTTTTACTAGCAAGGCACTCTCTGATCGTAATCTGGGGAAATCCACATATGCTAAGGAAATGTTAGCCATATTGCATGCAATCACACATTGGCGACCTTACCTCATTGGGCGTCACTTCTCCATCAAAACCGACCATCAAAGTCTCAAATATTTTCTGGAACAAAGAGTTGCCACGCCTGACCAACAAAAGTGGGTGTCTAAACTCATGGGCTATGATTATGATATCACCTACAAAAAGGGAAAGGAGAATATTGTGGCTGATGCTCTTTCTCGCCAAATGGAGACCGTAAGTATGTTGTGTGCCATCTCAGCACCACTTCCCCAATGGATTGATTCCTTGCGTCAAGAAGCACGTCAGGATGCAGATTTGCAAGCTTTGATAGCCTCACTAATGGATGATCCAGATTCTGCACCAGGGTATAATTGGAATGGCCATGATCTGCGCTACCATCAACGCCTGGTTCTACCTCATAAGTCCCCACTTCGAGAGCTCCTCATGAAGGAATTGCATGCCACTCCCTCTGCAGGCCATTCAGGGTTCCTTAAAACATATGAGCGACTCAAGCGCACCTTCTTTTGGAAAGGTATGAAACGTGACATCCGCTCTTTTGTTGTTGCTTGTGACACATGTCAAAGGATGAAAGGTGAAACAGTGCGCTCTCCGGGCACTCTTCAGCCATTGCCTATCCCGGATCAGGTTTGGACCGACATTTCCATGGACTTTATAGAAGGGCTCCCTAAATCTGGAGGCAAGTCAGTTATTTTCGTGGTAGTGGACCGCCTTTCAAAGTATGCTCACTTTTGTGCCCTTGCCCATCCTTATACAGCATCCATTGTTGCACAAATTTTTCTTGACTCCATCTTTCGCCTTCATGGCATGCCCACCTCCATTGTATCTGATCGTGATCCCACCTTCACTAGTCATTTCTGGCAAGAGTTGTTTAAGTTTTAAGGGACTCAGCTCAAAATGAGTTCAGCCTACCATCCGCAAACGGATGGTCAAACTGAAGTTGTTAATAAATGCTTGGAAACCTACCTTCGCTGCTTTGTCTCAGATCATCCCACTCAATGGGCCAAATGGCTATCCTTGGCCGAATGGTGGTACAACACTTCCTATCATACCGCAACCAAACTCACACCATTTGAAGCAGTCTACGGGCGCCTTCCACCTACGCCTTCCTCTTACATTCCTGGCAGCTCCAAGGTCCAGGCCGTCGACAACACTCTGAGTCAACACACCGAGGTCCTTCGCCAACTTAAGCAGAATTTGAACATGGCCCAGAATCGGATGCGCCAACAAGCTGATCAACATCGTTCTGAGCGTAGTTTTGATGTAGGTGATATGGTCTTCCTTCGCTTGCAGCCGTACAAACAATCATCCCTACAACTTCGCAGGTGCCAGAAGCTTGCTGCAAAATTCTATGGTCCTTACCAGGTTCTACAAAGGATTGGCCCCACAACTTACAAATTGGCGCTCCCACCTACTTCCAAGCTTCATCCTGTTTTTCATGTTTCCGCTCTCAAGAAAGTTGTGGGCACACAGGTACAAGTTCAATCCACACTTCCTGAATTGGATGAAGAAGGCTCCATATTACTTGAACCTGAGCAGTTGTTGGATCGTCGGACTCGCACTCTTCGCAACCGTACAATTACAGAGATCCTGGTTCAGTGGCGTGGGCTTCAACCTCGAAGATGCTACATGGGAATCTCTCCACCAACTCCAGCAACAGTTTCCTCATTTCAGCTTTGAGGACAAAGCTTCTTCAAGGGGAAGGACATGTTAGGATCCCATCCTAACCCTTAATGTAATAACTTCCATGATGTAATAATTCCTAAATAACGTGGGTAGTACCCATGATTAATATTTTGTAATGTTCTAAGTTTTAGCTTATATAGTGCCTATGACAAATGGCACCCTTTTTATGTAACACATGGTAGATAGGTTATGTAAGGTGGCCTTGTGCATGTAATTCGAGTGGCATTGTGCATGTAATTCGAGTGGCACTATGCATGTAATTCGGGTGGCATTATGCATGTAATCCGAGTGGCATTTTGCATGTAAGCCAACCATGGAAGGGAACTCTTTAAATACCCGAGAAGGCACCAATGTATTCATCTTTTTGCAAATTAATGAAGTGTTGAAGGAGGTTGCCCCCTCGAAGAGGCCTGCGATTCTATCTTATTGTGAGATTGTTCCTTTATGCAAATTTTTGTTATAATGTGTATTTTGTTCTGAATATTAATATGATGTTTATGTGAGTTTATTTCCAAGCAATTGTGTGAGAGTGTGTTTATTTGAGTTTATTTTATAGTAGGATCCTAACAAAACAGGCTAAACACATAGCCACCAATTGACCACCTGCTATCAACATCTCCTGCCCAATTTGAGTCCACAAATTCTTGTATGCCTAGCTACTAGTGAAATTTCTTGATTGTCAAGGATCCCTGATAACAAATAGAGAAATCAGAAGTAACTTGAAGATATTTGAAAACCCTCTTCACTGTTGCCCAGTGATCCTTTCCAAGATTTGCCATAAACTGATTTAAGACTCCCACTGCTTGGGCAATGTCCGGTCTGGTGCAGACCATAGCATACATGAGGCACCCAACTGCACTAGCGTAGGGTAGATGACTCATGTCCTCCATTTCTCCAGGTCTCTAGGTGTAGAAGAACACTGCTCAACAAAAAAATTTGTTCCCACATAAATAGGGGCACTCACTGGTTTGCAATTCTTCGTGTTAAAACGTTGCAAAACAGAGTCAACATAGTTTCTTTGACTTAACCAAAGTTTTTTGTTGGCTCTATCTCTTCTAATACCCATCCCTTGGATAAACTTAGCAGCTCCTAAATCTTTCATTTCAAATTGTAGTGAAAGCCGAGATTTCAAGACCTTAACGATATCCTTATTGTTACCAATTAGCAACATTTCATCCACATAAAAAGTGATAACAATAAAATGACCACCCTCCTGCTTATAACAAACACAGTGATCTGATTTGGATATAACAAATCCCAACCTCAAAACATAAGAATCAAATTTCTTACACCACATTCTAGGAGACTATTTAAGACCATAAAGAGATTTCTTTAACTTGCAAACTAAGTTTTTCTTACCCTTTTCCACATAGTGTTCCAGTTGTGTTTCATGTAGATCTCTTCCTCCAAGTCTCCATGCAAAAAAGTTGTCTTTACATCCATTTGCTCAACCTCAAGATTAAATGCAACAGCAACAGATAAAAGGAATCTAATGGATGTAAGATCTCACCAAAATTTATTCCCTCCACTTGGGAATAACCTTGAGCAACCAACCTTGCTTTATACTTATATACCTTGCCCTTAGAACTGAATTTCTTCGTGAAAACCCATTTGCAGCAAACAAGTTTCCTTCCCTTAGGCAACTAAACTAGGTCCCATGTATCATTCTTCTTTAGAGCTGCCATCTACTCATCCATGGCCATCTTCCAAGACTCGTTGCCATTCATCTCCATAAGAATCAAATTTCTTACACCACATTCTAGGAGACTATTTAAGACCATAAAGAGATTTCTTTAACTTGTAAACTAAGTTTTCCTTACCCTTTTCCACATAGTGTTCCAGTTGTTTCATGTAGATCTCTTCCTCCAAGTCTCCATGCAAGAAAGTTGTCTTTACATCCATTTGCTCAACCTCAAGATTAAATGCAACAACAACAGATAAAAGGAATCTAATGGATGTAAGATCTCACCAAAATTTATTCCCTCCACTTGGGAATAACGTTGAGCAACCAACCTTGCTTTATACTTATCTACCTTGCCCTCAAAACTGAATTTCTTCTTGAAAACCCATTTGCAGCCAACAAGTTTCCTTCCCTTAGGCAACTAAACTAGGTCCCATGTATCATTCTTCTTTAGAGCTGCCATCTCCTCATCCATGGCCATCTTCCAAGACTCAATGCCATTCATCTCCATTGCCTCCTTTACAGTTCTAGGCTCATCAATGTTAGTACATAAAGCAAAAATACAATTTAAACCAGGTGGGCTATACCTATTTGGTTGATTTATTGGTCGTGTGGACCTCCTAACCCAATGGGGTTGAGGTTGAGGCTCCTCATCCTCATCGAACTCATCATGACTATCCAAAAGATACTACTCATTAGGCCCATCATGAGAACCATGCTCATCATGGACATCATCATCTCCATGTGTAATTTCTTTGCTTGTTTCCGATTAAAATTGCACAACTTGTTTTGATGTTTTACTTTGCTACTCCTCTGAAGAATCCTTGATCTCCCTAAAAATAACATCTCGGCTCCAAACAACCTTCTCTATGACTGGGTTCCACAACTTGTATCCTTTTATTCCATCGTCACAACCAATGAGGATACATTTATTTGCTTTGTAATCAAGTTTCAATCTCTTTACCTTAAGCACATGCACATATGCCTCATAGCCAAACACTCTAAGGTGTCTCAATGAGGGCTTCTTGCCCATCCAAACACCCATAGGGGTTTCATCAACAAGAGTTGACGTAGGACACCTGTTAATTAGGTAACACACTGTACTAACTGCTTCAACCCAAAATGTTTGTTCGAGACCAGCACTACGTAGCATACTCCTAGCCCTCTCCATCAATGTCCTATTCATCCTCTCGACAACTCCATTTTATTGAGGTGTATAAGGAGTTGTCTTACACCGCTTAATTCCATGCTCCCTGCAAAAACTGTCAAATTCTTTGCTACAAAACTCTCCTCCATTGTCTGTCTTTAATCTTTCTTCCTATTTGGTTCTCAACAAGAGCTTTGAACTCTTTGAACTTAGCAAACACTTCAAACTTTCTTCTAAAAAAATAACTACATGTCATCTGTGAATGATCATCAATGATAGAGACATAATACAATGATTTAGATAATGAAGGTACATAAATTGGACCACATACATCACTATGCACTAAATCAAGTAAATCCATGCATCTATGAGAGATCGAGTAGAATTTAATTGAATTTTGTTTTCCATTAAGACAATGTTCACAAAACTCGAAATCAAAGGAAACATCATTTATCCCCTCAACAAGGTTTTTACTCACCAAGGTTTTAAGACCTTTGTCACCAATGTGACCAAGCCTATAATGCCACAACATAGTCTTATCCATCGGTAAGCTGCTATTTGGAACTAATGTACTATTGCATGCAATCATCTTAGCATCAAGACGAAACAATGTCCCATCACGTACTCCTTTAGCAAGCACTATTGATCCACGAACCATAGTGACTCCTTTGTTAAAGATCACTTGCACACCCAAGTTATTCAAGCTACTCACTGAAATGAGGTTTCATGCCAAACCAGGAATATGCAAGACATTGGTCAAGGTCTTGGTCATGCCATTTGAGAGTTGTAAAGAAACACTCCCTCTACCAGCAAACTTAAGGGATGAGTTGTCCCTCGAGTACACACTCCCACTATCACTGTCCTGGTACTCCATGAAGTACTCTCGATGTGGAGTCATATGGTATGATGCTCCTAAATCAATCATCCAAACACCATCCCTAATGTGAGTGGAAAAGGCAGCCAAGAATGCATCTCCTGCATCTTCCTGAGAAGACTTAGAATCGGAAGCCTCATCGGATTCATGCTTGTTCTTATGCTTCTTCTCCTTGCAATATTTCTTCACATGCCCCTTCATCCCACAACTCCAACATTTGCTCTTTTGTTAGAGTGGGAGTCTTGGACCTTCCCTTAGACATGTACCGGCCAACTATCTTCTTCCCCTTGTTCCTTTCTTTGGATCTGCCCACAAACAACCAACACATCCTTGACGTCTTCCATGGTTTTCCTCTACTCTCCTGGCCAGCATTCAGATACGGAGAGACAGACTCCCCCCTTATTCTTTGGGGGTTCTCCCCCCTCTCGGCTTAGTAAGGAGAAGATGCTCCACGAGATTCGAAAGGATGTTAGTCTCCAGTACACTAGATGCACATGGATCTCTCTTATTGCCCCTCTTTCCCCCAAGCTATCTTTCTACCATGAGCACTTCTTACAAATACAGGAGGGCAGAATAGTTCCTCCACAATACCTTCAACAACACACAATGCATAGTCTTCGAATCACTATTGGGCAACTTAGGGTGTGTTCTCACCAACTCCCGATTGAGTCAGATCACCATCTTCCAACGAAGGAGCGGATTTTCTTGTTTTGCTCCATGGGTGCAGTTGAAACCCTTCATCACTTTATTTTTTGTTGTCCCATTTATTATGAGATCCGGGGTAGGTTTCATTGCCTTTTTAGGGACAACTCTCGATCTGTTTCTACCTTCTTCAGATACTCGGACCAACGTTGTCTCACACTCTTTCTTAGGGAGATAACTCAGCTTCGACGACAAAAAATTTCTCCAAATGGATCTCACCCTCCTCATCATCGACTCATCACAACATACTTCACCAACTCCGACGGACCATGTGACTTCGATCGGAAATGCCCCACATCATCCAATTCAAATAGTGTAGATAGGCATATTGAGATATCCTTAATTGCTAAACCAGTTTTGATATTATGTGTTATATTGTAAATGCACGCAAAGTGTTTGACGAAATGCACGTGCATATATTTTAATGTTGTAAGTGCAATTTAATATTGTACGTAAAGAATAAAGTCATGTAAAGTCATATTAAATCATGTAAGTCGGCTAAATAAGCTATTTCGTCCTGTAGTGCAAATGAAATGTAAATGCAAAGCAAATGCACATAAAATGTAATTTGAGGGTAGTTGCAAGGTAGTTGGAGAAAGTAACTACTTGGTGGGTGTATAAATAAACCCCCCCTCATTCATTAGAGTTGCTCCAGATTGGTACGTGTGAGGATTTAAGTCTATGAGAAGAATGTAGTCTAGCATGATGTGCAGCCATGAGGGATGTTCAGCCTAGGGTTGAATGATGGATACCTAGAGGAGATATTGCAGGGCATTCATGCAAATTGATGGAAAAGTGCAGTCCAGTCCTGTGTACAGCCATGGATATGCTGGCTGTAGATTGTATTGATGAAACTGTAATGCTGTATCACACATACCATTATTAATATAGAACTGCTGTAATTACTGTTAACTGTCATTGTTGTATTTTCTGCCATTACTGCTGTTATTAATGTTGTTGCAGGATTTTCTGTGCACTATTATTGCTATACTACAATGCTTGCAGATCTGTAATTTATTACGTGGAAAGGGAACTGTTGGGAATATGTAAAAACCCTTTTCTACAAACAGAAGCAGGGTCACTAGACAGCGCACCAACAATTTGTCAATATTCCGAACTAGCAATGGGCAAAGACATATCATGGACTTCTTTAGCTTCGGTACTTCAGCCTCATCTGTTAGGAGAGATTAGTTTCTGGGGGGTTCTTGGAGCTTGCCCCTCCTGGGCTGCTCCCTCCCCCCTCCTTCTCTCTCTCTGTTCGGCGTGCACTGCTCTCTGTTGGACTGCAACCCTCCCCCCTTTGCTCTCCATTTTCTTTTCTTTTCCCTTTCTCTTTGGCCCGTTTGTCGGGTTTCATCTTGTATTTATCTTAGTTCTTTTCTTTGTTGGGATTTTTAGCCTGCTAGCTAGCAGTCATTATTGTCTTTCTTAAAGTCCCTTGTGTCTTATTTTGGCCCACTGTAGACATTAATAATATTTCATTTCATTTCATTTTCATTTATGCATCTCTTCTAAAAGCAAGGTAGAGACTATCTCCTCCATCTTCAACTTTGTACTAGTGGAGTTGATATCCATTACTATGTTGTCCCAAGAATCAAATGACGAACATAGTAAAGTGATACACTGGTCCTCCTCGTCCATTTTTACTTCGACGGATCTTAGCTACGAAATGATAATGTTGAATTCGTTCAAGTGTGTTGCTACTGAATCTCCATGCCCCGTCCTTGAGGAATACAATTTCTTTCTCAAAAACAATTTGTTCACAAGGGATTTGGCTTGGTAGATGGAAGCTAACCTATCCCACAAGATTTTCATAGTAGGGCACTCACTTACATTCAAGAGCACAGAGTCGGCCAAGCATAACCAAATGAGGCTCCATGCCTTCCTATCCATCATTGTCCAGTCTTCACCCATCATAGATGCAAGTTGACTTCCAAAAACAGCAGCTCATAGATCTCTATCTATGAGTAGATCCTCCATTTTAAGCTTCTATAGCTCAAAATTTGTACCGTTGAATTTTTCTAACTCCAACCATGACGTACTTGCCATCTTGAAATAAAATCACTTCTCCTATGCACAACTCTCACTCAAACCAAGATTAATAGCAAAAATCTTTTTTCTTAAGGATCTCAAAAGCTGGCCAAGGTCTGATACCAATTGATATGAAGTTAGACTAATGCGGAACAACTTCCTACTTAATCTTTAGAGGAAAGTAGTGCAGCCTAGGCTTTTAATTCAACAAGCAAAATCACATAAATCTCACACAGGAAGCAACATATACCTTGGGAAACCCATTTGAGAAAAACCTAGCAATCAAGGAGCACTCAAAAATTATATTATTCAGTAATCAGCAATCTGTTTTTTACAATACAATTCCCACACAAGTATCCACTTCTTCAATCCTATTTATCAACACAGCTGGAAATATGTTGGAAGTTAAAAGGGTAAAAAAGTAAAAAATTTGTTTTACCACTGTAAGCTTTGGACCTTACCCTTTTACCTCCTTGGACGGCAACTGAGTCAGCAGGATTGGACGGCATGGACGACAGGGAGTTTGACTCCTAATCTCATTTTTCCTTTCCTCCCTATTTTTCTTCTTCCCTATTCTTTCTCCTAAGCTTTCTAGGTTCTGGTTAATAATCTTTGTATTTAAGCATTGTAATCCTTCGAACTTAATGTTAATGCAATATCTGGTTAATAATATTTATGCTCCTAATTTCCTAAGTGCTCCTAATTTCGTTAGTGCTATATCTGGTATCAGAGCAGAGGCTATACAGGCGAAGCGCGGAGCCCGAGGAGAGCGACAGGTGAGGCACGAATCTCGAGGAGGTCGAGGAGGCCCACAGGAGCGAGCTCACAGGCGAGGCACGGATCTCGAGGAGGTCGAGAGGGCCCGCAGCACGTGAACCGAGGCGAGGTCGAGAGGGCCTGCAACATGCGAACCGAGGCGAGGTCGAGAGAGGCCCGCAGAGAGCACGCGGATCGAGGAGCTAACCAGAGGCGGACACGTGGCGAGCAGACAGCAAGGCGGACAAAGGGGCAACTGGCGACGTGGCACGAGGTGATTGGCTCGGCTAGAAGGCAAAAGGGCGGTCACTGATTTCTCGAAGGCAATCGAGAAGCTTAGTGCTTCTCTGTGCTAATAAAGCACAATATCCCCTCCGCACAGCGGATGTGGGATAAAGATTGTAATTTTTTTTTAAATTATCACGCAGCCACGACGGGATAAAGGAGGCAAGCCTCCCTCGCCTCCTCGTCGGGCCACGCAGCTCGACTGGCTCGAGGAGCCAGCCTTAAGCCGCTCACCCCTAGGAGGTCGCAGGTTCGAAACCCGACGGCTACGAAAGTTGCAAATATTTTTGTGTATGGTATATGCCCCGAATGTCTTGAAATAATAGTGTATTCTGCCTAGGTTTCATCGGCGGTGGAAGCCGAGTTGGCAAGGAAACTCTGCTTGAAAGAAAGGAGTCGCGGGTTCGACTCCTGCGGAGTTAGAAATTTTTTTTAAAAGGTTTTTTCTTTTTCTTAAAAGTTTATTATTTTATATATTAAAAAAATATAACTTTATATTATATTTAATAAAATTAAATAATAATTGTTTTTTAAAATTTTATTTTATAAAGCAATTATATTTCTTTTATTAAATACAAATATAGATATTTTTTTTGATATAATAAAATAGGAGAAAAAGAACATTGCCTAAGAGGCAATTTATGTAAGAGGACTCAAAGGTGGAAAATTGTGACAAAGCCTAAGAGGCTTAGTATTTTTCCTTGTAAGAGAGACAAAAGATCAAACTGAAATTTGTAAAGAGGCATTGATGATAAGACCAAGTGGTTGTTATCATGCCCTATGTGCACTTTTGGTAAGAGAAAATGCCAAAAGTTTTGATGAAAAAGTGAGAGCTTATGGGCTACATACTGTATTTAGTCAGTTGCAAAATGCAGTAATTGCACACCAGAGGCATCCAGACTCAGGGTACGAGGCAGACTCTGAAGATAACTCCTTTGGGAGTCAATTTGAGCAATCCGAATCCATAGAAGTTGCACCACAAGAATCAGAATATTCTCACTACAGTAATTCAGTGGAAATTCTAGAACCAGAATCACCTGAGATAATATTGATCAGTGACGACAAAGAACAAGTAGCAGACAATTTCGTGACTCAAGAAATAGCAGCACCACACCAAGAGGAACAAGCCATCAGTGATAGAGTGAATCAAGTCAGATCTGACTTAAATTTGTAATCTCTTCTTTCTTCTTCTTTCTTCCTTCTTCTTTCTTTGAAAAAAGCAGAGTGCTTTATTGTAACCAAGAAATAAAAGAGTGTTTTAGTAACTATGGCCTCACATAACAATCTACCAATTCCAGAGTTCAACGGGTATGACTACGAGTATTGGTCTATCAAAATGAAGACCTTACTCATAGGAAAAGGTTTGTGGGATATAATAGAAGAGGGTTTCACAGAACCCACAGATTGGGCTACATTGAGTGCCACAGATAAGAAAACAAAGAAAGAAGCACAAAAGAGCAACTCTTTTGCTCTTTATCATCTCCAAGCAACATTGGAGAAAAGTATATTCCCTAGAATAGCCGCTTGTATAACTGCACAAGATGCGTGGAAAGCTTTGAAAGACGGATTCCAGGGAAGTGATCAAGTGAAGCAAGTGAGGCTTCAAACACTAAAACGAGATTTTGAAAATCTCAAAATGAAAGAAGATGAAAAAGTAGGTGATTATTGTGTCAGAGTGAAAGCAGTTGTTGATAAAATGGTTACACTTGGCGAGGAAATCAAGCCTGAGACAATTGTAACAAAAGTGTTGCGAACACTTCCACAAAGATGGAATCACATTGCCATAATCATAGAAGAGTCAAAAAATCTTTCCACTTTAACATTCGATGCATTAATCGGATCGTTAATGTCTCATGAAGAGAGATTACAGGAATCTCCTTCAACCAGCTATGGAGGCGATGATAAAGCCTTCACATCCAATGAAAATACTGGAAGAGGATGTGGAAGAGGTCAAGGCAGAGGCCAGCGAAGAGGAAGAGGCAGAGGCAACTACAGAGGAGGCAATCAGAACAGAGGAGGCAACTCCAACAGAGGAGGCAATCAGAACAGAGGTGGAAACCAAAATAGAGGAGGAAATCCAGGACGAAGTGGAAATCAAGGGCGAGGAAGTGACAAGTCCAAAACAACTTGTTTTAATTGTGGCAAGCCAGGCCACTTTGCTCGCGACTGCTGGTCAAAATCTTCTCAAGGCAGCAGCAGTCAATATGGAAATTATGGAGAAGAAGATGATACCTCTAATATTTTTCTATCATATGGACAATCAAAACAGAATCTAAATGACACATGGATTCTGGATATTGGTTGTTCAAACCATATGAGTGGCAAAGAAAATCTATTTGCTACTCTAGATTCCACTTATAAATCCCACATCAAGTTAGGGGATGATAAAGCTTTGCAAGTCGAAGGCATTGGAACCATGGAAGTTCCAACGAAAGAAGGACTAAAGAAAGTGAATGACATCTACTACACTCCAAAGCTCCAACACAATCTGCTAAGCGTTGGGCAAATGATGGAGAATAATTACAAACTTGTTTTTGATGAAGGAAAATGTCTCATTCTTGATAAAAACAATTGTAATCGTGTCATCACACAAGTCCCAATGACCAAGAATCGGTTATTCCCTCTCAAATTTGGTGAGCCAGGGGGAGCTCAACTTGCAAATGTAGCTATAGCAAATCCAAGTGTGCTTTGGCACTTGCGATATGGTCACCTTAATTCCGCTAGCTTGAAATTGTTAACTTCTCAAGCTATGGTGACAGGACTTCCCAAAATCAACGAACAGAAGGAGGTCTGTGAAGGATGTGCTTTGGGAAAGCACTCAAGGTCGAAGTTTCCAAAAGGACAAGCGTGGAGAGCCAACTATCCACTTCAATTAGTGCATTCGGACATCTGTGGTCCAATGCAGACAAAGAGTATCGGAAACAATTCCTATTTTCTCACTTTCATAGATGATTTCTCTAGAATGTGTTGGATTTATTTTCTGAAACATAAAGATGAAGCTTTTGATTGCTTCATAGATTTCAGAAACAATGTAGAGAAACAAAGTGAGTATTTTGTAAAATGTCTTAGAACAGATCGAGGAGGTGAGTACTCCTCAAAAGAATTCTTGAAATATTGTAAAGCAAGTGGGATCAAAAGGCAATTCACTACTGCCTATACCCCACAACATAATGGTGTGGCCGAGAGAAAGAACCGCACCATAGTTGAGATGGCGAGAACGATGCTTCAGACTAAGCATCTAACTAATATGTACTTGGGCTGATGTTGTAAGAACCAGTGTATACATTCTAAATAGAAGTCCAACTTCTAGTTTAGATGGCATCACTCCTTATGAGGGGTGGTACGGAAAGAAACCCAATGTAAAGCACTTCAAAGTTTTTGGTTCTTTAGCATACGCACACATTCTTGATGAGAAGAGGAAGAAGCTTGATCCCAAAAGTCAAGCTTGTATATTTGTAGGGTATTGTGAGTCTACCAAAGCATATAGACTCTACAATCCCAAGACTCATAAAATTGTACTTTCCAGGGATGTAATTTTTGATGAAGGGGGAGAATGGGGTCATCAAAGAATTTTTGTTGATGATGAGTCCCAAGATGTAAGTTCTTCATAGGTACAGCAGGTACAGCAGGTGTCTCCCAAGAAAAGCAAAGGCACACCAACCCCTCCAAGCCCAAGCAGGAGTACTACATCAAGTACTTCAACCGCCACTCCAAGTCCTTCTCCACAGAGATCAGTAAGTTCTTCACCGATGGACATTGACTCTCCATCAAGAGGTAAAATAACATTACAACATCATCCATATTTTCAAATGTTGGATCAAAATTACCAGAAAAGATACACTAGAAGCCAAGCTAGTGAAATGAATTCAGTTTTGCGAAACTTGAAAATCTGCATATGTATGGGGATGATGACTCCCAAGATCCTAAGGGAGATGTAGTTAATTATGCTTTATTAACTAGTGCACAACTAGAACCATCTAGCTATGAGAAGGCTTGTACTCAGAATGTATGGCAAGAAGCCATGAAAGAGGAAATAACCTCTATAAAAAATAATGATACTTGGGAGCTTGTAAAGCTTCCAAAAGGAAAAAAATGTGTTGGATGTAAATGGGTCTACAAGACCAAATACAATGTTGATGGAAGCATTGAGAGGCACAAGGCGAGATTAGTAGCAAAAGGTTTTACTCAGAAATTTGGCATTGACTATGAGGAAACCTTCGCTCCTGTTGCACGACAAGAGACAATCAGATCAATTCTTTCCTTAGCTGCCCATAAAGGATGGAACATTCAACACATGGATGTGAAAAGTGCTTTTCTGAATGGATACTTGACTGAGGAGGTTTATGTTCAACAACCTCAAGGCTTTCAAGAACAAGGAAAGGAGAACCTTGTTTATAAATTGAAAAAGGCACTTTATGGCCTCAAGCAAGCACCAAGAGCTTGGTACTCACGCATTGATGGCTATTTCAGCGAGTATGGATTCACTAGAAGCAAAAGTGAACCAACTCTGTACTACCTAAAGCATGGAGTAGACATTCTCATAGTTTGTTTGTATGTGGATGATCTAATATTTATGGGTAGTAACACTAAAATGAATATGGAGTTCAAAAACTCCATGATGAAGCAGTTTGAGATGAAAGATCTCGGTTTAATGTGATACTTCCTAGGCATGGAAGTGCATCAATCAAATAGGGGGATCTTCATATGTCAACACAAGTATGCTCGAGACATGATCAAGAAATTTGCCATGGAGCAATGCAAATCAGTTGCAACTCCAACTGGACATGGGATCCAATTGAGCAAGGATGACGGAGCACCAAAGGTTGACATGACCACTTACAGAAGCATGGTTGGGAGTCTGATGTTTCTCACCAACACAAGGCCTGATATTCAATATGTTGTTTCTCTAGTTTCAAGGTTTATGGCAAGTCCATCTGAGCTGCATCTACAAGCAACTAAAAGAATCTTAAGATATGTAAAGGGTACATTGGATTTTGGAATCCATTACCACAAATGTAATTCTGTTAAATTAGTTGGCTTCAAGTGACAGTGATTGGGGCAGCAATATAGATGATAGGAAATCTACATCAAGGAACTGTTTTAGTCTAGGGTCAGGACTAATCACATGGAGTTCCAAGAAGCAGATTGTTGTAGCATTGTCATCTACTGAGGCTGAGTATATAGCCATCACACATGCTAGTACTCAAGCCCTATGGTTAAGAAAAGTCCTTGAAGAAATTGGAGAAAGTCAAAGTGGTCCAAATCGATTGTATTGTGATAACATAAGTGCCATTCAATTGGCATACAATCCAATCCACCATAGCAGATCAAAGCATTTTGATATGAAGTATCACTTCATCCGAGACATGGTGGAGCAGCAGATAGTTGAGCTTAAATATTGCAGCACTTTGGATAACATTGCAGATATCTTCACCAAAGGCATGGCTAAAGCTCAATATATAAAGCTGAGAGACTGTATAGTCAGTCCTCTCAACTTTAAGGGGGAGAATGTTGGAAGTTAAAAGGGTAAAAAAGTAAAAAATTTGTTTTACCACTGTAAGCTTTGGACCTTACCCTTTTACCTCCTTGGACGGCAACTGAGTCAGCAGGATTGGACGGCATGGACGGCAGGGAGTTTGACTCCTAATCTCATTTTTCCTTTCCTCCCTATTTTTCTTCTTCCCTATTCTTTCTCCTAAGCTTTCTAGGTTCTGGTTAATAATATTTGTATTTAAGCATTGTAATCCTTCGAACTTAATGTTAATGCAATATCTGGTTAATAATATTTATGCTCCTAATTTCCTAAGTGCTCCTAATTTCGTTAGTGCTATAAAATAGACCTGCAGTAACACAGCTGGAAATAGACCTGCAGTATTTCAACTGTCCTGTTGTGCACAGTGCTGAAAATAGACCTGCAGTCCTGCAGTGCAGGGTGCTTTAAATAGACCTGCAGTATTGCAATTGTCCTGCAGTGCAGGGTGCTTTAAATAGACCTGCAGTGCACAGTGCTGGAAATAGACCTGCAGTCCTGCAGTGCACAGTGCTGGAAATAGACCTGCAGTGCACAGTGCTGGAAATAGACCTGCAGTCCTGCAGTGCACAGCGCTGGAAATAGACCTGCAGTATTGCAACTATCCTGCAGTGCAGGGTGCTGAAAATAGACCTGCAGTCCTGCAGTGCAGAGTGCTGAAAATAGACCTGCAGTATTGCAATTGTCCTGCAGTGCAGGGTGCTGAAAATAGACCTGCAGTATTGCAATTGTCCTGCAGTGCAGGGTGCTGAAAATAGACCTGCAGTAAAACCATGGTCTAGTTCACCAGCTTTTCTTCTTTATATGTATACTCTTATCATAAGACATGGGACAATTAATATTGAAATGCGTATGACACCTATTCCCAACAAAAATATCAAGGAGGAGCTATCATTTTTGGCAAAGTGAGATTGCCCATAAAGTGTCTAGTGAAATGAAGGGTGCTCAAACTCCAATACCCAGGCCTTAGACAACACTCGTACATGATTGTGAGCTCCCGTGTACCCTTGGGTATATAGGGAGGCCCCCTAGGAATAGGAGCAACTTTCATCCATAGGAAGACATTGGTTGTTTAAGTTAAATGATACATCAGTAAGCGGTTAGCCCCGGGAAGTTACTTTCACAATACCCTTGGAAATGGAGAGTACGGCTACGAGTATGGTAGAACCCTCTATAGTTAGAACTCTGAGAAATTGGGCCGGCCACTAATCACAACCGAGATTATATATTAGAAAGCCCACAAAACTAGACACACGTTGGCTTAGAATATCTTTATTGAATTTGTTCTCAATCCCTTTCCAATCAAAACCAAAACCAGATTTGAGCATACTATAGAGGAGACTACTCTTGTCACAGTCTAACGATGCCCAAATTATCAAGTGTGATAGTACAAAAAATATTTAGTTGACAATACAAAGTATATATAGTTGGCAATCAAACAATCAGTTGTCAATTGTCAATTGCCAATCTAATAGTGCAGAAAATAACCCATCTGACATCAAAGTAGTCAATTATCAGAAAAGCATAGTTAGTTGTCAACATTAAAAAAAAGAGCACAATTTCTATCACAAATTAAGATCAATTTGAATTCTTCTCTAATTCTCTATTTCTCTTCATTTCTCTCCTTTCATCTGACTATTACATGTTTGGGGTTTTAACGCATTTCTAGATCCCCCCTCTTGAGGTGTGATCTAGTGCTGTTTTGTTCACTATAGAGTGGTTTACTCTTGTTTAGTTTTAATTACTCCAAACCAATTTATTTTACGTCGTTGTGATACAGCACATTGTATAAGTTTTAATTTTGATGAGTCCCATTGGCCTACTTTGGTCATCGGTAGACATTAATAGAATCATCTTATCTTATCTATATGAATTGGATCAAAGAAAACGTATAGTTGGCCAAAAAGTAGACTTGGCCAATGTGATAATCCAATACATATTCAAACGATGATAAGCCTATCATCTATTTGAAGATTGATGTTAGATACCATCTTGCCTAAAACTGCATGTTGAGAGTAACAAGAGGAATACATTTGTCTGGGATAGCATGCAAGGCAATCCTACTCAGCTACTAGGGGCATAAAGACACACAATCTTAAAGGATCCTCCCAGTGAGGAATGAAGTATGGTTGTTGACCAAACCTATAATCTCAAATCTTGGATAGTTGCCAGCATCTCACTACAAATTAGGCTCTCTAATTCATGAATCCAATTAACTCCAAAGACTTCATCGTACCCATAGCATAATATTGTCTTTTATGATTAAGGGAAACCCTAAACCAAATCTTAGTCAAAGGCCTTCTTAATCAACCATACTAACTACTCTCCAAGGGGATCTTTTATTTGGATAACCAGACTAAAGGAAATGACAAACTCTTCAAGATCAACCATCTCAAATGTTTTAAATTGGTAAGGGACTCCTTACTTGATCAAAATAATAGGAATGCAAGGTCTTAACAATAATATGAATGGAATCACCCATGGGGTTTAGAGCAATTGGTTGGAAGTGAAGTGTTTCACATCTTAAACCAGGTTTCAAATCTCCACTCTTCACATCTTAAACCAGGTTTCAAATCTCATGGGTGAACCTTAGAAAGATCAAATGGCATGAGTTCAATCAGTCATATTCCTCAACTTTCAAGTAGGAGACCCAAGTTCAAATCTTGCCAAGCAATGCATGTGTAATATCCAGGCTGATATAACACCACTATGTCATCATGATGTAATACGGGTGGGGCTTGTTTCAATCCCATATAACCTATTAAATAAAATAATATGAATGGAATCTTCATTAAGGCATTACCAGCCAGAAAAACTCACTTAAAGTCCTAGGCCATGATTGAGGGATTATGCATGCATTTTTTCTATAATAAAGATATGACACTACGAGTATAAACATATCTATTACATAATCAATAAAAATGTACTTACTACTGACAATATCTTGATCTGTGTGAGCAAATATAGATGTCTTTCTCCATAGCATAAGTACTCAATTTCAACCATAGAAGATAAGAATACTCACATTTGGACAATTTCCTCCATCCATTTTTTAAATAGGAAGCAAGGAGTTCATCACTCCCATATGTAAAATAGTGTTTTATCAGAAATAACCTAATCTTCCATAAGTCTTCACTCTCGTATCCATATGGAACATGAATTTCCCCATCTTATCTCAGCCATCCAACTGAATAAAGGTGTAAGCTTGGTGCTATTGCCAGGTGATACTCTTTGATTTTGTCAAGCCACAACAAGGTTCTTCTAACTACTATATTCAATGATTATTTGCTGAAACATTTCATGCAACTAAATCATTTTATGAAAAAGATGCTCACTTTCTTCATGATCTTCAGTGGTGGCATTGTCTACATGCACATATGCTGCTTGCTTTTGTGAATATGAATTTGATAACAGCCGTTGCATTGTGATTGTCCTGTGTAACATTTTTATGACATTTAAGAGTACAACAGTCACTTTTATCATGGTTTTTCCTGCAGCATTATTCACAAATTAGCTCATCTCTCACTGCCCTTTAGGAAGCAACTCCTAACTTGAGCATGCCTCATTCACTCTTCCTCTTTGTCACAGTTTTTGTGCTAGGCCCAGGTGACCTTTTGGTGCTATATCTGAATTTGTATCTCTTCAAAATTTGCAGCATGTCTGTGTATCTCCAACAGTATGTACTACTAATTGTCTGGAATGTAATTCCAGCTTTGTCTGCCTGTATAGGCGTGTCTTATACATGCACTTATAGTCCAGCCAAAAGTATGAAACTTGGTGATGTAGATTTGAACTATCTGATTTTCCTTCTAATGAAGCCATTCAAATTACACATATAACTAGGGATTCATAGGCATGCTGGCCTTCTTTTACAAAGAACTCTTAATAAAAAGACTACAGCAAAATGCAATTTTCATTTGTCTCCAACTGATTATCATTATCTCCATTGCTATTCCCAATTTTGAAGTGCTTCTAGATGAATTTCTCCTTAGAAGAGAAGCATCTCCAAATCAATATGAACTTTTGGCATGTTTCTTTCACAATGAGCATTGTACCTAAACGTCTTCTACAAGCTTAGGCACATCCTTAGTTGAGTACATTGTCTGAAAAGGTCAGTTTTCTACCATTGTCAAATATGGAATGAGTGTTTTCTGTGTTACCTTCCAGTTCACATGTTGAACCGTAGCCACATCCCAAGTATACATAGTCTAAATAGAAATGACAGAGACATTCTGATCCAAGCAACGCTGGGGTGGGTCAATTCCTGATCAGCCATGGTGCTACAACGCAGCAGATGCTACTGCAAAGACAAGCCTTTATGTCTTGGTGCCCATTTGGATATTTGCTCAACAGTTTAGTATCATACCCCATTTGGCACCAACATAATACCTAGCGCACACAGCAATGCTAGAGCCCATCCTAGATGTGATGCCAAAGCCTAGGAAGCTTATGCCAAAACATAGTGACATCAAGCGCCAATACCTAAGTGTGAACACCAGATGCCTCACCCTTAACAGCAAAATCTCTGTGCTTCCGACGTCAGTAGTAATTTAACAACTTGAAAATGAAACTGCCAAATCACTTTGCCACTTCATGCCACAAGGGGCATATGAACCGTTCTGCAACTGCGCTTCAGAGCTGTCTTCTTTTATCTATCCCAAAGCAAATGCATTTCAGTTTCCCAACTAATTCTTGGTAATGTACATTGTCATATATAAGCCCGAGTCTCTGTTAATTTCCTATACGCTTCTTCTCTAGATCAGAACTAGGAACTTAGCGCTTTAGCGTCTGACATGGATACTGCAGCCCAGCACCTCCAACCTGTAGCCCAAAGTCTAGTACTGTTGCTAACTATGCTACAGGAGTGCTTTATATTCTACATTTAATTTGCATTTGCATTACCTATAAGTAAAGCTTTCCACTTTCCGATTTTTCTGCATCTTTCCTAATAAACATCCTTCTTGTTATTTCTCTCTTTCATCCAATATGTAGAGGTTTGAAGAGGTAAAATGTGCCCTTTTCCACTGCACAACTCTAAAGCATAACTCATCCAACCTCACAAGTTGAATTGGGGAGTTGTCCTTTCTGACACCATCCTAGGCCCCAGCAGAATGGATCATTAGTATCAGAGCAATTCTTATGTTTGTCTTTAGCAGTTTGCAGCCCTTGCTCCTGCAGTGACTTCTAACTGAGCAGATCATTTCAGTACACTTCATCATTACACACTTGTGACATCAGAAGTAAGGCATCACACTAGGTTGCATATCCAAGTACCCTTAAGAAAGCCATTCACATGCAAAGATGACTGATGCTGCAAAGTCATCCTCCATAGACACCCAGAACTCAAACGTCAAGAATCTCATTCAAGACACATTTGATGAGTAGAGAAACACTATTTGGATAGTTTTGGGATCTCATTCAAACAAAATAACCATCAACAACTGCCTCTACTTCCTCACCCTGTCAAAGCCACAATCCATTCAAGGTGCAAACCAACATCGACATTCTTGTCTTCTCAAGCGAAACAAATGCCACAGAGTTGGACACTTGGCTCAAACAACTGGAAACTTATTACTCTGCAAATTCACTAACACCAATAAATTTCCTTCTTAGAATTGAAGATGTTTAAATCAGTTTTTGTTGTGAACCTCTCTTCTCATAACCATAAATCATTCAAAATATCAAACATGCATCATAAATAAATTGCACAATAAATTGCTCACAATAAAATAGAGATTGATTATACCCTTGAGGTAGGGCAACACCGTACAATGCTCCTTTTGGAAGGAAGCCACTCCACAAGATCTCTAGCTCCACAAGCCAAGACTTCTCCAAGAATACATCATAGATAACTTTTACAATGGGGGTACATCTCTCTTTATACAAGAGTGTGATGGTTCACCTTCCATGAGTTACAAGATCACCCATGTGGTGGTTCACCTTCCATGAGTTACAAAGTGCATAATGATATGACAATATTCCTTGCGGTTACATATATGATTCTATGACATACCTATTTCTAATTTGACATGTGGCCTTCCTTACTCAATAATTAATTTATGGCTCATACCATTATACAATACAATATTGAATTATTAAATAATAAGTACCTATCTTGGGTACCTAACAGTTTTATGTTGGTGGGAAGCCACCAACACTAATTTTGAAGAGGATGAAGATCCTATCACCACTTGGATGAAATTCGTAAAGCCTATGCGTGCTCATTTCTACCCTCTCAATCATTAGGAGGACAAGTGTATGTGTTTTCAGCATCTATTGCAATGCTGCAACTAGACAACCTAGTAGTATATCGACAAGTTCAATGAGCTCCTTGGTCACTTGCATGTTAGCAACAACAAGAAGCATCCAGTATTCATGTTCATCAATGACCACTACACCTTCGTTCGTTTCTTCCCATCAACCATTTGGCACAAGCCTTACCATTTGCCATAAAGTTGGAGAAATGATCTTGGATGAAGCAAAAGGGGCCTACACCTCCTTCAAAGACTCAACAGGTGCCAAAGCAAAAGTCAAATGTGCTGAAGTCCCCTACAACAACACAACCAAAGAGTCCTACAATGCAAATAAATCAAAGCCCCCAACCACACAAGACAAAGGAAAATAGAAAGTTGAGGAAAATACTGCAACCTTAATAAGACACACATTCATAGAGAGACTAATTGCAAATCTCAACTGAATTCTTTAGTGATGTAGCCCAAAGTCAATGATTGCACCAGGATGTCGAAAAACAAATACGAGGCAAACACCACATGCCTAAGCACCAACGATCAGTGAAACCTTAACCTCAAAATCTCCTATGTTCCATGGAGTTTTTAGGATGTGGACGGTGCAATGCAATGAGACGCATATCTAAAACTGCAGGGTTGGCCTCAAAATCCAAGATGGCTGAGGGGGGACACACACATAAAAGTAAGCCCCAATTGGATTTTTTAGGCATGAATATGTAAATTTTCCAGCCCTAGATAACTGCTGTCCTATGTTATTTTAAAATAAATCAGATCTGAGAATAATTTATTCAAACATGCAACAGTCACACAGATGGCTGGAAAAATAAACAGCGTGAACAGCAGAAGTTAAATATATTTCTGAACCTGAAATATTACAAATAAAAGAGGCTACAGCTACAGCAGAACACTTCTGCTCTCTTGCTGCTTTTCTAGCCAGCAATCACTGTTCTTCTCCTCCTAAGCTTGTATTTTTCCTTCAACAATCTGTTCTCCTCCCATTCTTTTCTGTGTATCTAAAACACTCTTGATCTTCTCCTTTTATCCTTGAAAAAGGTAACCCTAATCTCTCTAACCCTAAGATTAGATCTCATCTCATCTTGAGATGTAAGGTTAAAAATAAAAAATCACTTAAGTGAATATCAAAATAGAATCACTTAAGTGAATAAAATAGAATCACTTAAGTGAATTACAAAATAGAATCACTTAAGTGAACTTAAAAATAGAAAATCACTTAAGTGAATTTCAAAATAGAATCACTTAAGTGAATTACAAAATAGAATCACTTAAGTGAACTTAAAAATAGAAAATCACTTAAGTGAATTTCAAAATAGAATTAGAAATGTCTCGAACCACTTCTAGCACGTTCATACTGAAGCTTGTGCAAGAAGTTCCTGTCCGAGCTACATTTCTCAACACTCCCTCTTAGCGAGGAAGGAATTCTGCACCAATCCAAGTTTGTCTTCGAATGCTTCAAACTTCCCTTTCACTAAGGGCTTGGTCGAATATCAGCTACCTGCTGATCTGTGGGAATATACTGGAGCTTTACGGCTCCCTTCTGAATCCTGTCTCGTATGAAGTGATATTTGATGTCTATGTGTTTGGACTTGTCATGAAATACTGGATTCTCAGAGAGTTTGATACAACTTCGATTATCACAGTATATCACCGTGGGATCCAACTCCCGATCAATCAATACTGTAAGCAACTTGCGAAGCCAAATGGCCTCACAACTAGCAATACTGGCTGCCATGTATTCGGCCTCTGTTGAGCTAAGTGCCACGAAGTCTGCTTTCTGCTTGAACCAGGATATCATGCCTGATCCCAAGCTAAAGCAGCACCCTGAGGTGCTCTTCCTGTCTGCTACATTGCCTGCCCAATCTGAGTCTGTATACCCCTGCAACCTCACTTCACCATCTCCAAGATATCTTAGACCATACTCCACCGTGCCCCTTAAGTATCTGAGCACATGTTTTGCTGCTACCCAATGCTCCTGCCTTGGCTCCACCATGAACTAACTCAAGGTGTTCATCGCAAAACATATATTGGTCGAGTGTTGACCAAATACATCAAGGATCCTATCAACTGCTTGTACAACGTAGGGTCCACCAATTCTGAATCTGAAGTTGTCACCTTCTTCAGATTAGTGATCATGGGTGTGGCCATAGGTTTGCAGTCCTCCATCCGAAACCTCTTCAGGATCTCAACTGCATACTTACCTTGCCCAAGGAATATCTCCCCTGGTCTTCGCCAAACCTCCAAACCCAAGAAGTAATGCATCATGCCAATGTCCTTCATCTCAAACTCAGCTGCCATATCCGCTTTGCACCCTGCAATGAGCTTCTCTGCACCTGTAAGAAACAAGTCATCTACATATAGCACCAAAATGAGTAGATCAGTCCCAACAAATATGTAATATAGATTAGGATCTGCATCACTTTTGGCGAAGCCCACACTCTGCAAGTATCCATCTATCCTGGAATACCATGCTCTCGGTGCTTGTTTGAGTCCATATAAGGCTTTCTTCAACCTACAAACATGGGACTCCTTCCCTTTTACCTCAAAGCCCTGAGGCTGCTCTATGTACACTTCTTCCTCAATGATCCCATTAAGGAAAGTTGTCTTCACATCCATTTGATGAATCCGCCATCCCATAGATGAAGCTAAAGACATAACTGCTCTAATGGAAGTGTATCTCGCGACTGGAGCAAAAGTCTCCTCATAGTCCACTCCCTCTTTCCGGGAGAACCCTCTCGCCACAAACCTTGCCTTGAACTTCTCGATGCTGCCATCTGAAGCATGCTTAATTTTGTAGAGCCACTTGGAACTCACAACCGACTTCCCCTCCGGTCTTGGCACTATGTCCCAAACATCATTCTTCATGATGGAGGTGTACTCCTCCACCATGGCATCCCGCCAAACCTGTTGGTCTGTTGCCTCCTGAAAACTGGTAGGCTCTGAATTTATGATGTTACTCATCAATGCCATGTAGCTTGAAAACTTCCTTGGAGGTCTGCTCTCCCTAATCATCTTGCTAGGAGCCTCAACATACTCCTCAAGAATCCCTCAATGTATGTGTAAGTCATCAAGGTATCTCGATAGAACTGGAAGGGGCTAATGTCTCCACCTCCTCACCCGAAGGTTGTTGTTCTGAACTGGAAACCACTGGTGTCTTTGGTGACCCTGGCTCAACCTTCGGAGCTTCTTGCTCCTCATTCTCTATCACTGGAATAGGCTCATGGGACTTCCTGGATGCAACGTCCTCCTCAAACTTTACATCCCTGCTCACTATTGTCTTCCTCTTCTCTCGGAATATAAACCCTGTAAGCTTTTGAAGTCTCATCGTATCCTACAAATAAACCCTTCCTACCGGAGGGCTCCAACTTGGTCCTCTTCTCTACCAGAACATGGATATAAACTGGACATCCAAAGATGCGGAAATGACTCACCTCCGGTTTCACACCAGTGAATGCCTCCTCTGGTGTCTTGTCCTCCAAGATCCTGTGAGGACACCTGTTTTGGATGTAGACTGTTGTGTTGCATGCTTCTGCCCAAAGAAACATCGGCAAGCCCTGGTCATGAATCATGGCCCTAGCAGCCCCTATGATGGATCGATTCTTTCGCTCTGCAACCCCATTCTGTTGTGGGTTGTATGGAACAGTCAACTCCCTCTTGATTCCTGCTGCTTGCAAAAACCATCGAACTCCTTGGAGGTATATTCACCCCCATTGTCTGATCTCAAGACCTTGATCTTCTTCTCTGTCTGGTTCTCAACTAGAGCTTTGAACTCCTGAAACTTGCTAAAGACTTCATCCTTGGTCTTTAAGAAGTAGATCCATGTCTTGCGAGAGAAATCATCAATAAAGGAAACATAGTACATGCTACCTGAAATTGATGCTACTGACATCGGTCCACAAACATCCGAATGTACTAGATCTAGTATCTTCTTAGACCTATGCTCGCTATTTGGGAAAACAACCTTGGCATGCTTGCCAAGCGTGCACCCTCTGCATACTCCCTGTTGCTCAATGCTGAACTCTGGAAGACCTGTGACTATCTCCCTCAGAATAGGCAACGCTCTATGATGCAGGTGCCCCATCCTCTTGTGCCACAACTCACACAAGTTGTTACTGCTATGAACTAGGGCTCGAACAGGTTCACCCTGCAACCTGTATAGACTGCCTTCTCTAACCCCTATTACTTGTGTTGTTTCCGGGCTAGATTCTTTTGGTCTAATAAGGACATGTTGGTTCTTGAACTCCACTGCATAACCCTTATCCTCCATAACCGAAACTGAAAGCAAGTTCTTCCTGAGACCTGGAACAAACAAAACATCATCAAAGTCTAAAGATTTCCCTGACTGGAGTCGAAAAGGAATGGTACCAATTCCTACAACTGGATATTTGGTATCATCACCAAGCTCAACCTGAACCCCTGAGTCCTGCTCTTGTAGACTGGTAAAACATTGTCGGGCTGATGTCATGTGCCGAGATGCCCCACTATCCACATACCAAGCATTCCTTGGAACCGTGTTGGTAGAAAGGCAAGAGACCAATGAGAAATCCTTCTCGAATTTGGCAGCAAACTCACTCATCTGAGTTTCTGCAGAGGCTGCTACCTGCATCTGCTGCTGCTTCCCTTTGCCCTTCTTGTCTGGACACTGTGATGCATAATGGCCGTGCTTATGACAAATGAAGCACTTGATCTTGCTCAAGTCCTTCTTCCCTGACTGTGAGGTTGACTCCTCATTCTTTACCTTACCCTTGCTGGGTCCTTTACCTTTGCCCTTCTTGGTTTGCCCAAAAAGAGCTAGGTTATCGTCACCACCTTTCTTGCTGGCCTTTGACTCCATCCGAGTCTCCTCCTGGATGAAATCATCCCACAGTTTCTCAAATTTGGGAAGGTTCTCACGAGCACAAATGCCTTTGACAAATGGTTCCCATGAAGCTGAGAAACCATTAAGTGCCACGTTCACCAACTCTGTGTCTTCAACCTTCTCCCCTACTGCTGCCAGTTGATCACGAATCTGCGTGATCTTCATCAGGTAACTGGTAACGGTGTCAGATCTGGTCATCTCCATAGATCTGAGTTTGTTCCGCAATATCATCTTCCTGTTTATGTTCTCGCTCTGGTAGAGGCTAACCAGGGCATCGAACATCTCCTTTGCCTTAGTCTTCTCGGATATGTGAGGAATCAGGTGATCCTTCACTGCATCCAAGATCATCCGCTTGGCCTTCACTTCCTTCTTTTTGTGAGCTGCCAATTGCTGCGGATCTGTAGGCAAAGTCACATCATCCTTGACAATATCCCAGAGATCATTCTCTTCCAATAAGAACATTACCCTAACTTTCCAGGGCAAAAAATTTGAGGCACCTTCCAATCTATCCTCAAATCTGAGGCTAGCTGCTGCCATCTTTGAGATCTGCTGAAATATTAATGACTCAAAAAAAACAGTCCTGCAAATAAGCTTAGTCCTTCAAGCCAAAAAAAAAATATGAAACCCTAACTGCTGTTTTTTTTTTTTAATATCCAGCAGTGATCTACTGCTGTAAACCCTTGAGGATCTCAATCACAGAACCTAGCTCTGATACCATGTAAATTTTCCAGCCCTAGATAACTGCTGTCCTATGTTATTTTAAAATAAATCAGATCTGAGAATAATTTATTCAAACATGCAACAGTCACACAGATGGCTGGAAAAATAAACAGCGTGAACAACAGAAGTTAAATATATTTCTGAACCTGAAATATTACAAATAAAAGAGGCTACAGCTACAGCAGAACACTTCTGCTCTCTTGCTGCTTTTCTAGCCAGCAATCACTGTTCTTCTCCTCCTAAGCTTGTATTTTTCCTTCAACAATCTGTTCTCCTCCCATTCTTTTCTGTGTATCTAAAACACTCTTGATCTTCTCCTTTTATCCTTGAAAAAGGTAACCCTAATCTCTCTAACCCTAAGATTAGATCTCATCTCATCTTGAGATGTAAGGTTAAAAATAGAAAATCACTTAAGTGAATATCAAAATAGAATCACTTAAGTGAATTACAAAATAGAATCACTTAAGTGAACTTAAAAATAGAAAATCACTTAAGTGAATTTCAAAATAGAATCACTTAAGTGAATTACAAAATAGAATCACTTAAGTGAACTTAAAAATAGAAAATCACTTTCAAAATAGAATTAGAAATGTCTCGAACCACTTCTAGCACGTTCATACTGAAGCCTGTGCAAGAAGTTCCTGTCCGAGCTAAATTTCTCAACAGAATATGCAACATGGCATAAGGCGAAAGCAAAAGAATAAAATTATACTTCCTCAAAGGACTCAATATCAAACATTCATCAAAAATTTAAACTCCAATAGACCCAACATGGTTGAGGTTGAACTATGTCAAGCTACTCAAAAAACCCATGTGTTGGACAAACATGAACCCCAACCCAAAAACATTGCCTTATCCTACAGCAAGAGGTACATTTACAAAAGTTTACAAAATTTTAAGGTCTGATTAAATTCACAAAACTTTGCATGGCAGCAGGATCATTTCCATTGAAGATACTTAACCAGTTTCGGAATTATGTCCTCTCTATGACCAAATCTCAATCTATGGAACTTGTTAACATCAACAGCAATGAACTAAGAACTTCAAGCTTTTGACATCAGGCAAGGCAAGATTATAGTGATCTCTATGTTCATCATGCTCTTTTTATCTTTTTCTCCCTAAGCCTGATGCTGACCTTTTGAAAGTCAGCATATAACAATGCATCCTTTGATTTATCAATATCATCTTGTGGCACTACTTGCACAAGAATTTAATATTGTCAGTCTAACTGATGCTACTTTGTAAACAATGAAGCAACTTCCTACAACTTATATTAAATAGTTTTTTTGTTTAGAATTTTCTTTTCTTTTTTGTTGGGGGGAGTGGGGGATCTGAGATGCCCAACCGTCTTAGCGCCAATCATGGGGTGTCCCCAAAATGTGGCTAGGAGGTTCTAGCACGTTTTAGGGACGGCCCCCCTCAAGTCCCCAAATTTGAGGACATCCCACGCACGTTTCGTCAATGTCCCCCACATTTCCAAAACACGGGGGACAACGAAACGAAGGCCTCGATCTAAGGGATGTGTCCACTTGGAACCCTAAATATCTCTTACGAAGGTGAGCCTTTGTTCCATACCCATTGTTGTGTCAATGGCAAACCACTTCACATCATTATTGAGTTTGAAATCCAAAAGAAAATCACATAAGATTGTGCAATGCTTGGGTTTCTATATGTGCCCTCAACCTTACCCCCTTAAGTAGTTGCATCTAAGAAAAAAGTTAAAGTTTGGCACCAATGCACATTCGAGTTTGCCATCAAGGCAACATGTGACACAATCACCAATACCATGGTGCTATTGGAAATTTATGACTTGGTACTTGCAAGACCATATCTCCTTGATCGCAAAACAACATACCAAGCTTATCCCCAACAATGGACCATGTGCATCAAAGATGTAACAAATCATATCCTTGAGTGCCTGCCTTAGGAAAAGGTAACTCTCGTGTCTACTAAGCAATACACAAAGTTGATTTCTCATGCACAAAATTTTGTCCTCATAGTCCATCCAAAGGCACTTATGCACAATCTCAACAAATGGACACAGTGGTTCAGCCATACTTCAATGTTTTCAAGAATCCACAAGGAGTCACTCTCCACAGTCATGTTGAACATTAAATCGATTTGATCCCAAGTTTACCTCCACCCAACAACCTTTTGTACCATTGTTTTGGTTGGGAGAATGATGAGACACAACATTAGATATAGTTTTTCATTGACCAAGGCCAAATTCATCCCAACTTATCACCATGTGGCAGCCCCATCATGCTAGCACCAAAGAAAGTTGACCCTTGGCACCTATGCATAGACTATTGTGCTTTTAACAAGATATCAATGAAAAATAGGTATCCCTTGCCTTGCATCAATAATCTTCTAGACCAGCTCTGGTGTTACAACCCCAATATAGCATAGTCAGCTATATTTCCAATTGTAATTACTTTTCATCGATTTCATTTATATATAGGAATAGAGTTATTTGATTTATTTCATCATCGAATCATTTATCCATTTGCGTATCTTCGCAAGAGACTCCGCCCTCTCTAAGTGGCTATGAGACTTTGCCCTCTCGAAGTGGCTATTGTTGATTAATTTATAATTAGTTTCGTTGAGTATTATTGAATATTTAATTAACTACGAAGCAATGTCACTTCATCTAGGAGCACGTTACCTTACTATGATAGACCTCAAGTCATCATTAGGTTTCAATCATCCCTACAAACATTTGGAAAATGGCTTTCAAGACCAAGAAGGGGTTGTTTGAATGGTTGGTTATGCCTATCAGTTTGACCAATGCACCTGCTACATTCATGCGCCTAATGAATGAAGCTTTTAGACCATTCACAAGTTCCTTTGTGATAGTCTACTTGGATGACATTCTCATTTTCAGTTAGACTTAGAAAGAGCATGTTTACCGTGCATGCCAATTTGTGGACACATCGTACTAGCACAAGTTGCAAGCCAACCTAGCTAAGTGCACCTTTGGCATCATTATGATCTTACCTACATTACATCATTTGACCATAACTACATCCATGTAGACCCAGCCCACATATGCATCATCTAGGAATGGCCCATTCCAACAAACCTAATTGAACTCATAAAATCTCTAGGCTTCGCCAACTTCTATTGCAGTTTTGTCCTTGGTTTTTTCACATGTTCCCTAGCCACTAAATCAAACCAACCATGGCAGGACAACATTCTGGTGGACTTTGATCCAATCGCAAGTGTTTTAAAAGCTCAAGAAGCACCTTTGTTCAGCGCAAGTACTAGCTATCCTAAATGACTCAATCGTTCAACATTGAAACTAATGCATTAGGCTATGCCCTTTGCGACATAATAAGCCAACATGGGCACCTTGTCACATATCATCTTGAAACTTTCAATGACACGGTTATTACTAATAGTTCTCTACCATGAAAAGAAGTTGTATGCCATCCAACAAGTTTTATAGAAGTAATGTCACTACATTATGAGTGAGGAAACCATCATCCATTCTAATCATAAACCACTACACTTGTTGTATACTCAAAGTAAATTGGAAAATGTATGTCACACAAGGGATGACTTAACTGTAGCAATTCCAACTTGCAATTGAGCATTGCAAGGGTAAGGAGAATCAAGCAGTTGACTCTCTCAACTAACATTTAGTCCAAACTCTTCTAACAGCCATAGACACCCATGGTCACAACTGCTCTAATTGAAAGACACTATACCCCAATGACACTAACTTTACTTAAACACACCCTTAGTTGGTACAGGGAAAATCACCACTTGATCATTATCTTAGTGATGGACTTCTCTATCATTGGCGGCAAGTTTTGTTCCATCTAGCATGCCTCATAAACGCCTAATCTGAGGGGCACACTACTTGGTGGTAGTCAGACACTTTGGCATTAGGAATACACTTGTGGCACTACAACAACACTTTTGATGGCCTCACATGCACAGGGACATAGAGCTTCATGTCATATTCTATGTTCCTCTACAAACAGGAAATTAGGGCTCTACTCACAATTAGCAAGTCCTTCTAGACCATGGGAATCCATTACTATGGATTATCTACTAGGTATGCTTTCAAAAAAACACTAAAATAATTGCATCTTTATTGTAGTTGACAATTTCTAGAAAATAACAATTATGATACCATGCAAGAAAGGCATTGACCTTCAAACGTGTATCAATACACTTTCGCATCCTTGATTCCATAGTATCAAACAGAGATTCCAAGTTTATCAGCTTGTTTTGGAGCATTTGCAGGATCTACTTAATACACGCCTAGACCATTCGACTGCCTTCCATCCTCAAATTGATGGAAAGACCAAAGTGGTAAACAAGACATTGGTGCATCTTCTTCGAATGTACAATCATAATCATCCTCACACATGGGATCATAGCCTACCATACATTTAGTACTCTTACAACAAATCCTTGCACACTTCCACTAGACACAATCCTTTCTTAGCATGCCTTGGGTTTCAGCCTTGAGCCCCCTTGGACATAGCCTCTCGAGTGCCTATCAACACACTAACGCCAACTCAAGGAAGTGGACAAAGTTGAGCACTTCTTTGTTAGCGTAACTATTGGTTATTCTATTATTTGGCTAGTAGTTATACTGTTGCAACTACGCCTAAGTTTGCCTCGGGTGGTTCCGTAACCTCCGGGCTATCTAAGGGCATTCATGTATTATTTATTTCATTAATGGAATGCTCCTAATGTTCGATTGTTTAACATGGTATCAGAGCGAGGCTCTGCGGTACCCGGCACGTTTTTCGAGGTCAACTGAAGCAGGATCCGACTCAGACCTGTTCGAGCACGGATCCCGAGGTAGCGGAACTAGACGCAGGCTGGGCACTCGGATCTCGAGGTCGACTCTAGCGACCGACGGACTCGGGCACAATTCCCGAGACAGACTCGGACTGACACGTGGCGGACTGAGGACCGGACTGGACTGACACGTCGCAGACTGACGCGTGGACCGAGACGCATGATGTGGACTGACGCTGATACGACCGACTAACGTGGCCGCCACGTGGACTGACGTGGCCGCCACGTGACCCGACGCGGACCTGACCCCTGCCGCGTGGCGCAGCAAAAAGGGTGACATGATTGCCCGAAGGCAATCACATATACGGGGGGGAATCTTTCTTTTTATTCCCCCCTCATGCACCCCGCGGGAGCAATGTGGGACTAAAGCCCCACGTTTTTTTTTGCTCCCTGCGAGGGTCGCAAGGGAAGAAAGGGACAATTGTCCCTTTCCTTCCCATCGGGCGTGCTAGCCCAGCCGGCAGGAGCGCCAGGCTAGCGCCCGTGAGGTTAGGGGTTCAAACCCCTTCGACAAACCCCTTGAAGGTAATTTTTTTTTTTTTTTTTTTTTGTTATTTTTCTTTATTTTTTTAGTATTTTTTAATTAATATATTAATATTTTATGTTTTTAAAAAAAAAAAAATCATTTTTTTAAATTAATCATATTTTTAAATTGTGATTTTTTTAAAAAAACAAAAGTATTTTTATTATTAATTAAATTATTACTAAAATTATTTAGAAATTTACATTAAAATTAGAATATTTGCCATAGTAAAGGGGGGTGTTTTTTTTTCAAAACCTGAAGAAAAAGGGGGGGATGATGAGTAAATTTTTAAGGCAAATTGGCTTATTGTAAAGGTGCATTTTCGGCAACGCCCGACACCTAGTGGTTTATTTCTGTGGGCACTTTTATGTTGTATGTTGCATATTTTCATATTTTTGCACTACATCATTAAAAGTTAAAATCAAAATCACTCCCTAAGTCCCCGGAATAATTAAAACCCATCCGGGCAATATATTGCACTGCAGTGTTCGGTATTTGTGATACCTCTGGCCAGCACTTACAGGTAAAGCTGTCGTGATTGCGCTACTGTATCCGCCGCCTAATATAGCTACCAAAACGACGTCTAAGCTTGTTCTCTATAAATCGTCGGGGAGAGATAAGTTTGCCATTTTTTGCTATTTTACTCCATCCACTACCCTAATCGTTCTTGTGTTTAGGCGTAAATCCTGATGAGAGTTCTGACATCCACAGTGTTTAGGGGAAGTTACGCCCCACGCATGAGGATTGATGACTTTCTATGGTAGGTGCCATCAACAAGACGATTCCCTTTCAGTACCGCCTAAGTACCACGTATCATATAATCTTTAAAAATTACCTACAGTCTCCCTCACGTAAGGGCGGGTAATTTTTTCTGATTTTTTCAAAATACCTATAGTCTCCCTCATGTAAGGGCGGGTATTTTGTATGGTATAACGGCCTGGCATTAAGGTATATAGAAAGGGCGACCAATTGGTGATATAAGGAACCTTCACTATGGCTTCTGCTGCAAAGTTAATGACTGATGCTCATCAGTTATTGAAAGGTCCTAATTATACACCATGGAAAAACAAAATGAAGGCAGTCCTCATCATGGAAGATTTATGGGATGTTATTTCTGAAGCAACAACGAGACCTTCACCAGCAGCTGGATCCACAGCTCTTACTGCTAATCAGATCGCATTTGATAAGAAAGACAGTCGAGCGAAAGTGCTCATTTTGTTTGTTGTTTCAGATGAAGTTCAACCTCATATAGTTGACAAAGCGAGTGGTAAAGAGGCATGGGATGCCCTTCAAACCATTTATGAGGGAAAGAATGATTCCACCATTCTTCATCTTCAAAAACAACTTCACAATCTGGTTTGAGACGGGGTGAGACAGTTGAACTCTTTCTTTGCGAGTTTCCGAATTAAAAGGCAAATTGAATTCTTTGGGAGATACAGTGGACAACAAGATTCTAACTTCAATAGTGATGAGAGCTTTGTATGACTCCTTTGATACATTGATCACCTCCATTCAGGTGTCACAACGACAAATTACCTTTATTGAGTTGGTCAATTTGCTTCAACAACATGAGGCACGCCAACTTCACGGGGATGATTCTTCTAATACAGCCCTATACTCCAACCGACAGGGTTCTAAGAAGAAAGGTAATTTTCAGAAAGGAGGCAATTCTCAACAGGATTCAAAAGGAAAAGGGAAACAACCTCAACAAAAGAAGAGGTATTGCAAAATTTGTGATAAAGACAACCATGACACCAACAGGTGTTGGCATAAGAATAAGCAAAAAGGCCAGAACAAACCTCAAAACAAGAACAAGCAACCCAAGGTGAATGTTGTTGTTGAAGAATCTGACTTAGATTCTGAATGGGCACACAAGGTGCTCATGACTACCACAGCCTCCAAGGAGAAGGATCCTGTATGGTATGTCGATTCTGGTGCTAGTAAGCATATGAATGGTGACAGATCATGGTTTGAATCATTTGTGGCTAAAGAGGGCAGACTTGTCACTATTGTTGATGACAAAACCTACAAGGTTCAAGGAGAGGGTACAATTTCGGTCACTCTTCCCGATGGCAAGTGTCGGATTGACAAAGTCCTCTATGTTCTAGGATTGGCTAACAATTTATTGTCGGTCACACAAATCCTGGATAAAAATATGGTTGTCAACTTTCGTGTTGAAGATGGCAAGAAGTGTTGTACAATCACCAAGAAGGGTAAGAAGATTGCAATAGCTTCTTATAAGCATGGCTTATTTGCCCTAGATGTTATCTCTACTCCCCATGTTGCCATGACAGTCTCTACCAAGGAGGCAACTTTCCTATGGCACAAGAGATATGGTCATCTTAGTTCTGGCTACTTACTTGAGCTTAGTAAGTATGAAATGGTAAAGGGTCTTCCTTCCCTTTCTTCCACATTGCCAGTGTGCTCTGACTGCTAGCAGGAAAGCAACATCGAGTACCTTTTGAGAAGAGCTCAACAAGAGCGAAAAAACCTTTGGAGTTGATTCACACCGATCTGTGCGGTCCTTTCACACCCAACAGTTGTGGGGGGAAGAGGTATTTTCAGTTATTTGTAGATGACTACTCAAGAAAGATGTGGGTTTTCTTTCTTCGACTGAAATCTGAGGCTTTTGATTTCTTCCAGCAATTCAAGAAATCTGTTGAGAAGGATTCAGGGACTTCTATAAAAACCCTCCGCTCAAATCGAGGGGGGGAGTTTACCTCTAAAGAATTTTCAACATTCTTAACTGAGCATGGAATCTCGAGACAGTTAACTACTGCTTACACTCCTCAGCAAAATGGAGTTGCTGAGAGAAGGAACCGTTCTATTATGGAAATGGTTCGTTGTATGCTCACAAGAGCTACTCTTGGGCAACAATATTGGGCGGAAGCTGTCACCACTTCGAGTATATCTCGTTGAATAGGGCACCCACAAAGGCCCTAAAAGGAATAACTCCACAGGAAGAATGGAGTGGTCGTAAACCCTCCATATCTCATCTTCGTATTTTTGGATGTCAAGCTTTCATGCACATACCGAAAGAGAAAAGGAAGAAGCTAGATGAGAAGACATTGAGATGCATTTTTCTTGGCTATGATGAGCACTCTAAAGGTTATTGTTTGATAGATCCTTTGACCAAGAAAATTCATGTCAGTAGAGATGTTTTTGATGAAGCTTTCACATCACAAAGCACATCTAATGTATACCTCGATCTTGTGGAATCTAAGGAAGAGAAGGTCCCTTTGTCAACACAGACAGGAGGTCCTTCCATCTTCTTCATCACCAAAAATGAAGAATCTGAAATGGTATCCAAGTACAATCAAGGACGCCAAGTTATCCACTCCACCAGATTTGACTTTGGATAGACCTCGTACTCGCAGTATGGCTCAAAGGGAAAGAGCAGCCACAGAGACCAGTGAAGTTGATGATCTTTGTCAATATTTTGAGGAACTTTATGTAACTCCACATAAAGAAACAGAGGATATGGATATAGATGATGACAGGGTGTTTTTGTCTTCAATGAATGAACATGAACCTGCTTCGGTACAAGATGCTCTTAGCAAGCCACAATGGAAGGATGCTATGGATCTTGAGTACAAGTCTCTGAAAAAGAACAAAACTTGGGAGCTTGTCGATCTGCCACAAGGAAAGAAGCCCATTGGCTGCAAATGGGTGTACAAAGTCAAGTATAAGGCATATGGGACAATTGATAAGCATAAGGCCCGTCTTGTTGCAAAGGGCTATGCTCAAAAGGAAGGCATTGACTATGAGGAAAATTTTGCACCCTACTGCTCGGATGACCACAATTCGAATCATTTGTGCTATGGCAGCACAGTATGGGTGGAAAGTTCACCAAATGGATGTCAGGAGTGCTTTTCTAAATGGTGATCTCCACAAAGAAGTCTACATGACTCAGCCTGAAGGATTTGTACAGGAAGGCCAAAAGCAAAAAGTGTGCAAATTGGTCAAATCCTTATATGGCTTGAAACAAGCTCCTCGAGCTTGGTATATAAAAATGGATAATCACCTCTTGCAACATGGGTTTAAGAGATGTCCGTCAGATGCAAACCTCTATTTTAAGAAACAAGGTTCTGAAATAGTGTTGCTTGTACTCTATGTTGATGATCTGCTCATTACAGGGAGTTCAGAAACTATGATCTCCGCTGTCAAAAGAGACTTGAGTCAATCTTTTGAGATGTCAGATCTCGGACTTCTCCATTATTGTCTTGGTCTGGAAGTCAGCTAGAAGGAGCACTACATCAAAGTGTCTCGTAGAAAAATATGCCAAGACACTGTTGGAAAAATATCGCATGATCGATTGTAAGCCAATGGCAACACCGATGGAAACAGGAATTCAGTTATCGCGATATGATGATTCACCTCAGGTAGATGGTACTCTCTATCGACAGTTGATCGGGAGTCTCATATATCTGACCAATACTAGGACAGATATCGTATTTGCTGTCAACTATCTTTCGAGGTTCATGCAGGAGCCTAAGACCACTCATGGAAAGCAGTAAAGCGTATTCTTCATTATGTCTGTGGTACTATGGAATATGGCCTAGAATACAAGAAGAATAACAAATTCTTCTTGCAAGGATACACGGACTCCGACTATGCCGGGTCATATGATGATCGTAAGTCAACTTCAGGATATATTTTTCATCTTGGATTCGGTCCTGTCTCTTGGCACAACAAGAAGCAACAAGTGGTTGCTCTTTCATCAACAGAGGCAGAATATCGCGCCGCACATGAAGCTGTGTGCGAAGTGATATGGTTGCGTCGCATTCTAACAAGTATAGGTCATCCATCAAAATCTCCAATACACTTGTTCTGGGACAACCAGGGTGTTTTTGAAACTTGTTAAGAATCCAATACATCATGAGAAAACCAAGCACATTGACACACAATGTCACTTCATTCGAGACGAAGTTCCAAAGCACCGAATTCAGCTTCAGTACATTCCCACCCGATGCTCAAGTTGCAGACATTTTTACTAAGGCACTTGCACGTGTCAAATTTGAATTGTTTTGTAGCTCTCTTTGTATTGACAAATGATGTAATCTGGGGGGATGTTAGTATAGCTAGTAGTTATAATATTACCCAAATAATATCATAAGGGGGGATGTTAGCGTAACTATTGGTTATTCTATTATTTGGCTAGTAGTTATACTGTTGCAACTACGCCTAAGTTTGCCTCGGGTGGTTCCGTAACCTCCGGGCTATTCTAAGGGCATTCATGTATTATTTATTTCATTAATGGAATGCTCCTAATGTTCGATTGTTTAACATTCTTGCAATTCATGTAGCATGTGCATCATCAAGCCCACCACAAACTTAGGTGCCAAGAAAAAAAATACAAAGTGTCATAACAAGTATTGCATCCAATGCAATTTTCAGGTTGGAGATTGACTTTGGCTCTGCCCTCAAAAAGAATGTTATCCAATCTGCACCTTTAAATTAAACCTTTGTGCTCTGTTTCTTACACCATATTGTGCACAACAAGGGAGAACACATTCACTTTCGACTTGTCATTACACTTGGGAATGCATCCTGTTTTCAATGTTGAGCTTATCAAACCTTATGCCCACCATTATTAGAACCAGTGATCATGCAATACCCTGCAGAATTGGATCCAGATTAGTTGATGCCAATTTCATTAAGTCAAATAATAGACTCCATCACTAAACGCACCCACCAAAGAATACACAATCTTTACAAGATTGTAAAGGCTAGTCAATTTGCTTCTTAGAAGTGATACACACTTGATCAAGGGAAGCATCACTTCCATCAGTTGGAGTTAGACACATTGGGGCCCATTGCTCCTCAAGGTAGTAGTGATATTTTAAAAGCCAAGCTCATTCAAGGACTCGGTTTTTGTTTTTATCAACGGTTTTTCCTTTTTAAACGGAAAAATTGATCTAAGCGAAGCAAGGGTCACTCGAATCCTCATATGCTAGTGCAAAGCCAAGCCTTGGCATTTGGGTTGGGTGCCCATTCAAATCTTCACTTAGTAGCTTGGTGCCATACTCCAACTTGATTACGACACCAAGGACCATCTTGGAAGCGATGCCAAAGCCTATGGCGTTGGCGCTAGAACACAAAGGGGCGTCAATTGCCAGCTCTAGACACCACAACTTTAGAGCAAAATGTCCATGTATCCAGCATCAGCAGTTGTCCAACAACCTATAGATCAGACTGTCAAATCACTCTGCCACCTAGTCCCACAAGGGGGCATACGAACCGTTATACAATTTCCCTTCAACACTATCTTCTTCTACCTATCTAGAAGGGGAACCATTTCAGTTTTCCAACTAGTTCTTGTAAGTATAATAAACATGGTTGTATATAAGATAGAGTCTCACATAGTTTAGCTTCTCGTAGATCTCTCTTTATTTCATATACGCTTCTTTTCTATATTAGGACTAGGAACTTAGCGCTTCAACGTCCAACACCCACATTGCAGCCCAGCACCCTGTAGCCCAAAATTTGGTATTGTTGCCAACTACACTACATGGGTGCTTTGTATTATGTAGTTCATTTGCATTACCTGCGAATCAAGTTTTCCACTTATTTGCATACTTCCTAATTTTTCTACATTTTTTCCTGATCAACATTCTCCCTATTACTTCTCTCTTCCATCAAATGTGTGGATGTTTGAAGAACCAATGTGTTGTGCACAATTTCATTAGCATAATTCATCTAGTGTCACAAGGCGAGCTGGAGAATCATCCTACGCCCTGTCAGAATGGGTCACATTCAGCTAAATTCTTTCTTCTATTGGCAAGTCTCTTCCATACAGCGACATGAACCAGTAGTTTGAAGTAGAGTTCGACAACTACAATCTTCTGTCAAAATACTTACTTCTGAGTTCTAATGAATATTAAAACTCTATTCCAATAAAATTATTCTCCAATGAGAGCATATGCCATGATGTAGTTCTGTTCTATCGTCATAAAATTATAGTTATAAAGTTCAGGAAGTTCAGTCCAAATGAAAGGCAAAAAAATTCAAAGGCTTGGAATATTGCAAAGGATTCAGTTTGATTCAAAAAAATTAAATAATCAAAATCTTGTGTGTATGTGTGTATAGAGAGAGAGATTCATAAAGAATCAACATTCCTGTGTGGCTTGTGGCAGCTGTATTTCCCTTTGCAGCTTTAGTCTATGGCATACAATGAATAGGGTTTCAAGATTAGACTTGGAAATAGCCGTCATTATTTGTTTCACTGGATTCAAGTACACTTTTCATTTGTTTTTGTTTGAAAAATTCAATGTTGTGATTCTTTTTGATTCAGGCCAGACTATCTAAAGAGTTCCGACCAAACAAAAAGAGAACCAACAGTCATTAATTGTTTCACTGGATTCAAGTACACTTTTTTTGTTGTTTTTGTTAAATATATTCAATGTTGTGATTCTTTTCTAATAAAATTATATAAAAAATGATTCAGACCAAACTGGACCAACTTAGACCATCTAAAATGTTCAGACAAACTGAAAGAGAACCAGGCTTGGCCAGACTTTGTAACTACGCATATAACCTATGACCCAAGACGGTTATATGGATAGCAAAGGACCACTGATTGTCAAAATAACCCATAAAACTGAAAGGCCCAATACTAAAGAATATGACACAACAAAAAAGATTTATGATAAGAAAGCAAATACAGGAATTACAATCAACATGAGACGTTAGTTATAGCAAATGGCATTATCTCAACCAGATATACTCCTCAACTTTCGAGGAGGAGACCCAGATTCCAATCTTGCCAAGCAATACATGCATAATTGCCAAGCTGTTGTAATACCACTATGTGGTCATGATGTACTACAGGTGGGGCCCGTTTCAATCGCGGATAACCCATTCAAAAACACATGTTACATTAACTATATCTCAATCACATATGTCTCCAAAAATATTCAAAATCAAGACAGATTATATCATATTACACCTGTGTTGCAACAAGCTAATTTAATCATGAATTTGCCAAAAAGTATCATCACATAGAAAAGCATGGCTAGCAGATGAAGACCCGCAAAAAAAGAATTACCTGTTCAAAAAAATGTGACCACGAACAAGAACTGACTGGACTTGTGCATGTGGAACAGCCCCCAACATCTCAACTCTATCTTGAAGAGAATGTTTCTCTCTCATCTCCTCCAACCGCACTCTCTTAGGTCCATCTCCCCCAACTATGAACCGCACCTTGACACAACCTAAAACTTTAGTAATACCATTTCAATTTTCAAGTGCTATTGATGTGATTAAGAACTGCTTAAATTCTATAATGGGGTTCCCAAAACAAAGCTAAATTCAACTTACATTTGGATATAGGCGGCAAACTTCCGGAATAATCTCCACAAGGAGATCCGCACCCTTTCGATAAACCAATCTACTTATAACAACAATAACAATTTCATTACATGGACGGCTCCTAGGATTAGGCTTGAACATAGCTGTGTCCATTGCATTTGGTATTACAAAAACCTTGTCCGGAGGCAAACCTGACCGTAGAACAGTGTTTTCCTTGCTTGTATGTGAAACACAAATAGCTTGATTCACATCTGCCAAGGTAAATTGCAAAACTTTATTCATGTGAATACTGCCAACATCAGCAAATCCATATAGTGAATGATCAGTGAACACCACTTTGTAGCCCATGGTTCGGGCATGCAAAAGTGCTTCATGACAAAGAGTGGAGAAAGCCTGGTGTCCATGGACCAGGGTAATACGCTCTCGAATCAAAATTGTTCTCAATATAGGGAATATTCCATAAATAGTAGGCAGACTATTTTGCATCAGAAAAGGAAGCCATGGAATATAATACACTTTCAATCCATGTGTCATGTATCGGACGCCACTGCGTTTTCCATATGCATGTGTCATCACCACCACCTGAGTCATTTAGACTGATCATATTCAGTTTGACCATAAGAGAAAGAAAGAAACGAAGAAAAATGGACATTATTGTTACGGTTAAGTATCTGCATGGCAGTAGTATGATAAAAAGTCAAATGAGTCGAACTGTCATCCAAACACAAGAATTTTTCTATCACAATTCAAAAGAAGAGGTAAATACTAGCAAGTCCACAACTTGAAAATCATTGTCAACTCATGGCCAGAGTGTATGTAAATAATAAAGGTGCCAACAATTTCCATCTCCAAGTGTCACTCAGATGAATTGTCCAACATGTCTGGGAATGAACCATAATATAGTTAACTAATGGTTAAATCATGTAAGCTAGAAATCCAAAACTCAAAATCCTCTTAAGCTTAAAGCAGCCTGCAACAAACTTATGTATGACTGTAGATCTAAATGTCAAGAAGACCTAAATAAGATAATTTAAGCACTACTAAGTTCCTTATCTGAACATCTAGCATGGATTTTCTGAGATTCTGGGGCACTCAGTACTCTATTCCATTGCATACACCTGTGATAAGAATATCCCTTTAGAAATTCCCTCGCTTTCCTTGTGATCAGATTTAATCATTTATGACAGTAAAAATAGTAAATCAAGATCAGTTATACTGCAAAAGGATATGTGCATTTAAACTACATTAATACCTTAGTTTTAATTAGCAATATAATTACAAAGAGATTCTGTTAGGAACCTTCCAATTAAAATAAGCACATCCACACAAATATTGCAATAAATAACAGAATTAATGGAAATAAAAATAGCAATATTGCAATACGAATGGAAATGCAGCAGCTTTATTGATCAAAACAGAATCACAATGCAGAATCGCTGGCCTCTTCGACAGAGCAACTTCCTTAGAAGCAGAGCTTTGGAACAATATGAAAAGACTTGATACATTCCATCCATGCCCTTGCCTTTTTAAAGACTCCTATCATCCCTAACCCTAATGCTCAAGAGTTGGTTTCACATGCAAGTGAGGACCCAAGCTAGAAACTTCTACTAAAGATTCAGTTACATCTTTTATAACAGTTACATTATATGGGCCCATATGTCTAGGCGCCCCAAGTGCCACATACACGTTACAATGTATTACATGATAATGTTAGAATGGGGTCATTACATAATAATGTTAGGATGGGGTCCTAACAGATTCAGAGCCCAATCAGCATCTGAATTAACTTTTACCTTTGCAATGAATTTTTTCTACTGCTTAAAATGACTACCCTTGACGGATCATAGCCGAACTGGCAGTAATTTAGTAGCAATACAAAATTTACTTATTAAGTAGAAAAGAGAAAAATAAATATCATAACGTCAAGCTGTCTCAGATGAAAGAAAATTAGGTTCCCTGTCATCCAAACATATAGCCATGACCATATAGCTTGCTTTCCATATATTATAACAAGTCGAATTATCACCAGTTCTTGATCAAATCATTTCTGGTTGAGTGCCACTGGGCAAATCACAAAGCATGACGCCATTTTATAGTACTATTGTTATGAAATCACGAGATCATTTAGATGTAGAGGACTATTTATCTGTAAATTTCAATCAGTTTGAACTTAACCTAGGGACTGTTTTTATTTGTCATTAACTCAATGATAATAACACGAATTTTGACAATATATGCTACAAGCATTAAATGAATCCAGGGAACATTTCAAAGATGGGACTCTTTTAGTTTTAAATTGCATCTGATGCCAGACTCTTATTATTATCCTCTAGGTCTCTTGTCCTGTGTCTTCTGTATGATCCTTAGGTCCCAAGGCTTACCATCTCGGTAAGATAGTCTTTGACTCTTTAGTAATATCAAACAAAGCAAAGTTTATACTACTAAAAACAATACATAGAAATCTGTTATTTTTGTTATGCTACCGAGTATAAAAATTTATATTGCTCTTATGTTTCTAGTTTTTTTAATATGTATGGAAGCACAATAGCATTATGTTTGTGCATAAAGCCCATTGGTAAATTTCTTTCAATTGGAACTCTGCCCAGGTAGTCTTCTATTTACTGAGAAAGTCAAAGGTAACAATGTTGTACTGTGACTTGTGTATGATTCCTCATGTCATGTCACCAAGATTGTCACACAAAATCAGACTCAGCAACCGTTTTCTCTATCCACCTGTTTCTTTTCTCAAATTCTAGGTTAGTTATTTCTTGTTGTTATTAATTGAGTGAGACTTACATAGGATAAGGGTAGACTTATACAACTTGAGAAAACTTCATTTCCACTTCACAAGTATTGTCTTTTTGTATCTTTATACTAGAAACTTTCTAGTGAGGTACGTAGTTTATAACTTTATTGTAATGATTTAATAACAATTACAAGGTGATTCTAGTAGCTTGGATTGATTTCTCCAATATTGACATGCCAAGGTATTGCAATCAAAAATATTTTAAATGTTTCTCCTTTATATTGTCTTGTTTAACTTTAACCATTTTCTGAGAAAATGGTGCAGATCCCCAAAGGTTGTCACTCACAAATTTATTTACAGACTTCAGAAGGATAATTCAACCGAGATGCTGATTAACAAATCCAAGGTACACACGAAAGCTTAAACTACAATAAAACAGAGAACCAGTCAATGTCTAGTCATAATTGTCTTTGATTTGCTCGGGTAGGGCGTCCTATACACTCATGGCAGGTTTTTTGCAAACAATTTAAGACATTCTTAATGTTTCTCTGGAAATGTTCAGCTATTACCCATGTAATTTTGACTTGGGATATTCTATTCCCATGATAGAGATGCAGTCATGTAGAAAATTAAAGTTTGAGAGTAAGTCCAAATAATTGGTAATGGAAGATTGGAAACGGAAAATTAAGGGGAACAAAAAGAAATGTATTTCTTCCAACCACAGTTGTACATCCATAGAATATAGGGGAAAACATTGGAAGCAGGGTAACCCTGACCAAACCTAAGGCAGATGATAAAATCATATAGTATTTGGTTTATAAGAAGGTTTTCAAAAGTCTTCCTTGTTCCAATAATTTTTCCAATATTAGAAACCTATTCCTCACCTCCTGATAATCATCTCTAAGCTACTATCCCCTATGACTAAAAAGGAATTGATCAAAATCAACTTAGTTGTGGAATACATCACATAGAACCATATCTCTGAGGAATCTTATAAACTTTGACCATAAAAATTGTCCCTTGTATGAATTTTACTTAACAGGATAGCTTTAACCATGCAATTTCAAGCTAGCTCCAAACCAAAAAGTGGTTGACGCCCCATACATTTAAATGGCAATTATGTTTGGTAACCTTCATAGAATCAGTCCTTTAGGCCTTTCAGATTTTAATTATTTCCAAAGATATAATCAAAGGCATTTATTTTCCCTCTACCAGGAGATTGGTAAACACTCAATCTGCACCCTTATTAATGCATATCAAAATTCACTCTGAAAGTTGTCAGCATCATTTGACTTAGAGGCCAAATCCAAGGAAAATCTATTCCATCTACATCCTTAGTGTGGCTCCAACCAAGTTGGTCATCATCAAAGGTGGATCGTTTGCCACTCTTTTCCGCTATCCTCAACAGAGATGCTTGGCTTTGTACCTTAAGGAAGCTATCACTCTTCGACATCAGTTATTACAGACAAGATTAACTACTAATTGACTAATCACCTCATTCTTTCACTCTATATCTCCGATTGAGATTAACAAGCTTTCATTTAGAGCTATGACTCTACATAATGTCAATGACAAATCTGTGCACCCTTGTCTGCATATAAGAGTGGCTACTAGGGCTTTGGTTTTTTCTTTTTCTTACATGTGGCGAGACAGGACTGCAGTTCTCTGGCATCGGGTTTCGGCCACCCCTCAAATACCCAGGAGTTGTAGATAGATGCAGCTTACCAGTTTCCTATCTTCTTCTATTGGTTCCACAGCCATAGATGCTAGAAGAGTCTTGAGGGGTTGAACTCCATGTCCTTCCAAGATTATCCAACCACCTAGCCATTCTCCTAATGGCATCATTAGATCAAGTGTTGACCCTCTTGGAATAGTCGATGATGACAACAACTGTGCTTCTACATTACATCCCACTACAAATTAGTGTTAGCACTTGGATCCACTGGAACTCTTTTCTATTTCTCTGTTACCTTGACTACTAGCTCTCTCTTCATCATGACTTTTTCGTTAGGATTTATCCCTTTTGGGTCCAATCCTTAAGGCTGGAATTTAATGCCATAAAATTGTTTCACTTTAGGGTAGTGCTCACTAGTTCTTTTACTCTAGTTTTGTTTATTTTAATAGTACATTTTGGTTATTACAGTATATTGTAACAACTCTTTTCGACACGTCCCATTGGCCTACTTTGGTTTTCCATGGACAATAATAAAATTAACTTATCTACCTTAACCATGGCCCACTAGATCTCAAATCATTTAAGTTTCAATTAGTACTAGACTTAAAGGATTCTACTTAACAATACCAAATATGGAGATTTACAAATGTACACCATTTTTAAACAAAAATTTATAGTGACTGTAAAAAGACAGAAACCAAACAAAAGGAGGAGAACAACAATTTTCCACAGACTTGAGAAAACTATGAATATAATATGCTTTTAAAAGTTTGACTATCAAAACTTATAAAATATATTTTGGCTGTCGTTAAACCATAAGATCAACATTAACTTGAGCTCCAGGTTTAGTGGCAGCTAATTTGCACTCCTACAGGTTCAAGAAAAACACCCAGTTGCATGGCAGGGGCTAATTTGCAGTCACCAGTGTCAAAATTTGGAGAGAAACTCCCTAATGCATAGCAGAAGGTGATTTTTTGTGGCTCCATGAGATGGCTTAGTTTTAACAGCAGATACATGCCCACACTGGAAGCAGTAAAGTGTTTTCCTTGGAGTATAATGGAACCACTCTACTCCTATGGTGAAGAAAGCAGCTGCAACAAGATACCACTCACATTTCAACTTCTGGTCCTTGAACATTGATAAAAGTAATTATCATGTTTTATCCTATGTGTTTGATCTTGAATTAGTTACAATAAAATTAACATTTGTATTACTCTCAAATTCTAAGCTTCATGAAATCCAAATAGTATCCTAAACAAAGCAGATTGTTATTTTCGTAACAACACATAAAAATATATATTTCAGATTTTAACAATGCAAATTAGAACAAAGGAAGGAAAGGCTTATATAGTTGAAGAACAAGGAAACAGGGCATATAGCAAGAATGTGAGGTCAGAAATGGCAAAACCAAAGCCGTATAGCATATCTGTAAAGTTATGGACAGAATAACCAAGAGGTTGCAATGAGAGAAGCAGAGGCAAAACATTAAATAAGAGATTTAAAGCACCTCAATCGTCTTTCAATTGAAGGATGAACTCCAAAAGATGCAAAAATGTGTATTATTGTAAATCAAATTCGCAATGCAACTCGACCAGAGTAAGGAGCCCTCTGTTGTGAGTATTACATTATTTGGTCCTTTTGTCCTAATGTATGTGTCACTTTGTGAAAGTGAAATGTGTCAAAAGAGAGAAGTGAGTGAAGAGTCACATTGACATGTGGCATGTTGAGAGCTTGTCTTAATGATAAGAATGTGAAAGGTTGCATTTCCCGGATTTGTAGAGGAGAGCAACAGTTTGAGGACTGAAAAGTCATGTATTGTATTATATTGGAGATAACTCTCCATTGTTGTATCATACATTGAATATGGAAGAATAATACAGTGAGATCTCTCTTTTGTGCAATTTCTATCTCAATATTTCTGTGTACATTTCATGTGTGATCTTATCTTGATGTTGTTATGTTTTTGTTGGTCACAAATCCGCCACAGGAAAGGATTTTCGTATGTCTAAGCGCCCTAGACCTAGACCAACATTGAAATGCCGGAGGGAAGAGATGCCCTCCGTGCCAATCTTCGGAGAAGGCCGGCTCCTATACTAAACTAGCGGGGTTTCAAGATAAGAGTGCAGGAAAGAAATAAAAGATAAGAGTGCTGGAAAGAGATTAAAAGAGTGAGGGTGCAGGAAAGAGATAAAAAATACAAAAAGAAATGGAAATAACTGGATATTGCAGTGGGAAAGAACACGCAGCACAATAACTCATCTATATCTAAACTAGCAGCATTCAATACAGAAAATGTAACAGAAACTGAAACTGCATATGCCTCTCTATGTATCCTCTAACAGAATTCCAGACACATTCACCTTCTCATGCTAAAATCCAGATAGCAGAATTATAGCAACCAGAAAACTAAATGAAAGCAGAAATACTTGCCAGAGGCAGCATAAAAAGAAGGCACAAATTCAGAGCCAAGGATCTTCAGTATTGATAGCAAAATGTTTAGCTACAGCAGCTTCTCTAGCAAAATGTTCCCCCCCTTTTTCATTACAATGCGCGGGTTTTTATAGAGGACCCTTCCCTCTACGCCATTAATGATCCCGATTTACAAGAATGCTAGGGCGGATCTGGTAATGATGCTCGCCTACTTTTCAAAATTGAACCCTCCCATCCGATTACCATAACTAGTTACAGGGCCGCGTTAGGTGGGGAAAGTTGCATTTATGTGTCGCGGGCGTGTCTCGGACTCATACCCAGTCTTGGAATGTGTGCCCCTTGGGAGGAGCGTTGTCGTCAGACTTGCCCTGGGTGGAGCTTCGCTGGATTTTCAATCGAAGCGTTGCTTCGCAATGAGTTAGAGCCGAAGCGAAGGCCAGGATGGTAGGTGAATCTATGATGGTTCGCTGGAAAATGGCCTTGAAAACCGCTTCGCTGGGTGAACTGGCCGAAGTAGCTAGTCCGCTCGTGGAAGGCATGGTCACTTAATCTCTAGCTACGCTGCTTCGCCGAGAGATGGGGCCAAAATGCTGCTTCGGCAAGGAATTTGCCCGAAGTGGCTGGCTGCTGGCGACATGTTACAAAACTTTCTCCCTCCGCATTTGGATAGGCGCTTCGCAGCGATTCAACCAGAAGGTGGCAGTTCGGGGGAACATCAACCGAAGTTTAATCCCTCCTTAGACATTTTCCTATCCTTCGAATAGTGCTTTGGCAAAACAGTGGCCGAAGTGGGAGGTTCGCCGGGGGAATGACCGAAGTAGCTGGCTCGCTTGACTGAGGCCCGAACTGGCGCCTACCTCCGTGACAGTTCGCTGGGAAGATGGGCCGAAGTAACACTTTGGTGAAGATTTCAGCGAAGTGACCCCGCTGACTTAGCACATTCCTGCTCAACCCAAAATTGCAGCTTCGCAGCTCCTCCGCCCGAAGTGGATACTTCGGCAGTCCTGTGGGCGAAGTATCTTTCATGCCTTAGAATTTTTCAAGTTTAGACTGGACTCATCTGATTTCTTTTGCGAAGCTGTTCTTCTCTCTCTGCCTTCAGCGAAGCTTTCTATCTTCTCCTGTTTTCTACTGGCGAAGCTCTTTCTATACATGAATTGAATATAGGGGGGGCCAAAAATGGGAACCAAAATTGCTGCAATGCTATAAAATACAAGAAAAAGCAAGGGAACAAATTCATGAAAAACAAGAAAACACTTTACAGAATCATCTTATACTTCAACTTTCTCTACCCCTCCAAGCAATGTGACAGAATTGTCAACAGTTTCAATGCATAATATTATGATCCTGGTTAATGTTTTGTTAACATGAAATAGTGTCATGTTCCAACATGGTATCAGAGCTATGGAGAAAGCAAGGTTGAGAAAGCTGTGGAGAAAACCAGAAAACCAAAGAGCCATGGAGAGCTGGAGTGAATAGGTTTTTGGGGCAATCATCGCTATCCGACGACATGCCCATTTGAGGTGTTGAAGGCAAGGAGATTTGTGATATCAGAGTGACACAGAGGAAGCAAAAAATAGCTAGACTTGAAAACAGAGACAGAGATCTAAGTGTTATTTGAGCACAGCCTTTGCAAGGAGATAAAAGTAGTTTTGAGAAAGGTTTAAGTCTTCTGCACTGGAGAAAGCTAGAAGCTATACTTGCACCTACACCTACTTAAAAATAAGGAGATTAGAATAGAAGAGAGAGCAAGTATTCAATAACTTTGGCAGCATAAATGGAGAACGCAGACCTAAGTCGGAGTCGAACGGAGGCCTAAGTGCAAGAAGGAGAAGCGTCGTCTAGAAATAGGAGTCCTGTGAGTCAAAGGAAAATCTGGAACGATGGAGAGGAGTCTATGCTTTAAATTGTTTGCACCGGTTTTGAGGTAGCCCTTACATTTCTCGTCGTAGCTGTGCAACAGTTGAGAAATAGTTTATGGATGCCACTCACAGCGAGTGCCGACATTGACCTTGCCATAATCATCATTGTCATGGGCGTTCTATGTGGTAGAGCTAAATAACCCAACAACGGTCAACAGGAAAAAAAAAAATTTGAGCACGTCCTGCTATTCTAGAGAGCTGATTTGAAGAAGAAAGTTAAGTTTTTTAGCTGCATTTTCGACTGTTTTTGGAGAAGGAAATCAACTGTAAGTTTCAGAAGATTTGAGTAGTATTTTGAGAAGTAAAGGTGCTGAAATTTCACCATTTTGTGAAGAAGTCTAGTAGGAGTTGAGTACAGAAGTAGAAACCAAATGTCGAGCTAAGTGGAAGACGAGCAATCACCCAAATCCTTGAGGCGAAGTGTTTGTAGGGAAGTGAAGCACTGAGGAAGACGCCCAAAGCAGACGTGGGCACATTACGGAGATAGTGGAGGCTTGATGCAGAAGAGTTGTAGATTTGCACTCAGTTAATGTGTCAACGTTGAGACACCACGAGGCGCTGCTTGGAGGAGATGAAGCCTGAGGACATAACGTTCTCCTACCAGACGTAGTCACAGGTGAGTTTTTTTTGTGCACAATAACGCAGCAAACAATTTTGAGCTGTTTTGGACAACCAAACTAGTGTCGTTCCCACGTAGTGAACATTGATGAGCGCTTCAAGAGGAAGCAACAGTGCGCAAACGTAATTTGGAGATTGCAGAGAAAACAATGTAACGCCTTTGTACAGTGTCGTGCAGTGCTGGCAGAAAACACCCTTGCGTAGAGTGGACGACTAGGAGAATTGAACGGTCTTCGAGCCTGACCAAAGAAGGTCGTAACAACTAGTAAAACTGCAAAGATTCTTTAAACAAGATTTGCAAACCGCCATCCATCCTGTGCACCTAACACGTGGCGAGTCAGAAAGCTTGACGCCATCTGCGGGACACCACGCGGAACAAAGAACTTGGAGGTGATTAATTCTTTTTTTTAATTAAGCCTAGACATTGGAAAATCTAGAAGGGAAGACATAAAGGTTTTTTTAATTATAAAATTCCAATTGGAGATATAAGGAAATAAAAAAAAGTTTTGAAATTTGAATTTGTTTTTGGTTAAGTTTTGTGCAAAAGAATAGCAAAGATAAAGAAGGGAAATTTCAGTTGTTGAATTTGAATTTTTTTTTCTTGAATTGTTTTAATTTTGGGAGGTAAAAGGTTTTCTACCTCAAAGGAAAAATTAAATCAAAGGGGGGAAAGAACAAGAAAAAAATGACAAAAGGCAAGAAACATAAAGTTTTTTAAAAACATTTGTTCAAGAAGCCAAAGAAGATGAAAAAGATGTGTCAGACAAAGTGTGGAAAGATTTACATTCTATTATTGAATAAGCAAAAAAAGGAGGTATATTCATTACTTCAACAATGCATACAAGGAATCCTTAATGATGCTAATGATAGTAATGAAAATTTTATCACCATACCTGTAGTTTTATGGAAAGCAATATACAAGGGAATAATTACTCTTAATGTTTCCAAAATCAAAGCACAAGGAAACAAGCCATTGATGAAGGATGTTGTTTGTGATACTAATGATTTGAAGCCCATAATGGTGGATGAATGTTGTGATACTAATGATCTTTGTGAGCAGGAAAAAGATGCATGTTGTGATCCCTTTCCAAATGAAAGTGACTTGCACATGGTTTGTGATTGTTCAAAGAGAGCCTATGCCATTGTAATTGATGAGGACATAGACTCAAATGATGACAGAAATAGTGATGCTCAAATTTGTGTTGAGCAATGTAATGATGGTTTTGGCCATTTTGAGAAGCACACTAAGGGAATTGGTTCCAAATTGCTACAAAAAATGGGCTACAAACAAAAAGGCTTGGGAAAGCATGAACAAGGCATGAAAGAACCATTTGTACCAATAGTAAGACCAAAATGTGAAGGTCTTGGGTACACAGGACAGGTGAATCAAAATGATTCAAGCACAAAATTTGTAACAGGAAAAAGTGATAGCAAATTGGTGACAGAAAACAGATGTGAGCATTGTGGTAAATATGGTCATAGGATAGAGAAATGTTGGAATCTCTATTCTTGTAAATTTTGTGGAGGACATAACCATTCACACATGTTTTGTCTACAAAAAGAAAGGAAAGAATGTAGATTAAAAATGAATTGTGGATGGATTGATATGAATGCTTGGGATAAGCTAAAAGGAATGTTGTATGGTTTCTTCAAAAGGAAACCAAGTGTGATTCAAAGTTGCTAAGATATAGAGATAGTGGCACATAGAGAATGAAGACATTTTTGATGAAGGGGGAATGTGTAGTCATCAAAATTTGTAAAAATATTTTACCAAATAATGTACTAAAGGGGGGTGTTGTGAGTATTACATTATTTGGTCCTTTTGTCCTAATGTATGTGTCACTTTGTGAAAGTGAAATGTGTCAAAAGAGAGAAGTGAGTGAAGAGTCACATTGACATGTGGCATGTTGAGAGCTTGTCTTAATGATAAGAATGTGAAAGGTTGCATTTCCTGGATTTGTAGAGGAGAGCAACAGTTTGAGGACTGAAAAGTCATGTATTGTATTATATTGGAGATAACTCTCCATTGTTGTATCATACCTTGAATATGGAAGAATAATACAGTGAGATCTCTCTTTTGTGCAATTTCTATCTCAATATTTCTGTGTACATTTCATGTGTGATCTTATCTTGATGTTGTTATGTTTCAATGCATAATATTATGATCCTGGTTAATGTTTTGTTAACATGAAATAGTGGCATGTTCCAACACCCTCTCTCTGGCAACACCAATCAAGCAGGAATTAAAGGTGAAGTAAAATAAATAATAGTAGAACAATATGTCAACAAGCTTGATAATATAACAAGGAAACAACAAACACATGCTGAAATAGGGATCATTCAATGTCAAAACCAATGTCATTGAGGTGCAAATCAATAGAAACAATGAAATAAATGTGGAATAAAAATATCCACAGAAGATGTCAGTACAGTAGTGAGGAGATACTTGTATTGCAATGTAGTACCATCCATCAGCTATAACTCCACATTTTCATGGAACAGTGAAACCCATTTTAGAATTTGCAAGAAACTATTGCAATCCTTCTTACGAGAGTTTGAGGAACTCAGGTCTTAAGAAAGATAGGGCTCAAAGAATGGATGAGTTGCAGCCAATTGTATATCTTGGAAGAAGACTGGATGCGACATTGTTAGTGATGGTCAGCAATATAGAAACACAGAATTCTTGTAAATACTCTTGCTTGTTGTCGTCGAGGAGCTATGTTTCTGTTGGAATAAATCTAGCATAACTGTCGTGATAGGCATATCGGAGTTGTGATTGCTGATTAGGGTTGTTATGATTTGGTCTTATCATCAGTTTGCTATTGTAGTATATAATTTTACAATGTAATATGCAAGTAGCAAGTGTTGAAGCTTTCATGGTATCAAAGCATGTTTAATCAGTGCCAGTTTGATTTGTGCACTTGATGGGCTGGTGAAGTTGTCCTCCTACCCAATTCTGAGTGTGTAAAGATCAGCAAAAATGGAGGTGGCTACCTCAACTAGAAAGAAGCAAGTCGTCCTGGGGTGTCTAGAAAAGTGTGGCTCCTTTGTTGTCGAAGTTATTCACGTTCAATGTCATTGAGAGGACCGTGAACCTGGGAAACTCGCTCTACATATCATTCCGAGCAAATGTCACATTAACATCAAACATTTTGAGCAACTGCCAGAAGCAGTGGTGCTGCTGATATTCAACCATGTGGAGGAGAAGAAGGCACAGAATCCAAACAAATTATCCTAAGAATCAGGTTCTCGTTACCCTCACATGACTGCTTTGTCGCCTGGTCAAGTACAAGACCTTCATTGTGGGCTTAAGATCAATAGACTTTCTAGGCCCAGGTTCAATTTTACAATTTACAATGGATGACTCAAAAAGCTGCAAACCTGCAAGGAAAGTCTCGTTATTCTTGAAGGAGGCTTGAGCGTCAACAAACTTGCTTCTACAACAAAATACGAAACCCAACTTGGACTTGCATTCTCTTGTAGAGTTGCTTCTAGAAAACGACATGGAGCAGAATAAGTCATTCCCCCGCATTTTTCCATCAATGTTGCAGCTTCTGAAAATGGTCACAAGGATGATCTAGGACTCAATGACGATTTCCCAAGGAGACAAGGATTTGTAGGTTGCACTTATGGAAAAAATTTGCCAGCTCACACATGGTCAAAGCCTGCAAACAACACATGTATTGATCCGTTGCGGCATAGGGTACTCCATCAACACCATGTGAGTGTCACAAATGTCTTCCACATGGACCAAAGCTAGGGACCCCACTAGTGATTGAAGCGAAACCAACACAGTCGGTTGCCTGTGACTGGAGTCAAGACCTCCAAAGTGCTCATGGGAATGTAGGGGTGCGGGATGATCTACTCACCAACGCCACAGCTACTGTTACCATCTGAATCTGGCGATCCGCCATGTATTGAAGAGCTACGACCCACATCATCAAAGTTTACTAACCCTTGGAAGTCACTTTTGGTGGAAGGGTCAGCAAGACCAAGGAATAGTACAGCAGGGTCGAGAAGTATTCCGAGTCAGACGACGGAAAGGGGCTAAGAGGTTTAAATGGCAGAATACTGCAGCTAGAACTGGTAGGTGGTTTGCCACGGGAACATTGAGGGCAAGAAATATTTTATCTGCATCACAAGTACGGGCCCTAGTCAAGTCCCAAGCCCCTATAGTGTAGAATTTTGCGGGCTTGAAAAGCACATTCATACGCTTCGACTGCAGACAACCCCCAAATTGGCGGTCCCATGAGAAAATAGTTTAGGGGAAAAGTGGAGTCTCTTCCACATCTACATCAAAGAATTGTATGAACAAAAAAAATAACCATAGTTTTAATTATAAGCAATAAGAGTTTGGAAACTCCACGTACTCCATGGAATTCAATGTAACAAGTGGCGCTTGCTCTTTAGATGGTCGAATTCATGAGGCTACCAGAAGCAAAGACCATTATGGGGTTGAGGAAGGCAAAATCTTTGTAGAAGTGGGGGGCCAGCATGGTTTTCCATGAGTCAATAGAGACATTGTACAAGAGGAGTACATGATCCCATTCTGCATTGACGTTGCATGTTATGAGAAAGGAAGGCATTACACTAGAGAAAATAAAACCAGTTAAGCATGTAAAAGTTTTACGAGAAGAACACTTCTGAAAAAAAACACAAAGAAACCAAAATAAGAACACTTTGGAAAAAAAAACACAAAGAAAACAAGAAAATAACACTTCGAAAAAAAAACACAAAGAAACCAAGAGAGAGAGAAAGAAGTGACAAGGGAGAAAGTTTTTTTCTTTTCCAAAAAAGGAAAGGAAGTAAGTGAAAAGAGAGAATGGAAAAAACCTAAAGGTCTCTATTAGGTATTGTTGGCATCCCATAATTGTTGTTTATTTGTTTCACATTGAAGATATCGTATGTCTCAAAAATTTTAAGAGTGTCCATTACAAACCAAAAAAAAATAAAGTGAACTACTTGTAGTGGTATTCTGGTCAATATTAGTTACCACTTACCATAATATTTGAGATGAGGTATTTTGAGTGAATTAATTATTTGTGAAAAGTGTTTTGGTCAAGTCTGGTTGTCTTGATCAAGTTCGTTCAACTTGATATTGAAGTGGTCAAGTCATTTGTTCTAGCGGTGAGTCTTATTTGTACAGAAAGGTGCTCTGTTTGAGGGCACATGTCTTTGACTCAGCCAATGTTTACAATCAACCAATGTCTTTGATCGCTATGGAGGAGGCTTATGGTCTGTTTTATGCCTTTCAGGAGATCTTTATGGGAGACTAAACAGATGCCTTTTACGAACATCTAGTATCGCAAGGTTGCTTAGATCATTTGATATTTGAGGCTCGTTGTCGAGCATGCCATTTCAAGTGACATCTAAATGAAGGCTATGAAGGAGATATAGAAGACAATTTAGAACCAAAATGTCATCAACGAAACATACTTTTAGTCAATGGATCTTTGACATAAAGATTGTTGTTCAACATTTCAAAATTTGATCAAGACTCTAGTTGGGCTTGCCAAATTGGGTGAAGCTTGTTGCTTGGACAGTTCAAAGTTGAAGTCCAGAGATCGGTACAGCTGGTGAGTTCGATCAAGATTTTGGTCAGCTTGGTTTGTTGCTTGGACAATTCAGAGTCGTGCATTGGAGTCACAGTATCTAGAGTTCGGTCTAGGTTTTGGGTCTACAAAGTTTTGTGGTCGCTTAGAGCTTGCTTTTCATCTAAGTCTCGAAGGCATTTCAGCATTTTTGTTTTGAGTCCCTAGTCTCATTATTGTGTTTGTTTAAGTGTGATAGTAACACCTCTGTAATGGCAGTAAGACCTTATAAGGGCATGCTTGTGTGTGTTAATGACTAAACCTTGTGGTGTATCCGGTTTAGTCATTAACAGGGGGTGTTGGAATAAATCTAGCATAATTGTTATGATAGGCATATCGGAGTTGTTACTGCTGATTAGGGTTGTTATGATTTGGTCTTATCAGCAGTTTGCTATTTATAGTATGTAATTTTACTATAAATTTTTGAATATGCATTATGTAAGGAGCAAGTGTTGAAGTTTTCAGTTTCTAGAAGCAGTGGATGCTTCAAATGAAGCAAAACTTTGAAATTTACTGTTTGCACCTTTGAACAAGGTATTCTATATGTTGGAGTAGAAAATGTAGTTCACAGTATTCCTGGAAATGCTGCAAATTGCTTTAAAGCAGGAAAATTCTTATGGAGAAATATCCAACCATATTCTGGAGCTCATGCGTTGCTCACATTCTTAGACCTCATTTTGAAGGAATTTAGAAAGTTAAATTGGGTATCAATGGTAGTGGAACAAGGCAAGCCGACGGCCAGTTTCATTACAAATCATTAATTTACACTTAACAAATACCTAAAAGAGTGTAAAAGAGATCTCCCAATTCCAGGTGGCGCATGATTTGCAACTTGATTTCTCACTTTCCAAAGAGAATGAGAAGAAGGAAGCAATAAGGACTGTAGCTACTGTTTGTGATTGGGCAATTTGAAAGCTGTAATCTGTACAAAAAAGTAAAAATAAAGAAATTGCAGCAATTGTCCTAAAGGAACAGTTTTGAGAGGAAGCCATAAAAGGTAATCGCCTTATTTGAACCTATTGTAAAAGTGCTTCAAACGGATGATGACAATATTTGTTATAGGATACATAATTGAAGCAATAGACACAACAAAGGAGGAAATCAAAGAATCCTTGGGTGGAGATTGATCTCAGTCAGAATGGGATATTTATGGCACATTATAGATGATGGGCATTATATGATGCACATTCATTTACATTCAGCAGCACATTTAAACTTGTTCATTTAAAAAAGAAAAAATGAAACAGGTACTTGACAATTGTTGGATCTTGTCTTTGCCCACATAGCAACATTCAAGTCTCAAGTGCTAATAATGCAAAGCATAGTAGAGAAAGGGCATTATATGATGCACACTCATTTACATTCACCAGCATATTACTTGAATCCTGGACCATTTGGAGGTGAGCAAAAAAACTGATGATGAATTTATCGACTTGTTTGAGTGAATGGATAGAATGTATCTCAATTCTATTATACATGGCAAGTTAGATGTTCAAAGAAATGCATTTGAATATGAAATTGACATCATTTTCTCTAGAAAGACAGCAAGATAGAATTAAACTAATCCAGAGTTCATGCTGATGGAATGGGGGCAATTATGTGGTGGCTCAACTCAAGATTTACCAGGGTTTGCTTTCGTGTTCGTATGCAATGTACGTAGTTGTGAAAGAACCTGCAACACATTTGAAATTGTTCATTTAAAAAAGAGGAACGAAACAGGGACTTAACAATTGTTGGGTCTTGTTTTTGCCTATGTAGCAACATTCAAGTCTTAAGTGCTAATAATGCAAAGCATAGCAGAGAAATTTGAACTCGGCAAGGCCAATTTCTGACTTGGACTTGGATTCGGCAAGGCCATTTTTTGACTCGGACTTGGATTTAGCAAAAAAAACTTGGAAAAACTTGGCAAGAACTCAAAAAAAATAAAAATAAAATAAAATAACTTAAAGAAAACAAAGAAAATGCAATTTTTTGTTGAAAAAAGTCATTTTCTGAAATATTCCCATCTTGGACAAGTTTTTCTATTGGATTCGCGAATTTAAAGAAACTCACAAGTCAAAGAAAAAAAAAGTGAGTTTTAAAAAACTCAACGAATCAAAAAAACTCGCCGAATTTTGTAACAATGATGAAAAGCATTGTTCTTGTACAGATGTTTTTACTGTTTTGAATTATAGTATAATCATGAACCTTTACGCACAATACCATGCAGATATAAGTGATATGGAAGAAGATTTATTTAATGATGAATATCTATATACCGATACAATATAGACATAACTTTTCACGAGTCTTAATGCCCAAATTCTGGCTATATTTTGAATCATTTTGTTAATTATCAAATATAAGTTTATGTTTTACAATCTATAAATCTAGTGATATTTCCACCCTAGTTTGAGGTTTTCACTTCGCGAAGGATCAAGGCATTTTTTTTTTCTTAAAAATGTCTCATCTTTTAAGAGCTATATTTTCGTGAAGGGTTGTCCAATTCAACTGGTTCTTGAACTACTTTGTGCGGAATTTGAAGAGTTTTAAAATGATTGGTCATATGAAGGAATCCGAGCAATATTGAGGAAGATACGACCCTGTGATGTCAGCCATCCGGAACAAGGGCAATGACGATTTTTCAAGTCGCGAAAACGAAATATTTGTCAACCAGGGTTTGGATGATGGGAGGAGCAATGGAGGGCTAGGGCTTTAGTGAGGCAAGACATTCTGTCTGGGCATTTTTCAGCTAAGTTTCTTTTTCCCTTCTTTATCTTGAAAATTTTGCTTGAAAATTATTATAATTTTTATCAAATATTATATTCGCTATAGGATATTCTGGTAAATTTCAGTAGATTTTAAGTCTTAGTTTCTTTCCCATGGACTGATTTATAGCTAAATCCTTATAATCATCTCTAGTAGTAGAGGTTAGTGAGAAAACCACAGAGGATTGATCCTTGCTGCTCAAAGATAGGGCGGTTTTTGGTAAATTTAATGGGTATTGGCCAGAGGCTTCAGCCTTGAGAAAATGGATTGATAGAAGTTGGAAGTCTCTAGAAGTGATTCAATCCTTTCCGTCCAAAGGTTTCTTCCTAGCCATTTTTTGTCCTAGGGAAGAAAGAGATAGAATCCTATAAGAAGGTCCTTGGTTTATGGGAAGAGCAAAACTCTTCCTTACCCGTTGGTATGAAGGCTTTTCACCTGAAAATGTAAATCTATCCCTAGTACTAGTTTGGGTTAGGATGTATGGGTTGCCCATTGAGTTTTGAGAAATGGATACCTTCAAGGCAATATGCAACACTCTAGAAGAATTCGTTGAGATTTCAGAAACTACACAAGATGGATTCTTGGCTATTTATGCTCGAATATTGGTCATGATTGATATAAGTAAACCTTTACTAGAATCAATCATTCTTAAGTATGGGGATAAGATGTGGAACCAAACCATATATTATTAAAACATATCTATTAGATGTAGAAGACGTCATGAGGTGGGGCATATTGAGAGATCATGCCCTAAGAAGAGTCCAGCAGAATCATATGTAGAAAACCGCAAGGGAAACTTACATATGGATATGGATGAGGATGGTTTTCAACTTCCAAAAAAGATAGAAATAGACAAATGAAAGCAAATAAACAGTAGAGACCAGTAAGGAAGGATATTGGAAGAAATACCAACTCTTTGAGGCTTTAGCCTATGAAGAAAAAGTAGGTCAAAGCTTAGAGGACACAATACAACAAGTTCAACATATTAACAAGGAACCGTCTATTTAGTATGATCTTGATTTAGGGACAAACATTCTTGATGAACCTAAGGAATATGTCAAATCAGATTCTGAAGACTCTCCTGAAGTACCATGTACCATTCAAGAGGAAAAAAATTGTAAAGAAAATGCAGTGTTAAATGTTAATAAATCTACCACTAATAAGGAAATACCAGAAAATCAGTAGAACGAGTCAAAAGCTTCCATAGTAGAGCTAGGAGAGGATAAATCTGAAGAAAAAGAAATTTGTGAAAGAATATTGAGAAAGAGAATAATAAGACCTACTCCTGATACAGGCAAGGCAAAAAGCGGAAAACCCTCAAATTATCAAGCAAGATCCAGGGAAGCTAGAGCAAATATAGAGAAAGGAACACAACTATGGAAGGTTGAGTTTGAAGAAGACAACTATACATGGACCAAAAATAGAATAGGCCAGAACCTAATAGCAAAAAAATTAGACAAATGCATTCTCTCAGATCATTGGCTAGATGAAGGGACTTGTGCTAAAATTAATACCTTGACAAGGATTGGTTCAGATCACTGGCCAATAAAAATTAAAATGGTGGTAAGTGAATTCAAAAAAATATCATATTTTAAATATGAGCAAATGTGGGAAGATCATCCTCAATTTGTGGAATTCTTTAGGAAACAATGGGCTATATGCACTTCCAAAACAAATTAAATCAATGACATCTAGATTAAAAGAATGGAACAAGAACACTTTTGGAAACATTTATTAGAAGAAAGGAAAAACTAAAAGATAAACTTTCAAAATTCCAAAAAGGTGATCATAATAATCCAAGCTTGGAGGAAAGGGAGTTAGTGAATATCATAATATTTTGTGTAAGGAAGAGAAATTTGGGATATTAAAATCAAGACAAACTTGGTTAAAAGAAGGAGATTAAAACACAAAGCTTTTTCATAGGATGGAAATAGTACAAAGATCAGCATCCTGAATTAGTAGAATTAATTCAGTAGAAGGGGTTTGGATTGAAGACCACAATGAAATCAGAAAAGAGGCAAGGTCTTTTTATCAGAATATTCTAGGATCAAAGGAGTTTGAAGTTCTTAATGATAAACTTCTACAAGAAGTTCCTTCAATTATAACAAATGAAGACAATAGGAAATTGATGGAGCCTATTACTCTAGAAGTTCATCTAGCTCTTTTCTCTTTTAATAAGGATAAATCCCCAGGTCCGGATGGGCTCTCTGAAACATTCTATCAACATAATTGGGATATAGTGAAGGATTCTTTATTGGTGGCAATGGAACAATCTAGGATAAAACAATACATACCTTATAAAATAAATGCAACATATCTTACCATGATTCCAAAAAAGAAGGATGCAGAATTGTTTGATTCATTTCGACCCATAAGCCTATGTAATATGGCATATAAGATTATTTCCAAAGTGATGGAAAAAGGTTAAGACCATTGTTAGACAAAATTATTTCAGAAGAGCAAGGAGGATTTGTGAAAGGGAGACAGATTTTGGACGGGATCATAGTAGCTCATGAAGTTATGCATTCAGCAGCTTCAAGAAAAGAGAAAGCAATGATCTTAAAACTTGATATGAGTAAGGCCTATGATAGGGTTAAATGAGATTTTCTTTTTGCAGTATTAGAAAAGTTTGGATTTGCAAAGAAATAGGTTAGATGGATCAAAGCCTATATCCCTACAGTTTCACATTTTGTGTTGGTCAATGAGTTAGTAACAGAATCATTTAAGCCAAGAGAAGTCTTAGACAGGGAGATCCTCTATCACCATATATGTTCATTATTATGGCAGAGGTATTGGGTATGATTTTGAAGAAGGCTAACAAAGATGGGCTAATAAATGGACTTAAGAGAAGTAATAAAATTGACAACATCACCCATCAACAATTTGTAGATGATATACCCCTTCTTGGGAGGGCAGGATAAACGAGGCCAGAGCTTTGAAGAATGTATTAAAGGAATATGAAAGAGCATCATGGCAAAAAACATTGTAGGACAAAATCCAAAATTTACTTCCTAAACACTACAACTAGAATCAAAGCAAGGGATATGCAGGTTACTTCAAATGGAGGAGGCAAATTTGCTAGCAACTTATCTAGGGATGCCCTTATTTGAGGGAAAAATGAGGATAGAATTGTGGAATCTAGTTATAAGTAAAGTTTAGAATAAACTACCGATGTGGAAAGGTAGGTGTTTATCATTAGCAAGAAGAGTGTAGCTATTTAAATCAGTCTTGTAGGTCATTCCAAAAAATTATATGTCCTTGTATACTATGCCAAAATCGATAGAAAAAAGTTTAATCTATATTACGCGGCCATTTTTGTGGTCATGATTACATGATAAAAGGAAATTTCCTTTGGTGAAATGGAGAAAGGTGTGTGATGATAAAACTAGGGGAGGTCTCGGTTTAAGAGTTCTTACGGATGCAAACTTAGCTCTTAGGGAAAAAGTAATTTGGAAATTGTACAAAGAGAGTCAAAGACAATGGGCAAGAATTCTTCTAATCAAGTATGTTGAACCCAATGACCCAAGCTTAATATTAATTGCATTCTCTCTACCAAATAGTTTTGCATTATGGAATGGTTTAAAAAAATCAATTGATCTAGTGATTAAAGGTTTAAGACGGGTGGTGGGAACTGGAGAAAAGAATTCTATTTGGATGGATACTTAGTGTTGTTGAGAAATGTAGCTCGGACAGGAACTTCTTGCACAGGCTTCAGTATGAACGTGCTAGAAGTGGTTCGAGACATTTAGAGGATGATATGGCATAGTGGGACCCACAACGGAGAGTGGGAGAATCTACATGGCACTTGGTGTATCAGTTCAGGAGAAGTACCTCATGTCAAAGTCAAGTTGTGTCTTAGGTTTAGATTTCCTATTATTTCATTTTTTCTCTCATTATTTGTAAAGTGACCACTTAGGAAAATGTGGGAACTAATTCTATTTTGTAATTCACTTTAGAAGGGGTGAAAGTCTTTTCTCTTGAAGTTGACTTAGTCTTAGGAGTCTAAAGGAAATGTTCTAGAACATTCATGACTTAGACTAGGATTTAATCTTGTCCGTACATCTCAAGATGAGATAGGATCTAATCTTGACCGTACATCTGAAGATGAGATATGGGTGGCTAGGATTAAAGAGATTAGGGTTTTGTTCAAGCATAAAAGGCAGACAAGATGAAGAAAAAATATAGATATATACTTTGAAGAGGAGCACGAGAGCAGGAGAAGGGCAAGAGTGCTTAGAGGAGAAGAAGAGCAGATTGTTGAAGAGAACTGCAAGATAAGCAGGCCGTACAGCAGGCCATGCGCAAGCCGTACACCTTCAGATCTACAGGTCGTGCATCATCTTCTGTTGATGCTTGAGTGTGCTTCAGGGTTAAGAGGAGAGGAAGAGTGATTTACTGTCCAGAAAAGGCAGAAATAGAGCAGGCCGTCCTGTTGTAGCTGTACTCTTTTGTACAGACCGTTCTTTTGCTTCCGCTGTTCATTTTCCAGCTATTGTGTAATTGTTGCATGTTCAGAAATTTATTTGTCTTTAAATAAATTTAAGATCTGATTTATTTAATAGAAGAAACATAGGACAATAGTCATCTAGGCTTTGGAAAATTTACATGGTATCAGAGCTACATGTGATTGAGATCCTCAAGGGTTTACAGCAGTAGATCACTGTTGGATAGAAAGAACCAGCAGTTAGAGGGTTTCAGACTTTTGCTTGAAGGACTAAGCTTACTTGCAGGACAGTTTTTGAGTCTTTCATATCAAATCTGAAAGTTTGTGCAGTAGATCTCAGAGATGGCAGCAGCTAGCCTCAGATTTGAGGATAGATTGGAAGGTGCCTCCAATTTCTTGCCCTGGAAAGTCAGGGTAATGTTCTTATTGGAAGAGAATGATCTCTGGGATATTGTCAAGGATGTTGTGACTCCGCCTACAGATCTGCAGCAGTTGGCAGCTCACAAAAAGAAGGTAGTGAAGGCCAAGCGGATGATCTTGGATGCAGTGAAGGATCACCTGATTCCTCACATATCCGAGAAGACTACGACAAAGGAGATGTTCGATGCCCTAGTTAGCCTCTACTAGAGCGAGAACATAAACAGGAAGATGATATTGCGGAACAAACTCAGATCTATAGAGATGACCAGATCTGACACCGTTACCAGTTACCTGATGAAGATCACGCAGATTCGTGATCAACTGGCAGCAGTTGGGGAGAAGGTTGAAGACATAGAGTTGGTGAACGTGGCACTAAATGGTTTCTCAGCTTCATGGGAACCATTTGTCAAAGGCATTTGTGCTCGTGAGCACCTTCCCACCTTTGAGAAACTGTGGGATGATTTTATCCAGGAGGAGACTCGGATGGAGTCAAAGGCCAGCAAGAAGGGTGGTGATAAAAAAACTATTGGGCAAACCAAGAAGGGTAGAGGTAAAGGACCCAGCAAGGGTAAGGTAAAGAGTGAGGAGTCAACCTCACAGTCAGGGAAGAAGGACTTGAACAAGATCAAGTGCTTCATTTGTCATAAGCACGACCATTATGCATCACAGTGTCCAGACAAGAAGAAGGGCAAAGGGAAGCAGTAGCAAACACAAGTAGTAGCCTTTGCAGAAACTCAAATGAGCAAGTTTGCCATCAAATTCGAGAAGGATTTCTCGTTGGTCTCTTGCCTTTCTACCAGCACGGTTCCGAGGGATGCTTGGTATGTGGAAAGTGGGGCATCTCGGCACATGACATCAGCCCGACAATGTTTTACCACTCTACAAGAGCAGGACTCAAGGGTTCAAGTTGAGCTTGGTGATGATGCCAAGTATCCAGTTGAAGGAATTGGTACCATTCCTTTTCGACTCCAATTAGGGAACTCTTTAGACTTTGATGATGTTCTGTTTGTTCCAGGTCTCAGGAAGAACTTGCTTTCAGTTTCGGTTATGGAGGATAAGGGTTATGCAGTAGAGTTCAAGAACCAGCATGTCCTTATTAGACCGAAAGAATCTAGCCCAGAAACAACACAAGTGATAGGGGTTAGGGAAGGCAATCTATACAGGTTGCAGGGTGAACCTGTTCTAGCCCTAGTTCATAGCAGTAATAACTTGTGTGAGTTGTGGCACAAGAGGATGGGGCACCTGCATCATAGAGCATTGCCTATTCTGAGGGAGATAGTCACAGGTCTTCCAGAGTTCAGCATTGAGCAGCAGGGAGTATGCAGAGGGTGCACGCTTGGCAAGCATGCCAAGGCTGCTTTCCCAAACAACGAGCATAGGTCTAAGGAGATACTAGATCTAGTACATTCGGATGTTTGTGGACCGATGTCAGTAGCATCAATTTTAGGTAGCATGTACTATGTTTCCTTTATTGATGATTTCTCTCGCAAGACATGGATCTACTTCTTAAAGACCAAGGATGAAGTCTTTAGCAGGTTTTAGGAGTTCAAAGCTCTAGTTGAGAATCAGACAGGGAAGAAGATCAAGGTCTTGAGATCAGACAATGGGGGTGAGTATACCTCCAAGGAGTTCGATGGTGTCTGCAAGCAAGCAAGAATCAAGAGGGAGTTGATTGTTCCATACAACCCACAACAAAATGGGGTTGCAGAGCGAAAGAATCGATCCATCATAGGGGCTGCTAGGGCCATGATTCATGACCAGGGCTTGTCGATGTTTCTTTGGGCAAAAGCATGCAACACAGTAGTCTACATCCAAAACAGGTGTCCTCACAGGATCTTGGAGGACAAGACACCAAAGGAGGCATTCACTGGTGTGAAGCCAGAGGTGAGTCATTTCCGCATCTTTGGATGTCCAGTTTATATCCATGTTCCGGTAGAGAAGAGGACCAAGTTGGAGCCCTCCAGAGGGAAGGGTTTATTTGTAGGTTACAATGAGACTTCAAAAGCTTACAGGGTCTATATTCTAGAGCAGAGGAAGACAATAGTGAGCAGGGATGTAAAGTTTGAGGAGGACGTTGCATCCAGGAAGTCCCATGAGCCTATTCCAGTGACAGAGAATGAGGAGCAGGAAGCTCTGAAGGTTGAGCCAGTATCACCAAAGACACCAATGGTTTCCAGTTCAGGAAAGCAACCTTCAGGTGAGGAGGAGACATTAGCCCCTTCCAGTTCTATCAGGAGACCTTGATGGCTCACACAAACATTGAGGGATGCTCAGGAGCATGTTGAGGCTTCTAGTAGCATGATTAGGGAGAGCAGACCTCCGAGGAAGTTTCCAAACTACATGGCATTGATGAGCAACATCATAAATTCAGAGCCTTCCAGTTTTCAGGAGGCAACAAACCAGCAGGTTTGGCGGGATGCCATGGTGGAGGAGTACACCTCCATCATGAAGAATGATGTTTGGGACATAGTGCCAAGACTGAGGGGGAAGTCAGTTGTGAGTTCCAGGTGGCTCTACAAAATTAAGCATGCTGCAGATGGCAGCATCGAGAAGTTCAAGGCAAGGTTTGTGGCGAGAGGGTTCTCCCAGAAAGAGGGAGTAGACTATGAGGAGACTTTTGCTCCAATCGCGAGGTACACTTCCATTAGAGCAATTATATCTTTAGCTTCATTTATGGGATGGCGGATTCATCAAATGGATGTGAAGACAACTTTCCTTAATGGGATCATTGAGGAAGAAGTGTACATAGAGCAACCTCAGGGCTTTGAAGTAAATGGGAAGGAGTCCCATGTTTGTAGGCTTAAGAAAGCCTTATATGGACTCAAACAAGCACCGAGAGCATGGTATTCCAGGATAGATGGATATTTGCAGAGTGTGGGCTTCGCCAAAAGTGATGCAGATCCTAATCTATATTACATATTTGTTGGGACTGATCTGCTCATTTTGGTGCTATATGTAGATGACTTGTTTCTTACAGGTGCAGAGAAGCTCATTGCAAGGTGCAAAGCAAATATGGCAGCTGAGTTTGAGATGAAGGACATCGGCATGATGCATTACTTCTTGGGTTTGGAGGTTTGGCAGAGACCAGGGGAGATATTCCTTGGGTAGGGTAAGTATGCAGTTGAGATCCTGAAGAGGTTTCGGATGGAGGACTGCAAACCTATGGCCACACCCATGATCACTAATATGAAGAAGGTGACAACTTCAGATTCAAAGTTGGTGGACCCTACGTTGTACAAGCAACTGATAGGATCCTTGATGTATTTGGTCAACACTAGACCAGATATATGTTTTGCAGTGAACACCTTGAGTCAGTTCATGGTGGAGCCAAGGCAAGAGCATTGGGTAGCAGCAAAACATGTGCTCAGATACTTGAGGGGCACAATGGAGTATGGTCTGAGATATCTTGGAGATGGTGAAGTGAGGTTGCAGGGGTATACAAACTCATATTGGGCAAGCAGTGCAATAGACAGGAAGAGCACCTCAGGGTGTTGCTTTAGCTTGGGATCAGGCATGATATCCTGGTTCAGCAGGAAGCAGACTTCTGTGGCACTTAGCTCAACAGAGGCCGAATACATGGCAGCCAGTATTGCTAGTTGTGAGGCCATCTGGCTTCGCAAGTTGCTTACAATATTGATTGATCAGGAGTTGGATCCCACGGTGATATACTGTGATAATCAGAGTTGTATCAAACTCTCTGAGAATCCAGTATTTCATGACAAGTCCAAACACATAGAGATCAAATATCACTTCATACGAGATAGGATTCAGAAGGGAGCAATAAAGCTCCAATATATTCCCACAGATCAGCAGGTAGCTGATATTCTGACCAAGCCCTTAGTGAAAGGGAAGTTTGAAGCATTCAGAGACAAACTTGGATTGGTGCAGAATTCCTTCCTCGCTAAGAGGGAGTGTTGAGAAATGTAGCTCGGACAGGAACTTCTTGCACAGGCTTCAGTATGAACGTGCTAGAAGTGGTTCGAGACATTTAGAGGATGATATGGCATAGTGGGACCCACAACGGAGAGTGGGAGAATCTACATGGCACTTGGTGTATCAGTTCAGGAGAAGTACCTCATGTCAAAGTCAAGTTGTGTCTTAGGTTTAGATTTCCTATTATTTCATTTTTTCTCTCATTATTTGTAAAGTGACCACTTAGGAAAAGTGGGAACTAATTCTATTTTGTAATTCACTTTAGAAGGGGTGAAAGTCTTTTCTCTTGAAGTTGACTTAGTCTTAGGAGTCTAAAGGAAATGTTCTAGAACATTCATGACTTAGACTAGGATTTAATCTGGTCCGTACATCTCAAGATGAGATAGGATCTAATCTTGACCGTACATCTGAAGATGAGATATGGGCGGCTAGGATTAAAGAGATTAGGGTTCTGTTCAAGCATAAAAGGCAGACAAGATGAAGAAAAAATATAGATATATACTTTGAAGAGGAGCAAGAGAGCAGGAGAAGGGCAAGAGTGCTTAGAGGAGAAGAAGAGCAGATTGCTGAAGAGAACTGCAAGATAAGTAGGCCGTACAACAGGCCATGCACAGGTCGTACACCTTCAGATCTACAGGTCGTGCATCATCTTTTGTTGATGCTTGAGTGTGCTTCAGGGTTAAGAGGAGAGGAAGAGTGATTTACTGTCCAGAAAAGGCAGAAATAGAGCAGGTCGTCCTGCTGTAGCTGTACTCTTTTGTATAAACCGTTCTTTTGCTTCCGCTGTTCATTTTCCAGCTATTGTGTAATTGTTGCATGTTCAGAAATTTATTTCTGTCTTTAAATAAATTTAAGATCTGATTTATTTAATAGAAGAAACATAGGACAACAGTCATCTAGGCTTTGGAAAATTTACAGGTTTGATAAAAAACCACTCAATCTAAATCCAATTTTGAAACCATGGATGAGATTACTTCAAGACAAATATGGTGATAGGGTTTCAAACATTTTGTACAAGGATCAGGAAGGAAGATACCAATGAAAAGAAGATTTTTTTAATAATATAAAAAACATTGATGCTAGGAGGCAGTTGAGTACAAAGATAACAACAGTTATTATTCCAAGAGGAGCCAAGGATAAGTTGATTTGGGAGTTGAATATCTTAGGAGAATACACAACAAGAAGTGGATATAATCATCAACATAGGAATATTGCAAGAATATGGAGAGATATTTGGGATAGCCTAAGCATTCCTTAAGTCAAAATGTTTGTTTGGCTAGTAGGTCATAGAAGAATTTTATCCTAGGATAACCTTATGAAAAGGGGTTTTCATGGCCCCTCAAAATGTGTTCTTTGTAAAATGGAGGAGAGTATAGACCATCTCTTGGGACACTGCTCAATAGTTTGGAAACTATGGCAATGGATTCTTAATATGTTTAGTAAATGCATGGTGATGAATGGCAAAATTGAGGAATGGTTAAAGCAATGGCAAAGCACTTTTGAAAGTGACGATTTACAGACAATCTTAGGATATATCAAAAGATACAATACTTTGGATTTGTTTGGCTAGAAAGGAATAGAAGAATATTTAAAGGAAAGGATAGCATTTTAGAGGTAATGAAAAGGAAGATTTGTTTAGCCATAGAGGAGTCTAAACCAACCCTATCAACTCACCCAATCCCTAATCTGGAAGCAAAGAGCCTTTATAGATGGAGTCAAGTCATCAAATGGAATTATGATGTTGGGATAGGATAAACAAAAAGAAGGCAAAGAATATAAAGTGGAAACCACCAGATAAGGATTTGGTCAAATTGAATTTTGATGGAGCATCTAAAGGAAATTTAGGACCAGTAGGAGGAGGAGGAATAATTAGAAATAATAGAGGAGAGATTTTGTCTCATTATGATTTCAATAGTAGATTTAAGACAAATAATGAAGCTAAAGCTTGGGCGGCTTTGGAAGGGTTAAAAATATGCAAACAAATGAAATGGAACAAAGTATGGATGGAAAGTGATTCACTTATAGTAATAAATGCAATTTTGAGGAAAGCAAAGACTCCATAGAACATACAAGAGATAATTGTGGAAATCCAAAACCTTGCTATAGAGTTTGAAGAAATTAGGTTTACACATACATTAAGGAAAGGAAACAAATGTGTAGATAGACTAGCCAATAAAGAGATTTTAATTGAAGATCGTGAAGTTAAATTCTCTTTTCCTTGTTTAGAGGAAATAGTTAGTTTAGTTGAACCTGACCAGATAATGTTGATTGCCTGAATCAAATAATGATTAATATTTACTTTAATGTTTTCCATTGGTAATATTTGCTTTATTTTATAACATTAATGATTAATGTGCTTTCATACATATTATTTATTACAATTTTTGTGGTTGCACTTGTGCTTCAGGAAGGAAACTAGCAATCCAGGTCTGGTAAAGCAGGCTATGATAGTGCGATGTTTTGGAAATATTACTCTACTAAGATGCAATGCATAGATAGTAGAGGTGGAGTTGTGGTATTGTAAAGGCTGCTGTAGGAAAATGTCAAGAAGGATGCTAAACTATTGAATATTTGTTTTCACACAAGAAATTGAAAAAGTTTTAAAAAAATAAAAATAAAAAATTCAAACATTTTATGTAAAATGATGTAGGTTCCTAGCTATAGCAACTCGATTGAGATGAGAATTGATTCTATTTGTAAACTGTCATGCTCTAAAGAAGAGAGTTGTCATTTGTCAAGGGTGGGGGACCCAAGTACAACCCCTTGTTCTAAAAAAAAAATCTATAAATCTAGAGAAAATCACTTTGATTTCAAAGTAACCATGATTTTGCAATAACAATCTGTAAATATTTTTGAGAATATTGTTATGTAATTTATGTATTCTCTATCTTATTTATTTTTTGCTTCACCATTAGTATATTTGCTACTATGCTTCAAACAACCCTCCCCTCTTAACAATTTTTTCCCACCGTAGAGAAAAACAAAAGCCTGAGGGCTGTAGTCCCCTGGTACATTTTAAGACATCTAATGTTGCTGGCATCCATTCAAGTGTTAGGACCGCAGAGAGCTTCACTTCCTCAATAAAAAGGCGACCTCGAGATGGACCAACTTCATACATAAAAGAAAGAAGAAATTCAACTCCAAAATATCCGCAAGATATCCTACATTTTCCAGGGTCTAGGGTAATGACTTAAGAGCAGTTTCTTCTTTCTTTTTTTCAAACTATAATTTTTCTTTTCCTTTATGCATTCTTAAGACTTTGTTTTAGGGCTTCCTGTACGGAATCCAATTTAATTTTTTCACCTAATCTTAGGGTTGACGATTGCGAATTTTTTTTCCCCTTTAAATATCTTTGATGCATTCTTTAATATTTTGATTTTAGGCGTTCTCTATGGAAACAAATTTGACATTGTTTTATGTCTCCTTTTCTCTTCTTTCAAGTGTGATCCACCTGATTTTGGAAGTTCAAATAAACCATTCGTAGGATTTGCAGATATCAATATGACTTTAAATTTACTATACATTCATAATTTTGCATAAAGATCTGTTATTACTATTGAATGAGTAATTAAAAGAAAATATTGAGCTTACCTTGTGGCCGAATTTGAGGAGGCATTGGGAGAGAGAATAAATGTGATTTTCGACTCCTCCAAAGTTGGGGTAGAAGAAATCAGAGACCATCAGAACTCTGTGCTGCTCTCCCTTATGCTCAAATTGGTTGTGTCTGGGTTCTCCATGGGATTCGCCCATTTTTGCTCCAGATATTTTGAAATTACCGTTAAAATTTTTCTTTTGAAGTCTCAAATCCATCGTGCTAAGTTTGCTGAAATGGTTCCTTTAGAACGTCAGATCTGGCCACATTTGTTTTCAATTGCTGCCTGACTTCAGACCATTAAAAGCATTTTCAGATTATCATTCCTTTAAAAGTAGTTATTAAGGTCTTCGAATTTATAGTTATATGAGACAAAGGATGTTGGATGTTGTTTTCTAAAGTTTTTACTGTTAAACTACTTAGTTTGTTAGACCGTTTAGCTTGTAAAAAAAATTAACTTTATAGGGTGGTTTAGATTGCAAAATTTAATAAACATCTTACTAAACTAAATTTATTATAATTAAATATTAAATATTTTTTCAATACAAGTTTATCTACACACCTTATTTTATTTGAATTTGGATTTTTTTTTTTAAATATCAAAGTTTTAACCAAAGCCTTTATTATATTAAGTTTAAAAATATATTTTATGAGTTTACATAAGTTTTTATGAGGGATCCCGATCCCTACGTGAGGTTTGAACCTTAAACTTTTTAAAAATATGTTAAAGTCGTTACCACTGCCATAAGCTTGCAGCTCTTTAAATTTTAAAAATATTAAACATAGCCCCCAAGAGCTAGGTGGATTGGTAAGGGCTAGGTGGATTACCAATTTTTATTTTTCAAAAATAAATCTCAACCCACCACTTAAGAATATCTTTTCAAAAAAGAAGAATCTCCTCAATTGCTTCATTAACAATAGAAAAAGTTGATGAAATGTTAAATACATTGTTGCAAATTTAAAGCATTAAGCATTATATGGAAGATTGCTTCTTGCTATTACTTTTTGGAATTTGTGGCTTGAAAAATATAGTAGAATTTTCAAAATAAATCTCGAAACTACATCCAAATTTGGATTTGTATTGTTGTCTCTCTTACATAATATTTATAGGAATGATGTTCATCATGAGATGTCTCACATGTGAAAAAAATGTACTAGTTGCTTGATTACAAGATTTAATATACATACAATGGTGATTTTCAACAATAGAGTTAAAGCAACGGATCTCTATTGATTCATGGTAAAAAGAAAATATCCAAGTAGGGTTCACCAAAATTAGATTTATTAATGCTTCCAAAAGAAACATTGGAAAGGTTGTTGAACTAGTTCTTTTGGGATGATAAAGGTAAGACTATTCTCACCAACTCAAAATTGTATGGACCTCTAGTAACAACTTTATAGTAGCTAGGGCACTTCTTACATGGATCAAAATAGTTATGGAAAAAACATGGAAATATATTTCAATTGAAAAGGACTCATAAGTATTATTATATGTTGTAAAAAAATGGATAAGGGGATAAGATCAACAATAAGATAATTTTGGATGTCCATTAGTTATTGTTGGAGGCAATATCTTGGAAATATCAATATATATATATAAGATAAAATATGATGGCAAGTAATTTAACCAATTGTAATGTTGAGTTTCCTAGCAAAATTCAAAATTTAGAAGGTAATTGGCCAAGGAAGATTTTATCTCTTAATAAAAATGATGTTAAGGAATTGATAGAGAAAAATTAGTAGTCAGAGAGAGGAAAAATATCTTTGATAAGCCTGAAGGATTTGGGACAAATGGTAAGTAAGGAGTTTTACATTGTAATGCAAGGTTCCATGTTATGGTACGTAGGGATAAGTATATTGGAATATAATATATTGTATATGGGTGTTATGAATAGTTGGCATGAGTCACGCATAATTCAAGGTTTATTGTATTGGAATAATATATTGTAATAATGAGTTGAATAAGGGTTAAGTAGTCAACTAGAGTTAGGGGTATACCATCCCTAAAGTAGCATTGAATGATGAGTTGATCAAGAAGAGATATTATCATTGTAATCATCATTCATATTTGTAATCTTTTGTTGTCTCTAGTGTATGTAAGAGACTTCATCTTCTCTGAGTGGCTATGAGAATTTTCCCTTTCTATGTAGTGCTCTCATATTGGAAAATCTTATAGAGTTTTTCTTTCTCAAGGAATATTATAGGTGTTGTCCTACCTTAAGGATATTATTTGTCTCTATCTTGTTGTGTGAATTAAGGTATTAAAAGCAAGCTCACATTTATTTTGATCATTTGAATTTCCTTCCTTTCCTTTGGAGATTCATAATTGGGTAGGCAATTTTTGAGAAATCTCTTATGAATATTCTATAGTATCCTGTGAATACATTGGTAGGTGCAATCCAGTTTATTATGACTTCAATTTTCTTTGGGTCAATAACAATCCCATCTGCGGATATGATGTGCCTTAAATATTCTACTTGTGGAGTATATAATTCACATTTTGATAGTTTCCCATAAAGTTGATTTTTCCTTAGTACCTCTAAAACTAATATCATGTGCTAGTCATGTTCTTCTTTGGTATGTGAGTATATCAAGATGTCATCCAAAAATATCAACACAAAATGATCCAGATATTCCCTGAATACGCTATTCATGAGATTCATAAAGGTTGTCAGAGCATTAGTTAAACCAAAAGGTAGAAATTCTAAGAGTTTAAGCATACTATTCCCTTATCTTCTTGAAAGTTGGTTAAGGAGCCTTGGGTTATAAAGGGAAAAGTTATACCCAGTTAAAAATGCCTTGTTAGCCCTAGAGTCAAAACTTACCTAATTATGGTTGATTTGTGGGAGGCAAACAACCAAGGGTCAAGAATACCCAATACCAATTGTATTGTGAGAAGGCAATCAATTTTGATCGATAATGCAAACTCTTAGCGAGTAATACTAGGATGGGGGGTGAGGTGGGATGGTATGGGATGTTCCATCAGATCATTCATAGAGAAGTACAATGGTGGCTTCTTGTATGAAATTATGGATAGGGATCCTAGCGATGAGGCATAGGAAGATTTCACGATGGGTTGGTATGGGATAACCCATCACATTATTCATAACTTTTGGCAAGTGGGACCATGATCATTGCTAGAGAAGTGGTAATGACCTTAGTTGATTCTATGAGAATATGGAAAACAACTAAGCACTAAGGCATTACGCCATAAAATATTACATGTTACCTTGGCAGCAGATGAGTATGAGGTGATACTCAAATGATAACATGTTGGGATTAGGGAAGACATCCCCTTCTAAGTGTTATGGGCCTTAGAGGATAACCCCTATGTCGTGGTCAAATTGTCTCATATAGGGCAAGTGTATGAGAAAGGTGGGGGGACCATTAAAGCATCTTTTCTAACGAAAAATTGTAACAACCCGACCAAATCTGACCTAAGGGAGAGGTTTTTTTTATATAAATGATTTAGAAAGGACCCAATCACTATACGGTATAGATAACTACTTTTGAGTTCATAGTCGTTGTAGATGACCCTCAAGTGGATAGGATTGACTAGTTTTCATAAAATTATTCTAGGGTTTACTTTTCTAGCAATTGCTCATTTTCTTAACCTTCTTTTAGAAAATATGCTTTAGTGGTCCCCCTACCTTTCCCATACACCTTAGACCTGTATGAGACCATTCGACCACGATGTAGGGGTTATCCTTTAAGGCCCATATCACTTAAAGGGGGATGCCTTTCCCTGATCCCAACATATTATCATTATGTAAGATTTTTATGGTAAAACACCTTGGTCATTTTCCATCTCCCATGGATCCAATCAAAGATCATTACCATTCCCTTATAATGATCATGATTGGTCTTGTTGATATGTTGTGAATGATAAGGTGGGTTGTCTTGTATCAACCCTATTGAGATAACATGTAGGATTTTATGGCATAAATGCCTTAGTGATTAGTTGATTTCCATATCTCATGGAATGATTTCTAGCATCATGGAATACACTAAGACCATTACTACAAATCCCTAGTAATGATCATGGTCATCCTCACCAAAATTGTAAATAATATGGTGGATCATCCCATACCAACCCACCATGGAATCCACCATAGATTTTTTCTATTCCTCCTATTAGGATTCACTATTCACAATCTTGTGCAAGAAGCCACCACTCGTACTGCCCTATGAATGGTCTGGTGGACCATCCCATACCATCCCACCTCACCTCTCGCCCTCGCCAAAACTGCCAGGAATTACCACTCACACACATCCTTAATTGATTGCTAACCATAATTCAACCAAGGTTGGATGCTTATGAGTTTTATGGTTATAAGGTAGGGTATTCAATCTAGGGTTGACTTCCCTTTTTCTATTGGTAAGTCTTTTCACTAAAGTTTATAGAACACGGGAGAATTTTATTATAATTCTCAATAAGCTTCACTTTTGGTATATATATATTGAACAAAATGAATTATTGTAACCATTGTTTATAAGAAAATTAAGTTTAATTAACTTTTTTGTTAGTCTATTTAAAAACTTAGATAACAAAGCTTCAATAACATTTTTTCTATAAAGAATATTAATAATTTATCAATTTTCACCTATTTTTCCTTATAAAAACAATAAGGTCTAATAATATTCACAATAAATAAATGACACTTCTAATTTTAAATGAAAGGATAGAGAATTCAATATTTTATTTATTCCACTTTGACTAATAAACATCATAATGTTGACCCAATAAAACATGATCGAGATAAAAATTTTGGTCGACTAATTTTTATGTTCACCTTCTTTTTCTAAAGCTATATACCCGTAGAGGAGACTCATATATGATCCTTTTTATTTAGAGGAAGTTAAAAGTTGACTTTAGGAAACATCTTCAACTACGACTTAATGTTCCTTTATAGAGTATTATTATAGTAGTTATATTGACACTTCCTATTAGAAAATTCATTAATACAAAGTATTCCTTATTAAAGAAATAAGATTAGAGCATAAACGAGTCAACTACTTTATTTTACCCCTTTACATCTGTAAATCCGAACTGAAAAAAGGGTTTTACACAGACTGCCTTAAATTATGTGTATATTTTAACTACAAGATTAGCATTGTTAATAAAGCACCACTTATTGTTCTTAAGAAATAATAATTTTTAATTGAGCCAAATATTTTAATCCTTACCTTCAAGCAAAACATGTGCACAAAAGTATTCCATATTTATATTTAAAAAGAAACTGCAAAATTCAGCAAGGAGCTTGGATAGGATAATTGTTGTTCAATAACATAATAAAGAGAAATGTTTATAATCAATGCTTGTAAAAGAGGAGATTGCTTTTGCTAAATAAAATTCCCTCTGAGCAACTTATTCAGCCTTACATATTAATCATAATCTTATTAATCCTTAGTATTTTGTACTCAATATATCCAAAAGGCTTCATTTTGAAGGTGCCCAGCTGTTTCCTTCCATTCCCTTCGTCAACATATTTTCTTTATTATTAGTTTTGAGATCATGATGGCTCTAATATGTCCTATCTCTAAAATGCATTGAATATGATTCTTCTATTGACGAAAAAGAAATACAATGTTTGGCAGAATAGAACAAACAGTTCCCAAATCAAACTATGAAGCCTTTAAAAACCTTTCAGCCTTCAGTTATTTTAAAGAGGTACCCAGTATATTTTAATTGTTTATCAAGTACAACTTATAGTCTACGTCTAATTAATATTCCAACATTATACCAAAACATATTAAGAGACAATCCCTTCCTTTTATTAGCATCATAGAGAAAGCATTGGGAACAAAGTTTAACACTGAAACAACCCCAACGTCAATACAAGATTATATATATATATATATATATAAATAAGGCTCAATTAGACGAATAAAATTCTACCTGTAATAAACAGTATGAATTTTCCACCCAGGTAGCCTTAAAAGGAATGGTAATGTGATATTAGCATAAACATAAAAGTGACAAGAAGACATAATGGTAAAAAATAAAAACATTATTAAGGAGACACTCGTGTTTTTAGATTCTGGGTCAACAAGTTTATGTCATAGGATTTACTTAAGATTCAAATCCAGTTGAGACTCTAAGGTGACACTCTTTTTGAGACAATTAAAAATAATTCTCTTGCTTTTCAAGTTCATATTTCAACTATATTATTTTATACAACCAAGGTTTATATCCAAACAAGTCCTCAAGATATGTGTATGAATTTTAGAAGAAAGAATACAGTTCCTAAAATTCCGGTGAACTATTATGCCAGGAATATTCATAATTACCAGAATGAAAAGAGTCAACCTAGATTTGATATTGCTGCAAAGGTTTCTTTCCTAAACTAAGCTCTCCTTCGTAATAATTCCTTTTCTCTTTCCAAACTCCCCTTTCGAATACCCGAATTTGGTAACTCATCCTCTTTTTATAAAAAGGTTTTAAAGAAGGGAGAGAAGCAAGTGTATTACTGCAAATGGCCAACTAATCCAAACGCTTCCTCCATAGATGGATGTTTCAAAATATTGTCTTGTTGGTCACGAATCTGCCACAGGAAAGGATTTTTACAATTGCGCCCTAGACCCGGCCAACATTGAAAGGCTGGAAGCAAGAAATGGCTCCCAGACCAATCTCCAGAGTGGGCTGGTTCCCTTCACTATTCTAAAATATGGTTTTAAGATAAGGGTTGCTGGAAAGAGATTTAAAAAATTGCGAAAAGAAATGGGAAATATGGCCACAGGCCGAAGTGATGGGATCGGAAAAACAACAGCAGGAAACTACAAACGTAACAACAACAAGTAACATAAGGAATTAGCTTCATCCTCGCACAATCACATGCCGCAAATCCCTCCAAACCCACATTCCAGGAATTGTACCCTGACCGCAGTATTTAAATCCAGTATGCAGAATTTAAATGTAATAGCAATGCAGGAGTACGAATGCTATTAGAAATGCAGAAAACAAAAAGCAAATTCATCCATGCGACGCTTGAAAAATTAGAAGTCGATCCTTGTATTCCCGCAGATACAATTCCAGTTTCTAGCAGCAAGTTTTTCCAACCTTTGTAAATGAGAATTACATTGGTTTTTATAGAGGTCCGTCCTCTTTGCAGCATTAAATAATTAAAACCAACTTCCTCGTGATCTACAATTATATCTTCGAAATCAGGAACACGATCCCCTTAATATCGGCCTCGAGGAAGCAAAAATTAAAGGCAATGAAACGTTCGCGGTTCTTCATTAAATTCGTTTTTCAATATGCATGAAACCGTTACGCCAATCCACGAACAACAACTTTGAACCAATAAATCCTTTAATTTTGGTGGCCTGGGCACTCTTCGACCTTAACCGCATCGGAAATCCGCAAAATATTTAATTCGGGTCAGCATTAAATCATCGGAAATCGAAAAAACCCTCTCGGCCGTTCATATTGCACTTGGCGGGAAAACAGTTACAGGTCGCGAAAACGCGACGGGTCGCGAAATCGCGACGGGTCGCGAAATCGCGACATGTTTTTATGTCGTACGCTTCACTGCTGAAGACCCGCGAAAACGGAACATGTAGCGATTTCGCTACATGTTTCCGCCGTTGGCTCCTCCCTGCGCTCTGCCCCGCGAAAACGGAACACGTAGCGATTTCGCTACATGTTCCTTCTCTCCGCATCAATCGACATTTTCGGTCGCGATTCGCTGACATGTCAGCGACGCGCTGCAAATTTTCAACTTTGCCTTTGAAGCTGCCCGGGTCGCGATTCGCTGACATGTCAGCGAATCGCTGCATGTTTTCAACTTAATGCTTTTTTTGCCCGCCGACACGTGATTTCGGAACATGTCGCGATATCGCGACGATTTTGGCCAACCTGCCTGCGTTGACTACGTTGACCGCGATTCTGCAACATGTCAGCGCATTGCTGCTTTTCAGACTTAGTCATTTTTTGCTCATTTTTTCTCCTTTTTTCACCCAAGCTGCATCAAAGCTGATATCAAATGTCAGATTTCCAACAATACACTAATGCATTAATCAATGAGAATCAATGTGGCAAAAATGCCAACATTCTTGGCGGCTCGCGGGGTATACAGCTCGCTGTATGCAAGAATCCAGGCCTTAGTCCATTGGGCACAAAGTCATATCCGAACAGAAGGTGGGCTGCTGCAATACATGTTCTGCTGAAAAATTGAAACTGGAAAAAACCTGCATATAACTGATTATGAAACGACTAATGGAACACGATGATGGAGTGAGCTCTTGCGATTGCGCAAGCGGTGACTGCAATGGAGTGATATGAAAATGAACGAAGTTATGGAGTGGGAATGGAACTAGGAAAGCTGTGAAATGAAATGAACTAGACTGCGAAATAAATGCATAAAAAACTAAACTTAGAGGAAAGGGATAAGAAGGGACGGGGAAAAACAGAAAAGGGAAAAAGAAACAACAGTTGTGGCTTATTTTGTTTTAATGCAGAAGGAAAAGAAGTAAGAAGATGAAGAAAGGAAAGAGAGGAAACGGGGAAGGGAAAAGAAGAAAGTGCTAGAAAGCCACCAAATTGTTGGGAGGAGAAAAACAAAGGAAAAACAAGCATCTACGGCTCGTAGGCAACAAGAACCGAGATGAACAAATAAAAACAATACCAGTTTTTTTTTTTTCTCTTCTTCTTTTTCTATTTTTTTGTTTTTTCAAAATATTTATATACAATAATTCACGACATGATTGGCATGTCGCCACCATACATCCAATCTCAGAATGTTATCCGGTAAATCTGCAATGTCCCGACCAGATCTGATCATACTTAAGTCGGTCCTTGAAATTGGGCTGGCTCCTTCCTGAAGTTCTCCATGGTGCTGATAGGATGCAATGTGACAGATTATCCTTCTTACTAGTACCCCCATGGAAGACTTCTTCAGGTACTGGATATAGTGGCTGGAACCAACACCACCACTTTGCAGACTTTACTGGCTGTGGGCTGAGTACAGGCTCCTCTAACTCCTTGATGTGATCACAAGGCTCTTCAAGTGAGAAATCTAATTCTGGGATCTCCTCAGGCTCTGGAATTTGAACTTGTTCTTCTACTTGGCCCATCTCTTGATGAAAACTACAAGCAACCATATTGTTCATTCTTTGGAAAAGTGCTTGCATGTCCCAATCCTTGACTTTGGACGAGATCTGTCCCTTGAACTTCACATGACTGCATCTCAGGTTTCTGCTCAGTATAAGGGATCTGGCATGAAAAATACTGTGCAGGGTAGACAGGAGCAGCAACCACCGGAGAAGGTAATGGAGTTTCTCCCCACGGTAATTTTCTTGATAAGTGCAACAGCTGTTCCGCTCGCACTGCTTCCTCAAAGATTTATGGGAACCGTTGTTCACCTGACTGCAGCAAAAAGAGACCTATGTCAGAATTAAAAGCTCGAACATAAAAGAGGTGGGCTTGGGTGGGTGATGGACGGATCTTCTCTGGAATTCTCTTCCAACTTATCAAGAATCGGACATTGAAGTCCGTGATGCTCTCTTGAGGTGCTCTCGTGATGTACATGAAAAATTGGTAGAGATCCAAAGAACCGTAGAAAGGATCTTCATCAAATCTTTTGATCGGTGCTCCCGCGAGATCATCCCATGAGTCGATGCTTTGACGTTTGAGCAGTCTGTACCATTGCAATGCTCTTCCTTCCAAAGACTGAACCAGAAGTCGGATCATGACATCCTCGTGTTCTATGACATGGATCATGGACATAATAGCAATGTCTTCAACATGTGCCAGAGCCATGCCTTTGGTACCATCATATTTTGCCAGGTTCTTCAAGGCACCTTCGGGAATTTCATGTCGAACTTGGAGATTCAGAGGGCCAGGATCATCCCATATAGAAAAAACCCTCGCCTTTGTGGCAGTGGTCTTCGGAATCACGGCCATCGCCATTAAGTCAGAGTCGCCAGAAAAAACATTCTTTGAATTCTTTTTTTTTTTTTTTTTAAACAATAGGCGTCCACGAACAGATCTTCAACTCAGCAAAGTCGCCAGATGAACTTACAAATCTCCGCTGTGAGGCCAAGACAGCTCATCAAATCTTGAGACCTCCGGGTGTTTTAAAAATGTGCCAAAAATGTTGGCACCGGTGGGGTTATCACTTTGGAAAATTATGCGTATCCCACCAATTATGAATTCTTGGAGACAGAAACAGTCTGTCCCACCGGGCGTGCCAAAAACTGTTGGTCACGAATCTGCCACAGGAAAGGATTTTTACAATTGCGCCCTAGACCCGGCCAACATTGAAAGGCTGGAAGCAAGAAATGGCTCCCAGACCAATCTCCAGAGTGGGCTGGTTCCCTTCACTATTCTAAAATCTGGTTTTAAGATAAGGGTTGCTGGAAAGAGATTTAAAAAGTTGCAGAAAGAAATGGGAAATATGGCCACAGGCCGAAGTGATGGGATCAGAAAAACAACAGCAGGAAACTACAAACGTAACAACAGCAAGTAACATAAGGAATTAGCTTAATCCTCGCACAATCACATGCCGCAAATCCCTCCAAACCCACATTCCAGGAATTGTACCCTGATCGCAGTATTTAAATCCAGTATGCAGAATTTAAATGTAATAGCAATGCAGGAGTACGAATGCTATTAGAAATGCAGAAAATAGAAAGCAAATTCATCCATGCGACGCTTGAAAAATTAGAAGTCGATCCTTGTATTCCCGCAGATACAATTCCAGTTTCTAGCAGCAAGTTTTTCCAACCTTTGTAAATGAGAATTACATTGGTTTTTATAGAGGTCCGTCCTCTTTGCAGCATTAAATAATTAAAACCAACTTCCTCGTGATCTACAATTATATCTTCGAAATCAGGAACACGATCCCCTTAATCACGGCCTCGAGGAAGCAAAAATTAAAGGCAATGAAACGTTCACGGTTCTTCATTAAATTCGTTTTTCAATATGCATGAAACCGTTACGCCAATCCACGAACAACAACTTTGAACCAATAAATCCTTTAATTTTGGTGGCCTGGGCACTCTTAGACCTTAACCGCATCGGAAATCCGCAAAATATTTAATTTGGGTCAGCATTAAATCATCGGAAATCGAAAAAACCCTCTCGGCCGTTCATATTGCACTTGGCGGGAAAACAGTTACAGGTCGCGAAAACGCGACGGGTCGCGAAATCGCGACGGGTCGCGAAATTGCGACATGTTTTTATGTCGTACGCTTCGCTGCTGAAGACCCGCGAAAACGGAACATGTAGCGATTTCGCTACATGTTTCCGCCGTTGGCTCCTCCCTGCGCTCTGCCCCGCGAAAACGGAACACGTAGCGATTTCGCTACATGTTCCTTCTCTCCGCATCAATCGACATTTTCGGTCGCGATTCGCTGACATGTCAGCGACGCGCTGCAAATTTTCAACTTTGCCTTTGAAGCTGCCGGGTCGCGATTCGCTGACATGTCGGCGAATCGCTGCATGTTTTCAACTTAATGCTTTTTTTGCCCGCCGACCCGCGATTTCGGAACATGTCGTGATATCGCGACGGTTCCGGCCAACCTGCCTGCGTTGACTGCGTTGACCGCGATTCTGCAACATGTCAGCGCATCGCTGTAGTTTTCAGACTTAGTCATTTTTTGCTCATTTTTTCTCCTTTTTTCACCCAAGCTGCATCAAAGCTGATATCAAATGTCAGATTTCCAACAATACACTAATGCATTAATCAATGAGAATCAATGTGGCAAAAATGCCAACATGTCTATATTTAAATTTTATTAAAAATAAAAGGGTTTTCCTTCAAATATTAATGATACATTTAATTATTATTATGCTTATTTTAATTAATTCTTATTTATTTAAATTATTATATTTTTATTTTTATTCAGTATTAATTAGATAAGTATGTAATGCAATTTGATAATTGTATACTTCTCAATGTTTTTTTTAGCAGATGAACTTATGATAACTTAAAGTGTTATCCTGCTAAGAGTGAATCTCTTGCTTTTGAAGCGACTTTTTTACCTATTGAAGGATTATTCAATTTAACCATACACAAGCGTATATTTACAATGCACCTATATGAATGCATCTATATGAAGGGCTTGTGTACCCTAAGCCATTAGTGAGAGCTTTTACCATTGGTGAAAGTTTCCACTGCCATCATTTCCCTTTTTCTCTCACCTCTTGTGGGTTGTCTTCCACCAACCACCCGTGAGAGTGTACATAGTCCTGGAATCACAAAATTTGTCAGCAGTACCACATTTTAAGAATAATATAATCTAAATTTAGAAAGCAAGGTATAACTTATCAAACAACTATTGGCATTTTTGCCACACTGAACTTTGATTGTAAAAATACAAGTATAAAAGATAAATGGTGCAGTTGTTTTGTTGGTCTTCTGTCTTTACTGTTTTAATATAACATTTTTGCTCTCCTCCTTTTATTGATTTCGCTAATGTAAATAAATAAGATTAATTTTATTCGAAGAAATAAGGAACAAGTTTTTTGCCTAAAAGGAAAGGATGTTTTTGATGGCGAAAATAATATAGAATAATTTTTTTAGCGACATGTTGGCAATTTTGCCACACTAAATTTTGCTTGTAATTTTTTTTGAAAAGATGATAAATAATGCAGTTGTGTTATTTTTATTGTTTTAACATGTTCCTTCCCTGTAAGCAATTTTATTAAATAAAGGGTTGAGTTTTTTTCTGGAGATGCACAATAGTTTTATCGATAACAAGCTAATGGAAGTCGTGAGCAAAATGTAGAAGGAGAATTTCGATGGCAATAGGCATTTTGGAATAAAAGGATTGATGGAAAAAAAAACTACGACTTTGGCATTTTTTAATTTGAAGCAAAGGTACCAAAAAAATTAAAGAAATGATGTTTTTGCCCCATGGAGGGGTGAAAATCCTTTGCACCCCTCCTTTGGGGTGAAATTACCTTGAACGTTTTGTCCGAACGACGGAGAAGAAAAAAATTGTAAGTGATGAAGAGGTCAAAGTCAAAAGCGCCATTGGAAAGGGGTGAAAACACAGTTAAAAGCATCTTTAGGGCAAAAATAGTTTGTGAAGCTTGTTGGACGTGTTCAAAGTCAAAGTCACCCCTCAGAGGGGGCAAAAATCAATTTCACCTCTCTTTGGGGTAAAATTCTAGTGAAAGATACTTTTCAGAGCACAATGATTTGGTGACGCCATTCGGGAGGAAATTGAAGAGTCAAAGTCAATGTCGCCCCTTAGAGGGGGCGAAAATGATTTTGGTCCCTCTTTGGGGTAAAATTCCAAAAAGGAAATGTCTTGTGGCGAAAGTCCCTAAAAAAGTAGTTTTCTTGCTAGTCAAAGTCAACGTCGCCCTTGGGTCAGAGCGAAAATCATTGTCACCCCTCTCAAGGGTGAAATCAATTATTTTTTGCCTCTTTCCTTCTAGAAGATATTTTTTATCATTTTCGGGGCTAAATCGCCTAGGAAAGGGACACAAATACATTGAGAGGCGAAACCCCCATTTTTTGCCTATCATTTGAACAAGAAGACGTCGTCAGGGCGAAATCAGTTGAAACGAAAGGTGAAATTCTAGCTGTGAAGGTAGTCATCAACCAGGGTTACTGTCTGAAGTGCTATAACTACAATTTTTTTGAAAAAGAACAAAGATTGATAAAATTTAATGCTTGGGGCAGTAAGAGTGACAATCCAAAATTTCTTCTAAAAAGTTGTTAGAATTAAATGCTACATCCTCAATTTCGGTGCGATCCCGATGATTTTCAAGGCGCCCTCTACGAACTTCATTCCTTTTCAAAGCAGAATTAAATTTCATTAATTTCAACTAGAAAGGGTAAGATTCCAAGGCATAAGAGAATGTAATGTCATCCAGAATTTAATATTTAAGCTCTTGATTGTCGTGTGACATTGCTGAACAATGCTTGCTATGAATTTTTGTTAATATTTTATCCCCACCTTATGTTTCCGGCTTATAGCCATATTTCCCATTTCTTTCTATCATTTCTCATTTCTTTCCTGTTACCCTAAGCTTTAAATGGATCATTAGTTTTAGTACAAGAACCAGCCCTCTCTAGAGATTGGTTCGGAGGACATATCTTTCCTTCGACCTTTCAATGTTGGTCGGGTATAGGGCGTACAAATAATAATTTTGTACTTAGGTAGATTCGTGACCAACAGTTTTTGACATGCCCGGTGGGACCCTAAAAAGTTCCACTTTCAACAGTGTTAAGGTTTGATGTTTGCCTTTGTACTGTATGATTAGAACATCTGGCGACTAAGCTCTACCCAGAAGCCTCTGAACGTGAAGTGAGCAAAAGATTTCTTCACGATCACAAGATCAAAGGCCAAAAATTTAGAATATCCCGTTGAGTTTTATGAGCTTGACACCCAAGTGCTAGGAGAACATCCCAGGTTAGTTACTCTAGCTATCCCATTAAGTGTTACATCTTCACAATTAGCTGGTGTGTTCTATGTTCCTTTGAGTCCTGCTAGCACAACCACTAGTTTTTCACCTCCCCAACCACATACACCAGTCCTCATGGCTCAAAATCCACCTCCACAACCACCAAGGCAGTTCCCAGCATGGAACCATTCTGGACCTCTAAATCTACAAGCTCAGAATCTGATCCCACAAGCAACAATGAAGGCTTTGCCTACTTATGGTGGTATAAGGAAGATGACTTATGAGCATGTCCAAGATGTAGCTGCCTTGGTGACAATCCATAATATCACAGATAAGGATATAATGGTAAGGTTGCTCGTGCTCTCTCTTAGAGGTAAGTTACTGTTGGCATTTTTGCCACATTGATTCTCATTGATGAATGCATTGATGTATTGTTGGGGATCTGACCTTTGATTGATGCAGCTTGGGCGAAAAAAGGAGAAAAAATGAGCAAAAAATGGTTAAGTCTGAAAATTGCAGCGACGCGCTGACATGTTGCAGAATCGCGGTCAACGCAGTCAACGCAGGCAGGTTGGGCGACCCGTCGCGATATCGCGACGTGTTCCGGAATCGCGGGTCGGTCGGCGGCAGAGGCATAAAGTTAATATCTTGCAGCGCGTCGCTGACATGTCAGCGAATCGCGACCAAAAATGGCGATTGGTACGGCGACGGAAACATGTAGCGAAATCGCTACATGTTCCGTTTTGCGGGGCAGAGCGCATGGAGGAGCTAACGACGAAACATGTAGCGAAATCGCTACATGTTCCGTTTCGCGAGCAAGCTTGCGATGGCGAAGAGGAAGCCGGAGACGTAGCGAAATCGCTACATGTGCCATTTTCGCGGGTCAACGGTGGTCAAAGCATACGGCATTATAAGACGTCGCGATTTCGCGACCCGTCGCGATTTCGCGACCCGTCGCATTTTCGCGACCTGCGCAGTTTTCCCGCCATGTGCAATATGAACGGCCGAAAGGGTTTTTTCGATTTCCGATGATTTAATGCTGACCCGAATTAAATAATTTGCGGATTTCCGATGCGGTTATGGTCGAAGAGTGCCCAGGCCACCAAAATTAAAGGATTTATTGGTTCAAAGTATTGGTTCGTGGATTATTTTAACGGCTTCATGCACATGTTTGAAAAAACGAATTTAATGAAGGGCCGCGAACGTTTAATGGTATTTAATTTTTATTTCCTCGAGGCCGCTATTAAGGGGTCGTGTTCCTGATTTTCAAGATATTATTGTAGATCACGAGGAAGTTGGTTTTACGTTTTTAATGCTGCAAAGAGGACGAACCTCTATAAAAACCAATGTAATTTTCATTTGCAAAGGTTGGAAAAACTTGCTGCTAGAAACTGGAATTGTATTTGCGGGAATACAAGGATCGACTTCTAATTTTTCAAGCGTCGCATTGATGAATTTGCTTTCTCGTTTTCTCGCATTTCTAATAGCATTCGTACTCCTGCATTGCTATTACATTTAAATTCTGCATACTGGATTTAAATACTGCGGTCAGAGTACAATTCCTGGAATGTGGGTTTGGAGGGATTTGCGGCATGTGATTGTGCGAGGATGAAGCTGATTTCTTATGTTACTTGCTGTTGTTGCGTTTTTAGTTTCCTGCTGTTGTTTTTCTGATCCCATCACTTCGGCCTGTGGCCATATTTCCCATTTCTTTCTGCAACCTTTTAAATCTCTTTCCAGCAACCCTATCTTAAACCCATTTTTAGAGTAGTAAAGGGAACCGACCCACTCTGGAGATTGGTCTGGGAGCCATTTCTTGCTTCCGACCTTTCAATGTTGGTCGGGTCTAGGGCGCAATTGTAAAAATCCTTTCTGTGGCGATTCGTGACCAACGGTTTTGGCACGCCGGTGGGACAGATCATGTTCTGTCTCCAAGAATTCATAATTGGTGGGATACGCATAATTTTCCAAAGTGATAGCCCCACCGGTGCCAACAGTTTTTGGCACGCCCGATGGGACAGACTGTTTCTATCTCCAAGAATTCATAATCGATGGGATACGCATAATTTTCCAAAGTGATAACCCCACCGGTGCCAATAGTTTTTGGCACGCCCGGTGGGACAGACTGTTTCTGTCTCCAAGAATTCATAATCGGTGGGATACGCATAATTTTCCAAAGTGATAACCCCACCGGTGCCAACAGTTTTGGCACGTTTTAACACCCGGAGGTCTCAAGATTTGATGAGCTGTCTTGGCCTCACAGCGGAGATTTGTAAGTTCATCTGGCGACTTTGCTGAGTTGAAGATCTGTTCGTGGACGCCTATTGTTTAAAAAAAAAAAAAAAAAAAAAAAAAATTCAAAGAATGTTCATCTGGCGACTCTGACTTAATGGCGATGGCCGTGATTCCGCAGACCATTGCCACAAAGGCGAGGGTTTTTTCTAGATGGGATGATCAAGGCCCTCTGAATCTCCAAGTTCGACATGAAATTCCCGAAGGTGCCCTGAAGAACCTGGCAAAATATGATGGTACCGAAGGCATGGCTCTGACACATGTTGAAGATATTGCTATTCTGTCCATGATCCATGTCATAGAACACGAGGATGTCATGATCCGACTTCTGGTTCAGTCCTTGGAAGGAAGAGCGTTGCAATGGTACAGATTGCTCAAACGTCAAAGCATCAGTTCATGGGATGATCTCGCGGGAGCACTGATCAAAAGATTTGACGAAGATCCTTTCTACAGTTCTTTGGATCTCTACCAATTTTTCATGTACATCAAGAGAGCACCTCAAGAAAGCATCACGGACTTCAATGTCCGATTTTTAATAAGTTGGAAGAGAATTCCAGAGAAGATCCGTCCATCACCCACCCAAGCCCTCCTCTTTTATGTTCGAGCTTTTAACTCTGACATAGGTCTCTTTTCTTTGCGATCAGGTGAACAACGGTTCCCACAAATATTTGAGGAAGCAGTGCGAGCAGAACAGTTGTTGCTCTTATCAAGAAAGTTACCGTGGGGAGAAACTCCATTACCTTCTCCGGTGGTTGCTGCTCCTGTTTACCCTGCACATTCATGCCAGATCCCTTATACTGAGCATAAACCTGAGATGCAGTCATGTGGGATTCAAGGGACAGATCTCGTCCAAAGTCAAGGATTGGAACATGCAAGCACTTTTCCAGCAATGAACAATATGGTTGCTTGCAGTTTTCATCAAGAGATGGGCCAAGTAGAAGAACAAGTGCAAATTCCAGAGCCTGAGGAGATCCCGGAATTAGATTTCTCACTTGAAGAGCCCTGTGATCACATCAAGGAGTTAGAGGAGCCTGTACTCAGCCCACAACCAATAAAGTCTGCAAAGTGGTGGTGTTGGTTCCAGCCACTACATCCGGTACCTGAAGAAGTCTTCCATGGGGGTACTAGTAAGAAGGATAATCTGCTGAATTGCATCCTATCAGCACCATGGAGAACTTCAGGAAGGAGCCAGCCTAATTTCAAGGACCGACTTAAGTATGATCAGATCTGGTCGGGACATTGCAGATTTACCGGATAACATTCTGAGATTGGGTGTCTGGTGGCGACATGCCAATCATGTCGTGCATTATTGTATATAGTATTTTGAAAAAACAAAAAAAAATAGAAAAAGAAGAAGAAAAAAAAAAAAAAGGGGTATTGTTTTTATTTGTTCATCTCGGTTCTTGTTGCCTGCGAGCCGTAGATGCTTGTTTTTTCCTTTGTTTTTCTCCTCCCAACAGTTTGGTGGCTTTCTAGCACTTTCTTCTTTTCCCTTCCCCGTTTCCTCTCTTTCCTTTCTTCATCTTCTTCCTTCTGTTTCTTCTGCATTAAATCAAAATAAGCCACGGCTGTTGTTTCTTTTTCCATTTTCTGTTTTTTCCCGTCCCTTCTTATCCCTTTCCTCTAAGTTTAGTCTTTTACGCATTTGCTAATAGTCTAGTTCATTTCATTTCACAGCTTTCCTAGTTCCATTCCCACTCCATAACTTCGTTCATTTTCATTTCATCATTCCATTGCAGTCACCGCTTGCGCAACCGCAAGAGCTCACTCCATCATCGCATTCCATTAGTCGTTTCATAATCAGTTATATGCAAGTTTTTTCCAGTTTCAATTTTTCAGCAGAACATGTATTGCAGCAGTCAGCTTACTGTTCGGATATGACTCTGTGCCCAATGGACTAAGGCCTGGATTCTTGCATACAGCGAGCTGTATACCCCGCGAGCCGCCAAGAATGTTGGCATTTTTGCCACATTGATTCTCATTGATGAATGCATTGATGTATTGTTGGGGATCTGACCTTTGATTGATGCAGCTTGGGCGAAAAAAGGAGAAAAAATGAGCAAAAAATGGTTAAGTCTGAAAATTGCAGCGACGCGCTGACATGTTGCAGAATCGCGGTCAACGCAGTCAACGCAGGCAGGTTGGGCGACCCGTCGCGATATCGCGACGTAATCCGGAATCGCGGGTCGGTCGGCGGCAGAGGCATAAAGTTAATATCTTGCAGCGCGTCGCTGACATGTCAGCGAATCGCGACCAAAAATGGCGATTGGTACGGCGACGGAAACATGTAGCGAAATCGCTACATGTTCCGTTTTCGCGGGGCAGAGCGCAGGGAGGAGCTAACGACGAAACATGTAGCGAAATCGCTACATGTTCCGTTTTCGTGGAGCAAGCTTGCGATGGCGAAGAGGAAGCCGGAGACGTAGCGAAATCGCTACATGTGCCATTTTCGCGGGTCAACGGTGGTCAAAGCATACGGCATTATAAGACGTCGCGATTTCGCGACCCGTCGCGATTTCGCGACCCGTCGCATTTTCGCGACCTGCGCAGTTTTCCCGCCATGTGCAATATGAACGGCCAAAAGGGTTTTTTCGATTTTCGATGATTTAATGCTGACCCGAATTAAATAATTTGCGGATTTCCGATGCGGTTATGGTCGAAGAGTGCCCAGGCCACCAAAATTAAAGGATTTATTGGTTCAAAGTATTGGTTCGTGGATTATTTTAACGGCTTCATGCACATGTTTGAAAAAACGAATTTAATGAAGGGCCGCGAACGTTTAATGGTATTTAATTTTTATTTCCTCGAGGCCGCTATTAAGGGGTCGTGTTCCTGATTTTCAAGATATTATTGTAGATCACGAGGAAGTTGGTTTTACGTTTTTAATGCTTGCAAAGAGGACGGACCTCTATAAAAACCAATGTAATTCTCATTTACAAGGGTTGGAAAAACTTGCCGCTAGAAACTGGAATTGTATTTGCGGGAATACAAGGATCGACTTCTAATTTTTCAAGCGTCGCATGGATGAATTTGCTTTCTGTTTTCTGCATTTCTAATAGCATTCGTACTCTGCATTGCTATTACATTTAAATTCTGCATACTGGATTTAAATATCGCGGTCGAGGTACAATTCTGGAATGTGGGTTTGGAGGGATTTGCGGCATGTGATTGTGCGAGGATTAAGATGATTTCTTATGTTACTTGCTTGTTGTTGCGTTTTTAGTTTCCTGCTGTTGTTTTTCCGATCCCATCACTTCGGCCTGTGGCCATATTTCCCATTTTTTTCTCGCAACCTTTTAAATCTCTTTCCAAGGAACCCTATCTTAAACCCATTTTTAGAGTAGTAAAGGGAACCAGCCCACTCTGGAGATTGGTCTGGGAGCCATTTCTTGCTTCCAGCCTTTCAATGTTGGCCGGGTCTAGGGCGCAATTGTAAAAATCCTTTCCTGTGGCAGATTCGTGACCAACAGTTACTTTATTGGTACTGATCATTACAACCCGCCATAATTAATATCTAGTACCAATTGGTAAAATTGTTGATCAAAGGCTTTAATGAACAAGTAGATTCGTTCTCTCTTCTACATTAGTTTACTACTATCTAGAGTTATCTGCAAGAGGAAATCATGGACTTTAATGTCAGGTTCACCCAAACTTGACATAGAGTTCCTGATGGTCTTCGATCGACTCTTGAGCAAGCAGTATTTTACTACCTCCAAGATTTTAACTTTGACATCAGTATGGCCATCCGACAGTCTAATGTCAACACATTTCTTGATTTGTATTCTACTACATAAAAGTCAAAGCTAACCTAATTGCAATTGGTAAGCTTCCACCAAAAATGGCAATGCCTATTTTTCCTGATCTTTCGTAGTATTTATATGCTAATGCATCTTCTCAGCCTTTGCACATGTCACTCATGTATCCAATCCCTTCATGGAATTTAAGTACATCTCAAACCATAATGATAATTTATATCCCTCAACTCCCCGCTCTAACCATTCTACAGTTACCCGCTCCAGTTCCATTCCCAACATTACCACCTTTGCCTATACCACTACCATTACCAGCTCCTATAGTACCCTCAAACCGTTATCCACGAGAAAAAGTGTTGAAAGAGTTGCAGTCCATGAATTTGGCCATAAGAGCAATGGGTAATGAAATTACGGTGATCAAAAGGAAGCAGATCAAAAAATATTTCTAGCCTAGGAGATTTCAGCGATCGCTTATCATCAGGGAGCAAGGAGCTTCGACCAGTAAGCTACCTGAGAGAAATTCAACGATGCTGACAAATAAAGAAGCTAACACATCAGACAAAGCATACTGGTGCTCTACGTGCAATGATCCGCACGATGAGGAAACTTGCATGGTTCATCTGAACTACGTACAGACATTGGTAGAAAGTTCCTCCGTTGGTCAAATCAAAATGATCACAGAAGTCGATCACAATTTCATAGTCCCTGCTGAAGAGCAAGTTTCAGCTCTCACGAGAGCTGGAAGAAAACCCGTTACTGTGGACCTAGCTGAGTTGGAGCCCCTGAAGGTACCTACCGACTCAAAGGCACAAAATGAGAAGAAACAAGCACAAGCAAAGGTATTTTTTCTAGTGCCTAAGTCTGATGCACCTGTCTTGCTAAAAGATCTTTTTCCTCTGCGAGCGAAAGAGAAAATGCAAGAAAATGCTTCAACTTCGCAGGAAAGACCTAAAATGAAGGAGTAGGCCGGGAAAAGCTTAAATACCCATATTTGACCAAGCATCATAGGTTAGAAGCCACACAACAATATTCAAAGCAAATACGAGGTTGCCAATGAAGGAAAAGACTTTGATGCATCCACGTATAATATTGTTGAAGAATTGAAGAGGATTTCGACCAAGGTGATGTTGGACATTGATTGTAATTATTATTCTATGTAGCTAAGTGTGGTTGATGTGAGAGCATATAGGAATTTGTTTAGACTTAGTCTATGTTTAGATGAAGTGCAAATTTGATCCACACGAATAATGGTGCTCCAACAGTGTTGAGCCTAGATTAGTGGTTCCTCCATGTTATAAATTGTAATCCAATGAATGCAAATAATATAGAGTGAATTCAAAATTCATTTGGTATCAGAGCTTCAGGAGGAGCGAGAGAAAACAAAAACATATGCCCATCACAAATTTTGTGAGTTCAGATATGCAAGTAAGGTTGCATGTACATCTTGTTGACGAGTTGGCTTCACTGTGGTGGTTTGCAAGGAGAGTGACGTTCATGTGTTCCTATTTGGAAGCGTGGAGAGATCGCGCATTCAACATCACGCATCATGACAACGATCGAGCATTGCTTTGGCATCAAGAGAAGTTGTTGAGTCTTAATGTTGTAAGCATTACGAGCTGGAACATTACGTGGAGGTGAATGTGTTGAGTATAGTCCACGTTAATTGGCTGCAACGTTACGAAGAATGAGCTTAAAAAGCGTAAAATAAATCGTTGTAAAGTTTGCTTTAACCAGTGTGAGAGGCGATCCATGTGGAGGCAGAATCTAGTTGGGGTGAAGCAAAAGCTATAATTTGAAATGAATATGCAGAAGATAATCCACTAAATAAATGATTTGTGTGTCATAGAACATACTATTGGGAGTGTGTGCATGGATTTGATCACATTGGGAAAGGTCCACGATTTCCCAAGATCTGCCAAAAACGTCGTTCATGAGAGCAGATGTAAATGCGTGGAGGATGTATTTATCAAACGTAATTCCTGTTGACGCATTCGATATGCTGTACAAGCATGTTCAAAAGAGACATCAATCAAGTTCGTCTGTAGCTAGGTTTGCAAGGAGAGACATCAATCACGTTTGACTGAGATGTCTGCAATCATGGAAGGAGTTGGAGAAGCCTAGAAGGAAGGTTGATGTGTTATGAAAGAAGACGGTCCAGGGTGTTGAAGAAGTGGCGTTGACTATTATATTTTCTACAAGGAAGGTTGTTGATGTGTGCTGCTAGTAAGGTAGAGGAGGAGACGTTTGCTGTTACTAGTAACACACAGTAGTTGTTCCATTCGCTAAAAGCAAAGTTGTTTGGCTGTTATTTTGCTAAAAATAGCACAATGCTAGACAAAGACATCTAGGTGTTCCATTGTTCAGAAGCATCTTAGAGTGCAGTGTAATGTTGGTTTCACAACACAATAAATGCAAGCTACAAAGAAAAAAGAGGTATTTTTTGATTAAATACCTATTGCATTGTTGTTTTTATGCTACTGTTACTTGCAAAAGAAAAAAAATAGAAGAGAGGTATTTTTGTTTTCTTCCAAAGTCTTGTTAAGTAAGCAATGGCTGCTACCAATAACCTTCATATTCATGAGTTCAACGATTTAGATTATGAGTATTGGTCTATCAAGATGAAGACCTTACTCATCGACAAAGGTTTGTGAGACATAGTCGAAGAAGGCTATGTAGAACCTGCATAGTGGACAACCTTAAGTGCAGTTGATAAAACTGCTAAGAAGGATGCCCAAAAGAAGAACTCATTTGCCCTCTACCATCTCCAAGCAGCTTTGGAGAAAAGCATCTTTCCAAGGATTGCTTCTTGTTCATTTGTCGAAGACGCATGGAAAGCCTTAAAAGATAGCTATCAAGGGAGAGATCAAGTGAAGCAAGTAAGGCTTCAAACCTTGAAGAGAGATTTTGAGAATCTCAAAATGCAAGAAGATGAAAAAGGTGGTTGAGCTACGACATTGCAGCACTTTGGACAACATGGCAGACATTTTCACCAAAGGAGTTGCTAAAGCTCAGTATATAAAGTTGAGAGATTGTCTAATCATCCCTCTTAACTTCAAGGGGGAGAATGTTGGACATTGATTGTAATTATTACTCTACATAGCTAAGTGTGGTTGATGTAAGAGCATATAGGAAGTTGTTTATACTTAGTCTATGTTTAGATGAACTGCATATTTGATCCACGCGAATAATGGTGCTCCAATAGTGTTGAGCCCAGATTAGTGGTTCCTCCATGTTATAAATTGTAATCCAGTGAATACAAATAATATAGAGTGAATTCAAAATTCAGGTGAGTCTCTATGATGCACTGCAATTGCTTGGACAAGTGAAATTGTTGCAAGAATCATTGAAATTTGTGAAAGATAAGGGGAAAATTTTGACGTAGATAGTGTTAGCTCAAATGCTGACAACTTCTACCACTAGAAAGAATAAACCACCCCCTTTCTACCTGTCTCTCAGGATGGAAGGCTGGATTGTGCACAATTGCATGATCGACTATAGTGTTGTAACGATTATCATTCCAAAGGTAGTGTGCAATGTTATGGGTATGGAGTATACAAGGAGCAGCCTTGGCATCTTGCAGTTAGATGGAACCTTTGTCAGGACAATGGGGGTCATCAAAGACATCCCTATTGTATTGCACAAGATGCCTCAGATAACTGTGATCCAAGAGGTGGTCGTGGTTGATATGGAACCTTACTTCAGCATGTGCCTATCATGAGAGTTTATTGCCAAGTTGGGAGGCTACCTTTCTCTTAACTATTCTCATTTGGAAATTCCTATCAAAGGGAGGAGAATACGAATTTATAACGAGAAGCCTTCAACTTATCACATAAAGATAATTGAAGAGGAAGATAAACCCATGAATTCTATCAATTTAGACCTGATCTGAAGAATTGAAGGAGTTAGACCTGATGGAAGAAGTTATGGATGAGCTTCAGATAGAAGACAAGTTTTCAATGTTTGATTTTAATGCCATGATGGAGATCAAATTCGAATGCTACACCATTACTAAGCCTGAAAAGGCTGAAGAGAAAGTGTTTGATGAGGAATATCCTATCCATTATCAACTATGGAAGCTGTACTTTGATGGTGTAAGATGCAAGAAAGGTGCAGGAGCTAGAATTCTTCTCATTTCTCCTTTTAGCATACAAAAGACGTACTCTTACCAACTGACCTAGAGCTATACTAACAATACCATCGAATACAAAGCACTCTGTTTGGGTTTGAAAAAAGTAGAGAAGCTTAGGATTAAGCAATTATAGATCTTTGGAGATTTTGAGTTAATCATCAACTAGGTATCCAGTAAATGTATCTCCAAGAAGCGCTACTTGAAGGCATATCGAAATAAGGTATGGTATTTGTTTGAGGCTTATACAGTGTTGAACATCCAAGCAATATCGTGGGAGCTAAACAAGCATACCGATATTTTGGCATTCTTTGGTGCTAATTTTTTTCCAATGGAGCATGTGGTGAGAAAGCCCAAGACTATGAGATTAATTTATAGACCTTCAATCCTAGATAAAAATATCCATTGGCAAGTGTTCGAAAATGATGAGAAAATTTTTAACTTCTTGATAGATGTGGAAGAGAGAACACTTGATGAGGAAGAAGCCGAGGGTTTGATCCAGTTGTGGAATAATCACATCCCAAAGGGGTTGATCACACTTGAGAGCCTCTTTGATCAAAATGATAGAGATGAAAAGCATAGGATCAAGGTGGACAAAAAAGAGTATACTGAACTACGTCTGGGACCTAAAAAATCTATCAAAGTTGACACCAATTACACTCAAGAAGAGTTGAAGCAAATTAAAGAATTGTGTCATGAGTACCCAAACGTTGTTGCTTGGAGTTACCAAGATTTGAAAGGTCACAAGAAAGATGTAATATAGCATACCATCGAGCTGCAGGAAGAAGTAAAACCCTTCAGGCAAAAGTAAAGACCAATCAATCCCAAGATTGATACTTTGATGAAAGCATAACTGTTGAAGATGCTTGAAGCCAAAATCATCTACCCAATCAAACGCTCTAGTTGGGTAGCAAATCTAGTCCTCGTGAGAAAGAAGAATGGAGATATTTGCCTATGCGTGGATTTTCGAAATTTAAACTAGGCATAGCTAAAGGATCACTATCCACTACCATAAATTGATTAGATTCTTTATGTGGTAGTTGGTGCCCAAAGATTCTCTTTGTTAGATGGATTTTTTTGCTATAACCAAATTTGTGTCAAAGATGAAGACCGATACAAGATGAAGTTCACAATGAAGTGGGGAAGTTTTGCTTATCAGTGGATGTCGTTTGGTCTTTCAAATGCCGGTGCAACTTTTTAGAGAGCAATGGACATAGCCTTTGATGAGTTATTAAATCGTGTTATTGTGATTTATTTAGATGACATGATTGTTTTCTCTCACAATAGGGAGGAGCATAATCTACATCTGAGACAAGTTTTTAAAAAGTGTTGGGAGTTCGAAATATCAATCAACTCAAAAAAGTCCATCTTCAAGATAAAATAAGAAAAGCTCCTAGGACATGTTATTTTGGAAGAAGGTTTGGCGATTGAACCAGCTAGATCTGAAGCCCTCCTGAAGCTTCTGTTACTAGCCAACAAAAAGGATTTACAATCATTCTTTGAGCAAATTAACTTTATTCAAACGTTTGTAGTATATTTTTCCCAAGTGGTGAAGCCAATGATAGAATTGCTAAAAAATAATGTTGAGTTCAAAAGGACTGAGCAAAGGAGGCAGTCATTCAAGAAGATAAAGGAAATAATTGCTCAAGCCCTAGTGCTGGTGAACCTCGATTACTTGAAAGATTATATCCTATACATCATTGGTGAACAAGAGAGCTATGCGGTGGTGCTCACACAGAAAGGAGATGATGGAGACAAGTGACCAATTGCTTTCTTGAGTCACGTCATCCAATCACATGAATAAAAATATAATTTCATTGAAAAACAAGTATATGCAGTTATGAAATCCTTGAAGAAGTTATGACATTTTGTTTCTCAAAGCAAGACAATAGTTTATGTGGTCCACCCAGATGTTCAGAGTTTTATCATTCAAGGAGAACTTGGAGATAAGAGGGCAGGATGAGTCTAAAAAATTCAGGAATATGATGTTGAAATCCGTCCAACCAAGCTAGTTCGAGGTCGAGTGTTGTGTTAGGAGCTTGCAAAGAGCGCTACATTTGAATCCATGATTTTTCAACTTGGAGGTTTAGCAAGCAATTTCGCTAGCCGCTCTATAAGCGATCATGATTGGACAAAGGACCTTGTCAAATATTTCCAATCAGGAAGATGTCCTTCACACTTTAATGCATCACAAATAAGGATATTCAGACTCCAGGTCCTTAGGTACGTGATGCTACCAAATGGGATATTCCATAAAAATATAGATGGAGTACTTCTCAGATGTGTTCGAGAATCTAAAAAATAAAGAATCTTGGAGGAGTTTCACTCTGGTCTATCGGGAGAACATTATGCAGGGAGGCCAATGACATTAAAGATCAGTAAAGTAGGATATTTCTGGCCTACCCTCTTTGCAAATACTTGTAAAATTAGTCAAAATTATGATAAGTGCCAAAGATATGTCAAAAAAAGTAAGAATCCAGCATTGCCCCTTCACCTAATTCAAGTAGAAGCATCGTTCCAGTAATGGAGCTTAGACTTTATTGGGTTCATTGATCCCAATTCTTCTATCGAAAAAAAATACATCCTAATTACAACTAACTATTTCACCTGATGGTCAGAAGAAATTCCAACCAAGAAGGCAAACTAAGCAACAATGATCTCTTTTCTTGAAGGATTAATCACCCAGTTTGGCATACCGAATGCAATCATAAGAGATAATTGGACCCCCTTCATCGATGCCCGGATCAACGAATTTGTAGGGAGTATGAAATTTATTTGAAGACATCATCTAACTATTATCCGTACGAAAATGGCTTGGTTGAGTCCACAAACAAGAATTTGCTGAGGAATCTAAAGAGGACCTTGGGCGACAATAAGCATAGTTGGCACTTACTTTTAAATCAAACATTGTGGGCTGACCATATCTGCGTGAAGAAATTCATCAAAACATCTCCCTATTTCTTGGTTTATGACAAAGAAGCAGTGTTGACCGTTCATATTGAATTACTTGCTCTTCAATCATGGCACTTGCTGTATGGTGAAGATGACGATGAATCTAACCCCATGAGCATGAGGTTGGCATAACTTTTATAGTTGGAAGAAGAGAGGGAGAGATCGTATAATGCATTCATGGAACATGTCCGGATGACATAGAAATGGTTTGGAAAGAAATCTTTTGAGAAGTCGTTTGAGGTGGGTGACCTAGTGCTAAAATGGAACGAAAACAAGGCTAAGCCCGACAAGCACCACAAGTTTGAAGCAATATGGGAGGGTCAATTCCAAATTTTGGGGGTCAATCAAATCAATTCGTTTTATTTGCAGGATATGGATGGTCGTGTGCTGCCAATTCCCATAAATGGTCTTCATTTGAAGGTCTATCATCAGTGACAGAAGTTTGATCGAGTATGTATATATGTACATAAATGTTGTTCTGTTTCAGTTAAATATGTTTAAAGTGATATGATATAAAAAAAAAGAAGAAATAAAAAAGAAAGAAAGAAAGTTGATTTCGTTGAGAAATCATTGTCACCCACAATGCAGACGATTTCACCCCGAAATCACCTTGCCCTCGGTAAAAAAATTATTTTTGCCCGAAAACGTTTTAAAAAGGCTTTTAAAAAGGGGTGAAAAAAGAAAACGGATTTTCTTTTTTGAAATTATAAAAGCACCATGGGTTTAGCTTTTTCATTAAAAAGCGCTCCTATTTTACCAAAAGAAAAGAAAAACAAAAGTAAAAATTTGAAAAAAGGGAGTGCCCTATTTTTATTAATTTTGCCCCACTTGCTTTAAAATTGCCAAGAAAAGCAAAAGATGAAAGCAAGAAGGATTTTAAAATTTTTATTTTCACCCCGCAAGGAGGATTTATCATGCTTTTTCTATTTTTGGGGTGAAACCCTCATTTATTTCCCCGAAGACATTTTCGGAGCGAAAATGCTAGGAAATAATTAAAAATAAATGCATGCTTTTTTCAAACTCCAGTTGATGGCGCTAAAATTGGCAAGGAAGGAGTCAAAATTAATTTCGCCCTACTTTTTCATGCAAAGCACTCTTAGTAAAAGCTTGCTTTTAGCAATAAGCTTTTTTGGGGCGAAATTAGAAAATAATTATTTTAAAAAAGGATTGAGAGGCATGTAACTTCACAAAGCAGGTAGAAGAAGCAGTTTTGAAGCGCAAGTGACATGCATATTTTTGCCCTGACATGTTTTCGGCTAAGCAAGCATGATCCCTCAATGTTTTTTGTTTTTTTTGAAAAAATTGAAAAAAACTTGTATTAAAACAAAGATCAGTTACAAATGGGAGTAGACACATCCCAGCCAAAAACAATGAAAGCACATGATTACAAGAGAAGAGGAAGATTTGCAATGGAGCCAAATCTCTTGAACCAATACCAAGCTAGCTGAGGGAGCTGATTGGTCTATTACAACAACTTGTCGTGAAATCGCACAACAAACACCAACTTCACCTTTGGCCGAGAAAAGCTACAAGTCGCGAAATCGCGACACAAGACTCCTCTGACCGCAAAAAGTCAACCTATCACGAAATCGTGACAACAATCCTCCCTTGGCCGTGACGGAGCAACATGTCACGAAATCGCGACACCTTTCCACCTTTGGCCGTGACGGAGCAACATGTCACGAAATCGTGACAACTTTCCTCTCTTGGACGCGACGAAGCAACATGTGATATCATGACAACTTTCCTCCAACGACCGCGATGGCGCAACACGTCGCGAAATCGTGACAACTTTCTCCAGCGGCCGCGACGGTGCAACATGTCCCGATATCGTGACAACTTTCCTCCCTTGGCCACGACAGTGCAACATGTCGTGATATCGCGACCAAATCCTCTAGTGGCCGCGATGGCGCAACATGTCGTGATATTGCGACAACTTTCCTCCCTTGGCCGTGACGGTGCAACATGTCGCGATATCGCGATAACTTTCCCACAGTGGCCGTGATGGCGTAACATGTCGCGATATCGTGACAAATTTTCTCCAGCAGCCGCGACGGCGCAACATGTCGCGATATCGTGACAACTTTCCTCCAGCGGTCGCGACAATGCAACATGTCGCGATATCGTGACAACTTTCCCATAGCAGCCATGACGGTGCAACATGTCACGATATCATGACAACTTTTCTCCAACAGCCGTAATGATGCAACATGTCGCGAAATCGTGACAACTTTCCTCCAGCGACCGCGACGGCGCAACATGTCGTGATATCACGACAACTTTCCTCCAACAACCTCGACGACACAACATGTCTTGATATCATGACAACTTTTCTCCAACAGATGCGACGGCGTAACATGTCGCGATATCACGATAGCTTTCCTCCAATGGCCGCGACGATGCAACATGTCACGATATTGTGACAGCTTACCTCCAATGGCTATGATGGCGCAATAGGTCATGAAATCGTGACAAAAAACACCCTTAGATTTTTCTTTGATCATTGGCTCAAGGATATTTCAAGGCCCTACCTAATCACCTCATCTTCAATAGGCATGTCACTGTGCAGCTGCACCCCTACCTCTTTCTCAGCACCCATCTTAGCCAAGAAATCGATCGCTTTGTTTAAATATCTGCTCACATAAACTGGAATCACATCATCTAATTCCCTCCATAATTCCTTGATTTGAGAGACCAGAATCCTCAACCTCCAAGCTTTCAATGCAAAGTTCCTCATGTAGTCTAGAGCTCCAACCAAAATTTGAGAATCAGATTCAAGAATTATCCTCCTGTGGCCCTGAGTAATTGCCCAAATAGAAGCAGATTTGATAGCAATGGCTTCTGCTTCATTATTTGTGGCTCTACCCAAGCCCTGTAGTTCCCAATAGAGCATTGATACCTCATGATTCCGACAGACCATGCCAATTTTGGCACTACCCGGATTGCCCTTTGCAGCACCATCAGTATTGATTTTAATCCAGCCTTCTGGGTGCGGTTTCCAACTGGCTCTGTCCTGTCCCTCTTGCTTTTCAACTCCATATTCCATTAGCCCAGGACCAAACTGAGTTTCCTCTTTAGCATAGACGACAACAATTTCTATGAATTTGCTCCAAATGACCTGCCAAACTCCATCTAGCGAGGAAAAGGTTTCTCTAAAAATTCTAGCATTTCTCTCCAACCACACTTTCCACCAAATGAAGTATAAGCCAAGCTCCCACCCAATTTGAAGAGCTTTGGATTTAAATCTACCCCGCTTCCATCTTTCCCAAATATTAGCCCGATTCATGTCACCATTAACCTGGATTTTATAGTGAGAGAACCATCACTTCCAAATCTGACGCGAGAAAGGGCACTCAAACATCAGGTGATCAGCTGTTTCCTCATTCTTGTGGCATAAAACACATTGAGAAGGGCCGATGATTCCTCTACATTTGAGATTGTCAAAAGTGAGAATACCATTGTGCATAAACTGCCAGGCAAAAAAGTTTACTTTCGACCAACCCTTGGAGTGCCAAATCTTTCTCCAATCCTCAACCGGATAAGAATGGGGGGAGGCTCTGGGAGGATCTTGTCATATCCGTCCTTCACTGTATAAACACCAAGGCTCCCATAGCCCCAAGCTAATTCATCCTCCTCATCTCTCCCCGTGAGAAACCTTTCCGTCAAGATTTTGGTCAAGATGGGTGCCAACTCCGTGGGGATTGGAATTGGCCACTCCTCCAACCTCTTAAACTTCTTAAACTTATACTCCCCCAGATGAGTAGTGTTGAAATAACTTTCAATTTGGACCCAACCCTTGGTTTCTATGGCAGATTTTATTGGAAGTAACTCGGGGAATTCAACAATGATGGGTGGGTACTGAATCCCTGAATTGGTCCAGAAACAAGCCTTCTCCCCTCTCCCCACTTTCCAAAACAATTGGTCTTTAATAACCTGAGATCCTAGCTTGAGAGCCTACCACACTAGGGATCCAGTACCATCCAGAGGGAAACGGCCCACCTCATTGGGGTTAACTTGACCCAAATATTTACTAGTTAGGATTCTACTGAATAAGGAAGTTGGTTGGGAAATCCACCTCCAATACAACTTTCCAGCCAAGGCTTGATTATTTAACTTGGATCCTCTCAGTCACAACCCACCTTTTACCTTGGGCTGGGTGACTTTATCCCAGACCACTAAGGCCCACTTTCTCTCTCCCTTAGCTCCTTCCCACAAAAACTTCCTAGCCATCCTGTCCAACTCTTTCCATATTGTAAGCGTGGCAGCCAGGATAGAAAATTTGTAGATTGGCATGGCTTGAATGATCGATCGTAAGAACGTTAATCTGCCACCATAACTTAACCACTTGTGAGACCAGTGATTAATTATGTCCTTGATACACTCCAGCAAATTCCTCCAAGCATCTAATTTCAACTTCTTGAAGTTCAAGGGGATCCCCAAGTAGACCACAGGGAGAGAAGTCCTAGTGAATCCTAGGATTTCTAAAATTCTGTTCTGAAGCCTTTGCTCCAGATTAAAAAAGACCACTTTGGATTTCTTGTCATTAATGACCTATTGAGTAGCCCCGAGATAGACATTAAGAGTATCCCTAATCGTTCTTGCTTCCCCGATGCCGGCTACTCCCATCAAACCAAGTAGGTCATCCACAAACTACAGGTGCGATAAAACTTCATCCCCCACCCTAATACCCAATAATATTCCTTTCTGTCTTCTCCTCAAGAAAAGTCTACCAAGACCTTTAGCCGTAATGAGAAAAAGATAAGGGGAACAGGGATCCCCCCGGCACAGACCTCGAGAAGCTCCAAAAGGTTGTGAAGGAAGGCCCTTGATAAGCACAGAGTAAGTCGAGGAAGAGACACAGCTCATGATCCACTCAATCCAGCCTTAAGAGAAGCCGAAGGCTACCATCATTTTAGCCAGGAAACTCCATTCAACCCTGTCATAAGCCTTTGACATGTCCAATTTAATGAACATCCCTTTATTATCGGAAGTGTGCATTGAATGGATTGCTTCCTGGGCCACAACCACCCCATCCAGAATCTGTCATCCCTCAAAAAATCCCCCTTGCTCAGAGGAGATAATGTTGTGAAGAAGAGGTTTTAGGCGCTCAACCATTACCTTTGTGATTATTTTGTACAACACATTACATAAGGCAATAGGCCTATAATATGAAATATGAACCCCCTCCTCCCATTTTGGAATCAAGGTAATGAACGTGTGGTTTATAGCTTTAAGCATTCTCTTATTTTCTCTGGACTCTTCAACAACAACTCCTTACATCTTCCTCTAAGCAGTCCCGAAAGCCTAAAAGAACTCAATTGGAAAGCCATCCTGGACCAGGAGTTTTACCAGTGCTCATTCCAAAGACCATAGTTTTCAATTCATCCCTATCAATGGGTTTGAGGAGGGCCTGATTTTCATCCTCCAAAATAATAGCAGTGTATGACAAAATAACTTCATTTTGGGCCTCTACATCTTGAACCACACTTTCCTTAAAAAGCTTAGAAAAATAATCCATGGCATGGGAATGTATACCTGGAAGAGTATCAAAGGAATGACCGTTCTCATCTTGAAGGACCTCCATATTATTCATCTGTCTTCGAGCACAAGCAGTTCGATGAAAGAATTTTGTATTTCTATCCCCTTCTAATAACCAGGAGGTTCTTGCTCTCTGCTTCCAATAGATCTCCTCCTGGTTGTCAATGTCCTCAACCACTGTACGCAAGGCATCATCCTCAACTTTGATCTGGTCAGTTATTACTCCTTCTCTGAACTATTTTTGGACCTCATCCCAGCGGGCCACCAACGGAGCTCTTTGGGCCTGGAAGTCAGTTTTATTAGAATGCCTCCAATACTTCAACTGAGTTTTGACATATTGAAGTTGTTTGTGGATTCTAAAAATTGCTCTCCCATAAGCTGGGCAGCCTTCTTCCCACCACTGTGGGATTTTCTCCTGAAGTTCTTCTTTCTGAAGCTAGAAATTTTCAAATCTAAAAGGTTTGTGATGGTGCCCCATCCTAGTCCCACCTTCCAACAGAATAGGACAGTGATCAGAAATAGGGCCTGCTAAAATCTGAAAATTGATATTCCATTTTACAAACGCCTCCTCTGAAAGCAGAAAGTGATCTAGCTTCACCTTCCTACTATGTGGCTCTCGCCTTTTATTAGTCCAAGTGAAGTTATTGCCAGGACATTTAATGTCCACTAAGTGTAAAGCCTAGACTTGAGCAATCATGAAACAGTCCCTTGGATCCAAAAGAGGTGTTCCCCCTTCCTGGTCTCTAGAAGATAATTTAGCATTAAAGTCCCTCGCTATAATCCAGTCTAGATCTTCCCTTGATGCTCGCATGTCATGCACAGCCCTCCACTACCGCATCTGACCCTCTAGGTTTTGAGATCCATAAAAGTTAGTGATTAGAACGAATTCTACAGAGACATTATTCCTAAAAAGAGAAGTGAGAACACCCCTCCAGGCAAGGTGTTCTATTACAGACCATTCCAGAGAGTTCCACAGAGTAACAATCCCCCCTGAGGCACCTTGGACAGCCACATCCATATGACCAGCACCCCTCCAAATTTTGTTGACTGTTTTAGACATAAGATCCAAAGACATCTTAGTCTCTTGTAAAAGCAAAAAATCAGTATTGCTATTCTCTAATAATATTTGAACAGTAGATTGATGGGTTCTATTGTTTAAACCCCTCACATTCCAAGATTGTATAATCATGGATTACCCTGGGAGCAATAAGAGTCAATTGTCCTCACCAATCCTCTCATGATCAATTTGTCTCCCTGGGCTGCTAGTAGCTCCTTATTGGATCTTCTACCTGCTCCCTGAGAATTGCTATTTTTTGATCTTTTTTCTACCTGGGTTATCCCCAAAGATGGCCTTTCCCTGTTCTTCTCTGCTATTCCCATGCGAACATCCTGAGATACTGTCTGCTCCTGGTTATGGACTACTAAGGCACCAAAATACATTGGCTGTGATACCTCTGAGGGATCAACTACCTATTGTATGACAGGAGAAGATGAGAGGGGGAGTTTACCGGGAACAATAGAAGTTTTCTTGAAACCCTCCAAGCCCTCCATATATTGATCCTCTTCATCAACCAATGACTTAAAAATCTCATACCTATTGGCAGGCTTGAGATGAGATTGCTCCTTTCCCTCCTTTTTCTTTGTCCGTATTTTTCTTTTGGGCTGTTCAAAACCCTCTCTCTGATTTTCCTGGCCCTGATCGGTGCTAATAGGGTCTTTATTAGGTGCAACCTTATCCTTTTTAGGCAGGTTTGGCATTCCTGAAGGGGCCTCCATATTGGCATTCATATTAATAGGACAAAAACGGGCCAAATGTCCATGCTTGTGGCAAACCCTACATCTAAAGGGTAGGGCCTCATAGTCCAGCTGTTGAATCTAGGAGAGACCTACCAATTCAATTTCCAACTCTATCGACAAAGGCTGGCTGAGATCCATCTCCACACATATTCGAGCATACACCGCCATGCTCCCTTCAATAGTGTCTCTGGCAACACCCAAATGTCTACCAATCGAATTGCCAATCATTACCAATACTTGCTCACCCCAGAATTCCATTGGAAGAGCATATAGTCGAATCCACACTAGGACAACAGTAGGTTCAACATGATGATCGAATCCTACCCTCCATGGTTGAACAAATAGCCCTGTCGGGCCATGGTTTTTCTTCTCCGACTCGAAAGCCTTATTTCTATCGGCCAAAGCCGAGAAGCTAACAATAAAATAACCATTACTAATAAACCACAATGCATACTCACCATGGGGCTCCCAGTTCTGGTGGATCCAAGAATGCAGAAAGCTTAGGGAAGGGCGAATACCCATGAACTTGCAGATTAAATCATGGTTAGCTCGATAGAGGACTGACTCTTCAACCATGCTGGGCTCAATGATAATTTTTGGCCTGGATTTGGCCTGTGGCAAATAACCATTCACACGACATGCTGAAGACCTATTCCCAGTAGTCGTGAAGAGCTTTTTATATGCCATATTTTGGGCTTCGACATTCTTCGGAGGAGAATCTTCTTTAAACAAATCAACGTAAGAGCTGGTACTTCTTGGAAAAGGAGCCGGAGAAGTCCCCATTGGACCCTCCTGGGGCACCGATCGAACCTTCAAATCCATCGTACCCCAAAGACACTTCTGCAAGCCAGCAGAAGCCAGAGATTTTTTGAAAATCTAGAAACCCTAGTTCAGAGAAAAAAATCACTAGAGCTCATCGTAATTGTCGTTCTTGACTAAGTCCTCCTTTCCCCTCAATTTTTTTTGTTGAATGGTGCTAATCTCAGGAAATATTTTGAAATTAATTGGATTAATTTCACCCACAAAGACTCTAGAAGATATTTTGGTATTTTAATACAGCAAAATTAATTATTTTTGCCTCATATCTCACACATGGCGCTTGCTTTTCCCGATATGAGTCATTAAATATTCATATTGCATCCTCCAAGGCAAAAAAGTGATTGAGTTCGACGTCCAAGGAAGATTCACAGTGCAAGGATGTTATTAATAGTTAATGGCCAGTTGATTTTTCATTAAAAAATGTGCCTAGCAAGAGATTCAAGGAGGACGTTCGCCCAAATTCCTCAAGCACAACACTTGGATTAAATCTGGTGGTTGGAGGGTGAAAATTATAAAAGGAGGTGAATTAGAAGCTTGCAATCAAAGATTATTTTTCTAAACATTGCTAGGTTGCCAGGTTATTTTTTAGCACCCCAAATTGTTGCTTTGTTGCAGATTCACCAGACTATTACAGTGAGAGCTGCATTACAGAGATGGGGAAAAAGGCAGTTGATCCAAAGAAAGCTTCAAAACCAAAAAAAAGTTCAGGGTGGTAAAAAAACTAAAAAAGTTAGGTGGCATGAAAATATTAAGTTGGACCCATATTCGGACAAGTTTTTCAGTATTGGAGATTGTTCTATTTCAAACAAAGACATAGGAAAACTATGCTAGGATGTGGAGACCGTAGTCAGGCAAGGTCTGACATCGAAAAGCCCATTAATTGTTGCTTATCATGCATAAATTTCTTGGTACATGTGTACACCTGTGCATCCTTACCTTGAGCTAGTAATGGCAATCACAAAGTTCTATCAACCTGCATTCAGGGCCATCCACAATGCAAAGGGAGATAAATTGTTTGCCATTTCACTCGGTGGAGTCAAAGAGACATTCGCTTGTGGGGTGAAGCCTTCCTTAGACATCATGTTCAAAAAGATGAATCTAAAGGAGCAAGAGGAAAGGTATTAATCAATCGTAATGCTACGCCAATTCATGGAGAACCAGTTGATAAAGGTGCTCTAGTTTGGAGAGTTGCCAGCTTTTCCAAAATCCTTAATAGAATTTAAAAGCCCAGATATGTACTCCATGTTGGCTTGGGTAGCTCGTCTTCGTATCGATACCGTGGTGTACAAATGACAAGCAGCACTGGTGTAGTGCATTTTGCAGGTGGCATTATACACTCTAATAACCATGCAAACAAGTATAAACCCCATATTATTCAACTGGGAAAATTATGTAGCCTGAGCAATGCACACCTAGTTAGAGAGAATTTAGAGTGAAGAAGTAGTTTTATTCAGGCATACTTCATTTTTGGCCTAATACGTTTTCTTCCATATGCACCAATGGTTTTCATTTATTGTAGTGAAGCAAGTTTATGAGGTAGATAATAAACTACTAGTATGTTTATGGACTTCAAGTTTGTCCAAGGGGAAGTCATTCTATAATTTTAATTGCATATTTTTAGGCCCTACCCTTGAACTTATTTTTTGCACAAGTGAGAAAGTGTCGAGGGCAATGAGGGAAGAAATCATCACCAAGGAGAAAGGAGATATTTTCTTGTTGATGCAAGGAATTATGGTGTGAATTTTTGGCTTCACTAGCAAGTCGTTTCTCCTTCTATACTTTACTACCGAGCGCCTCTTTGCAATGGAAGTCATCCGTCAGATCGACTATATCAACGAAATCTATGGGACAAGACAAGGCAAGAAGACAACATGTACCATGCCATTTCGCTTTGGTGGTATTGAGATAGACCAGGTTGGCTAGAATAAATTGATCAATGAAGAACTTTATGACATGGGTAGGGTGGAATTACTACAACGGTGGAAGTATGACCCTTTGGGTCAGTTCACTGATTTCATTAAAGCCAAAAAATTACATTATTGTCCTAGACCTGATATTCAACGACATATAAATAATCTAGAAGGACATGATCTTGAATGACATGTTGAGAAGATGACGCCACTTCCACATTGACATGATTTTTATGATATGGAGGCTGATTACGATCCCGTAGTTTACAGGTATCAAATTCCTCCCTTGGGTTTGTTCAAAAAATGAAAGAATAGTTATTGGCTTGGTTTGATGAAAAAATTACCAACTGGTGGGTTATGAGGGCCCATAGAGGGAAAACCAGGTTAGCTTATGGTCTAGCAATGGACGACGTGCTTTTGAATGTCTATGATGAGTCCTATGATGGCTATCAACCAATATTTTTCACCAAGATTATGCTTAAAACTTTTCAAAGATCTGATATTGAGGAGATCGTGGTTGAACATGAGCAACATGTGGTTGAAGAAGTGCCACTTGTGGAAGAAGAAAAATAGTCATCACTAGAGGTGAAACTCCAATGAAAGAAGAAGAATAAGTGTGAGGCACTCCCTTTCCTGAAGATATCCAAAAAGCCAAGAACAAGAACGGTTCCTTCATCTGGGCAAACCCTCCTCCTACAGACGAAGCCACACAGGCTAACATTTCAGAAGATCCTCCTTTAGTTCAGGCAGAATAGCTTGGCCAACACATGGAAGTCATAGATCTGGAGAAGGAGGCAAAGGAGGAGAAAAATAAGGGCGAACCAACTATTGGGCAAAACATTGGTTAGTTTTTCTATGGTTCAATTAATTACCTCCATTTAATTGTCAACCTGGGGTAGCTCGTAGTCTTGTGAGCAGTCGTGCACAATATATGCTTATAATTTCTCCTTCAGAGATGAGTCCCTCAGATTTATGGTTTGGGGGGTGTTTGATGTTCATTGAAGTTTTGATTCTAAATTCCAAACCAATAATCTATCCTACGTTTATGAAAATAGGACTAAAATGCACACAAAAATTAAAATGGTACTTTGCTGGAAATCACTAGAAAATAGGGGAAAATAATAGGGAAATAAATTAATCTACAGAAAATTAAATAACAGAAAATAGGGGAAAGTAAGGGAAGAACTCTGTTGTAAGTGGGCCCACGCTTCCAACAGGTTCTGCCCGCGTTAAATCTTCACCGGACGCTTAGACGATTTAACAGGAAATAACTCAGAAATATTTTATTAACAATTGCAACAAAGAATTTATAAGAAAATTTTGGGGGTCTTGTCTTCAGGGGTGGCCTACATATTTATAAGATATGTGGCCACACCCTATTACAATTTTCAAAATAAATCAAAAATATGATTCTCTTTTACAACCGCCTGCATGAATGAAGGAATCGAGTAAAATATCGAGCTTGGTGAGCTATTTCAGTGTATTCTATTTCTAGAATATGTCTGATATTTGTTTTACCGATTTACATAAATATTTCATGTAGTAGCTAGAAAATAGGTGGCTAGTCATCTTTGATATTGTCCCTTGTCCGGTTTCAATGTTGAAACTCCATTTATGCTTGTTGCTAAAATTTTGCTCTGTTCTGCCGACCATAGAGTCATGTTAGAATTTGGCTTTAGTGGAAATTAGGCACTTCATCTATAGAAGTCGGGAAGTAGGTACCTTGTCTATAGAATTTAGGAAGTAGGTGCCTAAAGGAGTGCTTAAGAAGACTAATGGGAAGTAGCCCTAATGGGAAGCAGCCTAATGGGAAGCAGGTGCCTAACAGTTAAGTGTCGAATGGAAGTTAGGTGCTTCAAAGGGAATTGGGTGCCTGACTTCATACTTCACATCGATGTATCATAGATGTTTTACCTTCATGAAATTGCAAGTGCTAGGTCCGAGTGGGACCTCGATGAAAACATGCCAAAATGCAACAATTTCCATAAAATCTACACAAAATACACTTAAAGACAAATATTAAATAACATGTAGAATAAACTGTTAAATATATATATATATAATTTTCATAAAACATATACATCTATAAAAATAAGTGTCATTATTTTATAAGGAAAGTGGTACAAAAAATGAGCATTTTTGAGGCTCATCATCCCCCCATGCTTAAGGGGTGGCACGTCCCTGTGCCACTTTATACTGGTAATTACCAGTTCTATTTACAACATCCCAATAAGCCCTGTTGGTCTCTTTCCTTTTCTTTTTAGTGGCCTTTACTTTTTCCTTGTCTCGGGGCTTTCACCCCTTTGGTGCTTTGGGAGTGGTTGCCTCTTGTCCCTACTATTTTTGGTGCTTGCTGTATCGAACTGGCTGACTTGGCCCTACTCTTTTCTTGGGTGGTTCCCTTGTCTAGGCCACCTTGCCTTTTTCAATATTCAAATAGTAACTAGAGAAACTGGTGGCATCCTTCTGGAATGTAGGCTCAACCATTTTCTAGTACTCATGGTGAAGGGGTAACTCTTCACCCATAGGTACTGCTTCTTCATCACCAAATGGGATGCTAGACTTTTTAGCAACCCTAGTTGTGGGTAAATCGGCCCCTATTGGGTCAAGTTCAGGTTCAGCCTTGACCTCTATTTTTGCCATCAGAGGAGTTCTACTACTTGATGCCTGATCTACAGGTGGCATAGACCTAGAAATCCCATCCTCATGAAATATGCCTTCATCCTTGAAGGTTGATCACCTATCGACCCATACAAGCTCCAGAACTGCTCAGGTTGGGCAACTAGAATTCTCTTGGGAGGCCTCTTGGCTTGCTTTCTGGCCTCTTTTTTAGCTTCCTTGAGTGCTTTCTTAGAGGCCTTCTTCCAATTATTTTTGTCTACTTTAATATCCTCTTTAAGCTCCTCAAATTTTTCTTTTTGGGTAGCAAACAATTTTTTTCTGCCTCTCATTCTTCATCAGAATCTAGTTCTGATTCCTCATCAGATTCTATGCCCAATGCCTTCAATTTGACAACTCTTGCTCTGGTTCTGGGTCTTCATTGAGATGCCCTTATAAATTTTTGCTTTGACCTCAACTTTATGTGTTGCATCTCAGGGTATGTTGGTGCTGTTGTTGCTTCCTAGTTTTTAGTAGATGTAGGTTGTTGAGCCTCTTCTTCCTGTGTAGTGAATTATTGCTCGACTGGAACTACTTCTTCCTCTTGAGGTTGTTCGGCCCCTACATTAGTTGGAGAATGCTCTGGCTCTTCCTCCTTTCCTAAAACTTGAGGCTCTTCAGCCTCTATTTCATTCTCCTCTTCATCTCCTTTTTCTGTAGATTGTTCTAAATTTTGAGGTTCCTCAACCTCAACTTCATCTTCTTGAAGTACCTATTCTATAGAATGAGATGTGGAATAGGGCTGCTCTACTTCCATTGTAGCATCCTCTCCCTACTCTATTTCTATATCAGTAGGGGGCACCTCTGTTGCCCCATCAGTCTGCATCGTTGCATCTACTTTGGTCGGTTGCTCGGCTCCCACTACTCTACCCTGTAGTTGCAATTATCTTATTTGCCCCTATAATTATTGAATTTTTTGATATAATTTATGCATCTTCAATGCAACTTCTTTCTTGGACTCTTGAAATAGAGTTTGTTCTTCTCTGTATTTGGCTTCCCAAGTGGAAGCCTGCTCTCTCAATACCTATAGTTGTTGCTACAAATCTTCCTCTTGCCCTCCTATGGTAAATATTCTACTACAACCTCCTATTGAGGAGTTTACCCCTTGGAGATATCTTGTAAAATTTAGGCTAGGTACTCTTCCCTATTTAGCTCATCGATCATTGTTTCATCATCTGATGAGCTTGAAACCACCCTAGATGTTTTTGTCCTTTTGCTTCGATTCCTAGGTGGAAATTGGCATGAATGTAGGGCTTGGTGGATCCTACCTTACCTCATCATCAAATTGAGGGGTAGTGGGAGATAAAGCCTATCCTGCTTCCTCATCAAATTGGGGAAAAATAGGGGATGAGGCTTGTCCTACTTCCCTTGTAGTTTTTGTAGGCTAGGATGCAAGCATCGTCTCTTCTCGTTCTATCACCTCTTGGGTTGACTGCTCATTATGTATTGGCACCTCCCCCTCTTCTTGTGCCCCTAGAACTATATTTGTGCCCTCGGTCTCCTCAACTATCACATCTCTATGTGACTTCGCATATCGTACTAGGGCTAAAATTAGGCCATGGTGAGCCAAGGTAGATGTTGTGCCTGCCTGGTACCATTTGGCCTCATCTTTGAGGGTGCATGCAAGGTAATGTGGGATATTGATTTTATCCCCATGTAGTATGTGATTGAGAAAGTAAAAATGATTTACATTCAATGTGGAGTACCTATCGAAGCAAGTGAAGAATCATGCGATCTATTCGAAGACCACCCTCTAGAGCTTGAGGATGTGGCATTTGGGCAAACCAGTGCATGTCAGGTGCTCGATCGGTCCCCCAAAGAATATCTATGCATAGAGAGTGAGGTTATCTTCCTTGTACATGTGCTCCCCTATTATAGGGAGGCCCATCACTATGGTGATATAATTTTTGGTGATTGGAATCTCTAGTCCTCGCATGTGCATGATCCCATCCCTCATGGATGCTATGAATTCATTAGCTACCACTGCATCCTAGCCCTGACTGACTAGTTGATAATACTCCATCCATCCTATAATATCAAATTGGGTTTGCACATCTACAAAAATCCTTGAGTAGTTGGTAGGTTCACTTTTCTTGAGGTCATGGTTCTTTGATTTCCCCCCATGCTTTTCCCTTGGTTTATAGTTCACTTGGCAATGCTTCTAGTTTTTCTCCTTGAATTGCTACAACACTTCACACTCTAGTTTTTTGTAGGTAACTTTATAGTAGTTGTTAAGTAGTTTTTAAAATAATTACTTTCTTGCATGTAGGTGGTTAATTACCATAATCAATAGTGATTATGGTTATCCATGGTAAGTTTCCTTCGAGCATGTGCTCGATTGTGTGGAGGTGATAACCATAGGTAATTGACCAATCAGAGCCATGACATGTAGCATAGTGCCAAGTGGAGTTATTCGGGTGGCTAGGATAATAATGGGGGTTGTGTCGACACTTTTCCATAGACACACATGCATATGAAAAAATATAGACATAAAATAGAAAATTTAATCATGCACCTAAATTCGTTTTATGGGTGTATATGCATAGATATCCATGGTGCATTGCTATTGGCTGGTGTTTGATGACTAGGCAAACCACAATGGATAATGATGGCCATATTTCCCATACAATGAATTCTCTTCCACGTGATTGGTTCTTGGTAGCTGCAATATGACTTATTCGAGACATCCTACAAAATTCAAAATAAAAGTTAGGAAAAACATATCTTCTTGGGATGACAAACATCCCCTCCTTGGAAGTTGGTTGATGTCAAATTTTAATTTTATCCATGATAGATTTGACTTTGCACATGCATGGGGTGCTGACGTGGCTCGGGCCACATCCCAATGCTGACGTTTTATTCTTCCAAGGTAGAAAATGGCCAAAAATATGGAAATCAGGTGCCTTTTCCATATGGAAATTAGGTGCCTTCTTTTTGAATTATGGCAGGTGCCTTGGAAATTGAAGTAGGCACCTTAGGAATTGGGTGCTTATGCTTAACATGGGAAGTAGGTGACTTAGCAATCGGTGTCTGCTTAAATGGGAAGCCCTTGTAATTGGTGTCGTACTTATAAAATAAACTTTATACAAACTCATTTTTTTTTAATAGGAAATTTGGTGTCGTTGTCCCGACAAATGGAAGTCGGGTGCCCTTTTTCTTGGAAAAACTAGGAATCAGGTGTCGGTCTACCATAATATGGGATGCAGGTGCCATCTCCTTAACATACTAGGAGTCAGGCACCTTGTATCATATAATGAGAATCAGGCACCTTTTCATAGTATGGGAATCAGGTGCCTTCTATCATAATATGGGAATCAGGCACCTTCTATCGTAAAATGGGAATCAGGCACCTTTCCCATTAAAAAATGGAAAATAGGTGCTTCTCTTTATTCAATGGGTGCTGAATTTTCCTCGTATATGCATTGTAAGGTTGATCAGGCCTTTAGTGCTCTGGTTGAAGAATAGGGACAAAATCAACATCCACCCCTGAACTAATAGTTGAGTGTTTTATTATCCATAAAGACCAATCCAAACACTCTTGTGCAGATTCAGGTTTAGTATTCCCCTCTCTAAGTGGGGACAAGCTACTCCTACTACAAGAAATTTCTCCTAGAAATCTTGGAAGGTGCAGGTTCATGGATCCTGTGCTTGTTAGGCCTAGGTTTCCTAGGCTGCCTAACAGTTGCACTCAGGGCATCATTCCTGCAAAACAAAAATACAACTAAAAAAGAGAAAACTTTGAAAGAATAATTATCTTTGGGACTATGTGGACTAGGTCCACATATTACTGACTCAAGATAAAATCAGAATCAACTAGGGTCTCCCCCATGCCTAATCTAGACTCAATCATGTATGCTTCAGACACATGGTATGGACGCAGGTGGTGGCCATTGACTGTTAAGGTAATGTTGCTATCATCAATTATTCTGATCCTCACAACCCCATTGTTGATGACTTCAGTCACTTCATATGGCCCCATCCAATGCTGCATGAGCTTACCTTTCCTTTCCTGGAATCGAGAATCATATAGTAATGCCCATTCTCCCACTTTAAGCTACTTTGGCCTGGTGTGGCGGTCATGCCACTTGGCCCTTTGTTTTTGAATGATCTCTATTTTTTGTAGAGCATCAAGGTGGTATTCATCCAGCTGATTAAGCTATTGAATTCATTCTTTCTGTGCATCATCTAGGTTTATATTCAATTCTACTGTAGTCCTAAGTGTTTTGACTTCAAACTCTATAGGCATCATAACACTCTTTCCATAGACTAACTGAAATGGTGTGAAACTAGTAGTAGTCTTCCAGGTGGTCTTGTAGGCCCACACTACTTTTGGTAATCTAGTAGCCTAGTCCTTCCTATGTTGTTGCACTATCTTTGTCAGGATATTTTCCAACTCTCGGTTGGTCACCTCAACTTGCCCATTCACTTGTGGATGGTAGGGAGTGGTTTTGTTATGCCTGATTTTGTATTGTTGCATGAGTTCTTGAATCATCCTTGAAGTAAACTGAGGTCCTTGATCAGTTGTGATCTCCCTTGGAACCCCAAATCTTGTAAAAATTGATGAATACAAGAAATCTGCTATAGTTTTCTCCTTTGAATCATGCAAAGCCTGCACTTCAACCCACTTAGTCACATAGTCAGTACAAACTAGGATATACCTCTTACCTCTTGACTATGGATTAATAGGTCCTACAAAGTCCATCCCCCATTTATCAAATGGCTCAATGTGAACATGTGGTTGGAGTGGCATCTCATCTCTGAGAGTAGGTCTACCCATCCTCTGACATTGATCACACTGGCTCACATGCTTGGCTGCATCTTTGAATAGTGAAGGCTAATAATAACCAACCTGCAACACTTTATATGCAGTCCTTTTTCCTACAAAATGGCCACCACAAGGTTCATCATGGCAAGCCTTCAGTATTTCAGTTATTTCATTCCTAACAACACATCTTCTCATGAGCTGATCAGGCCCTATTTTAAATAGGCACCCATCAATCCATGAGAAATCTACACTTTTCTCAATTAAAGTCTATTTTTCATGAGGTAAAAGTGTAGGGGATACTTTACTAGTGGCTAAATAATTAGCCATATCTATGTACCAAGGTATCTGATCATTTAGAGCAAACAAATGCTCATCTAGAAATTGGTCCTCTATAGTTGCATAGTCTGGAGGTGTTAATATGGATAAGAAATCAGCTACCACATTGTCCTTTCCTGGCTTGTCCACTATTGTCACATCAAATTCCTACAAAAGCAACAACCATATGATAATTCTACCACTAATCCCAGGTTTGTTTGTCAAGTATCTGATCGTTGAGTGATCAGTGTGTACAAAAACCTGATATCCTATGATATAATGATGAAATTTGTTAAGAGCATGTATTACTACAAGAAACTCCTTCTCTGTGATAGTATAATTGAGTTCAACACCTATGAGGTTTTTACTAACATAATAGATGGCATAAAAATCATCACCATATTTCTATCCCAGTATTGAGCCTATTGCATTGTTAGATGCATCAACATATATGTGAAAAGGTATGGTCCAATTTGGACCTCTCAGCATTGGAGTAGTAATTAGTTTTTCCTTTAAGGTGTTGAATGCTTGTTCACATTCTTTAGTCTAGATAAACTTTGTATCCTTAGTTAACAATGTGGTAAGAGGTTTAGCAGTTTTGCTAAAGTCTGATATAAACCTCCTATAGTAATCGATTGATCCTAGGAAACTATGGATATCCTTCTGTGTTTTGGGAGTAGGTAGGGTTTGGATGACTTCTATTTTTTTCTGTCTACTTTGATCCCATCTGTAGAAATGTGATGTCCTAAAACTATCCCTTCCTGCATCAGCATATAACATTTCTCATTGCTTAGGGATAGGTTAGTTTCCTCACACCATTTAAGTGTCTTTTCCAGATTTTCTATGGTGGTTTCAAAAGTTTCTCCATATACAGTGAAATCATCCATGTATACCTCCACAGTCTCTCCAATCATGTCAGAAAAAATGCTCAGAACTACCCTCTGGAAGGTGGCAGGTGCATTGCATAGACCAAATGGTAAAACTCGGTAAGCAAATGTCCCCCATGGACAAGTGAAGGTGGTTTTATCTTGATCTTCTTCCCCTATTTGGATCTGATTGTATCCATTGAACCCATCCAGGAAAGAAAAATACTTCTTGCCTGCTAAGGTGTCAAGGACCTGATCTATGAAGGGTAAAGGGAAGTGGTCTTTCTTAGTTGCTTTGTTCAACAACCTATAATCAACACAAATTCTCCACTTTCCATTCTTCTTGGGCACCACCACTAATGGTGATACCCACTCACTATCTGAAATGGGGTAGATGAATCCAACTGTGAGGAGTTTTTGTAATTCTATTTTGACAATTTCTTTCATAGTTGGGTTCATTCTCCTCTGTGGTTGTCTTACTGGTTTAACCTGGTCTTCCAGATATATCCTATGAGTACAGGTCTCAGGAGCTATTCCTCTCATGTCAGAATACTCCCAAGCAAAGGCATCTTGATGTTTTTCCAATGTTTGTTTCAGTTTGGTTTGTTGTTCAACTATCAACTTGTTATCTATGTTCAACATTCTACCAGGTGCAACTTCTATTTGTTGAATATGGTGGTATTTTCCTCCCACTAATGGCAACTCAAGAGGAGGATAGGAGGGTTCTCCCTAAAAAAGTGAGATATCATCTTATCCTCATCATTTTCATCTTCCAACTCATCAAGTGTCATGATAGGTTGGATCATTGATAGACCACCAATATTTTGACTCTCATTCTCAGGTTCTCCCAATAAATCTATAGACTATGTAGGTGGATGTATGATTAGTTTCTTTATATTATGACCATCTAAAATGGTCATTTTCCCATATCTACAGCTTATGTAAGCATCATCTATTGCCATCCAAGGTCTACCTAAGATTAATGGGTATCCACCTAACCTAGACTTGGATTGTAGCACTAAGAAATCTGTTGGATACTCCCATGCATCCACTGTAATAGTGATATCTTCCAGTATTCCCTCAGGGAGCACTATAGACCTATCTACCAATTATAACATAGTTTTAGTGGGCTTCAGATTAGTCAATTTTAGTTTTTGCATGGTCTCCTAGGGCATGACATTGATGGCAGCCCCCAAATCTACTAGTGTATTGGGTAAAACACAACCTTCTATTTTTATAGTTAACACAGGGCTTCTTGGATCTAAGTACTTCTGGCTGTAGGTATTCCCTAACATAAGGTCAACTAATTGACCTACCAAACTAATTGATTTAGCTGGTTTCCTCCCTGGTTTCTTGAGGCACAACTCTCTTATGGCCTTACCATAGATAGGTATGTCTCTGATGGCTTGAAAGAGAGGGATTGTGATCGTTAAGTTTTTTAAACTAGAGAGAATATCAAACTCTATTTGTATTGGTTTCTTGGGTTCCTGCAACCTTTGTGGAAAATGTGGAACCCCTTCTTTGTTATTCACAAGTGTTGATTCTTCTTCTACTTCCTCTATAAGGGGTGATTCCCCTTTTCCTATCTCTATGTGTTCCTCTTCTTCTACAAGAGGAGTGACTTCTACACCTAATTGTTTTCCTGATCGTAACTGGATCGGATCACAATCTACCTTAATATTATACATGGGGTACATCTCATTTTCCATATGATAGGTTGGCTTGTTATTTGTTGTTTGGATTTGTTGTAGGTTGTGTTGGTAACTAAGGAGTTCTTGAAGTAGGAGGAGCAGGTAGACTTGGTTGTAGTGGAGCTAGAGTAGGATGTTGTGGATACTAATTCCAAGCATTCTGGTTTCTCCACTACTACCTAGGCTACTGGTATTGCATCCAAGGGTAAGGGTTGTAAGGATTTGCTCCTTGGGGAAATGGATTCCAAGGTTGTTGCCCATACCAACCCATATTGGGTGGTTGGGCTTGACCTTGGTTTTGGTAATTGCTGCCCCCATAATATGGCATTCTTGATTGCATGTTGTTACCCATAGGAGACTATTGTTAGTTTCTCCTATTACCCATGAAGTATGCTTCTGTTACTTCAGGTTCCTCTTTATATTTCATTAACTATGGACACAACTTGGTTTTATGATCCTTTTTATAGATAACACATACATGAACTTTATTTTTTGGACACTCATTTTTGGGGTGTTTGCCTCTGCATTTAGGATAGAAGTAGGCCAATGTTACCTCATTCTCCTACTTCTTTTTGAAGTAGAAGGGTATCCATTTGAAGATCTAGATATGATAACATCTCACTCTTAAGGTCTTCAAGCATATTGCCTATTTTTATTTTAGTGATAGTGGTTGATTGCTTAACATTTCTAGGGGTCAACTTACCTTTTCTTCTTGAAAATTTTTGACACAACTATCGAATATCATCCATTTGATGTTGGTAAATATCCCCTCCAGAGATCATGTTTAAGGCTTCCAAGGATTCATTTGTCAGTCCTTTCAAAAAAATGCTTCTTAGGGACCTATCTCCTAGTTTTGAATGGGGTGATCTTTGTAAATTGAAGTTGAACCTATCCCAATATTCTTCCATAGATTCCCCTTCCTTTTGTGTCATGTCTAGGACTTCTTCTCTTGCATCTCGTGCTCTACCAAAATCTTGATACTGATCTAGGAAAATTCTCTTCAACTATTCCTAGGTAGTTATCCATTTATCCCCCAAGCTGATGAACCAGTGCAAAGTTGAATCATCAAGGGTGGAAGGGAATAATTTTAGTTTTTGAGCATCTATGGTGTAATCCACAGATCTGCATAAAACATCAAATTTAAATAGGAATAGATCTAGATCTTCTGTTGGTAGTCCTCTAAAGGTTGGAAGGTGGGTAGGAGAGATGTGCTTCATCTTGTGATCTCCTCCTACCTCTCCTATTGGAAAACTAAAACTAGTGGATGCTTCCTCTAGATTTTTTGCCATTCTATCTGCTATTGGAGTTTCTACATCAGCTGCATTTAGAGCAGCTGTCAATGCTTCTAATTCATTTATTTTATCCTTCATAAGGATGGATAAGTTAGTATTTGAGATTGTTCCATCTAATACTACTTGCTAACATTGGATATTTAGTAGATCTTCCTCATATTGAACTCTACTTATCTTCGATCTTGCTCTAAGATTCTGCTGAATTGTTTTAGAAGGATCTTGTGCAAATAGTGGGTGTTCTCACCAATGCACAGGTGGAGATTGTGATGGAGAGATTTTAGTCTCAAGTTTAGATTCTACTAAAGTAGAAGGGTTTTGAGAAATAACTTCTTTGTTTTTGACAAAATGACCATCTGGTCCTCTATTCTTAGGTGGACTCATACAAAGTTTTAGATGAAGGTTTCTGGAGAAAGTAGTCTAAACTACTTCTACTATGCTTCCTTCAGAATAAGAAATTATAATGGCTACTCCTCGATAATGGTGCCAAAATATTGGTTAGTTTTTCTATGGTTCAATTAATTACCTCCATTTAATTGTCAACTCGGGGTAGCTCGTAGTCTTGTGAGCAGTCGTGCACAATATATGCTTATAATTTCTCCTTTAGATATGAGTCCCTCAGATTTATGGTTTGGGGGATGTTTGATGTTCATTGAAGTTTTGATTCTAAATTCCAAACCAATAATCTATCCTACGTTTATGAAAATAGGACTAAAATACACATAAATTAAAATGGTACTTTGCTAGAAATTATTGAAAATAAGGGAAAATAATAGGGAAATAAATTAATCTATAAAAAATTAAATAATATAAAATAGGGGAAAGTAAGGGAAGAACTTTGTTGTAAGTGGGCCCACGCTTCCAGTAGGTTCTCCCACGTTAAATCTTCACCGGACGCTTAGACGATTTAACAGGAAATAACTCAAAAATATTTTATTAATAATTGTAACAAAGAATTTATAGGAAAATTTGGGGGTCTTATCTTCAGGGGTGGCCTACATATTTATAAGATATGCGGCCACACCCTATTATAATTTTCAAAACAAATCAAAATATGATTCTATTTTTACAATCGCTTGCATGAATGAAGGAATCGGGCAAAATATCGAGCTTGGTGAGCTATTTCAGCGTATTCTATTTCTAGAATACGTCTGATATTTGTTTTACCTGATTTACATAAATATTTCACGTAGCAGCTAGAAAATAGGTGGCTAGTCATCTTTGACATCGTCCCTTGTCCGGTTTCAATGCTGGAACTCCATTTATGCTTGTTGCTAAAATTTTGCTCTGTTCTATCGACCACAGAGTCATGCTGGAATTTGGCTTTAGTGGAAATCAGGCGCCTCATCTATAGAAGTCGGGAAGCAGGCACCTTGTCTATAGAAGTCGGGAAGCAGGCACCAACATGGGAGTCAGGCGCCTAATGAGAAGCAGGCACCTAACGGGAAGCAGGCGCCTAACAGTTAAGTGTCGAACGGAAGTCAGGCGCTTCAAAGGGAATTGGGCGCTTGACTTCATACTTCACATCGATGTACCACAGATGTTTTACCTTCATGAAATCGCAAGTGCCAGGTCCGAGTGGGACCTCGATGAAAACATGCCAAAATGCAACAATTTCCACAAAATCTACACAAAATACACTTAAAGACAAATATTAAATAACATGTAGAATAAACTGTTAAATATATATATATAATTTTCATAAAACATGTACATCTATAAAAATAAGTGCTACTGTTTTATAAGGAAAGAGGTACAAAAAATGAGCATTTTTGGGGCTCATCACCAACACCATAGTCGCCCTCGGCATTGGCTCAGAAGGTGTCCAAGTTTGAAGGTACATTTTCTACCCCTTCTTCCCTCTCTCTTGAGCATTCGATGATTGTTGCACCTCATTCTATAGTTGTTGCTTCCATATCCCCTCCATTTGGCATACCTACCACCTCCATTTCGCTTCTTGTTTCCCTTTCCCCAATCATCGATGCTCCCTCTTATTCTTTTCCCACTTATATTATTTACCTTTCTTTTAGTTCTTTGCATCTGGTCCCAATCCATTTTTGCTCCCTTCATCTTCCATCCTAGTGGTTTCTACTACGGCTATAAGTACGCAAGCTCCTCTTCAAGTGAGTGTAACTGTAGTCGAAACCCTCACTTCCATCCCCTTAACTATTTTTGTTACATTAACCATTCCCATTTCCACTTCCCTTCCCAATATAAAACTTTAGCAAGTTTGTTTTCCCCCTGCTCCATTTTTTGAGTTACAGGTGCTGATAGAGTCGGAGATAGAGATTGCACCAGAGCATCCTGTTGCAATGAAAATGAGTTGAGCTCAATTAATTGCATCACAATGGCTAAAGAGTCGTAAGAGAAAAGAAGCTCAGGCTCCAGCAAAGGTATTGAAGAAGGTCACTTTTGACCTTGAAACTATGGAGTCTCATACTATAAAAATGATTCCCTAGGTCCAAAAGCCTCAAGGAGAAATGGTTTCTAGTGATTACACTTGTGAAGTCATTACAGAGGACCTGATGAAGATTGACACCATGGAGAAGTTGGAAAATATGTAGGTGGACATGAGCTCTCTTTACTTGCATGACGAGCATTAAAAAAAAGCTTCTTCGAGGCTGAGGGAAATATTATTGAGTTGAATAATGCTTTGGAAAAAATAGAGATCATCTGGAAATAGTAAAATCAGAGGTAGAACGCTGTCAGAAGAAGGCAGAAGAGTGGGAGAAAGAAGCCAAGGGTTATTAGACAACATGGGTAGGAGCAGAGAAGCAAGTGTACACATTAACAGCTCAACTTGAGGTTGTACAAAAATAACTGGCTGGCTAAAAAATGACCGAATCTGAGCAGATTCAATTAAAACAAAATAGCCTCCTTTATTAAAATTTACGCAACGACCTTCGATTACATATTATGCAATATAACATAGGTATTTATAAGCTATGGAGGTTAGAGAAGGGTGGAGGAAGAAGGGACATGGAGGGATAAGGGAAGGGAGGAATAAGGAGGATGTGGAGTGGGAGAAAAGGAGAAATAAGGGGAATGAGGAGTGGAGGGATAAGGAGGAAAAGGTGTTGGGAATATAGGAGGAATAAGGAGGTGAATAAATAGGGAAGCAAGGAGAGAATGACAAAGAGAAAAATAAAAAATCATGTCGACAAACACCTTGCCAACAAATACATTAAGTGTTCACACTGTGGCTAAATAAACATATATTGCTAAGCCACTTTAGTCTATATCCCTCTTCACACTTGCAACATTCTCCTCCTTAAAGTTGAGAGAACTAACTACACAGTCTCTCAGCTTTAAAAATTGAGCTTTAGCCATCGCTTTGGTGAATATATTAGCAACGTTCTCCAAAGTGCGACAAAACTTAAGCTCAACAATTTCATGCTCCACCATATCTCGGATGAAGTGGTACTTCATATCAAAATGCTTCATTCTGCTATGGTGGATTGGATTGTATGCCAACTGAATGGAACTGATGTTGTCATAATAGATTATGGTCGGACCACTTTGCTGCTCTCCAATATCTTCCAACACTTTTCTTAGCCATAAGGCTTGATTACTAGTATAGGTTACTGCTATATACTTAGCTTCTGTAGAAGACAAAGCTACCACAATTTGCTTTTTGGAACTTCATGTTATTAGTCCTGATCCTAGACTAAAACAGTTCCCTGAAGTTGATTTTATGTCATCAATATTGCTGCCCCTATCACTATCATTGAAGCCTACAAGCTTGAGAGTGTTACATTTATGGTACTAGATTCCAAAATCCAATGTACCCTTCACATATCTGAGAATTCTTTTGGCTGCTTGCAAATGCAGCTTAGATGGACTAGCCATAAATCGAGAGGAGAAACAACATACCGAATGTCTGGTCTGGTATTGGTGAGAAACATCAAACTCCCAACCATGCTTCTGAAAGTGGTCACTTCAACTTTAGGTGCTCCATCATATTTGCTTAATTGGATCCCATGTCCAACTAGAGTTGCAACTGGTTTGCAATGCTCCATAGCAAACTTCTTGATCATGTCCCGAGCATACTTATGTTGATAGATGAAGATCCCTGAATCTGTCTGATGGAATTCCATTCCAAGGAAGTAATGCATTAAGCCAAGATCCTTCATCTCAAACTGCTTCATCATGGAGCGCTTGAACTGCATATTCACTTTTTCATTACTACCCATGAAAATGAGATCATCCACATACAAGCAAACTATGAGGATGTCATTACCTTGCTTCGGGTAGTAAAGTGTGGGTTCATTTCTGCTTCGGTGAACCCAAAATCTTTGAAGTACCCATCAATGCTTGAGTACCAAGCTCGCGGTGCTCGCTTGAGTCCATAGAGTGCCTTTTTCGATCCAGTAAATAAGGTGCTCCTTACCTTGCTCTTGAAATCCTTGAGGTTGCTCAACATACACTTCCTCTATTAAGTACCCATTGAGAAAGGCACTCTTCACATCCATGTGTTGGACTTTCCATCCCTTGTGTGCAACTAAAGCAAGAAATGTTCTGATGGTCTCCTATCTGGCTATAGGAGCAAATGTCCCCTCATAATCAATACCATACTTTTGTGTAAATCCTTTTGCAACCAATCTTGCTTTATGCCTTTCAATGCTTCCATCAGTATTGTATTTGGTCTTGAAGACCCATTTACATCCAACACACTTCTTTCCTTTAGGAAGCTCTACCAACTCCCAAGTATCATTGTTTTTTATAGAGGTTATCTCCTCTTTCATGGCATCTTGCCAAATTTTTTGAGTACATACATTCTCATAACTAGAAGGTTCAACCTGTGCACTAGTTAACAAGGCATAGTTAACTACATCCCCCCGAGGTTCAAGCTAGGAGTCATCATCACCATACAAATGCATATTTTCAAGTCTTTGTAAAACAAAACTCATCTCACTAGCTTGACTTCTAGTATACCTTCTTTGAAATTTTTTATCCAACATATGATAATATGGATGATGTTGGAGAGTTCTCTTACCTCTGGATGGAGAATCAATATCCATTGGTGAGGAACTAACTGACCTTTGTGGAGAAGGACTTGGTGAAGAAGATGATGAACTGGATGTAGAATGTATGCTTGGGCTTGGAGGAGGAGACTTCTTGCCTTTCTATGGTGCCTGATGAATTTGTGAAGAACCTGTATCATGAGATTCAACATCACTATAAATTTGGGGATGTCCCCATTCTTCCCTTCATCAAAAATCACATCCCTAGAAAGTATTATCTTTCAAGTCCTAGGATTGTAGAGTCTGTAAGATTTTGTGGTCTCACAGTACCCTATAAAATTGCAAGCTTGACTCTTGGGATCGAGATTCTTCCTTTGTTCATCAGGAATGTGTGAGTAAGCCAGTGAACAAAACACTCTAAAATGGTTAACATTCGGTTTCTTACCATACCATGCTTGGTAAGGAGTTTTCCCTTTCAAACTTGAAGTAGGACTCCTATTCAAAATATACACACTGAACCTGGCTGCATCTGCCCAATACATATTGCTCAAATGCTTCATTTGAAGCATAGATCTTGCCATATCTACAATGGTGCGGTTCTTTCTCTCAGCCACACCATTCTGTTGTGGAGTATAGGCAGCAGTGAACTACCTCTTTATTCCATGTTTTTTAAAAAAATTCAAAAATTCATTAGAGGAGTATTCTCCTCCTTTATCTAATCTGAGACACTTAAAAAAATATCCACTCTCATTTTCAACTCTTGCTTTAAAATATACGAAGCAATCAAATGCCTCATCTTTATGCTTCAAAAAATATATCCAGCACATTCTTGAAAAATCATCAATGAAAAGAAGAAAGTAAGAGTTGTTACTAATGCTTTTGGTCTGCATCGGACCATAGATGTCCGAGTGCACTAGCTGGAGTGGATAATTGGCCCGCCATGCTTGTCCATGAGGAAATTTGGTTCTAGTGTGCTTGCCCAAGGCACAAACTTCACAGACTTCCTTATTGTTCGGAACTTTAGGAAGTCCAATCACCCTTGCTTGAGAAGTTAACATATTCAAACTGGCTGAATTCAAATGATCATATCTCAAGTGGCACAACACACTAGGATTTGCAATAGCAACATTTACTAATTGATCTCCTCCTGGATGGCCAAAATTTAAAGGAAATAACCTGTTCCTTGTCATTGGCACTTGAGTAATGACTCTATCACTATTACTATTATAAAAAATGGTATATTTACCCTCATCAAATAACAAATTATAGTTCTTCTCTAAAATTTGACCAACACTTAAAATATTGTGTTGGAGATGAGGTGTGTAATAGATATCACTTACTTGTTTCATGCCTTCTTTTGTTGGAACCTCCATGGCTCCAATGCCTTCAACTGCAAATGACTTGTCATCTCCCAATTTGATGCTGGATTTGTAAGAAGAATCCAGAGTAGCAAAGAGTCCTTCTTTGCCAATCATATGATTTGAAAACCCAGTGTCCAAGATCCAGGTGTCATTCAGGTTCTGATCTGACTTGACATATGAGAGAAAGAGATTTGAGGTCTCTTCCTCTTATCCAAAATTTCCATACTGACTGCTTTGGCTGCTGCTCCCTTTTGAAGATTTTGACCAGCAGTCACGAGCGAAGTGGCCAAGTTTACCACAATTATAGCAAGCTTGTTTTGACTTGTCACTTCCTTTTCCTCATCTTGGATGCTTCCCTCTGTTCTGTTGTCCACCTCTATTATGACCTCCACCTCTGTTTGAATATCCTCCTCTATTTGGAGTTCCACCTCATGGACTATTCCTACCTCTACCTCTGTGCTGACCTCTGCCATGACCTCTACCTTGTCCTTTTCCTTCTTGTGAAGCGAAGGCTTTGTCATCGCCTTCGTGGCTAGTGGAAGAAGATTCCTGCAATCTCTCTTCATGTGAAAGAAGAGAACCAATTCGTGCATCAAAGGAAAGTGTAGTCAAATATTTTGACTCTTCAATAATGATTGCTACATGATTCCATTTAGGAAGAAGTGTTCGCAACACTTTCTTCACTACAACTTCTGGTTTAATCTCTTCACCTAGAGTGACCATTTTACTACTACGACTTTGAATCGCACGTAGTAGTCTTCTACTTTCTCATTCTCTTGCATTATGAGATTTTCAAAATGTCTTTTTAGAGTTTGAATCGTGACCTGCTTCACTTGATCACTCCCTTGAAAAATTTCCTTTAAAGCCTTCCAAGCATCTTGAGCTATTATACAAGATTCTATTCTAGGAAATATGCTTTTATCTAGGGCTGCTTGTAAATGATATAGGGCAAAGGAATTATTTTTTTGGGCTTCTTTCTTGGTTTCTCCATCAACATCACTTAAGGTAGACCGGTTAGTAGGAGAGGGTTCTGTGTAACGCTCTTCAACTATTTTCCATAAACCTTTACCAATCAACATAATTTTCATCTTTATTGACCAGTATTCATAATCACTACCATTAAATTCAGGAATTGAGAGATTTGAATTTGAAGCCATTTCTACTAATTGAAAGCAAACTTTGATTTGACTAAAAATAGGAAGTACAAAGCAATTATAAGTTCAAATAAAATCTAGATTTCTTAACTCTCTCACTGATTTCTTGAGGATTATCCAGTACTGGAGGCCTAAAATTATCTACAATGGAATCCTCATCGTCACTGATGACAATAATTTTAGGAGCTGTCGTTGGCTTGGCCTGTGCTGGCTCAGCCTCTGCTGGCTTAGGTTCCGCTGGCTTAGGCTCTGGAGAGCGTGGGGTATAACTCTCACTGGATTGTTCCTCAGGTTCAAATACCACTGAATCAGACTCCTCCACTTGTTGTCTGAATATATTGTCTTCTGAGTCAGCCTCGTAACTAGAATCCAGATTCCTTTAGTGGGCTATAACATAATTCTACAGCTGACTGAATACGACATGTAGTCCGTCTCGTCAAACTCATTCATCAAAAGCTTCGGTAGTTTCTCTCCATAGTAGAGAGCACAAAGCATGGTAACATCCGGTAGATCTGATCATCTACTCATTAAGGCAAAAATAAAAATTCGTTAGAGCTTCTGAGGTTACAATTTTTGCTTTTTTATAGCCGCTGAGGCTATTACACAAAATTTTTAGCCTTGAACGGGGTTCCAAGGGGCAGTGCCCCTGGTGTTAAAAAAGTTTTTAGAGTTAAAAAATTTTTTAGAGTTAATTTTTTTTTGAAAGCATCACTGGCAGCTTTTGAAAATAAACCAAACCATAGCGAGACGAATTTCATATCAAGTAACAAGAAAATTTCATTATAGAAAATGCAAGATTACAAGTTTCTCATTCTTTGTTCAAATGGGGTTTTGAAAGGAACCCCAAACCTTTACAAAATGGAGGAAACCTTCGAAAAGAAAATAAGTGCATAAGAAGGCAATTTCGAAGGGACCATATTCACACCCAATAGAATTGGACCACGAGACCAACCTGTACTGAATAGAAAAACGAATAATATTTTTTAAAAGAAAAATCCTGTCCAAAGGAGCCCGAGAAAGCAAAAATAATCAACAAAGAATTAAAATGGAGAATCCTGCCCAAGGGGCTCGGGATAGGAAAAAATGGTAGTATAATATACATTATGGGATCTCGCCCATGAGGGGCACGGGAACCCAAAAACCCAACACTATTAAAACCCACTCAGCAAGAAAACCTAGAAAAATTTCTCGCCCATGATAAGAAAAGAGGTCGAGAAACCATTCTTGCAGAGAAAAGTACATATGGAAAATTTTATACAAGGCATCCCGCTTGAAAGAAAACCATTTACACCATTAGGAAGTACTGGAAACTATTTGCAACAAAAAATTCTGATAAAAAAAGTCTAGGAAAACCATAGTCCCACCTAGAAAGGGCCAAGGAAACTAATCATTGAGTGAGACACCCTTCCCACTTAGATTTGGAACTAGACTACTCGTCAGAAAGATCATCACTCTCCAAGCACACCATCGGGCACATTCGAAAACTCATCTGTAGTAGAAACCCACCAATAGCTGATATTGAAATAAAGCCTAAAAATGGGATTGCAGTACCTGGAGGTCTCCACAGGCTATAATAACCCCCTACAATGGGATTGTATTACTTGCATGCTAGAAGAAATCGAAAGAGTTCTTGGAACCCACAAATCTGAAGAGCAACGATCACAAACCTAGAGTAGCCACAAGATCATCTCAACTGTAGGTAATAGGTACAAGGCCCTCCCCAAGACCATGAAATATGTAATGAAAATTCTCCAAGCAACTAAAAACCAGGTGGATGAATCACTTTTGAATACTAGACTTGAAACAACCATTGGATCATCTCAGTTGTAGAAAAAGGTATGAGGTCCCCCAAGACCATGAAATATTTAGTGAGAATTCCTAAGCAATAGTGGACAAATTAGGCAAATGGAAAGCCCCTAAGACTAGGAACCTAAAAAGTAGATCCACCCATGAAGCGAATAAATTGAACATGACCACCAATGACTTGAGGACAACTACGAGAGTGTATCCACTATAGAAAAAACACACGAGGTACCCCTAAATACCAAAAATATGCAGTGGAGAAAAACCTAGGATAAACAACAAAGGATCGAAGATGAACACTTGACCAAAAAACTCAACACTTTGAATCGAAATCGAAGGAAACATCAAAATCAAGCAGCAAGTAACAAACCACCAAAAAGACCTAGGGAAGGACCCAAGAACAACCAAGAATCTCGAAAAGAGAACTGAGAAGGAGGAGGAAAATGGGTTGGGAACCCCCATCGAACATGGGGTCGCCTACTTAGCCAAATATATTCCATGCAAAGACGATCTTGAAAACTTGTTGGGTGACCTAGGGAAGAACTCAAAGATGCACCAGGTCACAAACACGAATACAAACCCTCAATAGAGCAAGGAAACGAGTAGACAAATGGATCTAAGTTCTTCTGCTTATATGAGAGGTCATCTACTCTGTTATCCAACTCGAAGAGAAGGTCCCATGATGTACCAAGAAGTTGGAGCAAAACTAGGGAAGGGCAGGGGGAGTAGAAAAATGGAACGGGACCATCCGCACAGAGTGGAAGGTCAACACTACTTTGCATACATGTCATGCAAATGATATTGAAATAATCATAATAATTAAATAACAAATCATTCCAATACGGAAATATTAACAAGTCTATCTTTCTTGAGTTAAAATCAAGAGGATATTTTATAAATTTCCTCACCAAATTTTAGGATTTCATACCAAAAAATTAAGAAAACGTACTCTAGAGCAGTGTAAGGTCTAGTGGGACCGGTATTCTAAAAAATGTGTCACATAGGAGGATGTCGATATTATGAAGAAATAGTTTTCTTTTCTTTTTGAATAAATGTACATTTTATTTATAAGGCAAAATACAAGGAATTGTGTTAAAATTAGGGGGAGGATGTAACGCCCCTCTTCAATAGGACCTTTTCATTGCTAAGAAATTGATGTTCTATAGAATGAGTTTATTTTTACATGTTTATCTGAATGGAAACTTCAGTTGTTATAGTAGAATTCTATTAATTTTATACATAAGGTAATTAGAAAATAAGAGGTATTTGAGAATATGATGCGATTAAATGCCTAGAGTATGGAATAGATATATTCCCTCTTTACCTTTGTAGTTTAATAATAACGTCTCTTCCTCATTTGATTTTTTTATGAGGAGACAATTACATTGTGGATTATTATTTGTGAAAGAATCATTTGATGTTTCAATATATAATAGATGATTTATGCTCATAAAAATAAAGTTTTGTAACAAGTTGCATAAAAGTTTTATAATTTCTAGTCCAAAATAATCTCCATTTTGCTAGAATCATGGCTTTGATATCACTTATCATAAACCTTTATTTTCACAAACATAAATAATTTTCCAGTATGTAAAAAATGTCAAATGAATCATAAAAAAATAACAATCTATAATACAATAATCTACACAATGAGATAGAGATGGATAATATCCTCAAGGTAGGACAACACCAATAATAGTCCCTAGGAAATGAATAACTCCATATAATCTCCCAATATAGGAGTTCCATCTAGAAAGTGTAAAATATTATAGCCACTTAGAGAGGATGAAGTCTCTTACATACACAAGAGGTAACAAAAAAATGTAAGTATTAATTTTTTGGTTGGAGAACAAGGGGTTGTAGTCATGTCTTCCATCCTTGACAAATCATAAATCTCTCATTTAGAGCTTGAGAGTTTACGAATAGATTCAATTCTCATCTCAATTGAGTTGCTATAGTTAGGCACCTATATCATTTTCAATAAAATTTCCGAATTCTTAATTTTCATTTTTTGGATCCTCTTTAATTTTATGTGTGAATATTCTAGAATTCAAGATCTTACTTCTTGATATTTTCCTACAACAACCTTCATAATATCCAAACTCCACCTCTACTATCTATGCATTGCATCTTAGTAGAGTAATATTTTTGAAACATCACACTATCATAATCCATTTTACCATATCTGGATTGCTAGATTCCTTCCTAAAGCATAAGTACAACCACAAAAATTGTAATAAGTAGTTTACATGAAAACATATTAACGTTATAAAATAAAGCAAAAATTACCAAAAAAAAACATTAAAGTAAATCTTAAACATTATTTGATTCAAACAATTAACATTTTCTTGTTAGATTTAGCTAAACTAGCTACTTCCTATAACCATGGAAAAGATAATTTAACTTAGCGATCCTCAATTAAAACCCCTCTATTGGCTAGCCTATCGATACATTTGTTTCCTTCCCTTAACATATATGTAAACCTAATTTCTTCAAATTCTATAACAAGGTCTTGTATTTCCATAATTATCTCTTGTATGTTCCATGAAGCCTTTGCTTTCCTCAAAATTGTATTTATTACTGTTAGTGAATCACCTTCCATCCATACTTTATTCCAATTTATTTGTTTGCATACTTTTAACCCTTCCAAATCCGCCCAAGATTCAAATTAATTATTTGTCTTAAATCCACTACTAAAAGTGTAATGAGACAAAATATCTCTTCTATTATTCGTAATTATTTCTCCTCCACCTGTTGGTCTTGGATTTCCTTTATAAGCTCCATCAAAATTCAATTTGACCAACTCCACATTTGGTGGTTTCCACTTTATATTCTTTGCCTTCTTTTTGTTTCTCATGTGCCCAACATCATAATTCCATTTGATGACTTGAATCCATCTACCAATGATCTTTGTTTCAATATTAGGGATTGGGTGAGTTGATAGGGTTGGTTTAGACTCCTCTATGGCTAAACAAATATTCCTTTTCATTACCTCTACATTAATTTCCTTTCCTTTAAATATCCTTCTATTCCTTTCTAGCCATATAGTCCAAAGTATCGTATCTTTTGATATCCCAGATTGTCTGTAAAGCCTCACTTTTAAAGTGCTTTACCATTGTTTTAACCATTCTTTAATCCAACTATTCATCACCATGCATTTACCAAACATATTAATAATCCAATGCCAAAGTTTCTAGACTATTGAGTAGTGTCCTAAGAGATGGTCTCTACATCCTTCTTCTTGACATTTTCCTACAACAACCTTCACAATACCTAAAATCCACCTCTATGAATTGCATCTTAGTAGAGTAATATTTTTGAAACATCACACTATCATAGTCAGCTTTACCATATATGTATTACTAGATTCCTTCCTAAAGCATAAGTACAACCAAAAAAATTGTAATAAGTAGTTTATATGAAAACATATTAATGTTATAAAATAAAGCAAATATTACCAATGAAAAACATTAAAGTCAATCTTAAACTACTACTTCTTCTAACCATGGAAAAGATAATTTAACTTAGTGATCCTCAATTAAAACCCCTCTATTGGCTAGCCTATCAACACATTTGTTTCCTTCCCTTATTGTATATGTAAACCTAATTTCTTCAAATTCTATAGCAAGGTCTTGTATTTCCTTAATTATCTCTTATATGTTCCATGAAGCCTTTGCTTTCCTCAAAATTGCATTTATTAGTATTAGTGAATCACCTTACATCCATACTTTGTTCCAACTTATTTGTTTGCATATTTTTAACCCTTCCAAAGCTACCCAAGCTTCAAATTAATTATTTATTTTAAATCCACTGTTGAAAGTGTAATGAGACAAAATATTTCCTCTATTATTCGTAATTATTTATTCTCATCTTGTTGGTCTTGGATTTCCTTTAGAAGATCCATCAAAATTCAATTTGACCAACTCCACATTCGAAGGTTTCCACTTTATATTCTTTGCCTTCTTTTTGTTTCTCATGTGCCCAACATCAAAATTCTATTTGATGATTTGATTCCATCTATCAAGGCTCTTTGCTTCGATATTAGGGATTTTGTGAGTTGATAGGGTTGGTTTAGACTCCTCTATGGCTAAATAAATATTCCTTTTCATTACCTCTACATTACCTTCCTTTCCTTTAAATATCATTCTATTCCTTTCTAGCCATACAATCCACAGTATTGTATCTTTTTATATATCCCAGATTGTCTATAAAGCCTTACTTTTAAAGTGCTCTACCATTGCTTTAACCATTATTTAATCCAACCATTCATCACTATGTATTTACCAAACATATTAATAATCCATTGCCAAAGTTTCCAAACTATTGAGTAGTGTCCTAAGAGACGGTTTCTACTCTCCTCATCCTTTTTACAAAGAACAAATTGTGAGGGGCCATGAAAACCCCTTTTTCATAAGGTTATTGTAGGATAAATTATTCTATGACCCACTAGCCAAACATACATTTTGACTTTAGGAATGCTCAAACTATCCGAAATATCTCTCCATATTTCTGTGATATTCTTATTTTGTTGGTGCTTTACATTATATCCACTTCTTGTTGTGTATTCTCCTGAGCTATTCAACTCCTAAAGCAAATTATCCTTTATCTATTTGCTCAATTACCTCCTAGCATCAATGTATTGTATACTTGTAAAAACGTCTTTCCATTTATATCTTTCTTCCTGATCCTTGTACATATTGTTTGAAACCCTATCATCATATTTGCCTTGAAGTAATCTCATCCATGGTTTCAAAATTGGATCTCGATTGAGTGGTTCTTTATCACACCAAGTATCCATACAAATAGAGTTTTTTCTCCAATTCCCATCACCCATCTTAGACCTTTAATAACTAAATCAATTGATTTTTTTAAACCATTCCATAGAGCAAAACCATTTGGTAGTGAGAGTGTAGTAAATATTAAGCTTGGGTCATTGGGCTCAACATATTTACTTAGAATAATTATTTCCCATTGTCTTTGACTCTCTTTGTAGAATATCCAAATTACTTTTCCCCTAAGAGCTATGTTTGCATCTGTAACAACTCTTAAACCAAGACCTCCCCTAGTTTTATCATCACACACCTTGATCTATTTCACCAAAGGAACTTTTATTTTATCATGTAATCTTGACCATAAAAATGATTGCATAATATATATTGAACTTTTTTCTATAGATTTTGGCATAGTATACAAGGGCATATAATATGTTTTTTTTAATAAGCATGTGTGGCTTCTATTGGGGGCCACTCCCATTACAAAAAAAAATATTACATTGCTCTCATTACATTTCTAACAAGTTAATTAAAGCATATCCAACTTTGCCTTTCTATCAAAGATATTCTCCATCTTCCTCAAACTGCAAAGTTCCCATAATCAACTCCTTTTATATCAGATGCCTTCTAAAATTTAAATTTTGTCAAGATGAATTTCAACACCACGAATGGCTAGAATATTTTATGCCTAGCTTATATATCTATAAATATCTTGTCTATAACAACCACATAATTTCTTAGTGCCTTTTTTTAAGGTTCCTATTCATTCCCCTAATATTTTGAGATATTTTTTTCATTGTTATTTTTTATTTTATTTGTGGGTTTAACCCCACTTCTTGTTAGTATTTGTGATATTTGCTTTTGTTTTCCCATATCAATATCCCTTTGGATTTCTTTTTCTCTTTGTTTTTCTTTTTAGGTCTTCCTCTTTTTTTTCATTCCTAGCAATACTTTCATATTCATCAATCTCTTCAATATTTTCACATTCCTCATAGCAAGACTTATCATATTTAGGTTTGCCTTATTCTGAAGGATTTGAAGTGCAAGGAATAACCTCAAAAGTATAATCTTATTTATGTTTTCTTAGAAACCCTAAAGTGCAAGGATGTTCTTCTATAGAAATTATCTTCTTATTTTTCCCTAAAAAACCTAAATTGTTATGGGTTTTCTCCATCCTCATTTCTATATTATGTTGTTCTTGAATCCTTAAAGTGAAAGGGATAACATATTCACCCCTTTCACTTTTATTATCCAAAGAGGATTCTATACTACTTGATGAAAATGAGGATGATTTACTTGAATTAAACTTGACCTCTGTCGTAGTCTTTGTTTTAGGATTTCTCTAATCTTCTTTTTCACCTTTAATTCCTTCTAAAATTACCAAATGATATTGTAGATAGGTTTTCTTTACCTCTTACGTCGAAGTGGAATATCCTTGATCTAATATTAGCTTCTATTACTATAAGATTTTCTTGCTTCATCTTGAAGTTTTTATCATGGCTAGAATTTTGTCTCTCTTCATAGTTTTCACTTTGCAAAATCTTGTCAAATGTCCAATCTCATAACAATTATGACAATGAAATGCAATATTTTCATAATCTACCTATTGATCTCATTCTCTTAATTTAGATTTAATCTTAATGTATTATGGAAAAGGTTTTGAAATATCCATAGCAACACATATTCGAGGTATGCTTTCACTCCTTAGTAGTTAGTCCTTCCTTAATGAATTCCCATAGGATATTTTAAATATTCTTCAAAACATACTTATTTATAATTTGATATGGAATTCCAAAAAGCCTAACCCATACTAGAAGCTTCTTAATAGTTTTTTTCTTAAAAAAATTATTCCATGGTCTCAAATAAAATGCATCTCTTCCCCTAAACCATGAGCCACCAACCATTAATTTATCCCTAATTTTTGAACTAGAAAATATGATGAGGAAGTAACCTTTAGAAAGAAAATTCACTAAGTAAGTTGAATTTAATCCCCACTTCCACTTGATCTAATTTTGAATCTCTAAAAACCCTAGCCATGATCTATGGAACTTACATATTAACCCTCTACTTTTAAGAACCATTATGTAATACTCAATCATATCATCCTTGATACTCACTTTTGGTGTAATATTTGCTACCTATATTTAAATTACCATGTATTTGCTCTTCTTCTTATCTCCAACTTGGGCCTCCATACTTTCAACTAGGGCATCCTAACTTCCCATTAGGGATTTCAAATATGATTTTTCTTTAATACTAGCTAATGGGGCTTGCTATTGGCTTGCACTCCTTCTTAGCTTGCACTCGCTCCTAGCTTGCACTCTCTCCTGACCCACACTCACTCCCAACTTGCACTCCCTATTGGCTTGCAATATCCCCTATCTCTTCTTTTTACCAATGTTCCTTTGGTTCAACATTTTTTGGAAATAATGTTCCATGTATTTATGGTAAGGGTTTGAAGCATTGATGCACTTCAAATGAACCTGTTGCTCTTTCGCAATGACTAAATATTAGCTTGCACTTCCTCTTAGCTCATACTTCCTACTAGCTCACACTCCCTCTTGGCTAGAACTTCCTCCCAGCTCCTCACTAAGGAAATATAATATGTTGGAATGGCTTATAATACTGATTTAGTTAGTTGTACTCTTCCTTATAATGATAACAATCTACCTTTCCATACCAAAATTTTATTTTTAACTTTGCTTATAACTGGATTCTAATTGTAAGTATTAATTATAATTACAATTATAATATCCCTTTTTTATATACCCATCATTTAATGCTACTTTGGGTAGGGTATAACCCTAACCCTAGATGACTAAACCCTTACCCAACATATTATCATAAAATGTTATTCCAATACAATAAACCTTAGGTTCTATATGGCCCATGCCAACTATTCATAACACCCATATAGAATTTAATATCATATCTCAATATATCTAGCCCTAGGTAGCATAAAATTTCAATCCCATAGGCGAACCTTAACATTTTGCCAATAGAGTTTTAGGTAATTTTGGGGGAATGGTAAGTTTTATGTCATAAACCAAAGTTCTAATTGCATGGGTTAAACCCTAAAATTTTGATTAAATGGTATGATCTCAACTGGTTGAAAATATAGACTCTCAAGATAGAGATCTAAGTTGAAATATTACTAAACAATATATGCATAAGTAACAAATACTACTATGTGGTTTGTTGAAGTGTCTTGGTAACAAAATCATAATGTAAGATGTAATATGGGTGGGGCCTATTTCAATTTCATATAACCAACTAAAATATATATTTGATAAAAAGGCATCAACTATGGTTTGATTAACCTAATAGCAAATGTAGTGTTTTGGTACTAATTATCTACAATTAAAAATATATAGCTAATTAAATATAAAAATAAACATAATATTTTATTATAGTTTTAAAGTAATTCGCTAATAGTTTTTTGTATGTTTAACATGTTTTAAGAGGAATTACACAAATGGAAGTGTGAGGTTTTGAGGTGAACTTTGGTTTCTTAGAGCGAATAGAGGCTCAAATTACTACATATAGAGAAATAAGAATTTGTAGAAACAATAAAGCATACAAATATACTTATTTTATAATAATGATATCAATTGACAAAAGTGTTGAAAGTGTAATTTGACTTATGGCCAAGGTAGACATTGTATGATGTACTTCTTGTATAGGCCTACGAGCATTCATCATACAATGTATTTAATTATTCATTCATGTAAGCCCTATGGGTAACAATTAACCTTGTTATGGTTATACCCATCTTATATTTTATAATTGACCTAAAATTCCTCTTGTTATGTTAGCTTCAACTAACTTAATTATGTATTTGGGTTTTTTTGGTAATGGTATAAATACCCTCATCACTCCATCCATTGTATCTGATTTTTTATGATCCTTATCTATGGATAACAATGATTATATATGGAAACATCAAAGGTTACAAAAATTATGAATCAACAAATCTAGGGCATTTTTTTCCAAAAAATGAAACATCTTTCTGGAGCCATATCTTTGCATAGAGTTGTTTGATTTAGATGATTCTTATGCCATTTTGTGTGGAATTTGAAAATATTTGAAATGAGTGGTCATTCAAAATAATCCAAGTAGTATTGAGGGAGATATGACCATGTGAAGATAGTTGTTCAAAACTAGGACAACATTAGGATAAATTTTTCTTGAAAAACGTCTCATCTTTCAGAAGTCATTTCTTTGTGAATGGTTGTTTGATTCAAATGATTCTTAGATCAATTTGTGCAAAATTTGAAGAGATTTAAAATTAGTGGTCATATGAAGGAATCCAAGTGGTATTGATGGATATAAGACCCTATGAAATCAACTATCTAGAACAAGGGCAATGACAATTTTTCAAGTTGCAAAAAACAAAAATACAAATATCTTTTAACCAAAGTTTGGATGATGGGAGAAGAAATAGAGGGCTAGAGCATCAGTGAGGTAGGACATTCTATATGGGCATATAATGTTTTATCTAGGTTTCTTTTTCCTCTTCATTATATTAAAAGTTTTGCATGAAAATTATTATAGATTTATTTTCAAATAATATAATTGCTATAGGATATATTCGTAATTTTTAGTAGATTTTGAGTTATAATTTCCTTCCCATGGATTGATTTTTATACAAATACTTCGAATCATCCCTATTAGTAGAGTTTAATAAGGAACTCACAAAGAAGCGATCCTTGTTGCTCAAATATAGGGCAATTATTAGAAAATTTAATGGGTTTGGGCCAAGGTCTTCAACCTTGAGAAAATGGATTTATAGGAGTTGGAAGTCTCTAGGAGTGAATATATCCTTTCTTCCCAAAGGTATCTTCCTAGACATATATTGCCATAGGAAAGAAAAATAGTCCTAAAAGGGGATCTTGGTTTATGGTAAGAGCATTTCCTTACCCACTGGTATACATTTGCACCTAAAAACGTAAATCTATCTCTAGTACTAGTTTGGGTTAGGATGTATGGGTTACCCATTGGATTATGGAAAATGGATACCTTCAAGGTAATAGGAAATACTTTGGAAGAATTCCTTAAAATTTCAAAAACTATAAGAGATAGATTCTTGGCTATTTATGCTTAGATATTGGTCATGATTGATATAAGTAAACCTTTGTCATAATCAATCATTATTAAGTATGGGGGCAAGTTGTGGATCTAAACCATAGATTATGAAAACATATTTTTACATGTAGAATATATCATGAGGTGGGGTATATTAAGATATCATGCCCTAAGAAGAGTCCAACATAAACATATATAGAAATTTGCAAGAGAAACTTACTATTGGATATGGATGAGGATGGTTTTCAACTTCTAAAAATAGGTCTAGACAAATTAAAGTAAAAAAATAGTAGAGAATTATAAGAAAGGATTTGGAAGAAATACCATTTCTTTTGAGGCTTTAGCCTATGAAAAATTAATCAAAGTTTAGAGGACATAGTACAATAGGATCCAAACATTAACAAGGAATCGTCTATTCAATATGATCCTAATTTAGGGATGAATATTCTTGCTAAACCCAAGAAATGTGCCTCATCAAATTTTGAAGACTCTTTTGAAGTACTGTGCACCATTCAAGAAAAGAAAAGTGGTAGAGAAAATATAGTGTTAGATGTTAATACCTCTACCATTAATATGGAAATACCAAATAATAAGTAGGACAAGTAAAAATTTTTCATAGTAGAGCTAGGAGAGGATAAATCCAATGAAAATAAAAGTTGTGAAAGAATATTGGAGAATTAAATAATAAGACCTACTATTGACACATGCAATGAAAAATGAATAAAACCCTCAAATTATCAAGCAAGAGCCAGGGAAGCAAGATCAAAAATAGAGATAGGAACACAATCTAAGTTGGTTGAATTTCTCTTTACCAAATAGCAAAATGATATTGGTAATTTGTGGGAGGGGCTAGTAGCCCCTAATGAGATATGATTACCATATCATGGAATATAAGGGGTTATAATGCCCCCTTAAAGTAGATGTGTCTCAAGGACCTCTATTTAAGTAATAAGCCCGATATTATTTGTATCCATAAAACTAAAATGACAAAGGAAGAAGTTTCCAAAATTATGAAACTAGTATTGGAAATATGTGAATGGGATTTTGTGGATTCTATGATAGGGAAGTTCTAACATGTAAGAATCATATGTTTAAACCTATTGTGCAACCATTCATAAAACTAGGCATTGGATAGCCTCATTAATCGCATGATGCTTTGCAGATATTTATTTCATCCTTATCAATGTCTATGGACCTACAACTCATTGGACAAATTAGAAGTTTGGAGTGGGACTTAAGCCTTTGTGAGAAGTAAATACCAAGAAACCCAATTCATGATCATAGAATATTTAATACCATAACCAAGTTGGATGAAAAAAATTAAGGAATTAGGAAAATAACCAAAAGTATGAGATATTTCTTAGATTTTATTCAAAATAATAGTCTATGGGAGGTTGAGTTTGAAGAGGACAACTATACATGGACTAAAAGTAAGAGATACAAAAACTTAATAACAACAAAATTAGACAAATGCATAATATCAGATCAATGGCTAGATGAAAGGTGATGAGCCCCATAAATGCTCATATTTTGTATGGATTTTATTAATTATTATGTGGCAATATAATATAAACTATCATGAATTATTATGTAATTATTTAATAGAATTGTGTGTTATCTAATTTGTGTGTTTTAGTGTGTTTGTGTGGAAATTTAGTTGGTTTTGATAGATTTGGATCAGTCGAGGTCCTTCATGGGCCTGGCACTCTATTTATCCTAGGATCAAGGCATGGTGGTTAGGCGCTTTCCTCTTCAAGGAAGGCGCCAAGAGGAGGTAGGCACCTTCCGTATAAAGAAGGTGCCCGACATACCTAGGCACATTCCTAATAAGGAAGACGCCCCCATAAGGTAAGGCACCTTTCGCATGAAGAAGGTGCTCAACACCAGTATGCGCCTTTCACATGAAGAAGGTGCTCAACATGAGCATGCACCTTTCGCATAAAGAAGGCACCCGCAAAAGTATTTGAGGAAGGCACCTCCATATTTCACTAGTTGACCAAATGAACGGTGTGGGCAGTGTTGACCGATGCAGTTCTAATTCCACGTCACATGAGATAATCCTAGGGAGCTACACTAATAGACGAGGACGTCTTACCTATGTCGGGTGAAGCATGATCCAACTCAAGCAACTCGAACCAATCAATGAACGTGCCACCATTAGGAATGATGAATGTTTTTAGCAGATGTCAATTGTGGTTACCAGACTATTCTAGTTTAGTCTGGATTGAACTACTATTGTAACTTCATTGTAACAGATATCTATGTGTGTTCTATATAAACACACACATACCTCTTTGATAGACACCTAGAATTTATTGATTATTTTGAGGAGATATAAGTATTGTAATTATCTTGCAATTATAATAAAGTTCGAGAGTTTCTAATTGCATGTTTAGTTGGAAGGGAGCTGCTGGATCTTGGGCCCACTCGAATCTAGTATTCCTTCCCTTTTACTTGTGCTTTCCTAGATCAGTTTCCTCCTTTAATAGATTTGCTTTTTGTACTATTATTTTCATTGTTGTAGTAGAATTAATTTTATGTCTATTTAATTATGCACGTATGAATATTTAATTTCCAAAGATCTAATTATTCATACATAAATTATTGTGGTGTGGATGAATGAATGATGTTCTTTTAAACCCCCCCAATGGTAGAATTAGCCAAACTCATCTCAGAAGTAGGTATTATAAATGATCTTGTATGAGACACTTCTAAAGTTTACGTGCTCTCTGGTGTAACAATTTAAATGAATGAGCAGTGACAAAACATGATCAAATTTAACCTAAGTTTGGCCCGCAACATTTTGGTATCATTTTTGGGGAAGCACCTCTACTAGATTAATTGCAATACCCAAAAAACTTCCATATGACTTTGTATGAGTCCCTTGAGGAAGAGAGGACCTGACGATCATTTCATAACACAAAGTCCACAAAAATTTGAGTCAGTCGAACACTCCGAATTTGAATTAGATTCACCTGACTCATCGCCAGCAGTCCACTGGAGTGAGAATCCTCACCTTGTGCAAAGTTCCTCCTCATCCCACCAACCCGGGGAAGAAAAAACCATTGTAAATCCATTGTTTAAGAGAGGAAGCCCTACTATGGAAAGTTGTAGAGGATCAGACGATAACACAAGCCGACTTCAAAGCCCTGACCTAGAAAGTTTTGAATGACCGTGAGGCCATAGAAATTGCATTAGAGACCATATATCATGAAATAATGGCCGAATAAGAGACTTCATATGGCTTTAGTTTCTCGATAGAGGAAGGAGTAGGAGAAACCAAAATGAAGAACATATCCCCTGCTCACCTTTCTACCTTTAGAGGATACCCAACCGAAGACCCTGATATGTTTCTATTCAAGTTTGACATTCTGTGTAGGTCTGTCGATTACAAATCTAATACACAGAAGTTGAAGCTCTTTCCTTCCATATTAGATGGTGTAGCTTTGCGATGGTTCATCGGTATGGGAGATAAACACATTGCTACGTAGGATCAAATGAAGAGGATTTTTTTAAAGCAATATCAAGACTTCGGGAGAGTAAGAGACTCTAGAGAAGAGGTCCTAAACATCACGTAGAAGGAAGATGAATCTCTGGAGGAATACTAAGAGAGATTCAATTTCAATCTTCAATGATATCCTCACACGAAGCTAGCTGACAAGTCTCTTAAAAGCATATTTTTGAGAGGACTTAACAATGAATCATTAGAGGCTCTCAATATGATTTTTGTAGGTGACGTCTACCAACACTCTATGGAAGATATTCGACAATTATGCTGGAACTACTCAAGAAGGAGAGACAAGACCACTTCTAGAACCATGAAAGCAACTGCTTCGATCACAAAAATAGAGATAGGCAACATGCTAGAAGATTTGAAAAGTAAAATGCTTTTCTCTGGCATTGCAAATGGACACGCTACTGTTGGAGAAAAAAAAGCAAGAAAACAAAGCAACATTGGCCTATTTCTTCCCAAAATGCAGAGGGAAGCATGCAAAGAACGCATGCCTAGAGAACAAAGTTAGAGTATGCCCAATCTGCAAACTAAATCATAAGACTCGATTGTGCCCATAATTACCCAGTATCAAAGAGGATGCTGATGTCACTGAAGCCTATTTTATAGGCAATCGAAGGAATTGGCCACAACCCCTATGGAGAATATGCCAACAAGAATTCTATCATACAGGAGAGGACCATACATGCCACAAGGCCAGACTCAACCACCTAACATGGGGTGGTGGGGGCCATCGCCTTGGTCCAATGCACCCCCAGGAGCAACATTCCTAAACTAGTAGCCTTGGATGCCATATCAATATTCTAGATAGTAGTGGAGGAGCCATAATCCATGGAATCCAACTCCACAGAATGTAGTGCCAGCTCACCCCCAAAAAAACCTACCGACCTTGCTTGTTGTGAGACCTGTGCAGTCACCTGCAAAACCGATGGTGAATCCAAACAATAAAGTAAACCAATCGATATATAATGTAAAAGGTGAGATGTATCCGATGTACCATATTAGTTGCAATCCTATTCAGCTTAGATTAGGTAGACAACTAGGAGTAGGGACACCTCCACTAATAAAAGAGGAGACGGATGTAGGATAAACACATCTTATAGAAGAGGTGGAAGAAGAAGTGACTGAGAGAAAAAAGGCTCCATTTCCTAACCAACTACAAGAACAAAAGAAACTAATGCAGCTGGAGTTTGATATTATTTCCAGCTTGAAAAATCTTATAGTAACAATTCCACTCTTTCAAGCTATCTGAGACATCCCAATATATACGAAGGTGATAAAGAAGATGTGCTTAAGAAAACAAGATAGAAAGTAAGCCAGACTATCAATGTCATGGGTAAGTTGGTATATTTAATGATGGGGAATGCATGCCATCCTAAATACGTAGATCTAAGCAGCCTAGTGTTGACTCTAAAAATTAAAGGACATTCCTTGGCCAACATGTTAGTCGGTCTCGATGCAACCATCAATGTGATACCATAGGAGACCATGCATAAGCTACAACTCACAAACCTAAGACCCACCACAATGGTGTTGCAACTGGCTGATCGATCAACCGTAGCACTACAAGGAATGCTGAAAGATATAATAGTGATAATTGATGCGTGGGAATATCCGGTCAACTTCTTGGTTTTACAGTCCAAAACAAGGCTGGGTGGCTACCCTCTTACCTTAGGGAGGCCATGGTTGGTGACAGTCGATGCTTACATCAGCTACCGTAATGGGCTAATGACTATCTCCAATGGATAGAACATCAAAACATTAACGATTTCACGCCCCATGTAGTCTATGGATTCATTGGGAGATCCTATTTTGACCAAGCACAAAGACAATGAGCTGTCCATAATCCAATCGGTGATGGCATTAGATGAATTGGCAAAGGATGAGGATGAAGATGGTGCTATCACGGGATTCCTCCAAGGAGAATCTTCTATCACAATGCCCGAGTCACCATTGGCCGACACCCAAGACCACCACATTCAGTAAATAAATGTTGAGCCTGGAAGGACGTTAAACGTCAGTAGTGGGTTGAACCCCACACAACTAACAAAAGTAAAAGAGCTCCTGGTAAAACACCAACGGGCATTTGCATGGGACTACTTGGATATGAAAGGTATCAACCCAAAAATTTGTACCCATTGAATATACCTTGAAGAATAGGCGACTCCAAGCAGGCAGCCACAGAGAAGAATGAATCCAGAAATGAAATACATTATCAAGGCGGAGCTACAAAAACTCGTCTGTCAGATTCATCTATCTATTTTTTGATAGTGAATGGGTGTCACCGCTTGTGGTGGTCCCCAAGAAGAACGAGAAGTGGTAGATTTGTGTGGACTATAGGGCATTGAACAAAGCAACAAAAAAGGATCACTTCCCACTCCCATTTATCGATCAGGTCTTGGATACGCTTTTATGGGTGAAAGTTCTTCTCCTTCCTAGATGGATTTAGTGGATACAACCAGATCCAGATCGGAGAAGAAGATCAAGATAAAAAAACGTTCACCTGCCCATAGGGGACGTTTACTTATCGGGTGTTGCCTTTCGGGTTATGCAACACACTAGCCACATTTAAAAGGGTGGTGCTTAGAATATTTTTAGACATGATAGGGGAATCGGTCGAAGTGTACATGGACAACTTCACCATTTATGGAGAAACCTTTGATGAAGCAATGATGAACTTGGAAAGACTGCTCGAAAGAAGCGAGGAAAATAATTTGTGCCTCAGTAACAAAAAGTGCTTTATGATGATGTGAGAAGACATCGTATTGGGACACCATATCTGTGTGGAAGGAATAAATGTTGACAAAAGAAATATCGAGGTCATCAAGGACCTACCCAGCCCTAGAACGCAACGAGAGGTGAGAAGTTTTCTTCGATCTTTCATGTATTACCAAAGATTTATCACCGACTTTAGTAAGATTGCAAAACCACTACAGAATCTGTTGTCTAAATATGTGGAGTTTAACTGGATGGAAGACTACAAAAGAGCATTTTAGTTGCTCAAAGAAAATTTGATATCTACACCTTTTTTAAGGGGACCAAATTGGGCCATACCATTCCATATCTATTGCGATGCATCCAAAAATGTGATTAGAGCAGTCCTCAGGTAGAATTATGGTGAGGAATTTTATGGCATCTACTATGTCAAAGAAAACTTAGCAGGGGCCGAGATCAACTATACAGTGACGAAGAAAGAATTTCTTGTGGTTGTGCATACCATCAATAAATTCTACTATTATATCACTGGATACCAGGTGTTCGTCCATGTGGACCATGCAACCATGAGGTATTTAATGAGTAAACTGGCTATCGATGGAAGAGTTATTAGATGGCTTCTACTGCTACAGGAATTCGATATAACAATAGTTGAAAAACCTAGAAAAGACAACATAGTAGCATATTTCCTATCCAGATTAATACTAGTAGACCATGCAGTAGTGGAAGACCAATTTTCAAATGAACATCTGTTCACCATAAACGAACAAATTTCATGGTATGCAGACATAGCCAACTATTTAGCCATCGAAAGAACTTCACCTGCTCTTTCTTCACAAGAAAAGTAGGCAATGATAGAGAAGAGTGCCTCCTTTCTATGGGTTGACGACCTCCTATTTAAAATGGGATGTGATCATATTATGAGGAGGTGCACTGTAGAACAAGAGTTTTTAGAGATACTCAAATATTGTCACGATGAACCACATGGAGGACACTTTGCAGGGAAAAGGATTGCCTATAAAATCCTATAGGCTGGGTATTTTTGGCCCACTCTATTTAAAGATACAACCACCTACACCAGCAAGTGCGACGAATGCCAAAGAATGGGTAGACCGACTCATCAGGACAAAATGCCCCTTCAACCTCAAGTGCACCTAGAGCCCTTAGATAAGTGGGCCATGGATTTTATGGGGCCAATCAATCCACCTTTAGTAGGGAGAAGATTCATTTTAGTCTGTATAGACTACGCCACCAAGTGGGTTGAAGTTCAAGCATTGAGGGATTTGAAGGAGGGAATAGTCACTGAATTCTTATTTGAACATATTTTTATATGATTCGAGGTCCCCAAAGAGATTACAATAGACCAAGGGCCTCAATTCAACTCCAAGTTGATTGAAGAGCTGATGAAGCAATGTAGAATTCGTCACAATAAGACTACACCCTACCATCCACAGGAAAACAGGCAAGTGGAAGTGACGAACAAAGATATTGAGAACTTCTTGACAAAAACCATACAACATAGAAAATATTGGGCTGCATGATTACCAAAGGTAGTATGGGCATATAACATCATGTGGAAATTGACCATAGGCTTCACACCCTTCTAGCTGGTCTATGGGAAGAATACAATGATGCCCATCGAGTTTGAAATCAAGATTTTGAGAACTGCTTTAGAATTAAATCTGAGCTTGGAAGAAGCCCAAAAATAAATATTTCGACAACTGAATCAATTGGAAAAAATCTGAATGGATGCTTTACAAAGAACGAAGATCATACAAAGGCAAAGAAAACAGTGGCACGGTCGTCACATTAAGTTGAAGTAGTTCCAGGAGGGAGAATGGGTGTTGTTGTATGATTCTAGGTTCTAGGAATGAAAGGGAAAATTAATGCAGAGATGGATGGGACTGTATGAGGCGCTAGAACTTATCAAAAATGATGTTGTGTGTGTCAGGACCATTAACGACAGCAACACTGTGTTGATAGTTAATGGCCATCGACTGTGGCCCTACAACATGTCCAAGAATTTATTGGTGAAATCCAGAGCAGGCATGGGGGAGACCCCATCCCTGTAAGTCTGGATAAAAATATCAATAATAATATGGTGGATACAAAGATGTCCACAAAAATTAGTTAGTTTAAGTTAGTTTATTTATTACGATGTGTTTTATAGGTACAACGCCCACATGCAAGCTATAGGCATCCTAAGGCCAGGGCCTAACAGGCACAAATTATGTCTAACTGCCTATATTTTCTTTTCCTTTTGTTTGTTTTTTGTAGGTGAAGGGTCTAATAGCACAAAAAATAGGTATATGGAAAACCAGGCCTGAACCGGCTCAGCATGCTGACACCTGCATACGTAGTTTAGAAGCAACATTTATCCAATCTCAAATGAAGGCAATAAACTAGAACGATAAAACTCGTTCGTTTATTTTTTATTTCTAATCAATTCCTCAATTGCAATATAATGAAGTAATACGAAACCGCAATAGTAAATAAAATAAATCAAATTGGATATAGTTTGCCACTCAGGGAGGGCACGTCCCCGTCGTGAAGGCAATTGTGCGAAATACGCAGTGAAAGAATAAAAATGAAGATGATGCTTATAATGAAAAATCTAATCTAATAAATATGAATTTTGTACACTTGGAGAACCTAGCCGACGGCTAGGTTTGCTAGGTTTGGTATGTAGCATGACTCCCCTCCTTGGAAAGCTTTGTCCTCAAAGCTGGAAATGTCTGGAAAATACTTTTAGGTTCCCATGTAGCATCCTCCTCTGGTAGGTCTTGAAATTTGATGAGAAATTCTTGAATCTGGCACGACCTTAGTCTTCGTATTTGATGTTGTAGGATTTCTTTAGGTTGGAGATGTATGCGTCCTTCCTCATCGAGCACTGGTAATTCTGATTGAATTTGTACTTTCTGACCAATTATTTTTTTGAGACATGAAACATGAAATACTGGGTGTATTCGTGATGATGAGGGTAGCTCTAACTGATAGGCTACTTCTCCAATGCGGCGCACAATTTTGTAAGGACCATAGAATCTTGGGGCCAACTTTTGACTGGTCTTTATCCTTAACGATGATTGTTTGTAGGGTTGCAACCTTAGGAAAACCTTGTCACCTACATTAAAAGTTCGCTCTGACCGATGCAAGTCTTGTTGTTGTTTCATGCGATTTTGTGCTTGGAATAAATTCTCTTTGAGGATGGTGAGTGTAGACTGCCTTTGTTGAAACCAATCATCCACTTTGGCTACCTTGGATGAACCTGGTACGTAATCTGCTACTATTGGAGGCTTGGTACCATACAATGCTTCAAAAGGAGACATTTTAATTGAGTAATGGTAAGAAGTATTGTACCACCATTCTGCCAATGCTAGCCATTGGCTCCATTGATATTGTTTATCTTGAACGAAATATCATAAGTACATACCCAAACATTTGTTAACTACTTCGGTTTGACCATTTGTCTGTGGGTGGTAAGCTGAAGACATGTTCAATTTGGTTCCACTAAGTCGAAATAATTCCCACCAAAATTTACTAGTGAAGATGGGATCTCTATCACTTACAATATTTTTGGGCATACCATGTAATTTGAAGATTGAGTCCATAAATACCTTTGCCACCTTGCTTGCGGAAAAAGGATGTTGTAAAGCCTGAAAATGAGCGTATTTGGATAACCGATCTACGACTACGAAGATTACTGTCTTGCCCTCTAATTTAGGAAGACCTTCAATAAAATCCATGGATATATGTTCCCACTGATGCTCCGGGATGGGTAATGGTTGTAACAACCCTGGTGATTTAACTGTTTCTCCTTTATTGCACTGGCAAACTTCGCATTCGGCTACCCATTGTTTGACTTCTGCTTTTAATCCTTTCCAACAAAATTATTGTTTGACCCTTAAATATGTCTTCAAAAATCTTGAATGTCTTGCTAATGGAGAAGCGTGTGATTCATCGAGGATCTTTGATTTGAGTTCTGAATTGTGTGGAATGTAAATGTGGTTCTTTTTCTGGAGGATTTTATCTTCATAAGAGAACAAAGGGTGTTTAGAGGACCCTATAGATAATTCTTGAATTATCTGAGCAGTTTTGCTATTGGACAACCATTCATCTTGTAATTGAGTCACCCATTGGGAGCAGGGACCTGAAATAGTGTTAATGATTACTTCGTCTTCATATTTCCTAGATAGCGCATCGGTGACTACATTTTCCTTCCCTTTCTTGTATTCTATAACAAAATCATAACCCAACAGTTTGGTTAACCACTTATGTTGTTCCGGATAGGAAAACCTTTGCTCAAGAAAATGTTTGAGACTACTATGATATGTTTTTATAATGAAGCGGCTACTGATTAGGTAGTGTCTCCATTTTTCTACTGTGTGAAGAATAGCCAACATTTCTTTTTCGTATGTTGATCTTCCCAAATTTTTCCCAGAGAGCTGTTTACTTTCAAATGCCAACAGATGACCTTCCTACATTAATATAGCCCCAATTCCTGTTCCTGACGCGTCACATTTGATAATAAATGGTTTGTGAAAATTGGGAGTTGCTAAAACTGGAGTTGTACACATGGCCTCCTTAAGAGCTTCGAAGGCTTGAGTAGCCTCTTCCGACCAATGAAAAGCATCCTTCTTTGTGAGTGTTATGAGAGGTGCTGCAATCTTACCATAATTTTGTGCAAACTTGCGATAGTAGCCCGTGAGACCCAAAATACCATGAAGTTTCTTGATGGTTTTAGGTAACGGCCATTATTGAATTGCCTTAATCTTATTGGGATCAAATTTGATGCCCTCATGTGAAACTATATGACCAAGATACTCGACTTCTTGGACACCAAATGAACATTTGGAACGTTTGAAAAATAACTTTTCTTTGTGTAAAATGTGAAGGGCTTTATCCACATGATGTAAATGATCCTTCCATGTTTTGCTATATATGAGAATGTCATCAAAAAAAACTAACACAAAATTACGGAGGAGTGGACGAAACACTTGGTTCATGAGACTTTGGAATGTGGATGGTGCATTGGTGAGACCAAAAGGCATGACCAAAAATTTGTAATGACCTTCATGAGTACAAAAAGCATTTTTGGGAATATCTTCTTCTCTGACACGTGATTTGGTGAAATCCTGAGCGAAGGTCTAATTTTGTAAAAAATTTTGCACCATGCAACTCATCTAGTAGGTCATCTATGACAGGGATAGGAAATTTGTCCTTGATAGTGAGTTTATTGAGAGAACGAAAATCAGGACACATACTCCAAGAGTTATCTTTTCGTCGAGCCAGAACTATAGGTGAGGAATAAGGGCTAGTGCTGTGACGAATGACTCCATGATCTAGTAGATCCTAAACGATCTATTCGATTTCTATCTTTTGTGGTTGAGGATAGTGGTAAGGATGACTGTTAGGTGGGACACTCCCTGGAATCAAATGGATGGCATGGTCATGAGATCATTTAGGTGGTAATCCTTTAGGTTCTTGGAATACCTCTTCGTAATTTGTTACGATGTCTCGTAAATTTGGAGCAGTAATATCCGAAGTTGCTCGAGATTGTTTTTCTAAACAATTAATTTGAGCTATAAATCCATATCCACCCTTTTTTAATATCTTCTCCATACTATGAGAGCTCACCATTTGTGATGGAGGAGTAGTAATGCCTTGTAAGCGAATGACTCGTCCATTTTCCGTCCATTCCACAAATAATTTTTTGAAATTGAAGCTAACCGTGTCTAATGTTTCCAACCATTCAACTCCCAAAATGACATCAGAGTTACCTAAATTCATGACGAAAAGGGATCTAAACCATGTATAATTTCCCATTTTTATGGAAACTTGAGACATTCGACCAACACATTGCGCGTTCACCCCGTTGGCTACTAGAACCTGGAATTTGTCTTTGTTGGAAGAGTTAATGAATAAATTCAAAGCTTTTGCTGTTTTGATGTCGATAAAATTGTGGGTACTGTCGAAATCAATTAGCACATTCACCTTTTTTTGGCAGAGAAATCTCGGTACCTTGATGGTATGGTGGGCGGTTAACCCCATGAGGGCATGCACGGAGATCGCCATTGTATCCTCTTCCTTCTCTTCTAGAGTACTTGGTAGTTCTTCTTGCATAGGTTCTTCTTGTTGGTAAGTTTCTTCCTCTTCTCCTTCATATTGATCGCATTCAATATGAAAGTTTTGTTTTTGGGCACATGCTTGTTCCCTGGAATGATGAGTGCGACATTTATAGCAAAAGTATCTTGATGGTTGATCATTTCTATGAAAGGAATTGTTGCGATATGAAGGACGACTATAAGTTTCATGCCGTGCATACAACTGAATTCTCTTCTCAGCCAGCTTGGCTATTCTTATACAATCGTTCAATGCGGTTGGATTTTGAATGTCCACCTCCACCCTAATATTTTCTTTCAATCCATTGCAAAAAGCTCCTACCACTATGTCGGACTGAGGTCTAATGTATATGGTAGTAAACTGGTGAATTCCGAAACGAACTCGCTAACCGATCCTTCTTGTTTAAGAGATAACAGTCTTACTATGTATGACGATGTAGCTCCTTCATCAAATCTTTCTAAAAAATAGGTAGTGAATTTTTTCCAGTTAATAGTAGCTCCTTTCTCTCGCTTAAGCCATACGAACCATTGGTAGGCCTCGATGCCTAATTTTGATGCAGCGAAAGGGACTTTATAAAAATCCTTAATTTGGTATAAGTTGAGAATGCCTTCCATTTTGGATATCCAACCACGAGGATCATGACCCTCAAAAGTGGGCATATCAATGCATGGAAAATTATTAGGGCCTCTTGATTGGTGATAACCCATATCCATTTCCTGATCTTGGTTATACCGCTGTCTATGATAGCGATCCATGGAATTATCCGGATTGCCTCTTCGCTGCTCCCAATCGTCATCCTGGTCGTCATTTTCTTCATTCCTTTATGCATGGGAGTGATTTTGGGGATTAGTATTGGGATTAAGTCGGTTTTGTGCGCTTGCTAGGTTTTTTAGGTTGATACTAATTTCGTGCATACCATCTAGTAAGAGTCGAAGAGTTTCATCCATGGTAATGGCCGAGTTACTTCAGTCTCCTTGTGTGATGTTTTTGTGAGTTTGGGGAGGGTTAGTAGCCATAGGGTCTACCAGTGGATGATGTGGATTATAACTACCAATTTTGAAAGGAGAAGGAGAATTTTTTGTACCTGGGCTTCGATGAGGTCTTCGTGCATTGTTATTGGTTGTCTCCGAGCTTGATAGTCGACCGTCAGATCCTTTAGTCCAACTTCTACTCATGCACTTTTCAAAATTTCCTACTTAGTAATCCTTGAGCTTCGATTTCTGTGACAATTCGGTTGAATTTGGCAAAAATTTTGTGTTTCGCTTCAACTATCGCGCCAACTGCGATGCGGATTTGAATTTGGGTGGCCTCGGGACAACAACTTTCAACAATTTTTCAATTTGGACAATGCCAGCAACTTTGACAACAACTTTTTAGCAACTTTTCAATTTTGACTGGGACTGACTGGACGATTTCAACAACTTGGACAACAACTTTTTAGCAACTTTTCAATTGTGACTGGGATTGACCGCAAGACAACACGTACTGCTATGACCGAACAACGAGGAACCCAAAATGGACGCGAAAGACCCTAATCAAGACATGTGGGACATAGATTGTGAGACACGACAAGAACAGCTGGACGAAGAACGATGCCACAAAAGACGACCGAAAGATCGAGACGTGACAAAGGACAACTGGACTGACATGACGACACGAAAGATGCAAGGACAATTGTATTGACACAACAATATGAAATATGCAAGGCCAATCGATACGCGGACAACAAGGACACGACGACGAAGGGCCAGGATGCGACGGAGATAGTTGGACGATGGCACGAAAGAAGACGCAAGGCCAATCGACACGCAGATAGCAAGGACATGACGACGAAGGACCGAGATGCGATGAAAGGAAGACAATGAAGGACAACTAGATGGACACGACGACACGACAAACACAAGGATCGCGAAGAGAGAGGCTTGTGTGATCGTAGTCACACTGTACTAATTACCACCTCCACGTTATAAACTGGATTGTAGCCTTTTCACTCCCAATGTGGGATAATGCATCGATGAACTTAAAAAAAAAAATTTAAACATTTTTTAACCTTAGAACCATGCTTTTAATTTTTTTATTCCTCACGCTCTGATTGGTCGACGGACACCGTGAGATAGGGATGCCCGTACGCTATTTTGTTCGTAGTTTGGGCTCGTTTCAGAGCTCAAAAATGCCAAGGGAAGGTTGTAGCCAATGCTGGTCTGTTGATGACTACCCGTAGTGCTCAGCGTCATGGCTATGCAATTTCTGTCCACCCTGCTCGCCTGAACCTGATACCACTTGGAACGATAAAACTCGTTCGTTTATTTTTTATTTCTAATCAATTCCTCAATTACAATATAATGAAGTAATACATAACCGCAACAGTAAATAAAATAAATCAAATTGGATATAGTTCGCCACTCAGGGAGGGCACGTCCCCGCCGTGAAGGCAATCGTGCAAAATACGTAGTGAAAGAATAATAATAATGAAGATGATGCTTATAATGAAAAATCTAATCTAATAAATATGAATTTTGTACACTTGGAGAACCTAGCCGACAACTAGATTTGCTAGGTTTGGTATGTAGCATAAACTCTCCTCCAAGGTGTAGCACCCTAAAATTGGCAAATGTAGCACCCTAAAATTGGCACAGTTAAACCTTAGTAAAAAGATAAAAATTCAAATTTTAACCTCAAACCGCCCGTTAATCGCTCGTTACCCGCTTTCCTCATTTTTCATGCCATTTTTAGGATTTGTTTTGATCATTGGACGATATCATCGTAGATTAGATGAAATCGTCCCAGATCTGACGAATTCGTCATGGAACATAATGTCCAGACGATTTTGTCCCAAAACCAAATTTTCATAATTAGCTTATGTTCCAACAGCCTCTCTAACCTTGGTAGAAAGTGTGTCTGCGCAGTTAGAGTCTCCCCCGTTGGAGATCTCCCAAATTGGGATGATCCCCAACCTCCTAACCTCTCCCTAATCCTATATAAACTGAGATTTTATCAGTTTATCCCCATGAACCTCCTAGCTGACGGATTTCCCTGCAAATTTGGTTCCTTATTCCTTAGAACACCTTCATACTTTTTGTTTGCATTTTGTATTTCATGTTTTCTTGCAGGTACTTTACTATTTTTCAGTCGAAGCTAGCTCGGATCGTCGCAAATGATTTTGAACGATTTCGGACGATCTTGTCGAGGAGCGCATACGATCTCGTACGATTGGAGATGATCCCGACTATAGTCCAGATTGGGGGCAATCAGAGTCTAGAGTTTGCATCTCTTTATCACTTTTTTGCATTTCTTTATACATTATCTTAGTTATTATGTTTATGCATCTTGGAGTTCACCTCATTTAGCATAACCACATGATAAAGTTAAAATCAATCATTAAATCTACTGCATTTCTCTTGTTTGTTATTTGAATCCATTGTTTAGGCACATTTGCTATTATTGCTATCATTCTCCTTTGCTTCTGTAGTTGCATATTTGGTATTTTGTATCTATTTTTGTGATTGTAGGTTTTTGATGAATTTGTCAGATCTCAGACGATTTCGTCTGATCTCAGATGATCGATTGTGATTTGAGACGATTCTGTGAAATATCAGATGATTACGTACAAGTTGAGACGATTTGGACTGCTACAAAACTCAGAACCTTCATCAAACATCTGGAATCAGGTATGTTCTATCCCATTCGGCACATTTTCTGTGTTTAGCATTTATTCATATTTTTTGTATCCATAAAATCAGCATTGGCATATAGAATAGTTTAGATTCATCTTGGCCAAACCTAGGAGTTGAATGATTAAAGTACAAAATGAACACATCAAACTCACTATCAACCTAGGTGTGGAAATTGCCACTCAAAAGTTTCCTGGTGAACCCACCATCCATCAAAAATTCACCTTTATACCCCTCCCTCGAGAGGCGGGACCTTCAAAGGGCCTCTCAGTTCGAGGTATTGTCCCATCCTTCTCGCATTCCCCTTCCGGGCACGGATCCTATAGCCTGAGGGTAAGGATGCGAAAAATTTGGAGCGATACATTTTGGTGAACCCAACGTGAATAACATAGGCATATTTTTGATTCAAAAATAGAAAAAAATAATAATAAAAAAATCATCATTTCAAGTTTTGTATGTTTTAGATTCAATTCTAAATAATAGATACTAAATATTACTTTTAGAAGTACTAAAGAAACCATGAGTTTTTACTCAAATCAATATGAGCCCATCAGTAGTGTTGGAAGAATTCAGCCAAATACATTTGTTGATTATGACCAACCTCATCCCTATTCAACATCACCTCCATCACACTTTTCTCATTTTTCATCCATACCCCAACAGGACAATCCCTTTTCCAATCCTCTTCATAATGATATTATCTATTCTCCCATATATCCATATTATGTCTATCAATCCACATATAATCCTCCTCCACCCCTTCAATATTCTTCTTTCAATACAAAACATCCATTTCAACAAGAAAATACTTATTCTTCCAATCCTACCATGCACTCACATCATACTTCACAATCTTCCTATCATCATTCTACCCATAACAAAGAAAAGAGAGGTAAAAAACCATTAGGTCCTTTTATGACTGAACTCCTAAGGCACTTATCAAAAACCTCTCGAAATCCTTCATCACGTAAATTTACTAAGCTCAATCAACCAATGGATATAATTCTCAAGCATTTACTTGATACAAATAAGATTGAACTCCCTTCCATAAGACAACTTGATGCCACAACAGATTGGTTTAAACCTGAGCTACATTGTGAATATCATAGAGTAGATGGACATATGACACAAAATTGTAAATATTTAAGATGTGCAATTCAAGATTTGATTGATGAGGGTCTTTTTAATATAAAGGAATTACAATCTACAACTGATTATAAATCTCCAGTAAACAATCAAACTCCTACACAACAAATACCAATAATCAATCAAGACATGGGGATCTCCCAAGAACCCCTATTCAATTATCAACAACAAGAAACCAATCAAATATTGCATGTTAATGTGTCCCATCATGATGATATTACTAATATTGTAATAGAAACTACAAATGAGCAACCTCAAGTTCAATCAACTCAATCTGATATTCAAGAGATGGATTCCTCATTTGACCAACCTTCAAAACTATCTTTGGCTCTAGAGAATGATCCAAAATGGAATGTAAGAATAGAAAGCTCATCTTTAGAATCAAAATCTCAATTTGAAATCCACTTTGATAGCCAACAACAAGTGATTAATCCTCAAGCAAAGATATCCCTTTTAGAAGTATTACAAAGTTCTCATAAGGAAAATTTGTTCAAGATACCTAGCCAACAATTTGTTCCTCATGATATTTTCCCTAAGAACATAATTAATGGTGTAAGCCCTCTTGAGGTTAACCATATTTCATTCTATGATGAGGATATTCCTTCCTCTACTCCACAAGAAGACTCCTATCTTTACATTACAGGATCTAGTAAAGAAACACCTGTCAAAACTATCATGGTAGATAATGGCTCCTCTCTTGATTTATGCACTTATCAATTATTCCAAAAACTCAAATTAAAGGAAGAAGATCTTAATGAATCAAATGTTATTATAAAATATTTTAACAATGAAATTCAAGAAGCTCAAGGTACTATAATTTTTCCCCTTAATATTGGATCCAAGATCCTGGATACTTTGTTTTATGTAGCATATTGCCCTTCACCTTACAACCTACTTCTTCAAAGTCCTTGGATTCATACGATAAGGGTTGTCCCTTCCACTCTTCACCAATGTTTAAAGTTTGAACTTGCAAGTAAAATTGTTACCATACATAATGACCCAACACCATTTGAAGAATATTTAATGGTTGAAACATCAAGTTCTATACATTCTCCATTGTCACAATTAACTTCTATCCATCACTTTTCTTCATCCATATATGATCATCCTTGTTTACCAAATAACACCCGTGCATATCTTTCACATATACTCCCTCCATATTATCAAGACTTGGAAGATAGTGATAAGAATGAAGAACCTTCTTATCCTTCTGACATTTTATTTTGTAACATGATCAATTTTACACATATAAAAGTAAAATCTTTTGCTACATTATTCTACATTATAACGAAGCTTTTGTTATCACTACCTTTTATTCATCACCTTTTGTTCTTACCTTCACCACAACCAAATTATCCTTCAAAACCTCCTTTGATTTTGAAGCAACCTTAGACATGCTATACTCAAATAACCTTGTATAGTGTATATAGATCATCTTGTATATACCACCAATTCCATCATCTAAAAAAAATAATAATAATAATAATAAAAATTTCAAAAAAATAATCACATTGTGTATCTTCTTGCAATTCATCAATCAAAATCAAAATATAAAAATATAAAAACATCAAAATCATCAAAATCTTCAAAAACATATTTTATTGTCATACCTGTCAATTCTTGAAGTGTTGCAGTTATATTTTCAATTATTTTGGACAAATTAGCATTTATTTGGAATCCCGCACTTTCACATTCACATGAATAAATATCTTGATTTTATTTTGTATGATTATTAATCTCTCTTATATCAAAGTCCACAGTTGAATTAAATAAATTTTTGAGCATAGAGAATTGATCTTGTTATTTACTTGAACCAAGTATATCTTTTCACATTAAAATGATTTCATTGCAAATTCGATATGATGCTACATAGTAGAAATGGTTTCTTGAGCGAAAAGTTTCCCTTGCTATCCTATCATGCACATGGTCTAGAATCTTTGAGAATTGACAAAAGGACAAGCTCACCCCTACCCGGAATAAAAATCCCTTGCTCTACAGCTAATCCGAGCAAGTATCCCTAGAATAGGAAGAAAAGAAAAGTTCAAGAAAAAGAGAAAAAGAAAAATGTTATTTTGTATCATCACAACAATGTTTCAGCATTATCTCAAATAAAAAATAAAAAATACAAACAAAAAAAAAAAAAAGAAAAAAGAAAAAGAAAAAGCAAAAGCAAAATGCAATAAATCCTTCCCTACCCCTTGAAAAGAAAAGAAGGGTGAATGAGCTTGAATCCCTGGAATTCTCAATTATTCAAAAACTGTGAGGTAAGCCCCATAACAGGTGGTTTGTGCCCAACCCGCTTGGCCTTGGGTAATCCCTAGCGTGGTGATATGTCTATCACATTAGCGACCTTCTTTTGTACAGACCTATGTCGGCTTATGGATTAGCTAGCTCTTGATAACCTAACTTACACAGTAGTTTGGTACGGTTACATGCATACAAATCATGGTTAACGAACATTCATTTGGTTAAAGTCAAATTACTTGTATCAAATTATCTTGCTCAAAATTGGTGAATGAACAATACAATTGCACACACATTTGTATTTGAGAGATTCTCTATCATTATGATAAATCAAGATCGGCAATGAACTCACATATGCACATAAGGGTTCCTTACAAATCTACATTTGTCTTTGAGATAATTTAAAATATTTCTGCAACTCTTTTGGAATAAATTTTATTCTTATTTTAGGAACATCTGTTTAGTATAAAAGCAATTACATACATTGTTTTCCAAAAATCCAAAATTCTTTTAAAACAAACATATTACAAAATCTAGTAAGCAAAGTCAAGTTATATATTATTATTTTCTGTTTATCTCCAAATCAAAAATCAATCATGCAATAAAACTAAAATATCAATTTCTTCTTTGGATTTCGCGATGATGGTATAAGTCTATACCCATAATTCTATGCCTAGCGCAAACCATTGTTCTCATTCTATTTCCCATTCATTTTAAAAATTCATAAAAACATATGACTTACATCATTATGTTACACAATTGTGCTTTAAAAACGAACGAACACTTATTCTATTTCATGTCATTATGTCAACATTCAATTTTGCAACCATGGTATAATTTCTAAGGAATTGTTCAAAATTTTATCACACTTAGGAATTTATGCCTAGCAAAATCATATTTCTTTTAATATATCATGCATAATATTTTTTATGAAAATCTGAAAACAAATCATCACCATCATCATTTTCATCATCACAACACAAAGTCTTAAGACAGTCTCTTAAGCATTCTTTTACTTTTAGCAATATTTCTATATTGGGATTAGCTTGACGACCGAGTGAGCGGTGACTCCATGAAATGGTCTATAATAGCAACAATGTCCTTTGAAATTATTGTTAGAAGTCCTTTTTATTTTTCATCAAATCACACCAAAACAACCAATTGTTTACATCAGATTATTTCATTTAAATGTTACAACATGACATAAAATTATAATATTTCTAAAAAGACATAATTTCATGAATCATCAATAATCAATCGAAATTCAACATTAAAGCATCATACAACAAATTCAACAAGTCATATCATCAAAAGACCATATATATATCAACATATGTACATCATATCAAAACTGGACTGGTATGCCACAATCAATAGCCTAGCGTACTCAATCCTCTCAAAAAAAAAATATATAATAATAAATGCAATCTCTATGCAGTGAGTGTCTAGTCTTGAGGAGCCCTCGAGCTCTCAGCCTCATCTCCTCTCTCACCCTGAGGTGGAGGAGGAGGCCCCATCAGAGTCTGCCCTGTGTCGTGGGTCCTTGACGTCGATCATGACGATGTCCTCAACGACCCCATCCTGATCGGCCCCGCAATGTCGGCTGGCAACTGTAACCTCTGGCTCTCTGGAACCATCTAGTAGTATGCTCCCTAGTAGAATGCAGTCTGAGCCATAGACCGTGCCAACTCCTGCGTGCTCACTCCTCCACCTTGAGCTCTAAGCCATGTAGCCTCATCCTACAGTGTCTACACCTGAGCCCGGAGGCGGACAACCTCAGCTCGAAGAGCCACCGTCTCACTGCTCTCCCCTACCTCGACACCCTTGCCCTTATCAGGCGATGGTGGTCTCTCCCCCTGCTGAGAAGGGAGTCCCTTCTCCCTCCTCCCTGTCTCCTAACATATTTGTGGTGCCTGAGCCATCCCCTGGCGTCTCTCCTATGGAGACCGTTGCTGCTCTCTCCCGTTGTGACCTCACATTGCCTCAATAGCAACCTGGTGTCGCCTCCCCATCCGACGCACCACGACATGCACTGGACCTTGCGCCCTCATCATCCGAGGAGGGCGGATGCCTACGTACTAGGCATCATATCCATTCATAACCCTAGCATCGTCACCATCCACTGGCTAGATGGGGGCATCATCTGTGTCCTGACTCCAGAATCACTGCATGTCTAGAGCCCCGCTCAGTGTGGTACTATCCCGAATAGTCTAGGAGTACTCGTAATCCTTGAGAGAAGGGATCCCCTACTGTAGACCGAACTGTCGTAGAACCCGGTCATAGCGGTGGAGCTCTACCTCTCCCCGCTCCATCCTCAGCCAATAGACTCGCCTGATGCGAGCCAGCTTCTGCCCATCCCTTGCCCACCCGAGGTGCTCTCGCCATGGCCTCCAGGTGATCTGGTCAGGGATGAGGTCATCCAACAACCTCCGTGACATCAATAGATCTATCCATCGCTGTGACCCCCTCTGTAGCCACTAGTAGAAAACTCGGGGCCTCTCTCGGTCAACCCCTGTCAATGGGAGCCCTACCGGCCTCCGCACCGTGATGTGCTCCCAACACCAAACCTGTAGTAGCGATGTCAAGACCAGACATCGACCTCCCTTGTATACGACCCCATGAAGGATCCTATACAAGCGGCATAGCACAAAGTTACCCCAAGAAAACCTGTACCCGTGGTCTCTCATGTCGCAAACTATATCTGAGAGGAGCCATGGTAGCTTGCACCCGCTCTGGTGGCATAGAAGTAAGCCACCTACCACCCCTACCAAAACTTGAGTCAGCCTAGATGCCCCAGGCATCTACCTCAGAGACTCGATGTTCACCCCACCCTTCTCCAGGGTGAAGCTCGAGTCTCCAGTCAATCTCATCATAGCCTAGTCCTGATTGGCTACAAGCATCATCAGTCGTCCTTGTATGGGGATCCTCATGATCCTCCATACGTCCTCTAGAGTGGGAGCCATCTCCCTTGTCGGTAGCCAAAAGCAGGATGACCTCGAATACCACCTCTCTGCTAGGGCTATCAGTAGCCCCATGTCCATCAGTACTTGTGGCATCTCTGCCACATGCCGTAGCCCGACCTGTGCTAGTTGGTCATGCTATGCCTGGTCGAGAGCGGCCAAGTCATCTCTCAGCCCACCGTATTTCCATTCTCAACTCTTTAGTAATCCTTTCTGCAAAACAAACAATAAAATAATAAAATTTATTAATAAACCAATCATTGCAATCAAATTAAACACATTTCAATCAAGCTTAAAGATGATATCATCCACCATTGGATGATATCGTCCCAAATTGGGCAAAATCGTCCTTTGTTAGGATAAAATCGTCTCCGATTTCGCAACATGGGGATCGCCCCTTGTTGGACGAGATCACCCCTAGTTCATCGATTTCGCCCTCGGATGAAATCGACGATTTAGGGACGATTTCGATGAAATAGGGACGATTTCATCTCGATGTCGTCGACGGCCTAAAAACGGCCACGATGCCCCAAAAAATCAAAATTTAAATAAAAAAATTGCACAAAGTAAAATCAAACCTAATCTACTAGGATTAGATCCTTACCCATAGCCCGTGTCGGACCTCTGTCGCTCTGTGCGCTGTCTCCACCATTGTTTCTCTCTGCAGAGCTCTGGAATAGTAAAAATGAATAGTAAAAAAATGAATTAGGGTTTTACCCTATTTTTCTTAATTTTATTTAAAAACAACAACATTTTTTTTTGCTTTTCCACGTTTTTACCTCAAACGTTCGATTTGGGTAAAAACACGGAGGGGGCACCATAGTCAGCAGTCGTACGATTCGACCAAGAATCGTCGTCTAAAAAATTGAGTACATTTTTGCTTTCTCGTAAAACAGGAAGAACTCGTCTTTAACGCATTTTCTTCGAAAAATTCGCTAAAGAGGGGGCAAAATGTAGCACCCTAAAATTGGCACAGTTAAACCTTAGTAAAAAGATAAAAATTCAAATTTTAACCTCAAACCGCCCGTTACCTACTTTCCTCGTTTTCCATGCCATTTTTAGGATTTGTTTTGACCATTGGACGATATCGTCGTAGATTAGATGAAATCATCCCAGATCTGACGAATTCGTCATGGAACAGAACGTCTAGACGATTTTGTCCCAAAACTAAATTTTCATAATTAGCTTATGTTCCAACAACCTCTCTAACCTAGGCAGAAAGCATGTCTATGCAGTTAGAGTCTCCCCCATTGGATATCTCCCAAATTGGGATGATCCCCAACCTCCTAACCTCTCCCTAATCCTATATAAACTGAGATTTTCTCAGTTTATCCCCCTGAACCTCCTAGTCGACTGGATTTCCCTGCAAATTTGGTTCCTTATTCCTTAGAACACCATAATTTTGTTTGCATTTTGTATTTCATGTTTTCTTGCAGGAACTTTACTATTTTTTAGTCGAAGCTAGCTCGGATCGTCGCAAACGATTTTGGATGATCTTGTCGAGGAGCGTAGATGATCTCGTACGATTGGAGGCGATCTCGACTGTAGTCCAGATTGGGGGCAATCAGAGTCTAGAGTTCGCATCTCTTTATCATTTTTTGCATTTCTTTATACATTATCTTAGTTATTATGTTTATGCATCTTGGAGTTCACCTCATTTAGCATAACCGCATGATAAAGTTAAAATCAATCATTAAATCTATTGCATTTCTCTTGTTTGTTATTTGAATCCATTGTTTAGGCATGTTTGTTGTTATTGCTATCATTCTCCTTTGCTTTTGCAGTTGCATATTTGGTATTTTGTATCTGTTTTTGTGATTGTAGGTTTCTAACGAATTCATCTAATGAATTCGTCAGATCTCAGATGATTTCGTCTGATCTCAGACGATCGACTGTGATTCGAGATGATTATGTGAAATATCAGATGATTACGTACAAGTTGAGACGATTTGGACTGCTACAAAACTTAGAACCTTCATCAAACGTCCGAAATCAGGTATGTTCTGTCCCATTCGACACATTTTCTATGTTTAGCATTTATTCATATTTTTTGTATCCATAAAATCAGCATTGGCATATAGAATAGTTTAGATTCATCTTGGCCAAACCTAGGAGTTGAATGATTAAAGTACAAAATGAACACATCAAACTCACTATCAACCTAGGTGTGGAAACTGCCACTCAAAAGTTTCCTAGTGAACCCACCATCCATCAAAAATTCACCTTTATACCCCTCCCCCGAGAGGTGGGACCTTCAAAGGGCCTCTCAGTCTGAGGTATTGTCCCATCCTTCTCGCATTCCCCTTTCGGGCACGGATCCTATAGCCTGAGGGTAAGGATGCAAAAAATTTGGAGCGATACACAAGGAAAAAAATCATGCGCCAGGCTTGACAGGAAGATGTTGGGGCAACATGAAGTAAGTCTGAGGAGGCTTGATCACCATTGCGCATGATGCAAAATACCTTCATCTTCAAATAAGAATCTCCACTTTAAGGAACAATGCCTCCCTCATCGAAGAAGGTGCCTAACTAAGGTGGATGTTTTCTATCGTGAAAAAGGTACCAAGCAAAGGCAAGGCACTTTTTGCATGAAGAAGGCACCCAGATGAAATAAGGTGCCTTCCTTATAAAGAAGGCGCCCAATAGAAATAAGGTGCCTTCCTTATAAATAAGGCACCCAAACAAAAAGGAGGCACCTTCCTTATGAAGAAGGCACCCAATGGAAGTAAGCACCTTCCTCATAAATAAGGTGCTCATCGTTCTTCCTAAAAAAAAATGAAGGTGCCTTCCGCATCAAGAAGGTGCCATAAAAAAAAATGAAGGCACATTCCACATCAGGAAGGTGTCATCCATTCGAAGCGCCTTCCACATCAGGAAGGCACCATTCATTCAAAGCGTCTTCTGCATTAAGAAGGTGCCATCAATTCAAAGCACCTTCCACATCAGGAAGGCACCGTTCATTCAAAGCACCTTCTACATACAATCGACACTTTAGTATAACGTGCACCTCGATTCAAGTGAGATCAACACACGAGTGGGAAACACAAGATTACCACCATAATCCCATGTGATGGAAATCCATCCCAACAAAAAATCTTGTGGAGTTATGGGGCAAGATCTTCTCACACACCCCAAGGATGATGGGCCGATGTTCTTTGAGCCAATCCACAACTCTATCTTCGACATCAAATCTCGAACAATGCTACAACGAGTCCAACTAATAAACACATGCAAAACATGCATCCTCCATGTCACAGACCGATGAATCACTATTTTTCGTGATGTGCGAAGCATCCAATCAAGTACATGCATAATTCAAATTAAATTTTTATATAATTTTTCATAAACTATGCAGTTTCAAAAAATAGTACTGCCATAAAAATCATGTACCCCCATGACCAAAACATCATGCCTCGAGAGGCATACCCTATCAACTCCAAAGATTAAATGCTAGGGGTAGGCACCTTCTGTATATGAAGGTGCCTTCCTGAGAAAACTAGGGTAGAAAAAATAGTGGACGCAGTTGTGGTAGGCACCATGGGAGGACACTCGAAGAACCATGCCATCAAGAAGAATGAGCCAGGTGACATGGAAGGTAGCAGGGGGGCGGTCAGAACCTAGTTTGAAATCAAAGGGTGGCTTGATTACTGCATCCTGGTAAGCCAGAACTAGGATATGGAGGCAACCAAGGAATTTTCTGCCTCCTTGAGAGGTGACACAACCCAAATGCACGGAAGAGAGATTTCGATCACACCAGAATACATCTCCCAGGTGACCGGCTGCCTCTCATGGGTAAGTGCACATACAAGGGTGGCATGTTGAAATAGTACATCGAACTGCTGCTAGAGGGGAACAATGTGTAGATAAAGAAGGAAGGGCTGTCAAAAGGCAGACTTCCAATGAATTTATGAAAGATGTTCGAGCAGATTGCTCGATTCTTCACATGCACAGGGAAATATTCCCACCTGTATGCCAATAATATATAGTTTTTAGACCACCTGGTGCATGGGAGGAAAATTAATGTGCCCTTCTACCTAGCAAATGCCTTGAAGGACAAGGTGACTCGATATCATAGAGGTGCGCCTTCCGCTTTGGCCCACCATAGGCTGATAACAGTACTGGTTCACCATGCAGAAGCACAAAAGGGAGGCTCGAGTGTAGAAGGAGATGGTAGCCAGGGAGAAAGAAAAAATTCTACTGCTGAGTTAGGGCAATGTGCTGAAGACCCCATGGAGGAGGTTGAAGAGATAGGACAATCACCATTACCCGATTTTATGGAGAAAGGGGCGCTATTTGCCAGTGATGAAACTGAATTATGATAGACTAAAACGGTTCCCCAGAGGAGGCACCTGTGATGTCTGCTCCTATCATCATAGGAGAAAGAGGAAGACTTGGAGGTTGGTCTCACATCCCAGACCCTCCAAGAATTAACATGCCAAAGCCCGCAAGGTGCAGGTACCTTTGAGGGCATTAACTAGCATGTTGATGCAGCCCTAGAAGAAACCCTAGAATGGAAAACTGATTGTTGGATGACCCAATTTTTTTTTAAGGATTGTTAGGTGATGCATAGGGAAGAATTGAAGCAGCAAGTAAAAATGATAGCTCAGCTTGAGCAGCTGGTCTAATAGTTTGAGGATGAGAATCAACGATTTCGGGCCAAGGAGGCGGAGAAGAGGGATGTGTCCACCCAAATTGATTGGGCGATGGAAATCTCGATGAATTCCCCCACTTCATTAGAGTGAGTATTCTCTTCAGGGGAATTATGGTCAGATGCTCAACAAGGTAGCCTAGAGGTAGGGGAGAACTCCTTTGTTTTCAAAATTTATGGAAGAGGGAGCCCAACGAAACCCCCTATTATCGAGCTAAGTGACATAGAACCATGTATGGACTAGTAGCCACAACTAGAATAAGGGGTTAAGGAGGAATTCCCCAGACCTAAGGAAGGATGGGTCGAGGGACCTACTGGGTCAACACCAAAGCAACAAGAGAAAGGAGGGACAACTCCGGAGTCGGCAAAACAAGCCCCTCGCAATGAAAAGATACCCGTTGATAGGGAGGAGAAACCCCTGGTTAAAGCCACCACACTTTCTATTGGGGCCAAGGCAAAAGGGCCCAAGATGACTCAAAAGAACGCTAAGGTGACCTTCGTCGAGCCGATCGAGTATGAATAGGATGAGGATATGTAGCCATTCGTAGAAATTCCAAAGAGGTTCAAAAAACTGAGTGAAGAAATGGTAGCAGCAATGAAGGCTAGGAAATCTGCTATGAAGGTCAAGGAAGAACTTGGTATCTGCATCAATCCAACGGATGATGATCAATTCTAGGAAATTTATGGATCATCACGAGGATGCCCTTCTAAAATGCAAAAATACTTGGAGAGGTGGGGGGTGTTTGAGCCTAAATTAGAGGCTACTACCATTGCAAAAGAAAATGCAGGGCTTACCCCTGAAGTAGCCCAGTTACATAAGGCTTATGTGGTTCATCATAGAAGGGATAATTCTGACATCCCTATTGTAGTTGTCAGACCCCTGGATGCTGACCTATGGCAGGCTGTGGAGGCTGTATTCTAGGCAGCAGGAGCCACATTAGTTGTTCCACCTCCAATTACAGCCAGGATGGGAAACCCAAATAGGCTAAGTCAACGGATTGAGCAGAGGCAGATAACGAAAGCTAACTGCCTCAATACCATAATTCCACGTCAAAAAAGAAAGACCGCACCTCCTGATGCCAATCCACAACAAAAGTGATTACAGACCGCAAGTACAACTAGTACTACTGGAAAACGATGATGATGAGGAGTATGAAGGGCTACTTGTAGTTTTTATGCCATGAGGGCATGGCATATGTTAGGCATGGGGGGATGATGAGCCCCAAAAATTCTCATATTTTGTATGGGTTTTATTGATTATTATGCGACAATATAATAGGAAATGTGTATTTTCATGAATTATTATGTAACTATTTAATAGAATTATGTGTGTTATCTAATTTGTGTGTTTTAGTGTGTTTGTGTGGAAATTTAGTTGGTTTTGATAGATTTGGATCAGTCGAGGTCCTTCATGGACCTAGCACTCTATTTCTCCTAGGATCAAGGCATGGTGGTTAGGCGCCTTCCTCTTCAAGGAAGGCACCAAGAGGAGGTAGGTGCCTTTAGTATAAATAAGGCGCCTGACATATCTAGGCGCCTTCCTCATAAGGAAGGCGTCTCCATAAGGCAAGGCACCTTTCGCATGAAGAAGGTGCTCAACACCAGTAGGCACCTTTCGCATGAAGAAGGAACTCAACATAATTATGTGCCTTCCTCATAAAGAAGGCATCCGCCAAAGAATTTGAGGAAGGCATCTTCCTCATAGAGAAGGTGCCTCCATATTTCACCAGTTGACCAAATGAGCGGTGTGGGCAGTGTTGATCGGTGCAATTCCAGTACCACGTCATACGAGATAATCTTGGGGAGTTGCACCAATGGACAAGGATGTCTTACCTACGTCGGGTGAAGCATGATCCAGCTCAAGCAAATCAAACCAATCAATGAATGCGCCACTGTTATGAACGATGGGTAGATTTGTGCTAAAATTAATACCTTGGCAAGATTTGGTTTAGATCATTGGCCAAAAAGAGTTAAAATGGTGGTAAGAGAATTTAAAAAAACATCGTATTTTAAATATGAGTAGATGTGGGAAGACCATCCTCAATTTATTTATATGATAGTGCAAACATGAAATTCTTTAAAAAACGGTGGGTTGTATACACTTCCAAAACAATTTAAATCAATGATATCTAGATTAAAAGAATGGAACAAGAACACTTTTGGAAATATTTTTGAGAAGAAATAAGAACTAAAAGAGAAACTTTCAAAATTTCAAAAAGGTGAGCATAATAATACAATCTTAGAGGAAAGTAAGTTGCTTAGTGAATACCATAATATTTTTAGTAAGAAAGAGAAATTTTGGAGATTAAAGTCGAGATAAGCTTGGTTAAAAGAAAAATATAAAAACACAAAAAAATTCATAGGATGGTAATAGTACATAGATCAACATCCAAAATTAGTAGAATAAAATTAGTAGCCGGGGTTTAGATTTAAGATCAAACTGAACTTAGAAAAGAAGTAAGATTTTTTCACCATAATATTCTAGGATTAAAGAAGTTTTAAGTTCTTAATTATAAACTACTATAAGAAGCACCTTCAATTATAATAAATAAAGACAATAGGAAACTAATGGAGCTTATTACTCTGGAAGAATTTTATTTAGCTCTTTTCTCTTTTGATAAGGATAAATCCCTAGGTCTATATGATATCTCTATAACATTATATATACATAATTGGGATATAGTGAAGGATTCTTTATTTGTGATAGTGGAACAATCTAGGGTAAAACAATACATACCTTATAAAATAAATGCAATATATCTTACCTTGATTCCAAAAAAGGATACAAAATTGTTTGATTCATTTAGGCCCATAAGCCTATGTAATATGACATATAAGATAATTTCCAAAGTGATGGCAAATCAGTTAAGACCACAAATAGACAAAATTTTTTTAGAAGAGCAAGGATTTTTTTTATGAAAAGGAGATATATTCTGGATGGGATCATAGTAGCTCATGAAGTTATGCATTTAACAACTTCAATAAAGGGAGTAATGATCATAAAAATTGATATAAGTAAAGTCTATGATAGGGTTAAATGATATTTTCTTTTTGTAGTATTAGAAAATCTTGGATTTAAGAAGAAATGAGTCATATGCATTAAAACTTGTGTCTCTACAATATCATATTCAGCATTGGTCAATGGGTTAGTAACAATCATTTAAATCCAAGAGAGGTTGTAGATAGGGAGACCCCCTATCACCATATTTGTTCATTATTATGGTAGAGGTATTCGGTAGGATATTGAAGAAGGCTAACAAATATGGGCTAATAAGTGGACTTAAGGGAAGTAATAACATTGACAACATCACCCATCAATAGTTTATATATGATATAACCATTTTTGGGAGGGTAAGGATAAATGAGGCTAGAGCTTTGAATAATATAATAAAGGAATATGAACGAGCATCAAAGCAAAAATTTTAGGACAAAATCCAATATTTTATTCCTAAACACTCTAATTAGAATCATAGTAGGGATATGTATATTACTTCAAATGGAGGAGGCAAATTTGCTAGCAACTTATCTAGGGATGCCCTTATTTGAGGGGAGAATGAGGATAAAATTGTAGAATCCAGTTATAAGTAAATTTTAGAATAAACTACTGAAATGGAAAGGTAGATGGTTATCTTTAGTAGCAAGAGTGCAACTAATTAAATCAGTCTTATAGGCCATTCCAACAAATTTATGTCCTTGCATATTATGCAAAAATTTATAGAAAAATTTAATCTTTATTATACGGTCATTTTTGTGGTCAGCATTACATGATAAAAGGAAATTTTCTTTGGTGAAATGGAGCAAGGTGTGTGATGATAAAACTAGGGGAGGTCTCAGTTTAAGAGTTCTTATAGATGCAAACTTAGATCTTAGGGGAAAAGCAATTTGGAGATTGTACAAAGAGAGTCAATGACAATGGGCAAGAATTTTTCTAAGTACGTTGAGACCAATAATCCAAGATTAATATTTACTATATTCTCACTACTATATGGTTCTATACTATGAAATAGTTAAAAAAAATCAATTTATCTAGTGATTCAAAGTCTTAGATGGGTGGTGGAAACTGGAGAAAAAAATCTATTTGGATGGATAACTTGGTGTGATAAAAAACCACTCAATCTAGATCTAATTTTGAAACCATTGATGAGATTACTTCAAAATAAATAAAATGATAGGGTTTCAAACATTATGTACAAGGATTAGAAAGGAAAATACAAGTGGAAAGAAGATTATTTTTACAAGTTGATACAGATTTACAAGCTAAAAAATCCATATTACTTTGTATTCATAAAACATGCCAATTTATAGGCCTGAAATACATATTCAATACCATGGTATGAGTTGAACCATGGGCTCAATACCATGTGTGGATAAGAGGATAAGGGTGCATTTAATATGCACAATAATATTTAATATCCCTCATCTCTATCTATACAAATGCATTTAAGGCATATTATTTAATGCCATATTGTATCCCTATCACAAATATACAAGACATTGATGCTAGGAGTCAGTTGAGTAGAAAATAACACCAATGATTACTTTGAGGGGAGCCAAGGATAAGTTGATTTGAGAGTTGAATAGCTTAAGATAATACACAACAAGAAGTGGATATAATGTAAATAACCAATAAAATAGGAATACCACAAGAATATGAAGAGATATTTGGGATAGCCCGAGCATTCCTAAAGTTAAAATATTTGTTTGGCTCGTAACTCACAATAATTTTATCCTCGGATAACCTTATGAAAAGGGGTTTTCATGGCCTCTCACAATGTGTCCAATGTAAAAAGGAGGAGGAGAGTATAGATTATCTCTTGGGACACTACTCAATAGTTTGGAAACTATGGCAATGAATTCTTAATATATTTGGTAAATGTATGGTGATGAATGGTAAAATTGAAGAATGGTTAAAGCAATGGTAAAGAACTTTTAAAAGTGAGGCTTTAAAGACAATTTGGGATATATCAAAAGATACAATACTTTGGATTGTATGGATGGAAAGGAATAGAAGAATATTTAAAGGAAATAAAAGAGGTTTAGAGGTAATGAAAATGAATATTTGTTTAGACATAAAGGAGTCTAAACCAACCCTATCAACTCACCCAATCCCTAATCTTGAAGCATAGAGCCTTGATAGATGGAGTCAAATTATCAAATGGAATTGTAATGTTGGATACAAGAGAAACAAAAAGAAGGCAAATAATATAAAGTGGAAATCACCAGAAGTGAAGTTATTTAAGTTGAATTTTTATGGACCATCTAAAGGAAATCTAGAACTAGTAGGAGGAATAATTAGAAATAATAGGGAAGATATTTTATCTCATTATGCTTTCAATAGTGGATTTAAGACAAAATAATGAAGTTGAAGCTTAAGTAGCTCTGGAAGGGTTACAAATATTCAAACAAATGAAATGGAATAGAGTATGGATGGAAGGTGATTCACTAATAGTAATAAATGTAATTTTGAGGAAAGAAAAGGCTTCATGGAACATACAAGAGATAATTGTGGAAATATAAAATCTTGCCACAAATATTGAAGAAATTAGGTTTACACATACGTTAAAGGAAATAAAAAAATATGTTGAAAACCTAGCCAATAGGGGGTTTAATTAAGGATCGTGAAGTTAAATTCTATTTTCCATGGTTAGAGGAAGTGGTAAATTTAGCTAAAGTTAATAAGAAAAAGTTGACTATCTAAATCAACTAATGATTAAGATTTTACTTTAATGTTTTTCATTGGTAATATTTGCTTTATTTTATAATATTAATGTGTTTTCATATAAAATATTTATTATAATTCTTATGGTTACACTTATGCTTCAAGATGGAAACTAGCAATCCGGATCTGGTAAAGTAGACTATGATAATGTGAAGTTTTGAAAATATTACTCTATTAAGATGCAACGCATAGAAAAAAGAGGGGGAGTTTTGATATTGTGAAGGCTGCTGTAGGAAAATGTCAAGAAGAAGGACACTGAATTTTAGAATATTTATATACACTAAAAGTTGAAGAAGGTCCAGAAAACAAAAATCAAGAATTCAGATTTTTTTATGAAAAATAATGTAGGTATATAGCTATAACAAGTCAATTGAGATGAGAATTTAATCTATTTATAAAATCTCAAGATCTAAAGGAGATATTTGTGACTTGCCAAGGGTGGGGCACCCTAGTGCAACCCCTTGTTCTCTAGAAAAAAAAACAATGATTATCTATGGTGCTTGTTGGAAGCATGGTTATGCATAAGGGGTCAGCCCTGAAATGTACTTGTAAAAAATGGTGAATCTATTTTGAAATTCTGGCAAATCCTGGCCAAATTCATTTAGGAGACATGGTGAATTACCTTTATTTTCACCAAAAAATATAAAATAGTGGCAAATTTGAGAGTTTTGATTGAAAACTGATTGAAAACAAGGTCCAACAATAACTCGCTCATAAAATAGGGTCTAACTTCTAGTTCGAGTGCAAAATAAGGTTTGACTATCAATCTGGGTGTAAAACAGGATCTTAATTTCAATCTAGGTGCAAATAAAGATCTAGTTTTTGGTCTGGGTGAAAAATAATATCCAACTATCAATCTGGGTGTAAACAAAGGTCTCGTTTTTAGTTTAGGTTCAACTATTGGTTTGGGTGTAAATTAAGGTCTGGTTTTTAGTTCAGGTAAAAAATAAGATTAGGCTCTCGGTTTGGGTGCAAAATGCAATTCACATCTTAGACTAGGTAGAAAATAAGGTCCAATATTCGATTAGATTGCAAAACAACATCCGAATCATAGTTTGGGTGCAAAATAAGGTTTGGTTCTTGATGCAGGTGCAAACCAAAATCTATATCTCAGTTTAGGTGCAAAACATGATCCAATTCTTGATCCAGGTGCAAATCATGATCCAAATTTCAATATCATTGCAAAACAAGGTTTGACTCTTGGATTGGGTGCAAACCAAAATCCAGCTCTTAGATTGGGTGCAACTAATGGCCCGACTATCAATTCGGCCCTCGTATCGGGTGCAAAATAAAAATTAACTCTCAGTCTTGATGCAAAATAAGGTTCCACCCTCCAATTGGGTGCAAAACAAACACTGGATCTCAATATCAATGTAAAACAAGGTTCAACTTTTGATCCAGTTGTAAATCAACATCCGACTTTGTACCGGGTGTAAAAGTGTATCCAGATTTTGGTCGGGTGCATCAATTTAATGTTGCCATGTATCACACGATAGGCCAACCACGTTGTATGTCAAATGACATGCTACCATGTGTCCACTTGAGTTATTTCTATCTATATAAGGCATCAAGAGTCATTTTTTTTTATTTTGATTTTTACGACTATGAATCAAAGCGAACCAGAGCCAACCCTTCCCCAATGATTATTTTCGAGCAACCTTCCCAATACAATTTATCATGCTTCCACAACTAGAAATGGCCACCACATCCACCCCTAGAGCAAAAATTATATTCAAGAACCATTCTTGCTCTGCAATTTTTGATATATTGACCACTCTAGGTTCTGACTTTTCATGGCTAAATGATGCAGGTTTGCAGAACTTGCTTTCTATGCCATAATTCAAGATAGATAAATTCATTCTGCACAATCATAGATGATTATGACCATGACCATGCCACTATTAATCTACAATTACAGAATAGGAAATTATTGTTTACAATCATGCCTACAGACATCCAAAGATTGACCTATCTTCCTTTCAAGGATCCTCCTTTAGTGTCATCAAAGTTTGTGCTATCTCCAAAGAATAGAAATTACCTAGAGATGTCATACAATCTCAGTACATAATTATTATCATGTATAATTCTCGTTTCTTAGACTCTATTAATGCTCAAAATTTGTAATTTGTAATTTGCAAACTATTTTTATTATGTAGCTTTGGCCTATAAGTCAAAAAGAGGGTTAACAAAAAACTCTATTCAACATCCAGTTCTGAAGGTAATTATTGAGTTCTTCCAAGCAAGACTGATTATGCATGGAAGAATGAAACTTTAGTTCTAGGTATCGGCCTACATGGTTCGTTGTCTGCACCATGAGAAGTTTGACTCTTGCACATATATTGCAAATCACATCAAAGTAGAGTTGCATGAAATTCAAATGAACACATTGACCATCGTGGGCATCGTTAATTAGATTTTGGTACTTTGTTATGAATTTTTCATAATTTACAGAGTACTTCTCTACCAACTGTAGTGCATCCAACACTACAGGGCATTGCCATGACACCCTAGGAGTTAAATGTAAATAAATCTATCTTAAACCATCAAATTATTTTTTATATTTGAGCATTGTTTTTATTTTTCAATTTTTATTTGCATATAAATGTAGACTAGGGTAGCCACCTCAAGGGAAAAATAGGATAATGCCATAAGGGGTCACATTCTCGAGGCCACTGGTGATTCTGAAGACACTAGATCACATGCATCACCATTGCACAGACCGTAAAAATGTTCGAGATATGTTTCTTCTCTTGGGGGTTCTCATGCCCCCATGTTTGCACAAAATGTGTAGTGTGTATCTAGTGAGGTCAACCCTACAACACATAAGTATATTTTTACAGCTTTTATCTCTATATTTCTTTACTTAAAATTATAATAATTTTTATTAATTTTTTTCATGTTTTCAGATTTACGCTCCACGCCACTCACCCTCAGCACCCAAACACATCAGATATCATCGTCTTTAGGTAAATGAATGTGTATTTACTTTGAATTAACATGTATTTTTTTCTATTTTATTTTTTGAATAATTCTAACAAAATATTTTTTATTGTTTTTAGGCACCTCTCAATAACAAGTTATGAGAGGTAAAGTTATACCGCCACCATATCCACCACAACAACGATAACCACAAGTTCTAGATAATGAGAGGGCATATGCATGTTGGTGTTGGAAAACATATTTTTTTCACAAATATTGTGGGGGCTAGCAACAAGTGAGAATGTGTTTGTGTTCCTAACTTTTTCATTGAAGACAAATACACAAGCATCAACAGTTTTAGGTGTGGGATTAGATAATATCCCACTTGATGATGATTTTTTGTTGTAGAACAACATTTCAGGATTCAATGCAACAAATATGCTTCAAGAACCACATGGATAAGCACAAAAAATAGAATGAACACAAGCTTATACTGAGAGGGGGGGTGAACAGTATAAGACCACTTTTAACCTTTTCTTTCAAAACATCTTTCAATTCAATATTATGCAGTATAAAGATAGCAGTAATCAAAGCAATGCACAAAAACACCATCCACAAAGAGACACAACAAATTATGTGGTTCACCCAAAGTGGGCTACTTCATGGATAAAACTTTTCTCTAAAAGTTATATCACAGTTCTTTGGGAAACCTTCCCAATTACAAAGTTTATGAGCCTCTACTCAAAGGAGATACCTTCCCCTAACTCTTCTCTGGTTGGTGATCCTCTAGAGAACCTCTACCTCCTCTGCCCTTAGCAAGTGGAACTCTATCCATAGAAGACACCTGTCTTCCCTTCTCTGGTTGGAGATCTCTGTCCTCAACTCTATCATCGCAAAGCTGGTCCTTGAATCTGCACCAAACACAGTCCTTCGGTCTGGCACAAGTCTATCCTCTACTTCTTTCTCTGGTCTGCACCAAACACAGTTCTTCGATCTAGCACAAGTCTGTCCTCTTTCTCTTCCTCTGATCTGGGTACAAATCTATCCTCAAATCTGCACCAATATCTGTCCTCAACATATCCTCAAATCTGGTTTATAAGAATGGTTCTCAAGCTTTCAAAATAGCTTGCTTGATCTTCACCCAAGTCTTCACCAAGACTTGTCTCGGATCTACTTTGCAAGTTCTCAGAAGAATCTGCCCAAACTGCTCCACAAGCTTCAACAAAAGCTTGCTCAAATCTGTCCAACAATTTCTCACTGTTCTGTCATGGCTGCACTTGGTAGAAACCAACTTTTGCACAGTCTTCACAAACATAGCAACACTCAACACTTTGCGATCGAACTTCTTACTCTGCACATCAACTCGCCACTTCTACGCTATCTACGCTGTTATGGCTGCATCTTGCACACTTCGCTCGAATCGACTCGACTCGGTCTCTATGCACCGTGGACTCTACTTGCGCAAGTTCGATACGCACATTCGATACCTTCAATCTCAAAATAGCCCTCATTTTATAGACTAAATTTCATGATCAAAACTCTCAAACTTAGTCGGCTGTAACCCTCAAACTATGTCGGTTGCATGCCCTAATTTACGTTGGCCTAGATTTAACTTTGTTGACTCAAAGTTAACTCTGTCCTTCAACCGCCTCTGGAACTCACCTGTAGCTACTGTCACGAAACTACAACATGTCACGATATCATGACACTTTTGCCCTTGCCTGCCTTGACTACATTCTTGTTGCGAAATCGTGACACTTCTTATCTTTGCTGACCTCATCTTTACTCCTGTCGTGAAATCATGACACTTTAGTCTTCATGGCCTTCTTCTCCGCTTTTGTCATGAAATCGTGACACTCCTACCTTTTGCTGATGTCATCTTCACTTCTGTCATGAAATCGTGACACTTTAGTCTTCATGGCCTTCCTCTCAGCTTTTGTCACAAAATCGTGACACATCTGCTTTTGCTGACGTCATCTGTAACTCTGTCATGAAATCACGATGCTTTCATTGCCTTAATCTCTTTTCTGCCATATGCCCGTGAAACTGGAACATGTCGCGAAATCGTGACGCTTTCGCCTTCGAGCTCTTCCTTCTTCAATTCGTCATGAAATCGTGACGCTTCTTCTATTTTAAGACTTGCTAACTGTTTCTATCGTGAAATCGTGACACTTTCTCCAACTGCAAGCTGCCAACTCAACCTGTCGCGAAATCGTGACACTTTTTGCATCCGTACAACTTCTTTGTAGCCTGTCACGAAATCACGACACTTTCAGCTTTCGAAAGCTTTCCCTGCAACCTGTCACGAAATCGCGACGCTTCTGGCTTTCGTACGCTTTCTCCACTACCTGTCACGAAATCGTGACGCTTCTCCTTTCAGGCTCTTCTCTTTGCTGCATGTCATGAAATCATGACAGTCCTCAACTTGACCTCTGCAGCATGTCACGAAATCACGACAGTTCCTAAAAAACTTTCACTCTCTTCGATCTTGTCGCGAAATCGTGACAGCTTACACTGCGGACTCTTTCTTCTGCAACATGTCACGAAATCATGACACTTTTTCGTCCGTACATCCTCCTTTGCAGAATGTCATGAAATCGTGAGACTTTTCTTTCTTTGCCTTCCTGCACTGTCCGAGTCGCAAAAATGCGACATGTCACGAAATCGTGACAGTTTTGCCTGCTTCATTTCTGCCTTCCCGCATGTCACGAAATCGTGACACATTTGCCCAAACTTTCTCTCTCCTCAAACATGTCACGAAATCATGACAGTTTTTCCAGCGCTTTCTCTCTCCTTAAACATGTCACGAAATCGCGACAGTTTTTCCAGCCGCCTGCATACTTTTTCTTACTTGTCTTTTTCTTGATCTTTTGCAACTCGGGCTACCCTAATCTTCTTGGAAACTCACTGTCCATGCTGAAACCTTCATCAAGACACATTCTTTGACATCAAACCAAATTGCTTCAAGACCTTCTTGACATCAATGACAACATCTACACTTAGAGTAAAGGCAATGTACCCAAAATTGCCAACAATCTCCCCCTTTGTCATTGATGGCAAACCTTAACTGAAAACACAAGTCAAGAGCCAAAACTGAAAACAACTGATCCAACAACTGAGAATCTACCTTTGAAGTTTTTTCTCCCCCTGACTTGAAGCTCTCTTCTTCACTATGAAGCTCTCCCCCTTACTCATATCTCTCCCCCTTTGTCATCAATGGCAAAGGGTCACCTTTGGGGCTCGGGACTAAGAATGAGCCTCTTAGCTTAGTCCCTCCCCCACCTCCTGATGAGGTGATTTAAAACAAGGGTGGGAGTGAAACTCCCATTAGGCACTCATCATCATCGGTGTCTATAATTTCTTTGTCGGGCCTTCTCTTGAACTCTTTGTCAGTTTTCCTGTTCTTGTTCTTGTTCTCATCCCTATTTTTGTTCATGCCTTGATCCTTGGACCTGATCATGCCACTGTTTCTATTCCTATACCTTGGAAGATCAGCTCTACACTGTCTAGCTAGGTGACCTTCATTGTTGCACTTATAACAAGTAACTATGTTACTTCTTTGAGGCATACCTATTTTTTGAAACCACCTGTTCTGGCCGAACCTGTTTTGATTAAACCTGTTCCTGTTATTTACCTCGCAATCGACTGCCTTATGCCCAAACTGTTTACAAGAGTAGCAATACCCATGAAAGAAGTTACTACCTCTGAAACTGTCATTTACCTTTTTCACTTGAGCCATGCAATGTACAGCCATGTGACCAAACCTGTGACATGCAAAACATCTATCGTGAAATTTTCCTTTATTCGACCTCTTGGGTCCCAAAAACTTCTTCTTCTCAATCTGAATTTTGTTTTCTGTTTCTGCGCATCTATTACTCATGGACTCATGATCTGAAGTACTTTCTTCATCAGAACTTTCTTCCTTTCGAAATTTCTTACTAGATTCCCCAACCTGTTCTTTGTTCGGTTTAACAAAACCAAGACCTATTTTATCTGTTGGATTTCTTTGACTTTTGATGAGAGACTTAACCCTTTTGGAGCTATCTTGAAACCTGTATAGCTTATCCTTGTACTCTTTAATTTCCACTTCCAGAGAAGCCATTTTCTGTTCTAACTCACTATACTTAAGAACCTTAGACTCTAACTCATCCTTGAGATTAGCATTCTTTTTCCTTTCCTTTTCCAAAGCACTAAGAGCACTAGTGAGTTCACCTTCAAGATCCTTTATTTGATTGCCTTTTGAATCATCAAAGCTTTTTCCAGATTTCTTATCACTAGAGGTGCTACCTTTTTCAAAAACCATACATGCATCTTCTTTATAGATTTTTGAAGCATCCTGATACATACTCTTTTCTTGATTGCTATGCTCATCTTTGATTTTAAGATTTGTATTGGCCTCTTCTAGTTGTTTCTTCAATGAAACAATCTCTTCTTCTTGTTTGCAGCAAACAGTCTCTTTCTCATTGATATGAGACCTGAGAGTTTCTTCACTCCTTTTGGACTCTTCTATTTGTAGCTTCAGATTGCTAACAACTTTGTTGGATTCCTCTTCATGTTTGCTGCATATATCGACTTTATTACTCATTTCTTCTGTCTGCATTCTTAAACCGTCAATTTCTTTTTCTAGCTTACTGCAATACTCTATTTTTCTGGTTAATTGCATTTCGAAATCTTCAAAAATTTTCTTGCATTCTTCTGTTTGTACTTTTAAACTGGTGATTATATCTTCTGCATCCTCAACCTTTTTACTCAAAGCTGAAATTAGTTTCTGTTTCCAATTTGCTTCTGCATCACTTCCTTCTTCATCACACTCCTATTCTGAATCTATTTCTTCACCAATTTTGAATGGATCATCTTCATCTTCACTGCTACTAAACCCATGGCAATGATGTTTATCATGATCGAGTTGACCACAAACAAAACATTCTCTACCTTGTGAGCAATCAACTACAAAGTGACCGGTCTTCCCACATCTGGTGCAAAACTTTATTAATCTGGCCCGTTCTCCACTGTTTGATTCATCTCTTGAATCTATTTCCATTCTTCTTCCCAAAACAACAACATTGAGATCATCTTCATTTTCTTTCATGACCATGTGTGTTTTCTTCTTCTTGTGTCTTATGGTTTTGCTTTTGCCTTTCCTTGCCATTTGTGTTCTTGTAAGATCTTCCTTCAAACTGTTAAACTTTTCGAAGGAACCTCGCTCCGATACCAATTGAAGAACACAAGCTTATACCGAGAGGGGGGTGAACAAGTATAAGACCACTTTTAACCTTTTCTTTCAAAACAGCTTTCAATTCAATATTATGCAAGATAAGATAAAGAATAGCAGAGTAATCAAAGCAATGCACAAAAACACCATCCACAAAGAGACACAACAAATTATGTGGTTCACCCAAAGTGGGCTACTTCACGGATAAAACTTTTCTCTAAAAGTTATATCATAGTTCTTTGGGAAACCTTCCCAATTACAAAGTTTATGAGCCTCTCGCTCAAAGGAGATACCTTCCCCTAACTCGCTCTAGTCGGTGATCCTTTAGAGAACCTCTACCTCCTCTGCCCTTAGCAAGTGGAACTCTATCCACAGAAGACACCTGTCTTCCCTGCTCTGGCTGGAGATCTCTGTCCTCAACTCTATCACCGCAAAGGTGGTCCTCGAATCTACACCAAACAGAGTCCTTCGGTCTGGCACAAGTCTATCCTCTACTTCTTTCTCTCGGTCTGCACCAAACACAGTCCTTCGGTCTGGCACAAGTCTGTCCTCTTTCTATTCCTCTGATCTGGGTACAAATCTATCCTCAAATATGCACCAATATTTGTCCTCAACAGATCCTCAAATATGGTTTATAAGAATGGTTCTCAAGCTTTCAAAACAGCTTGCTTGATCTTCACCCAAGTCTTCACCAAGACTTGTCTCAGATCTGCTTTGTAAGTTCTCAGAAGAATCTGCCCAAACTGCTCCACAAGCTTCAACAAAAGCTTGCTCAAATCTATCCAACAATTTCTCACTATTATTTCATGGCTACACCTTGGTAGAAACCAACTTTTGCATAGTCTTCGCAAACACAGCAACACTCAACACTTTGCGATCGAACTTCTTACTCTGCACATCAACTCGCCACTTCTACGCTATCTGCACTGTTATGGCTGCATCTTGCACACTTCGCTCGAATCGACTCGACTCGATATCTGTGCACCGTGGACTCTACTTGCGCAAGTTCGATACGCACATTCGATACCTTCAATCTCGAAATAGCCCTCCTTTTATAGACTAAATTTCATGATCAAAACTCTCAAACTTAGTCAGCTGTAACCCTCAAACTACGTTGGCTGCATGCCCTAATTTACGTCGGCCCAGATTTAACTTTGTCGACTCAAAGTTAACTCTGTCCTTCAACTGCCTCTGGAAATCACCTATAGCTACTGTCGTGAAATTACATGTCACGATATCGCGACACTTTTGCCTTTGCCTACCTTGACTACGTTCTTATCACGAAATCGTGACACTTCTTGTCTTTGCTGACGTCATCTTTACTCCTATCATGAAATCGTGACACTTTAGTCTTCATGGCCTTCTTCTCTGCTTTTGTCATGAAATCGCGACACTCCTACCTTCTGCTGATGTCATCTTCACTTCTGTCGTGAAATCGTGACACTTTAGTCTTCATGGCCTTCCTCTCAGCTTTTGTCGTGAAATCGCGACACATCTGCTTCTGTTGACGTCATCTGCAACTCTATTACGAAATCGTGATGCTTTCACTACCTTAAGCTCTTTTCTACCATATGCCCACGAAATTGGAACATGTCACGAAATCATGACGCTTTCGCCTTCGAGCTCTTCCTTCTTCAATTCATTGCAAAATCGTGACGCTTCTTTTGTTTTAAGACTTGCTAACTGTTTTTGTCATGAAATCGTGACACTTTCTCCAACTGCAAGCTGCCAACTCAACCTGTCGTGAAATCATGACACTTTCTGCATCCGTACAACTTCTTTGTAGCCTGTTGCAAAATCGTGACACTTTCAGCTTCCGAAAGCTTTCCTTGCAACCTGTCGTGAAATCGTGACGCTTTTAGCTTTCGTACGCTTTCTCCATTGCCTGTCATAAAATTGCGACACTTCTCCTTTTAGGCTCTTCTCTTTGCTGCATGTCATGAAATCATGACAGTCCTCAACTCGACCTCTATAGCATGTCGCGAAATCGTGACAGTTCCTGAAAAACTTTCACTCTCTTCGATCTTGTCATGAAATCGTGATAGCTTACACTGCAGACTCTTTCTTCTGCAACATGTCACGAAATCGTGACACTTTCTCGTCCGTACATCCTCCTTTGCGTAATGTCATGAAATCGTGACACTTTTCTTTCTCTGCCTTCCTGCATTGTCCGAGTCGCGAAAATGCGACATGTCACGAAATCGTGACAGTTTTGCCTGCTTCGTCTCTGCCTTCCCGCATGTCACAAAATCATGACACATTTGCCCAAAATTTCTCTCTCCTCAAACATGTCGCGAAATCATGACAGTTTTGCCAACGCTTTCTCTCTCCTGAAACATGTCACGAAATCGCGATAGTTTTTCCAGTCGCCTGCATACTTTTTCTTACTTGTCTTTTTCTTGATCTTTTGCAACCTGGCTACCCTGATCTTCTTGGAAACTCACTGTCCATGCTGAAACCTTCATCAAGACACATTCTTTGACATCAAACCAAATTGCTTCAAGACCTTCTTGACATCAATGACAACATCTACACTTAGAGTAAAGGCAATGTACCCAAAATTGCCAAAACAGAAGCCCTTACAGCTCAACAAACATTATCACCGCCTGAATAGTTAGAGGATCCTCATTCTCAAACTGAGGATGATATAGTATATGTTGATAAAAATGCTTTAATGGTTGAACAATGTGAAATAACAATAAAAGAGTTGTTGCTTAAATATTTGGATGTGATGAAGGAGTGGGAATATTAGGCCAAGGTCCTCATGAAGGAAATTAGTGCCCAATATATAATTTTTGATAAAATAGAATCAAAATTTCCTTTGGTCAAGAACGAACCAAAAAATCTTGCTAGCTTGCTAGATTAGGCTATGTCAAGAAAGGTGAAGTCTATTGTTGAGTATGATGATAATATTTTAAATATTATGGTTAGTAGAATTGAGAATATTAATACTAAAGCCCAAGAATTTTATAACGAATGGGCTTCCAATAAAAAAAATTGCAGTTGTTAAGGCTACAAGGGATGTTGCTGAGGTGAGCAAATATTTTCTTATGTATTCTATTTCTTTTGCACTCAAATTTTAAAACTCAAATGTTAATTCAAATATTTTCTTCTGTTTTCTTATATATTTTTTATAACTCTACTGAAATTTTTTTTCTTTTTCTTTTTGCAGTCAAATTTTGATAATTTAAGAAAACAAGTCATGGAGGTTAATATTCAAGCGACCAAGAAATTCTTGAAAAGGTCATGTTAATGAAGAAAACCATGCAATCCAAAGTTAGAGATAATAATATTTAAAGAAGATATATCAAGGAAAAATTGAACCAGGATCTGGATCAAGTGCTACAAGAGCAGAAAATGAAATAACTGCTTTAGACAGTGCTAGAAGATCTAGCCTAAGAGGAATTTGCGTTGATGAGCAGTTTCAAAGAAAATAGAGGAAGGTCTGGCCAGAACTGAAGCCTTATCAACAATGGGTGCTAGCGAATAAGAAAAAGGAAAGGAAGTGGCAACTGAAGGAGAATCTAGGGCCCAATATAATGTATTAACAATTATGGAATGATTATTAGTTGACTGCATTTCTTTTATATTGTAGTCAACAATTTTGTACAATGTAATATATTTTTAATCATATTAATGAAAAAGACATTTTCTAATTTGGTATCTTCTAGCATTCAATGGTTGTTTTCATTTATAATTTTGTGTTGCTTTTTTAGTTTATATCGATCCAATAATATTTACTATGTTCATTTCAAACAACAAAGAAATATTATTGTTGATAATAGTTATTGCAAAGTAAAAAGACCTCAATAGTGCCAATACATCAATATTCATACATTAACTATACTATGATATAAAACATAAGGATTTATCAATGAAGGCAATTGAGACACTATGATATAAATAATACAATTTTTAAAAACAATAATGTGATATAAAATATAAAATTTATGAAGCAATATTTTGAAATCTAATATCAAATGAAGTCAAATATATGAATGTTGTGAAATCTTGGAAAAATTACAATTTAGGTAGCTAAAACAAACACTTCTCAGCTTCTTTAGAATCACTATTAAGCATAATGGATATCTGTATCTCCACTATTTGATCATTGCAACCATCATTATCCTCCTTATCGTGCGTATTAGTGATACACCTTTTGTCTGCTAGGGATTTCTAGTATGCCATAGGGAAATTTGTCCAACTCATACACTGACACATAAACAATTTTCCAAATTTTTATCCAGTCTGTTACGAAGTTTAGATTTCACAAAACATAGTGCACTAAAAACCCTCTCATCTTTCAGAAATCCCAAAATCATTGTTTGGCATAATTCATATAAACAAAAGTATTCACTAATTGTATCTTGTAAGACACTACTTAGATATAATTTTTTCCACAAATGTGCAATGAAACTAGTCTCATGGATGTTGTTCAAAAGAGACATTTGCTCAACCATTGTACTTCCAAAATGTGATGATTGTTGTCTTAAAAGTTCTTTGTTGATAATACCTTTGATTTCAACACCATTGACTTCCACACTTTTATTGAAATTATTACTAATTAGGACCCCAAAACAGAGGGTTAACCACATCCATGGCCTCAAACAACTCATCTCTTTAAAATCTATCTCTTATTGCACTTGTCAATGATTCTGCTATTTTTAACAATTTAATATTAGTATTGTATAAAACAACTTCAAATAGATTATGTGTTATGGGAACTTGTTCAACATCATTCATAACTATATTAGGCTACTTTTGAAAAGAATATAGAGGTATAATTTTTTCACAAACTTTAATACAAAGATGATCATTGATGTTAAACTTCAAAAAGCTTTATGGATCATTCACGTTAATTAATATTCTCCAACTATCAAACAAGGGATATGTAAAATTTCCTTTGGAGACATATAACCTATCAATAATCATACATATTTGTTTTCTCATCCTCATGAAATCAACAATATAGATGGATATTTATTGTGCAAGTTTTATCAATCTATTCATTTCTTGTAACTTTGGATGAATACCACATAATGTTAAAAGTGTTTCCAAGTCAATCAAATGGAATAAAAAATCTTTTGCCTTATCAATTACCCTATGATTTGTGTACATAAACCCTGTTAATGATTTATATTCTTTAAAAACTTTGTGTGCTGGTTAATATAATGAAATCCACCTTGTATCCACATCTTTTAATAACTTTTTCCCTTCTGTAACTCCTAGTGCAAACTGTTGAAACTATGCAAACCTTTTTGGACCATGAAAAATAAGCATGTATTTCACGAATGAGGTCTTCCACTCTCACAAAATTTTCAAAAGTGATCACTATTTTATATGCAAGATTCACTCTATGAGCCATGCAATGAATGGGTACCATATATGGGGTAACTAATATTTGCAGTTGAACACAAAGACTATTCCTGTGCCCTTGAATTATAGTAGCACCATCAGCTCCAAAGCATATGAAATTTGTGGCTATGTCTATATCATTCTCGCAATATCCTTTAAAATAGTTACAACAACATTATAGATGTTTTCTACATTTGAAATTTCCACCATATTATGTAATCCTAATAAACTAGGTTGCCTTACATGATTTTGAAATGTCTACACGTGCATGCAAATACAAGATATGTTGTCCACAACTGTCACCTCATCAATATAAAGTGAAATGAATCTGGCAAGTTTTACTTTCTCCCTCAGGTCTTCCTTCTCGACTAATGATAGACATTTTATAATTTCCTGACCACTTCGATCTAACCAATAGAAACTAGGAAGGTTTTGCACATCAGCTAGTTGAAATAGGTTCTTATAATCAATAAAATCGGATATGAGTCTACCCTTTTTGAGAATACTATATACAATTGCAAACTACAAACTTTTTGAATCTAAAGTGCTCTTATAAATTTTATGAAATTGGGCTTCAATAGTTCAGCTTCAAGTGATTGTCATATTCTATTACATATCTAACATGCATACATTTTAATGCATCCTTCCATATAACTTCTTTATTAACTTTACCATCAGTTCTTGTAACTTTTACACAAGCTTTGCCACAATTATTTTCTATTATATCTATCTTATTTTGTAGCCTATGACCATAGTTTCCAACTATAAATTTTGCATCTATATTTTTTTTTATTGACTTTATTATCCTTAGTTAATACTGGCTCTACAAATGGATTTTTTTCTAGCAATTCAACCTTAAATGACCTTCCAATAGCCTAGTTAGATGCCTTTCTATTTTTAGCATTTTTGCTTGAAGATTCATAAGAAGCTTGTAATGTATTTTATTTATCGCTTTCATTTTCAACTGGAATGTCATTTTGAGGAATATCTTCACATATTTGTTAGATGTCATTATTAAGAGAATTTTCATTAAAAGGCATCTCTTGGTAAGGAATATCTTCAAGTAGAGGTATTTTAGGGTTAATAGGGTATTCTACATAGTAGCATACAATAATATTATTTATCATTTATTGATTTAACAAAAAAATTTACAAACATAAAAAGATTCATATCATCATGCAATATGTCCAGAGGCACATACTGAGAATTAACTATTTGAGGAAGAAAGGATTATTTAAAATAATTACAGAATACACAACTATTTGTTTGGTAGTCAAAAATCATTTGTACTTTGAATTTGCACAGATGTCGATGGCTCATTGGATTTTGACATATGGCTAAAATATTTGATGATACTCTTTCTAGAAAATAATTTCCCCCCCTTCTTTTTCCATCGCTTGTAGGTGACATTTTACTTGTAAAGAAAATATTTTTAATTTTAGAAAATTAATAAAATATTAAAGAGATCTTACTACTATGAGACCTCAAGATAATATTGTATCTAGAATAAATAGATTGTTGGTTGGTAGAAAATACATACTTGTTTTCAAGCATGCTTTATCGTGATTTTCTCAGTGTATGCCACTACTTTGTTTTTTGGAGATAACACTTGTAACTAATAAGAGCACAAAAATAATCAATATACAAATTAAAATCAATTTAAGAAAATAAACTTATGTGTATACAAAATATAATTAGAGATAAAAACATGGAAAAATATAAGATTATAGTACAAAATTTTCTAAAAACAGGGAATCACAATGTCTTTGCAGAAACATAGCATCACAATGTTTTTAGAGAGCCAAAACATTGACCTATTTATAATTTTATAACAAATAGATCTCAATAGAAACAGAGAATCAAAGTATGTTAACAGAAAGAGAGAATTATATTTCCTTAAGAGAAAATAGGGGAAATTATGCAAAACAGGGCAAAATAGAGGAAAATATGGAAAATAGAGAATGGACCTATTTTCAATAAATGTTAAAAAATAGCAAAAGAAAAACTCGTAATTAGATGACATAAACATATCTTATTACTATAACTGCTTCAACTCATATTCTCTAAAAAATAAAAAAACACAGGATCACAGATTCATAATGTCTTAAGAGAAATGGAGAATCATGATGTCTTAAGAGAAGGATAGGTAGTTAAGAAATACATTAAAACACTCAAATGTGGAATAGAGGAAAATAGGGAAAAATAGAGGAAAACAAAAAAACCTGCAATCGATCTAGGGGTAGAGTAGGGTTTAGATATCGGTCCAAGTGTATAACGGGGTTCGATTGTTGGTCCATGTGTAGAATAGGATTCGGTTGTCGGTTCGAGTGTATAATAGGGTTTGATTGTCGATTAGGGTGCAAATTAGGGTCCAACTATCCGTCCAAGTGCAGAGACTAATTTGGCAGTTAGTTTGGGTGTAAAAACAGGTCCAAAAATTGGTCCAAGTGCAAAATAGAGTCTAGATGATGATTCATGTACAAAATAGGATCTAGTAGTCCGTTTGGGTGCAGAATAGGATCTAGATGTTGGTCCATGTGCAAAATGGGGTTCAGTTGTCAATCTAGGTGTAAATAGGGTCTAACTATTGATTTAGGTGCTGAATAAGGTCTAAAAATCCTTCTAGGTGTAGAATAGAGTTCAATAGTTGATTCGGGTGCAGAACAGAGTTTGATAGTCGATATGAGTGCAAAATGAGATTCAAATCTATTCAGGTGCAGATATGGGTCTGGTTTTGATCTGAGTAGAATTTTGATCTGGATCGACTGGTTTCTACATGGTCAAATTTCGATGGAATTCTACAATATATTGAATATTTTAGTTCATCTTTTCATTTAAAAGGTTTTACTTTTCATTGCGGCTACTCGATTTTCTAATAGTTTGAATGTTTTACATGAAAAAGTATTGATGGCGTGATAATTATATATACTGGTATAATTGGGGGATTTTGCAGGATAAGTTAAATTTTTTATAATTTTAAGGTGAAAAGGGTCCTCAATTAAGGCGGGAGTGCTAATGAATTTAAAAAAATCATAATATTATTATCTACGCACGGTAAACTGACCCCTAAACATTTTTTTTCTCAGAAATTTTGGGTAAATGGACCAACATTTAGGGTCCCCCAAATTTGCCAATTTGCATTTTTTGAAAATGCTAATATTCGTCCAATTTACGAATATTCGTCCTTGTGCATAACCCTGGTTGGAAGTATTACATTATTTGGTGCCTTGAAAAATATTGCAAGTACCATGTAAATAGTTTAGTTTAGAGTGTGATTAATATTTGAGTATATAGTAGGTATCATGTATGTGTGGAGTTATGTAAGTGAGGTGTCATATAAATAAGTGTGGAGTTATGAGTTATGTAAAAGATTTTCATTTACCATATGCAATCATTAGAGTCTTTGTCTTTATATCGATATGTGGAGTCAAGAAAAACATTTATTATTATGTGATATTTCTTGCATGAGAAATATGAAGTGTTAGATCTCCTGTGTGTGTGAGGAGATGAAAAGTTTATTAATTAGAAATGTCAAGGGTTGTGAATATGACAACCCTTATATTTATGTGTGTGTATATATTGAATACAAAGCATCATAATAGAGATTGAAGAATAAGCTTTGCATTACATTGCATTGCTTAAGAAGATATAGTTATCAATAATATTTTTAGTGAGTTATTGTTCATTGTTATGGATTGAATTATGTGAATATTTTGTCTTGATATATTTTTAGATCCTTGAAAAGTGTTGAATTGCTAATAGTGCCTAACAATACCCATGAGTTATGTGTCTCTTTATTTCTTATTATGTACTTTTATGATTTTTGTATAATATTTGAGTGGATGGATTGTTTTGTTAGTTTTTAGAAATAGGTGTGAGTTCCAACATGGTACTAGAGTAGGTATGGAGTGGCATTGCTTGGTCACAGGGGATGTTCACTCAGAAACTTCAATCCTTCTTTCAATTCTTAGGATGAATCACTCTTGAAATCTTCATAAGCATTTTTGATATAAGAGTTGAAAAAGATTTCTTATTATATGATCTCTCATTTAATTTTCAAAAATGTCTAGAGACTTTGTGTCTACTTTGTTGTTATCAAGGTATCATCAATTGTCTACCATTAGAATTAAATTTGGATTAGAAAGAGTGTTACAACACTATAATAGAAAAATAAGGGAAATTCAAATTCAAATTTGAAAAATTAGTGCCTTTCAAAATTTGTGCATTTTTGTCTTTGTATGTACCCTACCTTCAAATTTATTTGACCATGCCCTATCTATTAGCGATCCTTATCATGGGAAAAAACAAGCCATTATTCACATTGGGACTATGTTAAAGTGGTTGGGCAAAATAATTTTAAGGCACATAGAATAAGGGTTCATGGGTTTGAATTGACATCTCACTATTTTCATATTTTTAGGTAAGGTGTTGTTTGAGGAAGATTGAGGATATTATATACCTTTCTTGGCATGGAGTCGTAGGATGGATATTTGAGTGGAATATTGGACATGTGCTATGAGTGGTTCAAGGTTTGAGCTACACTTTTACTCAGTTCAAATCTTTTTGGATGAAATTCTACATGGAGGTGCCAACTCTTTTGGATCCACACAATGCATTGCTCAACTAGTTACATTTCCATGGCTAAGCTATTTGCGACCTTATCAACCCAAGATAAAATCATGACTAGATACCATTTTTTTGCTAATTATGTGCTTATAAGCCTTTATTATAGAGTGGAAGCTTCTTTTTTTAGTGGGACGTGTTATTTTCATAATAAGGTGGACACATTGGTTAGTGCAAGGCATACAACCCATAGGAGACCAAGGTTTGGATCCTTCTTTTAGAATTTTTAAATATTAAAAATGAATGACATGGGCATTTGACCAATGTTTTCATGTGCCACAAAATTATATTTTTCTCCTATTTATACTTGTTCAACCAATCAAAGTTTTACACGTGTTTGTAGATGTCCAATGGCAAATAGGTGGTGTAGAATAAGTGGTAGTCATCAACAAATCAATAGGCACCAAGTGGCATATTATGATTGGATATTGATTTCATAAGGTTTGAAGGTTATATTTTTTAATTTTTTGAGGTCCATTAGGGAAAAAATTTCAAAGGACAAAAATTTTGCACACAAAAGTATTTTGAGCCCCCTTTTTCAAATTGCACATTTTTTTGAACTCTTCACATAGGTGATATTAGTTCAAGGACCTATTATAGCATTGGAAGCCAAATTGTGTAATATGGATTCTCAAGTTTATGCTTCTCACCTAAAAGGGTAAAATATCGCATATGGTCAACAAAAATGATCGGTTTACTATGTAGTAAGAACTTTTGGTGCATATTTAAAGAGGAGAAAGTAACAACCCTTGATGATAGAACTCACCAGTATAAGCAAGAAGAAGCTCCTGGTCTATTATCCTTGTTGATTGAACTAGAGTTGCTTTTCTATATCAAGGAAGAAAATAAACCTATCAAGTTATGGTTGACATTGCATGAGTCATTTGGAAAGGTAAATACAACTAAAGTAAATCACTTGGAATTAGAGATTTCTTCTTGCAATTTGATTGAGTTTAATAACATTAAGGACTATATTGCAAGATTTAAGACATCAAGAACAAATATTGCATCCTTAGAAAGAAAAAAGAAAAATAATAAATAATATGTTAAATTTATCCTTTCTAATATCTCTCCTCATTTTTAGATGTTGAACCTCATGATTCATGTGGTTCCTATGTGCTAAGAAACATAAAATTCTATCTTTTGATCAACATTTTCTCTCTTAGATCATTTTCAGGTAACAATGAGGAATTATGGTGGTACTTCTCAAGTACAAGCTCATGTAAAGGAATTAAAACCTAAGAAGACAAAGAACAAATGGTCGAAGGCTTGGGCTAAGTCTTCAAAGAAGTTAAAGACCATTTATGGATAGTGTAAGAAGGAAGGACATCCATGTTGGCAATTTTGGGTACCTTGGGTACATTGCATTTGCTCAAGTGAATAAGTTGTCATTGATGTCAAGAAGTTGTTTGAAGGAATTTGATTTGATGTAAAATAATTTGTTTTGATGAAGGTTTGGCATGACAGGTTCGAAAGAAAGTAAGTTGGAAAAATGTCGCGATATCGCGACATGTCGCATTTTCGCGACTTAAGCAGGAGAGAGAAAGCTTTTTAGAAAAGTGTCACGATATCGCGACATGTCGCAGTTTCGCGACTCAAAGAGGAGAGAGAATGTTCGAGTCAAAAATGTCACGATTTCGTGACATATTGCAAGGAAGGTTGAACGAACGAAAAAGTGTCACGATTTCGTGACATGTTGCAGGAGAGAGAGTTCGAAAGAAAAAGTGTCACGATTTTGTGACAGTGTCGTGATATCGTGACATGTCGGGTTTTCGTGACCCAAAGAAAAGAAAAGCGCTAAGGAGAAAAAGTGTCACGATTTCACGACAAGTCAGAAGACAAAGTGGAAGCAAGATAAAGTGTCACGATTTCGCGACATGCTGCAGATGAAAATGTTCCAAGTAAGAACTGTCATGATTTCATGACATAAAGCAAAGGGAAGAGTCTGAAATGAGAAGCGTCATGATTTCACGACAGGTTGCAAAGAAAACGTACGAAAGCTAGAAGTGTCATGATTTCATGACAATTCCAAGGAGGAAGAGCTCAAAGGCGAAAGCGTCATGATTTTGTGACATGTTCCATTTTTGTGGGCGTAAGGTAGAGAAAAACACAAGGCAGCGAAAGTGTCATGATTTTGTGACATGTTTCGTTTTTGCTAGTGCAAGCAGTCAAGAGTGCAAGGAAGAGAAAGTGTCATGATTTCGTGATAGATTGAGATGGCAATGTTCGGTTGGAGAAAGTGTCACGATTTCATGACAGAAATAGAATGCAGGTCTTCTATAGGAGAAGTGTCATGATTTCACGACAAAAGCAGAGAGGAAGGCTATGAAGACAGAAGTGTCACGATTTCGTGACAAAAGTAGAAAGGAGGTCGATGAAGGGAGAAGTGTCATGATTTCATGACAAATGCAAAGTTGATGCTGACTAAGTCAGAAGTGTCGCGATATCATGACAAGAGCTTAGTTGAAGTCGACAAAGGCTAGAATGTCATGATATCGTGACAAAAGCCAAAAGATAGTATACGGTTGCAAAAGTGTCATGATATCGCGACATGTTGTAGTTTCACGACAGAAGCTACAGAAGAGTTGTAGAGGTAGTGAAGCCGACAAAGTTAAATTTGGGCCGATGAAGATTAGGGTTTGCAATCGACGTAGTTTAGGGTTGTGCAGCCGACTAAGATCAAGGTTTTGATCTTGAAAGTGTTAGTATAAAAGGAGGATTGTTTTGAAGAGTTAAGTGTGAATTGTGAGATAGTCGAATGTGCGTCGAAGTGTGCGAGATGCAGTCGAAAGAGCGCAAGAGTGCAGAAGTGGCGCGATGATGTCAAAGCGTGCAGAGTGAGCGCAACAGGCAAAGATGAACGAGGACATTTGTGCTAGACCGAAGGACTATGTTTAGTGCAAATTCGAGGACCAGCTTTGGAGGTGATAGAGTTGAGGACAGAGGTCTCCAGCCAGAGCAGGGAGGACAGGTGTCTTCTGTGGATAGAGTTCCATTTGCTAAGGGCAGTGGAGGCAGAGGTTTTCTAGAGGATCACCAACCAGAGCAGAGCTAGGGGATCGGTGTCTCCTGTGGGTTGGTGCCCACGAACTCGAGTTTAGGGGATTGGTGTCTCCTTTGGGTTGGTGCCCATAAACTTTGTAATCGGGAAAGGTATTCCCAAAAATTGGATTGATAAAATTTAGTGAAAGATTTTATCCGTGGATGTAGCCCAACCATTCTGGGTGAACCACGTTAAAATGGGTCTTCAATGTGTGATGCTTTCTGTCTTGATTAATGTTGTGTTGATGCCTCTATTATCTAAAGTTAAAATTGTTAATTGGTTAAGTCTTATACTGTTCACCCCCCTCTCAGTATAAGCTTGTGTTCTTCAATTGGTATCAGAGCGGGTTTCTCCAAAAAGAGCCTAACAGCTTGGAGAAGGATCTATCAGAGGAACATACAGATTCAGAAAGAGATGAAGAGGTTGGGTTCGATCTCAAAGGTGAATTCTTCTTGGCTTTAAAAAGGCTTGAGAAATTCAGGGAAGAAAATTCTGTTCTCAAGCATCAAATTCAGGAAGAAGAGATTGCAAGATCAAGATTGTCTCAAAGAGTTATAGACTTCAAAATTCTAGCTGAAGAAGGAAAGAAGGTTGAACAGGTTCTGACAGAGGCTTTAAAAGGAAAGGAAACTGATTGCGAGAAACTAGAAGAAGAGGTTATGTCTCTTAGAGTGAAGTTGGAAAAATTGGCTCTCAGATAGAATACTCCGTATGACAAGCAAAAGAAGGATGGTATCACTATTCATGAAATAGGGTCTTCGAGCAAGACCAATCTTCATCCTGAAGAGCGGTGGATTCCAGTTGGTCACAAGAAGAACAATCATCCAAGGCATCAAAACAGGTTACATAATACTTTCCATGGCTATTGTTTTTCCTGCAAGAATTTTGGTCACAAAGCTATGCATTGCAATAAATCCTTGAATAGCCATAGTAAGGAAAATGTTAACTCTTTTGCACCTCTTATGAATAAAAATTTCATGTGTTTCAAGTGCAAGAATTTTGGGCATATAGCAAGGATGTGCAGTTTGGATAGATCTAGCCTTGAGTTCACTAAAAAGAAAAATGAGATCAAATCTAAGTCAATGATAGTTCAAACTGCTTTTCATGCTCAAGACAAAGTAGAAAAATGGTATCTTGATAGTGGTTGTTCAAAACATATGACTGGTGAAAAGGAAAAGTTTTTGGTCTTAAAACAAACAAACCGAGGAACAATCAGTTTTGGAGATAATAGGTCAGCTAAAATCTATGGTAAAGGGACTCTTAGTTTGGATGGGAAATCCAAAACAAAAAATGTGCTTTATGTAGAAGGCCTAAGACATAATCTTCTAAGTGTGAGTCAACTTTGTGATCAAGGGCACATAGTATCTTTCTTTTCAGATAGATGTGAGATAAGTAAAGAAAAAAATGGAAAACTCATTGCGAGTGCTACAAGGACTCCAAACAATCTTTACATGCCGAGTGAGATAAAAAGGGAAAAGTGTTTTCTAACTCAAGAAGATGAGAGTTGGCTATGGCATAAAATATTGGGGCATTTGAGCTTTGATAATCTTGTCAATATTAGTAACAAGGAAGCGGTTAGAGACTTGCCCAAAATAAAAAGGCCCCATAATATCATTTGCGGTCCCTGATCAACATGGAAAATGCAGACTCGAACCAGCTTCAAATCAAAAGGGTATACTTCTTCAAAACCATTGGATCTTATTCATACTGATTTATGTGGCCCCACCAAAACTCAGAGCATTCAGGGAGAAAGCTACTTCATGTTGTTTATAGATGATTATTCTAGAATGACGTGGGTTACTTTTCTCAAAGAAAAATTTAAAGCTTTCAAAGAAATGATTGAAAATGAGACTGACAAGAGAATCAAATGCTTAAGATCAGACAAAGGAGGAGAGTTCACTTCAAATGAATTTGTGGAATACCGTGAGCAACAAGGAATCAAAAGAGAATATTCAGCAAGCAAGAACTCCTCAACAAAATGGAGTAGTTGAAAGGAAAAATAGAACTATTGAAAATATGGCTAGAGCTATGTTAAATGAGTCAAAACTCTCGGATGGCTTTTGGAAAGAGGCAATCAAGACAAGCAATCTACATTATCACCAGGGCCCAACTTAGAGTCAATCATCATAAAACTCCTTATGAGTTATGGAAAGGGAGACCAGCTACAGTAAAATACTTCAAAGTGTTTGGGAGTAAGTGCTTCATCAGAAGGGAAGATCAGAATTTGGGTAAGTTTGATCCTAGGTGTGATGAGGGAATCTTTCTTGGATATTCCAACAGAAGCAAGGCCTACAGATGCTTCAACAAAAGAACGCATACAGTCATAGAGAGCATAAATGTAACAGTTGATGAAAAGACAGGGATAAGAGAACCAGTCAAGGAACTCAGTGATGAAATTTGTCAAGAAGAATTCAGAGAGGTTTCAGATGAAGAAGAGGAAAGACAACAACTGCTTCCCAAAACTCCTTCACGATATGTTCGGAAACATCATCCCAAAGATTTGATCATTGGTGATCCAAACAACGAGGCAAACAAGAAGAAGAGTCATTCCTTCACACGATTCTACAAATGTTTCATTATTATCTCAGATTGAGCCAAAATATTTCAGTGAAGCATGTGCAGATAAATTTTGGGTAAAAGCGATGGATGAAGAGCTAAATCAAATAGAGAAAAGTGAAACTTGGGATTTGGTTCCAAGACCTAAGGACAAGAATGTCATTGGCACAAAATGGATATTCAAAAATAAACTCAATGAGGATGGAAAGATTGTCGAAACAAAGCTAGGTTAGTCTGCAAAGGTTATGCTCAAGTAGAAGGTGTTGATTTCGAAGAGACGTTCGCTCTCGTTGCTCGTCTTGAAGCTATCGGAATGTTTTTGGCCCTTTCAAGCTTCAAATCATTCAAGGTATATCAAATGGATGTAAAGTCAGCTTTTCTAAATGGGGTGTTGGTAGAAGAAGTCTACATAGAATAGCCAGAAGGAGTGTCTCTCACGGAACAGTCAGACTATGTGTGTAAACTAAAAAAGGCCTTATATGGGTTAAAGCAAGCACCAAGGGCGTGGTACTCAAGACTTGACAGTTATCTTCATGAGCAAGGCTTCAGGAAAGGCATGGCAGATAGCAATCTGTATATTAAGAATGAAGGTGATGATATGTTGATTATGGTTGTCTATGTTGATGATATTATTTTTAGGGGAAATAATACTCAGATGTGCAAAGTTTTTGCTAACACCATGCAGAAGGAATTTGAGATGTCTATGATTGGAGAGCTATCATTCTTTTTAGGTCTTCAGATTGCTCAATCAAAAGACGATGTATTTCTCTCTCAAGGAAAGTATATCAAAGAAATGTTGAAGAAATTTGGGATGATGGACAACAAACCAATATGTACTCCAATGATTACAGGGTGCAAGATGAGTAAAGATGATGAATCTCCAATGACAGATCAGAGGTTGTACAGATCAATGATTGGCAGTTTATTATATGTTACGGCTACCAGACCAGATATCATGCAGGAAGTTGGGTTAGTAGCAAGATTTCAGGCAGCTCCAAAAGATTCTCATGTTACAATAGTTAAGAGGATATTCAGATATCTGAAGGGCACTATGGACTTTGGGCTTTGGTATCCCAAAGGTGATGATTTCACCCTCATGGCCTATACAGATGCAGATTGGGCAGGCAGTACTGATGACAGGAAGAGCACTAGTGGTGGAGCATTCTTTCCGGGAAAGAGTTTGGTTTCTTGGCTAAGTAAGAAACAACCTTCAGTTTCCTTATCTACAGCAGAGGCTGAATACATAGCAGACAGTGGTTGGGTGTACACAGGTTTTATGGATGAAAACCACCTTGGAGGATTTCAAAGTCAAGCATGAACAACCCATCTCCATATTTTGCGATAATACGAGTGCCATAAGTATTTCCAAAAATCCGGTAATGCACTCAAGGACAAAGCATATTTCCATCAAGTATCACTTTCTAAGGGAGAAAGTGCAAGACAAGCAGGTCAAGCTAGAGTATGTGCCTACTAAAGAGCAGATTGCAGATATCTTCACCAAACCTCTTCCAAGAGATACGTTTGAGTATCTAAGGGAGAAATTGGGAGTTGTACTCCCACCCCGAATTAATCACCTCATCAGGAGGTGGGGGAGGGACCAAGCTAAGAGGCTCATTCTTAGTCCCGAGCCCCAAAGGTGACCCTTTGCCATTGATGACAAAGGGGGAGAGATATGAGTAAGGGGGAGAGCTTCAAGTGAAGAGGAAAGCTTCAAGTCATGGGGAGCAAAACTTCAAAGGAAGATTCTCGGTTGTTAGCAAGTTTCTCAGGTTGTTAGCACAGTTGGTTTCAGTTTTGGCTCTTGAGACGTGTTTTTAGTAAAGGTTTGCCATCAATGACAAAGGGGGAGATTGTTGGCAATTTTGGGTACCTTGGGTACATTGCATTTGCTCAAGTGAATAAGTTGTCATTGATGTCAAGAAGCTATTTGAAGGAATTTGATTTGATGTAAAATAATTTGTTTTGATGAAGGTTCGGCATGACAGGTTCGAAAGAAAGTAAGTTGGAAAAATGTCACGATATCGCGACATGTCGCATTTTCGCGACTTAGGCAGGAGAGAGAAAGCTTTTTAGAAAAGTGTCACGATATCGCGACATGTCACAGTTTCGCGACTCAAAGAGGAGAGAGAATGTTCGAGTCATAAATGTCACGATTTCGTGACATATTGCAAGGAAGGTTGAACGGATGAAAAAGTGTCACGATTTCGTGACATGTTGCAGGAGAGAGAGTCCGAAAGGAAAAATGTCATGATTTCATGACATAATGTAGGAGAGAGAGTCCGAGAGAAAAAGTGTCACGATATCGTGACATGTCGGGTTTTCATGACCAGAAGAAAAGAAAAGCGCTAAGGAGAAAAAGTGTCACGATTTCGCGACAAGTCAGAAGACAAAGTGGAAGCAAGATAAAGTGTCACGATTTCACGACATGCTGCAGATGAAAATTTTCCAAGTAAGAACTATCACGATTTCACGACATAAAGCAAAGGGAAGAGTCTGAAATGAGAAGCGTCACGATTTCATGACAGGCTGCAAAGAAAACGTACGAAAGCTAGAAGTGTCACGATTTCATGACAAATTCAAGGAGGAAGAGCTCAAAGGTGAAAGCGTCACGATTTCATGACATGTTTCATTTTGGGGCATAAGGCAGAGAAAAACACAAGGTAGTGAAAGTGTCATGATTTTGCGACATGTTCCATTTTCGCTAGTGCAAGCAGTCAAGAGTGCAAGGAAGAGAAAGTGTCACGATTTCGTGATAGATTGAGATGGCAGCGTTCGGTTGGAGAAAGTGTCATGATTTCATGATAGAAATAGAATGCAGGTCTTCTATAGGAGAAGTGTCATGATTTCACGACAAAAGTAGAGAGGAAGGCTATGAAGACAGAAGTGTCATGATTTCATGACAAAAGCAGAAAGGAGGTCGATGAAGGGAGAAGTGTCATGATATCATGACAAAAGCAAAGTTGATGTTGACTAAGTCAGAAGTGTCACGATATCATGACAAGAGCTTAGTTGAAGTCGACAAAGGCTAGAATGTCATGATATCGTGACAAAAGCCAAAAGATAGTATACGGTTGCAAAAGTGTCATGATATCGTGACATGTTGTAGTTTCATGGTAGAAGCTATAGAAGAGTTGCAGAGGTAGTGAAGCCGACAAAGTTAAATTTGGGCCGACGAAGATTAGGGTTTGCAACCGACGTAGTTTAGGGTTGTGCAGTCGACTAAGATCAAGGTTTTGATCTTGAAAGTGTTAGTATAAAAGGAGGGTTGTTTTGAAGAGTTAAGTGTGAATTGCGAGATAGTCGAATGTGCATCGAAGTGTGCGAGATGCAACCGAAAGAGCGCAAGAGTGCAGAAGTGGCGAGATGATGTCGAAGCGTGCAGAGTGAGCGCAACAGGAAAAGACGAACGAGGACATTTGTGCTAGACCGAAGGACTGTGTTTAGTGCAAATTCGAGGACCAGCTTTGGAGGTGATAGAGTTGAGGACAGAGGTCTCCAGCCAGAGCAGGGAGGACAGGTGTCTTCTATGGATAGAGTTCCATTTGCTAAGGGCAGCGGAGGCAGAGGTTTTCTAGAGGATCACCAGCCAGAGCAGAGCTAGGGGATTGGTGTCTCTAGTGGGTTGGTGCCCACGAACTCGAGTTTAGGGGATTGGTGTCTCCTTTGGGTTGGTGCCCATAAACTTTGTAATCGGGAAAGGTATTCCCAGAAATTGATTGATAAAATTTAGTGAAAGATTTTATCCGTGGATGTAGCCCAACCATTCTGGGTGAACCACGTTAAAATGGGTCTTCAATGTGTGATGCTTTCTGTCTTGATTAATGTTGTGTTGATGCCTCTGTTATCTAGAGTTAAATTTTTTAATTGGTTAAGACTTTACTGTTCACCCCCCCCTCTCAGTATAAGCTTGTGTTCTTCAATCCAATCAAAAATTGCTTGTTGAATTTGCAAAGAATTAAAGCTAAGTTTCTTAAAATGAGTGTTTATATTACAGATGATGAGGGGGATTCAAATAGGTATTCCTTGATTGTAGAGACCCACTAGAGCATCTGTTATGAGGGGAAGGTATTATTATCACTAATATCTTCTCTCCTTGGTATCTTAGTTTAGATACTGAGGGGGTGTTGAAAATATAACCAGACTTGTGGCTAAGGCCGATATTGTATGATGTATTTTTGTATAGGCATATGGGATTTCATTATATAATGTATTTAGTAATTCATTCACATAAGCCATATAGGTCAGGATTAACCTTGTTATGGTTAAACCCATATTATATTTTATAATTAACTTAAAAACCCTCTTGTTACATTGGCTTAGGTTAATGTAATTATGTAATTATGGTTTCTTGGTATTGGTATAAATACTCCAACCACCCCATACACTATATCTAAGTGTTTTGATCCTTTCTATGGATAATATATTTACTATTTATGGTATCTAAGGGTACCCATTAATAATGGAATTTCATCCCTTTACACATTTTTTTATAATATTTGAGCGGATGGATTGCTTTTGTATCTATATATGAGTGAAAGGAACGATGGAAAATGTAAAACACCAAATCAAGCCACAAGGATAAAGGGGTTGAAGAAACACCACATTAACAAAAATAGAGAAACTAAAAAATAGAAACAAGATAATGGAATCTAATACAAAAATTGTAATATCATATCATATGTCAAAATTGATTTTAAGTACAATGGAGAAGCATTTCTTAAATAGGCATGGAAGATCCACCACAACCATAGGATCAAAAAAGAGATAAGGATTAATATCCACCATACAAATAAGGAGGTGCAATATAATCCATGAAGAAAAGATGTCAATCCTCAAAATGTAATCAATGAGTGTAACTACCTAGGAATGACAAATATCCCCATAATATCTAATAAGATAAAAACAAATATCCACACATAAAGTGGGTGGGCAAAAATAAACTAAAATAATATAAAAATAAAGTACCTTGGTGAGCATAAGCTAGAGTCTAAGCACCTACTCTAACACCCCCTTCAAGAAAATATAGGTGTAAAAAAGAAGTGGAATATCCATAATATGAGTCCCAACAACAAGGTCTAATTAGGTATCTGTTGAGTGGTATTTTCACCCGATTGTGAAAACACACTCTTCGATAGGATTTGGGTTCTAAATCCTCTGCTTGCAAAGAAGTTAAACAAACAACTTCTCCAAGGTTCTTGTTATATTAGCATTTGCCTATGTGCATCAAATAAAGATATTCAATTTAAATGCTTGGAACACCTTAGTGATTGCAAGTAACTGTAAACAAGGGGCACTGTTGGTTTATTTTTACTATGAAAATTTAATGATTGTTCATTGAACCCTGATAAAGTAAATGTGAGTTGGCCCTCATATGACCACGATGTAATGCTTTAATTCCTTTTATCTTGATGGTTTTAAGATAGATTTTATCTTGCATTAAATCCTCAATGATGAATAGGATCTCCAAATGTAGCTTCAAAATGTCACTTTAACTTATCCCTCTTAAATGAAAACAGATTTTCATCAAGATGAACAATTAAGTGCTTTAAGGAAAAGACCTTCAATGTAGTACTCAAATTATCCCTCTTTCGTAAAATTGGAATTTTTATGAAGAAAGGGTAATTTTAGGCCCAAAATGGAAATTTGCGAAAGTGCCGTAAAACATAACCCCTTCAATGAAATTGGAATTTCCATGAAGGGAATGTCATCATAGGCTCATGAATGCAAAACAAAACTGGAAAAATGAAATTTGACTTTAAAATGGAAAATTTCTATTTTCGGAATTTTAAAATCTGTAGCAAAACAAAGCAACTTCGATGAATTTTTAAAAATACTAAACAAGTCCGAAAATGAAATTTCAAAGTGCGTATTTGAAGTCTGAATTATAATCTCCGCAATGGTGAAATCATTTTTAGATTTTGAAATTTTTTTAATGTTTATTTTAATGCCCGAAAATAGGAAAAAAATTCTGAAATTAAAATTTTTGGAAACAGAAAATTAAAGTTTGCATCAAAATAATTGCTGAAAACACAAAGAATGCAAAAGCTCCTTCAGTTTGATAGCACCCCGTCCTGCAAAACCGAATACGTGAGAGTTTCATACATGCAACCTAGCTTATTTGACCTGCAAAATAAACACAATCAAAGTAAACTAGGTGCTGGTTCCTAGGGTTTTAAATAATTTCCAAATTGCAAACATTCACATGAAATAACCCAAAATAATGGCATCAATTTCACATACAAGTCTAAAATCTGAAAAGAGAAAAATAGAACAATTAAAATGAAGCATGCGGAAAATTTCTCATTCTTTCTTGCTAACAAGGCCTGAAATTTCTGAAGAAAAGTTTTCACATTCAAATTAAAATCCCTGTTTTACAAATGTGGCCATGCCCAAAGTTCCCGTTTGGCCACGCCACCATTTTCGTTCCCCCTTGTATGCATGCATTTCGATGGGTATTTCAAGATTTTCCTCCACGCTTTTTCGTTTCTCCTCCATGACTCTTCGCTTGCCTTCTTTATTTCGGAATGCCTCTTCGTTTCATTTCTCAGCCTTTCGCCGTCCAATGCTTCTTCCCACATAGCTTTATAACCTTTTAAAATTCCGTTTTCTTCTTACAGCCGTGGCTCATTTCTTTTTTAACAGATTCCATCTATATTAAAATCAAAATGCAAAGTGGTCCTTTTGTCCTTATATGGGAGTCACCTTTGAAAACTGTCCGCCAATTTATTCCTTCAACACATCATGACCAGCATCTTTGGAGATTTGCATTACACTCCCATTCATCCACGTATCCGGAAATAACGTGCCTTTCTTCCATAATGACCTTGAAACCGAGCGCTGTATTCTCTTAATGCTGAACGATGAACGTCTGCGAGGTTGCTACTGCTGCACAATTTTGCCACATGTCCTCTACTGCCGAAACGTCACCCAGCACGCGCTCCACATTCGTCCACGACATCTCACCTCACCTGTACATAAAACACAGGGGGATTAGCGTTAAAAAGCAAAATAAATTAAACATATAAAGTTAAAAAACTTTAAATTTAAACTATTTTAAAACATAACTAAACGTGGTGAATGAAGCCCATTCACCACGTTTTATTTTTTTATTTTTTTTATTTATATTTTATTGTTTTTTTTATATACATTATCATTATCATTATTATATATATATATATTAATGATAATATATCTTTTATTTTATTTTTATTGAGTAAATAATTCTTATACACATACCTGATAGAAAACAACAACACAATGTTAGCAATAACATTGCTAACACAACATTGACGATAACAAAAACGTCAACCACAATTTGACAATAAAATCGTCGACAAGAAACTGACCAAAAAGTTGTCGACAATAAAATATTGTCGACAAGAAAAGGTTGTTGACAAGAAAATGTTGTCGACAAGAAAAAGTTGTCGACAATAAAAAATCGTCGACAAGAAAAAGTTATCGACAATAAAATATCGTCGACAAGAAAAAGCTGCCAACAAGAACCGACAACAATTGCAAAACCTACGACAAAACGAAGGATTAGACACTAAAAATGAAATGTCAACACCCGGATATCAAAACGAAAATGTGGGTCCCCAATTTTGGGGTGTGTTGTGGATCACCCACAACAGGTACTCATGTGAAATGTGTATCTAGAAGCTCTCAAACTAGAAGGAGGGACAACCATGTAGGAAAAACCATCCATATAGAAAGAGATAAGAAGAATAAAGGAAGGTGGCCTCATCCACAACCCCCAAGGACAAATTCCTTCACCCCAAGCATATCTCACAACAAATGAAAATGAGGAGATGGGAAGGGTTTAGTGAAGATGTCGATAATTTTCTACAAAGTGGGAATGTAGTCCAAGGTGATCACTCCATCCTCAATAAGCTACATAATGAAGTGCATTTGAATCTCAATATGCTTAGTCCTCTAATGCTCAACATGATTGCAAGAAATATGTATGGTACTTTGGTTATCACACCAAAGTGAAGTGTTGCACTGATCCTGTGAGAAGCCAAGCTCTATCAAAAACTATCAAATCCAAAGAATCTCTTGACTAGACAATATTGTTGCTCGATATTTTACCTTTGTCCATGAAAGTGCAATAGTTATCTATTTTTTGCATGCCCATGCAATAGGTGAAGAAATAAGGTAGAAGACATAACCAGAAGTAGACCATCAAGTATCAACACAACCTGCCCAATTGGAATCTGAATACCTATCCAACTATAAATGCCCCCTAGAAAAGTGAAGCCTAAAATGTGAAGTTCCTTGATATCACAAAATATGCTTGGTAGTATTCCAATGACTGTCATGTGGATCAAGTGAAAATTGAGAGACCAAATCAACTGTAAATGATATGTTAAGACGAGTGTGAGTTAAGTAAATCAAACTCCCAACCAACTGTCTATAAATGGTGGCATCAACTCTAGGAGTAGAACATGTGGCACTCAAAACAACACTTGACTAAAAAGGAGTAGGAGATGGCTTGTAGTCAACCATTCCAAATTACTAAAGCAAATCCAATGTGTACTTCTACTAATAAATAGAGATCCCTGAATTTGATTGTGAAATTTGAAACCTAAGGAAAAAGTGTAGAATTCCAAGATTTGTCATCTCAAAATACTCAAAAAGAGAGTGTTGCACAACCTAGATGCGTAAATTAGAACTACCTATGATAAATAAATCATAAATATATAAGACAATGATGATGATGTCCTCTCCATCCCTCAAAGTGAAAATTGTAGGATTAGAATGGCATATCAAAAAATCCAAAAGATAGAAGAAAAGAATCCATCTTCTCATATCAAGCCCTAGGGGGTTGTTTGAGGCCATAAAGTGATCTTTGTAATTTGCACACCAATGAAGAATCCTGGAAAAATCCTAGAGGATGCTACATATAAATCTCTTCTTACAAATCTCTATGCAAGAAGGCACTCTTCACATCCATCTGGTAAACTGATCAACCATGTGATGCAATAGTAGAGAGTAAAAGATGAATATAATACAACTTGGAAATAGGGGAAAACTTCTCAGAGTAATCAATCCTCTCAACTTGTGAAAAATTCTTCACCACAAGTCAAGTCTTGTACCTATGAATGGACCCATTTGCTACATATTTGGTGCGATACACCCATTTGCAACTCACCTTTTATTCATTTTAGAACATGAACTAAATATTAAGTATGATTCTTCATTAAGGAAGAATGCTCATCATCCATGGCATCATACCACTCTCGAATGCCATGGGCCTCATCAAACCTCTGTGAATCAACAAAAATTGCCTGAAAAAGAAGACACGTACCAGAAGTAGAATTATATCTTGAAGTTGAGAGATCTTCAATGAAAGGTGTTGCCTCCTAAAATATAGTTCGATCTCATCTAAGAATGGGGGTAGCATGTGTAGTAACCTCTAAAATTGTCTCAACAACGTCCTCATCCTTACTGTGATCATCATCAAAACAACCATCTTCAAAGTGAAAAGTAGATGAGGATGGAGGAGTAGAAAGAGTGGGCTTAGTTGGAGAATAATGCTCATCAAATTGGACATGAGTTCAAAAAGGAAATTCATGTGTATATGGATCTATTAATCTATAAGCCCTCATATCCTCACAATAGCCGATAAAAATGAGTGGCATGCTCTTTCTATCCAAATTTATCATTTTATTCTTTGAAACATGAGCCCATGATTGACTCAAAAACTTGGAAATGAGAAACATCAGGCTTGGTCCTTGTCCAAGCCTCCTCTAGATCCATATTCTCAAGATCTCGATGAGGTGTACGATTTTGAATGTAATTCGCACAATTGACTGCCTTGAGCCAAAACTTGGGAGGTAAATCTAGTGAGTGCATCATACAATTTACCATTTCCTTGAGTGTTCTATTTTTCCTCTCAGCTACACCATTATACTATGGTGTATGTGGGACAAAGTGTTGATGTAGAATCCCATGAAGGGATAAAAAATTTGAAAACTCCCTGTTGAAATACTCCCCTCCATTATTTGTGCGAAGCTTCTTGATGCAACTCAAAGATTGATTCTCAACAAAAGCCTTAAAACTTTAAATGTAGAAAAAAAATTACTCTTGAACTTGAGAAAATATACCAAAGTTCTTCATAAATCATCAATAAATATAAGTGCATACTTAGCTCCCAAAAAAGTAGTGAGAAAAACCATAAGTCACTGTACACCAACTCAAGATGGGAAGAAACTCTCTTGGACTTACTTTTGGGAAAAGAATCTTGATGTTGTTTTCCAAGTACACAACCTAGATAAAATTCATCAATACAAGAGACCTTAGGCAATCCAATGACCATGTCATGAGTGCTTTAATTCTTCAAATATCTATAATTGAGATGGCAAAATCTCTCATGCCAAACATTATTTTCTAAATCTGCATGAGCCACCAAACAAGTACCTCCAAGTGAAGAATTAAAACCCTCAAAGTGATAAAGATGTTATATATGGTGAGCGAGAAAATCCTTTTACAACAATAGATTATGTGTCACTCAAATCTCTAGTCTTAGCTCCTTGAGGTGTAAACAACATAGTTTTGCCCCTCCCCAAAATGATAAATTTGGTGCACAAAGAGAAAATTTGTGGAAATATTTGGAACATAAAGAACATTCTTAATGCATCCACCATCAACCTGTATGTCACATTTTCCATTAACTAAAATGGAAGAATAATCTCCAACCGCAATGCAATATGTAGAAGTAGAACACAAGGTGGCAAATGACTCCTTGGATGAAGTCATGTGATGAGTCACTCCAGAATTCAAAATCCAATCCTTAGAAATAGCCTTAGATGATTTACCAAAATCATTCAAATCCTAACCCTTATATTTTGAAGGAGTGAAGGATAATTTTATTCCTAAAGGCTTCCTCTAAGTCTTGTAACTTTTTCAAACACTTGTCATTGGAATGACCATTGACTCCACAATATGAACAAGTAATATTTGACCTACTTTTGCTTTTGGATTGCTTAGGTTTACTATTGGACTCTTTAGAGGATGACTCTTTTTGATGTGAATATTTAGGATTTGGATGAAATGAAGGAGAAGGGGAAGGATTAGGCTGGGACTTAGACTTGGACTTTCCCTTGCCTTTGGAAGTGGAAGTGGAGGATACAACAAATGCCTTACGTGAGAAGGTGTAATTCTCATAGTTAAGAATTCTGGATTCTTCCCTCAAAATATTGACACAAAACTTCTCAAAAGTCGGCATTTTGTGATCAAAATCCATGGAATCCATATTGGCAAAAAATGCAGAGGCAAACATATGGAATGGACCCCTAAGTTTTGACAAAATCATGAAAATACATTTTTAATCCATTTTAGTTTTTTCACTACCCTTTAAAAGTGTGATAAAATATTGATACTTAGTGAGAAAATCACCCATATATGGAAAATCATCTAGATTGAGAGAGCACTAAGTTCAATATCAAGATGTAAAACTCTCAAAGTGTCCAATTGCCCAATTAATTTCTCAAGCTTCTCCAAAATTTGAAAAGCAGTGTCACAATCATAAAGATGAAACAATAGATTGTCACCCACATGCATCCTAATTAATCCCTTATATTGATCCATTTTGCAATCACGAACAAAATTATGATATTATTTTGTAACAGGTAGATTTTCTTGCATTAATCTTGATAACCCTTTATATTGAATAAGTGTCATCATGTGTGGCTTCCATATGTGATAATTATGTGAGTTAAGTGGCTCTAAATCCTCTAAATCCATTTATAATCACAAGAAATAAAATTCAAGATCTACAAAGATGGTGTTCAAATTGACACTAAGACACCCTACCCAAAATATTTTTATTCAATGCTTCTAAAAATAATATCCCCCAAAAAAATCAAATGCCTTTATAATTTAGGTGTTACAAAGAGTATATGATCAATATATCAATCACTAAAATTTTACAAGTTTGAAAAGAAAAACAAATTGAGTAACAACTTCACAAATTAAATCTTTTATAAAGTTTTTTCCAAATACACATAACTGCTAGCAAAATACGTTTATTTATTAAAAAGACTTATTTTTAGAAAACCTTGTCAGTAACTTAAATGTAGATCTAAGTCTAAAATTTGAAAAGAACTTAAAAGTGAATAAGATAGGTTACATATCTCAGAAAACCAGATCTGCAACAAGCAACTTTAGATATTGTAGAAAACCAAATATTTCATGAACTATGTGCAAGAAAAACCCACATACAAAAAAATAAATTTGTATGCGATAGTGGCTGATGGCAGTTGGAAGTGATCAACAATGGTTTTGGATCGATGACTCAAGTGAACATGGTCATTGATTATTTTGCAACTATTAAAACAATCCACAAAAAAACTCCAAAAAAATTTCAAAAAATTTCAAAAAATAGAACCTTTCTGATCAATCTCCATGGTTAGAGGGATCAACTAAAATGCAATGAAAGGCTAAAAAATATATAAAATCTCTTCGTAAAACAATAGATGAAAAAAAAAAATAATTTTCACCTTCTAGGGCTTAGAAATCTCCAATCTCCAACTACAAAACCTTCAACATGATTTGGTTGCATGAACCTCAACAATGGATGTTTCCAACAGTCCTAAAATCTCAGATACCATGAAAGGAATGATGAAAAAATGTAAAAAACCAAAACAAACAATAGGGATCAAGGGGTTGAAGCAACACCACATTAACCAAAATAGAGAAACTAAAAAACATAAACAAGATAATGGAAGCTAACACAAAAACTGAATATCATATCATATGTTAGAATTAATTTTAGGTACAATGGAGAAGCCTTGCTTAAATAGGCAAGGAAGATCCACCATAGTCATAGGATAAACAAAGAGATAAGGATCAATATCCATCGTACAAACAAGGAGGTGCGATATGATCCATGGAGAAAAGATCTCAACCCTCCAAATGTAATCAATGAGTGTAACTCCCTAGGAATGCCAAATATCCCCATAATATCTAAATAAGATAAAAAAAATATCCACACATAAAGTGGGTGGGGAAAAGTAAACTAAACTAATATAAAAATAAAGTACCTAGGTGAGCATGAGCTAGATTCTAAACACCTACTCTAACATGAAGGTATTATTATCACTAATGTCTTCTCTTCTTGGCCTCTTAGTTTAGATACTGAGGGGGTGTTGAAAATCTAACCCGACTTATGGCCAAGGCTGAAATTGTATGATGTATTTTTGTATAGGCATATGGTATTTCATTATATAATGTATTTAATAATTCATTCACATAAGCCATATAGGTTAGAATTTAACCTTGTTATGGTTAAACCTATCTTATATTTTATAATTAACTTAAAAAACCTCTTGTTACATTGGCTTAGGTTAACATAATTATGTAATTATGGTTTTTTGGTATTGGTATAAATACCCTAACAACCCCATCCACTATATCTAAGTGTTTTGATTCTTATATATGGATAATAATGTTGTTATTAATGGTGCATAAGGGTACCCATTAATAAACTAATTTCCATCCCTTTACGCTTTTTGTATAATATTAGATATATATGGTTTTTATTTTACAATAATTTAATTATATAAATTGAACATAAATTTTAACTTTATCTATTCGATCAAATGATGTATTCTTTGGATGTGGTCCTTTATGGGATATCTTCCTTCTTATGTGCATTGCTAATGCACCTATCAAGTTTCCAAGCCTTAACCAATGACTAGAATCTTCTCTAAAAAATTTTGGGTAACCTCACAAGATGGCACGGGTTGCTGGATTGAATTTAATCAATAAACCATGTGGGATTAGGAAATCTCATGGCCTACTTAACCTCTTGAAATGGTGCCCACTATTTTTTGGACATTTTGAGTCAAAGTTGTCATTGATGTCAAGGATAAATTGTCATTGATGTCAAAAGGTCAAAAGGAGTAATGCAAAAGGTTGATGGCAAAATAGGCTTCATAATATTTATCTTTAAAATATTATGTAAAATGTTAAATTTTTTTAATAAAAACCATGGTTGGGAAAAATAAAAGGTTTTTTATTAAAACCATGGTTAGGCAAAATAAAAGGTTTTATTAAAACCATAGGTGGGCAAATTAAAAAGGTTTTTCTAAAAACCTAAGGAGGCTTTAATTTTTAATAAAGCCCAAAGAGGATGTAGAATACTAAATTTATAATATTTAAATTCTATTGAATTTAAATATTTATAAATTAAAATATTAACAAGGCAAATGTTAGCACCGACTCCCAACACATTATCCTCCACCGATGTGCATGGTAAAGAGGGCATAAGGTATTTATACCTTAGCCAAACTAAAGTTTGGCATTCGATTAAAAGGGTGTGCATCCAAAATATTTGAAGCTCGTGCAAAATTTAATCAAGCACCTCCGAATTACAAGTGTGGTAGCAAACGTCACGTCGAAGGAAGAGCCAAAGGCTCTTGAGGGTCGTGAGGAGGTCAAAGCGCATATTGCACTTTAAGACATCAAATGAGCACGTGGCTCACACAACGTAGAAGCTGCGACCAAGGTGCTAGGGAGAGAGTGGTGCAAGTTCGACCCCTGTAGATTGCAAAAAAGGGTAATAAAGTTTTTGAAATTATTTTAATATGCATGTGCTAAGGTCTTAGGAGGAATAAGGTGAAAGTTAGAAATTATATTTGTATATTGCTAAGGTCTTAGGAGGAATAAGGTGGAAGTTAGATTATGATATTAACCTAAGTGTTGAAAGGTTATTTTGGCTAGGGTAAATTTGTTTTACCTTAAAAAAATTGAAGAATGATTTATTGCATTATTTTATAAAGTGATTTATTTAATTAATGCAATATTAAGTAGAGAGTCATATGTAGAGTTTGGATTATTTTTGAGATATATTTTTGAAAAGGGTTATGATGAAATTAAAATGATAAGAGGTTCTTTTGATGAGTTAGAGTTTTGGAAGAAGTGTTTTGATTGAATATTTGTGTTGTTGGATATTATTTTAAGAAGGAGAAATAAGGTGTAATTAAGTTTGATTATTTTTGTAATTGAGAATTATTTTGTGAGAAAGTTAGTGTGATATTTTATCATCTAACTATTGAGATTGGCAAAAGAGAAAATTGTGATTGATATAGGTTTTCCAATGTCACTTCTACATAAAATAAAAGGTATGGGCATATTCTTCTTAGTGAGTGATTGTTGAAAGTTGTGAATGCAAATTTGGAGTGGAAAGGATTTTTTGGTAAGAATTTTTGAGTGTGTTTTGAATTAATGCTTCAAGGTTTTCTAAAATTGAGAGTTGTTGATAAAACCTTATTTTATAAGCATTGTTGTTTAAGTGATTGATTGAGTGAATAACTTGAATTAGTGTTTGCAAAGATCATGAGTATCATTTTTATGTGAATATTGTTTTATAAGCATTGTTGTTGAAGTGAATGATTGAGTGAAGAACTTAAACTAGGGTTTGAAAAGATCATGAGTATCATTGTTATGTGAGATTGGTTGATGAGCATTGTTGGAAACATTTGAATGAGTGTTCATATGCTTGGACTAGGGTTTGTGAGCAAGGATTATTTCACTAAGTGATTGGTTGAGTAGAGTTGGTTGTGCCTAGTCAAGTGGATGTGTAAAGTGATAGTTCAAGTTCTATGAAACAAATTGTTCTATATTCTGAATTGATTTGAGAAAGTGATTGAGAGTTTGTGAGTGTGAAGCATATTGAGTCTCTAACAATTCTATATATGTTTCTAAAATAGTGATTGAAAGTAACTGAGCATTGTAAGTGTGAAGCATATTGAGTCTCTAAAATTCTCTATATATTTCTAAAATGAGTGAGTTAAAGTGATTGAGCATTGAGGTGAATGTGAAGCCTATTGAGTCTCTAACAATTCTCGATATGTTTCTAAAAGAGTGATTGAAAGTGATAGAGCATTATGATGAATGTGAAGAATATTGAGTATCTAACAATTCTCTTTATATTTCCATGAGATTGGATAAGTTCTAGTGTGGACTTGTTGAGTAGATTTGAGGTAAGTCTTAAAGAAGACTTGTGTACAAATTTGTGTGAGCTTTTGTGGAAGCTTACAATATAGATTGAGAGCATATTTGAACAAGTTCTAGTGAGGACTTGTTGAGAGCATATTGGACAAGTTATAGAGAGGACTTGTGGATAGATTAGTGTGAGCTTTTGTGGAAGCTTACAAGGTAGATTTGAGACAAGTCTTTGAGAAGACTTGTGAGCATAATTGATTGATTGATTTTTTCAAAAATTGAGTGAAGGTTTGAGGTAGATCTAGCAGTGTTGATTTGTGATTGGATCAAGCTTTGTGTTAAGGCTTGAGGACAGATATTGAGGATATATTTGTGCTAGATTGAAGGACTGTGTTTAGTGTAGATCAAAGGATACAGATTGAGGATATATTTGTGCTAGATCAAAGGACTATGTTTAGTACAAATTTGAGGATAGAGTTTGGTGCAGATTTGAGGATAGGTTTATACCAAAACAAATATAGAGATTGAATAGATTTATGCTAGAATAAAGGATTATGTTTAGTGCAGATTTGAGACAGAGATTTGAAGGTGACAGAGTATAGAGGATGATAGCCTCTAGTGGATAGAGATCCATAAGCCAATGCAGTGAGGACAGGTGTCTTCAGTGGATAGAGATCCATTAGCTAGAGTAGTGGGGACAATATTTCTTCTAGAAGATCACCAACTAGAGCAAGAGGAGAAAGAAGTTCTTCTATGGATAGAGATCCATGAACTTGATTAGGAGATTTGTGTCTCCTTTGGACATAGGTCCATAAACATTATAATAGGGAAAGGATTACCAAGAGATTGATTGAAGAAATTTTAGTAAAATATTTTCTTCGTGCACTAGCCCACATTGGGTGAACCACGTAAAATTGGTGTCTCTATTGTGTGTGGTGATTTGTGCATTGCTTTGATTACTACTATTGATATTTCTATCTATACATTACATAATATTGATTGGGAAAGAAAAGTAAAAAGTGGTCTTATACTGTTCACCCCCCTCTTAGTATAAGCTTGTGTTCTTCACTATTGAATGACAATTGGACAACTTGCATGGCACTAGATCTTTATAAAGTCCTCCCTATGTAAAAGAGCACCCATTATTGATCTTGGAGAATCAATAATATTCTATTTTGTGATACTTTGTTGCCTCATTTGTTTGTAATATTAGTGCCCATCATAGATTTTAATCGATGATGTGCATGACTTTCACCTTTTCTTCCTTCATTGACCCGCTTTTCATTGAGGCAAACCTACCAAATTTGGCTCAGGTGAAAACCTTTTCTAGGTGTAGTGAAACTCACTATTGGTTTGGTAGCTCACAAGGGATGTTCTACTTGTTGAGTATAGGGAAATCTATAAAAGTTTTATCCTTATCTATTGGGCATGGAGTCAAATGGAGGATTGGAGAATTTTAAATAGAAGAAAAGGGGAATCCTTTAGAGGAGTAGTAGGTCATTCAAACTCTAAATATTCTTCATTCATTGGCTAATAGAAATTAAAGACTTCCTTGGATCTATAGTAATTCCTAGGATTCTTACACCCTGAGATGCTTAGGGATTGAATGAGGAAATATTAAAGGTAAGGTGCATTATAATTTTTATCCTTAAGGATTAAGGCACCCACCAACATTGATTTCACATGATGCACTGGAAAATTCATTTCTTTTCTTGTAAAGTTGGAGGGGAGTGTCAACCATATTTTCCTAGCAGTAAGTTAATCCCATTTGATTTAAATTTCCTTCTTGGAAAAGTTGATGTAAGGATATTAGTATCTTTATTTGGATGCTAAGTGTTCATCATATTTTTATTAGAAAACTTGTGTTGCATGTGTTTCAATTCCCCTTCTATAAAAATAGAAAAAAGGGGCTATATTTCTCCTTAGAGCATTAAATTTACCTCTCACAAGGTTATATTTTCCATGTGCAAGGTTGACGAAAGTAGGATGCCCCACTTTTGGTATCAGATTAACCCCATGTGAATTTATTTTACCCCTTTAATAGCAATCACTTGTATTGCTAATTAGATGGTCTACAATCCACCTCAATCAATAAATCAAAGGATTGGCATGAATTAGCTTTTAGTATCTCTCCTAATGATATTCAATGGAGCATGAGCCCTTCACATATGATCATCCACTAATACAAAATATCATTTCAAAAATTTGTACCTTCTGCTAATTTGATGACTATTATTATCTTACGTATCTATCCATGTCATTGTCCCATGAAGCAAGGTGGATAGTTGATAGCTTGATCAAATTATTCACATTATGTATACCTTAGGCTCTTCTCCACCCATCCTTGATTTAGCATGATTCCATCACATGTACCCCTTGCTAATATGATGATTTTCAAAGTTTAAGAATTAGTTCTTGTTCATTGCTTGGCAAGTAGCATCATCTGTTGGTGATTTAATTGAATGGTCCATGCTATTTTAGCCTTAATTATTTCTATGTTCATCCATAAATTAGTGTTGGACCACATGCTTTATTGACTTAATCCAATGACTATTAGTACTTTGAAGAGCTTTCATCTAGGTACCTTTGCACTTATTGAAGAATACAAGCTTATACTGAGAGGGGGGTGAATAATATAAGATACAAAATTTCTCTTTTATTTCCAAAGAGAAAACTTCAAGTAATAACAATGCAAAAATGAAACAATGCACAAATCACCACACATAGGGGAGATAAATATTTTACATGGAAACACCCTCTCGGGAGAAAACCATGATAAAATATTACTTATAAATTTCTTCAATAAATTTCATGGGCACCAACCCATAGGAGACACCAATCCCCTATTACAAGTTTGCAGACACCAATCCCCTATACAAGTTCATGGGCACCAATCTATATGAGACACCAATCTCCTTGCTCTAGTTCATGGACACCAATCCATAGGAGACTCCAATCCCCTAGCTCAAGTTCATGGACACCAATCCCCTTGCTCAAGTTCATGGATACCAATCCAAAGAAGACACCAATCCCCTTACTCAAGTTCATGGACACCAATCCATAGGATATGTCAATCCCCTTGATCAAGTTCATGGACCCCAATCCATAAGAGCACCAATACCCTTGCTCAAGTTCATGGACACCAATCCACAGGAGACACCAATCCCCTAGATCAAGTTCATGGACACCAATCCATAGGAGCTATCGATCCCCTTGCTCAAGTCTGCTCCAAAAATTGCTTACAAAACCTGCTCAAATTTGCTCCAAAACTTTCTTACAAAAACTGCTCAAATCTGCTCCAAAACCTGCTCAAATCTGCTCCAAAACCTGCTTACAAAACTTTCTCAAATATGCTCCAAAACCTGCTTTACAAAACCTGCTCAAATCTTCTCCAAAACCTAATCATAAATCTACTTACAAATATGATATATAAACCTTGTAAATTTACTCTCCAAATTCAATTATAACCAATGCACAAATTTATTTACAAAAATTGATCAATAATGGCATCAAGTTCTTCACATTTGCTTTCCTTAACTAAAAGCAATTCAGACATATTCCACCCATAATTCTTTTATATTCATGAACATATAGAGAATGATATGCACTAATGTAGTGAGATTCAAATGTCCAATATGTTCTTCACATTCATTAAGTCAGTTGCTTCTACATATATCATATATATTACATTTTAAAGGTAGCTCAAGTCTAGCATTGGATAACTTACTTGTGTGTTGACTTGGAGATGCTCATACCTTGCTCTTCTTCCACTATCATGTGTACATTTCCTTCTTCTTGAGATGAATGCATTGCCATTCCTTGTTAATTGAATGCTTGGGTGAATATGTGCACTTAATACGCTTACTATATTATTTGAAATCTTGACTTGTTCCAAATCCGTGCTCCAGTAATAATGATCTTCCTCTTGCATGTGCTTTTAAAATCTCATCAATAATTCTCTTTTTCCATTCTTGATTTAAATATCAAATAAGCCACTTTAACCTTTATCACTTCTTTCAAAAACATACACAATAAAACTTAAAAATAACTCCTTATATCTCCCTTTTAAAACTTACAATATAAAGTTTTATTCTAACATCTCCTTTATATCTCTTTTTATGATTTGCAAAAATAGAACTTTATACTAACAACATCTCCCTTTTTATAATTTGCAAAAATCAAATCACAACATTACACCTTATATCTCCCCTTTTATAATTTGCAAAAATCAAATCACAACATTACACCTTATATTTCCCCTTTTATAATTTACAAAAATCAAATCACAATATTACACCTTATATCTTCCCTTTTATCATTTGCAAAAATCAAATCACAATACTATGCCTTATATCTCTCATTTTATCAAATTTAATAAAATAAAATTTATAAATACCTTGCATAGCCGCGGATGGGATTCGATCCCTTGACCTCTAGAAGCGTAGTGCCCTAACATAGGCTCTTGACCAATTGTGCTAACACAACACGTGAAACCGAAAGGTGCTAGTGAATATTTAATTTCTTCGTTGCTCTATCTTTAACTCTTCAGCAAAACGACGTCAAAGAGATTCAACCCCTTAACATTATGCAACACAACACCCTAGAGCGAGCTAGGCTACCGACTGGTCTAACCACTCGATTGGGATAGAAATGGCATGAACATATATTTAAAGTCTTCTTTTCACCTGCTATGCTGTAAAACTTGCATTCCTATCTTCTCTCCTACTACTCGATGTCGCTTTTCACTCGATAGATATTATTCGAATCACATTAATTTACAAAAGTGAATTAGGAGCTCATATTTATATGCTTTTTCATGTGCACCCAATGAAGTCAGCCCAACATTTAAATTTTTAAATTTTCAAACTCTTTTGCATGGTGCACTCAAGGAGGTCGGCCCATCATTTGAATTTTTAAACATTTAAATATTTAAAATTTTAAACTATATTTAAATCCTTTGATTTAAATATAAACCTCCTTATTTAATATTTAAATATTAAAGCATATAAAATCACCTTTGCTTTGACAACATTAAATCACCTTTGAAGATATCTACCTTGAACATTAATGACAACTCAACATTTCATCCTTGAAGATATTTCTGCCTTTGACATCAACATTTCATCCTTGAAGATATTTCTGCCTTTGACATCAATGAAAACTCAATATTTATAACACTTATGCAAGCCATTGATTTAGATTATTTTGAAGTCCTCAATGGCATGGATAATTTTGTAGCTTCTTTCAATTTTTTACAGTATTATGGATTGATGTTCTTGATCAGTAGGGTGTACCAATGCTTGAGATGCAACCTGTTATAAAACTAAGGCATGATGTTAAGAAAAACTATATATATATATATATATATATATATATATATATATATATATATATATATATATATATATATATATATATATATATATATATATATATATATATATATGCAAAGCCTATGGATAGATCTTCAAGTAAATTCCATTAATTGGGATCGATATAACTTCACCATCAAGAATTGATAGCTTGAATACATTCTCTTTTTTGTAGGTATTTGTAATATAATGGCTGCTCTAGATAGCATCAAATTTAGTATGGTACCCTGGTTTGATACGATATTCATCCCACTTGAGCATATGGTTGTCGATTTTAAAACCTTGTGAAGTTGTCTTTTTGTCAAACAACTTCTAATCACCCCATAGTGATTTAATAGTTGTTCCCTAGTTGTTTTCCTTTGTTATTTGATCTTGAGTAGATCCCCCATTTTTATAGTTGTGGAATTATTCTCTTAGAGATCTAGCTGATGAAGAAACTATAATACTGGTAACTCTATAGAGATAGGCAACTTGAATTCTTTTCCATAGACCAGGGTGTAATACAAACAACCTATAACCTTGTTTAGAGTAATTCTGCTAGTTCAAAAGGCTTTTCCAAGATGTAGGTGCTAGTGTCTCTAGTTATCAGAACCAATCTTCTTTAAGATCCTAATAAAGTTTTTTTGTGGACTCAACTAAACAATTCCCTTGAGGGTAATAGTTCAAGAAACCCTTTAGGTATATGCCATATTGGAGGGTGAGTTGAGTGATCTGGGCCCCAATGAATGCTTTTGTATTGTTTGTAATCATATTGTTTGGGATGTCAAACCTGGTTATAATCTCCTCTAGAAAGTTGATTATCATCTTCCTAGTGGCTTCTTTTAGTGGGACCGCTTTAGTCCACATGGTAAAATAATCAATGGTAGAATGCATTTATAGCCTTCACTTGATGGTGGGTTGATCATGCCAATAAAATTCAATCCCCATAGGGAGAATGACTTGCCCATGATTATGTATTTTAGTGGAATAGGTGCATTTCTCTTTCTTCTAGTAAATAATTTGTACTTGACACATTTTTTTATTGACTATTGAGCATCTGTAAACATATTGGACCAATAGTATCCAATTTTTATGATTTTGGTAGCAGTGGTTTGAGCTAATATTGGCTCCTTGAAAATCCTTGGTGGAACTCTTGGAGCAAAGGTTGAGTTCAATCCATTCTAGCACACCTCAAAAGGACATTATAAAAATTTATTTTAAACAAAACATCTTCAATTAAAACATAGTGGCCATTATATAATCTAAAAACCCTCCTTTAGGACCTATCTAGGCCTGATGGGTACTATCCTATCTCCATGTACCTAACCTTTTGATCTATCTAGTCCAACACTTCTCTATCCAAATTGATTAAGAACTGGTCCTTGTCTATTTCCTCAATTATGTCTTCAACCAGTCTTTGGCATAAGGCTCTTCCCCTGATTGGATTTTGTAGGCTTGATCTCTATGTCATATTTTAGGACCTTGGTGATCCATCATGTTCTCTTCTCATTGATTTATCTACCCATTGTATACTCCTTTATGCTCAAGAGGATGACATGAGTGATGATCTTATTGTTAGAGACCATATGTTAAAATTTTTCAATTCTTTGATTAGGGAATGTGGGTGATTGTTGCCTTTGCCTCACCCACACAACTCTTTTTGTGACAAGGTGATCAAAAGCGAAGAAAAATAATTTTTTAGAGAGTATGAGAGCTATCAAAGTCTTTAAAAATTTGAGATAGTGGGTGGACTTGTTGGTCACAAATCTACCTAAGTAGAAGATATGATCACTTGTGCGCCCTAGACTCGGCCAAAATTGAAAGGCCGAAGGAAAGAGATGTCCCCCAGACCAATCTCTAGAGAGGACTGGTTCCCTTACTAAATCCTACACTGTATAAGACTAAAGTTGCAGGAAAGAAATTGGAAATAACCGAAAGAGATAGGAAATATGGCCACAGGTCAAAAATGTAAGATTGGGGAAATATTAACAGCAGGAATTTACCTCAAGCACATGAATAAAATATAATAAAAGAGAGCAACATCATTTACTTACAACCTTGCATAGATAAGAATTGCATTCCAAAACCCACTTCCTCACCAGCATTATTTAAACTCAGATGCAAAATTTAAATTTAACTAGCAGATAAGAAATACGAGCATAAAAGAGAAATGTATAAAATAGAAGGAAATCACACATAAAGTCACTTGCAAAATCAGAAGTCAAATATCTCTTATTTACACAGAGAACTTGATAAGTTTTCTTGCAAAATGTCTCTCCCACTTTACAATGGAAATTTGATTAGTATTTACAGAGGTTTTCGCCTCTTTCATTTAATACATGTGGAGGCAAAATGCCCATTGATGAAGGACACGATCAATTAATTACTCCTTGGAAATCTTCCTTTGGCAACCATGATTAGGTACAAATGAATTGAATTCTAACCACCTTTGCGCTTTGAAAATTGACGATTGCCCCAACAATTTACTCCACATTAAATTTCTCTTAGAAAGGGAGTGAAACTGTTAGGAGAACGCCTTTGGAAATGATGAAAATCAAAGGAAATATCTTCTAATTTGTCGCAATCATTAAATTTTCCCTTTTTGGGAAATTTTCATTTTTTAGAAACTTTCCATTTTTGAAAACTTTCCATATTTTGGAAAGTTTTCCATTTCGAGAAATTTTCCATTTATGGAAATTTTCTTTTTAGGGAAAGTTTCTATTTCGGGAAATTTTCCATTTCAGGTTCCGAAATGCCTCTTTCGGGTTCCGAAATGCCTTTTTCAGAAAATTTCCATTTTTGGAAATTTTCTTTTTGGGGAAAGTTTCCCTTTTGGGAAAATTTCCATTTCAGGTTCTGAAATGCCTCTTTCGGGTTTCGAAATGCCTTTTTCAGAAACTTTCCATTTTTGGAAACTTTCTTTTTTTTGAAAAGTTTTCCTTTTTGGGGTTCGAAATGGCATTTTCGGAAATTTTCTCTTTTTTGCCCTTTTTCGCCAGAAATGACTTTTGACTTTGAAATTGCATCTACTTTCCCAAAATTGATTTTCTGCCCCAAAATTGATTTTTGGTGGTAAAACTTCCCGGAGCCATAACTTTTGATCCGTTCACCCGATTGTCTATTGTAATATATTGTTGGAAATCTTGTGAAAATATCTGCAATGATGAAATATCCAAAGCTCATTTCATCCACTTTATCATATCCATTTAGATCCTACAAAAATACCAACACCTCTTTATGCTTTTTACCGCTTTAAAGCTCCATACTTAGGCAAAATTTTATAAAAAAATTTAATGTGGCAAAAATGCCAATAGGACCCTAGTAGAAGATTTTATGCTAGATATGGAGGTTGACCCAACATAGAGGATATTGCCTCAGATGAGTTGTTCTATGCTAGAATCAAATAGATACAACAATCATCATCAAAAAATTTTGCCTTTGAAGAAAAGAAGACCAAGCATATATGGCAATCCATAAACATGAGAAAAATAACTAAGTCATGAGAGCATCAAAAATTCTATACCCGGTTGGGGTCCAAATGATGCAGAGCAATCCATCACACTACTAAAAGCAAAATTATGAATAAATTAACTAAGTTACAAAGATGGCATAACTTACATACATGGTCAGAGTCCGTAGTAGCACCAAAATGTTGTCACTCTTTCAAAGGTCAAGATGTCAATTTTTTTTGAAAAATGGCTAAGTTAGGAGAGTATCAAAACTTATGTATTTGAACATAGTTTGGAGGGGTTCTAGAAGTCCATCATGCTATCAAAAAGTAAAATCAAGCAAAATTAGCTAAGTCCCAGACCCGTCAAAACTCTTACACCTGGTCAAAACCTGACATAGTACTCAAAACCCATCATACTACCAAAATTAAAGGATGGACAAATTTGGCTAACTCTTATAGTGGTCAAAATTGTGGCACTCAACCAAGACCTAAATAGGTACCAAATATCTATCGCACTATCAAAAGGGATAGACAAACATAAAATAACTAAATCTTGAAATCGTTTAAACTCATGCACCTGATCAGAGCCTGCTAGGGTACCAAATCTCTATCACACTGTTAAAAGAATCAAATCAACTGAAACAACTAAGTATGGGATGCACCAAAATATTTGCACGTGGTAAAAACCTACCAAGGTCCCAAATATTTGTCACACTACTAAATATTAACATGCACAAATGGCTAAGTCTCGGACCCATTGAAAGATCTACACCTGATCAAAGCTCGCTAAGACACCCAATATATGTTGCCTTGTTGAATCAAACAAATGTGTAAATATATATCATCACCCTTACTAGGCACTTGATATCCATAAATAAGAAAGTCAAAATTGCAAACTAACATCAACCTATCATCATATGAGTGGTCAAAAGATCTTAATAACATAAGCCCATAGTGCAGGTGACAAGGTGATTCAACTAAAAAGGTTAGTAAGAATCAAAGAATTAGATGCAAGCAACAAGGGTGATATGACTCAAGATGATGCTTATCCTAACCAGGTCAGCAAGCCATGATTAAGTGGTTAGAACAACTATACCTCCAAGTAGTTTAGCAAGCTGGTGAATCTTTTGACATAACAATAATCCATTTCTAAGGTAATGATTCCTTGCTAACTGAATACATTATAAAAAACTATATGTACTAGAATGTAGAATGTAAAAAAGGTCAACTCTCAAGCTTTTACAATTTGAATGTATGAAGCACATTGCTTATTAAGTGATGGGGGGAGTGTGGGAGGTTCCCCACTCTAGGTAGGAGGACATCATTTCAATTTCCTTGCCTCTCCATCCTCCAGTCCTACTGATCTCTGCTAGCCAGATCTCCTTGGGATCACCCTACTGCATTTCCAATACCCCCATGGGACCCTCTTGTGCTTTCCAGGATGTGTTGTCCCATATTGACGTGTTTGTTGTGGCTTGGATGATTTATCCCAAAGGTTCTTCCCAAGTGGCATCTAGTGGAGGTTGGTTTTTTGGAGTCTCGGCTCAAGAGTGGGAGATGTGAAGCCTTTCCCAATAGACCTTTCTTGTATTCGGGATGGACCCTATGCTTCTTGTTGTCTACAGGGAAGGTTTCCTACATTTTTTTTTCAGAGCTAGGCTTTCGAAAGGGGTGCTCCTCTATTGTTCGCATATCTTGTTTTTAGCTTGGGGTATTTTTTTGCACCTTTTTTGGTCTTGGGATGGGGCCACGATTTTATCATCTGTTGTTGGATGACACTTGCAGCTTTTCTCAAGATGGGATTTTAGAAGTGGGTTTAGGATCTTTGTTCTTAGAAGATACTTTTGTTGTCTTTTTTAGGGATTACCATTGGATCCATTCTCTGCAGCTTCTTTTTGGTCATTGGGGTGGGTCTGCGCTTTCTCATGTAGTTGTAGTGGATGGTGTCTTCTATTTTATCCCTATATGGACTATGAAGAACAAAATATTATACTGAGAGGAAGGGGTGAACAATATATTATCATTTTTTACTTTTCTTTTCAATCAATATTATGCATTGTATAGATAGTAATATCAACAATAGTAATCAAAGCAATGCACAAATCACCACACACAATAGAGACACCAATTTAACATGGTTCACCTATTGTGAGATACTCCATGGAGAAAATATTTCACTAAAATTTTCTCAATCAATCTCTTGGGAATCCTTTCCCTATTACAATGTTTATGGACCTCTGTTCAAAGGAGACACCAATCCCCTAATCAAGTTCATGGATCTCTATCCATAGGAGAACTCCTTTCTCCTTAGCTCTAGTTGGTGATCTTCTAGAAGAACTGCTGCCTCCACTACAATGGATAATGGATATATATCCATTGAAGACTCCTATCCTCACTCATAAAACATGTCCTCACTACCTTGGCTAATGGATATCTATCCACTAGATACTATCATCCTCTATACTCTGTCACCTCCAAATCTTGCTCTTTGCTCTGTCTCAAATTTACACTAAACATAGTCCTTATGTCTAGCACAAATCTGCTCAATATCTGTCTCTAGTTTGGCACAAACCTATCCTCAAATCTGCACCAAACTCTATCCTCAAATCTACACTAAACACAATCCTTTGGTATAGCACAAAATTATCCTTAATCTCTATCCTAAAGCCTTAACACAAAGCTTGACTCAATCACAAATCAACTTTGCTAGATCTACCCCAAATCTAAACTCAAGGTTTGAAAAAATCAATCAATCAACTCTGCTCACAAGCCTTCTCAAAGACTTATCTCAAATCTGCCTTGTAAGCTTCCACAAAATATCACACTAATCTATCTACAAGTCCTCTCTATAACTTGCCTCAAATATGCTTAACAAGTCCTCACTAGAACTTTTCGAAACTCATAGAAACATATAGAGAATTATTAGAGACTCAATATGTTTCACACTGAAGAACACAAGCTTATACTGAGAGGGGGGGTGAATAGTATAAGACCACTTTTTACTTTCATTCCAAACCAATATCAATTAATGTCCTTAATTGCAATAACCAAATATAGTAGTGTGCATTAATAACTCAGATAGCAATAGTAAGCAAGAGCACAAGTCACCATATACAATTGAGACACAAGATTTAACGTGGTTCCCCCAATGTGAGGTACTCCATAAGATAATCTCCTTATAATATTTCACACAAAAATAAGGATCCTTATCAAATACAATGATTTATTTGATCTTATCAAAGCTAGGCAATAACAAGCTCACACAGAACTTGTCCAAATCTGCATAACAAGCTCACATAACTTGTCCAAATCTGCTCTAGCAAGCTCACCATGAACTTGCTCAAATCTGCTCCAACAAGCTCATCAAGAAATTGTCCAAAATTGCTCTAGCAAGCTCACCAAGAACTTGCTCAAATCTGCTCCAACAAGCTCACTAAGAACTTGTCCAAATCTGCTCTAGCAAGCTCACCAAGAACTTGCTCAAATCTGCTCCAATAAGCTCACTAAGAACTTGTCCAAATATGCTCTAGCAAGCTCACCAAGAACTTGCCCAAATCTACTCTAACAAGCTCATCAAGAACTTGTCCAAAATTGCTCTAGCAAGCTCACCAAGAACTTGCTCAAATCTGCTCCAAAAATCTCACTAAGAACTTGTCCAAATCTTCTCTAGCAAGCTCACCAAGAACTTTCTCAAATCTGCTCAATAGGCTCACTCAAAACCTCATCAAAATCTATCCACAAATCTATCTAAAACTGTGCATAAATCTATCCCAAAACTGTCCACAAAGCCTTCTCAAAGGCTCAATCAATCATGCTCAAGTAGTACTCAAATCTCATCCACAAATCTATGAAGGCAATGCTCAAAGTTGAACTCAACAATGAATGGCAATACACTCTATAATGGATGACAACAATGATCCACAATGCTATCAACTCAACTCAACTCAAATCAATCTCAACTCAAGTCAACTCATAGAAGCATAAAGAAAATTGTTAGAGACTCAATATGTTCTAAGCTCAATCTCAACTCAAATCAGAATTATAGAATAGTTTGTTTCATGGGACTTGAAAAATCACCTCACACAATCACTTGACTAGGCTCAATCAACTCAACTCAACCAATCACCACAAGGGACAACTCTTTCTCACAAAACTCTAGTCCAAGCATGTATAAACCAACTCAAATGTTTCCAAAAATGCTCAATCACAAATCTGACATAACATAATACTCATATTCTTTTCATGTTCTTTACATAACCAATGGGCTTCAACAACTATGCTTATAAAAAAAGGTTTAAACACAACTCTCAAACCAGAAAACCTTGAAGCATTCAACCAACCACTTTTGAAAAGGAAACCACAATCAATCCTTTTCACTCCAATGATATTTTAGAAATCAACCACCATAAACAATCAATAGGAGAATGTGCCCATACCTTTTGTTTTTGATGCCAAGAAGCTTGTCCACAAAATCTGCCACACTAAACACAACTTTCCTTTCCAATCTTAATAAGGGTTAGTGGACTTCAAATAATAATCACAAGATAAAGCATAACTCAATTTACACCTTTTTACTCCAACTTAATAAACACATCCACCAAAGTCCTTTTAATAAAAACCCTTATAAAAAATAATAATCAATAAACCTCTCAAAATTATTTTATAACAACTCCTTATTTCTTGAATAACTCCATTTTAATTCCAATCAATTAAGGAGCTCTGGCGATTTTTTCCTCTGAACTAGGGTTTTTGGAACTTCAAAAAATCTCGGGCTTCAGCTGGATAGCAGAAGTGTCTTTGGGGTACGGTGGATCTGAAGGCTAGATCGGTGCCCCAGGAGGGTCCAATGGGGACTTCTCCGGCTCCTTTTCCAGGGAGTACCAGCTCATACGCTGATTTGTTTAAAGAAAATTCTCCTCCTAAGAATGATGAAGCGCAAAAGATGGCATATAAAAAGCTCTTCACGGCTGCTGGGAATAGGTCGACAACACATTGTGTGAATGGTTGTTTGTCGCAGGCCGAATCCAGGCCAAAAATCGTCATCGAGCCAAGTATGGTTGAAGAATCAGTCATCTACAGAGCTAACCATGATTTAATCTGCAAGTTCATGGGTATTCGCCCTTCCCTAAATTTTTTGCACTCTTGGATCCGTCAAAACTGGGAGCCTCACGGTGAGTTCTCATTGTGGTTTATTAGCAATGGTTATTTTATTGTTAGCTTTTCGGCTTTGGTCGATAGAAATAAGGCTTTCGAGTCAGAGAAGAAAAATCATGGCCCGACAGGGCTATTTGTTCAACCATGGAGAGTGGGATTCGATCCCCATGTTGAACCTATTGTTGTCCCAGTATGGATCCGTCTATATGCTCTTCCAATGGAATTCTGGGGTGAGCAGGTGTTGGCAAGGATTGGCAATGCTATTGGTAGACATCTGGGTGTTGCCAGAGACACTATTGAAGGGAGCATGGCAGTGTATGCAAGAATATGTGTGGATATGGACCTCAGCCAGCCTTTGTCGACAGAGTTGGAAATTGAATTGGCAGGTCTCTCCTGGATTCAACAACTGGACTATGAGGCCCTACCCTTTAGATGTAGGGTTTGCCACAAACATGGACATTTGGCCCGTTTCTGTCCTATTAATATGAATGCTAAAATGGAGGCCCCTTCAGGAATGCCAAACCTGCCTAAAGAGGATAAGGCAACACCTAATAAAGATTCTAATAGCACCGGTCAGGGCCAGGAAGCTCAGAGAGAGGGTTTTGAACAACCCAAAAGAAAAATATGGACAAAGAAAAAGGAGGGAAAGGAGCAATCCCATCTCAGGCCTGCCAATAGGTATGAGATATTTAAGTCACTGGTTGACGAAGAGGAACAATTTATGGAGGGCATGGAGGGTTTTAAAGAAACTTCTAATATTCTCGGGCAACTCCCCCTTTCATCTCCTCCTGTCATACAACAGGTAGTTGAACCCTGTGAGGTATCACAGCCAGTGTGTTCAGGTGCCTTAGTAGTGCATAACCAGGAGCAGACAGTTTCTCAGGATGTCCGCATGGGAATAGCAGAGAAGAACAGGGAAAGGCCATCTTTGGGGATAACCCAAGTAGAAAAAAGATCAAAAAATAGCAATTCTCAAGGAGTAGGTAGAAGATCCAATAAGGAGTTGCTAGCAGCCCAAGGAGACAAATTGATCATGGGAGGATCGGTGAGGACAATAGACTCTTATTGCTCCCAGGGTAACCAATGATTATACAATCATGGAATGTGAGGGGTTTAAACAGTAGAACCCATCAATCTGCTGTTCAAAGACTATTAGAGAATCACAATACTGATTTTTTGCTTTTACAGGAGACTAAGATGTCTTTGGATCTTATGTCTAAAATAGTCAACAAAATTTGGAGGGGTGCTGGTCATATGGATGTGGCTGCCCAAGGTGCCTCAAGGGGGATTGTTACTCTGTGGAACTCTCTTGAATGGTCTGCAATTGAACATCTTGCCTGGAGGGGTGTTCTCACTTCTCTTTTTAGGAATAATGTCTCTGCGGAATTCGTTCTAATCACAAACTTTTATGGGTCTCAAAACCTAGAGGGTCAGAGGCGGCAATGGAAGGTTGTGCATAACATGCGAACCTCAAGGGAAGATCTAGACTGGATTATAGCGGGGGACTTTAATGCTAAATTATCTTCTAGAGACCAGGAAGGGGGAACACCATTTTTGGACCCAGGGGACCATTTCATGATTGCCCAAGTCCAGGCTTTGCACCTAGTGGACATTAAATGTCCTGGCAATAACTTCACTTGGACTAATAAAAGGTGGGAGCCACATAGCAGGAAGGTTAAGCTAGATCATTTTCTGGTTTCAGAGGAGGCATTTGTAAAATGGAATATAAATTTTTAGATTTTAGAAGGCCCCTGTTTTCGATCACCGTCCCATTCTGTTGGAAGGTGGGACTAGGATGGGGTAGCATCACAAACCTTTCAGATTTGAGAATTTTTGGCTTCAGAAAGAAGAACTTCGGGAGAAAATTCCACAGTGGTGGGAAGAAGGTCGTCCAGCTTATGGGAGAGCAATGTTTAGAATCCATAAACAATTGCAATATGTCAAAACTTAGTTGAAGTATTGGAGGCATGCTAATAAAACTGACTTCCAGGCCCAAAGAGCTCCATTGGTGGCCCGATGGGATGAGGTCCAAAAATAGTTCAAAGAAGGAGTAATTATAGACCAGCTCAAAGCTGAGGATGATGCCTTGCGTACAACGGTTGAGGACATTGACAACCAGGAGGAGATCTATTGGAAGCAGAGAGCAAGAACCACCTGGTTATTAGAAGGGGACAGAAATACAAAATTCTTTCATCGGACTACTTGTGCTCGAAGACAGATGAATAAGATGGAGGCCCTTCAAGATGAGAACGGCCATTCCTTTGATACACTAGGTATACATTCCCATGCTATGGATTATTTTTCTAAGCTTTTTAAGGAAAGTGTGGTACAAGATGTAGAGGCCCAAAATGAAGTTATTTCTGTCATACCTGCTATTATTTCGGAGGATGAAAATCAAGCCCTCCTCAAACCCATTGATAGAGATGAATTGAAAACTGTGGTCTTTGGAATGAGCACTGGTAAAACTCCTGGTCCAAATGGCTTCCCAATTGAGTTTTTTCAGGCTTTCTAGGACTACTTAGAGGAAGATGTAAGGGTTGTTGTTGAAGAGTCCAGAGAAAATAAGAGAATGCTTAAAGCTATAAACCACACTTTCATTACCTTAATTCCAAAAGGGGAGGAGGGGGTTCATATTTTAGATTTTAGGCCTATTGCCTTATGTAATGTGCTGTACAAAATAATCACAAAGGTAATGGCTGAGTGCCTAAAACCTCTTCTTCACAACATTGTTTCCTCTAAGCAAGGGGGTTTTGTTGAGGGTCGACAGATTCTGGATGGGGTGGTTGTGGCCCAGGAAGCAATCCATTCAATGCACACTTCTGGTAATAAAGGGATGTTCATAAAATTGGACATGTCAAAGGCTTATGACAGGGTTGAATGGAGTTTCCTAGCTAAAATGATGGCAGCCTTTGGCTTCTCTCAGGGCTGGATAGAGTGGGTCATGAGCTGTGTCTCTTCCCCGACTTACTCTATGCTAATCAAGGGCCTTCCTTCGCAACCATTTGGAGCTTCTCGGGGACTGCGCCAGGGGGATCCTTGTTCTCCTTATCTTTTTCTCATTCTGGCTGAAGGTCTTGGCAGAATTTTCTTGAGGAGAAGACAACAAGGTAGATTATTGGGTATCAGGGTGGGTGACGAAGTTTTAACGCACTTGCAGTTTGTGGATGACACTGGTTTGGTGGGAGTGGCCAGCTTCAGGGAAGCAAGAATGATTAGGGATACTCTCAATGTCTATCTTAGGGCTACTCAATAGGTCATTAATGACAAGAAATCCAAAGTGGTTTTTTTTAATCTGGAGCAAAGGCTTCATAATAGAATTTTAGAAATCCTGGGATTCACAAGGACTTCTCTCCCAGTGGTTTACTTGGGGGTCCCCTTGCACTTCAAGAAGCTGACATTAGACACATGGAGGAATCTGCTGGAGTGTATCAAGGACAAAATTAATCACTGGTCTCACAAGTGGTTAAGTTATGGTGGCAGATTAACTTTCTTACAGTCAGTCATTCAAGCCATGCCAATTTACAAATTCTCTATCCTGGCTGCCCCGATTACAATTTGGAAAGAGTTGGACAGGATGGCTAGAAAGTTTTTATGGGAAGGAGCAAAGGGAGAGAGAAAGTGGGCCTTAGTGGGCTAGGACAAAGTTACCCAGACCAAGGATAAAGGAGGTCTGGGTTTGAGAAAATCTAGGCTGAATAATAAAGCTTTGGCTCGGAAAGTCAGACTTGGAGATGGATCTCCCAACCCACCTCCCTATTCAGTAGAATCCTAACTAGCAAATACCTGGGTCAGGCCAACCCAATCGATGTTGCTCGCCTCCCCTTGGATGGTTCTGGGTCCCTTGTTTGGCAGGCTCTCAAGTTAGGGTCTCAGGTTGTTAAAGACCGCTTATTTTGGAAAGTGGGAAGAGGGGAGAAGGCTCGTTTCTGGACAGATTCTTGGGATCAGTTCCCACCCATCATTGCTGAATTTCTAGAATTACAGCCAATAAAAGCTGCCATTGAAGCCAAGGGATGGATCTGTATTGAAAGTTACTTCACAACTTCTCAGCTGGGGAGTGTAAGTTTAAGCAGTTCAAGAAGTTGGATGAGTGGCCCATTTCAATCCCCTCGGATTTGACTCCCATCATGACTAAAATTCTGACAGAAATATTTCTTACTGGGGGAGACATGGAGGATGAATTAGCCTGGGGCTTTGGGAGTCTTGGCGTCTATACAATAAAGGACGGATATGACAACATTCTCCCAGAGCCCCCCCTCATACTTTTCTAGTTGAGGACTGGCAGAAAATCTGGCACTCTAAAGGCTGGCCGAAAGTCAACTTTTTTTCCTGGAAGTGCATGCACAATGGAATCCTCACTTTTGATAATCTCAGATCAAAAGGTATCATCGGCCCTTCTCAATGTGTTCTATGCCACAAGAGCGAGGAAACTGTCGACCACTTGCTGTTTGGTTGCCCTTTTACCCGACAGATTTGGCTGCATTGGTTTGCATACTTTAAATTTCAAGTAAGTGGTGACCTGAATCGGATGAATATCTGGGCAAAATGGTAGAAGGGTAGATTCAAATCTAAAGCTCTTCATTTTGGTTGGGAGATCGGGTTAAGCTTTATCTGGTGGCAAGTATGGCTGGAAAGAAATGCCAAAATTTTTAGAGAAACTTTTACTACTCTAGACGGGGTTTGGCAGACCATTTGGAGCAAGGTTACCGAAACTGTGGCTGTTCATGCAGAGGAGGAAGCTCAAATTGCCATTGGAGCTATGGACGACCGCGGTGAACTGCTAGAGGGACAGGACAGAAATTGTTGGAAACCTCCCCCTGTTGGTTGGATTAAAATCAATACTGATGGAGCTGCAAAAGGTAATCCGGGTAGAGCCAGAATTGGAGTGGTGTGCCGGGACCATGCTGGGACTGTGCTCTATTGGGAATTGCAAGGCCTAGGAAGAACCACTAACAATGAAGTTGAAGCCATTGCCATTAAGTCTGCTTCTGTTTGGGCAGTGAAACATGGCCACCGCAGGATTATTCTTGAATCAAACTCGCAAATTTTGGTTGGAGCTCTGGACTGCATGAGGAACTTTGATCTGAAATCTTGGAGGTTGAGGGCTCTTGTTACCCAAATTAAAGAATTATGGAAGGAATTGGAGGACGTGATCCTAGTTTATGCGAGTAGAGACTTGAACAAAGCAGCTGACTTTCTGGCTAAGATGGGTGCGGAAAAGGAGGTTGGAGTTCAGTTGCACAGTGACATGGATATTGAGGATGAGGTGATTAGACAGGGTCTGGAAAGGTCCTTGCACCAATGATCAAAGAAAATGCAAAGGGTGGAAAGCTGTCGCGATATCGCGACATGTTGCGCCATCACGGTCGCTGGAGGAAAGTTGTCACGATATCGCGACATGTTGCACCGTCACGGTCGTCGAAGGAAAGTTGTCGCGATATCGCGACATGTTGCACTGTCGCAGTCCGCTGGAGGAAAGTTGTCGTGATATCATGACATGTTGCGCCGTCATGGCCGTTGGAGGAAAGTTGTCACGATATCACGACATGTTGCATCGTCACGGCCGCTGGAGGAAAGTTGTCGCGATATCGTGACATGTTGCGCCGTCGCGATCGCTGGAGGAAATTTGTCATGATATCGCGACATGTTGCACCGTCACGATCGCTGGAGGAAAGTTGTCGCGATATCGCGACATGTTGCACCATCGCGGTCGCTGGAGGAAAGTTGTCACGATATCGCGACATGTTGCACCGTCGCGATCGCTGGAGGAAAGTTGTCGCGATATCGCGACATGTTGCACCGTCGCGGTCGCTGGAGGAAAGTTGTCATGATATCGTGACATGTTGCGCCGTCGCGGTCGCTGGAGGAAAGTTGTCACGATATCGCGACATGTTGCGCGGTCGGGGTCGCTGGAGGAAAGTTGTCGCGATTTCGTGACATGTTGCGCCGTCGTGGTCGCTGGAGGAAAGTTGTCATGATTTCGCGACATGGTGCGCCATCGCGGTCGCTGGAGGAAAGTTGTCACGATTTCGTGACATGTCGCTCCGTCGCGGCCAAGGGAGGAAAGTTGTCATGATTTCGCGACATGTCGCTTCATCGCGGCCAGGGGAGGAAAGTTGTCACGATTTCGTGACAGGTTGCATTTTCACGGCCAAGGGAGCTTAGGTGTCGTGATTTCGTGACATGTTGCTATTTCACGGCCAATGGAGAAAAGGTGTCACGATTTCGTGACATGTTGCTTTTTTGCGGCCAAGAGAGAAAAGTTGTCGCGATTTCGCGACATGTTGCTTTTTTGCGGCCAAGAGAGAAAAGGTGTCGCGATTTCGCGACATGTTGCATTTTCGCTGCCAAAGGTGATAAGGTGTCGCGATATCGCGACATGTTGCCTTTTCGCGGCCAAAGGAGAAAAGGTGTCACGATTTCGCGACATGTTGCACTTTCGTGCCCAAAGGAGAAAAGTGTCACGATTTCGCGACTTGTTGAGTTTTCGCGGCCAAAGGAGGAAAATGTCGCGATATCGCGACATGTTGCTTTTTCGCGGCCAAAGGGGAAAGGTGTCACGATTTCGTGACATGTTGCTTGTTCGCGGCCTAAGGAGAAGATTTGTGTCGTGATTTCGTGACAAGCTGCTTCATCTATTGTAAGATTGTGTTCTCTCTGAGTTCGGCTGGGAAGAGTCTCTTCCCTTATTGTAATTGATCTTTGTTTTAATACAAGTTTTTTCAAAATTTTCAAAAAAAACAACTCCTTATTTCTCCTAAATATTAATTCTCAATTTCATGAACATCAAATTAAATCAAAAACTTATCCACCTTTGAAATAATAATCACAACCCTTGTAAAAACAAAGTTTAATTAAAAACTTTAATTATTCCTAACCACATTATAACTCCAAATTAAGGCTTAACATAATTAATTAGAGCAAAAACATATTTACCTCCTAAAGGGGATTCGAACCCCCGACTTTCCCACATCGCGAGCGCCTTAGCTGCGGCTAAGGTTGCCACACAAGCTAGCCGCTCGTTCGAAAGGGAAAGGCACAACGTGCCTTAAAACCTTTCCTCCCTTTCTGCAAATCAAAAGCGCTTAGAGCGCTGTTCTTCCAATGCATTTTGAACATAGTCAAGGGGATTCGAAACCTTGAAGTTTGTGCTACCACACACCTTAGCGAAAATCTAAATGCCAATGCGCTACTCTGTCCACGATGACTTTGGACTTTGACCAACCTTCGTTTATTCGCTGCTTCTGCTTTCTAAAAGATTTTTGCACCAGCTCAATTCGGATGCTTAGTCAACGACTATTAACCACGAGCTCAGATCAATTTATGAACCTTAAGTATCCCCTTTATATAGCATCATTATTATTTTCGATGACGTCGGCAGAAATCTTGCATATTTAATTTTAATTTTAAATAATTAAAATTTAAACTAAATATTAGAAATTAAATATCTCCATCACCGGGGCACCTTTTTTGACGAAACAAAAGGCCAACTTGGGTTTTAAGAAAAACCCAGTTAAAATATGCCATCCATGGTTTTAAATAAAACCTTTTATTTTTTCTACCTTGGTTTTCACAAAAACCCTGTATTTATCCATGCTTTTCAAAATATCATTTGGCCACTAAAACTCAATGTGATCCATGTGACATCAATGCCAACATAAAATAACTCAAATTTCCAACAATATCCCCCTTTATCATTGATGGCAACACCTCTAATGCAAAAACCATAATCACTGCAAAAACCATTTCTGAGAATCAAAGCTGCTCCCCCTAACTCAATACTCTCTATGGAGGTTGCTCCCCCTAACTCAATGCTCTCCTTGGAGGCTGCTTTGGATTCTTCCTCTTCTTTCTCTTTATTTGTGTCAAGTAAAAAATTGGCATCCATTTATATAGCCTTTGAAATACATGTTTCCTTCTTAGTGAAAATATCTTGACCTTTTGAGTCATGTGATGGATCAAACTTCTTACGTATGGAACATCTCAATTCTTTTAGATTCTATTTAACCTATTGTAGTTGCTCATGGATCTCATTGAAGTCTTCTTTTAGATCAACTAAGATATCTGACTTTCTTACACTATTATCTTGTTTAACTTATTTTTATTGGAGTGAATGTTCTTCTTCTCTTCTCTTATCCCATAGAAAAACCCTTCTTCATATTCACTGTCACTAATATCATTATAATCTTCTATAGAAAACAAACTCTCAAGATTTCTTTGACCATGCTTGTTTCCTTGATGTGTCATATCATCTTCACTATCATTGAAACCATTGCAATATCCTGATCTGTGATCTCTTTGACCACACACAAAGCACTGCTCTCTTTCACCTTCTATTATTAGGAATAGATGTTCTTCCTTTTTATCATCTGATTTGTCTCTATCACTATGATCTAAGCTATTACTTGCTTCTACAATGTAGTAATATTTCTTTGCCTTATGAAAATTTTTCTTCTTCTCATACCTGTTTTGCTTGTATCTGTCATCTTTGTCATGCTTATGCTTTCCATATTATTTTCTTCTGTGACCATATTTTTCATCATCATTGTTTTCTTTTTGTGGACACTTGTATGCATAATGACCAAGATCACCACACTTGTAGCATCTGAATTTCCTTATATCCTTGAAATTCCTTGAGTCCTTATTCCTTTTGATGAAGTTAGCTTCCTCATCATTATCTACAACTCTATCTATTTTTGGAAATTTCCATTTCTATTTTTTTGAAGCCTTGAATGCAATCTCTTTTATTGGAACCTGATGCTTACTTACCCTCATCTCATAAGCTGTGAGAGTTCCTTGCAATTCTTCCATTGTTAGCTTGTTGATATCCATTGTTTCTTCTATTGTTGAAACCTTCGCATCATACTTCATGGGAAGTGATCTCAAAAACTTTTGAGTAACTTTTGATTATTTCATCTCAAATCCTAGACCTCTCATGGTGTTAGTAATCTCATCAACTCGAAGTAAAAACCTTGCAATATCTTCAAAATCTTCCATTTTCAATTCCTCAAATATTTTTCTATTAGTTTGTAGTTTTTCCAACTTTACCTGGGAATCTCATTCATAAGTACTCTGCAACTTGGTCCACATATCAGTAGCTAAATTACACACCATAACCTTTGCAAAATTTATCTCTCATAGCCCACTCAAAATACAATTCATTGCTCTTGCATTGATCTCAACCAATTTTTTGATAGTCTTATCTACCTTGGGATCACCTTCAATCCTATACTCTTTTTCAAACATTTGCCATACCTCATATCCTTGTGATATCAAGTAGTTCTTCATCAGCATGCTCTAGAAAGCATAATTATTACCATCAAACAGTGGAGCCTTATTTGTAGATGATCCATTCTATGAAGCCATATGTGTTCTTGTAGAATCTACCCTCAAGTTGTTAGCTTTTTCGAAGGAACCCGCTCTAATACCAATTGAAGAACATAAGATTATATTGAGAGGGGGGTGAACAGTATAAGACCAATTTTTACTTTCTTTCCAAACTAATATCAATTAATGTCCTTAATTACAATAACCAAATATATCAGTGTGTATTAATAACTAAGATAACAATAGTAAGCAAGATCACAAGTCACCATACATAATTTAGACACAAGATTTAACGTGGTTCCCCCAATGTGGGGTACTCCACAAGATAATATCCTTATAATATTTCACATAGAAATAAGGATTCTTATGCAATATAATGATTTCTTTGATCTACTCAAAGCTAGGCAATAACAAGCTCACATAGAACTTGTCCAAATCTGCATAACAAGCTCACACAGAACTTATCCAAATATGCTCTAGCAAGATCACCAAGAACTTGCTCAAATATGCGCCAAAAAGCTCATCAAGAACTTGTCCAAAACTTCTCTAGCAAGCTCACCAAGAACTTGCTCAAATCTGCTCCAAAAAGCTCACTAAGAACTTGTCCAAATTTTATCTAGCAAGCTCACCAAGAATTTGCTCAAATATGCTCCAACAAGCTCACTAAGAACTTGTCCAAATATGCTCTAGCAAGCTCACCAAGAACTTGCTTAAATATGCTCCAACAATCTCATCAAGAACTTATCCAAAACTGCTCTAGCAAGCTCACCAAGAACTTGCTGAAATTTGCTCCAACAAGCTCACTAAGAACTTGTCCAAATCTACTCTAGAAATCTCAACAAGAACTTGCTCAAATATTCTCAATAGGATCACTCAGAACCTCATCAAAATCTATCCCAAATATATTCACAAATCTGTCTAAAATTGTCTATAAATCTGTCCCAAAACTATCCACAAAGCCTTCTCAAAGGCTCAATCAATCATGCTCAAGTAGTACTCAAATCTCATCCATAAATATATGAAGGCAAGGCTCAAATTTGAACTCAAAAATGAATGGCAATGCATTCTAAAATGGATGACAACAATGATCCACAATGATCTCAACTCAACTCAACTCAACTCAACTCAAGTCAACTCATAGAAGCATAAAGAGAATTGTTAGAGACTCAATATATTCTAAGCTCAATCTCAAATCAAATCAGAATTATAGAATAGTTTGTTTCATGGGACTTGAAAAATCACCTCACACAATCACTTGACTAGGCTCAATCAACTCAACTCAACCAATCACCACAAGGGACTGATATTTCTCACAAAACCCTAGTCCAAGCATGTATCAACCAAATCAAATGTTTCCAAAAATGCTCAATCACAAATCTCACATAACAATAATACTCATGTTCTTTTCAAGTTGTTTACATAACCGATGGGCTTCAACAACTATGCTTATAAAACAAGGTTTAAACATAACTCTCGAACCATAAAACCTTGAAGCATTCAACCAACCACTTCTGAAAAGGAAACCACAATCAATCCTTTTCACTCCAATGATATTTCAAAAATCAACCACCATAAGCAATCAATAGGAGAATGTGCCCATACCTTTTGTTTTTGATGCCAAGAAGTTGTCCACAAAATATTCCACTCTAAACACAACTTTCCTTTCCAATCTCAATAAGGGTTAGTGGACTTAAAATAATAATCACAAGATAAAGCATAACTCAATTCACACCTTTTTACTCCAACTTAATAAACACATCCACCAAAGTCCTTTTTAATAAAAACCCTTATAAAAAATAATAATCAATAAACCTCTCAAAAATTATTTTATAACAACTCCTTATTTCTCCTAAATATTAATTCTCAATTTCATGAACATCAAATTAAATCAACAACTCATCCACATTTGAAATAATAATCACAACCCTTATAAAAACAAAGTTTAATTAAAAACTTTAATTATTCCTAACCACCTTATAACTCCAAATTAGGTCTTAATAGAATTAATTAGAGAAAAAACGTATTTACCTCCTCAAGGGGATTCGAACCCCCAACTTGCCCACACCGTGAGCGCCTTAGCTGTGGCTAAGGTTTCCACATGAGCTAGCCTCTCATTCAAAAGGGAAAGACACAACATGCCTTAAAACCTTTCCTCCCTTTCCGCAAATCAAAAGCGCTTCGAGCACTTTTATTCCAACGCATTTCGAACGCAGTCAAGGGGATTCGAAACCTTGAAAATTGTGCTACCACAAACCTTTGCCAAAATCCAAATGTCAATGCGCCACTCTACCCATGATGACTTTGGACTTCGACCAACCTTCGTTTATTCGTTGCTTCTACTTTCTAAAAGATTTTCGCACGAGCTCAATTTGGATGCTTAGCCAACGATTATTAACCACGAGCTCATATTATTTTATGAACCTTAGGTATCCCCTTTATATAGCCTCCTTATTATTTTCGATGACGTCAGCAGAAATATTGCATATTTAATTTTAAATTTAAATTTTAAATAATTAAAATTTAAACTAAATATTAAAAATTAAATATCTCCATCATCGGGGCACATTTTTCGATGAAACGAAAGGCCAACTTGGGTTTTAAGAAAAACCCAGTTCAAATATGCCATCTATGGTTTTAAATAAAACCTTTTATTTTGCCTGCCTTGGTTTTCACAAAAACCCTATATTTATCCATGCTTTCCAAAATATCATTTGGCCACCAAAACTCAATGTGATCCATGTGACATCAATAAAAATATAAAATAACTCAAATTTCCAACACACACCACAATTATTAATCACTTTCAATATCTATTTTTATCACAAAAATTATAGAGAATTGTTAGAGACTCAATATGCTTCACACTCAATCACTCTCAATCTCTTTCTCAAATCAATTTAGAATATAGAGCAATTTGTTTCACAAAACTTGAACTATCACTTCAACACATCCACTCAACTAAGCTCAATCACTTCAACAACAATGCTTATCAAGTAATCCTCACATAACAATGATACTCATGATCTTTGCAAACCCTAGTTCAAGTTCCTCACTCAACCAATTGCTTCAACAACAATGCTAATCTCACATAATAATGGTACTCATGATCTTTGATAACTTCACATAACAATAATATTCATGATATTTGACAACTTCACATAAAAATGATACTCATGATCTTTGCACAAACTCTAGTTCAAGTTTCTCACTCAATATTTCCAACAATGCTTATTAAACAAGGATTTTATCATCAACTCTTACTCATAAAACCTTCAATAATCAACTCAACAATGCTCATCAAACAAGGTTTTATCAACAACTCTTATTACAAAAAAACCTTTTCACTCCAACTTAGCATTCACAACATTCAACAATCACTCACTAGGAAGATGTGCCCATACTTTTTGTTTGATGTAGAAGTGCCCTTAAAAACCTGTCTCAATCACAATTTTCTTCTTTGCCAATTTCAATAGTTAGATGATAAAATTTCACACTAACACTTTCAAAATATTTCTAAATTTACAAAAATAATCAATCTCAAATACACCTTATTACTCCTTGAAATTAGCAATCATCAAAGCCCACATAAAAATAATCACTTCAAATTGATCCTTATAATCTTCAATTTTAATAAGTTAATATCCAAAAATTAACCCTTCAAAAATAATATTTGCCTACCCTTTTATCTCCCTCAAAACACTTAATAACAAAATTAATTTAGGCAAAAATTAAACCTCATAAACCATCAAAATGTTTTTATTTTTCAACCTTAGGCACATAAAAATATTTTTATTTTCCTTCAACCTTAGCACATCTGAAATTAAGCGACCAACACAAATGACATCAGCGCATACCTTTGTCACTTTCAAAAAGGCCTCGATGGATTTAAAAAAAAAGACCTTTTCGCTGAGCACCTTACCAAGGTGCTAGCCCACCACATGGGATATGCGCTCCCACGGGGAGGGGAAGGCACAAGCCTCCATTTAACCCCTTGTTCGACACTTGCTCAAAAGATGTGCCCTTTTTACTTTTCCAAAAATGAATCCGAAGGGATTTGAACTTGTACGCCTTGCTTGCAACACACCCTAGCACCTCCATCGTGTTGAGCAAGGTGCAGAAAACGATATTGTCATTGTTGTCAACACAGTCAGACAAATTTGTTGATGCAGTGGACAGGAATTTCAATAGCTAGTCAAGTGCAGAAGACAAGAGTTCAAAGGTTACTTAGACTGTACAAAAGCTAGTCAGATGCAGAAGACAAGAGTTCAAAGGTTACTCAGAGTATGTACAGTGATTTTCCAAGAAGACCGAAGTGAACCACTTGTAAAAGATCAAAGAAAAATACAAGTAAGAAAAGTGTCACGATATCACAACATATACAGCAGGCAAGAAAAACTGTCACAATTTCGTGACATGTTGGAAGAGAGAGAAACAACAGGAAAAACTGTCATGATTTCATGACATGTTGGAAAGAAAAAAACACAAGTGGAAAAACTGTCACGATTTCGTGACATGTTGGAAGAGAGAGAAATAACAGGAAAAACTATCACAATTTTGCGACATGTTGGAAGAGAGCAAAACAATAGGAAAAACTGTCGCGATTTCACGATATGTTGGAAAGAAAAAACACAAGTCGAAAAACTATCGCGATTTCGTGACATTTTAGAAGAGAAAGAAACAATAGGAAAAACTGTCGCGATATCGCGACATGTAGCTTTTTCGTGGGCCAAAGCTAAGAGAAAGAGCTACATTGATTCACCCCCCCTCTCAGTGCCATTGTAAGACTAACAATTGGTATTAGAGCCAAGTTCCCTTATCAGGCTAAATCAGCTGGGGTTGATCTTGGATTAGTACACAATGGGTAAGAAGAATAGATCCTCCTCCAAAAAGGCATCTCAGTCAGTTTCAGTTCCTGTGGAAGAGAAAAGTGAACTAGAAAAGGTTGAAGAAGTGAATCCTAAAGTATATGATGAAAACCTTGAGGTTGAAGTAGATCTAGAAGGTGAGTTGATCACTGCACTTGAAGAATTGAATATAGAAAGGAAAAAGAACAAAAGACTGTCCAAGAAGTTGGAAGAATATGAGGATGATATTGAAGATCTCTTCTTACAAATTCATAAATCCAAGAAAAGAGAAGAAGCTTTGAAGTCACACCTGGATGATAAAGGTGATGTATGCAGCAAACATGAAGAGGAATCTAACAAAGTTCTTAGTGATCTAAAGCTGCAAGTAGAAGAGTCCAAAAGGATTAAAGAAACTCTCAGGTCACAGATCAATGAGAAAGAGATTGTTTGCTGCAAACAAGAGGAAGTGATTGTTTTATTGAAGAAACAACTAGAAGAGGCCAATACAAATCTCAAATTCGAGAAGAGCATAGAGTTGCTAGATAAAATGATAAGCCAACAAAGAAGCTCCACGGATAAGCATGGTCTTGGATATGAAGTTGAACAACCTTCATCTTCCAACTCTGCAGAGAAGAAGAAGCTCACTGTTGAAGGATCGAAGCAAGAAAAGTTTAAAGTTGAATCTTCAAAAGGAAGAAAATATCAAAGGAGATCTACAACAAAGCAGCCACAACAAAAGAGGTTCTATCACTCTCACTCTATTCATAATAATACTTTTAATGGCTACTGTTTTAGATGCAACCAGTATGGTCACAAGGCAATTCATTGTGGATTGAATAACAAATCAAAGAGTTATGCTGGTAGAAATACATCTGTGTTTCTGAGAGAACACTATGTTCAATGTTTTCAATGTAATGGTCATGGGCACATAGCAAGGTTTTGTCCAAGCACTTTTGTATCTAATCTAAGGCAAAACAGTAGATCTCATCAGATGCAAAAACCGCAACACAGACAGGGAATGAATCATGTTCATAAAAGAAAGGAAAATAATCATTCATCGAGGATGCACAAGAGACAACCACACAAGAGAAATGTTCAAGTTCACGAAAAGGTTCAAAATAGGGATATAGTTGAAAAACTCAAGCCCAAGTTCAAGAAAGTTTGGAGAAAGAAAGAAGAGAGGAAATCGTGTCTCCTTGGACTAAAGGAGATTACTCCTTTATTGCACTGAGAAACTCCAGGTAGCACATCCTCAAGGGGAGCAATATTGAAGTTTCATTCTAATGCTCCTATGTATTTGTTTGATTACCTAAGGATGAAAGGCAAGTAGTCAGGGAAGTTGTCGTATAGTTGTCGAAGTGTGTTTTCAGTTCATGTAGTTGTTTGTGGAAGTGCCATGAAGGGTGGTGTTTAAATTAAGAGTTGTCATTATTGGTAGCATTGCTATATGTCATTGTTGTTCTGTTGATGGTTCTTACTACCCTATCCAAAGTTAAGGACTATAACAGTTCAGATAATTTGGTTAGTGAAAGAATGTTGCCCTAGCCGCATATATGTGTGTTGATAAAAGCAGTGTGTATTTGAACTACACATTGACGTGAAGATTGTTAGATCTATTATGACGCTGTGGTGAAATATATTGAAGTCTGATTATTGATTCATGTTTAGCTCATCAAGATGAGCAACTTTGCTTTGTGAATCATACCTATCCGAGGTCCATAAGTATGAGTTTGAGTAAGGTGCACTATAGTTGGCCGTGAAGTGTTTTGCAAAATGTTGTCTTCTGATTCGAACAGTTGAAGGTAAGGTGTGACCAGCAGTGACTATAGAAAACATAGACCAAGTTGAAATTTTAAAAAGGGATTTGGTTGGTGTTGTGGTACAGTGTTTGATGCTTGCACAGAGTTGGCAGTAAAATTGCAGTGTCGGTACAGTGTTGGACAAAAGCTGGTACAAGCGTGAGTCACTTGACATTTTTTGACAGATATGAAATCAGCGTTTTGAATAGCTTGAAGAAGAGGTTTATAATGAGCAGCCAGAGGGTTTCTAGCTTGGTGATGATCCCAACTTAGGTTGTAAGTTGAAGATATATGGCTTGAAACAGACACCCCGAGCATGGTATGCAAAGCTAGACAACTATCTCACTCAACAAAGGCTTAAGAAAGGGTGCAAGTTGAGCAAGAATGACAAATCTCCACCTGTTGATCAAATCATGTATAGGTCTATGATTGGAAGCTTACTATACCTGACAACTATCAGACCAGATATTTTGTAGGCTGTATACATGGTAGCACGATTTCAGGCTAATCCCAAGAAGACTCATGTGACAACATTATGGTGATTGATTTCTGAAATATCATTGAAGGGAAAATGATTGTTTGTGGTTTCTTTTTTCGAAAGTAGTTGGTTGAATGCATCAAGGTTTCCTGAATTGAGAATTGTGTTTAAACCTTGTGTTATAAGCATAGTGGTTTAAGCCCATTGGTTGTGAAAGAACTTGAGTTAGAAAAGAACATGAATATCATTGTTATGTGATATTTGTGGTTGAGCATTGCTGGAATTATTTGAGTTGGTTGATACATACTTGGACCAGGGATGTGTGAGAGAGAGTTGTCCCTTGTGATGATTGGTTGAGTTGATTTGTTTGAACCCAGTCAAGTTGTGTGTGAAGTGATCTTTGAAGTTCTATGAAGTGGATTTGATTTGAGATCGCCATTCTTTATTGAGTTCATTTTGAGTACTTCTTGAGCATGATTGATTGAGCCTTTGAGAAGGCCTTTGGGAAATATTTGAAGTCAATGCTGGGACAGATTTCTAGAGCAGATTTGGGCAAGTTCTTGGTGAGATTGCTAGAGAATATTCGGACAAGTTCTTAGTGAGCTTGGTGGAGCAGATTTGGACAGATTTTTTTATGAGCTTGTTATTTAGCATTGGACAAGTTCTATGTGAGCTTGTTAAGCAGGTTCTGTGTGAGCCTATTGAGAAGGTTCTTAGTGAGCCTATTGACTGAGCTTTGGAGGTAACAAAGTACAGAGGTCAGAGTCTAAATGGATAGAAATCTAGCAGCCAACATAGTTGAAGATAGATCTGAGTGAGGATTCTTCAAGTAAAGAAGAGGTCCACCAGTCAGTGCAGCAGAGAGACAAAGTCTTCTATAATTTCACAAAGGTACTATGGAGTATGGGTTATGGTATCCTATAGATGCAGATTGGGCAGGATGTGTAGATGACAGAAAGGGTACCAGTGGAGGTGTATTCTATCTTGGAGACAGATTGGTCGCGTAGAACAATAAGAAACAAGAGTCAGTTTCCTTATCCACAGCAGAGGCAAAATATATTGCAGCGACAACGTGTTGTATGCAGGAGAAAGTTGCAGAAAGTGAGGTTAAGTTGGATTTTCATTCCAACAATAGATTGTGGAGTGGTCACGTTTTCCAAAAATTGACTAGCTATCAGGATCACATTCTCAGGGGGAGCATTTGTGTATTTGTTTATCTTTTTTCTCATGTTTGGAATTTTTGCTAACTGTAATAATTTGTGCTTGAGAATGTTGTGCATAGACTCAGGGGGAGTCTACAGCAGCCCTTTGGTATTATTGTCAAAGGGGGAGAATATTTACAAGAAAATTGCACATGTGTTGCCAACAATTCCAAAGGGGGAGATTGTTGAGCAAGGTGCAACAAACAATATTGTCATTGTTGTCAACACAGTCAGACAAATTTGTTGATGCAGTGGACATGAAGTTCAACAACTAGTCAGATGCAAAATATAAGAGTTCAAAGGTTACTCAGACTGTACAAAAGCTAGTCAGATGCAGAAGACAAGAGTTCAAAGGTTACTCAGAGTATGTACAGTGATTTTCCAAGAAGACCAAAGTGGACCACTTGCAAAAGATCAAAGAAAAATACAAGTAAGAAAAGTGTCGCGATATCGCGACATATACAAGGCAAGAAAAACTATCACGATTTCACGACATGTTGGAAGAGAGAGAAGAAGAAAGAAAAACTGTCATGATTTTGCGACATGTTGGAAGAGAGAAAAACACAAGTGGAAAAACTATCATGATTTCACGACATGTTGGAAGAGAGAGAAACATCAGGAAAAAATGTCACGATTTCGTGACATGTTGGAAGAGAGAGAAATAGCAGGAAAAACCGTCACGATTTCACGACATGTTGGAAGAGAGAGAAATAGCAAGAAAAACTGTCATGATTTTGCGACATGTTGGAAAGAAAAAACACAAGTTGAAAAACTGTCGCGATTTCATGACATGTTGGAAAGAAAAAAAGACAAGTTGAAAAAGTGTCGCGATATCGCGACATGTTGGGAAGAAAGAAAAACTGTCACGATTTCATGACATGTTCGAAGAGAAAGTGCAAGCTGGAAAAACTATCGCGATTTTGTGACATGTTGGCAAAGAAAAAGGCAAGTAGAAAAAGTGTCACGATTTCGTGACATATTGCAAGAAAGATAGTATGAAAGAAAAAGTGTCGTGATTTCACGACATGTTGAAAGAAAAAGAAGCAAGTAGAAAAAGTGTCACGATTTTGCGACATGTTGAAAGAAAAAGCGCTAAGGAGAAAAAGTGTCACGATATCGTGACATGTCGCGTTTTCGCGACCCGAAGGCAAGAAAAAGTGCTAAGGAGAAAAAGTGTCACGATATCGCGACATGTCGGGTTTTCGTGACCCGAAGGCAAGAAAAAGTGCTATGGAGAAAAAGTGTCGCGATATCGTGACATGTCGGGTTTTCGCGACCCGAAGGCAAGAGAAAGCGCTAAGGAGAAAAAGTGTCACGATATCGTGACATGTCGGGTTTTCATGACCCGAAGGCAAGAGAAAGCGTACGGACGAAAAAGTGTCGCGATATCGTGACATGTCACATTTTCATGACTCAATGAGGAGAGAGAAAGCAAGAAGGCAGAAGTGTCACGATTTCGCGACATGTGTTTTCACTGATGCAAGCCAAAGAAAGAGGCAATGAGGCAAATGATGCATAGTTGTTATACCATCATTAATTCTCAATGAATTTGTCAATCCAGGGCAGTGTACAAGGCTATCTGCAGAAGAAGAAGTGAAACAACTATAACTTAGGTCAATCTAGAGCAACAGGTCTTATTGGTGGAACTGGTTGTGTGGGGGGTTTTGGAACATTCCTATCTCTAAATTGCATGAATTAAATCTTAATCTAAGTTTCAGAATTGGAAACTAATCATTAACTGCAAAAATGAAGTCCTAATTACAATTATAAAATGAGACCTAATTATATTGCAGAAATAACAGTTATAGAATTGAAAGTCTGATCCTAATTGTAGAAAGGAAATATAATTACTTTTGCAGTAATGAAAGTCTAGATATAATGTGAAAATAAAAACTATCAAAGCTCTGTAACAGAAGGTTGTCAATCTTCTATGCAGGATTTGACAAAGAAAACATAAAATGCAAAAAATTGCTGAAAAATAATAAATTCTGGGAATAACAGTCTGAAATAAAATGGAAGCTTTGTTGAAAGTAGAGATTACAACTAAAACATTAAGCACAAGTTTAATATAAACATAAATAAACTAAGATCACAAATATTGTCAGCTGTTTACAAGCAATTGAAATAACAAGTTCTACAACTCATTTTGCTATAGCAAAATCAGAATAAAAACCTGCTTGTTAGTCCTCCTCCTATGTCCAGCCTCCTTGTCCAGAAGAAGGTATAAGTCTCTCTCTCTCTAAATCTTAATCACACTCATTTACAAGCAATATGAAATAGAACTGGCACAATTTATTGATTAAAAGACATGGTTACAATAATTCTATTGAAAAACTGTTACAGGACTGTAACAGTCAATTTCTACCTATTTTTTGCTTCTTCCTTACTTTCTACTTCTTGCTGCTACTACTTACTATTACTTCTATATGTTACTACTCAGCTCAACCTGAACGGGAGCAATATTTATAGATGTCCTAAGGTATGATTACAAACAAATAATATCTCAAAAGATCTAATCCTACAATGCTGCAACAAATTCTGGTTTTATCCTAGAAGAAGATTAAAACTTGATCTTTCCCTTAATGATGGCTTTGGTCGGCAATGACGGCAAAGACAGATGGAAGATCTTTTCCTTTACTTTTTCCAACCTTTATTTCCCTTTTTTTGGCTTCAAAAATCGGTCAACAAGTCAAAAAGCACACTCTGTTTTCATTCCGAAGATAAGTGGCTTCATTTCGAAGATAATGCAATTCTCATTCCGAAGATCGCTCATTTCGAAGATACTGCATTCTCATTCCGAAGATCGCTCATTCTGAAGATACTACATTCTTCATTTTGAAGATCTGCTCATTCCAAAGATACTGCATTCTTCATTCTGAAGATCCGCTCATTTCAAAGATGCTATGTTCTCTCATTCCAAAGATATATGTTCATTCCGAAGATACTTTGGAATGAACAAATGTGTGCTTTTCCAATGATTTCTTCTGCATCTCTCAGGTGGGTTATCTCTTAAGATCAAATTCCAATGGTCTTCATCTCTTTCCTTATGTGAATTCCATGCCTTGCTATTTATGGACAGCTGGCTGGAATTTACATAGGAAAGACCAATTTTTGCTGCACAACAACAGTTTGCTTGCACTGTTACCAGATTTAGGTGAAATAAATGCTTGAGAAAAATCAAAACATGATTAGTGAAATGTTGCTATTATTCTAAGCATATCCCATTGTAGCAAATCATAGCAAAAAGAACACAAAACTATGCAAAAAGCTGTAAAATCAACATATAATATTCCAAATACATTGATCATGCAAAATGGTTAATATACAACATATTGAATCAAATTAACTAACATATCAGATAAAACATAAGAGTTTATAGGCATTTTTAGTGTTCAAAACATGTTATGATTGAGGCATTTCCAAGACTAATCAGCAAAAGGGTCACGTTTTCACGACATGCTGAGTTTTTGTGGGTACAAGCCAAGAAGAGAAGCAAGGAGGCAAAAGTGTCATGATATCGCAACATGTTGTATTTTCATGGTCCAAAGCAAGGAGAAAGAGAGAGAATTAAAGTGTCGCGATATCGTGACATGTATTTTTGGGGGCCAAAGCAGGAAAAATAAAGAGAAAGCTAAAGTGTCGCGATATCACGACATGTTATGTTTTCGTGGTTAAGTTGAAGCCGACGAAGACCTATGACAGTCGACTAAGATTAGGGTTTGTAGCCGACTAAGATTAGGGTTTGCAACCGACTAAGATTAGGGTTTTCATCATCAAATTTTTGTTATAAAAGGAGGGTTGTTTGGAGATTTGAAGTGTCGATGGATGCGTTGTCGTTGAAGTGTCGAAGCATGAAATGTGGCTGTAAGAGTGTAGAAAGCGCAGAAGCGACGAGATGATGGCAAAGTGCACAAAGTGAGAAAAGAAGTTGAGTCATGCTAAGTGCAAAATTTGCAAAGGAAGTAGAGTGTGCAAAAGGGAGAAGACAATCGTGAAGCTTGACAATGAAGCAACACATTGTGCGAAGTGACTATGCAGAGAGAGCAAAGTGTGCAGAGAATGCAAAGGTGAAGTAGACCAGTTAGGGTCTTGGAAAAGCAAAGGTATTTTATCATCAAACTTACAGATTCAAAATTGAAGTCCAGTTTACTGCCTGGCATTAGGGGTTGGTGCTCCTTCCAGTAGGTGCTAGTAAATCAGGGGTTGGTGCTCCTTTTTGTTGATACAGATAAATCAGGGGCTGGTGCTCCTTCCAGTGGAAGCTGGTAAACTGTTTGTAAATTTGGTGCTTTGTAAAGGCTGGATTTGGATGGTAGTCCAAGCAGTCATTCTTGAGAAGTAGCCAAATTGGTGAACCTCGTTAAAATCTTGTGTTGTGTGATGCTCTATTGCTATTCTTACTGTATCTATTTTTAAGTTTTAATTGTTGCTGTTTTAAGAGTTGTAGATTCAAGTTTAGAGAGCTACACTGATTCACCCCCCCTCTCAGTGCCATTGTAAGACTAACACACCGATGCCAACTGCGCTACTACCACCTTTGGTGCTATTTATTTGCGCTCCCCTTGATTTATCCCTTCGCTACCAGAGATCCTTTCAAAAAAACATGATAACCTTTCCATTTTTGCACACGAAAATAATGGAGCATAGGAGATTCAATCGATAGCTTGAAGGGTGTAAGGCAAAGAACTTTACCACCATTTATACACAATATTCCATGCCATATGACGTCGACGCATCAAATCGAATTTCCAATTCTATTTTTTTACTTAGCCTTATAACCCTCTTTAGGGTTTATTAAATTAATAAAAATTAATTTATAATTAAATTAAAATTAAAATATAATTAACTTAAATAACTTTGAAGTTAATTAAATTAACTAATAAATTAATTTATAATAAAATTATATTAATTTATTTAAATTTCCCTCTTTAATATTATAATAAAATATTAAAATATTATTTTCTTGGGTCTCTTCTTTGCACTTTGGACCATATCTGATTTCTTGAAACCAGGTCTTGACCAACTGAAGGCGAAATCTTCTTTTTGCACGGATTGCAGAACTGCTTCCTTTTGCACTACTTACTGAAACTGACTTTCGATATCAATGACCATTCATTCTTGACATCAATGACAACCCATCCACTCAAAATGTCCAACAATCTCCCCCTTTATCAATGACAAATTTGAGAGTTTTGATTGAAAACTGATTGAAAACAAGGTCCAACAATAAATCGCTCATAAAATAGGGTCTAACTTCTAGTTTTGGTGCAAAATAAGGTTTGACTATCAATCTGGGTGTAAAACAGGATCTTAATTTCGATCTAGGTGCAAATAAAGATCTGGTTTTTGGTCTGGGTAAAAAATAATATCCAACTATCAATCCGGGTGTAAACAAAGGTCTCATTTTTAGTTTAGGTGCAAAATAAGGTTCAACTATTGGTTTGGGTGTAAATTAAGGTCTGGTTTTTAGTTCAGGTAAAAAATAAGATTAGGCTCTCAGTTTGGGTATAAAATGCAATTCACATCTTAGTCTAGGTAGAAAATAAGGTCTAATATTCGATTCGATTGCAAAACAACATCCGACTCATAGTTTGGGTGCAAAATAAGGTTTGGTTCTCGATGCAGGTGCAAACCAAAATCTGGATCTCAGTTTAGGTGCAAAAAAAGATCAAATTCTTGATCCAGGTGCAAATCATGATCCAACTTTCAATCTCATTGCAAAACAAGGTTTGACTCTTGGATTGGGTGCAAACCAAAATCCAACTCTTAGATTGGGTGCAACTAATGGCCCGACTATCAATTCGGCCCTCGTATCGGGTGCAAAATAAAAATCAACTCTCAGTATTGATACAAAATAAGGTTCCACCCTCCCATTGGGTGCAAAACAAACACTGGATCTCAATATCGATGTAAAACAAGGTTCAACTTTTGATCTAGTTGCAAATCAACATCCGACTTTGTACCAGGTGTAAAACTGTATCTAGATTCAGGTTGGGTGCACCAATTTTTACACTACCATGTGTCACACGATAGGCCAACCACATTGCATGTCGAATGACATGCTGCCACGTGTCCACCTATAGTCATTTCTATCTATATAAGGCATCGAGAGTCATTTTTTTTATTTTTATTTCTACGACTACGAACCAAAGTGAACCAGAGCCAACCCTTCCAAAGCGATCATTTCCCAGCAACCTTCCCAATACAATTTCTCCTGCTTCCACAACTAGCAATGGCCACCACATCCACCCCTTATGCAAAAATTATATTCAAGAACCTTTCTTGCTCTACAATTTTTGATATATTGACCACCCTAGGTTACGACTTTTCATGGGTAAATGATGTAGGTTTGCAGAACTTGCTTTCAATGCCCCAATTCAAGATAGATAAATTCATTCTGCATAGTATCATAGATGGTTATGACCATGACCATGCCACTATTAATCTACAATTACGAAATAGAAAACTATCATTTACAATCATGCCTACAGACATCCAGAGATTGACCTATCTTCCTTTCAAGGATGCTCCTCTAGTGTCACCAAAGTTTGTGCTATCTCCAAATGATAGAAATTACCTGGAGATGACCTACAATCTCGGTACAAAATTGTTGTCAGGTATAATTCTCATTTCTTAGATTCTATTAATGCTCAAAATTTAAAATTTGTAATTTGTAAACTATTTTTTTTTGCAGCTTCCGCCTCTAAGTCAAAAAGAGGGTTAACAAACACCTCTGTTCAACATCCAGCTCTGAAGGTAATTATTGAGTTCTTCCAAGCAAGACTGATTGTGCATGGAAGAACGAAACTTTAGTTCTGGGCATTGGCCTACATGGTTCGTTGTCTTCACCATGAGAAGTTCGACTGGTGCACATATATTGCAAATCACATCAGAGCAGAGTTGCATGGCATCCAAATGAACACATCGACCATCGTGGGCACCGTTAATTATATTTTAGCACTTTATTATGAAAGTTTTCATAATTTACAGAATACTCTTGTACCAACTGTAGTGCATCCAACACTACAGGGCATTGCCATGACACCCTAGGAGTTAAAGGTAAATAAGTCCATCTTTAACCATCAAATAGTTTTTTATATTTTAGCATGTTTTCATTTTTTAATTTTTATTTGCACCTAAATGCAGACTAGGGCAGCCACCTCAAGGGAAAAATAGGATAATGCCATAAGGGGTCACATTCTCGAGGCCACTGGTGATTCTAAAGACACTAGGTCACACGCATCACCATTGCAGAGGTCGCATAAATATTTGAGGCATGTTTCTTCTCTTGGGGGTTCTCGTGCACCTATGTTTGCACAAAATGTGCAGTGTGCATCTAGTGAGGTCAACCCTACAACACGTAAGTTTCTCTTTTCAACTTTTATCTCTATATTTGTTTACTTAAAATTATAATAATTTTTATTAATTTTTTCATATGTTTTCAGACTTACGCCCCACCCCATCGACACCCAAATACATCAGATCTCATCATCTTTAGGTAAATCAATGTGTATTTACTTTGAATTAACATATATTTTTTTCTATTTTATTTTTTGAATAATTCTAACAAAATATTTTTTACTATTTTTAGGCACCTCTCAACAACAAGTTGTGAGAGGTAATGTGATGCCACCACCACCTCCACCACAACAATGATAGGTTCAGAAAATGAGAGGGCATATGCAGTTGGTGTTGGAAAACAATTTTTCATAGAGATCATGGGGGCAACATCAAGTGAGAATGTGTCTGTGTTCCCAACTTTTTCATTGAACACAAATACACAAGCACCAAAAGTTTCAAGTGTGGGATTAGATAATATCCCACTTGATGATGATTATTTATTGTAGGGCAATATTTTAGGCTTAAAGGCAAAATATGTTCTTCAAGAACCACATGGAGAAGCACAACAAATAGAAGACCCTGCATCTCAGTAAACATTATCGCTTGGACAGTTAGACAATTCTCATCCTCAAACTGAGGATGACATAGTAAATTTTGATGAAAATGCTTTAATGGTTGAAAAATGTGAAATAACAATAAAAGAGGTGTTGCTTCAAGATTTGGAAGTGATGAAGGAGTGGGAATATTGGGCCAAGGTCCTTATGAAGGAAATTAGTGCCCGATATAAAAATTTTGATAAAAGAGAATCAATTTTTTCTCTGGTCGAGAATGAACTAGAAAAGCTTGTTGGCCTGCTAGATCAGGCTATGTCAGGAAAAGTGAAGTCTATTGTTGTGTATGATGATGATATTTTAAATATTATGGTTAGTAGAATTGAGAATATTAATGTTGAAGCCCAAGCATTTTATAACCAATGGGCTTTTGATAAGAAAAAAGTTGTAGTTGTTGAGGCTGCAAGGGATGTTGTTGAGGTGAGCAAATATTTTCTTATGTATTCTATTTCTTTTGCACTCAAATTTTAATATTTTATCAAAGTAATTTTTATAACTCTTCTGAAATATGTTTTCTTTTTCTTTTTGCAGTCAAATTTTGATAATTTAAAAAAATAAGTTAAAAGCATGGAAGTTAATATTGAAGCGACAAGAAATTCTTGAAAAATGTAGTGTTAATGAAGAAAACCATGCAATCCAAAGTTAGGGATAATAATATTTTAAGAAGATATATCAAGGAAAAACTGAACCAGGATGTGGATCTCGTGCTATAGGAGTAGAAAGTGAAAGAACCACTTTCAATAGTGCTAGAAGATCCAACCCAAGAAGAATTTGCTTTGTTGGGGAGTTTCAAGAAAATAGAGGAAGGCCTAGTCAGATCTAGAGCACTATCAACATAGGGTGTTGAGGAATAAGAAAAAGGAAAGGAAGTGGCAACTGAAGGAGAAGTTGAGGGAAAACCCAATCTGATGTTTAAAAAACTATGGATTGATTACTAGTTGATTGCATATTTTTATATTGCAGTCAATAATTTTGTACAATGTAATATATTTTTAATCATATTAATGAAAAAGGCATTTACTAATTTTGTGTCTTCTATCATTCAATGGTTGTTTCCATTTATAATTTTGTGTTGCTTTTTTAGTTTATGTCGATCCAATAATATTTACTATGTTCATCTCAAACAACAAAAGAAATATTATTGTTGGTTAATATTTATTTGCAAAGTAAAAAGACCTCAATTGTGCCAATACATCAATATTCATACATTAACAATACTATGATATAAAACATAAGGATTTATCAATGAAGGTAGTTGAGACACTATGATATAAAATATACAATTTTTAAAAACAACAATGTGATATAAAACATAAAATTTATGAATAACCAAATTTTGTGAAATCTAATAAATCTGAAACAATATTTTGAAATCTGATATCAAATGAAGTCAAATTTATCAATGTTGTGAAATCTTGGAAAAATTACAATGGAGGTAGCTGAAACAAACACTTCTCAACTTCTCCAGAATCACTATTAAGCATAGCGGATATCTGTGTCTCCACTATCTGATCACTACAACCATCATTATCCTCCTTATCATGTGTATTAGTGATACACCTTCTGTCTACTAGGGATTTCCAGTATGCCAATGCTCTATCATAGGGAAATTTGTCCAACTCATACACTGACACATAAATCCTCAAACAATTTTCCAAATTTTTATCCAACTTGTTACGAAGTTTAGATTTCACAAAATATAGTGCACTAAAAACCCTCTCATCTTCCACAGATCCCAAAATCATTGTTTGACATAATTCATATAAACAAAAGTATTCACTAATCGTATCTTGTAAGACACTACTTGGATACAATTTTTTCCACAAATGTGCAATGGAACCAGGCTCATGGATGTTACTCAAAAGTGATGTTTGCTCAACCATTGTACTTCCAAAATGTGATGATTGTTGTCTTAAAAGTTCTTTGTTGAGAATACCTTTGATTTCAACACCATTGACTTCCACACTTTTACTTGAAATGCTTACTAAGTATGCCCATATATTTAATAAATAACTCATGTGTAGATTTGTAGTCAATACAAGGACCCCAAAATATAGGGTTAACCACACCCATGGCCTCAAGCAACTCATCTCTTTGAAATTGATCTCTTATTTCACTTGTCAATGATTCTGCTATTTTTAACAATTTAATCTTAGTATTGTGTAAAACAACTTCAAATCCATTATGTGTTATGGGAACTTGTTCAACATCATCCGTAACTATATTAGACCACCTTTCAAAATAATATAGAGGTATCATTTTTCACGAACTTTAATACAAATATGATCATTGATGTCAAACTTCAAAAAGCTTTGTGGATCGTTCATGTTAGTTAATATTCTCCAACTATCAAACAAGGGATCTGTAAAATTTCCTTCGAAGACATATAACCTATCAATAATCATACATATTTGTTTTCTCATCCTCATGAAATCAACAATATAGATGGATATTTCTTGTGCAAGTTTAATCAATCTATTCATTTCTTGTAACATTGGAAGAATACCACATAATGTTAAAAGTGTTTCCAAGTCAATCAAATGGAATAGCAAATCTTTTGCCTTATCAACTACCCTACGATTTACATACATAAACCCTGTTAATGATTGATATTCTTTAAAAACTCTGTGTGCTGGTTGATACAATGAAATCCACCTTGTATCCACATATTTTAATAACTTTTTCCCTTCTGTAACTCCTAGTGCAAACTATTGAAACTCTACAAACCTTTTTGGACTACACGAAAAATAAGCATGTATTTCATGAATGAGGTCTTCCACTCTCACAACATTTTCAAAAGTGCTCACTATTTTATATGCAAGATTCACTCTATGAGCCATGCAATGAATGGGTATCATATATGGGGTAACTGATGTCTGGAGTCGAACACAAAGACCATTCCTGTGCCCTTGCATTATAGCAGCACCATCAACTCCAATACATATTAACTTTGTGGCTATGTCTATATCATTCATTCTCGCAATATCTTTTAAACTAGTTACAACAACATTATAGATATTTTCTACATTAGAACTTTCCACCATCTTATGTAATCCTAGCAAACTAGGTTGCCTTACATGATTTTGAAATGTGTACACATGCATGCAAATCCAAGATGTGTTGTCCATAACCATCACCTCATCAATTGAAAGTGAAATGAATTTGGCAAGTTTTACTTTCTCCCTCAGGTCCTCCTTCTCAACTAATGATAGATATTTTACCATTTCCCAACCACTTTGATCTGACCAATGGGAACTAGGAAGGTTTTGCACATCATCTAGTTGAAATAGGTGCTTATAATCAATAAAATCGGACATGGGTCTACCCTTTTTGAGAATACTATATACAACAACAAACTACAAACTTTTTGAAGCTAAAGTGGTCTTATGAATTTTATGAAATTGGGCTTCAATCGTTCCACCTTTCTCAACAAGAGATTGTTGTAGCTCCAATTGATTATCATATTCTATTGCATATCTAACATGCATACATTCTGATGCATCCTTCCACCTAACTATTTTATTAACTGTTCCATCACTTTCTATAACTTTTGAATAAACTTTCCCACAATATTTTTCTATTGTATCTATCTTATTTTGCATCCTATGATCCTTACCTAGTTTCCAACTACAAATTTTGCATCTACATTCTTTTTGATCGACATTGTTGTCCTCAGTTAGGACTGGCTCTATAAAGGGAAATTTTGATGCCCATTCAACCTGAAATGACCTTCCAATAGTCCATTTAGATAACTTTCTATTTTTAGTTTTTTTGCTTGAAGATTCCCCAGAAGTTTGTATTGTATTTGATTTATCGCTTTCTTTTTCAACTGGAATGTCATTTTGAGGAATATCTTCAAGTGTTTGTTGGATGTCATTGTTAAGAGAATTTTCATTAGAAGGCATCTCTTGTTGAGGAATATCTTCAAGTGGAGGCATATCAGGGTCAACAGAGTATTTTGCATAGTAGCATACAATAATATTCTTTATCATTTTTTGATTTAATAGAAAAAACTTACAAATAGAAAAAGATTCATATCATCATGCAATATGGCTAGAGGCATATACTGAAAATTAACTTTTTGAGGAAGAAAGCATTATTTAAAATAATTTATAGAATACACAACTAATTGTTTAGTAGTTAAAAATCATTTGTACCTTGAATTTGCATAGATGTCGATGGCTCATTGGATTTTGATATATGGCTAAAATATTTGAGGATACTCTTTTCAGCAAAAAATTTGCCTCCCTTCTTTCCATCGCTAGTAGGTGACATTTTACTTGTAAAGAAAATGTTTTTCATTTTAGAAAATTAATAAAATGTTGAAGAGATCTTACTACTATGAGACCTCAAGATAATATTGTAACTAGAATAAATAGATGGTTGGTTGGTAGAAAATACATACTTATTTCTAAGCATGCTTTATCATGATTTTTTTAGTGCATGCCACTACTCTATTTTTTAGAGATAGCACTTGTAACTAATAAGAGCACAAAAATAATCAATATACAAATTCAAATCAATTTAAGAAAAAAACTTATGTGTATACGAAATATAATTAGAGATACAAATGTGGAAAAATATAAGATTATAGTACAAAATGGACTAGAAACAGAGAATCACAATGTCTTTATAGAAATAAAGCATCACAATGTCTTTAGAGAACCAAAGCATTTACCTATTTATAATTTTATAATAGAAAAATAGATCTCAATAGAAACAGAGAATCAAAGTGTCTTAAGAGAAAGAGAGAATTACATTTCCTCAAGAGAAAATAGGGGAAAACATGCAAAATATGGTAAAATAGAGGAAAACATGGAAAATAGAGCATTGACCTATTTTCAATAAATGATAGAAAAATAGAAAAGAAAAACTTGCAATTAGATGATAGAAAAATATCTTATTACTAAAAAAAAAATATAGGATCACATATTCACAATGTCTTAAGAGAAATGGAGAATCATGATGTCTTAAGAGAAGGATATGTAGTTAAGAAATACATCAAAACACTCAAATGTGGAATAGAGGAAAATAGGGAAAAATAGAGGAAAAAAAAAAAATTGAATCGGTTGGGTGTAGAATAGGGTTTAGATGTTGGTTAGTGTAGAATAGGGTTTGATTGTTGGTTGTGTAGAATAGGATTCGATTGTCGGTTTGGGTGTAGAATAGGGTTTGATTGTTGATTAGGGTGCAAAATAGGGTCAATGTTGTGAGAATTGTATTTGGGTGTAAAAAGAGGTTCAATAATTGGTTCAAGTGTAGAATAGGGTTTAGATGATGATTCAGTGTAAAAATAGGGTCTTGTAGTTGTTTGGGTGCGAAATAGGTTCTAGATGTTGGTTCATGTGTAAAATAGGGTTCGATTGTCGATTTAGGTGTAGAAATAGGGTTTGACTAGTTGGTTTAGGTGTAGAATAAGGTTTGATAGTCCTTTTAGGTGTATAATAGAGTTTGATAGTCGATTTGGGTGTAGAATAGAGTTTGATAGTCCATTCGAGTGCAAAATGAGATTTAGATCTATTCGAGTGTAGATATGGGTCTGGTTTCGATTTGAGTAGAATTTTGATCTAGATCGACTGGTTTCTACACACGATCAAATTTCGATGGAATTCTACAATAGATCGAATGTTTTAGTTCATATTTTCACTTGGAAGGTTTTACTTTTCATTGTGGCTACTCGATTTTCTAATAGTTTGAATGTTTTACATGAAAAAGTATCGCTGGCATGTTAATTATATATACTGGTATAATTGGTGAATTTGGTGGGATAAGTTAAAAATTTTATAATTTTAAGGTGAAAAGGGTCCTCGATTTAGGTGGGAGTGCTGGCAAATTTAAAAAAAATCATAATACTATTATCAACGCATGGTAAACCGACCCCTAAAAATTTTTTTCCCAAAAATTTTGGGCGAATGGGCCAACATCTAGGGTCCCCCAAATTTGCCAATTTGCATTTTTTAAAATGCTAATATTCACCCAATTTGTGAATATTTGTCGTTGTGCATAACCCTGGTTGGAAGTATTACATTATTTGGTGCCTTGAAAAATATTGCAAGTACCATGTAAATAGTTTAGTTTAGAGTGTGATTAATATTGAGTATATAGTAGGTATCATGTATGTGTGGAGTTATGTAAGTGAGGTGTCATATAAATAAGTGTGGAGTTATGAGTTATGTAAAAGATTTTCATTTATAATATGCAATCATTAGAGTCTTTGTCTTTATATCGATATGTGGAGTCAATAAGACATTTATTATTATGTGATATTTCTTGCATGAGAAATATGAAGTGTTAGATCTCCTGTGTGTATGAGGAGATGAAAAGTTTATTAAGTAGAAATGTCAAGGGTTGTGAATATGACAACCCTTATATTTATGTGTGTATATATTGAATACAAAGCATCGTAATAGAGATTGAAGAATAAGCTTTGCATTACATTGCATTGCTTAAGAAGATATAGTTATCAATAATACTTTTAGTGAATTATTGTTCATTGTTATGGATTGAATTATGTGAATAATTTGTCTTGATATATTTTTAGATCCTTGAAAAGTGTTGAATTGCTAATAGTGCCTAACAATACTCATGAGTTATGTGTCTATTTATTATTACGTACTTTTATGATTTTTGTATAATATTTGAGTGGATGGATTGCTTTCGTTAGTTTTTAGAAATAGGTGTGAGTTCCAACATGGTACTAGAGCAGGTATGGAGTGGCATTGCTTGGTCACAGGGGATGTTCGATCAGAAACTTCAATCCTTCTTTCAATTATTAGGATGAATCACTCTTGAAATCTTCATAAGCATTTTTGGTATAAGAGTTGAAAAAGATTTCTTATTATATGATCTCTCATTTAATTTTCAAAAATGTCTAAAGACTTTGTGTCTACTTTGTTGTTATCAAGGTATCATCAATTGTATACCATTAGAATTAAATTTGGATTAGAAAGAGTGTTACAACACTATAATAGAAAAATAAGGGAAATTCAAATTCAAATTTGAAAAATTAGTGCCTTTCAAAATTTGTGCATTTTTGTCTTTGCATGTACCCTACCTTCAAATTTATTTGACCATGCCCTATCTATTAGCGATCCTTATCATGGGAAAAAACAAGCCATTATTCACATTGAGACTATGTTAAAGTGGTTGGGAAAAATAATTTTAAGGCACATAGAATAAGGGTTCATGGGTTTGAATTGACATCTCACTATTTTCATATTTTTAGGTAAGGTGTAGTTTGAGGAAGATTGAGGATATTATGTACCTTTCTTGGCATGGAGTCGTAGGATGGATAATTGAGTGGAATATTGGACATGTGCTATGAGTGGTTCAAGGTTTGAGCTACACTTTTACTCAGTTCAAAGCTTTTTGGATGAAATTCTACATGGAGGTGCCAACTATTTTGGATCCACACAATGCATTGCTCCACTAGTTATATTGCCATGGCTAAGCTATTTGCGACCTCATCAACCCGAGATAAAATCATGACTAGATACCATTTTTTTGCTAATTATGTGCTTATAAGCCTTTATGACAGAGTGGAAGCTTCTTTTTTTAGTGGGACGTGTTATTTTCACAATAAGGTGGACACATTGGTTAGTGCAAGGCATACAACCCATAGGAGACCAAGGTTTGGATCCTTATTTTAGAATTTTTAAATATTAAAAATGAATGACATGAGCGTTTGACCAATTTTTTCATGTGCCACAAAATTATATTTTTCTCCTATTTATACTTGTTCAACCAATCAAAGTTTTACATGTGTTTGTAGAAGTCCAATGACAAATAGGTGGTGTAGAATAAGTGGTAGTCATCAAAAAATCAATAGGCACCAAGTGGCATATTATGATTGGATATTGATTTCATAAGGTTTGAAGGTTTTATTTTTTAATTTTTTGAGGTCCATTAGGGAAAAAATTTCAAAGGACAAAACTTTTGCACACAAAAGTATTTTGAGCCCCCTTTTTCAAATTGCGCATTCTTTTGAACTCTTCACATAGGTGATATTAGTTCAAGGACCTATTATAGCATTGGAAGCCAAATTGTGTAATATGGATGCTCAAGTTTATGCTTCTCACCTAAAAGGGTAAAATATCGCATATGGTCAACAAAAATGATTGGTTTACTATGTAGTAAGAACTTGTGGTGCATCTTTAAAGGGGAGAAAGTAACAACCCTTGATGATAGAACTCACCAGTATAAGCAAGAAGAAGCTCCTGGTCTATTATCCTTGTTGATTGAACTAGAGTTGCTTTTCTATATCAAGGAAGAAAATGAACCTATCAAGTTATGGTTGACATTGCATGAGTCATTTGGAAAGGTAAATACAACTAAAGTAAATCACTTGGAATTAGAGGTTTCTTCTTGCAATTTGATTGAGTTTAATAACATTAAGGACTATATTGCAAGATTTAAGACATCAAGAACAAATATTGCATCCTTAGAAAGCAAAAAGAAAAATAATAAATAATATGTTAAATTTATCCTTTCTAATATCTCTCCTCATTTTTAGATGTTGAACCTCATGATTCATGTGGTTCCTATGTGCTGAGAAACATAAAATTCTATCTTTTGATCAACTTTTTCTCTCTTAGATCATTTTCAGGTAACAATGAGGAATTATGGTGGTACTTCTCAAGTACAAGCTCATGTAAAGGAATTAAAACCTAAGAAGACAAAGAAAAAATGGTCTAAGGCTTGGGATAAGTCTTCAAAGAAGTTAAAAACCATTTATGGATAGTGTAAGAAGGAAGGACATCCAATCAAAAATTGCTTGTTGAATTTGCAAAGAATTAAAGCTAAGTTTCTTAAAATGAGTGTTTATATTCCAGATGATGAGGGGGATTCAAATAGGTATTCCTTGATTGTAGAGACCCACTAGAGCATCTGTTATGGGGGGAAGGTATTATTATCACTAATATCTTCTCTCCTTGGCCTCTTAGTTTAGATATTGAGGGGGTGTTGAAAATATAACCAGACTTGTGGCTAAGGCCGATATTGTATGATGTATTTTTGTATAGGCATATGGGATTTCATTATATAATGTATTTAGTAATTCATTCACATAAGCATATAGGTCAGGATTAACCTTGTTATGGTTAAACCCATCTTATATTTTATAATTAACTTAAAAAACCTCTTGTTACATTGGCTTAGGTTAACGTAATTATGTAATTATGGTTTCTTGGTATTGGTATAAATACTCCAACCACCCCATACACTATATCTAAGTGTTTTGATCCTTTCTATGGATAATATAGTTACTATTTATGGTATCTAAGGGTACCCATTAATAATGGACTTTCATCCCTTTACACTTTTTTTATAATATTTGAGCGGATGGATTGCTTTTGTATCTATATATGAGTGAAAGGAACGATGGAAAAATGCAAAACACCAAACCAAGCCACAAGGATCAAGGGGTTGAAGCAACACCACATTAACCAAAATAGAGAGACTAAAAAATAGAAACAAGATAATGGAAGCTAACACAAAAATTGCAATATCATATCATATGTCAGAATTGATTGTGAGTACAATGGAGAAGCCTTGCTTAAATAGGCAAGGAAGATCCACCACAACCATAGGATCAACAAAGAGATAAGGATCAATATCCACCATACAAATAAGGAGGTGCGATATGATCCATGGAGAAAATATCTCAACCCTCCAAATGTAATCAATGAGTGTAACTCCCTAGGAATGCCAAATATCCCCATAATATCTAAATAAGATAAAAATAAATATCCACACATAAAGTGGGTGGGGAAAAATAAACTAAACTAATATAAAAATAAAGTACCTAGGTGAGCATGAGCTAGAGTCTAAACACCTACTCTAACACCCCCCTCAAGCGAAGCTAGGGGTCAAAAATAAGTGGCATATCCATAGTATGAGTCTCAACAACAAGGCCTGATCAGGTACTCATGTACAATGTGTATCCAGAAGCTCTCAAACTAGAAGGAGGGAAAACCACGTGGGAAAAACCATCCAGCTAGAAAGAGAGAAGAAGAAGAAAGGAAGGTGGCCTCATCCACACCCCCCAAGGACAACTTCCTTCACCCCAAGCATCTCTCACAACAAATGAAAATGAGGAGATGGGAAGGGTTTAGTGAAGATGTCGATAATCTGCTACTGAGTGGGAATGTAGTCCAAGTTGATCACTCCATCCTAGATAAGTTATCGAATGAAGTGCATATGAATCTCAATGTGCTTGGTCCTCTGATGCTCAATAGGATTGCAAGAAATATGTATGGTACTTTGGTTGTCACACCAAAGTGAAGTGTTGCACTGATCCTATGAGAAGCCAAGCTCTATCAAAAACTATCGAATCCAAAGAATCTCTTGACTAGCCAATATTATTGCTCGATATTCTACCTCTGTCGATGAAAGTGCAATAGTTATCTACTTTTTGCATGCCCAAGCAATAGGTGAAGAACCAAGGTAGAAGACATAACCAGAAGTAGACCATCGAGTATCAACATAACCTACCCAATCAGAATCTGTATACCCAACCAACTGTAAAGGCCCCCTAGAAAAGTGAAGCCCAAAATGTGAAGTCCCTCGAAGATACCACAAAATTTGCTTGGTAGCCTACCAATGACTATCATGTGGATCATGTGAAAATTGAGAGACCAAACCAACTACAAATGATATGTTAGGATGAGTGTGAGTTAAGTAAATCAAACTCCCAACCAACTATCTATAAATGGTGGCATCAACTCTAGGAGTAGAACATGTGGCACTCAAAACAACACTTGACTGAAAAGGAGTAGGAGATGGCTTGCAGTCAACCATTCCAAATCATTGAAGCAAATCCAATGTGTACTTCTACTTGATAAATAGAGATCCCTAAATCTGATTATGAAATCTGAAACCCAAGGAAAAAGTGTAGAAGTCCAAGATCTATCATCTCAAAATGCTCGAAAAGAGAGCATTGCACAACCTAGATGCATGAAGTAGAACTACCTATGATCAATAAATCATCAACATATAAGACAATGATGATGATGTCCTCTCTATCCCTCAAAGTGTAAATTGTAGGATCATAATGACATCTCAAAAATTTAAAAGATAGAAGAAAAGAATCCATCTTCTCATACCAAGCCCTAGGGGCCTGTTTGAGGCCATAAAGTGATCTTCATAATCTACACACCAATGAAGAATCCTGGACAAATCCTAGAGGTTGCTCCATATAAATCTCTTCTTGCAAATCTCCATGCAAGAAGGCACTCTTCACATCCATCTGGTAAACTGACCAACCCTGTGATGCAACAATAGAGAGTACAAGATGAATAGAATCCAACTTGGTGATAGGGGTAAACATCTCGGAGTAATCAACCCCCTCAACCTATGAAAAACCCTTCACCACAAGTCAAGCCTTGTACCTATGAATGGACCCATCTACTACATATTTGGTGTGATACACCCATTTGCATCTCACCATTTTTCTTCCTTTTGGAAGAGGAACCAAATCCCAAGTATGATTCTTCATTAAGGAAGAATACTCATCATCCATGGCATCATCCCACTCTCGAATGCCATGGGCCTCATCAAACCTCTATGGATCAACAAAAATTGCTTGACAAAGAAGACCCATGCCAAAAGTAGAAGTATGCCTTGAAGGTGGGAGACCTTCAATGAAAGGTGTTGCCTCCTCAACTGTAGTCCGAGCCCATCTAGGCATGGGGGCAACATGTGCAGGAACCTCTACAACTATCTCAACAATATCCTCATCCTCACTATGATCATCATCAAAACAACCATCTTCAAAGTGAAAAGTAGATGAGGATGGAGGAGTAGAAAGAGTGGGCTCAGTTGGAGAATAATGCTCATCAAACTAGACATGAGTTCAAAAAATAACTTCATGTGTATCTGGATCCAGTAATCTATAAGCCCTCATATCCTCACAATAGCCAACAAAAATGAGTGGCTTGCTCTTTCTATCCAAAGTTATCCTTTTCTTCTTTGAAACATGAGCCCATGCTTGACTCCCAAAAACTCAAAAATGAGAAACATCAGGCTTGGTCCCTATCCAAGCCTCCTCTAGAGTCATCTTCTCAAGAGCTCGATGAGGTGTGTGATTTTGAATGTAATTCGCACAATTGACTACCTCGACCCAAAACTTGGGAGGTAAATCTCGTGAGTGCATCATACAATTTACCATTTCCTTGAGTGTTCTATTTTTCCTCTCAGCTACACCATTCTACTATGGTGTATGTGGGATAGAGTGTTGATGTAGAATCCCATGAAGGGCCAAAAAATCTAAAAACTCCTTACTGAAATACTCCCCCCATTATCTGTGTGAAGCTTCTTGATGCAACTCAAAGATTGATTCTCAACAAAAGCCTTAAAGACTTTGAATGTGGCAAAAATTCACTCTTGAACTTGAGAAAATATACCCAAGTTCTCCTTGAGAAATCATCAATAAAGGTGAGTGCATACTTAGCTCCCAAAAAAGGAGTGGGAAAAACCATCAAGTCACTATGCACCAACTCAAGATGGGAAGAAGCTCTCTTGGACTTACCTTTGGGAAAAGGATCTTGATGTTGTTTTCCAAGTACACAACCTAGACAAACTCCATCAATATAGGAGACCTTAGGTAATCCAATGACCATATCATGAGTGCTTAAATCCTTCAAATATCTATAATTGAGATGGCCAAATCTCTCATGCCAAATCTTGCTTTCTGAATCTGCATGAGCCACCAAACAAGTACCTCCAAGTGAAGAATCAAAACCCTCAAAGTGATAAAGATGTGATCTATGGTCAACAACTCCTTGTGCAACAATAGACTATGGGTCACTCAAATCTCTAATCTCAGCTCCTTGAGGTGTAAACAACATAGTTTTGCCCCTCCCCAAAATGACAAATTTGGTACATAAAGAGCAAATTGGTGGAAATATTTGGAACATAAAGAACATTCTTAATGCATCCACCATCAACTTGTATGTCACCTTTTCCCTTAACTAAAATGGAAGAAGAATCTCCAACCTCAATGCAAGATGTAGAAGTAGAACACAAGGTGGCAAATGACTCCCTGGATGAAGTCATGTGATGAGTCACTCCAGAATCCAAAATCCAATCCTCAAAAATAGCCTTAGATGATTTCCCAAAAGCATTCAAAGCCTTGCCCTTATCTTTTGAAGGAGTGAAGGATAATTTTTTATTCCTAAAGGCTTCCTCTAAGTCTTGTAACTTTTTCCAACACTTGTCGTCGGAATGACCATTGACTCCACAATATGAACAAGTAACATTTGACCTATTTTTGCTTTTGGACTGCTTAGGTTTATGATTGGACTCTTTGGAGGATGACTCTTTTTGATGTGACTCTTTGGGATTTTGATGAAATGAAGGAGAAGGGGAAGGATTAGGTTGGGACTTAGACTTGGATTTTCCCTTGCCTTTGGAAGTGGAAGTGGAGGATGCAACAAATGCCTTATGTGAGGAGGTGTAATGCTCAGAGTTAAGAACTTTGGATTCTTCCCTCAAAATATTGGCATAAAACTTCTCAAAAGTAGGCATTTTGTGATCAGAACCCATGGAATCCATATTGGCAAAAAATGCAGAGGCAAACATATGGAATGGACCCCTAAGTTTTGACAAGATCATGAAAATACATTCTTCATCCATTTTAGTTTTTCCACTACCCTTTAAAAGTGTGAGCAAGGATTGAAACTTAGTGAGAAAATCACCCATAGATGGAAAATCATCTGGATTGAGAGCACTAAGTTCAACATCAAGATGTAAAACTCTCAAAGTGTCCACTTGCCCAAATAGCTTCTCAAGCTTCTCCCAAATTTGAAAAGGAGTGTCACAATCATTAAGATGAAACAATAGATTATCACTCACATGCATCCCAATTAATCCCTTACATTCATCCATTTTGCAATCATGAACAAACTTATGATACTCTTTTGTAACTTTAGGTAGCTCTTCTTGCATTAATCTTGATAACCCTTTAGATTGAATAAGTGTCATCATGTGTGGCTTCCATATGTGATAATTATGTGAGTTAAGTGGCTCAAAATCCTCTAAACCCATTTTTCAATCACAAGAAATAAAATGCAAGATCCACAAATATGGTGTTCAAATTGACACCAAGACACCCCACCCAAAATATTTTTATTCAATGCTTCCAGAAATAAGAGCCCCCAAAAAAATCAAATGCCTTTATAATTTAGGCATTACAAAGAGTATATGATCAGATCTGATTTTTACAATCACTAAAATTTTGTAGATCTGAAAAGAAAAAAAATTGAGTAACAACTTCACAAAACAAATATTTTACAAAGTTGTTTTCAAATACATATAACTGCTAGCAAAATATATTTTTTTATTAAAAAAAATGTATTTTTAGCAAACCTTGTCAGTAACTTAAATGTAGATCTGAGTTTGAAATTTGAAAAGAACTTAGGAGTGAAGAAGATAGGTTGCAGATCTCAGAAAACTAGATCTGCAACAAGCAACTTCAGATATTGTAGAAAACTAGATATTTTATGGACTATGTGCAAGAAAAACCTACATACAAAAAAATAAATTTGTATACGATAGTGGTTTGGTGGTTGGAAGTGATCGACGATGGTTTTGGATCGATGACAGGTCAGGTGAACAGGGTCACCGATGGTTCTACAACTATTAAAACAACCCACAAAAAAACTCCAAAAAAATTCCAAAAAATAGAACCTTTCTGATCAATCCCCATGGTCAGAGGGGTCAACCAAGATGCAATGAAGGGCTAAAAAATATATAGAAGCTCTTCACAAAATAATAGAAGAGAAAAAAATCAATTTTCACCTTCTAGGGCTTAGAAACCTCCAATCTCCAACTACAAAACCTTCAACATGATCTGGTTGCACGAACCTCAACAATGGATGTTTCCAATAGTCCTCAAAGCTCTGATACCATGAAAGGAATGATGGAAAAATGCAAAACACCAAACCAAGCCACAAGGATCAAGGGGTTGAAGCAACACCACATTAACCAAAATAGAGAGACTGAAAAACAGAAACAAGATAATGGAAGCTAACACAAAAACTGCAATATCATATCATATGTCAGAATTGATTGTGAGTACAATGGAGAAGCCTTGCTTAAATAGGCAAGGAAGATCCACCACAGCCGTAGGATCAACAAAGAGATAAGGATCAATATCCACTGTACAAACAAGGAGGTGCGATATGATCCATGGAGAAAATATCTCAACCCTCCAAATGTAATCAATGAGTGTAACTCCCTAGGAATGCCAAATATCCCCATAATATCTAAATAAGATAAAAATAAATATCCACACATAAAGTGGGTGGGGAAAAATAAACTAAACTAATATAAAAATAAAGTACCTAGGTGAGCATGAGCTAGATTCTAAACACCTACTCTAACATGAAGGTATTATTATCACTAATGTCTTCTCTTCTTGGCCTCTTAGTTTAGATACTGAGGGGGTGTTGAAAATCTAACCCGACTTATGGCCAAGGCTGAAATTGTATGATGTATTTTTGTATAGGCATATGGTATTTCATTATATAATGTATTTAATAATTCATTCACATAAGCCATATAGGTTAGAATTTAACCATGTTATGGTTAAACCTATCTTATATTTTATAATTAACTTAAAAAACCTCTTGTTACATTGGCTTAGGTTAACGTAATTATGTAATTATGGTTTTTTGGTATTGGTATAAATACCCTAACAAACCCATCCACTGTATCTAAGTGTTTTGATCCTTATATATGGATAATAATGTTGTTATTAATGGTGCATAAGGGTACCCATTAATAAATTAATTTCCATCCCTTTACGCTTTTTGTATAATATTAGATATATATGGTTTTTATTTTACAATAATTTAATTATATAAATTGAACATAAATTTTAACTTTATCTATTCGATCAAATGATGTATTCTTTGGATGTGGTCCTTTATGGGATATCTTCCTTCTTCTTATGTGCATTGCTAATGCACCTATCAAGTGTCCAAGCCTTAACCAATGACTAGAATCTTCTCTAACAAATTTTGGGCAACCTCACAAGATGGCACGGGTTGCTGGATTGAATTTAATCAATAAACCATGTGGGATTAGGAAATCTCATGGCCTACTTAACCTCTTGAAATGGTGCCCACTATTTTTTGGACATTTTGAGTCAAAGTTGTCATTGATGTCAAGGATAAATTGTCATTGATGTCAAAAGGTCAAAATGAGTAATGCAAAAGGTTGATGGCAAAATAGGCTTCATAATATTTATTTTAAAAATATTATGTAAAATGTTTTTATTAAAACCATGGTTGGGCAAAATAAAAGGTTTTTTATTAAAACCATGGTTGGGCAAAATAAAAGGTTTTATTAAAACCATAGGTGGGCAAATTAAAAAGGTTTTTCTAAAAACCTAAGGAGGCTTTAATTTTTAATAAAGCCCAAAGAGGATGTAGAATACTAAATTTATAATATTTAAATTCTATTGAATTTAAATATTTATAAATTAAAATATTAACAAGGCAAATGTTAGCACCGACTCCCAACACATTATCCTCCACCGATGTGCATGGTAAAGAGGGCATAAGGTATTTATACCTTAGCCAAACCAAAGTTTGGCATTCAATTAAAAGGTGTGCATCCAAAATATTTGAAGCTCGTGCAAAATTTAATCAAGCACCTCCGAATTACAAGTGTGGTAGCAAACATTGCGTCGAAGGAAGAGCCAAAGGCTCTTGAGGGTCGTGAGGAGGTCAAAGCACATATTGCACTTTAAGACATCAAATGAGCACGTGGCTCACACAACGTAGAAGCCGCAACCAAGGTGCTGTGGAGAGAGTGGTGCAAGTTCGACCCCTGTGGATTGCAAAAAAGGGTAATAAAGTTTTTGAAATTATTTTAATATGCATGTGCTAAGGTCTTAGGAGGAATAAGGTGAAAGTTAGAAATTATATTTGTATATTGCTAAGGTCTTAGGAGGAATAAGGTGGAAGTTAGGTTATGATATTAACCTAAGTGTTGAAAGGTTATTTTGGCTAGGGTAAATTTGTTTTACCTTAAAAAAATTGAAGAATGATTTATTGCATTATTTTATAAAGTGATTTATTTAATTAATGCAATATTAAGTAGGGAGTCATAAGTAGAGTTTGGATTATTTTTGAGATATATTTTTGAAAAGGGTTATGATGAAATTAAAATGATAAGAGGTTCTTTTGATGAGTTAGAGTTTTGGAAGAAGTGTTTTGATTGAATATTTGTGTTGTTGGATATTATTTTAAGAAGGAGAAATAAAGTGTAATTAAGTTTGATTATTTTTGTAATTGAGAATTATTTTGTTAGAAAGTTAATGTGATATTTTATCATCTAACTATTGAGATTGGCAAAAGAGAAAATTGTGATTGATATAGGTTTTCCAATGTCACTTCTACATAAAATAAAAGGTATGGGCATATTCTTCTTAGTGAGTGATTGTTGAAAGTTGTGAATGCAAATTTGGAATGGAAAGGATTGTTTGGTAAGAATTTTTGAGTGTGTTTTGAATTAATGCTTCAAGGTTTTCTAAAATTGAGAGTTGTTGATAAAACCTTATTTTAAAAGCATTGTTGTTTAAGTTATTGATTGAGTGAATAACTTGAATTAGGGTTTGCAAAGATCATGAGTATCATTGTTATGTGAATATTGTTTTATAAGCATTGTTGTTGAAGTGAATGATTGAGTGAAGAACTTAAACTAGGGTTTGAAAAGATCATGAGTATTAGTGTTATGTGAGATTGGTTGATGAGCATTGTTGAAAACATTTGAATGAATGTTCATATGCTTGGAATAGGGTTTGTGAGCAAGGATTATTTCACTGAGTGATTGGTTGAGTAGAGTTGGTTGTGCCTAGTCAAGTGGATGTGTAAAGTGATAGTTCAAGTTCTATGAAACAAATTGTTCTATATTCTGAATTGATTTGAGAAAGTGATTGAGAGTTTGTGAGTGTGAAGCATATTGAGTCTCTAACAATTCTCTATATGTTTCTAAAATAGTGATTGAAAGTAATTGAGCATTGTAAGTGTGAAGCATATTGAGTCTCTAAAAATTCTCTATATATTTCTAAAATGAGTGAGTTAAAGTGATTGAGCATTGAGGTGAATGTGAAGCCTATTGAGTCTCTAACAATTCTCGATATGTTTCTAAAAGAGTGATTGAAAGTGATTGAGCATTGTGATGAATGTGAAGCATATTGAGTATCTAACAATTCTCTTTATATTTCCATGAGATTGGATAAGTTCTAGTGTGGACTTGTTGAGCAGATTTGAGGTAAGTCTTAAAGAAGACTTGTGTACAAATTTGTGTGAGCTTTTGTGGAAGCTTACAATATAGATTGAGAGCATATTTGAACAAGTTCTAGTGAGGACTTGTTGAGAGCATATTGGACAAGTTCTAGAGAGGACTTGTGGATAGATTAGTGTGAGCTTTTGTGGAATCTTACAAGGCAGATTTGAGACAAGTCTTTGAGAATACTTGTGAGCATAATTGATTGATTAATTTGTTCAAAAATTGAGTGAAGGTTTGAGGTAGATCTAGCAGTGTTGATTTGTTATTGGATCAAGCTTTGTATTAAGGCTTGAGGATAGATATTGAGGATATATTTGTGCTAGATTGAAGGATTGTGTTTAGTGTAGATCAAAGGATACAAATTGAGGATATATTTGTGCTAGATCAAAGGACTATGTTTAGTAAAAATTTGAGGATAGAGTTTGGTGCAGATTTGAGGATAGGTTTATACCAAACCAAATATAGAGATTGAATAGATTTGTGCTAGAACAAAGGATTATGTTTAGTGCAGATTTAAGACAGAGCTTTGAAGGTGACAGAGTATAGAGGATGATAGCCTCCAGTGGATAGAGATCCATAAGCCAATGAAGTGAGGATAGGTGTCTTTAGTGGATAGAGATCCATTAGCCAGAGTAGTGGGGACAATATTTCTTCTAGAAGATCACCAACTAGAGCAAGAGGAGAAATGAGTTCTTCTATGGATAGAGATCCATGAACTTGATTAGGAGATTGGTGTATCCTTTGGACATAGGTCCATAAACATTATAATAGGGAAAGGATTACCAAGAGATTGATTGAGGAAATTTTAGTAAAATATTTTCTTTGCGCACTAGCCCACATTGGGTGAACCATGTAAAATTGGTGTCTCTATTGTGTGTGGTGATTTATGCATTGCTTTGATTACTACTATTGATATTGCTATCTATACATTACATAATATTGATTGGGAAAGAAAAGTAAAAAGTGGTCTTATATTGTTCACCCCCCTCTTAGTATAAGCTTGTGTTCTTCACTATTGAATGACAATTGGACAACTTGCGTGGCACTAGATCTTTATAAAGTCCTCCCTATGTAAACGAGCACCCATTATGGATCTTGGAGAATCAATAATATTCTATTTTGTGATACTTTGTTGCCTCATTTGTTTGTAATATTAGTGCCCATCATAGATTTTAATCGATGATGTGCATGAATTTCACCTTTTATTCCTTCATTGACCCACTTTTCATTGAGGTCAACCTACCAAATTTGGCTCAGGTGAAAACCTTTTCTAGGTGTAGTGAAACTCACTATTGGTTTGGTAGCTCACAAAGGATGTTCTACTTGTTGAGTATAGGGAAACCTTTAAAAGTTTTATCCTTATCTATTGGGCATGGAGTCAAATGGAGGATTGGAGAATTTTAAACAGAAGAAAAGGGGAATCCTTTAGAGGAGTAGTAGGTCATTCAAACTCTAACTATTCTTCATTCATTGGCTAATAGAAATTAAATACTTCCTTGGATCTATAGTAATTCCTAGGATTCTTACACCCTGAGATGCTTAGGGATTGAATGAGGAAATATTAAAGGTAAGGTGCATTATAATTTTTATCCTTAAGGATTAAGGCACCCATCAACATTGATTTCACATGATGCACTGGCAAATTCATTTCTTTTCTTGTAAAGTTGGAGGGGAGTGTCAACCATATTTTCCTAGCATTAAGTTCATCCCATTTGATTTAAATTTCCTTCTTGGCAAAGTTGATGTAAGGATATTAGTATCTTTATTTGGATGCTAAGTGTTCATCATATTTTTATTAGAAAACTTGTGTTGCATGTGTTTCAATTCCCCTTCTATACAAATAGAAAAAAGGGGCTATATTTCTCCTTAGAGCATTAAATTTACCTCTCGCAAGGTTATCTTTTCCATGTGCAAGGTTGACGAAAGTAGGATGCCCCACTTTTGGTATCGGATTAACCCCATGTGAATTTATTTTACCCCTTTAATAACAATCACTTGTATTGCTAATTAGATGGTCTACAATCCACCTCAATCAATAAATCAAAGGATTGGCATGAATTAGCTTTTAGTATCTCTCCTAATGATCTTCAATGGAGCATGAGCCCTTCACATATGATTATCCACTAATACAAAATATCATTTCAAAAATTTGTACCTTCTGCTAATTTGATGACTATTATTATCTTACATATCTATCCATATCATTGTCCCATGAAGCAAGGTAGATAGTTGATATCTTGATCAAATTATTCACATTACGTATACCTTAGGCTCTTCTCCACCCATCCTTGATTTAGCATGATTCCATCACATGTACCCCTTGCTAATATGATGATTTTCAAAGTTTAAGAATTAGTTCTTGTTCATTGCTTGGCAAGTAGCATCATCTGTTGGTGATTTAATTGAATGGTCCATGCTATTTTAGCCTTAATTATTTCTATGTTCATCCATAAATTAGTGTTGGACCACATGCTTTATTGAATTAATCCAATGATTATTAGTACTTTGAAGAGCTTTCATCTAGGTACCTTTGCACTTATTGAAGAATACAAGCTTATACTGAGAGGGGGGTGAACAATATAAGATACAAAATTTCTCTTTTATTTCCAAAGAGAAAACTTCAAGTAATAACAATGCAATAATGAAACAATGCACAAATCACCACACATAGGAGAGATAAATATTTTACATGGAAACACCCTCTTGGGAGAAAACCATGATAAAATATTGCTTATAAATTTCTTCAATAAATTTCATGGGCACCAACCCATAGGAGACACCAATCCCCTATTACAAGTTCGCAGACACCAATCCATATGAGACACCAATCTCCTTGCTCTAGTTCATGGACACCAATCCACAGGAGACACCAGTCCCCTAGCTCAAGTTCATGGACACCAATCCCCTTGCTCAAGTTCATGGATACAAATCCAAAGAAGACACCAATACCCTTACTCAAGTTCATGGACACCAATCCATAGGATATGTCAATCCCCTTGATCAAGTTCGTGGACACCAATCCATAAGAGCACCGATACACTTGTTCAATTTCATGGACACCAATCCATAGGAGACACCAATCCCCTAGATCAAGTTCATGGACACCAATCCATAGGAGCTATCGATCCCCTTGCTCAATTTTGCTCCAAAAATTTCTTACAAAAGCTGCTCAAATTTGCTCCAAAACTTTCTTACAAAACCTGCTCAAATCTGTTCCAAAACCTGCTTATAAAACCTGCTTACAAAACTTGCTCAAATCTGCTCCAAAACCTGCTTTACAAAACCTGCTCAAATCTTCTCCAAAACCTAATCATAAATCTACTTACAAATACGATCTATAAACCTTGTAAATTTACTCTCCAAATTCAATTATAACCAATGCACAAATTTATTTACAAAAATTGATCAATAATGGCATCAAGTTCTTCACCTTTACTTTCATTAACTAAAAGCAATTCAGACATATTCTACCCATAATTCTTTTATCTTCATAAACATATAGAGAATGATATGCACTAATGTAGTAAGATTCAAATGTCCAATATGTTCTTCACATTCATTAAGTCAGTTGCTTCTACATATCTCATATATATTACATTTTAAAGGTAGCTCAATTCTAGCATTGGATAACTTACTTGTGTGTTGACTTGGAGATGCTCATACCTTGCTCTTCTTCCACTATCAAGTGTACATTTCCTTCTTCTTGAGATGAAGGCATTGTCCTTCCTTGTTAATTGAATGCTTGGGTGAATATGTGCACTTAATACGCTTACTATATTATTTGTAATCTTGACTTGTTCCAAATCCGTGCTCCAGTAATAACGATCTTCCTCTTGCATGTGCTTTTAGAATCTCATCAATAATTCTCTTTTTCCATTCTTGATTTAAATATCAAATAAACCACTTTAACCTTTATCACTTCTTTCAAAAACATACACAATAAAGCTTAAAAATAACTCCTTATATCTCCCTTTTAAAACTTACAATATAAAGTTTTATTCTAACAACATATCCTTTATATCTCTTTTTATGATTTGCAAAAATAGAACTTTATACTAACAACATCTCCCTTTTTATAATTTGCAAAAATCAAATCACAACATTACACCTTATATCTCCCCTTTTATAATTTGCAAAAATCAAATCACAACATTACACTTTATATTTCCCCTTTGATGATTCACAAAAATCAAATCACAATATTACACCTTATATCTTCCCTTTTATCATTTGCAAAAATCAAATCACAATACTATGCCTTATATGTCTCATTTTATCAAATTTAATAAAATAAAATTTATAAATACCTTGCATAGCCACGGATGGGATTCGATCCCTTGACCTCTAGAAGCATAGTGCCCTAACATAGGCTCTTGACCAGTTGTGCTAACACAACACGTGAAATCAAAAGGTGCTAGTGAATATTTAATTCCTTCGTTGCTCTATCTTTAACTCTTCAGCAAAACGACGTCAAAGAGATTCAACCCCTTAACCTTATGCAACACAACCCCCTAGAGCGAGCTAGGCTACCGACTGGTCTAACCACTCATTTGCGATAGAAATGGCATGAACATATATTTAAAGTCTTCTTTCCACTTGCTATGCTGCAAAACTTGCATTCCTATCCTCTCTCCTACTACTCGTTGTCGCTCTTCACTCGATAGATATTATTCGAATCACATTAATTTACAAAAGTGAATTAGGAGCTCATATTTATATGCTTTTTCATGTGTGCCCAATGAAGTCGGCCCAACATTTAAATTTTTAAATTTTCAAACTCTTTTGCATGGTGCGCTCAAGGAGGTTGGCCCATCATTTGAATTTTTAAACATTTAAATATTTAAACTTTTAAACTATATTTAAATCCTTTGATTTAAATATAAACCTCCTTATTTAATATTTAAATATTAAAGCATATAAAATCACCTTTGCTTTGACAACATTAAATCACCTTTGAAGATATCTACCTTGAACATTAATGACAACTCAACATTTCATCCTTGAAGATATTTCTGCCTTTGACATCGTTGACAACTCAATATTTATAACACTTATGCAAGCCATTGATTTAGATTATTTTGAAGTCCTCAATGGCATGGATAATTTTGTAGCTTCTTTCAATTTTTTACAGTATTATGGATTGATGTTCTTGATCGGTAGGGTGTACCAATGCTTGAGATGCAACTTTGTTATAAAACTAAGGCATGATGTTAAGAAAAACTATATATATATATATATATATATATACATATATATATACATATATATATATATATATACATATATATATACATATATATATATATATATATATATATATATATACATATATATATATATATATACATATATATATATATATATACATATATATATATATATATATATATATATATATATATATATATATATATATATATATATATATATAAAATATGCAAAGCCTATGGATAGATCTTCAAGTAAATTCCATTGATTGGGATCAATATAACTTCACCATCAAGAATTGATAGCTTGAATACATTCTTTTTTTTGTAGGTATTTGTAATATAATGGCTGCTCTAGATAGCATCAAATTTAGTATGGTACCCTGGTTTGATACGACATTCATCCCACTTGAGCATATGGTTGTCAATTTTAAAACCTTGTGCAGTTGTCTTTTTGTCAAACAACTTCTAATCACCCCCTAGTGATTTAATAGTTGTTCCCTAGTTGTTTTCCTTTGTTATTTGATCTTGAGTAGATCCCCCATTTTTATAGTTGTGGAATCATTCTCTTAGAGATCTAGCTGATGAAGAAACTATAATACTGGTAACTCTATAGAGATAGGCAACTTGAACTCTTTTCCATAGACCAGGGTGTAATACAAACAACCTATAACCTTGTTTAGAGTACTTTTGCTAGTTCAAAAGTCTTTTCCAAGATGTAGGTGCTAGTGTCTCTAGTTATCAGAACCAATCTTCTTTAATATCCTAATAAAGTTTTTTTGTGGACTCAACTAAACCATTCCCTTGAGGGTAATAGTTCAAGAAACCCTTTAGGTATATGCCATATTGGAGGGTGAGTTGAGTGATCTTGGCCCCAATGAATGATTTTGTATTATTTGTAATCATATTGTTTGGGATGTCAAACCTGGTTATAATCTCCTCTAAAAAGTTGATTATCATCTTCCTAGTGGCTTCTTTTAGTGGGACTGCTTTAGTCCACATGGTAAAATAATCAATGGTAGAATGCATTTATAGCCTTCACTTGATGGTGGGTTGATCATGCCAATAAAATTCAATCCCTATAGGGAGAATGACTTGCCCATGATTATGTATTTTAGTGGAATAGGTGCATTTCTCCTTCTAGTAAATAATTTGCACTTGACACATTTTTTTATTGACTATTGAGCATCTGTAAACATATTGGACCAATAGTATCCAATTTTTATGATTTTGGTAGCAGTGGTTTGAGCTAATATTGGCTCCTTGAAAATCCTTGGTGGAACTCTTGGAGCAAAGGTTGAGTTCAATCCATTCTAGCACACCTCAAAAGGACATTATAAAAATTTCTTTTAAACAAAACATCTTCAATTAAAACATAGTGGCCATTATATAATCTAAAAACCCTCCTTTAGGACCTATCTAGGCCTGATGGGTACTATCCTATCTCCATGTACCTAACCTTTTGATCTATCTAGTCCAACACTTCTTTATCCAAATTGATTAAGAACTGGTCCTTGTCTATTTCCTCAATTATGTCTTCAACCAGTCTTTGGCATAAGGCTCTTCCCTTGATTGGATTTGTAAGCTTGATCTCTATGTCATATTTCAGGACCTTGGTGATCCATCATGTTCTCTTCTCATTGATTTATCTACCCATTGTATACTCCTTTATGCTCAAGAGGATGACATCAGTGATGATCTTATTGTTAGAGACTAGGTGTTAAAATTTTTCAATTCTTTGATTATGGAATGTGGGTGATTTTTGCCTTTGCCTCACCCACACTACTCTTTTTGTGACAAGGTGATCAAAAGCGAAGAACAATAATTTCTTAGAGAGTATGAGAGATATCAAAGTCTTTAAAAATTTGAGATAGTGGGTGGACTTGTTGGTCACAAATATACCTAAGTAGAAGATATGATCACTTGTGCGCCCTAGACTCGGCCAACATTGAAATGCCGAAGGAAAGAGATGGCCCCCAGACCAATCTCCAGAGAGGACTGGTTCCCTTACTCAATCCTACACTGTTGAAGACTAAAGTTGCAGGAAAGAAATTAGAAATAACCGAAAGAGATAGGAAATATGGCCACAGGTCAAAAATGTAAGATTGGGGAAATATTAACAGCAGGAATTTACCTCAAGCACATGAATAAAATATAATAAAAGAGAGCAACATAATTTACTTACAACCTTGTACAGATAAGGATTGCATTCCAAAACCCACTTACTCACCAGCATTATTTAAACTTAGATGCAAAATTTAAATTTAACTAGCAGATAAGAAATACGAGCATAAAAGAGAAATGCATAAAATAGAAGGAAATCACACATAAAGTCACTTGCAAAATCAGAAGTCAAATATCTCTTATTTACGTAGAGAACTTGATAAGTTTTCTTGCAAAATGTCTCTCCCACTTTACAATGGAAATTTGATTAGTATTTATAGAGGTTTTCGCCTCTTTCATTTAATACATGTGGAGGCAAAATGCCCATTGATGAAGGACACGATCAATTAATTACTCCTTGGAAATATTCCTTTGGCAACCATGATCAGGTACAAATGAATTGAATTCTAACCACCTTCGCGCTTTGAAAATTGACGATTGCCCCAACAATTTACTCCACATTAAATTTCTCTTAGAGAGGGAGCGAAACTGTTAGGAGAACGCCTTTGGAAATGATGAAAATCAAAGGAAATATCTTCTAATTTGTTGCAATCATTAAATTTTCCCTTTTTGGGCAATTTTCATTTTTTAGAAACTTTCCATATTTTGGAAAGTTTTCCATTTCGAGAAATTTTACATTTCTGGAAATTTTCTATTTGGGGAAAGTTTCCATTTCGGGAAATTTTCCATTTCAGGTTTCGAAATGCCTCTTTCAAAAACTTTCCATTTTTGGAAACTTTTTTTTTTCGAAAAGTTTTCCTTTTTGGGGTCCGAAATGGTATTTTCGGAAATTTTCTCTTTTTGCCCTTTTTCGCCCGAAATGACTTTTGACTTTGAAATTGCATCTGCTTTACCAAAATTGATTTTCTGCCCCAAAATTGATTTTTGGTGGTAAAACTTCCCGGAGCCATAACTTTTGATCCGTTCACCCGATTGTCTATTGTAATATATTGTTGGAAAGTTGTAAGAATATCTGCAATGATGAAATATTCGAATCTCATTTCATCCACTTTATCATCTCCATTTAGATCCTACAAAAATACCAACACCTCTTTATGCTCTTTACTGCTTTAAAGCTCCATACTTGCAAAATTTTATAAAAAAATTTAATGTGGCAAAAATGCCAATAGGACCCTAGTAGAAGATTTTATGCTAGATATGGAGGTTGACCCAACATAGAGGATATTGCCTCAGATTAGTTGTTCTATGCTAGAATCAAATAGATACAACAATCATCATCAAAATTTTTTGCCTTTGAAGAAAAGAAGACCAAGCATATATGGCAATCCATAAACATGAGAAAAATAACTAGGTCATGAGAGCATCAAAAATTCTATACCTGGTTGGGGTCCAAATGATGCAGAGCAATCCATCGCACTACTAAAAGCAAAATTATGAAGAAATTAACTAAGTTACAAAGATGCCATAACTTACATACATGGTCAGAGTCCGTAGTAGCACCAAAATGTTCACTCTTTCAAAGGTCAAGATGTCATTTTTTTTTGAAAAATGGCTAAGTTAGGAGAGTATCAAAATTTATGTATTTGAACGTATTTTGGAGGGGTGCCAGAAGTCCATCATGCTATCAAAAAGTAAAATCAAGCAAAATTAGCTAAGTCCCAGACCCGTCAAAACTCTTACACCTGGTCAAAACCTGACATAGTACTCAAAACCCATCATACTACCAAAAGTAAAGGATGGACAAATTTGGCTAACTCTTATAGTGGTCAAAATTGTTGCACTCAACCAAGACCTAAATAGGTACCAAATATCTATCGCACTATCAAAAGGGATAGACAAGCATAAAATAACTAAGTCTTGAAATCGTTGAAACTCATGCACCTGATCAGAGCCTGCTAGGGTACCAAATCTCTATCACACTGTTAAAAGAATCAAATCAACTGAAACAACTAAGTATGGGATGCACCAAAATATTTACACGTGGTAAAAACCTACCAAGGTCCCAAATATTTGTCACACTACTAAATATTAACATGCACAAATGGCTAAGTCTCGGACCCATTGAAAGATCTACACCTGATCAAATTTCGCTAAGACACCCAATATATGTTGCCTTGTTGAATCAAACAAATGTGCAAATATCTATCATCACCCTTACTAGGCACTTGATATCCATAAATAAGAAAGTCAAAATTGCAAACTAACATCAACCTATCATCATATGAGTGGTCAAAAGATCTTAATAACATAAGCCCATAGTGCAGGTGACAAGGTGATTCAACTAAAAATGTTAGTAAGAATCAAAGAATTAGATGCAAGAAACAAGGGTGATATGACTCAAGATGATGCTTATCCTAACCAGGTCAGAAAGCCATGATTAAGTGGTTAGAACAACTATACCTCCAAGTAGTTTAGCAAGTTGGTGAATCTTTTGACATAACAATAATCCATTTCTAAGGTATTGATTCCTTGCTAACTGAATACATTATAAAAGACTATATGTACTAGAATGTAGAATGTAAAAAAGGTCAACTCTCAAGATTTTACAATTTGAATGTATGAAGCACATTGCTTATTAAGTGATGGGGGGAGTGCGGGAGGTTCCCCACTCTAGGTAGGAGGACATCATTTCAATTTCCTTGCCTCTCCATCCTCCAGTCCTATTGATCTCTGCTAGCAAGATCTCCTTGGGATCACCCTACTGCATTTCCAAGACCCCCACGGGACCCTCTTGTGCTTTCCAGGATGTGTTGTCCCATTTTGACATGTTTGTTGTGGCTTGGCTGGTTTATCCCAAAGGTTCTTCCCAAGTGGCATCTAGTGGAGGTTGGTTTTTTTGAGGCTCGGATCAAGAGTGGGAGATGTGAAGCCTTTCCCAATAGACCTTTCTTGTCTTCGGGATGGACCCTATGCTTCTTGTTGTCTACAGAGAAGGTTTCTTACATTTTTTTTCAGAGCTAGGCTTTCGAAAGGGGTGCTCCTCTATTGTTCGCATATCTTGTTTTTAGCTTGGGGTATTTTTTTGCACCTTTTTTGGTCTTGGGATGGGGCCATAATTTTATCATCTGTTGTTGGATGGCACTTGCAGCTTTTCTCAAGATGGGATTTTAGAAGTGGGTTTAGGATCTTTGTTATTAGAAGATACTTTTGTTGTCTTTTTTAGGGATTACCATTGGATCCATTCTCTGTAGCTTCTTTTTGGTCATTGGGGTGGGTCTGTGCTTTCTCATGTAGTTGTAGTGGATGGAGTCTTCTATTTTATCCCTATATGGACTATGAAGAACAAAATATTATACTGAGAGGAAGGGGTGAACAATATAATATCATTTTTTACTTTTCTTTTCAATCAATATTATGTAATGTATAGATAGTAATATCAACAACTGTAATCAAAGCAATGCACAAATCACCACACACAATAGAGACACCAATTTAACATGGTTCACCCAATGTGGGATACTCCACGGAGAAAATATTTCACTAATATTTTTTCAATCAATATCTTGGGAATCCTTTCCCTATTACAATGTTTATGGACCTCTGTTCAAAGGAGACACCAATCCCCTAATCAAGTTCATGGATATCTATCCATAGGAGAACTCCTTTCTCCTTAGCTCTAGTTGGTGATCTTCTAGAAGAACTACTGCCTCCACTACACTAGATAATGGATATATATCCATTGAAGACTCCTATCCTCACTCAAAAAACATGTCCTCACTGCCTTGGCTAATGGATATCTATCCACTAGATACTATCATCCTCTATACTCTATCACCTCCAAATCTTGCTCTTTGCTCTGTCTCAAATTTACACTAAACATAGTCCTTCTGTCTAGCACAAATCTGCTCAATATGTGTCTCTGGTCTGGCACAAACCTATCCTCAAATCTGCACCAAAATCTATCCTCAAATCTACACTAAACACAATCCTTTGGTATAGCACAAAATTATCCTTAATATCTATCCTAAAGCCTTAACACAAAGCTTGACTCAATCACAAATCAACTTTGCTAGATCTATCCCAAATCTAAACTCAAGGTTTGAAAAAATCAATCAATCAACTCTGCTCACAAGCCTTCTCAAAGACTTATCTCAAATCTGCCTTGTAAGCTTCCACAAAATCTCACACTAATCTATCTACAAGTCCTCTCTATAACTTGCCTCAAATATGCTTAACAAGTCCTCACTAGAACTTGTCGAAACTCATAGAAACATATAGAGAATTATTAGAGACTCAATATGTTTCACACTAATGAACACAAGCTTATACTGAGAGGGGGGGTGAACAATATAATACCACTTTTTACTTTCTTTCCAAACCAATATCAATTAATGTCCTTAATTGCAATAACCAAATATAGCAGTGTGCATTAATAACTCAAATAGCAATAGTAAGCAAGAGCACAAGTCACCATACACAATTGAGACACAAGATTTAACGTGGTTCCCCCAATGTGGGGTACTCCATAAGATAATCTCCTTATAATATTTCACACAAAAATAAGGATCCTTATCGAATACAATGATTTATTTGATCTTCTCAAAGCTAGGCAATAACAAGCTCACACAGAACTTGTCCAAATATGCATAACAAGCTCACATAACTTGTCCAAATATTCTCTAGCAAGCTCACCATGAACTTGCTCAAATCTGCTCCAACAAGCTCATCAAGAAATTGTCCAAAACTACTCTAGCAAGCTCACCAAGAACTTGCTCAAATCTAATCCAACAAGCTCACTAAGAACTTGTCCAAATCTGCTCTAGCAAGCTCACCAAGAACTTGATCAAATATGCTCCAATAAGCTCACTAAGAACTTGTCCAAATATGCTCTAGCAAGCTCACCAAGAACTTGCCCAAATCTGCTCCAACAAGCTCATCAAGAACTTGTCCAAAATTGCTCTATCAAGCTCACCAAGAACTTGCTCAAATCCGCTCCAACAATCTCACTAAGAACTTGTCCAAATCTGATCTAGCAAGCTCACCAAGAACTTTCTCAAATCTGCTCAATAGGCTCACTCATAACCTCATCAAAATCTATCCACAAATCTGTCTAAAATTGTCCATAAATCTATCCCAAAACTGTCCACAAAGCCTTCTCAAAGGCTCAATCAATCATGCTCAAGTAGTACTCAAATATCATCCACAAATCTATGAAGGCAATGCTCAAATTTGAACTCAACAATGAATGGCAATACACTCTATAATGGATGACAAAAATGATCCACAATGATATCAACTCAACTCAACTCAAATCAATCTCAACTCAAGTCAACTCATAGAAGCATAAAGAGAATTGTTAGAGACTCAATATGTTCTAAGCTCAATCTCAACTCAAATCAGAATTATAGAATAGTTTGTTTCATGGGACTTGAACAATCACCTCACACAATCACTTGACTAGGCTCAATCAACTCAACTCAACCAATCACCACAAGGGACAACTCTTTCTCACAAAACCCTAGTCCAAGCATGTATCAACCAACTCAAATGTTTCCAACAATGCTCAATCACAAATATCACATAACAATGATACTCATATTCTTTTCAAGTTCTTTACATAACCAATGGGCTTCAACAACTATGCTTATAAAAAAAGGTTTAAACATAACTCTCAAACCAGAAAACCTTGAAGCATTCAACCAACCACTTTTGAAAAGGAAACCACAATCAATCCTTTTCACTCCAATGATATTTTAGGAATCAACCACCATAAACAATCAATAGGAGAATGTGCCCATACCTTTTGTTTTTGATGCCAAGAAGTTGTCCACAAAATCTGCCACACTAAACTCAACTTTCCTTTGCAATCTTAATAAGGGTTAGTGGACTTCAAATAATAATCACAAGATAAAGCATAACTCAATTTACACCTTTTTACTCCAACTTAATAAACACATCCACCAAAGTCCTTTTAATAAAAACCCTTATCAAAAATAATAATCAATAAACCACTCAAAAATTATTTTATAACAACTCCTTATTTCTCCTAAATCTTAATTCTCAATTTCATGAACATCAAATTAAATCAAAAACTTATCCACCTTTGAAATAATAATCACAACCCTTGTAAAAACAAAGTTTAATTAAAAACTTTAATTATTCCTAACCACATTATAACTCCAACTTAAGGCTTAACAGAATTAATTAGAGCAAAAACATATTTACCTCCTCAAGGGGATTCGAACCCCCGACTTTCCCACATCGCGAGCGCCTTAGCCGCGGCTAAGGTTGCCACACAAGCTAGCCGCTCGTTCAAAAGGGAAAGGCACAACGTGCCTTAAAACCTTTCTTCCCTTTTCACAAATCAAAAGTGCTTAGAGCGCTATTCTTCCAACGCCTTTTGAACGTAGTCAAGGGGATTTGAAACCTTGATGTTTGTGCTACCACACACCTTAGCGAAAATCCAAATGCCAATGCGCCACTCTGCCCACGATGACTTTGGACTTTGACCAACCTTCGTTTATTCGCTGCTTCTGCTTTCTAAAAGATTTGTGCACGAGCTCAATTTGGATGCTTAGCCAACGACTATTAACCATGAGCTTAGATCAATTTATGAACCTTAGGTATCCCCTTTATATAGCATCCTTATTATTTTTGATGACGTCGACGGAAATATTGCATATTTAATTTTAATTTTAAATAATTAAAATTTAAACTAAATATTAAAAATTAAATATCTCCATCATCGGGGCACCTTTTTTGACGAAACAAAAGGCCAACTTGGGTTTTAAGAAAAACCCAATTAAAATATGCCATCCATGGTTTTAAATTAAACCTTTTATTTTTTCTACCTTGGTTTTCACAAAAACCCTGTATTTATCCATGCTTTTCAAAATATCATTTGGCCACAAAAACTCAATGTGATCCATGTGACATCAATGACAACATAAAATAAATCAAATTGCCAAAAATATCCCCCTTTATCATTGATGGCAACACCTCTAATGCAAAAACCATAATCACTGCAAAAACCATTTCTGAGAATCAAAGCTGCTCCCCCTAAGTCAATACTCTCTATGGAGGTTGCTCCCCCTAACTCAATGCTCTCCTTGGAGGCTGCTCCTCCTAACTCAATACTCTCCCCCTTACTCAAATCTCTCCCTCTTTGACATCAATGGCAAAAGGGACACCTATGGGGCTAAAATATATGACTCTTAAGCATAGCCCCCTCACCACCTTCTCTCTTGAGGTGCTTAATTTTGAGGTGGGAGTAATTTTACTCCCATATTACATTTTTTCTTTCCTTTATCAAATTCCTTCCATGTTTTTCTGATATCCTTCTCTTGATCTTCTTGCCTTGAACCTGTTTGACCTTCTTGCCTTGAACCTGTTTGACCTTCTTGCCTTGAACTTGTTTGGAATTGAGTCCTACACCATTTTGCAATATGTCCAAATTTATTGTAGTTAAAATACTTGATATTGTAGCCTTTGGATGGTGCCCATATCCTGAAATATTTCTTGAAATAATTTCCATATCCATTCCTTTCATGAACCCTATATTATGAAGTTCTATTTTCATGACCATTATGACCATATTTCTGAATTGTGTAGCTCTAAAACCAAAACCATGTTGCTCATTTCCTTTGCACTGAGAAGCTCTATGACCAATCCTGTTACATGAGAAGCAATGTCCCTAAAAACCATACCTTCTTCCTTTAATGTTCCTTCTAGCAAAATCAAACTTCTTTGATCCATAGACCCTGCAATGTATAGCCCTATGTTCAAATCCATTACAAGAAAAACAATGTCCTTGAAAAGCCCTTTGTTCATGCCTTGGTTCCTCGTACTTTTCTTGACCATTATCCTTACGATCATTTTCAACTTGTGCATTGCATCCTTGAACCTTCTTTTTAGTATCTAAATCCTCTTCCTTAGTTTCTTTCTTGCTTTTCTCTTCAAGTATTTGTTTTCCTTTTGAACTTGATTCACCTATCTCAAAACAAGAACCAAATTGATTTTTTGGAGCCATAGGAACTTTGGAACTTTTTTCATAACACTTAGGTGCTTCCTTGATTTCATACTTTAGAACTTCCTTTCCTTTTGAATGTGATTCCCCAAACCTGAAATATGAGACTTTTGATGCTTTGGATTCTTCATCTTCTTTCTCTTTATTTGTGTCAAATAGCAAATTGGCATCCATTTATATAGCCTTTGAAATACATGTTTCATTCTTAGTGAAAATATCTTGACCTTTAGAGTCATGTGATGGATCAAAATTCTTACGTATGGAACATCTCAATTCTTTTAGATTCTATTTAACCTCTTGTAGTTGCTCATGGATCTCATTGAAGTCTTCTTTTAGATCAACTAGGATATCTGACTTTCTTACACTATTCTCTTGTTTAACTTCTTTTTATTGGAGTGAATGTTCTTCTTCTCTTCTCTTATCCCATAGAAAAACCCTTCTTCATCTTCACTATCACTAAGATCATTATAATCTTCTATAGAAAACAAACTCTCAAGATTTCTTTGACCATGCTTGTTTCCTTGATGTGTCATATCATCTTCACTATCATTGAAACCATTGCAATATCCTGATCTATGATCTCTTTGACCACACACAAAGCACTGCTCTCTTTCACCTTCTATTATTAGGAAGAGATGTTCTTCCTTTTTATCATCTGATTTGTCTCTATCACTATGATCTGAGCTATTACTTGCTTCTACAATGTAGTAATATTTCTTTGCCTTATGAAAATTTTTCTTCTTCTCATACCTGTTTTGCTTGTATCTGTCATCTTTGTCATGCTTATGCTTTCCATCTTATTTTCTTCTGTGACCCTATTTTTCATCATCATTGTTTTCTTTTTGTGGACACTTGTATGCATAGTGACCAAGATCACCACACTTGTAGCATCCGGCTTTCCTTATATCCCTAAAATTCCTTGAGTCCTTGTTCCTTTTGATGAAGTTAACTTTCTCATCATTATCTACAACTCTATCTATTTTTGGAAATTTCCCTTTCTCTTTTTTTTAAGCCTTGAATGCAATCTCTTTTATTGGAACCTGATTCTTACTTACCCTCATCTCATAAGCTGTGAGAGTTCCTTGCAATTCTTCCATTGTTAGCTTGTTGATATCCATTGTTTCTTCTATTTTTGAAACCTTCGCATCATACTTCATGGGAAGTGATCTCAAAAACTTTTGAGTAACTTTTGATTATTTCATCTCAAATCCTAGACCTCTCATGGTGTTAGTAATCTCATCAACTCGAACTAAAAACCTTGCAATATCTTCAGAATCTTCCATTTTCAATTTCTCAAATCTTTTTCTATGAGTTTGTAGTTTTTCCAACTTTACCTGGGAATATCCTTCATAAGTACTCTGCAACTTGGTCCACATCTCATTAGCTAAATTACATACCATAACCTTTGCAAAATTTATCTCTCATAGCCCACTCAAAATACAATTCATTGCTCTTGCATTGATCTCAACCAATTTTCTAATAGTCTTATCTACCTCGGGATCACCTTCAACCCTATACTCTTTTTCAAACATTTGCCATACCTTATATCCTTATGATATCAAGTAGTTCTTCATCCTCATGCTCTAGAAAGCATAATTATTACCATCAAACAGTGGAGCCTTATTTGTAGATGATCCATTTTGTGAAGCCATATGTGTTCTTGTAGAATCTACCCTCAAGTTAGCTTTTTCGAAGGAACCCGCTCTAATACCAATTAAAGAACATAATATTATACTAAGAGGGGGGTGAATGGTATAAGACCAATTTTTACTTTTTTTCCAAACCAAATATCAATTAATGTCCTTAATTACAATAACCAAATATATCAGTGTGTATTAATAACTCAGATAACAATAGTAAGCAAGAGCACAAGTCACCATAAACAATTGAGAGACAAGATTTAACGTGGTTCCCCCAATGTGGGGTACTCCACAAGATAATATCCTTATAATATTTCACATAGAAATAAGGATTCTTATGCAATATAATGATTTCTTTGATCTGCTCAAAGCTAGGAAATAACAAGCTCACATAGAACTTGTCCAAATCTTCATAACAAGCTCACACAGAACTTGTCCAAGTATGCTCTAGAAAGCTCACCAAGAACTTTCTCAAATATGCTCCAAAAAGCTCATCAAGAACTTGTCCAAAACTTCTCTAGCAAGCTCACCAAGAACTTGCTCAAATCTGCTCCAAAAAGCTCACTAAGAACTTGTCCAAATTTTATCTAGCAAGCTCACCAAGAATTTGCTCAAATATGCTCCAACAAGCTCACTAAGAACTTGTCCAAATATGCTCTAGCAAGCTCACCAAGAACTTGCTTAAATCTGCTCCAACAATCTCATCAAGAACTTGTCCAAAACTGCTCTAGCAAGCTCACTAAGAACTTGCTAAAATTTGCTCCAACAAGCTCACTAAGAACTTGTCCAAATATGCTCTAGAAAGCTCAACAAGAACTTGCTCAAATATTCTCAATCGGCTCACTCAGAACCTCATTAAAATATATCCCAAATATATTCACAAATCTATCTAAAACTGTCCACAAATTTGTCCCAAAACTGTCCACAAAGCCTTCTCAAAGGCTCAATCAATCATGCTCAAGTAGTACTCAAATATCATCCATAAATATATGAAGGCAAGGCTCAAAGTTGAACTCAAAAATGAATGGCAATGCACTCTAAAATGGATGACAAAAATGATCCACAATGATCTCAACTCAACTCAACTCAATCTCAACTCAAGTCAACTCATAGAAGCATAAAGAGAATTGTTAGAGACTCAATATATTCTAAGCTCAATCTCAAATCAAATCAGAATTATAGAATATTTTGTTTCATGGGACTTGAAAAATCACCTCACACAAATCACTTGACTAGGCTCAATCAACTCAACTCAATCAATCACCACAAGGGACTAATATTTCTCACAAAACCCTAGTCCAAGCATGTATCAACCAAATCAAATGTTTCCAAAAATGCTCAATCACAAATCTCACATAACAATAATACTCATGTTATTTTCAAGTTGTTTACATAACCAATGGGCCTCAAAAACTATGCTTATAAAACAAGGTTTAAAAACAACTCTCGAACCATAAAACCTTGAAGCATTCAACCAACCACTTCCGAAAATGAAACCACAATCAATCCTTTTCACTCCAATGATATTTCAGAAATCAACCACCATAAGAAATCAATAGGAGAATGTGCCCATACCTTTTGTTTTTGATGCCAAGAAGTTGTCCACAAAATATTCCACTCTAAACACAACTTTCCTTTCCAATCTCAATAAGGGTTAGTGGACTTAAAATAATAATCACAAGATAAAGCATAACTAAATTTACACCTTTTTACTCCAACTTAATAAACACATCCACCAAAGTCCTTTTTAATAAAAACCCTTACAAAAAATAATAATCAATAAACCTCTCAAATATTATTTTATAACAACTCCTTATTTCTCCTAAATCTTAATTCTCAATTTCATGAACATCAAATTAAATCAACAACTCATCCACATTTGAAATAATAATCACAACCCTTATAAAAACAAAGTTTAATTAAAAACTTTAATTATTCCTAACCACCTTATAACTCCAACTTAGGGCTTAATAGAATTAATTAGAGAAAAAATGTATTTACCTCCTCAAGGGGATTCGAACCCCCGACTTGCCCACACCGTGAGCGCCTTAGCCATGGCTAAGGTTTCCACACAAGCTAGCCACTCATTCAAAAGGGAAAGGCACAACATGCCTTAAAACCTTTCCTCCCTTTCCGCAAATCAAAAGCGCTTCGAGCACTTTTATTCCAACGCATTTCGAACGCAGTTAAGGGGATTCGAAACCTTGAAGTTTGTGCTGCCACACACCTTAGCCAAAATCCAAATGTCAATGTGCCACTCTACCCATGATGAATTTGGACTTCGACCAACCTTCGTTTATTCGTTGCTTCTGCTTTCTAAAAGATTTTTGCACGAGCTCAATTTGGATGCTTAGCCAACGATTATTAACCACGAGCTCATATTATTTTATGAACCTTAGGTATCCCCTTTATATAGCCTCCTTATTATTTTTGATGACGTCGGTAGAAATATTGCATATTTAATTTTAAATTTAAATTTTAAATAATTAAAATTTAAACTAAATATTAAAAATTAAATATCTCCATCATCGAGGCACCTTTTTCGACGAAACGAAAGGCCAACTTGGGTTTTAAGAAAAATCCAGTTCAAATATGCCATCCATGGTTTTAAATAAAACCTTTTATTTTGACTACTTTGGTTTTCACAAAAACCCTGTATTTATCCATGCTTTCCAAAATATCATTTGGCCACCAAAACTCAATGTGATCCATGTGACATCAATAAAAATATAAAATAACTCAAATTTCCAACACACACCACAATTATTAATCACTTTCAATCTCTCTTTTTATCACAAAAATTATAGAGAATTGTTAGAGACTCAATATGCTTCACACTCAATCACTCTCAATCTCTTTCTCAAATCAATTTAGAATATAGAACAATTTGTTTCACAAAACTTGAACTATCACTTCAACACATCCACTCAACTAAGCTCAATCACTTCAACAACAATGCTTATCAAGTAATCCTCACATAACAATGATACTAATGATCTTTGCAAACCCTAGTTCAAGTTCCTCACTCAACCAATTGCTTCAACAACAATGCTAATCTCACATAACAATGATACTCATGATCTTTGATAACTTCACATAACAATGATACTCATGATATTTGACAACTTCACATAACAATGATACTCATGATCTTTGCACAAAATCTAGTTCAAGTTTCTCACTCAATATTTCCAACAATGCTTATTAAACAAGGTTTTTATCATCAACTCTTACTCATAAAACCTTCAATAATCAACTCAACAATGCTCATAAAACAAGGTTTTATCAACAACTCTTATTACAAAAAAACCTTTTCACTCCAACTTAGCATTCACAACATTCAACAATCACTCACTAGGAAGATGTGCCCATACTTTTTGTTTGATGTAGAAGTGCCCTTAAAAACCTGTCTCAATCACAATTTTCTTCTTTGCCAATTTCAATAGTTAGATGATAAAATTTCACACTAACACTCTTTCAAAATATTTCTCAATTTACAAAAATAATCAATCTCAAATACACCTTATTACTCCTTGAAATTAGCAATCATCAAAGCCCACATAAAAATAATCACTTCAAATTGATCCTTATAATCTTCAATTTTAATAAGTTAATATCCAAAAATTAACCCTTCAAAAATAATATTTGCCTACCCTTTTATCTCCCTCAAAACACTTAATAACAAAATTAATTTAGGCAAAAATTAAACCTCATAAACCATCAAAATGTTTTTATTTTTCAACCTTAGGCACATAAAAATATTTTTATTTTCCTTCAACCTTAGCACATCTGAAATTAAGCGACCAACACAAATGACATCAGCGCATACCTTTGTCACTATCAAAAAGGCCTCGATGGATTTCTAACAAAAGACCTTTTCGCCGAGAACCTTACCAAGGTGCTAGCCCACCACATGGGATATGCGCTCCCACAGGGAGGGGAAGGCACAAGCCTCCATTTAACCCCTTGTTCGACACTTGCTCAAAAGATGCGCCCTTTATACTTTTCCAAAAATGAATTCGAAGGGATTTGAACTTGCACGCCTTGCTTGCCACACACCCTAGCACCTCCACCAATGCCAACTACGCTACTACCACCTTTGGTGCTATTTATTTGCGCTCCCCTTGATTTATACCTTCGCTACCAGAGATCCTTTTAAAAAAACATGAGAACCTTTCCCTTTTTGCACATGAAAATAATGGAGCATAGGAGATTCAATCGATAACTTGGAGGGTGTAAGGCAAAGAACTTTACCACCATTTATACACAATATTCCATGCCATATGACGTCGACATATCAAATCGAATTTCGAATTCTATTTTTTTACTTAGCCTTATAACCCTCTTTAGGGTTTATTAAATTAATAAAAATTAATTTATAATTAAATTAAAATTAAAATATAATTAACTTAAATAACTTTGAAGTTAATTAAATTAATTAATATATTAATTTATAATAAAATTATATTAATTTATTTAAATTTCCCTCTTTAATATTATAATAAAATATTAAAATATTATTTGCTTGGGTCTCTTCTTTGCACTTTGGACCATATCTGACTTCTTGAAACTAGGTCTTGACCAACTGAAGGCAGAATCTTCTTTTTGCACGGATTGCAGAACTGCTTCCTTTTGCACTGCTTACTGAAACTGACTTTCGATATCAATGACCATTCATTCTTGACATCAATGACAACGCATCCACTCAAAATGTCCAACAATATCCCCCTTTATCATTGATGTCAACCCAATTATTTTTTAAATTTCCTTAATATTTTGCTGTTGTACTCCCCCTGGAAAACTGCTCCCCTGACTCAATACTCTCTTCTTATATCAAATCTCTTCCCCTTACTCAAATCTCGCCCCCTTTGACATCAATGGCAAAGGGTCACCTTTGGGGCTCGGGTCTAAGAATGAGTCTCTTAGCTTAGCCCCTCCTCCACCTCCTCTTGAGGTGGTTTATTTTAGGGTGGAAGTATTTCTACTCCCAGCAAGCACTAATCTTTGCCTTTGTCCACTTTCCTTCTCAATTGATTCTTCTAATTTATTTGACTATTCCTATTCATGTCCATGTTCCTGTTTCTATTCTTATTCATGCTTGGTTCTGGAATGTCTGCTCTACACCACTTTGTTGTATGTCATAATTACTGCACTTATAACAATTAATGTTATTATTCCTTGGAGGTGCAAATGTCTTGGGATTTCTCTTAGTGAAGCCATATATGTTCCTGTCATGAAACCTGTAATTCATTGCCTTGTGACCAAACTGATTACATGAGTAGCAATACCCATGAAAAGACTACCTATTTTGAAGTTCCCATTTTCTTTTCTTTCATGTGTCCTGCATTGTGAAGCCTTGTGCCCAAATCTGTGACATGAGAAACATCATCCATTGAAATTTTTTTTTCCTTGACATCATTGGTCTCTTAGTCTCTCTTACCCTGTGTTGGTTCCTATTCTATCTGTTCCTCTTTTGTGCATTGTTCTTTTTCTTATTGAACTTTCTATTATCCAACTCATCCTAATAAGTCTCACTTTCTCTCACACTGTCTTCTTCTGAAGTTTATTCTTCTTTAGAACTTGAGGCTGACTCTTCTTCTTATTTATTTTGAGTTTGTTCAAAACCAAGAACTATTTTTCTTGATGTAGGCTTTTGTGTCTTGATAATATTATCCAAATTCTTTGAGCTCCTTCTAAACTTGTGTAGCTTATCCTTAGAATTATCTACTTCTTCCCTTAGTAGAGCTACTTCTTGTTCTAATCTTTCACATTCTAAGACCTTTGCTTCTAACTTATCCTTGAAATTGTTTGTCCTAGCTATTGACTTATTTAGATCCTCTATAAGCTCACCCTAAAATTGGCACAGTTAAACCTTAGTAAAAAGATAAAAATTTGAATTTTAACCCAAAATCGCCCGTTATCCGCTCCTCTTGTTTTTTGTGCCATTTTTAGGATTTGTTTTTACCGTTGGACGATATCATCGTCGATCAGACGAAATCGTCCCAGATCTGACGAATTCATCTGGAATAGAATGTCCAGACGATTTTGTCCCAAAACTGAATTTTCATAATTAGCTTTTGTTTCAACAACTTCTCTAACTTGGGCAGAAAGCGTGTCTGCGCAGTTAGAGTCTCCCCCGTTGGAGATATCCCAAATTGGGATGATCTCCAACCTCTTAACCTCTCCCTAATCCTATATAAACTAGGATTTTCTTAGTTTATCCCCCTGAACCCCCTTGGTTGACTTATTTCCTTGCAAATTTAACTTTTCATGCATTAGAACACCTTCATACTTTTTTTTGCATTGTGTATTTCAAGTTTTCTTGTAGGAATCTTACTTTCTTTCAACTGGAGAAATTTTGGATCATTGCAGATGATTCCAGATGATTTCGGATGATCCTATCGCAGATCGACGATGATATCATACGATTGGAGGCGATCTCGACTACATTCTAGATTGGGGGTAATCAGAGCCCGAAGTTTGCATTTTATTATCTTTTCTCTTCATTTTCTTATGCATTAACTTGGTTTATTTTATTCCTGCATCTTGGAGTTCACCTCATTTAGTATAGATGCATGCTAAAGTTAAAATAAATTATTAAAGTAACACATTTTCCTTTAATCATTATTTGGATCTGTCATTTAAGCAAATTTACTATCATTTCTATCATTGCCTCTTGCTTTTGCAGTCACATTTTTTGGTTTTTGGTATCTGTATCTGTGACTGTAGGTTTTTGATGAATTTGTCTGACGAATTCATCAGATCGACGATAATATCATCTAATCTCAGATGACCGACTGAGATCTGAGATGATTCTATGACATTTTAGATGATTACGTACGATTTGAGACGATTTGGACTTCTACAAAACTCAGAATCTGCATCAGACACCCAAAATCATGTATATTCTATCTCGTTTAGTATATTTTCTATGTTTAGCACTTACTTATGTTCTTTGTATTCATATAAATCAGCATTGGCATATAGAATAGCTTAGATTCATCTTGGCCAAACCTATGAATTGAATGATTAAAGCACAAAATGAACACATCAAACCTACTCTCAACCTAGGCGTGGAAATAGCCACTCAAAAGTTTCCTAGTGAACCCACCATCCATCGAAAATTCACCCTTACACCCCTCCCCCAAGAGGTGCAACCTTCAAAGGGCCTCTCAGTCCGAGGTATTGTCCCATCCTTCTCGCATTCCTCTTCCGGGCACGGATCCTATAGCTTGAAGGTAAGGATGCAAAAAATTTAGAGCGATACATTTTGGTGAACCCGACGTGAAAACTAAAAACATTTTGAAAAAAATCCAAAAAAAAAAAAAAATGCATTTAGAATCATCAGATAAATAATTAAGATTGCATATCATATTTAGATGGTAGATTATAATAAAAGACGAGTTGTCACCATTAATGTTGAAAATAAATTAGCAGCCATAGAGATTACTTCTTTGCTTAGATTATCTCAAACATATAGAGTCCCACCTTTATGGGATGAACTTAATAGGAGATTGAATCTTATTTCATCTAGATCAACCGAACTTAGGCAAATCAAGAGGTTTGTCCTAGATAGAATCCTGGATCCTGATCAAGTAACCTTATATCATGAACTTCAGAGAGCTTGCCATAGGTGGTTAGCAGATAAAAGAGCCCTTGTGTATTTCGAGTTGTACACCTTTGAGGAATACCTCAATAATGTAGTTGTAGTACATAAATTTCTATCTCGTATAGAGGATCAAGAGGTCGTTCTTACGGATAGAAAGAGATGGAATAGAGTTCCTAGAGTTGTGTTATATCGAGAGTATTGCCATGAGCTCTATTTTTACAAGTCAGAGTCAAAAGTAGATAACATCACCATAGCACACTTTGTCAAATTCTTGAAAAACCATTTTCAATTTGAAGAAGAGCATTTCATGACTCCTGATGAACTTGATCCCATCAATGAAATCTATAAACTATTTATAGAAAACTAAGCCATTCTTCTATTATTTCTTGCATTTAGTATGCTATTTTTTGTCTTTATAATATTATCATAAAAACAAAAACAAAACAAAAATATAACAAAAATTAAAATGTTTTCTTTTAAGTATTATAGTAGGTATATAATTAAAATATATACCTCCCAAACTTGTTGCAAATATATATATATATATATATATATTTGCTAAAAACTAAGTTTAAGCATAATGACTAGACTTAGGAATGGAAAACAGACTGAAGTAGAAGAAGATTGGTTAGAAAAACCAGTAAATAAACCAGATGTCCTTCCTGAAGATCCAATTCAGGAAGAAGGAACCCTAGACCAACAAGAAGAAGATTTTTCTGAAGCAAATGAACAAAGAGAAACTGTTAGAGAGGAAGGATCCTCATCCCCTAAAATGTCTCCAGAAGGAGCTCTTACTTTTGAGAACATGGAACATTTCTGGAAGTTCCTCAATAATAATATTGGCACTCTTAATAGAGCAATCCATATGGACAAGGATCAAATTAGTGACACTCAAGCAACCCTAGAAGAAATATATCACACACGCACTAATACCTTGTCCTTCGTTGATCAAGAAAGTGATCAAGCTGGACCATCCAATTTGGATATGGCCGCTATAATCCAGAATATGCAATAATAACAGGTTACCCAACCACCTAGAGTACCTGTTACCAAGCCTAGGGTTATTCCCACACAAAAGAAACCTTCATTCACTACTCTATTTCGCCAAGTTATTGATCAACATACCTCAAATCAACAAAAGCTCAAAACAAAACCAAACACCAATTTCCAACAATCTGGGATACAACATAATGCTACTACAAATCTTCTTCATAATACTCTTCCTACCAATCATTTGCATAATAGCAATATAGCATCTAATCCTTACGTCACGCCATCATACGCTCAAATACCACCAAACCAATATGGTGGACAAACTAGTAATCTGGAAGCCATGGTGAAATAGTTAGTCTCCCGCATGGACCAGATAGATCCCTACCATCCCTCGTACAATTATTGAGAGATGTGTAGTCAGCCTCTAGATCCTATAGTTGTAGCACAACCATATCCTAAACACTTTCCTATGCATGTCCTACCTATATACAAAGGAATTGAAGATCCCATAGAGCATCTTCGTATGTTTAGGATAACATGTCATGATATATCACATGATGACTTGTTATTACTAAAGATGTTCCCAAAAATTTTAGGAGGAATGGCATTGGAGTGGTATTATCAACTACCCACTCATTCTTTGACGAATTTCAAAGAAACAACCGAGTCTTTTGTTCATCAATTTAGTGCCTACATTGAAAGGTATGTAACTATTAAAGATTTGTACAACTTAAAACAAGACAAAGATGAATGTTTTGCTGATTTTCTAGCTCGGTGGAGACAGTTGATAGGAAAATTACACTTTGTGTTACCTTATTGGGAAATGTTGGATATCTTTATCAATAATTTACAAGAACAACTATCCTATGAGTTATCAACTGCTACCTTGACCACCTTCGATCAAGCTATAGACTTAGCCCAAAGAGTGGAAGATGCTTTCATTAGGAGAGGTCAACTTAAAAAGAAAGATGATGAGAAAACATCCAAAAATCAATATAAAAATAAACAAGTTGTGGGCGATGGAGTCACTGATAAGAGGAACGTCGCCAATGTTAACACTGCGAAAACAATGGAGAAGTTCATGTTGAAACCTCCTGATAAACCACCTCAAGAATTTACTAGGTTAAATAAACCTCTATCGACCATTCTACTGCAATTATTAGAACGAGGTTTGATTCAATTACTAGCTATCTAGGAACCTGATACAACTATACCCGGATACAGAGCTGATTTACACTGTGACTTCCATAGAGGACCTGGAAACGCTACCAACACTTGTAAAATATTAAAACATAAAATACAAGACTTAATTGATAACAATGAGATGGAGGTAAAAGCCTTTCAACCTAAAAAAAATCCTCCCAATAATGCTCAAAAGAACATCCCCCAAAATTAGAATCAGAATGCCAATCAATCATTGGACATATTTCAACATCCTTTACCAAAGCATGGCAAAGAAGTGGCTAATCAAATTGAACATCATAACGTTCCTCCTCCTACCCGAAATGTAAGAACTATTAGTGGGCATTCACCTACTCATGATGTGGAAATATTTGACACAACTTTATCCATGGTTATGACCAGACCTCTATATAACACTCAGACACCTGATCTTAGTGATACAGAATATAATACTGAGAGTGACATGGAAATCACTTCAAATCAATCGAATAGCTCTGAAGATGAATCATATCCTATTCAACCTATCACAAGTTCTATGATTCTAGAAGAACCATTTCCAAGAAGAGTCACTACTCGACCATCGTCTCACCAATTAATTTTTAATGAACAAGCCATAAATGCTAGACCAATACCCATTCATCATTTGCAAAATAATATTGTCGGTACCATCGGAGATGTTACTAGACAACAAGCTCAAAATTCTCAAAAAGATTACACTCAGAATGATGGATCCGCTCCATTTGTTTTGAAAGTTCCTAATAAAGGAAATCAGGCACCTAATGTTCAACCTAAACCTCCTTATAATATTAATGAATAATTATCAAATATCATAGCTAGAATTTCCCTCTTAGACCTTTTAAGATCTTATCCTACACATAGGGATGAATTAATGCTCACATTAAGCCAAATGATGGTAGCACAAAATATTCAACCTGAAGCCATGACCAATACTATCATAACTCGAGAAGTCAATTGTATTGACTTTCGAGATAGAGATATACTGCAACATAGTTTACATAAGGATAACCCCTTATATATTACTACCCTAAGTAGAGATGTAGCAGTTAAACGAGTCTTGATTGATAATGGTTTATCTTTAAATATTTGCACTTTTTACTTCTACCAAATATTTGAGTTTAGAAGTGACGAGATGAAAAGAACTGATATGATCATAAAAGCCTTCAATAACGAAACATAAGAAACGTGTGGAGTTATTACTATACCATTGCAAGTTGGTCTTAGAACCTTAGACATGACCGTGTTTATTGTACATTGCCTTACATCATACAATATACTCTTGGGTCACCCTTGGATCAACGCGATGCGAGCTGTTCCCTCAACTTTACGTCAGTGTGTTAAATTCGAATTTAAAAATCAGTTGGTTACCATTCATGGTGATCCCAGACCCTTTGATATGTGTGCTTTGGTAGAACCTGTTGGAGTTCAATTTTACCCTGCTCTATCATCCAAACATCCTAATTCTAATCACCCGTCTAAACGTGTGAAACACACACCCATAACATCATCTAATTTTTTTTCCATCAACTCCACCTCTACATATAGTTCAACCATCTTTCGAACAAACCACATTAGGACTTCCAAAATATCTTAAACCCACAACCAATTCTTCTTGTTTTAATCCTATAACTTCCATACCTATATAATAATCCATTGACATTTCTACACCATATACATCCACTAAATACATACTTTCTACATCCCATGATGTAGGAAATATTCCTTCTACCTCTTACGCTCTTACCCGATTTATCTAAAATTCTTACATAAAAAAAAATAAATGCTACTATGCAAGATTCCCTTATCTTAAATAATTTTCTGCCCTCTCCTCATACCTTGGGCCTCCCATAGCCTATGGGACGTATTTACCAAGTTGGGAGCTGCGCTTTTATTTATAAGGGATATGACTGGGGAAAAATACCTAGAAACATCCAGACATATTATGATGGATATGCTCGATGTTATTTTACTAATGAGTATATTAAAGCTAAGTCTATAATGCTTAAATTGGGATATAAAGGGAAAGGTTTGGGACCTTTCCAAAATGGTATGAAAGAACCTTTTGAGGTAGAACCATGGCCCGCCCGATCTGGTGTAGGCCTATTTCCTAGTAAAGGTCAGCCCTTCCCATTTGAGTATGATGACCATCTCATATGTTACCAAGATTATTTGGATAAATGTGATGCCTTGCATTTAATGAATAAGCCATTTACATGTAATATGCTATCCATAGCTTACCCTCAGATGATCGCTGAATCCGAAGATGAGTTGGAGGGAGACATCTTCCATGATGTCTCCATTGAGGAATTATTACATAACAAATTTTATTTCGATGGCTCTATACCTAGTATAGCCCAGCTTGAGGCCACGACTCCTCAAGAGGAATTATCCAAACTAACCTTGGAAGAATTACAAGAATTGGGTGTTTCACCCGCCCCACCTAATTTTGAGAGATATCTACACATGGAAGTAGAAAACGTCATAAAAATTAACATTGGAACCAATAATAACCCTCACATAATCAACATTGGATCAGAATTGAGTCAAGAAAAATGAGATATATACATTGCATTTCTTAAAGACTATGAGGATGTCTTTGCTTGGACATATGAAGATATGCTAGGTTTAGACCCTTCTGTAGTTATGCATCACCTAGTCATCCATCCGGATGCTAAACCTGTTAAACATAAACTTAGAAAAATGCATCCTAAAGTGGCCTTACTAGTCAAAAGGGAATTAGAAAAACTCCTTAAGGTTATTTTTATAAAAGCCATTGATTATGCTAAATGGATCTCGCATGTAGTTCTAGTAACTAAGAAAGAAGCTACCAAAGTTAGGGTTTGCACATACTTTAGAGATATCAATGCTGCATGCCCTAAGGACGATTTTCATCTTCCCAACATGGATCAGATTATTGATTTTACTGTTGGGAGTGGAATGATATCCATAATGGATGGATTTTATGGTTATAATCAGATCAGGATAGCTCCTAAAGATCAGGCTAAAATAGCCTTTATTACCCCTTGGGGGACATTTTGTTGGAAAGTGATGCCATTCGATTTGAAGAATGCAGGTGCAACTTATCAATGAGCCATGACTTATATATTTCATGATATGATGCATGATATTCTACATGATTATGTAGATGATATTATAGCTCGTTTCATCAAAGAAGATGATCATTTATATGACTTGAGAAAAGTCTTTGATCGGTTAAGGGAATATCTTATCCGATTGAATCCAGCTAAATGTATATTCGGAGTTAAGTCCGATAAATTATTGGGGGTTATAGTTTCTTTATGTGGCATCAAAATTGACCCTCTCAAGATCATGGCTATCACTGATATGCCCGCACCCACAAATATATCTGAATTACAAAGTCTACAAGGTAAAATTTAAGCTATTCGTCGCTTTGTCGATAAGTTGGCGGACAAAACATGACCCTTTCTTAAGCTTCTTAAGAAAGATGTCTCTTTTCATTGGGACGACGAATTTTAGGAAGCATTTGACCTCCTCAAATAATATCTCCTTAACCCTCTGATGCGTTCACCACCTAGACCTGATTGCCCATTTATCTTGTATATTTTTGCTTCAGATTTTGCCTTAGGAGCAATGTTAGCTCAACTTGACGATGAGAAGAAAGAACGTGCTAATTATTACATTAGTCGAACATTAATCAGTTATGAAACTCGTTATATAGAATTAGAGAATTTATGTCTAGCAGTCGTATTTTCTACATAGAAACTACACCATTATATGCTTAGTCAGAAAACATATGTTATTGCTAAATTTGATCCTTTGCGATATCTCATGAGTCGATCATACTTATCTGGTCGCACTGCAAAGTGGGTTCTTGTGCTCAGTGATTTTGAACTCATGTTTATAGGATAGAAGTCTGTTAAGGATAAAATCATAGCAGATCAATTAGCTGTTGCACCCTTAGAGTCTACCCATCCCCTCATCATCGAGTTTCCCAATGAATGCCTTAAATTAGAGGTCGACCATCCAGAGAAATGGTCCCTATACTTTGACAGAGCCCAATGCATGAGTGGGGTTGGTGCAGGTATTATTTTAATATCTCCATAGAAACATATTATACCCCTATCCTTCAAATTAATGTTTGATTGCACTAATAACACTGCTGAATATGAGGCTCTAATCCTTGGATTACGGGCTGCCTTGGCACTAAAAATTTAAAATTTATTAGTTTTCGGTGATTCTCAACTTGTCATAAATCAAATCAATGATGTTTATGAAGAACACAAGCTTATACTGAGAGGGGGGGGTGAAAAGTATAAGACCTCTTTTTACTTTTTCCATTATACTTCAAAACAGTAAAGCAATATACCCAAAGCAATATCAAAGCAATGCATAATATCATCCACAAAGTGACACCGATTTTAACATGGTTCACCCAGAATGGCTGGGCTACGTCCACAAAACTTTTCTCTAAAAGTTATCTCAAAGTTCTTTGGGAATCCTTCCCAATTACAATGTTTATGAGCCTCGGACCAAAGGAGATACCTTCCCCCAATCAAAATTTATGAGCCTCTGCTCAAAGGAGATACCTTCCCCCAATTAGAATTTATGAGCCTTTACTCAAAGGAGATACCTTCCCCTCTGCTCTGGAAATGATCCCTTAGAAGATCAACTGCCTCTACCTCTTGCCAGCATGTGGAACTCCTTTCCATCGAAGACCTCTTGTCCTCAATGCTTAGCCTAAGAGACCTCTACCTTATATGATCACGTCCACAGCAGCTCAGCAACTTGTACCAAACACAGTCAGTCGGTCTAGTACAAGTCTTCCTCTGTCTATCAGATCTGTTCAACTCTTGAAAAAATCAATCCTCTGCATACAAGCATTCTCAAAGACTTGCCAAATATGTCCTTAGGTTCTTCTCATAGAACCAGTGCACCTTTGTCCTCAAGTTCTCTGATAGAACTATCAAAATCAGCTCACAAGTCCTCTGCTAGGACCTGTACAAATATGCTCACAAGTCCCCACCAAAACCTGTCCAAAAATTGCTCACAAGTCCCCACCGGAACCTGTCCAAAAACTCAGCAAGCTCACCAAGAAAAACTTTCTTAGTAGGAAATCACAAAGTGAATTGTTAGAGACCCAATGTGATTTGTCAACCTCATAGAAGCATAAAGAGAATTGTTAAAGACTCAATATGTTCTATACTCAACTCCCAATCTCAAAACTCAACTCAAATCATCTCAGCTCAATCTCAATCTCAAATCTAAAAACTCAACTCAATATCTGAAATGGATAGGATAGAATGCTTTCTTTCAAGAACATGAAACCCCAACAATTGCCAACTATGCAAAGAATCATATAACAATGATACTCATGTTCTTTTCACCATCAATTAGGGCTTCAACAACAATGCTCATCAACCAAGGTTCAATCAACACCATTTAACTCAAAACACTACCTTGAAGCATTTCACAATCAACATTAAAAAAGGAAACAAGTAGAACTCCTTTTCTCTCCAACATTGTTTGAACAAAAAGCATCCACCAACTCAAATCTCAATAACACAAAACAACTTTTCAAATCATCAACAAAGGAGTAAGCCCAACACTTTAACCAAGTAAAGAATAACTTGATTATAACCAATTTAATGAAAGCTAATGTCAATCTCAAAGATGCCCACTTAAGGTTTCACACTTTCACACAAGAAGCAATTCTAACCTTAAAACATCATGCTTTCATTTCCATAATCAACCAAAAGCACTCTCAACATTACAAGAAATATTTATCCCTTATACACCTTATTTCTCCCTTATAGTCTTATCAACAATAAAATTTATCTCTCATAAGAATGCAATAAGATAATGCAAACAACACCTTAAAAAGAATCTTTTATCAAAATAAAGCAAGCTTCAAACTCCTTATAACTCCTAAGTTGTTTTTCTCTCTAATAAAATTCCTCCATCCGCAAAATACACTAGCAAAAATTAATTTTGAAAATACGTTGGCCAACACCAAAAATCGTGCTATGGATAAATTGTGCACGAATTCTAACACCACCCACTGCGTCCACTTCAATGAAGAAAAACCCTTTCGCGTTATTCGAATGCGAAACCTCCCATTCGGGTAGCACGCCAACAGCCTAGCCGCTATCGATATGCCAAAGGCGTCCGGTGAGGTTTAAACCTCACTTTGTTTCCCTTATGCCTTCTACGCTAGGGCTAAAATAAACAACAGGCCTCCCTATCTTCTGACGCAAACGACGACGATGAAACCTTACGATGGATACAAAAAATGAACGGCGAATATTCGAACAACGGATCACGAAATCTCAGCAAGGAAGAAGTCAAACATCATATCGCAAAAATATAGCGAGCAACACTTTTTGAAAATGCGAATGGGATAATATTTTATCTTCATCGTGGGAGATTTATATGCATATTTCCCATAAACTCTTGACATCGACGAGGAGTTTAACACGTCAACAGAGGAGTTTAACATGTCGACAGAGGTCTTGGCTAGCGCCCACAATCTTAGAACATAGCGCCATAAAAGTTAAGACATTTGTGCCATGGGTTAGGAGAACCCAAAGAAAACAATAAATATTTATTTATTTAAAAATAATTAAAAGGAACCTTAACAAGGTTTTTAATTATTTAAATAAATACTTCCTCCTGGACCCAAATGCATTAAACTAATGCATCCACCTGTAATATTTAAACCTGCCAACTTGGGGTTTACAAAAGACCTTTGAAACTGTCATTTCGTAACCTTCATCAAAACAAGTTGTTTGACATCAAATCGAATTCCTTCAAGAGCTTCTTGACATCAATGACAACTTATACACTTGAGCAAAGGCAATGTACCCAAAGTACCCAAAATTGCCAACAGTTTATCAGACCAGAGATGATAAATTACACCCATATAAAGCATATGTCCTACAATTATTATCTCTATTTGATCAAGTTACCTTGGAAGCTATTCCTTGAACTAGCAACCGTACGGCTGACCCTATGGCTGCACTGCATCTCTTTTGCCCTTGGAGTTAGATGATGAATATGCTACCATCATTATTTGTCGACTCCAGGAACCCGTTTCAAATAAATCATGCTTAGAACCTTTGGATGTGTTTCTAATCAACAAAACTACTCCTGAACCTTGGTACACTAATATATTTAATTTTATTCAAAATGGGACTTTCCTCGAAGGTTGTAATAACAACAAGCATCGGTTATTACGTAGACAAGAAACTTGCTTCGTAATTATTGGTAATACCTTGTATAAGAGATATTTTGAAGGCATCCTATCGAGATGTTTGAATCTAGAAGAATCTAGACCAGCTTTGAGTGAAGCCCACGATGGATCTTATGGGGGAAATTTTAGTGGTAGTGCCATTGCCAAGAAGCTCCTTAGGATAGGATATTTTTGGCCTACCATGGAGAATGATGCACATGATTATGTGCACCATTGCAACAAGTTCTAGAAACACACTGACCTTGTCCATGCACTTGCACAAGAGCTGTAGGCTATTTCATCTCCTTGGCCCTTTTCAAAATGGGGCTTAGACATCATTGGAAAAATCAATCCTTTGTCATCTGATGGACACAAATTTATCATAACTGCTACTAAGTATTTCATGAAGTGGGTTGAAGCTATGCCCTTAGCTTCTTGCACTGGAACCCAAGTTTCCAAATTTATTTTTAATCAAATTATTTGTAGGTTCGAAATTATTGCAAATCTCATCTTAGATAATGGAACTTGTTTCAAAAATAAATATGTCAAGAAATTATGTCAAAAATATAAAATTCAACATCGTTGGTCCACTCCCTATTATCCTTAGGGTAATGGCCAAGAAGAAGCATCTAATAAAATATTAATCAAAATCCTCAAAATACTGGTCAATAAATCTGGCCGAGATTGGCACATTCAACTATATCCTGCTCTGTGGGCTTATCGAACTAGTGTTCGCACTCACACGGGCACTTCACATTTTGTTTTGGTTTATGACACTGAAGCTATTTTTCCTTTTTAATTAGAAGTTCCTTCCTTGGCTCTACTACTTCAAGATATTGAAGTAGGAGATGAATATCGTGCTGGCAGACTTAGTCAGCTGGAACTCCTAGATGAGAAGTGCATCAATGCTTTGGAGCATCTTCGAGCCTACAAAAATAAGCTTAAACGAGCATACCTCAAGAAAGTTCATCATCGATCCTTTGAGATCTGCGACCTCGTCTTAAAAGAAAAAAAAAAAAAATACTAATGCAACCAAAGATCTTAAAGGTAAATTTGAACCTAACTGGCTTGGGCCATATGTCATCACTACTAAATTTGGCTCAGGAGCATACCAATTAGCTACCTTAGATGGTAAAGATCTTAAAGAACCTATGAAAATTATGCATCTCAAACGCTATTATGCATAAAATCTACTTATTTCATCATTGTATATATTGTTGTTTTGTATGTTGTTTCATTCTAGTTATTCACATAAAAATTTCAAAAAAAAAAAAATCACATTGTGTTTCTTTCAATTCATAAATTAAAATCAAAATATAAAAACTTCAAAATCATAAAAATATTTAAAAACATCTTTTATTTTCATACCTATCAATTCTTGAAGTATTGCAGTCATATTTTTAGTTATTTTGGATAAATTAGCATTTATTTGGAATCCTGCACCTTCACACTCACATGAAAAAATATCTTGACTTTATTTGGTATGATTATTAATCTCTCTTATATCAAAGCCCACATTTGAATTAAATAAAGTTTTGAGCATAGAGAATTGATCTTGTCATTTACTTAAACCAAACATATCTTTTCACATTAAAATTATTTCATTGCAAATTCGATATGATGCTACATAGTAGAAATGGTTTCTTGAGCAAAAAGTTTCCCCTGCTATCCTATCATGCACATGGTCTAGAATTTTTGAGAATTGATAAAAGGACAAGCTCACCCCTACCCAGAATAAAAATCCCTTGCTCTACAGCCAATCCGAGCAAGTATCCCTAGCATAGGAAGAAAAAGAAAAGTCAAAGAAAATAAGAAAAATAAAAATGTCATTTGGTCCCATCGCAGCAATATTTCAACATTATCTCAGTTCCAAGCAAAAATACAAAAAAAAAGGGAAGAAAAGAAGAGAAAGAGAAAAGAAAAAGCAAAAAGCAATAAAATCCCTTTCCCTACCCCTTGAAAAGAAAAGAAGGGTGAATGAGCTTGAATCCCTAGAATTCTCAATTATTCGAAAACCGTGAGGTAAGCCCCATAACAGGCGGTTTGTGCCCAAACCGCTTGGTCTTGGGTAATCCCTAGCATGGTGATATGTCTGTCACATTAGCGACCTTATTTTGTATAAACCTATGTCGGCTTATGGATCAGCTAGCTCTTGATGACTTAACTTACATAGTAGTTTGGTATGGTTACATGCATATAAATCATGGTCAACGAACACTTATTTTGTTAATTCAAATTACTTGTATCAAATTATCTTGCTCAAAATTGGTGAATGAACAATACAATTGCACACACATTTGTATTTGAGATATTTTGTATCATTATGATAAATCAAGATCAGTAATGAACTCACATTTGTACATGAGGGTTCCTTATAAATCTACACTTTGTCTTTAAGATAATTTAAAATATCTCTGCAATTCTTTTAGAACCATTTCATATTTTTAAGAACATTTGTTTAGCATCAAAATAGTTAAATATATTTCTTTCCACCAATCCAAAAAAAAAAGATTTTTTTTCTTTCGCAAACATCTTCAAAAACCTAGTAAATAAAGTCATGTTTATATATATTATTATTATTTATTTATCTCAAAAATAAAAAATCAATCATGCAATAAAACTAAAATATCAATTTCCTTCTTTGGATTTCGCGATGATGGTATAAGTCTATACCTATAATTCTATGCCTAGCGCAAACCATTGTTCTAATTTTATTTTCCCATCCATTTTAAATTCATAAAAACTTATGGCTTACATCATTATGTTACACAATTGTGCTTTCAAAAGAATGCAAATTTTTCTATTTCATTTCATTATGTCAAAAATTCAATTTTGCAATGATGGTATAATTCCTAACGAATTATTCAAAAAATTTATCACACTTAGGAATTTATGCCTAGCAAAAATCATATTTCTTTTAAATATCTCATGCTTAATATTTTTATGAAAATCTGAAAACAAATCATCACCATCATCATTTTTTACCATCAAAACACAAAGTATTAAGACAGTCTCTTAAGCACTCTTTTACTTTTAACAATATTTCTATACTGGGATTAGCTTGACGACCTAGTGAGCGGTGACTCCATGAAATGGTCTATAACAACGACAATGTCCTTTGAAATTATTGTTAGAAGTCCCTTTTATTTTTTTCATCAAATCACACCAACAACAACCAATTGTTTACATCAGATTATTTCATTTAAATTTTACAGTTCTAAACGACATAATTCCATGAATCATCAATCAACAACCAAACAATTCAAACATTAAAACACCATACAACATATACACAAATCATCAAAAAGAACATATATATACATATCAAAAATATCTATACATCATATTAAAACTAGAATGGTATGCCATAATCAATACCCTGGCATACTCAATCCTCTCAACAAATAATAATAATATATGCAATCCAGTCTATCATAGCTAGCCTGGAGAAGCCCTCGAGCTCTCAGCATCATCTCCTCTCCTACCTTGAGGTGGAGGAGGTGGTACCATAGAGGTTCATGCTGTGTCTCGGGTCCTCATTGTCGATCGTGAGGATGTCCTCGACGATCCCATCCTGATCGGCCCTACAATGTCGGTTGGTAGCTATAACATTTGGCTCTCTGGAACCAGCTGATAGTATGCTCCCCGATAGAATGCGGTCTGAGCCATAGACTACACCAGCTCCTGCATGCTAGCCCCTCCACTTTGAGCCTTGAGCTGTGTAGCCTCATCCTGTAGAGTCTGCACCTGAGCCCGAAGACGGGCAACCTCAGCCCAGAGAGCCGCTATCTTGTTGCTCTCCCCTACCTTGACACCCTTGACCTTATTGGGTGATGGTGGCCTCTCCCCATACTGAGAAGGTAATCTCTCCTCCCTTCTCCCTATTTGCTATGGTCTTTGTGGAGCCTATGGCATCCTCTGGCATTTCTCCTACAGAGACCATCACTACTCTCTCCCATCGTGACCTCGTGCTGCCTCAATAGCAACCTGGAATTGCCTCCCCATCCATCGCATAATTGCATGCACCAAACCCTGTGCCCTCATCATCCAAGGAGGGCGGATGCCTGTGTACCAGACATCATATCCGTCAGTGACCCTAGCATCGTCACCATATACTGGCTAGATGGGGGCATCATCCATGTCCTGGCTCCAAAATTGTTGTATATCTGGAGCTCCACTTAGTGTAGTATTATCTCAAATAGTTCGAGAGTACTCGTAATCCCTAAGGGAAGGGATCCCTTGCTAAAGACCGAACTGTTGTAGAACTCGGTCATAGCGGTGGTGCTCTACCTCTTCTTGCTCCATCCTTAGCCAGCAGACTTGCCTGATGCGAGTCAACTCCTGCCCGTCCTCTACCCACCCTGGATGCTCTCTCCACAGCCTCCAGGTGATCTGGTATGGGATGAGGTCATCTAGCAACCTCCGAGACATCAACAAATCTATCCACCATTATGACCCTATCTAGAGCCACCAATAGAAAACTTGGGGCCTCTCTTGGTCAACCCCTGTCAGTGGGAGTCCTATCGGCCTTCGCACTGCAATGTGCTCCCAGTACCAAACCTGCAGTAGCGATGTCAAAACCAGACATCAACCTCCCTTGTATATGATGCCATGCAGGATCCTATACAAGCGGCACAGTACAAAGCTCCCCCATGCAAACCTATACCCATGGTATCTCATGTCGTAAACCACATCTGATAGGAGCTAGGGTAATCTGCACCCGCTCTGGTGGCATAGCAGTAAGCCACCCACTATCTCGAAAAAAAATCAAGTCAACCTAGATGCCCCAGGCATCTGCCTTAGAGACTCGATGTTCACTCCGTACTTCTCCAGGGTGAAGCTCGGGTCTCCACTCAACCTCATCATCACCTGGCCTTGATTGGCCGCAGGAGTCATCAGTCGTCTCTGTATGGGGATCCTCAAGATCCTCCATACATCCTCTAGTGTGGGAGCCATCTACCCTATCAATAATCGAAAGCAGGATGACCTTTGATACCACCTCTCTACTAGGGCTATCAGTAGCCCCATGTCTATCGGTATTTGTGGCATCTCTGCCACATGCTGTAATCCGACCTGTGCTAGTCGGTCTCGCTCTACCTGATCGAGCGTGGCCACATCATCTCTTAGCCCCTCGTATTTCCACTCTCGACTCTTTAGTAATCCCCTCTACAAAACAAACAATAAAACAATAAAATTTATTAATAAACCAATTATTAAAGTCAAATAGATTGGGTAAAATCTAAATGAGACCGACTGTCTTTGGAGAAAGCTTGGATTGTCGTAAACGATTCTAAATGATTTTGGACGATCCTGTCGCAGATCGGCGATGATCTCGTATGATTGGAGGCGATCTCAACTGCAGTCTATATTGGGGGCAATCAGAGCCTGAAGTTTGCATTTTCTTATCTTTTCTTTTCATTTTCTTATGCATTAACTTGGTTTATTTTATTTCTGCATCTTGGAGTTCACCTCATTTAGTATAGATGCATGCTAAAGTTAAAATAAATTATTAAAGTAATGCATTTTCCTTTAATTGTTATCTAGATCTATCATTTAGGTAAATTTACTATCATTTCTATCATTTTCCCTTGCTTTTGTAGTCATATTTTTTGGTTTTTGGTATCTATCTCTGTGACTGTAGGTTTATGACGAATTCGTCAAATTGATGATGATCTTGTCTAATCTCAGACGACCGATTGAGATCTGAGATGATTCTGTGACATTTTAGATGATTACATACAATTTGAGACAATTTGGACTTCTACAAAACTCAGAATCTGCATCAGACATCCGAAATCAGGTATATTCTATCTCATTTAGCATATTTTCTATGTTTAGCACTTACTTATGTTCTTTATATTCATATAAATCAACATTGGCATATAGAATAGATTAGATTCATCTTGGCCAAACCTAAGAATTGAATGATTAAAGCACAAAATGAACACATCAAACCTAATCTCAACCTAGGCATGGAAATTGCCACTCAAAAATTTCCTGGTGAACCCACTATCCGTAAAAAATTCACCCTTATACCCCTCCCCCGAGAGGTACGACCTTCAAAGGGCCTCTTAGTCCGAGGTATTGTCCCATCCTTCTCGCATTCCCCTTTCGGGCGTGGATCCTATAGCCTGAAGGTAAGGATGCAAAAAATTTGGAGCGATACACTCTTCATCACATTCTTAAAACTGAAGCTCAAGTTGGGAGTTTTGCTTTATTACCTTCTTTAAAGTTTTAAGAGCATAAATAAGCTCTCCCTCAAGATCAAATTCTCATTTTTTTGATTCTTCCTCTATTTGTTTACCTTTGAAAACATCTTCATTCTTTTCTAACTTGTCTTTTATAGGATCACCTCCTTCTTCTAGTGCCATTAGAATATTCTCTTATGGTCCTTCAAGTGTATCCTCATATTCATCTTACTGAAACTGAAACCATTCTTTGTACAACTATCTTCAAGATGTCCAAATTTACCACATCTAAAATACTTGAGAATTATTGGTGACCTTTTCTTAACTTTTTATTTTTCTTCTATCAAAAATATGACTTCATATTTATCATTATCTGAGAAACTATTATCACTATAACTTGAGTACTTACTTGCCTTTTCTGCATAGTAGCTCCTCTTTTGTTTTTGAAAGAACTTCTTTCCTTGTCTACCTTGTCCATCCTTACCTTTCTTTTGGTACCTATATTTTTTTGATTCCCTATTATTATGATCCTATTTTTCTTCACCATTACTATTTATAGCTTCTTGACAATCGGTTGCATAGTGACCATACTTTCTACAATTAAAATATCTAACAAATTTTGCATCTTTGAATCTTCTTGAATCCTTATTCTTTTTGCCATAATTTTCTTCTTCATCACTAGATGACTCATTGCTTGAATTTGACTTCTTACCCTTTGTCTTCTTAGTAGATTTGAAGGCTTCTTCCTTCTAAATTTTAGGTTCCTCTTTTGTTCTTATCTCAAAAGCTGTAAGAATACCAAGTAACATATCTCTTGTCAAAGAATCACCATATTTTGATTTCTCTATAGTAGAAATCTTTTCACTAAATAATTTTGAAAGAGATATTAAGATATTATCACAAACATAAAATTCTTCAATATCAAGTCCAAGTCCTTGCATGACATTAACAAACTCGTCTACACAAAGTAGATAAGCACTAATGTTTTCATCATCCTTCATTCTTAATTCTTCAAATTGTCCTTTGAGATTTCGTATCTTTACCTTTTTGACACTTCTATATCCTTCATATATGTTTTGAAACTTATCCCAAATTCCTTTTACATCTTTGTAATGCATAAATTTTATGAACTCTGTTCTATGCAAACCTCTCAAAATTACATTCATTTCTTTTGAATTGTAATGATGTAGAAGCTTACCATCTTTATCTATAGGTGGAGTAGCTGGTGGTATGTATCCATTTTCAACTACTTCCCAAATTTCATTTCCAAGTGCCATCAAGTGGATCTTCATTCTCATACTCCAAAATACATAATCACTTTTATAAATATTGGTGTTGAATTATCTGAGGACCCATTCTTATAATCTATTGTGTTCTTGTAATATTTTCCTTCAAACTATTAAACTTTTTCAAAGTAACCCACTTTGATACCAATTGAAGAACACAAGCTTATACTGAGAGGGGGGTGAACAATATAAGATCATTTTTTACTTTTCTTTTCAATCAATATTATGCAATGTATAGATAGCAATATCAACATCATTAATCAAAGCAATGCACAAATCACCACACACAATAGAGACACCAATTTAATGTGGTTCACCCAATGTGGGCTACTCCACGGAGAAAATATTTCACTAAAATTTTCTCAATAAATCTCTTGGGAATTATTTCCCTATTACAATGTTTATGGACCTTTGTCCAAAGGAGACACCAATCCCCTAATCAAATTTGTAGATCTCTGTTGAGCAAGGTGCAACGAAAGTATTGTCATTATTGTCAACACACTCAGATGGATAGGTTGATGCAGTGGATAGTTGTTTGGAGGTTGTTCAAAGTATGTACAATGATGTTCAATGCTTATGAGGATGTTTTTGATGTTCGGGTGAAGTTGTTACAGGTTATTCGTGCAAATTTACAAAAGTTGAAAAAATCGTCAAGAAGTTGTCAAAAAATTGCAAAAGTCATCATGGGCATAGTTGGATAGGATGGATCAGTTTGGAAAATTCTAGAATGTTAGGAAAAAGTCTAGAATAGTGTTGGAGGTTTCAGCACAGTGTTTGGATTGATTGGTGGCGTTTTCGGTATCTTGGTGGATGATTTGGCAAGTGGTTGTACAGGCCCAAAAAAGGTAGTTTTGTTAGAAGTACTGAGAGTAAACCGAGAAGAATTTGATAGCAAAATTTTAATTTGAGGTGGTCATTATCTTCAAGAACATGTGTTCCAAATTTCTACCAAAATGGAGAAATGAGGCGAATGTTACAAGCGTTGCAAGACTATCACAAAAATGCTCTTTTTGTAAAAGTGTGTCAGCAGCAGTTTTCATGGAGGTGGTGGAGGTGAACCATAAGAATTTATGCAATGATATTCAGACTAGATGTATTCAGCATTGCAGAGATTCTACGTTTCAAATTTTAGAGAAAACAGAGTTACAAGGTGAGATTTATGATTGTTGCAAAAACGGATAGGTCACTTTTATGTCAATTTGTTCCACTTATGCAAAATACTTCAGTTGGCTGTTTCGACCTTGCAGAGTCGACATAGTTTTGGTTTTAGTGTTGTTACATCTTCAAGACATAAAATAGAGCATATTTTATTTTTGGTTTGAGTTGTCACATGGCTTCGAAGTAAGAGAATGAGTAAGGTGTCAATTCTTTGCATGTGACGTATTTGACGAAATGCCTTCTCAAAATAAAAGAAGGAAGTTATATTGATTTAAGAAGCTTCATTAAAAAAAATATTTTTAAAAATTGAAAAGGGAAAAAGAATGCAAGTGTGTGCTTTTTAAGTGACAAGGGATTTTATTGAAAAGTGGGGACTTTTTGTTGTGAAGAGAGAAGTGTGTGTGGAGAAAAATAAAGAGTGAAAATCCATGATTTTTGGAGAGTTGTGAAAAATTCACTTCAGTATTTTGGACATAAATTTCTCATATGATATCCATTTTGGCCAAAATTTTGAGAGGAGTTCGCAAAAAAAGTGTTGTAAAATACCCAAAAAGCGTTTAGCAATTGGTAAAATGAGCTAAGATAAAGTTTTTTTTGTGAGAAGAGAAGATTCAAATTCTGAGTAATGCAGAGAGAGGGATGTTATACTGGGTGAAATAGAAAGTTTTATATTTTGAGCTTACAGACCATAGATGTTTCAATGAAGAAATTCATATATGTCATTTTATTATCAATATCAAAATTAAGTGGGTGCTTGGTAGAGGGGTTGGTACTCCTTTCTGTTGGTGCAGATAAATCAGGGGTTGGTGCTCATTTTTGTTGGTGTAGATAAATCAGGGGTTGATGCTCCTTCTAGTGGGTGCTGGTAAATTGATTGTAAATTTGGTGCTTTGCAAAGGTTAGATTTGGATGGGAGTCCAAATAGTCATTTTCGACGATGTAGCCAAATTGGTGAACCTTAGTACATCTTGTATTGTGTGATATTCTCTTGTTATACTTGCTTTATTTGGTTTTATGTTTTTATTATTTTGGCTTTGAGTGTTGAAGATTTAAGTTTTAAAGAGCTACAATAATTCACCCCCCCTCTCAGTGTCATTATGAGACTAACAATTGATATCAGAGCAAGGTTCCTGAACAAGATTAACCAGCTAGGGCGATCTTGGAAGTGACACAATGGTAGGTGGTGAAGGCTTCTCATAAAAAAAACATCATTTTTTGATGTAACTAATTATGCATTTTGGAGACTCAGGATGTAGACATATATTTTTGCTTTTGGATACAACATTTGGGATTCAGTAGATAGTGGATACATAATACCCACCACTTCTCGAACTGATGCTGCCAGTAAGAAACTGTTTGAGAATGACTTAAAAGCAAAGAATGCTATCATGTGTGGATTAGTGGACAACAGACTAGTAAAGATTATGGGTTGTAAAACAACAAAGGAAATATGGGACAAACTGAATAGCATTCATGAAGGAGATGTTAAGATCAAGGAGGCCAAGTTATAAACACATCGAGCTCAGTTCAAAGTATTAAAGATGAATGATGATGAGAATATAGAAGCATATATGCTGAGAGTTAATGAAGTCATTAATGCGATTAGAGGACTCGACGAGGAAATCAAAGATTCTATCATCATGAAAAAGGTATTAATATCCCTTTTCCAAATATTTGATTCTAAAGTTTCAGTTATAGAAGAAGCTAAAGATCTAAATTCTTTTAGTATGGATGAGATGCATGGTTCTTTGAATGCATATGAGATGAGAATAGGAAAATCTAAACCCACAGAAAAAGAAGCTATTTTTAAAGCCCATAAAAATATGAAAGCAAAACAAGAATTCGAGGAAGAAGAGACATCAGATGAAATGGAAGCAAACTTTGTTCAAAAACTAAAAAGGGGAAAAGAAAAATATAGAGGAAAATTACCGTTTAAATGTTTCAACTGTGGAGGCATTGGGCATTTTGCAGCTAAATGTCCACTTAATGAGAAGAATAGAAGGGATGAAGGATCACAAGAAAAAATAAGTGACTAGAAGAAAAAACAAATTTCAGAAAAGACAACTTCAAGAAGAAAATTTTCATCTCCAAGAATGTGAGTTCATCAAAAGATAGCTCCAGTGAGGATTCTAAAAAGGAAACAGGTGAAGCTATTTTCATGGCACTCAAAGAAGAAAAACCAGAAAAAGAACATGAATGTGATGAAGAAGAAATTGACACAGAAGTGAATTTGGAAGAGGAATTAATTGCAACTCTAGATGAATTGAAGATAGAAAGAAAAAAGAATAAGAAAATTTTAAGAAAGCTTGAATATGCAAATGAAATCATAACAAATTTGAAAGTACAAATAGAAGAATCCAAGAAAATATTTGAAGATATTGAAGTACAAATAACCATGAAAATAGATTATTGCAGCAATCTAGAAGAAGATATTGTTGGTTTAAGAATGCAACTAGAAGAGATGAATCAGAAAATTAGTTGTTATCACAAACGTGAAGAAAGTTCTATGAAGCTGGATAAGATCATAAATAACCAAAAGACTATACACATCAAATTTGGTTTGGGTTTTGATGAAGGAGAATCTTCAAATGGATCAAAGGCCATAAATGAAGAATCCACAAAGAATGAAGAGAAGAAACAGGTTGATCAAGCAAAAACGAATCATGCAAAGGAAAGCAATAATAAAAGGCACAAAAGGAGAATTGACAATGATGGCTTCACCAATGTCACACATCAAATAAGAAGAAGATTTATGGTTCCTACGACAACATGGAAAAGACCACCTCCCAGGTTCAATCATCTCTTTTCTGGTTATTGTTTTAAATGCAATGGTTATGGACATAAGATCTCAGATTGCAAGTATAATATAGGACCAAGAAATTTTACCAATAGAAATGTTTTTTCACCTTTGATGGATTATGTAGTAGAATGTTATAACTATCATAATTTTGGGTATATTGCAAGAAATTTTTGAAGTACATTTTCATCAAATCAATTTCAAGGAAGAAAATTTCAGCCAAATGGAATAAGACAAAATAGAAAATTTCTCGAAAAACATGCATAAGCTACTGAAAAAGAAAAGCCAAAACAAGAGCCCAAAATTGTAATCAAACCTGAGTGGAAAGAAAAAGAGCGACCTAAGGAAGAAAAGTAATCCTTGATCATACAGACGACATTTAAAATGCATAATAAATCTGCATCATGGATACTTGATAGTGGATGCTCCAGTCATATGACAAGTGACAAACAAAAAATTGAGAAGTTGCAACAATATGAAGGTGGTTCAGTAAAGTTTGAAAACAATGATGGAGCTAAGATAGTTGGCAGAGGTTCAGTTAAGATTAGTGATGGAAAAATCAGGTCAAAAGAAGTCTTATTTGTGGTTGGTCTGAAGCATAACTTGTTGAGCGTAATTCAGATTTGTGATTGAGGTCATGAAGTGATCTTTAAGAAGCAAGGTTGTGAAGTCAGAAAGGCAAACAATGGGAAGTTGATAGCAACTGTATCAAGGAAATATAACAACCTGTACACTATCTCAGAGACTTCATAAGGAGCTTACTTGATTGGACAAGAAGAAGAGAATTGGTTGTGGCACAAGAGGCTCGGTCATATCAGTTTTGACAATCTAGTAAAAATTAGCTCAAAGAAAGTAGTGAGAGATATTCCCACCATTGGCAAACCATCAAATAGCATTTGTGCTTCATGTCAAAAGGGAAAGCAAACTAGAGTCTCATTTAAAATAAAAGAGTACTACACAAGCAAACCTTTGGAACTAGTACATACTGATTTATGTGGACCCATGAGAACGTAAAGCATAAACGATGACAAATATTTCATGTTGTGTATAGATGACTATTCCAGGATGACATGGGTACTATTTTTGAAGCATAAATCAGAAGCTTTTGAGATGTTCAAGGTTTTCAAAAACCAAGTTGAGAATCAAACAAGAAAAATGATTAAATGTTTAAGGTCGGATAGAGGAGGAGAGTTCATTTCAGAGGATTTCACAGAGTATTGTGAAAAATATGGCATTAGGATACAATTTTTGTTGGCAATTTTGGGTACCTTGGGTACATTGCTTTTGCTCAAGTATAGTAGTTGTCATTGATGTCAAAGAAGTTCTTGAAGCAATTTGTTTGTATGTCAAAGAATTTGTTTTGATGAAGGTTTCAGCTGGCTAGTAAGTTTCCAAGAAGATCAGAGTAGCCCAGTTGCAAAAGATCAAGAAAAAGACAAGTAAGAAAAAGTTTGCAGGTGGCTGGAAAAACTGTCGCGATTTCGTGACATGTTTGAGGAGAGAGAAAGTTTTGGCAAAACTGTCATGATTTCGTGACATGTTGGAAGAAAGAGAGGCTGCTGGCAAAACTGTCGTGATTTCGTGACATGTTTGAGGAGAGAGAAAGTTTTGGCAAAACTATCATGATTTCGCGACATGCTGGAAGAAAGAGAGGCAGCTGGCAAAACTGTCGCGATTTCGCGACATGTTGGCAAAGAAGCAGAGCAAGATGGAAAATGTCACGATTTCGTGACATGTCGCATTTTCGCGACTCGAAAAGTGCAGGAAGGCAGAGAAGGAAAAGTGTCATGATTTCGTGACACTCTGAAAAGAAGGTTGTACGGACGAAAAAGTGTCACGATTTCACGACATGATGCTGAAGAGAGAGTCCGCAGGGTGAGCTGTCATGATTTCGTGACTAGATCGAAGAGAGAGAAAGTCATTCAGAAAGTGTCACGATTTTGCGACATGCTGCAGAGTTCCAAGTGAGAACAGTCATGTTTTCGTGACATGCTAAAAATCTTGAAGAGAGAACTGTCACGATTTCGTGACATGCAGCTAAGGGAAGAGTTTGAAATAAGAAGCATCACGATTTCGCGATAGGCTAAAGAAAAAGCGTACGGATGCAGAGAGTGTCACGATTTCGCGACAAGCAGCAAAGGGAAGAGTCTGAAAGGAGAAGCATCACGATTTTGCGACAAGCTGCAAAGAAAGTGTACGAAAGCCAGAAGTGTCACGATTTCATGACAGGTTGCAAGGAAAGCTTTCGGGAGCTGAAAGCATCACGATTTCATGACAGGAAGAAGTAAAGAAGCCAGCAGGATGAAGATGTCATGATTTCGTGACATGTCACAGTTTCATGACTCTAAGAGGAGAGAGGCTATACGGCATCAAAAATGTCATGATTTCGTGACATAGGAAGAGAAGAAGGCCATGAAGACTAAAGTGTCACGATTTCACGACAGAGTTGCAGATGACGTCAACAAAAGTCAGATGTGTCACGATTTCATGACAAGGACAAAGTCAAGGCTGACAAAGGCAAAAAGTGTCACGATTTCATGACAGCAGGCAATAGAAGGTGTACGGTAGGAAAAGGTGTCGCGATATCGTGACATGTTGAAGTTTCGTGGCTACGAAGCTGCGTGAAGGACGTTGAGCCGACAAAGTTAAATCTGGGCCGACGCAGCATAGGGTTTTGCATCGACGTTGTTTTAGAGATGTGCAGCCGACTAAGATCAAGGTTCTTATCTTGAGATTGTGAGTATAAAAGGAGGGCTGCTTGAAGAGTTTGGCCATCGATCGAAGTGTGCGTTCGAAGAGTGATGTTCATAGATTTAGTGCGATAGTGAAGTTCGATCGTCGAAAAAGCAGAGTGCGAAGATCGATAGCAGTATAAGAGTGCATTTCATCGAATCTTCTAAGTGTAGGAGATTGTAAGGAAATAGAGTGCATGAAGATGATACTACTGTGAATGCGTAGAAGTGCAAAGGTCGTTGTTCGATCGAGTGTAGCTATGACTACGAGAAAATAGCAAAGGACTGTATTTTATGCAGAATAGAGGAAGAGGACAGACCTGTGCCAGACCGAAGGACTATGTTTGGTGCAGATCAGAGAAAGAGGAAGAGGACATTTGTGCCAGACCGAAGGACTATGTTTTGGTGCAAATTCGAGGACCAGCTTTGAGGTGACAGAGTTGAGGACAGAAGTCTCCAGCCAGAGCAGGGAAGACAGGTGTCTTCTATGGATAGAGTTCCACTTGCTAAGGGCAGAAGAGGCAGAGGTCTTCTAGAGGATCACCAGCCAGAGTAGAGATAGGGGAAGGTATCTCCTTTGAGCAGAGGCTCATAAACATTGTAATTGGGAAGGTTTCCCAAAGAACTGTGATATAACTTTTAGAGAAAATTTTTATCCGTGGAGTAGCCCACCTTGGGTGAACCACGTAAATTGTTGTGTCACTTTGTGGATGATGTTTTGTGCATTGCTTGATTACTGCTGTTAAATACTGCTATCTATATTCTGCATAATATAGTATTGAAAGCTGAGTTGAAAGAAAAAGTTAAAAGTGGTCTTATACTGTTCACCCCCCCCTCAGTATAAGCTTGTGTTCTTCAATTGGTATCAGAGCGGGTCTCTCCAGAAAAATCCTAACATCTTGGAGAAGGATCTATCAGAAGAACATACAGTTTCAGAAAAGGATGAAGAGGTTAAGTTTGATATCTAAAGTGAATTCTTCTGGGCTTTAAGAATTTTAGAGAAGAGAGTTATGTTCTCAAACATCATGGCAGGAAGAAGAGACAGCAAGATTAATCTTCAGCCTGAAGAACGATGGATTCCAGTTGGTCTCAAGAAGAACAATCATCCAAGGCATCAAAACAGGTTACATAATACTTTCCATGGCTACTATTTTTCTTGCAAGAAATTTGGTCACAAAGCTATACATTGCATTAAATCCGTGCATAGCCATAGTAAGGAAAATGTTAACTCTTTTGCACCCCTTATGGATAAAAATGTCATGTGTTACAAATGCAAGAATGTTGGGCATATAGCAAGGATGTGCAGTTTGGATAGACCTAGCCTTAAATTCACTAAAAATAGAAATGAGATCAAGTCTAAATCAATGATAGTTCAAACTGCTTTTCATGCTCAAGACAAGGTAGAGAAATGGTATCTTGATAGTGGTTGTTCAAAACATATGACTGGTGAAAAGGAAAAGTTTTTGGTCTTAAAAAACACAAACAAGAGGAACAGTTAGTTTTGGAGATAACAAGTCTGCTAAAATCTGTGGTAAAGGGACTCTTAGCTTGGATGGGAAATCTAAAACTAAAAATGTGCTTTATGTAGAAGGTCTAAGACATAATCTTCTAAGTGTGAGTCAACTTTGTGATCAAGGACACATAGTATCTTTCTTTTCAGATAGATGTGAGATTCGTAAAGAAAAAAATGGAAAACTCATTGCTAGTGCTACAAGGACTCCAAACAATCTTTACATGCTAAGTGAGATAAAAAAGGAAAAGTGTTTTCTAACTCAAGAAGATGAGAGTTGGTTATGGCATAAAATATTGGGGCATTTGAGCTTTGATAATCTTGTCAACATTAGTAACAAGGAAGCAGTTAGAGACTTGCCCAAAATAAAAAGGCCCTATAACACCATTTGCGGTCCTTGTCAACATGGAAAACAGACCAGAACCAGTTTTAAATCAAAAGGGTATACTTCTTCAAAACCATTAGATCTCATTCATACTGATTTATGTGGCCCCACCAGAACTCAGAGCATTCAGGGAGAAAGCTACTTCATGTTGTTTATAGATGATTATTCTAGAATGACTTGGGTTACTTTTCTCAAAGAAAAATCTGAAGCTTTTGAAAAATTTAAAGCTTTCAAAGAAATGATTGAAAATGAGACTGAAAAGAGAATCAAATGCTTAAGATCGGACAGAGGAGGAGAGTTCACCTCTAATGAAATTGTGGAATACTGTGAGCAACAAGGAATTAAAAGAGAATATTCAGCAGCAAGAACTCCTCAACAAAATGGAGTAGTTGAAAGAAAAAATAGAACTATTGAAAATATGGCTAGAGCTATGTTAAATGAGTCAAAACTTTCAGATGGTTTCTGGAAAGAGGCAGTCAATACAGCAATCTACATTATCACCAGGGCCCAACTTAGAGTAAATCATCATAAAACTCCTTATGAGTTGTGGAAAGGAAGACCAGCTACAGTAAAGCATTTCAAAGTGTTTGGGAGTAAGTGCTTCATCAGAAGGGAAGATCAAAATTTGGGTAAGTTTGATCCTAGGTGTGATGAGGGAATTTTTCTTGGTTATTCCAACAGAAGCAAGGCTTACAGATGCTTCAACAAAAGAACGCATACAGTCATAGAAAGCATAAATGTAACAGTTGATGAAAAGATAGGGATAAGAGAACCTGTCAAGGAAATCAGTGATGAAATCTGTCAAGAAGAATTCAGAGAGGTTTCAGATGAAGAAGAGGAAAAATAGCAGCTGCTTCCCAAAACTCCGTCACGATATGTTCAGAAACATCATCCCAAATATTTGATCATTGGTGATCCAAACAGTAGAAAAACTAGAAGAAGAGTCATTCCGTCACACGATTCTACAAATATTTCATTATTATCTCAGATTGAGCCAAAAGATTTCAGTGAAGCATGTGCAGACAAATTTTGGGTAAAAGCAATGGATGAAGAGCTAAATCAAATAGAGAAAAGTGAAACTTGGGATTTAGTTCCAAGACCTAAGGACAAGAATGTCATTGGCACAAAATGGATATTCAGAAATAAACTCAATGAAGATGGAAAGATTGTCCGAAACAAAGCCAGGTTGGTTTGCAAAGGTTATGCTCAAGTAGAAGGTGTTGATTTCGAAGAGACGTTCGCTCCTGTTGCTCGTCTCGAAGCTATCAGAATGTTTTTGGCTCTTTTGAGCTTCAAAGCATTCAAGGTGTATCAAATGGATGTTAAATCAGCATTTTTAAATGGAGTTTTGGATGAAGAAGTCTACGTAGAACAGCCAGAAGGCGTGTCTCTCTCAGATCAATCGGACTATGTGTGTAAACTGAAAAAGGCCTTGTATGGGTTAAAGCAAGCACCTAGGGCTTGGTATTCAAGACTTGACAGGTACCTTCATGAGCAAGGTTTCAGGAAAGGTATGGCAGATAGCAATTTGTATATTAAAGATAAAGGTAATGATATGTTGATTGTAGTTGTCTATGTTGATGATATCATTTTTGGGGGAAATAATACCCAGATGTGCAAAGATTTTGCTAACACCATGCAAAAGGAATTTGAGATGTCTATGATTGGAGAGCTGTCATTCTTTTTGGGTCTTCATATTGCTCAATCAAAAGATGGTATATTTCTCTCTCAAGGAAAGTATATCAAAGAAATGTTAAAAAAAATTGGGATGATGGACAACAAACCTGTATGTACTCCAATGACTACAGGGTGCAAGATGAGTAAAGATGATGAATCTCCAGTGGCAGATCAGAGGTTGTACAGATCAATGATTGGCAGTTTATTATATGTAACAGCTACCAGACCAGATATCATGCAAGCTATTGGATTAGTAGCCGATTTCGAGTAGCTCCGAAAGATTCTCATGTTATAGCAGTTAAAAGGATATTCAGATATCTGAAGGGCACTATGGACTTTGGGCTTTGGTATCCCAAAGGTGATGATTTCACTCTCACAACCTATACAGATGCAGATTGGGCAGGTAGTAATGATGACAGGAAAAGCACCAGTGGTGGAGCATTCTTTCTGGGAAAGAGTTTGGTTTCTTGGCTAAGTAAGAAACAACCTTCAGTTTCCTTATCTACGATAGAAGCTGAATACATAGCAGCAGTGGTTGGGTGTACACAAGTTCTATGGATGAAAACCACCTTGGAGGATTTCAAAGTCAAGCATGAACAACCCATCTCCATATTTTGTGATAATACTAGTGCCATAAGTATTTCCAAAAATCCAGTAATGCACTCAAGGACAAAGCATATTTCCATCAAGTATCACTTTCTAAGGGAGAAAGTGCAAGATAAGCAGGTCAAGGTAGAATATGTGCCTACTAAAGAGCAGATTGCAGATATCTTCACAAAACCTCTTCCAAGAGATACATTTGAGTATCTAAGGGAGAAATTGGGAGTTGTACTCCCACCCCAAAATTAATCACCTCATCAGGAAGTGGGGGAGGGACTAAGCTAAGAGGCTCATTCTTAGTCCCGGGCCCCAAAGGTGACCCTTTGCCATTGATGACAAAGGGGGAGAGATTTGAGTCAGGGGGAGAGATATGAGTAAGGGGGAGAGCTTCTATGAGAAGAGGAATGCTTCAAGTCAAGGGGAGAAAAACTTCAAAAGGAGATTCTCAGATGATAGCTCAGTTGGTTTCAGTTTTAGCTCCTGAGACGTGTTTTTAGTAAAGGGTTGCCATCAATGACAAAGGGGGAGATTGTTGGCAATTTTGGGTACCTTGGGTACATTGCTTTTGCTCAAGTATAGTAGTTGTCATTGATGTCAAAGAAGTTCTTGAAGCAATTTATTTGTATGTCAAAGAATTTGTTTTGATGAAGGTTTCAGCTGGTCAGTAAGTTTCCAAGAAGATTAGAGTAGCCCAGTTGCAAAAGATCAAGAAAAAGACAAGTAAGAAAAAGTTTGCAGGCGGCTGGAAAAATTGTCATGATTTCACGACATGTTTGAGGAGAGAGAAAGTTTTGGAAAAACTGTCATGATTTCGTGACATGTTGGAAGAAAGAGAGGCTGCTGGAAAAACTGTCACGATTTCATGACATGTTTGAGGAGAGAGAAAGTTTTGGCAAAACTATCATGATTTCGTGACATGCTGGAAGAAAGAGAGGCAGTGGAAAAACTGTCACGATTTCGCGACATGTTGGTAGAGAAGCAGAGCAAGATGGAAAATGTCACGATTTCATGACATGTCGCATTTTCACGACTCGAAAAGTGCAGGAAGGCAGAGAAGGAAAAGTGTCACGATTTCGTGACACTCTGCAAAGAAGGTTGTACGGACGAAAAAGTGTCACGATTTCACGACATGATGCTGAAGAGAGAGTCCGCAGGGTGAGCTATCGTGATTTCATGACTAGATCGAAGAGAGAGAAAGTCATTCAGAAAGTGTCACGATTTTGCGACATGCTGCAGAGTTCCAAGTGAGAACAGTCGCATTTTCGTGACATGCTAAAAATCTTGAAGAGAGAACTGTCACGATTTCGTGACATGCAGCTAAGGGAAGAGTTTGAAATAAGAAGCATCACGATTTTGTGACAGGCTAAAGAAAAAGTGTACGGACATAGAGAGTGTCATGATTTTGCGACAAGCAGCAAAGGGAAGAGTCTGAAAGGAGAAGCGTCACGATTTCGTGACAAGCTGCAAAGAAAGTGTACGGAAGCCAGAAGTGTCACGATTTCATGACAGGTTGCAAGGAAAGCTTTCGAGAGCTGAAAGCATCACGATTTCGTGACAGGAAGAAGTAAAGAAGCCAACAGGATGAAGATGTCACGATTTCGTGACATGTCACAGTTTCGCGACTCTAAGAGGAGAGAGGTTGTACGACATCAAAAATGTCACGATTTCGTGACATAGGAAGAGAAGAAGGCCATGAAGACTAAAGTGTCACGATTTCACGACAGAGTTGCAGATGACGTCAGCAAAAGTCAGATGTGTCACGATTTCATGACAAGGACGTAGTCAAGGCAGACAAAGGCAAAAAGGGTCGTGATTTCGCGACAGAGAGGCAATAGAAGGTGTACGGCAGGCAAAGGTGTCGCGATATCGTGACATGTTGAAGTTTCGCAAGGACAACTACAAAACTAGAGGCGGTTGAAGGACAAAGTTAACTTTGAGCTGACAAAGTTAAAATATGGGCCGACGCAATGCATAGGGTTTTACAGTCGACGTTGGTTTTAGAGATGTGCAGCCGACTAAGATCAAGGTTCTAATCTTGAGATTGTGAGTATAAAAGGAGGGCTGCTTGAAGATTTTGGCCATCGATCGAAGTGTGCGTTCGAAGAGTGATGTTCATAGATTTAGTGCGACAGTGAAGTTCGATCGTCGAAAAAGCAGAGTGCGAAGATCGATAGCAGTATAAGAGTGCATTTCATCGAATCTTCTAAGTGTAGGAGATTGTAAGGAAACAAAATGCGTGAATATCTGTGAATGCGTAGAAGTGCAAAGGTCATTGTTCGATCGAGTGCAGCTGTGACTACGAGAAAATAGCGAAGGACTATATTTTATGCAGAACAGAGGAAGAGGACAGACCTGTGCCAGACCGAAGGACTATGTTTGGTGCAGATTAGAGAAAGAGGAAGAGGACATTTGTGCCAGACCGAAGGACTATGTTTTGGTGCAAATTCGAGGACCAGCTTTGAGGTGACAGAGTTGAGGACAGAAGTCTCCAGCCAGAGCAGGGAAGACAGGTGTCTTCTATGGATAGAGTTCCACTTGCTAAGGGTAGAAGAGGCAGAGGTCTTCTAGAGGATCACCAGCCAGAGCAGAGATAGGGGAAGGTATCTCCTTTGAGCAGAGGCTCATAAACATTGTAATTGGGAAGGTTTCCCAAAGAACTGTGATATAACTTTTAGAGAAAAGTTTTATCCGTGGAGTAGCCCACCTTGGGTGAACCACGTAAATTGTTGTGTCACTTTGTGGATGATGTTTTGTGCATTGCTTGATTACTGCTATCTATATTCTGCATAATATAGTATTGAAAGCTGAGTTGAAAGAAAAAGTTAAAAGTGGTCTTATACTGTTCACCCCCCTCTCAGTATAAGCTTGTGTTCTTCAATTTTCAGCAGTCATGACACCTTAGCATAATGGTGTGGTAGAAATAAAGAACATGATAGCATAGGAAATGGCATGGACTATATTGACTGAGAGCAAATTAGCTGACATATTTTGGAAAGATGCAATCCATACTGTGGTATACATCCAAAATAGGTGCATGTTGAGGATGCATGAAAGAAAAACTCCTTATGAGTTGTGGTTCGATAAAAAGGCAACAACAAGATACTTTAAAGTTTTTGGCAGCAAGTGTTACATCAAAAGAACTGAAGAAAACCTTGGTAAGTTTGAAGATAGAGCGGATGAAGGTATTTTTCTTGGCTATTCGTCAAAAAACAAAGCTTACAAATGCTACAACAAGAGGCTAAGGAAAATTGTGGATAGTGCCGATGTTAAAGTTGATGAAGGAAGGGAATGAGTAATTAGCTATGAAGAGAACTACCCAATTTATGAAGAGGTCATTGAAGGAGATGAGGAAAAGGAAATGGAAAAGAAACCAAAAATTGACTTAGAGGATTCAAAAAGTGATTCAGATGTGGAAGAAAACAAGAAATTCAAAACAGGTAGCTGACAGAAAGATCATACTAGAGAGCAAATAATTGGAGATCCCACAGTTGGTGTTTAGACAAGAAGAATATTAGTAAGTAACTACTCTTTATTATCCAACATTGATCCCAAAAATGTTGCTGACGCAAGCAAATATGAAAGTTGGATAAAGGCAATAAATGAAGAATTAGATCAAATCAAGAAAAAAAAGACTTGGGAGTTAGCACCAAGACCCGTAAATAAAAATGTAATCGATACTAAATGGGTATTTCAGAATAAATTGAATTAAGACGGACATGTAGTCAGGAACAAAGAAATATTGGTATGCAAAGGCTATGCACAAGTTGAAGGTATTGACTTTGAGGAAACCTTTGCACCTATGACCAGACTAGAGGTAATTAGAATGTTTCTGGATTTAGCAGTTTACAAGAATTTCAAAGTTTATCAAATGGATGTGAAATCAGCATTTTTGAATGGGAAACTTGAATAAGAGGTTTATATTGAGCAGCCAAATGGTTTCTAGCTTGGTGATGATCCCAACTTGGTTTGCAAGTTGAAGAAAGTGTTATATGGCTTAAAATAGGCACCTCGAGCATGGTATGCAAGGCTAGACAATTATATTACTCAGCAAGGGTTCAAGAAAGGTATGGTAGATAGTAATTTGTATGTCAAAACAAAAAATGGTCATCATATTGTTCTTGTTGTATACGTAGATGATATCATATTTGGCAACAATGTGTAAATATTTAGCAAATAATATGTAGAAAGAATTTGAAATGTCAATGATTGGTGAACTTTCGTATTTCCTCGGATTGCAAGTTAATCAAAAGGAGAAGGGCATATTTATTTCTCAAATTAAATATGTGAAAGAGATGCTAAAAAGTTCACAATGGAGGATTGTAAGCTAGTTAGCACTCCCATGACGACAGGTTGTAAGTTAAGCAAGGATGACAAATTTCCACATGTTGATCAAACTATGTATAGATCTATGATTGGGAGCTTACTGTACTTGACAACTACCAAAACAAATATTTTACAAGCAGTATGCATGGTAGCACGATTTTAGGCTAGTCCCAAGGAGACTCATGTGACAGTAGTGAAGAGGATTCTTCGGTACCTCAAAGGTACTATGGAGTGTGGGTTATGGTATTCGAAAGGTAAGGACTTCACCCTTATTGCGTATTCAGATGTAGATTGGGCAGGATGTGTAGATGACAAGAAGAGTACCAATGGAGGTGCATTCTATCTTGGAGATAGGTTGGTCGTGTGGCATAGTAAGAAACATGAGTCAGTCTCCTTATCCATAGCAGAGGCATAATACATTGCAGTGACAACATGTTGTACACAGATGTTATGGATGAAACAAACTCTAAAGGATCTTGGTATTAATTTAAGTGATCTGATTTTAGTTAAGTGTGATAACACCAATGCCATTAACATCTCAAAGAATTCGGTTATGCATTCTTGCACAAAACATATTGCTATCCGGTATCATTTTTTGAAGGAGAAAGTTCTAGAAGGTGAGGTTAAGTTGGATTTTTTTCCAAAAATAGAGAAAGTAGCAGATATATTCACCAAACCATTGCCCAAGGAAGTCTTTGAGTACCTTCATAAGAAATTGGGAGTGGTCACACTTCCCAAGAATTGAGTAGCTATTGGGGCCACATTCTCAGGGGAACATTTGTGTATTTGTTTATTTTTTTGCTCATGTTTGTGATTTTTGCTAAGTGTAATAATTTTTGCCTGAGAATTTTGTGCATGGACTCAAGGGGAGTTTGTAGCAGCCCTTTGGTCCTATTTTAAAAGGGGGAGAAGAGTTACAGGAAATTGTGCATGTGTTGCCAGCAATTCCAAAGGGGGAGATCGTTGAGCAAAGTGCAACAACAATATTGTCATTGTTGTCAACACACTCATATGGACAGGTTGATGTAGTGGATAGTTGTTCAAAGGTTTTTTAGAGTATGTATAGTGATTTTCAATGCTTATGAGGATGTTTTTGATGTTCGGGTGAAGTTGTTATAGGTTGTTCGTGCAAATTTGCAAAAGTTGAAAAAATTGTCAAGAAGTTGTCAAAAAATTACAAAAGTCATCATGGGCACAGTTGGACAGGATGGATCAGTTTGGAACATGCTAGTATATTAGGAAATAGTACAGAACAATGTTGGAGGTGTCAGCACAGTATTTGGATTGATCGATGACGTTTTCGGTATCTTGGCAGATGATTTGGCAAGTGGTTGTACAGGTAAAAAAGGGTAGTTTTGTCAGAAGTACTGCGAGCAAACCAAGAAGAATTTGATAGCAAATTTTGAACTGAAATTTTTAATTATATTCAAGAACATGTGTTCCAAATTTCCACCAAAACAGAGAAAGGAGGTGAATGTTACAAGCGTTGCAATACTGTCACAAAAAGGCTCTTTTTGAAAAAAGTGTGTCATCAATAGTTTTTGTGGAGGTGGTACAGGTGAACCGTAAGGATTTATGTAGCAATATTTGTACTGGATGTAATAAGCATTGTAGAGATTCTACGTTTCAAATTTTAGAGAAAACAGAGTTACGAGGTGAGAGTTATAATTGTTGCAAAAATGGTACAGGTCACTTTTATGTCATTTTTTTCCACTTGTGCAAAATCCTTCAGTTGGCCATTTCGACCTTGCAGAGTTGACGAAGTTTTGGTTTTAGTGTTGTTACACATTCAAGGCATCAAATAAATCATATTTAATTTTTTATTTGAGGTGTCACGTGGCTTTGAAGTAAGAGAACGAGTAAGGTGTCAATTCTTTGCATGTGACGTGTTTGACAAAATGCCTTCAAAATAAAAAAAAGAAGTTATATTGTTTTAAGAAGCTTCATTAATTTTTTTTTTTTTTTAAATTGAAAGGGGAAAAAGAATGCAAGTGTGTGCTTTTTAAGTGACAAGGGATTTTATTGAAAAGTGGGGACTTTTTTTTGTGAAGAGAGAACTGTGTGTGGAGAAAAATAAAGAGTGAAAATCCGTGATTTTTGGGGAGTTGTGAAAAAAGTCACTTCAGTATTTTAGGCATAACTTTCTCATATGATATCCATTTTGGCTAAAATTTTGAAAGGACTTCACAGACAAAGTTCTGCACAATACCCAAAAAGAGTTTAGCAATTCACAAAATGACCTAAGAGAACACTCAATTTTTTGTGAGAAGAGAAGATTCAAATTATGAGTAATGCAGAGAAAGGGATGTTATACTGGGTGAAATAAAAAGTTTTATATTTTCAGCTTATAGACCATAGAGGGTTATAGTTTTAGTGAAGACATTTATATATGTCACTTTATTATCAATATCAAAATCAAGTGGGTGCTTGGTAGATGGGTTGGTGCTCCTTTCTGTTGGTGCAAATAAATCAGGGGTTGGTGCTCCTTTCTGTTGGTGTAGATAAATTAGGGGTTGGTGCTCCTTCCAATGGGTGCTGGTAAATTGATTGTAAAGTTGGTGATTTGCAAAGGTTGGATTTGTATGAGAGTCCAAACAGTAATTTTTGAGGATGTAGCCAAATCGGTGAACCTCGATACATCTTGTGTTATGTGATGTTCTCTTGTTATACTTGCTTTATTTGGTTTTATGTTTTTATTGTTTTGGATTTGAGTGTTGAAGATTTAACTTTTAAAGAGCTACACTGATTCACCCCCCCTATTAGTGTCATTATGAGACTAATAATCTCTATCCACAGGAGAACTCTTTTCTCCTTAGCTCTGGTTGGTGATCTTCTAGAAGAACTACTGCCTCCATTGCACTGGCTAATGGATCTCTATCCATTGAAGACTCCTATCCTCACTCAGAAAACCTGACTTCACTACCCTGGCTAATGGATATCTATCTACTGGATACTATCATCCCCTATACTCTCTCACCTCCAAAGCTTGATCTTTGCTCTATATCAAATTTGCACTAAACACAGTCCTTCGATCTAGCACAAATATGCTCAATCTCTATTTCTGGTCTGGCACAAACCTATCCTCAAATCTACACCAAAATCTATCCTCAAATCTACACTAAACATAATCCTTTGATCTAGCACAAATTTATCCTCAATATCTATCCTCAAGCCTTAACACAAAGCTTGACTCAATCACAAATCAACTTTGTTGGATCTACCCCAAATATTAACTCAAGGTTTGAACAAATCAATCAATCAAATCTGCTCACAAGACTTCTCAAAGACTTATATCAAATTTGTCTTGTAAGCTTCCACAAAATCTCACACTAATCTATCCACAAGTCCTCTCTAGAACTTGCCTCAAATCTACTTAACAAGTACTCACTAGAACTTGTCCAAACTCATAGAAACATATAGAGAATTATTAGAGACTCAATATATTTCACACCATAATGCTTAATCACTTTCAATCTCTCTTTTTACCACAAAAACATATAGAGAATTGTTAGAGACTCAATATGCTTCACACTCAATCACTCTCAATATCTTTCTCAAATCAATTTAGAATATAGAACAATTTGTTTCACAAAACTTGAACTTTCACTTCAACACATCCACTCAACTAAGCTCAATCACTTCAAAAAAATGCTTATCAAGTAATTGTCACATAACAATGATACTCATGATCTTTGCAAACCCTAGTTCAAGTTCCTCACTCAACCAATTGCTTCAACAACAATGCTAATCTCACATAACAATGGTACTCATGATATTTGATAACTTCACATAACAATGATACTCATGATCTTTGAAAACTTCACATAACAATGATACTCATGATCTTTGCACAAACCCTAGTTCAAGTTTCTCACTCAATATTTCCAACAATGCTTATTAAACAAGGTTTTTATCATCAACTCTTACTCAGAAAACCTTCAATAATCAACTCAAAAATGCTCATCAAACAAGGTTTTATCAACAACTCTTATTCCAAAAAAAAAATTCACTCCAACTTAGCATTCACAACATTCAACAATCACTCACTAGGAAGATGTGTCCATACCTTTTGTTTGATGTAGAAGTGCCCTTAAAAACCTGTCTCAATCACAATTTTCTTCTTTGCCAATTTTAATAGTTAGATGATAAAATTTCACACTAACACTCTTTCAAAATATTTCTCAATTTACAAAAATAATCAATCTCAAATACACCTTATTACTCGAAATTAGCAATCATCAAATCACACATAAAAATAATCACTTCAAATTGATCCTTATAATATTCAATTTTAATAAGTTAATCTTCAAAATTAACCCTTCAGAAATAATATTTGCCTACCCTTTTATCTCCCTCAAAATACTTAATAACCAAATTAATTCAGGCAAAAATTAAACCTCATAAACCATAAAAACATTTTTATTTTTCAACCTTAGGCACACAAATATTTTTATTTTCCTTCAACCTTAGCACATCCGAAATTAACCGACCAACACAAATGACATCAGCGCATACCTTTGTCACTATCAAAAAGTCCTCGATGGGTTTTGAACAAAAGACCTTTCCATCGAGCGCCTTACCAAGGTGCTAGCCCACCACATGGGCTAAGCGCTCCCATGAGGAGGGGAAGGTGCAAGCCTTATTTAACCCCTTGTTCGATCCTTGCTCAAAATATGTGCCCTTTTTGCTTTTTCAAAAATGAATCCGAAGGGATTTGAACCTACACACTTTGCTTGCCACACCCCTAGCACCTCCACCGATGCCAACTGCGCTACCAGCGCCTTTGGTGCTAATTATTTGTGCTCCCCTCGATTTATCATTTCGCCTTCGGAGATCCTTTCAAAAAATGTGAGAACCTTTCCCTTTTTGTGCACAAAAATAATGGAGCATAGGAGATTCAATCGATAGCTTGGAGGGTGTAAGGCAAAGAACTTTGCCACCATTTATACACAATGTTCCATGCCATATGACGTCGGTGCATCAAATCAAATTTCCAATTCTATTTTTTTACTTAGCCTTATAACCCTCTTTAGGGTTTATTAAATTAATAAAAATTAATTTATAATTAAATTAAATAACTTTGAAGTTAATTAAATTAATTAATAAATTAATTTATAATAAAATTATATTAATTAATTTATAATTAATTTAAATTTTCCTCTTTAATATTATAATAAAATATTATAATATTATTTGCTTGGGCCTCTTCTTTGCACTTTGGACCATATCTGACTTCTTAGAACCGTGTCTTGACCAACTGAAGGCAGACTCTTCTTTTTGCATGGATTGTGGAACTGCTTCCTTTTGCAGTGCTTACAAACTAACTTTCGACATCAATGACCATTCATTCTTGACATCAATGACAACTCATCCACTCAAAATGTCCAACAGACTATTGGTGGGATTAGTGGTATTTCGGTATGGGTGACTTTCTAATGGGCATATTCTATAGTCCCTTTGGTCTTTGGAGGGGGACCTATGCATTCCTATCTACTATAGAATTTTATTCCTAATGGTTGTCCCTGTACGTGGTTTTCACCTTTAATCCTGAGGTGCCATGGTGGTTAGATACTTTTGTGGGATTTCTTGTCCTTTGGTTATGCATCATGTCTCCTTCACGGTGAGATCTCATTGCCTGTGGTGATCTCTCTGTGTTGATGATCCACCTTACAGGTTTTTTTGTTCAATTTTGAATTTTCATGAAGGTGTGCATGGATTTGGAGCTCTTTTCTATAAGATATCCAACTTCATCTTTGAGTGGGATGGGTAGTCCACTTAATTTCTAGATTCCTTGGTCTATTTTGGGTAGGTTTGAGTTCTTTCTGGGCCTTTTCGAATGGGATTTTTATTTTATATAACTAGGCTCATGGATTATCCCAAATTTTTTTCTATTAGCCGCATTTCTCGGGCTTTCATTAGATGAGTTTTTCATTTTTAGTAGTTTTTGGGTGTTCCTAGGTGGGTTTTTGGGCTTTAGTACCCTTATGGGATTTATGCTTTTTCTTGTTTCCAATTTATCTTGTGTAGAAAATAGCTCTTCATTTTGGGTGGGATGCTCTATTTCAAATTTTGCCAGTTGGAATTTCTTTCTCGAGCCCTCTTGGGCAGGGTTTTTGATTTTAAATTTTTACTGTTCGTGACATATTTTCCGTACTAGTGCTGGATGGGTTTCTCCTTTTGAAAATTTATCCTGGACTCCCACAAGCTGGGTATTACATTTAAGCTTTTTTTCGTATGGTTTAGCTTTTACATTTCTATTTTTTATGGGTTTTTTCTATTGATCATTTATCTCGGGCTCCCACAAGTTGGGTTTTCTATATGGTGCTATGCGGGATGATATCGCTTTTCAAATTTAAATGGTTTTGAGATTGTCCTATTGGGATCATCTCTTGTTCTGTGTTCTCTTTGTGGAGACCATCTCCCTACAAATATCCTCTCCCTAATCCATTTGTAAAAGGTTCGATGACCCTTTCAAAACCCCATTACCAATAAAAAAAATATTGCTTATCGAGAAATATAAAGGAATTGTTGTTTAACCTCTGGTTCAACCTTATTGTAGAACATGTATGTATAGATGATTGCTTATTTCTAATTTAGGTTGGTTGAATGCTCATGGTATTAATTATGCTATCTAGATTTCTATTCATGATTCATTCTTTGGTTTTGGAATTCATAATCTGATAGCTATGTAGTAAAAGAATGAATATTTTATGATCAATGGAGAACTGGTTGGTCTGTTAGGTAGTTTACTTGTTTTCTCAATTGCATTATCTTTAGTTATGTATTTATCTTGATGTGGCTTAATCTGCACCATTATAAGTTTTATATTTAGTTCTATTTACTTCTTTTAGCACTCTTTTCTCACCACATTTTAGGATTAGTTAGCTTGAACTTCAAAGGAACTGGCCTCCTAAAAATATTGACCATCAAAGCCTCATAGCTTTTAGGTCATTAAATGTTGGTCAAGGTATGTGGGTGCACAACCTTTCCTTAGATATATTTATAGACCAACAATTTTTGGCACTCCCAATGGTAAATGAAGTCCCATATTTTGAATAAATTAGGGTTTTGTGATACCCTATTTTAAGTAATCTAATCATCTGACGACTCTATGTGAATGCAAAACCTAAATCCATGATAGGTTACCTTTGTAATCCTAATACCTTAGTTCAAAATTATAAGCCCACCATGATACTAATAGATTTTTGTATGCTTGATAGGATGGAGGTCTCATAGTTTGGATAAATCAGGGTTTGGGGATACCCTACTTTATTAGCATTTATTTTTTCACCTGGTGACTTTGCTATAAATATATTCTAGATATATTTAAATTTAGCTTTAGAAACCTAATCAGATCTTAATTTTCTCAAAGGACTCAAGATTTTATGAGCAATCTTGACCTCATCAGCGAAGAAATTATGCTCATTTGGCAACTCCCACTTAAAGGAAGAATCCAAGAATTTTGAAAAATCAGTGTTACGAGAGGATCTATGGCTCAACAACATTGTCCCCTATGGAATGATATAGGTCCCCTTAATATCCTACATCTATATGAGATTCCCAAGGCTGCTCTAAGGACTTTACCTAGCTTTTATGGAATGAAAAGGACTACATTCAAGCATTTTCAGGATGTATCTTCTATGGCTGCTATTCATAACATCATATTTGATGATGTGATGATCAGTCTACTTTATATCTCTCTCAAAGAGAAGGTATTTTTGTGGTATAGATCATTGGAAAAAAAAAGCATCTGCACATGGATTGACTTGGTAGAAGCTCTTATTGACATATTTAATGATCCTGGAGACCCTTTCCTATTGCTTACATAATTCTTGTTCATCAAACAAGCTCCTCATGAAAGTATCCATGATTTCAACATATAATTTAAAAGATAATGGAGAAGAATTCCCTATGAGTTCCAACCATTTTCTACCAAAGCATATCTTTACTACATCCATGCTTTTCATTTTGATATGAGCATTCTCATTCAACAATCTAAAGAAAAATGTTCCCTCATATTTTTCAAGAAGTCATTAATGCTAAAAATACACTAATTATGGTTGGTAAAATCCCACCTATAAAATGGCTCATACCATAATCCTATTTATAAGTCCTTGCTTCACACCACTCTCTCAAGTAGATGCACCAAACCCATGGTGTGATTCTAAAGTTACATCTCAGGGGAGTCCACTGCAGCCCAAAAAACAACTAAAGACAATGATTCAAAAAATGATTGAAGAGATCAGGGACATGGAGAAACAATTTATTCAATCTGGTACAAATGCTCCTAAAATTAGAAAATTTACATAGTCACATTGGTCAAATGACTTCTTGCAAACCAAAGAAACAAATAATAATATTAGAAAGGGCATAGGACATAACATCAATATTTTGAGGGAAAAGATAATGGATACTTTGAATTCAGACAACCCCTTTCCACTGGGAGAGGTCCATACCTAGGCAGTTTTGGGACAACATTCCTCAGCGCTTCCCACTGATGGAGAATGTGACAACATTAAATAACATGTGTGAGAAAAAATAATGGACAAAGGTCAATGCTATCATTGCAAAATAGGCCAAGGAGTATAGTAATGATCACATTTCATCTCTAGTGGACCAAAGCTTAGCCAAAGGGATTTAAATAGGTAGGCTACTATTAACTCCAAAATATCTAAACCAAAAGAGGATCAAGGTCTATAAAAAGCTATATTTCCCAGCCATGAATGTTGAGTAGAGAACATAAAGGGTGGATCAATTTCACAGCCTATTCAAAGTCTCTATTCCAAAACCAATGGGATTAAAAACATATTTGTTGGTATATGTGAAGGTTCAAATGCTAGTAATGCACCTACTGTAAGATCCTCCTCCATAATTCTAGAAAAACATCTATCTTTGTTTTATCTTTCTCTTTTCTTGGAAAAGCATATACTACATAATTGTGTAGTGAATCCAAAGGCCTAGGTTTCAATCATGCCATTAGAGGTCTGTAGAAATTTGGTATTGAGCCTAGACACATAGGAACCAAAATTGTTCTATTTAAAGAATTCCCATTAGAAAAGGTGGGAACATTATGCAATATCCTGATGATGGTTTGTGGGCATCCAGATTTAGCTATGATTCAAGATATAATGGTAGTGGATGTACCCTCCTTGTTTGGAGTATGTTTATCCTAGGATTTCCTAAGATAGATAAAAGGTTGCCTAATCCAGAGACAAGATCAGATGTTAATCCCTTTGGCATGAAAGATCATTAAAATATCAAACCAGGGCTTAAACCCTTTCTGCATTGAAAGTATTAGAGAACATAAGATGAGCCAAATGGAGGAACCCATGTGCAACATAGGGATAGACTTAAGAGATTCATCAAAAGCAAAATCAACTCAGCTTGGATTAAAGCATATGCTCTATGATTGGATGCCATTTTCCAATTCAATGATTAGTTTTAAGGTTCAATGGGATATAGAGCATTATGATTTTCATTGTTTGGGTAGCAAATAAAAATAAAATGATAAGAGATAAAAAAGGAGTAACAAACCAAATGGGATTTCAAGCAAGTAAACACTTACCTGTATTATCAAAAGAGCTAACAACTAGCTATAGGGCTACCAACACTAGACAAGATTCCCTATTGATCACTCAAGCCCAGAATATAGGATTTTCAAGGTAAGAGGTAAGGTCAAAGTTAAACTCAACTAAGATTAGCAGTGATTGGTAGCCATGGAAAATTGAACATGAAGAGCGACTCAGGTTTGGTACCATATGTCCTGAACATTGAATATTCATGGGATAATCTATAGGAGATATCCTAAGTTAGGTGTTGTAAGTATGCCATAATTTTGTGTACACAACCAACAATTAAATAAATAGATATGACAAATGCATATCCACTATGTGTATTACATCATATTGTACATACAATAGAGACATAAAAAAAGGGTATTATTGAAGTAAGTAATTTCAAGTTGATTGAATTTAAAGTATAATAAGTAATCATAAAAAAACATGGGAAATATGAATGCAAAATAAATTATTAGTGTCATAAATTAGCTTCATCAAGCACTTTCTACCCTCTTCATTTTTTCTTCCTTCCCCATTTTAATGTATTGAATTTGTAGCCCAATGGATAAGAGAAGAATAATACAATATTCATAGAAGATCCACCTAAAAACTTGCCATGATATGAGCCAAGGACTATTGCAACTAGTAAGTATAATAACACATCATACCATAAAAGGACATGATATCCGTTGAACACAATGCCACCAAAAAAGAAGGATCTTAGTTAACATTAAATGGAAAGATAATTAAACAGTTCATATAAGGTTGAAATTCTCAAGAAAAGCACTCAATCAAGAGATACCAGCTGGTGAAACCATCATTTGAAACTAAGATCTATTTAAGACTTCATATGCTATCTAAATTGAAAGAAGGTGCAAATAAAAAATAAATTGAAATAAGGTATTCTTGAAATGAAAATGAGGGTAGTGGTTCAAAAGAACATCTACAACATGAAATATCACTAGCAAAGGAGGTTCTTTATGGACTATGTAAGAAAGAAAAGAAGGTGTAATAACATCAAATGCTCATGGTAGTATGCCTGTTCTTGAAGTAACTAGTGGCTATAGTAGAGTATGCTTACATAAGTGTAGTTTTTTTGGTGTCCCATGAACTAGGTGATTATGTTTACCATTCTATGGGTGTGTCCCATGGATCAGGTAGTTATTTTTACCTTTTTTATGGATTTGTTCTAGGACTACCTTCCCTTTCATTTATTTTATTTTTAGGTTTACATTTATTCTAGTCCTTGCCCAATAAATTTACCACAAACTCCTTTGGTTGGTGGCAAGTATATTGCTTTTTTTGCTACCTCCTCTCCTACTTTTCCTTCCATGTAAGTTGTCTTTCCAATTTTTTGTTACTCCCATCCATATCCTTTTTCTCGCCTTCACCATTACTTCTCACATTTTTACGTGTGCACCCTCCATCCCATCACCTACCACCCTCCTTTATCTTGCAACCAATAACAATTTCTTTTCCTCCAACTTTTCTTCTAGCTCCTTTCCTTTCCCTCTCATTCAAAAGTGCTAAAATAAAAAATGGTTATATGGGTTATTTATTTACACTAGTGAAAATCCCCTATGAGTCACCAATAATATGGGTGATTTTTGTCTTTGCCTCACCCACACAACTCTTTTTGTGACAAGGTGATCAAAAATTAAGAACAACAATTTTTGGACAAGTATGAGAGCTGTCAAAGTCTTTAAAAATTCTAGATAGTGGGTGGAACCGTTGGTCACGAATCTGCCTAGTCATATAAAATGTGCCCTAGACCCGACCAACATTGAAATGCCGAGAGAAAGAGAAGTCTCTCGAGCCAATCTCTAGAGAGGGCTGACTCCCAAACTAATCTAAACCGATTTCAAAATTTAGGGTTAGAAATAACAGAAAGAGATGGAAATATGGCTGAAGTCGATAGTTGATAGGGAGAACAACCTCAGATAGTAGATAACCTCAAACTAAATCATGAAGATAAGCAACAACTGACTCTTAGAATGCACATGCAAAAATTGGATCAAACATTGACCATAAGTTTACCTTCAATTATACTTCAAATGTTCAAAAGAAAACATAACCAAATTCAGAACAACAAAATTCAACTTATATTTTAGCACTTAACTAAGTAGAAATGAATTACACAGAAAGCATCACATGAACATCAGTTTGGATCACCAACTCAAAAGACTCTAAGAACATAGCAAAATGCATTTAGGATTTTTGCTTCAATTTTTGCAAAAAGGTCCTCCTCCCTTTTCTTGAGATGTACATTAGTATTTATAGAGGTCTTCCATATCCCTTTCGAATCGTAGCATTTAAAACATAAAACATATTTTGAAGAGGAGATCCACAAAATATGCACTTGAAAAGAGAAACAATCCCCCTAAATTTGCCTCGAAGAAATCACATTCCTTGCTTTTATGGATCAAGTTTGAAAATCGAACGAAAATAAGGGATCACATTTCTTCATTAAATGACTATTCTTGGGGCATGCTTGAAGTGTTAGGATATAACGAACAAGAGCTTTTAATACCGGAGGTATCTTTAATTTTGGTGGCTTCAAAAACTGCATGATTTAACACGTTCTCCCATCTTGCGCACCTAGGTAAAAAGTGAAACATTTAAATTTGGAGCCTCTTTGACCTCAATTTAAAAACCAATTGGAGAGATTGTAAAACATTACTTCATTTGATCCTCATTTTCCTCTTCTCCTTACGTTCTCCTACAAAATATGAAGAAAAATACAAACAAAACTTTATTGGGCCTTTGTTGTCACTTCTGACACGAAAATGCGACATGTCACAAAATCACGATATTTTTCCTTCGTTGCTTTCTCCTATTGCTACCAGTCGTGAAAACACGACGTGTCATGAAATCATGACAATCTTCTCTCATTTTACCCTTTTGTCACCTTTAGTCATGAAAATGTGACATGTCACGAAATCGCGACATCCTCCTCTTGCTTGGCTTTCGTCTTCATGCACTTCCATGAAAACGCGATAAGTCAAGAAAATGCAAGTCACGAAATCGTGACATGTCACAAAATCGTGACATCCTCCTCTCGCTTGGCTTTCGTCTTCATGCACTTCCACAAAAATGTGACAAGTCAAGAAATCGTGACATGTAGCGAAATCATGACATCCTCCTCTTGCTTGGCTTTCGTCTTCATGCACTTTCGCGAAAACGTGACAAGTCACAAAATCATGACATGTCACGAAATCATGACATCCTCCTCTCACTTGGATTTCATCTTCATGCACTTCCATGAAAACTTGACAAGTCACGAAATCACGACATCCTCCTCTCGCTTGGCTTTCGTCTTCATGCACTTTCGTGAAAATGCGACAAGTCACGAAATCATGACAATCTGCCTTCGTTTTGTTCCTTCGCTGCTCCTTGTCGTGAAAATGTGACAAGTCATGATTTCACAACATTTCATACTTGGTGCTGTCCTTTTCACTTTCTCACCGTGAAAACAAGACTCCCAGCGAAAACGTGCCATGTCACGATTTCATGATAATTTTCTCTTGCCTTGTACTTTTCTGCTTTCTCCCCGCGAAAATGCGACATGTCACAATTTCGTGACAATTTTTTGTCTTCTCCTTCGTTACCGCCTTCGTTGTGAAAATTTGACGTGTCACGAAATCATGACATTCCATATCATTTTGCTCCTTCCTCGTTTTCTTGCCATGAAAATGTGACAGGTCATGATATCACTTCAGTCCATCCTTGTCACTGTCCTTTGCCACTATTTGCCACGAAAATGTGACAGATCACGAAAATGCGACATGTCATGATTTCGCGACATTTTTCTGTGCTTATATTTTTTTTGCATCGGACATCGCAAAACCACAATAGGTCGTGAAAATGCGACATGTCACGATTTCGCGACATTTTTAACTTACTTTGCTTTGGCACAAAACTTGTAGAGATTTTTTTTTTACTAATTATCCCTTTCGAGGTGCTTGGAGGGAAAAACATAGGAGTGAGTATCTCTATAATTTGTGCATTATTTTACATGAACAACAACAAAAAAAATGTGGTAAAAATGTCAACATTCTTGGTGGCTCTTGGGGTATACAGTTCTGCTGTATGCACGAACCCAAGCCTTTATTCATTGAGCAACATAGTCAAGAAGCTGGAGGAGCAGAAGAAGTGAGTGCTGGTTGATGTTGGACATTTCTATGGGCTGCTGCAACAAGCTCTTGCTAGCGCTCGGTACTTAAAATAGGACTTTCAACAGAAATTTGAGGAATAACAGAACTTCCCTTCTTTCTTTAACTACTGCATTTTGCCTAGCTCGATTGAGCTGGGTAATCACCAGGTGTTGTGAAAGGGTCTCCATGGCAGTGGTGAGAATCACCTGGGTTGCAAAAATGGGAATGAATGGGGTGATTACAGAAAGATGTGTAGGCCGTGGAACAAGAATGGTGAATGATGGAATGGTGGAATATGGAGGAGTAGAAGCGGTAGATACAACAACTAAATAGGGTGCTATTGTGCTACCAGCTGCTGGGATTCCATGAAAATAGATAATGAAATGGAAGTAGATGGGATGGAGAAAGTGGTGGGAACTATGGAGAAGTGATCAAAAGAAATAGGATTGGAAGAAATGGGAAGTGAAGAAACAGGAACATCAGAGAGGGGAGAAGAAACAACAGTAGTGGCTTGATTATGTACAGTGGAAGGAGTGGGAGAGGAAGGGAATGAAAATAAGGAAGTGGAAGAAAGAAGTAGATGGAAGCCACTACCTAATGGGAAGGAAAATAAAAAGAAAGAGAAATAGACATACCTACGGGCTCGTGTGCAAAAGGAGCCGAAGTTGACGAATTTTGTACAAAGGGGGACTCCTACAAGTGGTGTTTTTTTTTAAGCAAAAAAAAAAAAAAATGTACAAGGTAACATTGTGTGTTCACATCATGAAATGTAGGCTTTCAAATGAAAGTCGTTCACTGAGATAGGAAGTGAATTACCTTCCAAGTCCTCAAGATAAAATCAATTTGCTGCACTTGTAATGGCAATCCGAAATGGACCCTCCCACAGAGCATCAAATTTCTTGTGCATCCCTGGCTTGGCCTTCTTTTCGTTCCACTTTAAAACTAAATCACCCACTTTGAATGTGCGGTTAGTAGAACCTTTGTGAAACCATTTTGAAACTGCCTGTGAATGCTTAGAAAACTCATCATAGGCCAAAGAACATTGCTCTTCCAATTGCAATAACTGATCCAATCGTATGTTCATAGGATCCATATTTTCTTCATCGTTCGAGAATTCCTTCAATTGTTGTAAGGCAGGCAGTTCCAAATGAATAGGTAATCTTACCTCTTTCCCATATACTAGGGCATATGGTGAAGTCTTGATAGACTTATTGATCAAAATTCTATCTGCCCATAAGGCCTGATTTAGAAAAAGGTGCCAAGATCTCTTATTATTCCCCAAGGATCTCTTTAAAATCCGCAACAAGTTCTTGTTTGTAGATTCTGCCAAGCCATTCCCTTGAGGGTAATAATTAGAGGATGTCTTTAGAAAAATACTGTACTTGTTTGCAAATTCTCCTATCTTGGCTCCAATTAATGGAGTTCTATTGTCTGTGATAATGGCATTAGGAATGCCAAAATGTGTGATCAGTCCTTCAATGAAAGTGATTACCACATCCTTATTTGTAGCCTTGGTTGGAATGGCCTCAGACCATCTTGTAAAATAATCAGTAGCCGTCAAGATGTACTTGTGCTCAACTGAAGAGTTTGGATCAATGATCCAAATAAAGTCCAGCCCCCACTGCTAAAAAGGTGCTTCTACTTGAATTGGATGTAGGGACAATGGTGCATTTCTGATCCGTCTCGTATACCTTTGGAATTTGTTGCAAGCTTAAGCAATCTTGAAAGTATCCAAAAACAAATTTGGCCAATAGTAACCAGCTCGAATAATATTTAAGGCCATAGGCCTACTAGCGTAATGTCCTCCCGACATGCCAGAATGAAACTCCTCCAGAAATCTAGCTTTCTCGGGTTCCTTAACGCACCTTAGGAGAACTCCATCAATGTTTTTGAAGAAAAATCCCTCGGGAAACAATACATACCTAAGAGCTTGTAGGAAAAACCTTCTCCATTACAAAGCATTTAATTATGGAGGACATCTACCCATTGAAAAGTACTTAACAAGGTCATCTGCCCAATCTTGTTCTTGTGCAAAGATGTTCACTAGATTCCTTTCTTTAGCAGGGTCGTTCACTTGATGATCAACTATCTCAGAGGCCGTAGTTTTTGCTAATTACTGGCATAAGGCCTTACGCCGCACCAAATTGGTTGGATGGATCTCAACATCAAACTCTTGAATTTTGGTGACCCAAACGGCATGCTTATCGCCCATCTCGCCCTAAATGATAAAGTTCCTTACATCGGGGTGGATGATGTAGATGATCGTCTTGCTCTGAGATACGAAGTGCCTAAACTTTTTGAGAGACTTCATGATAGCATAGACCTACTTCTCAATGAAATTGTATCTCTCCTCATGGGGTAAGATAACCTAGCTAAGGAAAGCAATGGGTATTTCATCCCCATCGTCTCCTTTCTGTGTAAGCACTGTAGCATAGCTTTCGTCCTCTCCAACTGCATATAGAATGAAGTCCTTAGAATAATCCAGATTGATTAACACAAGGGCTTGTGCAATTCTATCTTTAATCTCTCAAAATGAGTATTTCCTCTGAGTTGTCCACTTGAACTCCACATATTTCTTTAATAGCTCAGTCATGGGCTTGACTACTCAAGAAAAGTCAAAAATAATTTTTTTGACAAAATTGATTTGCCCGAAGAAATATTGCAACTCTTTCTTATTGGTAGGGAGTGATAGTTTCTTCAAAGCTTCAAATCTCGATGGATCAATTGCCAAACCGTTCTCTAAAATGAAATGTCCCAAGAGCTTACCTTCCTTTACTGTGAAAATGGACTTCTTTGGGTTGATGGAAATGCCAAAATCTCGACATTTCTCAAATATCTGCCTCAAATGAGAACAATGTTCTTCTCATTTATGCAAAAATATAGTCATATCATCGAGATAGATGACAATGATCTTATTCAAAAGCTCCCCAAATGCGATGTCCATGGCCCTTTGAAATGTAGCCCCAACATTGGACAATCCGAAGGGCATGCGCTGATAGGCAAAGGTACCCCACTTGGTTGTGAATGCATTTTTATGCTGATCCTCATCCCTGACCCAAATTTGATTGTATCCAGAGAATCCATCTAGTAATGAAAAGCACTGAGCCCCAACAACAACATGAAGGATCTGATCAATGCGAGGCAATGGGTAGTGATCCTTCAAGGATGCTCGGTTCAAGTTTTAAAAATCCACACACAACCGTATATCTCCATTTTTCTTATGGACCAGAACCAAATTAGCAACCCAAGTCGAGTGCTTAATTAGATATATAATCTTGGCCTACAACATCTTCGCAAGTTCGACCTTCATGAGGGCTTCAATTTTTGGGTTCACCAGTCTCTGCTTGTGTCTGAAGGGTTTGACTCCTTCCAGCTCGATAGTGTGCTGAATGATATCTTTATCATATCCCCTCAGATCCTCATAGCTCCAGGCCACGATGTCAAAAAAATCTTGACACAATTTTTTGATCTCTTGTAATTCAGTGGGAGTAGAATCAGTCCCAATTTTGATGACCTTATCAGCCTCCAACTAAAGCTCCATGTACTCTTTCTCATCGACCTCAATCCAATGCTTCTTGGACTGATAATTCTGATCAAACAAGCTTTCTAGAGTAATGAGGTCTTTAGGAATATGGTTATTCTACAACTGAATCAGACCTTTAGTTTCTTCATGCTCCAAGGTCCTTCCCTTGATGGTGGGAGCTTCTTGAACAAAAAATTTAACAATTTGATCATTGCTATCGAAGACTTGCCAAAAGGTGTCCTTGTCTAGGATAGAGGGCCTATACATAATTATCACTATTTTTGGCCTTCTCACCACCTACTCGATTGGTGAAAAATTTGCTCCCAAGGAAGCCAGCAGGTCAGCATGTCTATTTTGTTCTCATGGAATGAAACGCATGCTAAGAGCAGAGAACAATTCGAACAGGTCCCAAACCTTGTTGCGATAGTTCTTGAGATAGTGGTGCTTGGACACACACTTATTAGTCACCTGATTGACAATCAGCTCGAAGTCACCAAAGATTTGCAACTGTCGCGCTCCAAGTTTCTCAGCATTCTTGAGGCCTAGGCATAAAGCCTCATATTCTACTGCATTATTTGTGTAGCTCTAGGTCAAATGATATGAATAGGATCGTTGAATCCCAGAAGGTAATACTAGAACAATCCCAGCTCTAGTGCCATTTCTACATCGTGCTCCATCGAAATAGAGCTTCCAGAGCTGGTCTTGAATTTCATCATTCTTTTCTTTAGTCTTTTCAGGCTTAAAAATGGAGTAACACCCCAAGTCAGTTTCCATCATGGCATTGAAATTGGCCATGGAAAATTAATTTTCTAGGCGGAGCTCTTCCAAAGCTTCTTCCATTAATTCAAGCTCGCCAAATTCTTCAGACATCATGTGCACCGAATTTTCTAACCTGTCCATTTCATCTATTCTCTCCACATGAAATGTGGAAGGATTCTCATTGAAAATTTTCACCTTTTTACCTTTATGGATCACCTCCAAATGAGTAAAATCCAAAGAAAGGTAACCCCCGAGTTTAGCCATGAACTCTCGGGAGAGACACATACCAAAACATGGCTCTAGGTCCACTACTATGATCTCCTGGATTACAGTAATCTGAGGCATGGCATGCAAGGAGATAACAACATCCTTAATTATTCCCATCGTCTTTACTGAGGTACCATCTAGCTACAAAACTCCCATGCTAGTCCTTGTATATTCCATGCCTATGACATCACATACTGCCTTAGGCATGACAGTAGTAGCTGCTCCTGAGTCAATGAGGCAATTATGCACTACATGTCCCTCCATTCTCAATGAAAGATAAAAAGGTGGTGGTCTATTTTTTTTGATGACTGAAGAGGTTAGAGTTTGAGCCATAACTACCTAGGCTGGAGCATTCCCATTACTTTGTGTGGTCTTCAAGGATTCCTGTAAGAGATTCACCTGTCCAGGCAGCTGCAAGATGTCATACAGACTTACCTTGGCTGGTATCCTTCTGAGTTCTTCGACGATGTTGTACTCCATCGAAATCGGCTCTCTCCCTCCACTAGCAGATTCAAATCTACTTCTATATTGCTGGGTGGCCTCCAATCACTATCATTTAGTCAATGATGGATATCACAACGTCTCTCTAGCTTGTTCCTTCATTTTCACTTGCAGATGGGAGGTAGAAGCCTTAGCTTGTAACCTCTATTTTGCTTGTGGTAGAAGCAAATCTGAAAGGAAACGCCTTCTACTATTTCTTAAATGGAAGTAATATTTATTATTGAACTATACAACTAGAACAATTAATCAATCGAATATGAAATGCGAGGAATATGAATGTATTTAATTAAAATCAATTGCCACTAGGAGGGCAGATCCCGCCGTGAAGGCAAAGTGCGAATACGCAGAGATAAAATAGCAAAGATGAGATAAATCAATTAATTCAACAACTACCCTAATAAATATGAATTTATTATACACTTGGAGAACCTAGCCGACGGCTAGGTTTGGTATGTAGCATGACTCCCCTCCTCGGAAAGCTTTGTCCTCAAAGCTGGAAATGTCTAGAAAATACTTTCGTGTTCCCATGTGGCATCTTCCTCTGGTAGGTCTTGCCATTTGATGAGAAATTCTTGAATCTGGCGTGATCTTAGTCTTCGTATTCTGTGTTGTAATATATCTTCAGGTTGGAGATGTATGCGTCCTTCCTCATCGAGCATTGGTAATTCTGATTGACTTTGCACTTTCTGACCAATTACCTTTTTGAGACATGAAACATGAAATACCGGGTGTATTCGTGATGATGAAGGTAGCTCTAATTGATAGGCTACTTCTCCAATGCGGCGCACAATTTTGTAAGGACCATAGAATCGTGGTGCCAACTTTTGACTGGTCTTTATCCTTAACGATGCTTGTTTGTAAGGTTGCAACCTTAGGAAAACCTTGTCACCGACATTAAAAGTTCGTTCTGATCGGTGCAAGTCTTGTTGTTGTTTCATGCGATTTTGTGCTTGGAATAAATTCTCTTTGAGTATGGTGAGTGTAGACTGCCTTTGTTGAAACCAATCATCCACTTTGTCTACTTTGGATGAACCTGGGACGTAATCTGCTACAATTGGAGGCTTGGTTCCATACAATGCTTCAAAGGGAGACATCTTAATTGAATAATGGTAAGAAGTGTTGTACCACCATTCCACCATTGCTAGCCATTGGCTCCATTGATATTGTTTATCTTGAACGAAACATCGTAAGTATGTACCCAAACATTTGTTAACTACTTTTGTTTGCCCATCTGTCTGGGGATGGTAAGCTGAGGACATGTTCAATTTGGTACCACTAAGTCGAAATAATTCTCGCCAAAAGTTACTAGTGAAGATGGGATCTCTATCACTTACAATATTTTTTGGCATACCATGTAATTTGAAAATTGAATCCATAAATACCTTTGCCACCTTGCTTGCGGAAAATGGATGTTGTAAAGCCCGAAAGTGAGCGTATTTGGATAACCGATCTACCACTACGAATATTACTGTCTTGCCTTCTGACTTTGGAAGACCTTCAATAAAATCCATGGATATATGTTCCCACTGACGTTCAGGGATGGGTAAGGGTTGTAATAACCCTGGTGATTTGACTGTCTCTCCTTTATTGCGCTGGCAAACTTCGCATTCTGCTACCCATTGTTTGACTTCGGATTTTAATCCTTTCCAACAAAATGATTGTTTGATCCTTAAATATGTTTTCAAAAATCCTGAATGTCCCGCTGATGGAGAAGCGTGTGATTCGTCTAGGATCTTCGTTTTGAGTTCTGAGTTGTGTGGAATGTAAATGCGGTTCTTCTTCCGGAGGATTTTATCTTCATAAGAGAACAAAGGGTGTTTAGAGGACCCAATAGATAATTCTTGAATTATCCGAGCGTTTCGCTATTGGACAACCATTCATCTTGTAATTGATTCACCCATTGGGAGCAAGGACCTGAAATAGCGTTAATGACTACTTCGTCTTCATATTTCCTGGATAGCGCATCGGCAGCTACATTTTCCTTCCCCTTCTTGTATTCGATAACAAAATCATAACCCAATAGTTTGGTTAACCACTTATTTTGTTTCGGATAGGAAAACCTCTGCTCAAGAAAATGTTTGAGACTACTATGATCTGTTTTGATAATGAAGCGGCTACCGATTAGGTAGTGTCTCCATTTTTCTACTGCATGAAGAATAGCCAACATTTCTTTTTTGTATGTCGATCTTCCCAAATTTTTCTCGGAGAGCTGTTTACTTTCAAATGCCAACGGATGACCTTCTTGCATTAATATAGCCCCAATTCCTATTCCTGACGCATCACATTCGATAATAAATGGTTTGTGAAAATTGGGGGTTGCTAATACTGGAGTTGTACACATGGCCTCCTTAAGAGCTTCGAAAGCTTGAGTAGCCTCTTTCGACCAACGAAAAGCATCCTTTTTTGTGAGTGTTGTGAGAGGTGCTACAATCTTACCATAATTTTGTACAAACTTGCGATAGTAGCCCGTGAGACCCAAAAAACCATGAAGTTTCTTGATGGTTTTAGGTAAAGGCCACTCTTGAATTGCCTTAATCTTATTGGGATCAACTTTGACGCCCTCGTGTGAAACTATATGACCAAGATACTCAACTTCTTGGACACCAAATGAACATTTGGAACGTTTGACAAATAACTTTTCTTTGTGTAAAATGTGAAGGGCTTTATCCACATGATGTAAATGATCCTTCCATGTTTGGCTATATATGAGAATGTCATAAAAAAAAACTAAGACAAACTTACGGAGGAATGGACGAAACACTTGGTTCATGAGACTTTGGAAAGTGGATGGTGCATTGGTGAGACCAAAAGGCATGACCAAAAATTCGTAATGACCTTCATGAGTACGGAAAGCAGTTTTGGGAATATCTTCTTCTCGAACACGGATTTGGTGAAATCCTGAGCGAAGGTCTAATTTTGTAAAAAATTTTGCACCATGCGACTCATCTAGTAGGTCATCTATGACAGGGATAGGAAATTTGTCCTTGATAGTGAGTTTATTGAGAGAACGAAAATCAGGACACATACGCCAAGAGTTATCTTTTCGTCGAGCCAGAACTACAGGTGAGGAATAAGGGCTAGTGCTGTGACGAATGACTCCATGATCTAGCAGATCCTGAATGATCTGTTCGATTTTTGTTTTTTTGTGGTTGAGGATAGTGGTAAGGATGGCTATTAGGTGGGACACTCCCTGGAACCAAATGGATGGCATGGTCATGAGATCGTTTAGGTGGTAATCCTTGAGGTTCTTGGAAAACCTCATCATACTTTGTTACAATGTCTCGTAAATATGGAGCAATAATATCCGAAGTTACTCGAGATTGTTTTTCCAAACAATTAACTTGAGCTATAAATCCATATCCACCCTTTTTTAACATCTTCTCCATACTATGAGAGCTCACCATTTGTGATGGAGGAGTAGTAATGCCTTGTAAGCGAATGACTCATCCGTTTTCCTTCCATTCCACAAATAATTTTTTGAAATTGAAGCTAACCGTGTCTAATGTTTCCAACCATTCAACTCCCAAAATGACATCAGAGTTCCCTAAATTCATGATGAAAAGGGATCCAAACCAGGTATAAGTACCCATTTTTATGGAAACTTGAGATGTTCGACCAACACATTGCGCATTCACCCCGTTGGCCACTAGAACCTAGAATTTGTCTTTGTTGGAAGAGTTAATGAATAGATTCAAAGCTTTTGTTGTTTTGATGTCGATAAAATTGTGGGTACTGCCGAAATCAATTAGCACATTCACCTTTTTTTGTCGGAGAAATCCTGGTACCTTGATGGTATGGTGGGCGGTTAACCCCATGAGGGCATGTACGGAGATCGCCATTGTATCCTCTTCCTTCTCTTCTAGAGTAATTGGTAGTTCTTCTTGCATAGGTTCTTCTTGTTGGTAAGTTTCGTCCTCTTCTCCTTCGTAGTGATCACACTCAATATGAAAGTTTTGTTTTTGGGCACAAGCTTGTTCCCTGGGATGATGATTGCGACATTTATAGCAAAAGTATCTTGAGGGTTGATCATTTCTATGAAAGGAATTGTTGCGATATGGAGGACGACTATAGTTTTCACGTCGTGCATACAACTGAATTCTCTTCTCAGCCAGACTTGGCTATTCTTATACAATTGTTCAGTGCTATTGGATTTTGAATGTCCACCTCCACCCTGATATTTTCTTTCAATCCATTGCGAAAAGCTCCCACCACTGTGTCGGGGCTGAGGTCTAATGTATATGGTAGTAAACTGGTGAACTCCGAAACAAACTCGCTAACCGAACCTTCTTGTTTAAGAGATAACAATCTTACTGTGTATGATGATGTAGCTCCTTCATCAAATCTTTCTAAAAAGTAAGTAGTGAATTTTTTCGAGTTAATAGTAGCTCCTTTCTCTCGCTTAAGCCATACGAACCATTGGTAGGCCTCGGTGCCTAATTTTGATGCAGCGAAAGGGACTTTATCAAATTCCTTAATTTGGTATAAGTCGAGAATGCCTTCCATTTTGGCTATCCAACCACGAGGATCATGACCCTCAAAAGTGGGCATATCAATGCGTGGAAAATTATTAGGGCCTCTCGGTTGGTGATAACCCATATCCCTTTCCTGATCTTGGTTATACCTTTGTCTATGATAGCGATCCTTGTAATTATCCGAATTTCCTCCTTGTTGTTCCCAATCGTCATCCTGAGTGTTATTTTCTTCATTCCTTTGGGCATGGGAGTGATTGTGGGGATTAGTATTGGGATTACACTAGTTTTGTGCACTCACTAGGGTTTTTAGGTTGTCACTAATTTCTTGCATACCATCTATTAAGAGTCGAAGAGCTTCATCGTTGGAAATGGCCGATTTACTTGAGTCTCCTTGTGTGATGTTGTCGTGAGTTGGGGGAGGGTTAGTAGCCATAGTGTCTACCAGTGGATGATGTGGATTATAACTACCAATTTTGAAAGGAGAAGGAGAATTTTTTGTACCTGGGCTTCGATTAGGTCTTCTTGTGTTGTTATTGGTCGTCTTCGAGCTTGATAGTCGACCGTTAGGTCCTTTGATCCAACTTCTACTCATGCACTGTTCAAAATTTCCTGCTTAGTAATCCTTGAGCTTCGATTTCTACGACAATTTGGTTGAATTTGGCAAAAAAATTTGTGTTCCGCTTCAACTGTCGCTCCAACTACGACGCGGATTTGAATTTGGATTTGGGCTCCTCCTTGACAGCAACTTTTGACAGCTTTTAGTGACAACTTTTTAACAACTTTTAGTGACAACTTTTGACAAGTTGCAGAATACGAAAACCGAACTGGGATTGACACGATGCACATAGACTGAACAACGACGGACTGACATGACGCGAGCGGACGTAGACCGAACACGAGACACGACGGACGAAACAAGACGCGACGTAGACCGGACAACGAGGACGCGAGCGGACCGGACAATGAGGACGCGAGTGGACCGGACACGAGACGTGATGGAACAAGACGTGACAGACGAGACAACGAACAACAGAGATGACAAAGAAACACAAGACACGGAGGACAGGGAACAACCCTCAAGACACGGGGGAATGGAACGCAACACGAACGCGATAGCCACAACACGAATAACTGGAACGACCAACGATTAAACAAGACAATGACAGCTAGCAACTGGAAAGACGACAACTATGCGCGGAGGAACTACCAACGTGACCGAAGTCACATCGTAGAAGGTGTGACTTATGCCTTTTAAACCCGTAAACAAATTTAATATACTGAATGTGGGATAAAGATTGAAGCCCAATGCCACGAAAATTTTTATCTGACGTCAGCAATCTAATTTAAACAAACTACCTTAGTTTTTCTCGATATATTGAATATTTCCTGAATTATGATTGGACGACGAAGCTTGCGAATGGTTGTGATTGAATGTGTGCAATTTTATGGCCTGGATTTCAGATTTTGACCATGAAGGAAGGATCTGAGACCCTGGCTGCCGTTGCTGTAGTTTTTGGGATAGGAATTCGAACGAACGGTGACGGGAAATTTAAATGAGACGCATCACGTGACTGTAATTTATAGCTTGCTCGTGTACGCCGGTAGTCTTTGAACGAACGGTGACGGGAAGTTGAAACAAACCGCGTACCCCCTGTAATCTACGCCTTATAGTTTACTCGAATACGCTGGTAATCTCCACTGACGGTAACCCTCTATCGCTGCGCGACAGAACCACGCACAATATTTGCGTACGTTGTGAGACCGCAGGCGCTCCCTGAATCGTCTAGACTGATACCACTTGGAAGGCAACGCCTTCTACTATTTCTTAAATGGAAGTAATATTTATTATTGAACTATACAACCAGAACAAATAATCAATCGAATACGGAATGCGAGGAATATGAATGTATTTAATTAAAATCAATTGCCACTAGGAGGGCAGATCCCGCCGTGAAGGCAAAGTGCGAATACGCAGAGATAAAATAGCAAAGATGAGATAAATCAATTAATTCAACAACTACCCTAATAAATATGAATTTATTATACACTTGGAGAACCTAGCCGACGGCTAGGTTTTGACAAAATAGGTGGGTTTTGTTGTAGGGCTAGAGGATCATAAGTCTTTGCAGGTATTTGTTGCTTTGTTGTTTATGTAGGAGGCACTTTCAAAGGATCCATCTTAGCCAGATATACCATCATTGATTTCTTGCCACTGCATGTCAAGACTGCCACATATTCCTTAGGAGACATCGCAGAATTATGATCCACCTCTCAAATCATGTTTATACGGCTCCCCGTAAGAATTTGTAAATAATTTTGGTGGACCATGCAAGTGGAATCATCATGTGGGTCATTGCATGAAAAACACCAATAAGATGGCTCATGTGAAACTTCAGAGGGGCCAACCTCTTCACTTACCAGGATCATTGAGTTCCTCTCAGCTACTTTCTCTATAACCTTGCTAGGAGCAACTTGCTCTCTACTTACCACTAAAATAAATCTTTGTGGCTGAAAGTTCCTTTTCGCCTCTCTCCACTCCATAGATGTCATCTTGTTAGTGAGGGCTCTCATGGCCAACTGAATTTCTTGAAAAATAGCCAATTGAGGATCTAGGCTTGAGGACACAGGCGATTCTGATATAGGTAATGGAACTGGTGGAGAAGGTAATGCAGGAGTTGGAACTGGAGAGGTTAACTATGGAATGGGAATCATAGGTACCAAATTTGTGGGAGGATTCCATGAATATGAAGGGTACATGGATGGAGCAGTGTAAGATGTGGAGGCTGTACCTGTAAGCTGGTATTGGAGAAGCTCAAGAAAAATAGGCATAGTTATTTTCGAAGGCAATTTCCTAATGGCAATCAGATCGACCTCAACCTTATGTGCCTGGGAATATAGTGTAGGAAAGGTTTGAACTTTGGACATCCTAATGTTCATACTAATATCTGAGTGGAAAGCCCTAAGATAGTAAAATACCACTTGGTCATTAGTAGAACAGAGACCATCAGGAACTCTCTGCCAAGTTCAGGCAAACCTAACGTTGAAGTCCACTATCTCCTCTTGAGGATGCCTCTTGATATTAATAAATTGATGCAACAAAGAAAATGGGTTCGCTTGCTCATTGAAACCTTTGATTAGCATCTCTGCTAATTGATCCCACGAATTTATGGAGTTGGGAGATAAGGATCTATACCAGCATAATAACTTATCATGGAGTGACAACACACGCAATTTTATCATGACATATTCATCTATGATATTATGAATTGTAGCCAAGGATGCCACATCTGACACATTCTCATACATGGTCTTTCCAGTCCCATCGTATGTAGGCAAAGCCTTTAATGCTGCAGTAGGAACTGGATTTTGAAAAGGCAGGTCCAACGCTCCTAAATGGTTCCAAGTAGGAAATTTACATGGAGGAGGTTGTTGACTAGCCATTTGCACTGCTAGATTTGGATGTACTAGCAAGCTTGTAGCAGCACTGGGAGGAGTCAGAGATGGCACAAATTGACCCACCGCCTACAAAGAGATAGCAAATGACGAGATCATAGGACTTACCAATCTTGAGCACTCCCTCCAGTTTTGAACATCGATCTCGAAGAATTTGACTGGGTCTTTCGATTCTTTGGCTCTTGATCTCGTGATCATGAAGCAAATATTTTCACCAGCTTCATGATTGGAGATTTCTAGGTACTATACAGTCACCCCCAACAGAGTCACCAGATGAACTTACAATCTCTACTTTGAGGTCAAGACAGTTCATAAAAATCTTGATTCCTCTGGGTGTCAAAATATGGGATTTGTGAGCCCCACTAGGTGTGCCAAAAATTGTTGGTCACGAATCTGCCTAGTCATATAAAATGTGCCCTAGACCCAACCAACATTGAAAGGCCGAGAGAAAGAGAAGTCTCCCGGGCCAATCTCTAGAAAGGGCTAGATCCCAAACTAATCTAAACTGATTTCAAGTTTTAGGGTTAGAAATAACGGAAAGAGATGGAAATATGGATGAAAATGATAGTTGATAGGGAGAACAACCTCAGATAGCAAATAACCTCAAACTAAATCCCAAAGATAAGCAACAACTGACTCTTAGAATGCACATACAAAAATTGGATCAAACATTGACCATAAGTTTGCCTTCAATTATACTTCAAATGTTCAAATGAAAACATAGCCAAATTTAGAACAACAGAATTCAACTTATATTTTAGCACTTGACTAAGCATAAATGAATTAAATAGAAAGCATCACATGAACATTAGTTTGGATCACCAACTCAAAAGACTCTAAGAACAGAGCAAAATGCGTTTAGGATTTTTGCTTCAATTTTTTCAAAAATGTCCTCCTCCCTTTTATTGAGATGTACATTAGTATTTACAGAGATCTTCCCTCTCCCTTTCGAATCACAGCATTTAAAACATAAAACAGATTTTGAAGAGGAGATCCACAAAATATGCACTTGAAAAGAGAAACAATCCCCCTAAATTTACCTCGAAGAAATCACATTCCCTGCTTTTATGGATCAAGTTTTAAAATTGAATGAAAATAAGGGACCACATTTCTTCATTAAATGACTGTTCTCGGGGCATTCTTGAAGTGTTAGGATATCACAAACAAGAGATTTTAATATCGGAGGCATCTTTAATTTTTGTGGCTTCGAAAACTGCATGATTTAACACATTCTCCCATATTGCGCACATAGGTAAACAACGAAACATTTAATTTTGGAGCCTCTTTGACCTCAATTTAAAAACCAATTGAATATCTTTTAAAACATTACTTCGTTTGATCCTCATTTTCCTCTTCTCCTTACGTTCTCCTACGCAATATGAAGAAAAATGCGAACAAAACTTTATTAGGCCTTTGTTGTTGCTTCTGTCGCAAAAATGCGACGTGTCGCAAAATCATGATATTTTTGCCTCGCTGCTTTCTCCTAGTGCTACCAGTCATGAAAACATGACGTGTCACAAAATCATGACAATATTCTCTTGTTTTACCATTTTGTCACCTTTAGTCATGAAAATGCGACGTGTCATGAAATCACGACATCCTCCTCTCTCTTGGCTTTCGTCTTCATGCACTTTCGCAAAAACGTGACAAGTCATGAAATTGCGACATGTCATGAAATCGTGACATCCTCCTATCACTTGGATTTCATCTTCATGCACTTTCGCAAAAATGTGACAAGTCACAAAATCGTGACATGTCATGAAATCATGACAATCTACCTTCGTTTTGTTTCTTCGTTGCTCCTTGTCGCAAAAATGTGACAAGTTGCGATTTCACAACATTCCATACTTGGAAGTATCCTTTCCGCTTTCTCACCGTGAAAACAAGACTCCCAACGAAAACGTGCCATGTCATGATTTGACGACAATTTTCTCCCACATTGTACTTTTATGCTTTCTCCCTGCAAAAATGTGACATGTCACGATTTCGTGACAATTTTTTGTCTTCTCCTTCGTTACCGCCTCCGTTGCAAAAATTCGACGTGTCGCAAAATCGTGACATTCCGTATCATTTTGCTCCTTTCTCGTTTTCTTGTCGTGAAAATGTGACAGGTCACAATATCGCGTCAATCCATCCTTGGCGCTGTCCTTTGCCACTGTCTGCCATGAAAATGCGATAGATCACGAAAATGTGACATGTCATGATTTCACGACATTTTTCTGTACTTAGCTTTTTTCTGCATTAGACGCTACGAAACTGCAACAGGTCGTGAAAATGCGACATGTCATGATTTCGCGACATTTTTAACTTACTTTATTTTGGATCAAAACTTGTAGAGATTTTTATTTTTTACTAAGTATCCCTTTCGAGGTGCTTGGAGGGACAAACAGAGGAGTGAGTATCTCTACAATTTGTGCATTATTTTGCATGAACAGCAACAACAAAAACAATGTGGAAAAAATGCCAATAGGAACCTAATAGAAGATTGCATGCTAGAGATGGAGGTCAACCTAGCATAGAGGATATTACCTTAGATGAACTATCCTCTTGCCAGAATAAAACATATACAATAGTCATCGTTGAAATTTTTTGCCTCTAAAGAAAAGAAGACCAAGCACAAATGGCAGTCTACAAACAAAATAAAAATAACTAGGTCATGAGAGCACTAGAACTTCTATACCTGGTTAGGATTCAAAATTATGTGAAGCAGTCCATCACACTAATAGAAGCAAAAGGATGAAGAAATTGGCTAAGTTACAGAGATGCCAAAACTTACATACATGGTCAGAGTCTGGAGTAGCAGCAAAATTCCATCACTCTATCGGAGGTCAAGATGTCAAAAATATTGAAAAATAGCTAAGTTAGGAGAGTGCCAAAACTTATGCATCTAAACGTATTATGGATGGGTGCCAAAAGTCTATCATGATGCTGAAAAGTAAAATCAATAAAAATCATCCAAGTATCGAACCCACTGGAACTCTTGCACCTGTCTAGAACCCGATGCAATACTCAGAATCCATCACACTATCAAAAGGAAAGGATGGAAAAATTTGGCTAATTCCTACATTGACCAAAATTTTCACACTTAGTTGGGACCCAAACCGGTACCAAATATCTATCATAGTATCATAAGGGACAAACAAGCATAAAATAAAGTCTTGAAATTGCCAGAACTCATGCACCCGACCAAAGCCTACCAAGGTACCAAATCTTTGGCACATTGTTGAAATAATCAAATTAGTTCAAACAACTAAGTATGGGATGCATTAGAATATTTGCACCTGGTTGGATTGCACCAAGGTCCTAAATCTTTGTCAAACTATTTGATGATATCAGCGTGTAAAAATAGCTAAGTCCTACACCCGTTGGAATATTTTCACTCGATCGGAGCCCACTAGGGTACCCAATATCTGTCACCTTATTCAATCAAATGAATGTGCAAATATCTATCAACACCATTACTAGGCACCCAATAGCCATAAATTAGTAAGTCAAAACTACAAACTCTATCAGCATGTGAGTGGTCAAAAGATCTTAACAACATAAGGCCATCATGCAGATGATAGGGTGACTCAACTAAAAAGGTCAGTAAGAATCATTGAATTAGATGCAAGCAATAGGGGTGATATGACTTAGGATGATGCAAATTGTAGCTAGATAACAAAGCCATGATTAAGCGGTTAGAACAACCATGTCTCCAAGTAGTTTAGTAAGATGGTGAATCTTCTGACATAACAACAATTTGTTTCTAAGGCAATGATGCCTTGCTAACTGAATACATTGTAAAATAAAGGTTAGCTCTTAGGATTTTACAATTTGCATGTATGAAGCACATTGCTTATTGAGAAATATAAAGGAATTGTTGTTTAACCTCTGGTTCAACCTTGTTGCAGAACATGTATGTATAGATGATTGCTTATTTCTAATTTAGGTAGGTTGAATGCTCATGGTATTAATTTTGCTATCTATATTTCTATTCATGATTCATTATTCAGTTCTAAAATTCATAATATGATAGCTATGTAGTAAAAGAATGAATGTTCTGTGATCAATGGAGAACTGGTTGGTTTGTTAGGCAATTTACTTGTTTTCTCAATTACATTATCTTTAGTTATGCATGTATCTTGATGTGGCTTAATCTGCACCATTATAAGTTTTAGCTTCAGCTCTATTTACTTATTTTAGCACTCTTTTCTCACCATATTTTAGGATTAATTAATTTGAACTTCAAAGGAACTAGCCTCCTTCAAATATTGACCATTTAAGCCTCATATGTTTTAGGTCATTCAATTTTGGTCAAGGTCTGTGGGTGTACAACCTTTCCTTAGATAGATTTACAGACCAATAGGGCATACACTTGTTTCTCAATAAAGTTGTTTCTCTTCTCATAACTCTTCAAGGTTTGAATAAAGGAGGCAATTAGGTGTTCATGTTGATTACCATCCTTTTGGTGAAGCAGAGCCACCATTTTTTTTTTTTTGGTAATTATTATAGTAGATTAAAAAGGGTTTTTATAGAGGATCCCAAAACCTTATGTACAAAATCAGCCTTGCATCATGCCTCCTGGCTTTATGTATAAGCCTATTACAGAAATCGTAACCCCTAAAAAAACCTGATTACATAAGCAATGGGCCTAGGGCATCAATCCCTTGAAACTGAACATCAAAACAGAAATCCCGCCCAGCGGTAACAGTAAGCATGAAACAATCCCTCTCAACGGGAAACAAACAAATAAGAAAGAAAGTAGTTTTGGAGATCCCGCCCAGTGGGGAGTAGCCAAAAACCACCATCAAGAAGATCCCGCCCAATAGGAAGCAAAGAAAAACCGTTACAATAAAATCCCGCCTCGCGGGAAGCAGTCAAAACCACCACAAACAGTCCCGCCTAGCAGGAAGCAACAAGGAAATCCCGCCATCCGGGAAACCAGCAGAAAAGAAAGGATCCCGCCTCATGGGAAAACTGGCGGATTTGGCGGATCCCGCCTTGTGGAGAAACCATCCCGCCCACCGGGAAAATATTCCGTTCAGCGAGAGCCATCCTGCAGGAAGCCGACAGCCAGCACAGAGAGGATCCAGCCCATCAGGAAGTGACCAGAGAGTTGCACCATAAGGAACCCGCCCCGGGAAAACAGAAGAGGATCCTAGCAGCAGAGACCAAGAATCCCGTCCAAGCACAGAGCCCACCGAGGATTCACAAGAAAAAGGGGGAAGCTGTCCAAACCCTAAACCGTCACCTCCACCGTACCGAGAAACGCAGGGGACCAGATCCACGTGAATAACCTGCAAAAAACCCCAAGGGAAAGCCTGAGGGAAAAGGGGAAGGGATCCCCAACCAAAAAGGGATCCCTGAGAAGCACCAGTCCGAAAAAACAACCAAGGAAACCCTAGCCGGTCGGGAGGGGCACAGATAGTGGAGAAGGATCTCCCCCAGGAGATCATTTGCAAACAACCACTCCCCGGGAGGGATGACCTGGGTTGAGCCAGGGACTGGGCAGGAACCAGGAGCCATGGGAGGGGGAGCAAGGGAGGGACCAGAGCCCTCCCCTCTCTACTTTCTTCCCTCACCATCTCCCCATATGGCTTTAAGCAGAGCCACAATTTTGAATGCATAGAGGAAGAAGTTTTTATCAAATTCTAGGTTTGCCAACATTGGAGGTTTTGCTATGGCCTACTTTGTTTCTTTGAAAACCTTCTTTTCCTCTTCAATCCAACTAAATGGACGGTCTTTCTTTAGCATGAGGATCATGGGCCTGACAATGCTAGAAAAGTCTGATATAAAACTCCTCATGAAGTTTATTTTCCCAAGAAGGATTGGAAAACCTTTTCATGTTGAGGCAATGAGATATTTATAATTACCTCAATTTTATCAAGGTCAATATCAATGCCCTCTTTGGATACAATGTATCCTAGTAACTTACCCTAAGGTACACAAAAAATACATTTTTTGGTATTCAAGCACACGCTAAACTCTTGGCATTGTTTGAAAACCTTCTCCAGGTGTGGTAGGTGTATTTTTTCATTTAGAGAAGACAATCAAGTCATATAGGTAGACTAGGATGATATCATTGATTATGTCTTTGAAGGTGATGCCCATGACCCTCTAAAATGTTGTTATAGAATTCAACAAGACAATAGGCATTCACTAATATGCAAAGGTTTCCCATTTTGTGGTGAAAGATATATTGTGTTGGTCCTTTTATTTCATCCACACGTTATTGTAACTAGATAAACCTTCCAATAGATAAAATATTTTAGAACTAGCAATTTTCTAGAGGATCTGGTCCATCAAAGGCAAGGGGTAATGATCTTTCAAAGAGGCTTTATTTAGGTCTCTAAAATAGACACATAGTCATATCTCACCATTTTTCTTCCTCACATGTAACAAATTGGAGACCCATGTAATTTTCTGAAGTAGATAGATGATGCTTAACTTGATTAATTTAGCTAAATCCTTCATAAGAGGCTCAATATTCGAATTGATTAGCCTCTATTTTTACCTTACTAGTTTAATCTTAGGGGAAAAATCTATTGTATGTTGGATGATGTTATTGTGATATCCTTTTAGGTATTCATAGCTCCATGTCATCACCCTATCATACCTTTGGTAGAGGTTGATCAAAAATTTATTTTTCTCTTGAGTAGATACTCTACCTAACTTTAACATTTATCCTAAGGTGACTTTTATTTCTTTGTAGTCCTCTTTGTTGATAGTCATTCCATTTTTACCTTTCAAATGATTATCAAGGCTAAGAAATGACTCTAATATGATGAACCCTTTAGGAAACTTGTTGGATTTCAATAGTATGATTTGGTATTCATATGCCTCCTCAACTTGGGGATTGAGTTTTTTGAGATTCAACCTCCTATTGGAGAAAGTGAACATGTTTATTACTATCAAATATCGACAAGTGAATGTCATTGTTAGAAATGGTTGGCCTTACTACTAACTTCAAGTATTAGAAATTTTGTATCAGATCACTTATAGTATCAAAAATATGATCTAATAATTGCCATGTAGTTAGCATCCATATTTAAGTCCTTAGGAGGACTTTGAAGTCTATCGCATTGAAGGCTCCTATCAATTCTAGACTCTATGCTTATAAAATTCCATTAGTCTATTCTTTGACAAGCATTGTGATCTTACTTTATCACCAAATCTAATAGCTTAATACCTTTTTTTGGAAAATTGGAGGCCATGCACCAAGGCTTCAAATTCTATAATATTGTTTGAGTAGTTGAACTACAATCTATATGATTATAGTTTCAGTTTTGATGATATCAAGCAAACACCAGTTCCTAGCTCCCTTTTTCTCTTGGCCTTGTTGAAGTATATTTTCTACTTGTCATTTAGGTCTCCTCTAGCCTCCATGATTCTAGGAATAAAAGGATTTTCTTCTTGAATGATATAGGCCCCTAGATATAAATTTTAAAAGACTTTATGGGGATTAGGATCCCAATTATTAATTTCCCACTAATTCATCTAATTGTTAGTAACATAAGAGCAAACCTCATCGATATATTGATCCGACCTAGAATGGACTTCCTTTGTAATATAGGCATGGTTAGCATCTAATATGATCAATAATATATGATACACATGGTTAATATATAAGGGCTCTAAGAGGATATTTAACTTAGTACCATACCTAGTTCTGAGTAACATGTGCATCCAATCTAGAAAAATACAGCCTCCTATCTTAACAGCAAAATATCTTAATAGGAAGATGTATAAAGTGACTAGGAGTTCAATCATCAATTTTAGATATCTAAAACACATCATGTTGAGGAAGCTATATATATGGACACATTTATTAAGCCATATGACCCACCTTGAGCATTCTCAAGGCTTAACAATATTTTTTACCACTCAAACAAGGGCAACCTATCTTTTACAGCTTGGATTGTCATACCCAAGAATGGTCTCCAATGGGCGTTGGAACCTATGATGGCCATCATAGCTGCTCCACCATGGGATGATCATGCCTATAACAAACTCGGGCTCCCAAGATGAGCCAAATTAGTTATAGGGTAGTTAAGCTTTGTTACGCATGAGAAGGTTCTATAGCTAATGTTTGGTCTTCCTAGAGCCTAACCGATTCTTGGTTCTTGTCTTCTCTTACAAGCCAAGATTACCATTTTAAAAATCTATAAGAAGAGCCCAAGCCTTCATGAAAATAGATCTCAGTCTAATGCAATGAATTGCTTTTAGATTGAGAAATAAATCCTGAATTCTCCATGACAAAGTGCTGATGGTTTGTTAACTAGAGAGAAAATCCTCTCATAAGCAATGAAGTGCTGCTTAAATATCATAATGGAGCTATCAAATGCATAAATGGAGTCCGTTGGAGTTTGAAGACCAAATTCAAAAATGTTTTACCATCAAGTGGCCTTGTTTCATGTTATTTCCAATAATTCAATCATGCTTCAAGTGTATGACCCTTGAACAATCAATTTGGTAGACCAACCCAAGCATTTCTTACATTGATCATGAAGAAATAATTCTTTGTTCAGCAGCCACTTTACCCCGAAGTGGCCTGCAGGTGTAGTTACTCTACCTTTTGATGGCTAGCAGACCTGACTATTTTACCCCATGATGGCCTCTCGATGAAATATACTTTTTCTATGCTTTCTAGTTATAGTAGATTTAGCAGCTATTCATTTTTGTTCAAGCATAGTTTTTACTCATTTTTCATGCATTTGTTTATCATTTCTACATATTTATTTCAATTTCTTATCATGGATATGGACCTCATCATGAGAGGTTCCCAATTTGCTATTAATTCTTGTAAGTTTTATTGTGTACAAGTTTCAGATCTCAGTAGGAGCTATTCAACATAAAGATTCATCAACATTTATCTCATTGTGTGGAGGTCCCAAGAAGACCCTCCCTATAATTAGTTTTGAGGGTGCAAGGACTCTATAGAATAGACCTACTTTTTGGGTTCTATATTGTAATTTGTATCAAATTGGTATCTATCCCTAAGAGGGATATCTTTGTAACCGCCTTATGAAGGAATATTTTAATATTAATGAGGACACCATTTTCTATATTTATTTGTCTTATTTAATGGTTACCTGATTATATTATCAATTTTATTTCATATAATTATTTAGGCGTACAATTTTTACATATCTATAGTGGCGATAACGACCAAAATTCGATAAAATTTACACAAATATATTGCTAATTACCTATTTTCTTATTATTCTTGAATTTTAGGTACCAGTACTCTAGTATGGAATGACTCACAGGAGCTACCGTCCTACCTTGTGATGACCAACAAACCCCATCTCTCTGCCCCTTAATGGCATCAGAGTAGGATGAGAAAAACCAAAGAAGCAACAACTTCATCAGATGTGGGCTTCCCCTGTGAGTTCTTCTATGCTTAATTTTCTTGCTTTTCATAGTGAAAGTTAGAATTTCATGCTTTAATAAAAAAATATAGAAGAAATATTAAACTTGAAGCACTCTACCTATTACTGCTCTTGGGTCTAGTGGCCTCTGTTGCTAGTCGTTGTTTGTTCAAGTGACCCCATTTTCTGACCACTTTTGTGTCAGACAACATCTGTTGTAGACCGTATTACAAAGATATGACCTTTATTTTCTAATTTTGTGGATTGCATGCTTGCTACCTGTGTAAAGGCTGATATCATACTAGGGTTTGCAATTTTAAATTTTCTAAAATTGAAATGTTCTTACCTAGGAATTTGAAAATTTAAAATTTTATTTCATGCATTAGCAAAAAATAATTGATTGCTCTATGTTGCATTTTTATTTTTGCAAGAAATAAAATGAACTCACACTGAATCATATTAAACATCAATGAGTTGGAATTCACACCTAACCGTTGATCAAGACTAATGATGGTTGCCTTCATCACCACCGTGTTGGATTTTTTGTGAGTACTTCACACCCTATTTTGGCCAAGGCTAGTCCATGAACCATCATAGTCAAAGAATATAGCATGTATCTATTTTTGGAGAGGTATATCACTGAGTGAGGTGAATTGGGTGAGGACTGGTAGGACCTGGACTCCCTCACTAGATTTGGACTTCATCACCAAATCTTGGTGGGTTTCATGATCTAGACTTCATCACTAGGTCTATGTGTGAGAGGATATAAGTGAAATCCATTAAATTGATAATTTCATCAAAAAAAAATAAAACACAAACAAGCAACACCATCAACAAATCAAAACATATAAGAAATTTTAGGAATCACAACAAAATATTTAAATGAGATAATAATTTTGTATACTTTATCTATTTCCTTTATTGTATGCATAATAAACACATAATGATCACCACATGTAGTCATGCTCAGTCACAAACTAAAGCTACAAGAAATGTACAAGGAGACCTAGAGCACCTTTGCTACAGTCCAGTTGACTTACTTATGCCTGAACGATGGCATTGTATCCATCATGAAAACAATTCCACTCATGGGATATTCTATCGTCGATGTACCCCTACTAGGAGGACACCTATCAGACCTCCACGTGATAGAGAATATGATCTTCTTGAACCACGCCCATCTTGTGCTATTTCTAGACAATATCCACCCATTGAGGGGCCAAGTAGAGGGGTAGCATGAATTCGTGTCCCTAATTGATACACAAACTCATATGAACATGTAGCAGTAAATGCCTTTGCTTGGATTAGATGAGCAAGCTACTCCTCCTTATCGATCTTGGTTGAGTTGAAATATTAATCATCTAGATAGATACGGCTCGAATACTACTCGTAGAGTGACTTATTCCATTCATACCCACTTTGAGGATGAGCGAGATGAAGATATAATGCATCCCATCCTCATGCACAAAAAGTGTTCTACAAAGACATGTCATATTCCTGCACCATCTTTACATGAGGATAAAACTCCTAGGGTTGAACATCAAGTTAACACAACTTCTTTCAATTGAGGAAAAAGGGTAGCTATTCCTAATATGTTAATAGAAATAGCCAAATCCCCTCGTGTCGATACAAGAAATCATTGATATTATACAATACATTGCATAGATCTATTACCTAAGCCAAATACTAGTCAAAGAGAGTAGTTACTCCAATCATAATTAGATGATTTTCAAAGAGAAAGAGATCGCTTAGACAATAAACATGTAGAGCAAAAAATATTACACCATAAAAGGTTGTATGAGCATAGGCTATGTGAATAAATAATTCTTGAACATAGATTGCATGAAGAGCAATCACATAGGCTATCCTATGATAAAATTCAAATGCCTAGCACATATAAGCAACAGGTTAACCTAAGGTACACTATGCAACATCAGGAATTGTCTTCTAGGCCAACCAAAAATTGTCCTCCTCTCACATCCATTCATCATTCTTGGCCACAATAATGTCAAGTGTTAAATCAACTAGAATATAAAACATACAAAGAGATTGAACTTGAGTGCTAGGATCAAGCGTATCTTGAGTCACTTTGTGAAGACATGGTAGATGATTACATTCTACCACCTTGATCTAACAAGAATTTTCCACCTCCACCTCCTAAGAGACAAATTTAAGAGAATGAGATCATATCATCTTAGGAATACAAGATCCTTATAAAGTGAATCAAATTGCTAGAAAACCAAGGAACAAGTTACCAAAAGATAACATTGTGTAAATTATGCAACCAACCTATCCACCCATTAGTCCCTTGTCTTGCTTATCCATAGTGTTTTAAAATACCTAAAATAGATAAATTTAGAGGAGATGATGATGCTCAAGAACATGTGACAAGTTTTATGAACTTGTGCTTCCAGTGGCAAGATAATTATGCTTTTTTGTTGAGAACCTTCTTGATAACACTCTCTAGATTAGATTTAGAGTGATATAATCAATTCTCATGACATAGCATCTCTAGCTTCGAATATCTAGCCAATGCCTTCCTAGAACGATTCTCCTTTGGCATAAAAAATAAGACCAAATTAATTGAATTATCGAACTTGCATCAATTCGACGATGAGCCAATTATGAATTATGGAAATATGTGGTAAAAAATAATATCAAAATTACCTTTCACCATACCTATTTTAGAACTCACTAGAATGTTTATAAAAAGCTTCTCAAAGCACATCTCACTTGTTCTATAGTTGCAGTAGTATAAAATATTTGAGGAGGCTTTGGCGTAGGATAAATTTATTGAGGACATCAAGGTCTAGGAGGGAGAGGTAAAACTTCACAAAAATAAGTGGAATAAAAATTCTTGAAACAACTATAATCAAATGAAACCAAATCCAATAAATCAAATTATTTTGAATGTTCCTAAAATGGAGAAAGCTTCCCATTAGCCTAATTATAAGGCTCAGCCTCCTCCAAAAAACTACAATAATCAACACCAGTGAAACCAAGTGTAGGAAAAACTATGACATCTTCCTCGCATATATATGCCACTGCTTGAGTCTTTGGCATCCCTTTTTAATATATTATATGAGGCTAAGGCAATTATCTTACCAAAAATCCATTTGGTAGATATTGCCCACCCAAAACCTAAGGGGTATAGAGAGGATTTATGTTGTGCTTATCATCGTCAAAACGGTCATGATATACACATGTGCTATGGATTCAAAAACCTGGTATAAAACATGTTGGATAAGAACCAATTGTAAATAGACAACCCTCTTGTCCCTAATAATCAATAGATGGGTATTTTCAAATATCCCTCGCCCACTCACGAGGTCAAGGACAACCAATCTAGGCATGTAAATGAGATACATACGAATCCACCCACGTATGGATTCGTAGGTATGATTAATATCGTAACAATAAACAGAAGGTACAATCAAGTCGAGCCACCCATGAAACCTATCTAAATTCCTTTTGTGCCCCAAAAAGGGCTAACTCAAAACCCTCTTCCAAGTCCACCACCTCAACCAGTGATAACCATTAGAAATAGGCTTACGCAAAGCCTAAAAATGGCCTCATACAAGCTCTCCATATATGAACTTATTCAACAATTTCCTAGACATAGGAAAGCGCTTATGAAAATTATAAAATGTATCAAGCTTTAGCCTTGAGATCCTAATGCATTCACTAATTTTGTAGGGAATGTCCAAAAGTGTAAAGAGCCTATGGTAACCTTCTATGACCATGAAATAAAATAGGTACCAACAAACGTAGTGGATCCCCTATTACACATTATCACTTGCATCAATCGAATACCATACAAGTGAGTGTTGATTAATACAGGCTCATCAATCAAAATAATAATCATGACCACTTTAGAGCATTTGAGTCTTCCAACATCGCACATAGTAGCATATAATTTTATGCTATGGGATTTCGATGATGAGTTATGCTCAACAGTAGATACAATAGTTCTGCCTATTCAGGTGGGACTAAAAACAATATTTGTATTGTACCATGTGTTAGGAGTGATGCAATACAATATATTTCTCGATCATACTTGGATCCGAGACATGAAATGTGTGCCTTTAATTTTACATTGGTGTATCAAATATGTGTATGAAGGACAAGTTCATATCATCCCTTCGAACGATGAACCATTTAAATATGTAAATCAGGTTAGCAATTCGAAGAAGTTTGTTCTGCCCTCGACACATCTAGATATTAGACCAAGTTCTCCCATCGAGCGTCCAGATTACCAACCAAAATCAGAACCTCCTAATCCATCCACCTAATTGCCACCACCTCCATCTAAACCATTGACTACTTCTGATAAAACTTCATCGTCATTGGATTCTCCAATCAAAAAAATGTTAAAAGTGCCTATGAAAGATTTTTTAGAGGTCATCCCTAACGTTTCTATGGTAGAAATTTTGATTCCTATGGAAGAGAAAGAATTACCTGCCACTATGGATGATGTACCTCAACCCGCATCACCCACTTTATTGATAGTATCATCCACACCCCAAGTGACCATTCACTTGGATAACCCTGGGATCACAAAATATTTGGTACAAAATGTCACATTTACACCAATTATTGAGTCCATGCAATACATAGGAAGACCTCATGTTCCTCCCTTACAAATTGGAACCATCGTACACTTGGTCATACCACCCACAAAATAATTTTATATATGGGGGTTTTGACCAATCCATAGATCAATATCCAGTGATCAACCACGATAATGAGCCATTCATAGAAAATATATATTATATGTCGAGTCCTAATTTTTCTCTACGATATTTCTATAGTTGCCTTTGGCACAAAAATGGCTTAGGTTTATACGAGCAGGGTCTTAGAACATGTTATCTATCATAATATCAATTGCATATAGATAAATTTAGTTTAAGGTATTCCATTCGTGTGCTAGATGAGCTTTTGCCGATTCCCTACAATGCCTAAGCCTAGGATTTGGGAAGGATATTGTTGATAATGAATACACTGAACCTAGCCTTCTCATTTATTGGAAGATCACCTCCCAATCACCATGGTTTCTATTGAGCCTCATGAAACTATTAGTGGATCATTTTATGAACCCACCCAATGAGAAGAATCTAAACTCAATGATGATACTAAAAATAATTGGATTTATTAATATGATTAGTATGAGGATGCAACAGAGATAGCATATTTAGATCCTCGCTACCTTCATCACCTTAATAATTGTAGAGATGATGTTGATCCTGTTAGGCCCTTTGTTAACATAGATGATATCTATCATAAGGTGTTTCCTCCCCTACTTAATTGGAGGTAGTTTGCTACCACCAGAGGATCCAATAATTTTATCTACTCCTAGAGCAGATCCTGAAATTCCATTTCCTCCTAAGCCACATCTAGCACATATAGAGTAATAAATAATTAATAGGTTCTACCCATGCAATAATGCAAATCAGAAACCATCCATAAACATGATTTTCATTGACCTAATCGCACCTCTCCACAACCCCAAAAACCCTTCAAAGTTATTGCACCTCAATCATGAGGCCATTAACTTTGATCACACTGCATCACCACCATCGCTTGAGGAGTTCTTCCCATTTGAAGAAATGCTACAACCGTTCCATTTTTATTCAATCCCTACTCATGATGTCTATAATGTTGAGGTTGAATCTGATATGATAGATCCTCTAAATCCAGTTGATGACATCCACTTGATCCCTACAACTCATCAACTCAAGGAGGGATCCCATATGTCAATTGATGAGACTTTCGATGTGGATATTAGCAATGTCCCTAAAATTCCCAATAAAGTAAAATTAGGAGAGAGTCTATCTCCAGACGAGCGTGCCATAATCATACCTCTTTTGATAAAAAAATTTGACATATTTTCTTGGTCATATAAAGATATGTCGGGTCTTGATCCAAATTTGGTTACACATAACCTTACATTAGACCCTAATATGAATCCAGTCAAGCAAAAGCTCAGGAAAATAAATACAACAATTGCATTAATGGTGAAATATGATTTACAAAAATTGTTGGATGTGGAATTCATCCAACCAATTGATTATCGAGAATGGGTATCTAATATGGTACCCATAGGAAAACCTGATGGGAAAATTTGTATCTGTACAAATTTTAGAGATCTAAATAAAGCAACACCTAAGGATGAATTCCCTTTATCAAATATTGATGCTCTAGTAGACGCAACTACTGGTCACAAAATGTTATCACTTATGGATAGATTTTTAGGCTATAATAAAATTTGGATCAAGCCCAAAGATCAACATAAAACAATCTTTACCACACCATGGGGAACATTTTGCTATAAAGTTATACCTTTCGGCCTTAAAAATGCTGGTGCAACCAATTAGCAGGCCATGACATATATTTTTCATGACTATTGTTGGACATTTTGAGTCAAAGTTGTCATTGATGTCAAGGAACGAAGCTATCATTGATGTCAAGGAATAAGATATCGTTGATGTAAAAAGGTCAAAAGGAACAATGCAAAGGTTAATGGCAAAAGAGCTTTAATATTATGTGGAAGCATAAGTAGGAGGGTTTTTATTAAAACCATGGATGAGCAAAATAAAAGTTTTTTCATAAAAGCCCAAGGAATTTTTAATATTTATTTTATAAAATATTTAAATTCAAATTGAATTTAAATTTTATAAATAAATATTATTTATACAAGTGGTAAAATCAACGAAGGTTTTAATAAAGCCAAAAGGATTTAAAAGTTAATTCATAATATTTAAATTCTAAAGAATTTAAATAATTTATAAATTAATTATTCAAATTTCTAAGGCACCGACGTTCAAGTTTAAAGGAGGTAATTGGTATATAAACTATATGCCTTAGTGGCATTTAAATCATCCTTCATCCAAAAAAATAAAAGAAGCAAGTGTTGTGTTGTGAGAATTCGTGCAAAGAAGAAGACAAATTTCTTGTCTTAAGCGTCAGAAAAAAAGGAATAAAGTTGTCGAGGGCTACAATTCAATAACCAACCATGCAACATGACCTAGTGGCAAGTGGTCACGAGATAAGGTGCTTGGGTGCAGAGTGGTCCACGTTCGATTCACGATAATAGCATTTTGGTAGTGGTAAGGTTGAAGCATCATGGAAGGATGCATGTTTTTATTTTTTATTGAGCGCCAGTGAAGAGGTTATAGAGCACGTGGTGCTCTTTGGTTTTCAAATGAGCGTCTAGCACTTGCGACAATCGAGGTCGTGGCTAGGACGCACGAGGAGGAGGCGTCGAGGGTTCGAGTCTCACCTAGGCAAAGGTAATAAATTTTGTATTAATTTTAATTGCCTAAGGTGTAAACATAATGTTTAGGGAGCTATAAGGGATTATGAAAAGGTGCTTATTTTAATTATTAATTTTTGACTAAATGAAGGTATAAGGTGTTAAACATTATTTTAAATAAAGTTATTGTAAAATTTTTGATTTATAAAAAGGTGAATTGAAGAGTGATTAAATTTGAGAGGACTTCTTATTTGAAGGTGACATTGTTGACATTATTTTTAGTGGTAAATATTATTTTTATTTGGGAGATCATAAGGTGTAAATGGTCAATTGATTTTTGTATATGTTGATGGATACCTTCTTCAAGATAGAGTAGTAAGGTGTATGTATATTTTGATATTTGCATTGTAATCTTGAGAGAGAGTTTTATCATCTTCTAACCTTCCTTTGAGCTTGGAAAAGAAGTGTTTGTGGTTGTGGCAGATATTTGAGGTTACTTAATCAACAAGAAAAAGGTATGAGCACATTCTTTCATAGTTGAGTTGATTGGTTGGTTTTTTGGAAAATAAGTTTGGAGTGAAAAGGACTTGATTAGGGTTTCCTTATTGAGTGTGTTGAGTTAATGCTTCAAGGTTTTCTAGAATAAAGAGTTGTTAAAACCTTGTTTTATAAGCATTGTTGTTGAAGCCATTGGTTGAGTGAAGAACATGAACTAGGGTTTGAAAAGAACATGAGTATAATTTTTATGTGAAGATTGTCTTATAAGCATTGTTGTTTAAGTGAGTTGTTGAGTGAAAAACTTGAAATAGGGTTTGAAAAGAACATGAGTATCATTGTTATGTGAGATTGGTTGATAAGCTTTGTTGGAAACATTTTGAGTGAAGGTTCATATGCTTGGACTAGGGTTTGTAAGCAAGGGTTGTTTCATTGAGTGATTGGTTGAGTAGAGTTGGTTGAAACCTAGTAAATTGGATGTGTGAAGTGATTGTTCAAGTTCCATAAAAAAAACTATTCTATATTCTGAATTGATTTGAGAAAGTGATTGAGTATTGAGTTGAATTTGGAGCATATTGAGTCTATAACAATTCTTTGTATGTTTCTAAAAGGGTGATTGGAAGTGATTGAGTATTGATGTGAATGTGAAGCATATTGAGTCTCTAAAAATTCTCTTTATGTTTCTAAAAGAGTGATTAAGCATTCTGATGAGTATAGAGCATATTGAGTCTTTAACAATTCTCCTTATGTTTCTATGAGATTGGATAAGTTCTAGCGTAGACTTGTTGAGTAGATATGAGAAAATTCTTTAAGAAGACTTGTGGATAGATTTGGGTAAGCTTTAGTGGAAGCTTACAATATATATTGAGAGTAGATTTGGATAAGTTCTTGTGAGAACTTATTGAGCAAATTGGAAAATTTCTAGAGAGGACTTGAGGATATATTGGCATAAGCTTTTGTGGAAGCTTACAAAGCAGATTTGAGACAAGTCTTTGAGAAGACTTGAGAGCAAAGTTAATTTATTGATTTTTTCAAACCTTGAGTTAAGGTTTGGGATAGATCCAACAGAGTTGATTTGAGATTGAGTAAATATTTGAGTTAAGGCTTGAGGATAGAGATTGATGATAGATTTGTGCTAGACCGAAGGACTATGTTTAGTACATATTCAAGAACAAAGTTTTGTGCATATTTGAGGATAGGTTTGTGCCAGACCTGAGATAGAGATTGCGGATAAATTTGTGCTAGACCGAAGGACTGTATTTAGTATAGATTTGAGACAAATATTTGGAGGTGACAGAGTTGTGAAACTACCAAAAATACACCATAACACCTCATTCAAATATTATGGAACCTACTGTATTTGTATTGATAATCATAAAAGGGTTACAAGAGATGATATCCTTTTACAATTTTTCCCTGAAGGCTACAATAGGATCTTCCCTTAGGAAGCCCCTTTCGGATGTGGTACAAAGACAACACGATTCCTCTCTTGTGGGTTCCTCGATGTAGGTGGGCTTCTTGCTCGTGAGCCACTGCTTGTAGGATGATTCCTTGTGCTTTTTTGGAACTGTAAACCTACAAAATCCTATTAGTGCATTGGGGGGTCTGCATCAGTCAAACCCCGTATTTATGAATACAAAAGACTCATAAAAAGTGCTTAAAACATAAAATCACTTGCTGAAAACAACATAAGACAAGGAACTCAACTATTCTTACTTGCCCAAGTGATTCTGGTGTTTTTTGTAGAGGTTTGCACTCCTAGGGTACGAACCACTAGGTTCACATGTGTGAGTTGTGAACCGACCCTTTTGAAGCCAAATTTATTAGATGGGGTCCCTGGATACTCCTGATTGGTTCTTTTCATGTATTTTGTCTAGTAGAGCTCCTGAACTGCAAATCTTGATGGTGAAATCAACTTGTCTCACTCACAAAATAGGAATATACAAGAAATGAACTGATTATGATGCTCATATGATGGTTGTATAATGAATGTATGATGGATGTAATGGCAGTAGTGATTTCGATAGATTTTTGGTATGCAAAAGTTGTGATGATAAAAATGGTGAAAATGGCCTTCTATTTATAGAGTGGGCCAGGGTGAGAGAAAGGGGATGAGGTGTCCCTTATGAGGTGGCTATGGTGAGTTGTCCACCAAAGAGGTGTCCCCTGAGGTGTCCTGGGTCATAAGTGAAGTTGGGTGAGAGAATCCCTCACCCATCCAAAATTAATGATGATTAGAGATAAATATCAATTTGCAATTAATATTCACCTTTATGGAAATATCTTATCATTAATTAATCATTTTTTTTGTGCAAAAGTCTCCATATTGCATTTATGACCCAAGGGTGTGTGATATGGAGAAATATCTGGGATGAGATGTGGTAATGCTAGGATAGGCTAGGCTAGGTGAGGTGGGAGGCTAGGTTAGTCAAAGTAGACTAGGTGAGGTGGAGGCTTTTAATTAAATCAAGATTAGATTTGATTAATTAAGGAATTAGCCATAAAGCACAATTAGACCAAAATATTGAAATTTTGACCATAAATTGATTTTTGACCATGGTAAAGGTTTCAACCTTAGTTGAGTTGGCATAAGATCACATGAGGACCTATGGTTAAGCGTAGGAAGGGGTTTAGCTAGCCCAAAGGGGCTAATGGTGATGAATAATGTTTTTAGGTCAATTTACACAATTTTTAAGGGTTTTGCAAATTGATTGACCATGGAAATGGGGAGAGGGACAATGTGCGACTTTTTGGTGTCTATATTTTACCCCTTTTTGTACTGGAGTGTATGCAACACAGTTTAGTACAAAAAATTGATGATATGGATTGATGATGATTGATGGTTTGTGAAAGAGATGCATTGATAAAAAATGGTTTTGTGAATGATTATTTTTTTTTGGAGGGAGAATCGCATGATTGCCTTGCACTATGATCAATTGGAAGTGTTTCAATTTTGGACAAAACAAGATGCTTTTGTTAGCTTTTGCTTTCAATTAATTGATGAGCTCATTTGATGACTTTTGACAAATCGTTGGAGCCTAAGGTAGAACTTTAGTATTTTCATTCACAAGTGGTCTTATGCATACCACTATGATGATTGGAATCCATGCGGAATCTACAAGAAGAGGCATTTTGAGATTTAGTAAACATTGTTTTATTTTGAATTGGAATTTCGGTCTTTGAAATAATCGTTAGCAAAATTTTTTGTAGGCATTTGTTGTATCTATGATTGGAGTTCTTGGTCATTTGATCATGTGCAAGGTAGCTTTTGGTGTGATTTATGATAACCCCCTTAAGCAGTGGATTGGCGATGACGACAAAGAAAATTGGTGATGCGGCGGTTGATGAAGATGTAGGGCAAATGTGAAAAATTGGGTACAAAAATCGATGAAATTTGTGGTGGAGTGGAATTTATGGTGAAATTGGAGCCAAATGATGAAATTTGGACACTGCATGGAAGGTCCACTTCACACATGTGAACCGCACGGTTCACACCCTAGGGGTGCAAACCAATAGGCTCGCATGTGTGGGGTGCAAACCCATCGAAAATGGGGTTTTTAAGTGGAAAATTGCAATTATGACATTATTATCGTGCATGAACGGTGTTGGAGAGGTGGAAGAGAGAAGAAAAATGTAACAGAGTGCTACCAGATTGCAGATCGAATGAGGTAGGATGGCGAGCACGTCAGGGAGTGCCAGCATGGAGGCGGGAACGGCCGAGGTAGGTGTTTTTTAGCTTTTCGATATGTGTGAATGTGGGGAGGGTTTTAAAACAAAACGTTTTGCTTTTAACATTGTGAAATGAGGGCGAGGGTAAAAAATGATTAAAATTTGTATACAACATGAAAAAATGGCCAAATGGGTATCCCAATCTACGTTTATTTTTTTGTTTTGACTTTTTGGTACATGGGAATGTGTGCATGGGATGTGATGTGGAAGAGAGGTGGGAAAAAGTGCATGTGGGTGGGCATGTGGGTGAAAATTGATTGATGGGACATGCTAATGAGTAAAATGGGTATCCTGATATGCCTTTATTTTTTTTGTTTTGACCTCATTTGATTGCTTCGTTTTGCATGCCTAGAGAGGGTTTTTAAGTCATTTTTTAAATTTTTGATGTGTCCTAGCATTTTCCACATGAGTGTTTGGTACGACTGGAATCAACATGAAATTTTGGACGAGGTTCATGCAAAACACGCGTATATGACCGCATTGTATGAGAGGTGGAATCCTGATAGGAACACCTTTTATTTACCGATAGGGGAGATGACGGTGACCGTAGAGGATATCTATCGGATATATAGGTTGTCAGTTGATGGAGTGACAATGATGGTGGTGAGAAAGGAGGTGCAGGATAGCATTCTTGAGAGGGCTTTTGGCGAGCGATGGCGATAGGTGAAGGTGAAGAAGTGGGTAGACTATATGTATTATCAGAGGAAGGAGTGGGTCTCATTATGTCATGCAATGGTGATGTTATTGATAGCGAGCCATGCGCTACCTGATGCTTCAGGGATGAGATTACCTTGGAACATGATGGGGATTGTATGTGATATGGTGGATCGGGGGTGATGATATGCATGGGCACCCACATTGTTGACACAGGTGTATCGCAAGTTACACAAGGCGGTGAGGACAAACATGATAGGGTTGAGTATCCTTCCATTGCTACAAATATGGACGTGGGAGCACATCACTATCTTGAGGCCTACAAATTTATCGTATGATGCACATGCACACAAGGGGGTTAAGATACCCTATGCTAGGATATGGTGGGTATATATGGGGAATAAGATAAGGGAGCATGGTGGTGATTTGATGCACCATAGGGCAGAGCTGGGGTGAATGACGATGGAGCATATTAGGTGGAGGCCATGACGAGGAGGTCCTAGCTAGGATCAGGATGCCTTGCATTTGGCATGCATTCAGCGTGGGAGGTGGGTGGTGGGGAATTACTCGTCAAAGGGTGAGTAATTTCCATTTTCTAGGGTGCATCGACAGTTCAAATTGGTACAGGGGCGATATGAGCCTCCTGTGGAGATCTATAGGGTGAAGGGGGATAGGGGGCCATAACCTATAGTGTTGCCACTGGACTTGATTCTGGATGAGGTGATTGATGTACCAAATGTGGAAAATATAAGAATGACCATGGAGTATGATGTGTCATGGTTGAGGCAAACCTGGGAGCCTAGATGGGATGTGGTGGATGGGTGGGTGGACGTAGCAAGAGCTCTGCCCTATGTAGGTCTACCAGGAGGGGCAAGAGTGGGGTCACAAGTATGGGATGTAGAGGATGAGAAGGATGCAAGATCATCCAAGTTGGATGAAGAGGAGGAGGAGGATATGGAGCAACTGGTGATACATGTGCAGTCATGTTGGGATGAAAATGATCAATTGGTGAGTGACGTATGTGTGGGGCCATCGATAGGAGGTTTTTGGGGGATGGAGACTATGGAGGATGTTGCTATGATGGATGTGGATGATTGGTTGGTGATGCCATGGCATGATGACCAAAGTGGGCTGGTGAGTGACAGTGGTGCGGGGCCATCGAGAGGGGGTGGCAAGAGGATGATGGTTATGGAGTATGCTCTAGTGATGGATGTGGGGGAGGAGTTGCTAGATGAGGGTCCATTACTAGGGGAGGGGTGGTGAGGCATGTGGAGGATTTTAACTTTGGGGGTGAGCTACATGGTACCATATCAGCGAAGGCTAAGGTAGAGCAACTTCGAACAAAGATAGGGAAGGTGCAGGATATGTTATTTGAGTAGGAGATAAAATTGGGGGACTGAGTGGTCAATTTGGGAGGAGGAGAGGAAGTATGCAGATGCAGACTTGAGGACTATATTATAGGAGTGGGATGTGGCTAGGGTTTGAGTGCAACAGATGGTAGAGGATATGGAAGCACTCAGTATTGAGTGGGATGGTCTTAGGCGTGAGCGTGATACCATTTAGGGGAGTGGGATAAGATAGTTGAGACCACAAGGTGGTTTTAGTAGTTATTTTATGAGGCAAGGGTAGAGATAGAGGTCATGAGGGTATGCCATTTGGTGCAGGTTTTGAAGCTAGAGTAGACTATGTGAGAGGTACAACAAGCAAGAGAGAGGATAGAGCAGGATATTGCTCAGCTAGGTGATGTAGTTTCATAGTTGGAAGTAGTTTAGAGGGAGGTGGTGCAGTTGTAGGAGGGCAACCACAAGCTATTGGCTATGAATACCAAGGATGCAAGTAGGAGGTCAAGGTGTGAGAGGGAGTTAGTGATACATAGGATATATATTTCTATCTATGAGGGATCACTTGCATCGTCATAGGCACAACCACAATAGAGTGTGTCATAAATTGGTGGTAGGGTATAAGAGGTAGTGGCACCTACGATGTCACAGGCACTAGTGAGTATGGGGCCACCAACACAGGTGGAGAGGGCCTGATTGGCAGATGTTGGGTAGGAGGTGTCATTACAGCAAGCGATCGAAGGAGGCCTAGGGGGCGAGGGTAGTGGAGAGAGCATGGGAGGGTAGCGGTCATAGGGATGCATGACAGTGGTGAGAGCATGGGAGGGTAGTGGCTATAGGGATGCATGATAACGATGATGGATGATGGTTCATAGTTTTGATTATTTATACATTGACAGATATGTACATGATAATGTATTTTTTTTATTTTTTGTTTTTGGTGTCGATGCATCAGCATGGATGCATATTGCATTGTAGCCGTATGGCATATTGGATATGTATATGTACAACAAGATTATATTTTTAATGTGAGGAGCCCATAAGGGCTTGCACCTACTTTATTGTAGCATGATGGTAGCCGTTTCCAGAGATATATCTACATATGAGATTTTGTGGCACTTGTGTCTATTTACATGTTTGTTTTTATTTTTTTCTGCTTATGATGATGCATGAATGATATGAATGTGATGATGGTTAAGTACATGTGAATGTGAGATGTTGGATGCATAAAGTTATTGGTATGGATGTTATAGAATAATGTAGTATGATATAACAAAGTAAATGTATTGCTTAGGGATAGCATTTGCATCATTGTAGTAGTCAATTGATGTAATCCAGTCCATTATTTCAATGAGGGTGGATATGAAACATGTCATGAGTAGATTCGAACACTACATTTTAGAAAATCAATCCCATTGACTTACTGAGCAAAAATTCTTGAAGCACTTGGAGGCTATCTTGGTAAACAAGACCTCAATCCTGGACTTGTGTGTGGAAAGTGATGCTCATTTTACCATTCTGGAATGGAGTGGGTTATAATTGCATGCCAAATTAGCTTGTATGCTAGCTCATTGGTAAAGACCTAAGGACTATAGGGATTCAAGCGGATAATACTCTTGAGGCCTTGGCTTTTGTTTTTTGCTTCCTATGATATGACTATCTTTGTATGGGTAGTACTCTTTTATTTTTTTTCTCTTTTATTTTTTTTGGAATACTTACTCAAATTAGATATAGAGCAAGTGATTTTTATTTCTTTTTGTGCTTTTTTGGGATACTTGCTCATATTAGATATAGAGCAAGATATTTTTCTTTCTTTTTGTGCTTTTTTGAGATACTTGCTCAAATTAGATATAGAGCAAGGGATTTTATTCAAGTGAGGGGGGGGAAGCTTGTCATTTTGTCGATCCTCCACTTCATGAGAAATCATGTAAATGATGTAATAAGTAGAGGTATTTTTGCTAAGCATCAGCTAGCATGCAATGTAATCAACCCCATTTCTAGAATGTTATTAGTATGTAAGACGTGCAAGTAAGTCTAGGAAAGAGAATAAGGCGAACAAGGGAAGACTAAAATTATTTCTGAAATATGCTAGCTTTGGATGGTGGTTGATTATAATATTGTTTGTGAGTGAATAAGTCAAGGAATATCTCTAATCCTATCTCCTAAAAAGGGGATATGGGCATCATTCTGGTATGCTAGCATGTGCATGTTTAATTCCCCAAGAACGGTATTTACAAGGAACATATACAAATGCCTATGTGATTGCAAAAAAATACACAAATTTATGTACAAGTTTACCCTAGTTTTATGGACAGTGGAGTAGGACGTAAGTGGAGTAGATTGTGAGAAGTGGGAAGAAAATAAAGAAGAAGAGAGGAGGAATGGAGAAAAGAAGAAAGAAACCTATCAACGATATGTAGCCTCTCAAAGCATGACCATACAACATTGATGAGTAACTTAAAGGAAAGAAGGAGAGGAGAAGGAAGAAATGAGATAGAAGAAGTAGTTATAAATGTACATTCAAATTAACTGAGTGCTACAGAATGCCAAAAATGATGATGTAGTTATTGTGTGGTTTTGTGTTTTTGATTTTTTATTTTATATGCATATGTACAAGTGGTGATGAGCTAATGGTATTTGATTGTGCCAATAACGGTGTGACTCTGCAACTATTTTGTGAAGAATAGCACAAATGGTTTTTTTTTGTAGCTTCTACTTGGCCATTACCTTGTGGGTAGTATGGAGTAGAGAAGCTATGTTGAATATTGAATTTTTCACATAGTGCACGAACATTCTTGTTTTTGAATGGAGTACCATTTTCAGTGATGATTTTGGATGGTATGCCAAAATGATAAATGATGTGTTGAGTGATGAAATCAACAATTTTGGGACTGGTCATTTGAACTAGAGGAATGGATTCAACCCATTTTGTGAAGTATTCAGTTGTGGTAATGATGAACTTATGATTGGTAGATGATGTAGGTGTAATTTTACTGATGAGATCTAGGCCCCATTGGTAAAAAGGCCACATTGACTGAATAGGTTGGAGATCCTAATAAGGTAAGTGTATGATATTGGAATGATGTTGGCATTTAGAACACTTTTTGACATAGGCACAATAGTCATGTTCCATTGTGGGCCAATAATAGTCCATTCGTAAAATGCATTTGGTGATGGCCATGCCATTGAAATGGCCACCACAGGTACCGTCATGGGACTCTTGAGTAATGCATTGGGCTTCGGATGGCTCAATAAAGTGCAATAGTATGCCATCATAAATTTTCTTGTAAAGGATGTCACCTAGCAATGTGTAGTGAATAGCATGCATTTTAAAAGCTTGTTTGTGAGTATGACTTAAATTGGGTGGTAGGATACTGAGCTTGATGTAGTCCTTAACTTGGGAAAACCATGGGTTATGTGGTGTAGGTTCGACGATATTGATGCCCTCATCATGAGGAGGTAGTTTTTTGGAAATTACAGAGTGGAAAAGGGTGTGAATGGACACGTGAGTGGTGTTAGAAAGTGGGTTTTGCGAAATGAGTGAGCCTAGGGAGGTCATGGTATCGGAAAAATGGTTTGTGGAGCACAAGGTAGAGATGATGTCATACCACTCAAATTGATCCAATAAATATTCAGCTACCTATTTGTATTATTGCAAGACTAGAAAATGACATTGCTATTATCCCTTAATTTAATTTACAATAAGGAGGAAGTCTCCAAATATGTCCAGATGGAGAATGTGGATGGAGAGTGCTTGCTTTAGTCCAAGGATAAGAGCTTCATACTCAGCATTGTTGTTGGTGCATGGAAATCCTCACTTGAAGGAAAATGGGAGGGGATCCCCTTGTGGTGTGAAAAATACTATTCCTGCACCCCCAGCATGTGTGCATCAGGAGCCATCAAAGAAAAGAGTCAGTTTAGCAGTTGATTCAGGATATACAGGTTCTTCAATTTTGCTTATGTGAAATACTGAGTCATCTGGAAGCTAGATAAGCAATGGTGCGTTACTTGGTAGTGGGGCCTCATCTAATTGATCAACAATGACTTGGCCTTTGATGGATTTTTGGCTAATAAATTTGAGATCAAATTCGGTGAGGAGCATGATCCATTTGGTCGTGCGACTATTGTGGTAACTTCTACCCCATGTAATGAAGTGGATTATCGCGAGCAACTACATAAGTAGTATGATTGATCATGTAATGTCACAAATTTTGGGTGGAAAATACAATGGTGAGACAAAGTTTTTCCATGTAAGTATACTGCGTACCGTAATAAATTAATGTACAATTGATATAGTATACAACTTGCTCTTGGTCTCATTCATTCTTTTGAGAAAGAAGCATGCCCAATGCGACATCAGTAGATGGGGTGGAATGGGCGTTAGAGATGGGGTGGAATGAGTACAGGTGGAGATGTGAGGTAGGATTTGATGCCATAAAATGCGGCTTGGCATTTATTATCCCATTTAAATGGGACCCCATTTTGTAAGAGATGATTAAACGACTAGCATTTATTTGAAATTTGGGAGATAAATCACCATATGGATTGGATTCTTCCTTGTAAGCCATGACATTGCTTGAGGTTTGTAGGGGGAGGCATGCCAATAATAGCTTGGACTTTGGCAGGATCTAGTTTGATGTCTTTCTAGGAAATGATGAATCCCAATATTTTGGCAGTGGTGACACCAAAGACACATTTCTTTGGGTTCAATCGAACGTTGTGTTCTAAGAGGCAATCAAAATTTATCATAGATCTTCTATATTTTGACCGCAGGTTTTGGATTTAGCAATGAGATACGTGAGTGCATGTTGATAAGTTGCCCCAATGTTCTTGAGGCCAAAAGGCATGACTTTGTAACAAAATGTCCCTAGGGGGTGAAGGAGGTCTTGTGTTGGTCCTCTAGATTAACATGAATTTGATTGTAACCTAAAAAATTGTCCATGAGTGACAATATTTTGTGTCCAGTTGTAGCATCGACCAACGTGTCGATATTAGGGAGTGGAAAATTGTCCTTGGGACAAGCTTTGTTAAGATCCCTAAAATTGGTGCAAATGCAAATGCGCCCCTTGGATTTTCTGATAGGAACCATGTTTGAAACCCATTTAGGGTAATCGCTAGGTACAATGAAACTGACATCAAAGAGTTTTTGTAACTCCTTCTTATGAAGAACAAAAGCTTATACTGAGATGGTGGGGGAACAGTGTAAGACCACTTTTTACTTTTCTTTCCCAAATAGTATTAATCAATATAATCAATTGCAGTATTAATAGCAATAACTAAAGCAATGCACAAATCATCACACATAATAGAGACACCAATTTTAACGTGGTTCACCCAATGTGGGCTACCTCCATAGAGAAAATATTTCTTCTAAATATTTCTCAAATAATCTCATGGGAATCCTTCCCAATTACAATATTTATGGACCTCTGTCCAAAGGAGATGTTGATCCCCTAAATCTCAAGTTCATGGATCTCTTCCACATGATAACTCTTTCCCCTTCTGCTCTGGCTAGTGATCTTCTAGAAGACTCTGTCTCTCTACTACACTGATTGGTGTATCTCTCTCCACTTGAAGACTCCTCACTCAAATTTGTCTTCAATTGTCATAGCTGCTAGATCTCTATCCACTACTATGTCCTCTATACTCTGTCACCACCAAATATCTATCTCAATATTGTACTAAATATAGTCTAGTCGATGTAGCACAACTCAACTCAATATCTTATACTAAACACAGTTCATTTGATCTAGCACAACTCTACTCAATCTCTTGCACTAAATATAATTCATTCGATCTAGCACAAGTCCACTCAAATCTACACTAAACATAGTTCATTCGGTCTAGCACAAATCTTCTCAATAGGTCCACATAGAACCTTCTCAAATTTTCTCAACAGGTCCACACAAAACCTACTCAAATATGCTCAACAGGTCCAAATAAAACCTACTCAAATCTACTCAACAGGTCCACATAGAACCTTCTCAAATCTGCTCAACAAGTCCACATAGAACCTACTCAAATCTGCTCAACAAGTCCTCTCTAGGACTTGTCCAAATCTGCTCAATAAGTCCTCTCTAGGACTTGTCCAAATATACTCAATAAGTCCTCTCTAGGACTTGTCCAAATCTGCTCAATAAGTCCTCTCTAGGACTTCCTCAAATATGCATAGCAAGCTTCCACAAAATCTTACACAACATCAGTCCACAAGCCTTATTAAATAATTGCCTCAAATAAGTTTAACAAGCTCACACAAAACTTGTCCAATCTCATAGAATCATAAAGAGAATTGTTAGAGACTCAATATGTTCTATACTCAATGCTCAATCAATATCTCAATTCAATATCATAGAAGCATAAAGAGAATTGTTAGAGACTCAATATGTTCTATAATCAAATCCTAATATCAACTCAATCTCAATCTCATAGAAGCATAAAGAGAATTTTTAGAGACTCAATATGTTTTATACTCAAATCCCAATCTCAACTCAAATCAATATCATAGAAGCATAAAGAGAATTTTTAGAGACTAAATATGTTCTATACTCAAATACCAATCTCAACTCAAATCAATCTCATAGAAGCATAAAGAGAATTTTTAGAGACTCTATATGTTCTATTCTCAAATCTCAATATCAACTCAAATCAGAATATATAATAGTTTGTTTCATGGAACTTGAACAACCACTTCACACAATTACTTGACTAGGCTCAATCAACTCTACTCAACCAATCACCTCAAGGAACAATCCTTTTCTCAAACCCTAGTCCAAGCATGTATCAACCAACTCAAAATATTTCCAACAATGCTCAACAAAAAATCTCACATAACAATGATACTCACGTTCTTAACTCAAGTTCAAGTTATTTGCATAATCAATTGACTTCAACAACAATGCTTATAAAACATTCTTCACATAACAATGATACTCATGTTCTTCTCAAATCCTAACTTAGGTTTTTCACACAACTAATGGATTCAACAACAATGCTTATAAAACAAGGTTTAATCACAACTCTCAAATCAGAAAACCTTGAAGCATTAAACCAACAACTCCTAAAAAAGGAAACCACAATCAATCCTTTTCTCTCCAAAGATATTTTCAAAAATGAATCACGCAAATAAGTCAATGAAGAATATTGCCCATACTTTTTTGATGCCTTATGAGTTGTCCACTAAATCTACCACACTCAACACATTTTATTTTTCCAATCTCAAAAAGGGTTAGAGGTAATGAGTAATAACACAATAATAAAAATAATATCTCGGTAACACCTTATTACTCCTACTCAATAAAATGCACCATACCATATTATGCAAGAAATAAACCCTCAAAAGAATGAATCAAACTTACTTTTGAAACTCATTGAAAAAACTAGAAATATATCCTTGTACATACCTTACTTATTCCTCTAAATAATTTAAACAAATAGCTCTCGAAAAGAGCTTTCTAATGATATATAATATTATATACTTCCAAAAAGAAAATCAACATAAATCTCTATCTTTCCTAGGGCATACCATATCCTTATTTCTCCTTAGGCAACCTTGGCAAAAATTAAAATATTACACAACATCAAAAATTAAATCCACTTGCCTTGCCCTTGGTGGGATTCGATCCCCCGATGTCCTCCTTCCCAATGCCTTAGCCGTAGCCAAGCCACCGTTGGGCCACATGCCTTGACATGTCTAAAATGACACGTCCACTATAAAGTTTTAGTGAACAATGCTCTTCTGAAAAACAACAAGCGCTTCAATCACTTCTTTCTTGCAATCCAAAAGGTCTCACACGAATCGAACGTGGGACCTCCTCCTTAGTACCAAGCTAACATACCACTAGGCCACACTGGCCTTTGCGGTTAGAGCCTCCGAACCTTCACACCTTTAGCCTTTACGTAAGTCCTAAGGCCTTCAAAAAACAAAACCTTTTCGCATGCGCTTCAAATAATAATTGCAAGGGATGCCTTGGTAAATGTTTTTGATGGCATTTATATAATGCCTTTGTCCTCTTTTTCCATCACGTTGGCGCTTAGAATAATTTCGACGTCAACATGATTTTTAATTTATAATTAATTTAAATTTAAATTTAAAATTAAAATATTATAAATTAAAAAGAACCAACCTTAGTTTTAATTTAATTAAACCTTAGAACCTTGTATTAATGCCCAACCTTGGTATAATTAAATATTATTTATAAAATTTAAATTACTTGTGAATTTAAATAATTTATAAATAATCATTAAACCTCATTTTTAACCTTTGCAATAACCCACCTTGGGTTTTTATAAACCAATCACTTAACCTGTGCTCCCAATAATATTAAAATACTATGGAGCCTTTTTCCTTTCACTTTTGTATTGATGAAGCTTTTTCTTGGATGACTTGGGCGACCTTGTTTCTTTCCGAATTCCTTTAGATGAGTGATAACTCTATCAGGTGACACCAATGACAAATTTGACTTAGAGGACTCAAAATGTCCAACAATATCCTCCTTTGTCATTGATAGCAACCCTTATCCTTTTACTGAAACCTAAACTTCTTTTCTGCTCCTCCTGGCTCAATGCTATCTCAAATATCAAGTCTCTCCCCATATCAAATATCTCCCCAATATATACAAATCTCTCCTCCTTTGACATCAATGGCAAAGGGTCACCTTTGGGGCTTAGGGTTAAGAATGAGCCTCTTAGCTTAGCCCCTCCCCCACATCCACATGAGGTGGTTAATTCTAGGGTAGGAGTATTTCTACTCCTTGAAAGCACTGTTCTCTACCTTCATATTTCTCTCTTCTTTTCTAAGTTCTCTGAATCCTCTCACTGTTTCTTTCCAAGTCATCATCCCTATTATTATCATCACTTTTGTTCATGTTCCTGTTCTTGTTCTCATCCATGTTCCTATTCCTGTTCCTGTTCTTGTTCTTATCCTTGTTCTTGTTCTTGTTCTTTTCTGAGTCTATTTTTTTTTGAATCTCTATTCCTATTCATCTTCTTGCTTCTGTTCATGTTCATGTTTTTGTTCATATTCTTGTTCTTATTCATATTCTTGTTATTGTTCATTCCTATTTCTAGAATATTTTCTCTACACCATCTTGCTATGTGACCATCATTATTGCACTTATAACACTTAATATTGTTATTCCTTGGAGTTAAAACTATCTTAGGAATTTTCTTAGTGAAGCCATATCCTCTTCTATCATGAACCCTGCAATTCATTGCCTTGTGATCAAAATCATTACACGAGTAGCAATACCCATGGAAAAGCTATCATTTCCCATATTCTTGTCTTTCATGTGTCCTGCACTGTGAAGCCATGTGACCAAACCTATGACATGAAAAACATCTTCTATTGAAGAAACCTTGCCTAGACCCCATTGGTCTCTTAGTATCTTCTACCTGTTTCCTGTTCCATCTATTCCTAACTTGTGCATTGTTCCTTTCCTTATTGAACTTTCTATTATCTAAATTATTCTTAGAGGTCTCACTCTCTCTTTTACTTACTTCTTTTGACTCTTCTTCTTTTCTGGTGTTTGAGCTTGACTCTCCTTTTTCTGCTTTAGAACTAAGTCTTGTTATGGTGACTGATGACTTTTGTGCATTGATAGTCCTTTCCAAGGTCTTTGTATTTTACTCAAACTTGTGTAGCTTTTCCTTAGAACATTTTACTTCCAACCTTAGTGAAACTATCTCATGCTCTAATATTTCACACTCTAGATATTTTATTTTTATTTTTTTGGCCATACCTTCTTCAATTTTTCTTGTCTCTTCAACTTTGATTTTGAAGTTAGTGAGTTCTTGTAGACACATTGCTTTTTATTTCTTATCTTCTTGAGCTTGAACCCTTAACATTGAGTTCACCCTTTTTATTTCTTCAAGAGTAATCATAAGCCTTTCACATTATATCTCTTTTGCCTTTGACTGTTTAATCATACCTTCTTCAACTCTTCTTGCTTTTTCAACCTTATATCTCAAGTCAAAGATATCCTGTAGAAGCTTTGTCTTACATTTCTCATCTTCTTGTATTTGATCCTTCAATTCTAAATTCTATCTTTTCAATTTAATAAGCTCATTAAGAGTGGCTTTCCATTTTTCTTTTTTTGAAGAATCTTCTTTTTCTTCTATTACTAAAAGTAGAGTTTATTCTTCATACCTTTTTTGATTGTCCCTATTATCCTTTCTTGAACCAATCTCTAGGATTTCATTTTTGATAATATCATCTTCATCTTCACTGCTACTAAACCCATTACAATATCTTGCATCATGGCCAAGTTGACCACAAACAAAACATTCTTGTGGATAATAAGCTGCATGGTGACCCGTGTTCCCACACCTGGTACAAAAGTTTATCAGTCTGGATATTTTTCCATTACTTGATTCATCTATTGAATATATTTCCATGTGTCCTCCCAAAAAAAAATATTAAACTCATATTCCTTTTCTTTCATGACCATAGGTGTTCTTTTCTTCTTGTATCTCATGCTTCTACTCTTTCCTTTCTTTGCCATTTGTGTTCTTGTCAGATCTTCCTTCAAGCTATTAAATTTTTTTTGAAGGAATCTGCTCTGATACCAATTGAAGAACACAATATTATACTGAGAGGGAGGAGGAACAATATAAGACCACTTTTTACTTTTCTTTTCCAAATAGTATTAATCAAAATAATCAATGGTAGTATTAATAGCAATAACTAAAACAATGCACAAATCATCACACACAATAGAGACACCACTTTTAATGTGGTTCACCCAATGTGGGCTACCTCCACAGATAAAATATTTCTTCTAAATATTTCTCAAATAATCTCATGGGAATCCTTCCCAATTACACTATTTATGGACCTCTATCCAAAGGAGATGTTGATCCCCTAAATCTCAAGTTCATGGATCTCTTCCATAGGAGAACTCTTTCCCCTTCTGCTCTAACTAGTGATCTTCTAGAAGACTTTGTCTCTCTATTGTACTGGTTGGTGTATCTCTCTCCACTTGAAGACTCCTCACTTAGATCTATCTTTTATTGTCTTGGATTTTGGATCTCTATCCATTGAGACTTTATCCTCTATCCTTTGTCACCTCCAAAGATTTATCTCAATACTATACTAAACATAGCCTAGTCGGTATAGCACAACTCTGCTCAATATCTTGTACTAAAAATAGTTCATTCAATCTAGCACAAATCTACTCAATCTCTTACACTAAACACATTTCATTCAGTTTATCACATGTCCACTCAAATCTGCACTAAACACAGTTCATTCGGTCTAGCACAAATTTGCTCAATATGTCGACATGAAACCTTCTCAACAAGTCCACATAGAACCTGCTTAAATCTTCTCAATAGGTCCACATAGAACCTGCTCAAATCTACTCAATAGGTCCACACAAAACCTTCTCAAATCTGCTCAATAGGTCCACACAAAACCTGCTCAAATATGCTCAACAAGTCCTCTCTAGGACTTGTCCAAATCTGCTCAATAAGTCCTCTCTAGGACTTGTCCAAATATTCTCAATAAGTCCTCTCTAGAACTTGTCCAAATATGCTCAATAAGTCCTTTTTAGGACTTCCTCAAATCTAAATAGCAAGCTTCTACAAAAGCTTACACAAAATCAGTTTACAAGCCTTCTCAAAGACTTGCCTCAAATAAATTTAACAAGCTCACACATAACTTGTCCAATCTCATAGAATCATAAAGAGAATTGTTAGAGACTCAATATGTTCTATACTCAATGCTCAATCAATATATCAATTCAATATCATAGAAGCATAAAGAGAATTGTTAGAGACTCAATATGTTCTATACTCAAATCCCAATCTCAACTCAATCTCAATTTCATAGAAGCAGAAAGAGAATTGTTAGAGACTCAATATGTTTTATACTCAAATCCCAATATGAAATCAAATCAATCTCATAGAAGCATAAAGAGAATTTTTAGAGACTCAGTATGTTCCATACTCAAATCCCAATCTCAAATCAAATCAATCTCATAGAAGCATAAATAGAATTGTTAGAGACTATATATGTTCTATTCTCAAATATCAATCTCAACTCAAATCAGAATATAGAATAGTTTATTTCATGGAACTTGAACAACCACTTCACACAATTACTTGAATAGGCTCAATCAACCCTACTTAACCAATCACCTCAAGGAACAATCCTTTCCTCAAACCCTAGTCCAAACATGTATCAACCAACTCAAAATATTTCCAACAATTCTCAACAACAAATCTCACATAACAACGATACTCATGTTCTTAACTAAATTTCAAGTTATTTGCATAGTCAATTGACTTAAAAAATGATGCTTATAAAACATTCTTCATATAACAATGATACTCATGTTCTTCTCAAATCCTAACTCAGGTTTTTCACACAACTAATGGCTTCAAAAACAATACTTATAAAACAAGGTTTAATCACAACTCTCAAATCAGAAAACCTTGAAGCATTAAACCAAAAACTCCTCAAAAAGGAAACCACAATCCATCCTTTTCTCTCCAAAGATATTTTCAGAAATCAATCACCCAAATAAGGCAATGCAGAATATTGCCCATACCTTTTTGATGCCTTATGAGTTGTCCACTAAATCTACCACACTCAACACATTTTAGTTTTCCAATATCAACAAGGGTTAGAGATCTTGAGTAGTAAAATAATATCAATAACACCTTATTACTCCTACTTAATAAAATGCACCATACCCTCTTATGCAAGAAATAAACCCTCAAAATAATGAATCAAACTTACTTTTGAAACTCCTTGTCAAAACTAGAAATATATCCTTGCACATATCTTATTTCTCCCTCTAAGCAATTTAAACAAATAGCTCTTGAAAAAAGCTTTCCAATGATATATAATATGATATACTTCAAAAAAGAAAATCAACAAAAATGTTTATCTTTCCTAGGGCATACCATATCCTTATTTCTCCTTAGGCAACCTTGGTAAAAATTAAAATATTAAACAAAATAAAAAATTAAATCCACTTGCCTAGCCCTCTACGGTATTCTATCCCCTGATGTCATCCTTCCCAATGCCTTAGCCGCAGCCAAGCCATCGTTGGGCCATGCACCCTGACATGTCTAAAATGGTACGTCCACTATAATGTTTCTATGAACAACGCTCTTCTAAAAAACAACAAGCGCTTCAAGCACTTCTTCCTTGCAATCCAAAAGGCCTCATGCTAATCGAATGCGGGACCTCCTCCTTAGTACCAAGCCAACATACCACTAGACCATGCTAGCCTTTGCGCTTAGAGCCTCCGAACCTTCACACCTTTAGCCTTTACATAAATCGTAAGGCCTTCGAAAAACAAAACCTTTTCGCATGCGCTTCAAATAATAATTGCAAGGGATGCCTTGGTAAATGTTTTTGATGGAATTTATATAATGCCTTTGTCCTCTTTTGCCATCATGTTGACTCTTCAAATAATTTTGACGTCAGTGTGATTTTTAATTTATAATTAATTTAAATTTATATATTAGAAATTAAAAATAACCAACATTAGGTTTAATTTAATTAAACCTTAGAACCTTGTCTTAATACCCAACCTTGGTATAATTAAATATTATTTATAAAATTTAAATTCCTTGTGAATTTAAATAATTTATAAATAATTATTAAACCTCCTTTTTAACCTTTGCAATAACCCACCTTGGATTTTTATAAACCAATCACTTAACATGTGCTTCCAATAACATTAAAATATTATGGAGCCTTTTTCCTTTCACTTTTGTACTGATGAAGCCTTTTCCTAGATGACTTGGGCGAATTTATTTCTTTCCGAATTCCTTTAGACGAGTGATAAATCTATCAGGTGACATCAATGACAACTTTGACTTAGAGGACTCAAAATGTCCAATAGCTTAACCATAAGCGCAACTGTGGGGTGCCTGCGACGCAAATTTTATCTGAAAATTTTGGATTTGTCATCCAAGACAAGGTTGTGCACTACCAACGAGGGGTCAAGACGAGGCATATCTATGTAGGACCAAGCAAAAACCTTAATGTAGCATAGAATGAAATTGATATAAAGGACCCGCTCTTCTTCAGTGAGGTTGGTGGTGAGGTAGATGAGGTGAGGATTGTTCGGATCATTACCAATGTCAACTTTAATAGTGTCCTCAACAAGCATGTGAGAACCATCATGAAGTTGTGTTGGTGTGGGGATGATATGTAGGTCATCAATGGAATCAAGGGTTTGGAAATCATCATATAGATAAATATCTGCATGATGAATCCAAGGGACATGGGGTGGTATGGTAAGTAAGGGTACGTTAGCAGATCTGATCATGTGGGGTGTGGGAAGGAAATCGACATCGGATGGGGTGGAGGAGATATCATCAAAATAAACAAAATCATCGATAGAAGGTGATGTGTAGTTAGGTTGATTCGGGTAGCGAAGGGGGGCATATATGTCAACGAAGATCATGTTGATTGATGTGTTGTAAATGGATGAGGTGGGTGAGGAAGTTTCTGAAGAATCAAAAGAGGAGAGGAAGAAATTGGGAACCAGCTGGTGGAGACTGAGATTCAATACCACAAGTGGAAAATGTGAATGAGAAATTTGGCACTGAGACATGATGGATTTGTGAACAGAGGAAAATGTAAGAGCAAGCAGATAGGAGGGTGATGGAGAGGGAGGGGAGGATGGGTCAGTGGGTGGGGGTGTGTTGGTAGGCAAGGGTGAATTGGCAGGCAAGGGTGAATTGGGAGGCAGGGGTGAATCGACAGGTAGGGGTGAATCGATAGGCAGGGGTGAATTGGTAGGTAAATATGGATCAACGGTGAGATAGGTGAAGTATATGAGGGTGTCGATTTCTTATGGTGAAGTGGGCTTATGGGATGGAGATGGAAAAAATAATTTAGATGGTATATCAATCGTGGAATGAGAAGAGCTATCAGATGGCATAGTAGATTCAAATTCCTCGTCAGGCAGAAGATCAGGAGGATTAAGATCTAGATGTTGAAAGTCATGTTCAAGATTGTGAATAGTAGTTGGATTATAACCGAGTCCAGATCGATCGATGGGAAGGAAAGTGGGAGGATTGGTATAGAAACGACAACCTTGTTCATATTTCCCTAGGCCGTACCCATGCCAGTTATACTGGCATAGATATTTCTAGGAAAAAAGAGGATTAGACATGTGATTAAGATTATTGCAAAATTTGGTTTGTGGTAACAGAGGTGTAGGTGGCAACACTAATGAGTCAAGGCCTCCATAAACAAAGTTTATAGAATTATTAGGAGGACCAAGAGGAACACTACCCCAATAGTCAAGGACACATCATGAGGTCGACCAAAATCATGGGTGGTTTAGAAAGTGGATGGTGAAACTTAGGATTTAGTAATGTTATACTCACCAAGACTGGACGTGGTCATGTGGATATCAACATGGGTAGGATTAGGATGCTCAGGTGGAGGAGAGCACCCCCTATGTGGTGGTGGTGATGGTGCAGCAGGCAGAGGTGGAGTACTTAGTGGTGCATGTGCATTAGTATAGGAGAATTGGGCTAATTATGCATCAAAGTGAGCAGCACATTGTGTCCACTCATAGCATTCAACTAGAGATTTGGCAATGGGATGATTAGCATGGAGAAATTGGGTTGGAGGTGAAGGAGAGGGATTGGATGAATGGGATACTACATGTGCCCATGCTGACCATGGTACAAAGTGATGAGTAGATGGAGGTGGCGTAGGAAGGAGAGGTGTGGTGTTGGATGATGATGATGGGGTTGGCATAATAGAAAAGGTAAATGGTATGGGTGTGAATGATGACGAAGCACTATGGGAGAAATTAGGAATTGGTGGTGGCAGTGGAGTTTGAGGTGGGTTGGAAAAAGTGGAGGTAATATTACTTAGGTTAGGTGCAGGGGGTGGTTGTGATGATTGCAAATAGGTGTTATCTAGTGTGCGGTGTGGAACATGGGTGAATTGCATAGATGATAAGGATGAACCACGTGGAAGGCTAATGATATTATAGAATTTGAAGGGATCATCATCGATAGGGATTTAATGGATTAATACATTATGAACATAGTGGAGGGGACGCATTGCATATCCCGAATCCAAGGTTGGCCTAAAAGGATGTTATACTGCATCTCACCTTCGATAACATGGAAGAGAGTGGAAATGGTTTTGGCACTTGCCTTGATGGGAAAGACAATAGTACCAAGGGTAGGATGCATAGAGCCATAAAAGACTCGAAGATCCATGGATGGGGTGGCAATATGAGGAGGTAGGTGAAGGTGGTTCAATGCGGAGATAGAAATAATGCTGATGGATGACCTGGTATCAATGAGAACATGTTTATAGGTAACGATGTTGATGGAGGATTGAATGTGTAATGGGGGATCTGCTCTCTCACCTACAAATTCTATAATTTCATGGTCATGGAAGATGATAGAAGGTTGGATGCATCTTTGAACTTTTCTAATGAAGTTGGCAAAGGCATCTATGTTGCTAGTCTCGAGATAAAGAGCACAAAGGATAGAATCAAGGGCTTCATGATGAGGCTGGGATTGTTGCAGGAGGTCATAGATGGATAAAATTTTAGGGGCAGTATGGAATTGGTGAGAAATACTACCATATATGGTGATGACATTTTGTGGGAGAGGTGTAAGACTGGGTGGGGTGACAATGGTGGTTGTAGCAGGTGGTTGTTGTGAAGTGGATGGTTGTTGGGCGGTCGTAGGGGGTGGATAGAGTTGATTGTGAGTGGTGATGTTGATCATAACCACAAACCCCTACTAAGAAGGTCCTCGATTGATATGATTGACTTGGCATGGATCTGTTTGAGGTGGGTTACCCCCATGCTCAGGTAAGGGATTTTGATATATTTTAAAATTTTTATTTTGTGGTGCAAGGGGGTTTAAGACCTAAATAGTGCCTTGATCGATAAGGTCTTGGATGGCATGGTGAAAGATGTAGCATGAATCAATGGTGTGGCCATGTTTTCGATGATAATCATAGAAGGCTTATGGATTTTAGTCCCACATGAGAGGATGATTTGGATCGAGAGGTTGGACATTTGGCAATTGGATGAGGCCCCCCTTAGTTAATCGATGAAATAGGGTTGGCATGGGATCAGATAAAGGCATCCAATTATGTGGAGGGCACGATGGACGTGGATTGTGATCTTGGTCTAGATTAGACTAAGGTGGGGGATTATGTGATTGTGGAGTGGGAAGAAGTGGAGGATTAGCTTGGAATTTATTTTAAGGAGATCGTGGGGGAGTGGGTTGTGGAGCTTGCACATATGGCACTTGCACTGGCGGATATGGAGAATTGAGAAGAACCTGATTGATTTGCGGTGGTCATGTGGTAGGTGGTACATATGGAGGGTGATTATAATTGTAATTGGTGGGGTAGGATTGTTTCTAATGCAACTTGATTTTTCTCATGTGGATCTTGATGTCCTCGATAACTTTGGCTTGGGAAATGGCTTCTTCTAATGTTTGACTTTGATGTATCTGCAATGTTTGGGAGATTTTTTTATGACAACTCTTGGCAAAGAGCTTGAAGAGCTCTTAAGGTGGAAAAGGGAAGGTGAGATCATGAAGTACCACTCTATAATAGGTGACAAAATCAATAATAGGCTCGTCGTCCCACTGGTTTAAAGCATACACATCGAACAAGGTAAGCTTTATTTTTATGTTGATGGTAAAATTCTCAAGAAAAATATTGACCAAATGCTCAAATATATACAAGCTATGGCAAGGTAAATGTTTGTACCAATCTAATGCTTGACCTCCAAGCGAAATGGAAAAGGTTCGAAGCATAAGGGGATAACTTATGTGCAATTGATAATAGGAAAAATGGAATTGTTCAAGTGCTCTCTACGATCTTCCTTACTTTTAAATATTTAAAATTTGGGAATCTCAAATATGTAAGGATAAGGATGGACATGAATAGATGGGTAGATTGGTTCATTGCACAACTCATCATATGTATATTTTTGAGGTCCATAACTAGTTGTACGCAGATCCAAAGCACACAACTGCTCCTGCATAGCCTGAAACTCGGTAGAGAGCATGGTAGTGGTTTGAGGAGGGGTAGGAAATGGATGGGGCAGTGCAGATGTAGGATGTGGATGTGATGATGCCTACGCATAATACAAATGTGGTGGATACTGCAATTGTTGTTCCTACCACTACTGATAGTAAGCATCCTACTATGAAGTAGGTGCTGACGTCAAGTGGTATTGTGGGATAGGAACCTGAGATGGATGAGGTGAAATATATGAATCTTGGGACATAGGTGGTGGCTACTATGATGGGTCATAATATCCAGGGTGTAATGGACCAAGAGATCTACTACTGCTGCTGTTGTTGTGCATCATAGTAATCGGGAGGTGACTGGCCAGACATGGGAATCTGCTGCTGCTACTGCACATAATGAAAAGTAAGTTGTGCCTGAGCAGTACTAGTGGATGGCCATGTGGGTGGGGTGGTAAAAAAAATTGGAGGTGTGGAAGAAGGGGGCATAATAGAAGTGGATGTGTGAAAGGAAAACTGTTGCGAAGCAACGAGTGGTATGGATGAGGACTTAGGTGGAGCGGATGGGATAGTGAACAAAGAATCTGGTAGGATGGAATATCGAGGTGGAATGCCTTGATAGGAGGGGTGAAATGGAGGTGGTTGATATGAAGGAGGAGTGGGTAGCTAAAATGTATTGGGACACACTGATGGAGGGCCATAGATAGAAAATGGAGGATAACTGGTAGGTGGAAATGTGGTGAACTACGATATGGGTGACGGTGGCTGCAGGGTGAAAGATGTAGGTGGAAGAAAAGCCTAGACATAGGGGTTTGTGAGACCAAGTGAAGCGCTGTGGTAACCCTGAGATGGGTGTGAATGATATGCTAGTGGACTGAAGGATGGAGGTTGAGATGAAGGTGGGTGACTGGATGAGGCATGTTGGGATATTGATATCTATGATGAAAATGGTGTGGAAGAAGGAGTGGAAATCATACTGACTAACTGCATAGTGGAAAAAACATTCGAGATGATTTGGGAAATGACAATATCATCACCCAAAATGGGGTGGGAAGAGTGATCGATGAAAGGATGAGTGGAGTATGGTGAAGGAGGGGGGGTAAGGTCCTCCGCCACCATAACTGGTATGGGGTGACCTAGAGAGGTGTATATGACATGCTGGTAGAAAGTAGATGGAGGATTAGATGAAGAGATATCCTCTAATGGAGGAGGCCCCTCGAGGTTCTCATCTAGGAAGTGAGATGGTGCAAAAGATGCCATGTGAGATGTAGGACTAGCCCTAGGAGCGAAAGGCCCCATCAATAAATCAGGTGCAACTCAAGATGAAATCTACTCAGACTTAGAAGGTGGATCTATGGTCTTAGAAGAAGAGGTCCTTGTAGTAAGGATAGTACACTAGGTATCCTCGATAGCATGATGAAGTGCTTCACGTGTCTGACTACATGTAACCAGTATGGTAAATAGTGCAACAAGTGGAATAATAGTCAACAAGTGTGAAATATGAACTTAAAAATTGTTTGTGACTGACCAGAATACTCTTTGGTGGAAGAAACATAGGTTTGCAGGCTAGGGATGCAGACAACCCAAAATGAAAAATAGAAGGCCAAAATGTGTAGTATGTGCAATATGGAACCTGAAAAATAGGTTCATACTCTAGGGGTGCAGACCAAGAAGGTTCACACTCTAGGGGCATGGACCATCCAAAAGTGTAGTAGAGGGTGAAATCTATGCTGTGTGTACACTCTTTGTGTTGTATAGACTATGTGAATCAGTATGGTAGTATGAATGCTAGATTTTTGCACAAAATCATATGAAATGAGCTTGAGTGAAGGATGATCATGCTGGGGGGCACAAATCACCTAAAAACAAGTTGTGTAGTGAAAATCATGGTAATGAAACTATGGAACAATTTGTAAGTGAGTTAGAGCACATTTGATGTGCTATTGTAACCACTTTTCTTGAGACTCAACAAAAAGCAAAAGTTCTTTCTTTTTGTTTTTTTTGTGTGTTTTTATGAAAGAATATATGGCCTAGTAGAAAAATCTAGGCAGTGGGTGATCTTCTAATATGAATCAGGTATGTCATAGCACATAACCTTTTGCAATGCCCAAAGGTGCACAAAATAGAACTATGTTTCCAATAGATGAGTGGCAACCTAAATGGAATACGATACAGTAAAATGATATCCAAAAAGGGGGAGACTCAAAATTCTCTAATGAGTCAAATAAACTCTTATGAAGAGAGGTCATGCTATCAATGTGGTGCTATCGGCATACCCATGCTTTTGCTTAACCCTTGCATTTAAGGCACCCACAGTAACGAAAACTGTGCCCACTAATTATTTGAAAAGCCCTGTGGTAAAGGGGATTTCTAAAACTACCCACTCTAAAGGTACCTTCCAATGATGAATTCTGGATAACCAACACTCAAAGTGGGAAGGACCGACCGGGTATTAATGCTAGAAAAATCCACCTGAGGGGAAACTATGGTGACTAATCCGGAGGTGAGCCAGTGGAGAGTAATCCTAGACCTCAATGAAATATGGTGTTGAATTGGTGATGAAATCTAATTCAGGTTGGAGATGAAACCCGATGCCTTATACCATTTAAATGGAACATGAGTGTGTGGTGTTTCTTTGTGCGGTACTATTTTAGAAACAAATCTAGATTAAGTGCCTTTTCAAAATAAACTATGCTATGATGCCTTTTCAAAGCAAATCTATTTACTTGGTTGGGGTGCAAAAACAACTTTAATCTATGGATTTTTGAAAGGGAAATCTAACTATGTGGTTTGCACAAAAACAAAGTTACTCTATTGATTTTCAAAAGATAAATCTAGTTAATTGCTTTTGAAGGGAAATGAATTGAAGGGAAACTGCTAAAATTGAATCTAGTCTAGAAAGCAAATGGAAATTTAACTACAACAAACAAGCATGTGTGATGGCATGGAATTTGTAGCTCACTACGAGATATTAGCTCAAAAATAGAGGAAATATGAAGTTTTTCAGACAAAACCTACGTCTAGGTGAGTATGAAAGCCTCCGAGGTGCCCTTTGGTTCAAAACTATGAGAATCTAGGAGGTTCGCACTCCTAGGGTGCGAACCTGTCTTTTGCAAAGTGGTGCACACTCTTAAGGTGTGAATTGGTATCTGAAGATGGAGTTGACTGGTTTGGGGTCTTGGTAATGATTTTGAAGCTTTTGGAGTGATTTGAGCACAAGTACCTGCACAAAAATTCCCAAAACTCAATTTGTGTCTAGCAAGATGATTGAAAAATCATGAAGATATCACATATACCTAAGGAAAATAAATGACAAAAAGGTAAATTAACTACTGATTTGGTGCTAAAAGATACAAGGATGCTTTAACCTTGCATACAGCATGGTAAGAGACAATTTGTGGTCTAGGTATGAGGGCATGCAATCCCCAGTAACATAAGGCTCTTAACCTCCCCTGACTTACCTTGTCGTTGGTTGTGTGTGTCTAAACTAATACCTAGGTATCAAGTATTAGATTTATGTAGATTGGGGAATTCACACACCCAAGTGTGTACTCACTACTCTCTTTGTAAACTCATCGGTGCACTAGTGAACCTTTTGTGGAGTGGCCTAAGGTGTCTTTTAGGGCATTTTTGATTTGTGGTGTTCTTCAAAGATGACGATTATCTGCTATACCCAATAGACCACAATTTTTGGTTAAAAGTTGATTAAGCTTATGCTTGGTGGAGGTCCCACCGGGTGTGCCAGAATGAAACTACCAAAAAGGCACCATAACACCTCATTAAAATATTATGGAACCTATTGTATTTGTATTGATAATCATAAAAGGGTTATAAGAGATGATATCCTTTTAAAATTTTTCTCTGAAGGCTACAATGGGATCTTCCCTTAGGAAGCCCCTTTTGGATGTGGTACAAAGACATCATGATTCATCTCTTGTGGGTTCCTCGATGTAGGTGGGCTTCTTTCTCATGAGCCACTACTTGTAGGATGTTTCCTTGTGCTTTGCTAGACCTGTAAACCTAAAAAATTCTATTAGTGCATTGAGGGGTCTACCTCAGTAAAACCCCATATTTATGAAGACAAAAGACTCATAAAAAGTGCTTAAAACATAAAATCACTTGTTGAAAACAAAATAAGACAAGAAACTAAGTTATCCTTACATATTCGAGTGATTCTGGTGTTTGTTGCAAAGGTTTGCACTCCTAGGGTGTGAATCACTAGGTTCACACATGTGAGGTGCGAACTGACCCTTTTGAAGCTAGATTGCTCAAATGGGGTCCCTAGATACTCCTGATTGGTTCTTTTCATGTACTTTGTCTGGTAGAGCTCCTGAACTACAAATCCTGATGGTGAAATCAACTTGTCTCACTCACAAAATGGGAATATGCAAGAAATAAACTGATTGTGATGCTCGTATGATGGTTGTATAATGGATGTAATGGTAGTAGTGATTTTTGCAGAGTTTCGGTATGCAAAATTTGTGATGATCAAAATGGTGAAAATGGCCTTCTATTTATAGAGTGGGATAGGGTGAGAGAAATGGGATGAGGTGTCCCCTATGAGGTGGCTATGGTGAGGTGTCCACCAAAGAGGTGTCCCCCGAGGTGTCCTGGGTCATAAGTAAAGTTGGGTGAGAGAATACCTCACCCATACAAAAGTAATGATGGTTAGAGATAAACATCAATTTGCAATTAATATTCACCTTTATGGAAATATCTTAGCATTAATTAATCATTTTTGTGTGCAAAAGTCTCCATCTTGCATTTATGACCCAGGGGTGTGTGATATGGAGAAACATCTAGGATGAGAGGTGGCAAGACTAGGATAGGCCAGGCTAGGTGAGGTGGGAGGCTAGGTTAGTCAAATTAGACTAGGTGAGGTGGAGGCTTTTAATTAAATCAAGATTATATCTTATTAATTAAGGAATTAGCCATAAAGCCCAATTAGACCAAAATGTTGCCTTTTTTGCCATAAAGTGGTTTTTGACCATGGTAAAGGTTTCAACCTTAGTCAAATTGGCATAAGGTCACATGAGGACCTAGGGTTAAGCGTAGGAAGGGGCTTAGCTAGCCCAATGGGGCTAATGTTGATGAATAGTGTTTTTACGTCAATTTATGCAAATTTTAAGGGTTTTGCAAATTGATTGACCACAAAATTGGGGAGAGGGAAAATGTGTGACTTTTTGGTGTCTACAAGTTGAGGATAAAGATCTCCAACTAGATAAGGGAGGATAGGTGTCTTCTATAGATAGATTTCCATTTGCTAAGGGCAATGGAGGCAGAGGTCTTCTAGATGATCACCAACCAGAGCAGATATAGGATATTGGTGTCTCCTATGGATAGAGATCCACTAACTTGATTAGGTGATTGGTGTCTCCTTTGGATAGAGGTCCATAAACATTGTAATAGGGAAATGATTCCCAAGAGATTGATTGAGAAAGTTTTAGTAAAATATTTTCTCCGTGGAGTAGCCCACATTGGGTGAACCACGTAAATTTGGTGTCTCTATTGTATGTGGTGATTTGTGCATTGCTTTGATTACTACTATTGATATTGTTGTTAGAGTAATATTCCATTCTTTGGGATATTTACCCTTTTACTCCACTAGGTAAAATAGTTAGTATATTGCATTATACTACATAGGTAGATTATTACATTTACTTTTTACTACTTACCATAGAGATATTTAATGTGATAAATATCTACTGGTAAACCTAGGTTAGTATATAAAATATCCTAGGTTAGATATTTTAGATTAGTATTTAGTTCATACTTCTCTACCTAGGTTAGCTGTTAGCACACTACTCTCCTGACGCGTTATGTTAGCGTTATTTGTGATAATATAGTTTTTTTGTAAACTATATAATGCTTAGAAGTTTCTAAGATAATGTTAATGCATATTTTATTTATCAAGCCATTTCTCTTACGTTTCATTTAGCTACATTGGCATCAGAGCAGGAAGGGAGCTCGAGGGAGGAAGTGCATCATTCCGCTGGAGAAGGCGAAGGCATCTCCATTCTGCAGGAGAAGGTGATTGGTGATTTTTTTTCCTACGTTCCTTATATCCTATAGTTTTCTAATTAGCTTGATTAATCCTATTTAGCTATTCTACTAAGCTCGGAGGCAGAGGAGGTGGACATCTAGATTTTTTCTAGGCCACCTCGACCCCACCTCCCAAGCTTAGGCTATGGGGAGGGCCCGTAGGATGACTCATAGGACTAAGTTTGGGTGTTAGACTTTGCACCCCCCAAGAGAGGGAAGGCACTATGGACCGGTGATCGAAATTGTTTTTTTAGCCTGACCATAGGACCACCCTTTGTAGGTGAGCAAGCCATAGAGGAGGGTAGGATAACCCTCTTGCGGGACCAAGATCGATGACCAATCGCATAACGAAGGCCCGTGATCAGCCCCGATAACCCACCAAAATCTAATGATCGGCCCCGGTGACCGTCTGCATAATAAGGGCGATCAAATTTCGGTGACCAGGACCAAAGAGGAGCCTCCAACCCCTTAGATCGATCAACGAGGGCACATCAGCCCTCTACCAGCACCTAGAACAAGTCTGACCACTGGCAACCGATCAGTGAGGGAAGGCACGCCCTCCACCAATACCAGGGTAAACTTTTTGGCAAGCTGACAACTCATCGACAAGACCTGAACCCTGACACATGTAAACCGAGATAACACCTAGCATGTAGATCAAGGTAGGCAGACACCTAAGCCTCTAACTCAGCATGCACATGGCACACATTTTGAGGTGACACGTGGTGAGGATGACAGTGGGGGCTGACCTGGATTGGACACGTGGCGAAGAGCCACAAGGACTAGACTAGGCACAAGGTGACATGTGGCAGACTATCCACGTGGAACCTAAGCTAGACCTGACACATGGGTGACACATGGCGGACTACCACATGCCACCCGACTCGACCTAGCCGTGATGTGGCGGTGACCAAAAGTGATGGTGACGGTGACTATGACTGCCCGCAGGTAGTCAACAAACTAAGGGCTTGTAAGCCCTTTTAAGGCCCACAACATCTCCCACGCGGGCAATGTGGGATAAATCCCACAATTTTTTCCCCACCCGCGCGAGGAAAGAAGGGAAAGGGAAATTAATTCCCTTCCCTTCACGTCGGGCCCTGTAGCCCGACCGGCCAAGGGGGTCGGGCTAAGGCCTTGGGCAGCGGGGAGTCACGAGTTCGACTCCCGTCGACCCTACAAAGGCATTCTTTTGCCTTATAAAACAAAGCGGCGCCCCATTTGGCAGGTAATGATTTTTTTTTTGCATTTTTTAATTAAAGTTTTTTTTTTAATTTTTTTTTAATAATTTAAATATTAAATAAGTGTTTTATTTAAATCAATTTTTTTTTAATTTTACATTGATTTGATTAAAATATTTGTTTTATTTTTATTATTAATTAAAATTATTTTAATCAACTTTATTTTAATTTGCAAATTCAAAATCAACTTTAAAGGACCTATTTTTTTTGCAATTTACAAATCAAGAAGGAGCTTTTGTTTTCTCCATATGGGGATATAAGACATAAAAGAGCACCTAATTTTTATTGCAAATTAGAAAGCCTTACACTCTTCTCAAAAGACTTGTTAATTTAGCAAACAATAAAGAATCAAACTTGAATTCTTTTTTGCCAAATTGGAAAACAAGGAGACATAGAAATTTGCAAAACATCAAAATTGAAAGTGTGCATTTGTTTTCTCAAAAGGGGGATATAAGACATAAAATTGCACATATTTTTTTTGCAAACTTGAGAAGAACTTGAAGCCTTGGGTCCATCAAAACCAAGTCGTTTGTCGACTGGTCTGGAAGCCTTTCAAACGCGGGTCGTGTGTCGACTTGTCTTGAAAGGAGTGCTCATATTGTTAATTTTGCAAAATAAAAGGGGGAAGACAACATTGTACTTCTTTTGCAAAATTGTAAAACAAAGTAGGAGACATAAAAATATCAATTTTTTGCACAACACACATTAATATTTTGTTGCAAAAATTAAAAAGGTGCATTTTCAATTTTACTCGACACCTTCATTGGCAAATTAGGTGCATTTTCGGTTGCATCCGACACCTAGGTGATAAGAATTTTGTGGGCATTCTTGTTTGATTATTGCATTATTTATTTTTTGCAATTATAAGTCATAGAATCAAGAACACACTAAACCCCAAAATTTCACAAATTTGTGTAAATCCTTGCACAGATTTAAAGCCAAAATTACTTGATATTCTCTCCTAAATCAACAAAACCCCTAATTCACTCTTATTTGTTTGGCTTAATTTCCTCAAACTGATTATTCCTCTTCAAGAGGATTTTTAGGTAGGTGCCATTAAATATCTGTTTGAGTGAATTATCTTTTGGTACTCTTTTAGGGTAATAAAAAGAAAGAACAAGTTTTTGAAAATAAGGAACCTTAAAAAGTTGCAATCCTTTGCACTAAGGGGGGATAATTCCTTTCTTCCTTCAAAACACAGATTTTTGACAAGAGGGAAATAAAACTTGTAAAGGCAATCATAAAAGTAGAAGTCATAAAAATTATACCTTTTCTTTTAGACTTCATAATAGCAACCATGCTTGAAGTTCTTACAATAAGGAAGGATGATTTGGTGAACTTTTTGATAAAATTGCCTAGAAAGCATAGTTTTGCACAAATTGTAAAAATGACAACCATGACACCATTCAGTGTTGGTTTCAAAACAAGCAAAACTAAAATGGCAAAGGCACATCACAGAAGCCATCTTTCTAGTGAAGTGTCTCATTCTGATTCTGATTCTGGTTCAAAGAGAGCAAACAAAGTGCTCATTGCTAAGACAATATTGTAGAGGGAAAACACATTTGTCACCTTGGGCAAAGCACCATTTCCTCTCTCTTTTTTTAGGCTTCATAAATAGCATAAGTTTTTGTTTGAAGTACTTGCAATAAAGGGGTGATTGTACCTCTTTTAGGCTTCATAAATAGCAAACTCTCATTGTTTGAAGTACTTGTAACAAAAGGAGGGAATTTTCTGGTGTAAAATTGCCTAGGAGGCAATATTTGTAAAATCCTTCACAAAGCTTCTTAAGTTGCACATCTTTTGCAATTAAGGGGGATATACATTTCTTTTCTTCACAAATTTTTGTAAAAAGGGAAGAAGACTTATAAGGGTGCATTTTCAACAGTGACCGACACCTTAGTCATACTTCTTTCAGAAATTAATTACAACATGTTTTGCAACAAGAAGGGGGAACTTATAAGGGTGCATTTTCGACAATGACCGACACCTTAGCTACCTTATATTTTGCAAACTCATATTGTAAACTGAATGAACCTCGTATGAAGTGATCTATTCTACTACACCTAGCGATTGCAGTGGCTAGTTACCCATGCAATTCAGTTGGATGATGAGATTACTATAAGGACATTCGTTGATGTGAAGACAAAGTGAGGAATGACCCATTTTTGCTTAGAAGCAACCAAAGAATTGTGATAGAGCAAGAACCAGCAGATCGACATTTTTTCTACTGTATTGGGACAGTTATATACATTACCCAAATAATGTAATAAGGGGGGATGTTAGAGTAATATTCCATTCTTTGGGATATTTACCCTTTTACTCCACTAGGTAAAATAGGTAGTATATTGCATTATACTACATAGGTAGATTATTACATTTACTTTTTACTACTTACCATAGAGATATTTACTGTGCTAAATATCTACTGGTAAACCTAGGTTAGTATATAAAATATCCTAGGTTAGATATTTTAGATTAGTAGTTAGTTCATACTTCTCTACCTAGGTTAGTTGTTAGCACACTACTCTCCTGACGCGTTATGTTAGCGTTATTTGTGCTAATATAGTTTGTTTGTAAACTATATAATGCTTAGACCTTTCTAAGCTAATGTTAATGCATATTTTATTTATCAAATCATTTATCTTACCTTTCATTTAGCTACAATTGCTATATTTACATTGCATAATATTGATTGGGAAAGAAAAGTAAAAATTGGTCTTATACTGTTCACCCTCCCTCTCAGTACAAGCTTGTGTTCTTCAATTGGTATCAGAGTGGGTTCCTTCGAAAGATTTTAACAGCTTGAAGTAAAAGCTTACAAGAACACAATGGATTCTAAGAATGGATCATCGGATAATTCAGCACCAATATTTGATGGAAGTGATTATATATATTATAGTATGAGAATGAATATTTACCTAATGGCACTTAGTAATGATATCTGGGAAGCAGTTAAAAATAGATATGATCCCTAAGTTGATCCACCTACAGATAAGGAAGGTAAGCTACTACAAAATTACAATTCAAAAGCAATGAATGCAATTTTGAGAGGTTTGCATAGAACAGAGTCCATAAAAGTTATGCATTGTCAAAACATAAAAGGAATGTGGGATAAGTTGCAAAATATATATGAAGGAGATAAAAGTGTCAAGAAAGCAAAGATACAAAACCTCAAAGGAAAATTTGAAGAGTTAAGAATGAAGGATGAGGAAAACATTAGTACTTATCTACTTCAAATCGATGAGGTTGTTAATGCTATGCAAGGACTTGGAATTAAGGTTGAAGAATAAAATGTTTGTGATAAGTCTTAAGATCTCTTCCCAAAAGATTTAGTGAAAAAATATCTGCTATAGAAGAATCAAATGGTGGTGATTATTTAACAAGAGATATATTGTTTGGTATTCTTATAGCTTTTGAGTTGAGAAAAAAAAAACCTAATCCCTAGAAGTAAGCAACCTTCAAAGCAATCAAGAAGACAAAAGGTAAGAAGTCAGAATCAAGCAATGAGTCATATAGTGATGAAGAAGCTAATTATGGCAAAATTAATAAGGATTCAAGAATATCTAGAGATGCAAAATCTGTTAAATGTTTCAATTATGGAAAGTATGGTCACTATGAAATTGATTTTCAAAAATATAAGAATAACAATGATGAAGAAAAAAAAGATCACAAAAATATGGAATCATAAAGATACGAGCATCAAAAGAAAAGCAAGGATGGACAAAGCAGACAAGGAAATAAGTTCTTTAAAAGGTAAAAATAGAGCTACTATGGAGACAAGGCAAGTAAGTACTCAAGTGATAGTGATAACAATTTTTCAGATAATGATAAATATGAAGTCCTATTTATAATTGAAGAAAAAGAAGTCAAGAAAAGATCACCAATAATTCTCAAGTGTTTTAGATGTGGTAACTTTGGACATACTGAAGATAGTTGTACAGGAAATGGTTTTAGTTTTAGTGATGATGAATATGAAGATACACTTGAAGGACCAAAAGAGAATATTCTAATGGTTCTAGAGAAAGAACAAAGTGATCCTATAAAAGACAAGTCAAAATAAAATGAAGATGTGAACAAAGGCAAAAAAATATAGGAAGAATAATATAAATAAGGATATGATCTCAAGGGAGAAATTATTTATGCTCTTAACACAGTAAAGAAGGTAAGAAAGTAAAACTCTAAACTTGAGTTTCAGTTTCAAGAATGTGATGAAGAGAGAAAAATAATTATAGAGGATCTAGACAAATAAAAGGAGAAGACAAAAAAGTTCAAGGATAAGTTAGAAGCAAAGGTCTTAGAATGTGAAAGGCTAGAACAAGAGGTAGCTTCATTAAATATGGAAGTCAAAAACTCCAAAGTCAAGCTACAAGGGTTCAAAAACAACTCAAATAACTTAGATAAGTTCATCAAGATACAAAAGCCTACATCAAGCAAGATAGGTCTTGGATTTGAATAGGAACAAAAGAAATGGAAATAGAAGTCAACCTCAAGCTTTGAATGGGAAGAAACTTTAGAATAAAACAGTTTAAGAGAAAGTGAGACTTATGATAATGATTTGGACAACAAAAATTTCAACAAGGAAAGAAAAAATGCACAAAGAAGAAATATATGGAACAACAATCAGAATAGGTTAAGAGAGACTAAGAAACCAATGAGGTCAAGATAAGGAAACTTCAATGGAAGATGCTTTTCTTGTCATAGGTTTGGGCACATGAATTCATATTTCTGGACACATGAAAGACAAGAATATGAGAACAAACAACTTTTCCATGGGTATTGCTACTCATGCAATTGGTTTGGTCACAAGGCAATGAATTGTAGGGTTCATGACAGAAAAGGATATAGCTTCACTAGGAGAATTTCTAAGACATTTGCACCTCCATGGAATAATAACATTAAGTGTTATAAGTGCAATAATTATGGTCACACAACAATATGGTGTAAAGCAGACATTCCAAAATCAAGTATGAACAGGAATAGGAACAAGGAAAGGGATATGGATATGAACAAGAATAGGAACAAGAACATGGATATGAACATGAACAAGAATAGGAACATGAACAAAAACAAGAACAAAAATATGGACATGAACATGAACATGGACATGGAAAGGAATAGTCAGAGGAATCAGAAGGATTGAATAAGAAGAAAAAAGGATAAAGGTAAAGACCAATGCTTGTTGGGAGTAGAAATACTCCCACCCCATAATTAACCACCTCAAGAAGAGTTGGGAAGGGGCTAAGCTAAGAGAATCATTCTTATCCCTGAGCCCCAAAGGTGACCCTTTACCATTGATGTCAAAGGGGGAGATATTTGAGTAAGGGGGAGAGATTTGGTATTTGAATAAAGAGGAGAGTTTTGAAAAAAGCATTGAACCAGAGGGAGAAATGTCCCAGGGGAGCAGAACAAAGAAAAGGTTAAGTTTCTGGTAAAAATAATTTGGGTTGCCATTAATGACAAAGGGGGAGATTGTTGGACATTTTGAGTCAAATTTGTCATTGATGTCAAGGAACGAAGTTGTCATTGATATTAAGGAATAAGCTATCGTTGATGTAAAAAGGTCAAAAGGAACAATGCAAAGGTTAATGGCAAAAGAGCTTCATAATATTTTTAATATTATGTGGAAGCATAAGTAGGAGGGTTTTTATTAAAACCATGGATGAGAAAAATAAAAGGTTTTTCATAAAATCCCAAGGAAGTTTTAATATTTATTTTATAAAATATTTAAATTCAAATTGAATTTAAATTTTATAAATAAATATTATTTATAAAAGAGGTAAAGGAGGTAATTGGTAAATATTATTATTATTTTTTTATTTGTAACCACTTATGTACATAGCATATCCACAACATGTGAGGGGAGAGATTTGAACTTGGGGCCTCTCAATTTCAACCGGAGAGTTTTAACTACCCACTTGCTCTCCAACTCCTCTGCATGAGCAGATTGGTAAATATTATTTTATAAAAGGTTTTTTATAAAATCCCAAGGAAGTTTTTTTGATAAGTAGCTATTGTATTTACAGCGGGTTTTAACTAGGATCCCAAAACCTGATTACATAAGAGTTGGAAATAACATGTCGAGAATAAGCCATTACAACAAAATTCTAGGCCCAAGGCACCAATACCCTGAAAATGAAGAACAAACAGAAATCTCGCCCAACAGGAATAGGTAAATTTGAACAATCCCGCCCAGCGAAAAACCACCAATTTTGAAGGAAGGTAAGTTTGAAGATCCCACCCAGTGGGGAGAATCTAAAAACTACCATCGTGTAAATCTCGCCCATCAGGAAGAAGCAAAAAACATTATAATATAAATCCCGCTTAGCAGGAAGCAGTCGAAAAACCACCAAAGAGTGAATCCCGCCTAGCCGAAAGTAGCTAAAATCCATCCCAGTCTAGATCTCACCCAATGAGAAGCAGAAAAAACCTCTACCAAGTGAATCCCGCCTCCCGAGAAAACCAACAGGAAATGAGAAAAACCCGCCCAGCGAGAAACCCAGTGGTTCTGGAGAATCCCGCCCCGCGGGAAACCATCCCGCCCAGCGGGAAACCATCCTGCCCAAAAAAAAGGGGGAATCTCGCCCAGTAGGAAGTAGCTAAAAACCAGCAAAGAGGAGATATTTTCCATCGGGAAGCATCCAGAAAGCACCACCAAGAGAATCCCGCCCCTAGGACAACCAGCAGGAAAAGACAACAGGTTAAGGGACCAGGGATACAGGGACTAGGGATCCCAGGCGGGAAGAGGTAACAACCACAAATATGGGATCCCTAGGAGCCTAGCCTAGGGGATCCAGGGTCTGCATGCATAGATCAGATCCCCCCATGATTTGAAAAATGTAGCAGAACCTAAAGAACCCCAACATCAGGGGCCAAGAATCCCATCCTTGCACAGGAGAAACTTCAAGGAACTAGGACTGAGGCTGGGAACAGCCCAGGAAGAGAAAAAGCCCCCCCAAGGCCAAAAAAATGCCCAGGGTGTCCACCAAGGAGCAGAACCAGCATGAAGAAGCCTCAAAGTAGGAAATCGAAGAGGGCCCTCCCCACAGGGATGGGACCAACAACAGCCACAGGGTCCCAGAGAGGATTCACTAGCAAAAGGGGGAAAAAGGCCCCCCAGACCACCCCCAAAGTAGTAAGGACATCAAAGGAAACCCCAAGAAGCTATCAAAAACCCAACCAATCACCCCCACCACCCAGAGAACTACAGGGAACCAAATCCACACCAAAAACCTGCAGAAAACCCCAGGGGGAAGCCTGAGGGAAAAAAAAGGGAAGGGATCCCGAAAACAGCAAGGAACCCTGGGAAGCACCAAGCCAAAAACTCAAACAAGGGAACCCTGAACGACTAGGAGAGGTGTAGAAAGAGAAGGATCTCCCTCAAGGAGATCATATGCAACAAACAATCCCAAGGAGGGATGACCTGGGATGAGCCAGGGACTGGGCAAGAACCAGGGGAGGGGGAGCCCAAATCACAAGGAAGTTTTAATATTTATTTTATAATATATTTAAATTCAAATTGAATTTAAATCTTATAAATAAATAATATTTATAAAAGTGGTAAAGGAGGTAATTGGTAAATATTATTTTATAAAAGGTTTTTCATAAAAGCCCAAGGAAGTTTTAATATTTATTTTATAAAATATTTGAATTCAAATTGAATTTAAATCTTATAAATAAATATTATTTATAAATTAATTATTCAAATTTTGAAGGCGTCAACGTTCAAGTTTAAAAGAGGTAATTGGTATATACACTATATGCCTTAGTGGCATTTAAATCATCCTTTGTTCGAACAAATAAAAGAGGTAAGTGTTGTGTTGTTAGAACTCGTGTGAAGAAGAAGATACTTTTCTTATCTTAAGCACCAATGAAAAAGGAATAAAATTATCGAGGGCCAAAATTCAATAACCAACCAGGCAGCGTGGCCTAGTGGCAAGTGGTCATGAGTTAAGGTGCTTGGGTGTAGAGTGGTCCGTGTTTGATTCATGGCAAGAGCATTTTGGTAGTGTTAAGGTTGAAGCATCATCGAAGGACACATGTTTTTATTTTTGATTGAGCACTAGCAAAGAGGATATAGAGCACATGGTGCTCTTTGGTGTTGATCAAGGTACAACAATAATATTGTCATTATTGTCAACACAGTCAGATAGATCTATTGATGCAGTGGACATGAAGTTCAAAAGCTAGTTAGATGCAGAAGATAGGAGTTCAAAGGTTCCTCAGAGTATGTACAGTGATTTTCCAAGAAGACCGAAGTGGACCACTTGCAAAAGATCAAAGAAAAAGACTAGTAAGAAAAGTGTCACGATATCGCGACATATTCAGAAGGCAAGAAAAACTGTCATGATTTCACAACATGTTGGAAGAGAGAGAAGAAGAAAGAAAAACTGTCATGATTTTGCGACATGTTAGAAGAGAGAAGACAGAAAAACTCTCGTGATTTCGTGACATGTTGGAAGAAAAAAAAAGGGGCAAGTGGAAAAAGTGTCGTGATATTGCGACATGTTGAGAAGAAAGAAAAACTGTCATGATTTCACGACATGTTCAAAAAGAAAGTGCAAGCAAGAAAAATGGTCGCGATTTCACGACATGTTGGAAGAGAAAGAGGCAAGTAGAAAAAGTGTCGCGATATCGCTACATGTTGTATTCTTGTGGGCCAAAGCTAAGAGAAAGCGTATAGAGGAAAAAGTGTCACGATATCGCTACATGTTGTATTCTCATGGGCCAAAGCTAAGAGAAAGCGTACGGAGGAAAAAGTGTCACGATATCGCTACATGTTGTATTCTCGCGGGCCAAAGCTAAGAGAAAGCGTACGAAGGTGAAAGTGTCATGATATCGTGACATGTGTTTTCATAGCAACAGCAATAGAAGAGTTACAGGGGTAGTTGAAGCCGATGAAGACCGATGTAAGCTGATGAAGATTAGGGTTTGCAGCCAACTAAGATTAGGGTTTATAGCTGACTAAGATTAGGGTTTACAATCGACTGAGATTAGGGTTTTTCTTCATGAAAATATTGTTATAAAATGAGGGCTGTTTGGAGAATTGAAGTGTGTCGAATATATCATCGAATGTGTGTTGATATGTGCAAAGTTCGGTCGTAGTGCGCACTGTTTCATCCCTCCCTCTTAGTGTCATTGTAAGACTAAAAATTGGTATCAAAGCTAAGTTCCTGTACAAGCTTAACCGGCTAGGGTGATATTGGAAGTAACACAATGGTAGGTGGTGAAGGCTTCTCATCAAACAAAGCACTAGTGTTTGACGGATCTAATTATGCATTTTGGAAAATTAGGATGCAGACATATCTCTATGCTTTGGGATACGACATCTGGGATTCAGTAGTTAGTGGATACACAATACCCATCACTCCTCCAGAAAATGCTGATGAAATAAAATTGTTTAACAATAATTCAAAAGCAATGAATGCTCTCATGAGTGGAGTAGCAGACAGTGAACTAGTAAAGATCGTGAGATGTAAAATGACAAAAGAGATATGAGACAAACTGAGAAGTTTTCACGAAGGAAATGATAAGATCAAGGAGGCCAAGTTACAGACACATCGAGCTCAGTTCGAAGCATTAAAAATGAATGACGATGAAAACATTGAGGCATATATGCTAAGAGTTAATGAGATCATTAATGCGATCAGAGGACTCAGTGAGGATATCGAAGACTACCATCATGAAAAAGGTATTAAGATATCTTCCTCAAAGGTTTGATTCTAAGGTCTCAGCGATAAAAGAAGCTAAAAATATAAATTATTTTAGTATAGATGAGATGTATGGTTCCTTGACTGCATATGAGATGAGGATAGGAAGATCTAAACCCACATACAGAGAAGCAGATTTTAAAATCCTCAAAAATAAAAAATGAGAAACAAGAGTCCGAGGAAGAAGAGACATCAGATGAAATGGAAGAAAACTTTGTTAGAAAAATAAAAAGGGGAAAATGAAAATACAGAGGAAAGCTACCGTTTAAATGTTTCAACTGTGGAGGCATTGGGCATTTTGCGACTAAATGTCCTCTTAATGAGAAGAACAAAAATGATGAAGGATCACACCAAGAAAGAAGTGACTGGAAGAAGAAATTTTTTTTTAGAAAAGATAACTTCAAAAAGAAAAGTTTCATCTCCAAGAATGCCAGTTCATCAAAAGACAGCTTCGGTGAGGAACAGGTGAAGCTCTCTTCATGGCACTTGAAGAAGAAAAGGAAGGAGGAGTGAACTTTGAAGTATGTGGTGAAAACCCTGAGGCTGAAGTAGATCTAGAAGGTGAGTTGATCTCTGCACTTGAAGAGTGGAAAATAGAGAAGAAAAAGAATAAGAAACTTTCAAAAAGGCTTGAGGATGCAAATGAAATCATATCCAGTTTGAAAGTATAGATAGAAGAATCCAAGAAAATATCTGAAGATCTGGAAGTGCAAATAACCATGAAAATAGATCATTGTAGCAAGCTAGAAGAAGAGATTTTTGGGTTAAGAATGCAACTAGAAGATATGAATAAGAAAATCAGTTGCTATCACAAACGTGAAGAAAGTTCTATGAAGCTAGGTAAGATCATAAATGACCAAAGGCCTACAGGAATCAAATTTGGTATGGGTTTCATCGAAGGAGAATTATCTAATGGTATCTAAGGCCAGAAATGTAGAATCCATAAAGAATGAAGATAAGAAACAGGTTGATCAAGGAAAAACATCTCATACAACAGAAAGCAATAATTCCAGGCACAAAAGTAAAATTGACAATGATGGATTCACCAATGTCACTCATCAAAGAAGAAGAAGACCTAGGGCTCCTACGACAATATGGCAAAGACCATCACCCAGGTTCAATTATCCCTTTTCTGGTTTCTATTTTAAATGCAATGGCTATGGACATAAAATCTCAGATCGCAAATATAATGTAAGACCAAGGAATTTCACCGAGTAGAAATGCTTTCTCTCCTTTGATGAATTATACAGTAGAATGTTATAACTATCACAATTTTGGGCACATTGCAAGAAACTGTAGAAGTACATTTGCTTCAAATCAATTTCAGGGAAGAAAAATTCAACCAAACAGGATGAGACAAAATAGAAAACTTCTCGAAAAACAAGCACAAGCTATTGATAAGGGAAAGGCTAAACAAGAGCTCAAATCTACTATCAAAATGGAGTGGAAAGAAAAGGAGCGACTTAAGGAAGAAAATGAATCCTTAATAGTACAAACAACATTTAGAGCATAGAATAAATATGTACCATGGATACTTGATAGTGGATGCTCCAGTCATATGACAGGTGACAAACAAAAGTTTGAGAAGTTGCAGAAATATGAAGGTGGTTCAGTAAAGTTTGGAAACAATGATGGAGCTAAGATAGTTGGCAAAGGCTCTGTCAAAATTAGTGACGAAAAGATTAAGTCAGAAGAAGTCCTGTTTGTAGATGGGTTGAAACATAACTTATTGAGCGTAATTTAGATTTGTGATAAAGGCCATGAAGTAGTCTTTATGAAGCAGGGTTGTGATGTCAAAAAAACAAACAGTGGAAAATTGATAGCAATTGGATCAAGGACATTTGGCAACCTGTACACGCTCTCAGAGACTTCAAAAGGAGCTTGTTTTATTGGACAAGAAGAAGAAAATTGGCTATGGCACAAGATACTTGGTCATATCAGTTTTGATAATCTAGTAAAAATCACATCAAAAAGGGCTTAAGAGATATTCCCACCATTAGAAAACCTACAAATAACATTTGTGCGTCATGCCAAAAGGGGAAGCAAACTAGAGTCATATTCAAAACTAAAGAATACTACACAAGCAAACCTTTGGAACTAATACACACTGATTTATGTGGACCCATGAGAACACAAAGCATAAATGGTGACAAATATTTTATGTTGTGCATTGATGACTATTCTAGAATGACATGGATATTTTTCTTAAAGCATAAATTAGAAGCTTTTGATATGTTCAAGATTTTCAAAAACTAGGTTGAGAATGAAACAGGTAAGAGGATCAAATGTTTAAGATCAGATAAAGGAGGAGAATTCATTTCAAAGGAGTTTATAGAATACTATGAAAAATACGGTATTAGGAGACAGTTTTCAGCAACCAAGACACCTCAGCAGAATGGAGTGGTAGAAAGAAAGAACAGGATAGTGCAGGAAATGGCACGGACTATGCTGGCTAAAAGCAGTCTAGCAGATAGGTTTTGGAAAGAAGCAGTCCATACTGCGGTGTATATCCAAAATAGGTACATGCTGAGAACACATGAAAGCAAAACTCCTTATGAGTTATGGTTCAAAAAAATGGCAACAACAAAATACCTCAAAGTGTTTTGCAGCAAGTGCTACATCAAAAGAACTGAAGATAATCTTGGTAAGTTTGAAGATAGAGCGGATGAAGATATTTTTGTTGGTTATTCATCAAAAAGCAAAGCTTACAAATGCTACAATAAGAAGCTAAAGAAAATTTTGGATAGTGTCGATGTTAAATTTGATGAAGGTAGAGAACGAGTAATTAGCTATGAAACGAACTACCCAATTTATGAAGAGGTTATTGAAGAGATGAGGAAAATGAAATGGAAAAGATACAGAAAATTGACTCAGATGATGATTCAAAAGTGGAAAAAAATAAGAAATTCAAAACAGGCAGCTGGCAAAAAAATCATCCTAGAGAGCAAATAATTGGAGACCCCAAAGTTGGTGTTCAGACAAGAAGAAGAGTAGTAAGTAACCACTCTCTGTTATCCAGCATTGAGCCCAAAAATGTTGCTAATGCAAGCCAAGATGAGAGCTGTATGAAGGCAATAAATGAAGAATTAGATCAGATTGAGAAAAACAAAACTTGGGAGTTAGTACCTAGACCTGCAAACAAAAATATAATCGAGACTAAATGGATTTTTCGAAACAAATTGAATGAAGATGGATAGGTAGTTAGAAACAAAGCAATATTGGTATGCAAGGGTTATGCTCAAGTTGAAGGCATTGACTTTGAGGAAACGTTTGCACCAGTAGCTAGACTAGAGGCAATTAGAATGTTTCTGGCTTTATTAGTCTATAAGAATTTTAAGGTTTATCAAATGGATGTAAAATAAGCATTTTTGAATGGGAAACTTGAAGAAGAGATTTATATTGAACAACCAGATGGTTTCCAACTTGGTGATGATCCCAACTTGGTGTGCAAATTGAAGAAAGCATTATATGGTTTAAAAAAGACACCTCGAGCATGGTATGCAAGGCTAGACAACTATCTCACTCAACAAAGGTTTAAGAAAGGTATGGTGGATAGTAATTTGTATGTCAAAATAGAAAATGGGCATCTTATTGTTCTTGTTGTATACATAGATGATATCATATTTTGCAGCAGCAAAGATGAGTTGTGTAAATATTTGGCAAGTAAGATGCATAAAAAATTTGAAATGTCAATGATTGGTGAACTTTCGTATTTTCTCAGGTTGCAAGTTAATCAAAATAAGAAGGGCATATTTATTTCTCAAGTTAAATATGTGAAAGAGATGTTAAAAAAGTTCACAATGGAGGATTGTAAGCCAGTTAGCACTCCCATGACAATAGGTTGCAAGTTGATCAAGGGTGAAAAATCTCCAACTGTTGATCAAACCATGTATAGATCTATGATTGGAAGCTTACTATATCTGACAACCACCAGACTAGATATTTTGCAAGAATTATGCATGGTAGCATGATTTCAGGCTAATCCCAAGGAGAATCATGTGATAGCAATGAAGAGGATTCTTCGGTACCTCAAAGGTACTATGGAGTATGGGTTATGGTATCCGAAAGGTAAAGACTTCACCCTTATTTTGTATTCAGATGTAGATTGGGCAGGATGTGTAGATGATAGAAAGAGTACCAGTGGAGGTGCATTCTATCTTGGAGACAGATTGGTCGCATGGCCTAGTAAGAAACAAGAGTCAGTTTCTCTATCGACAGCAGAGGTAGAATATATTACAGCAACAACATGTTGTATGCAGGTATTGTGGATGAAATAAACCCTGAAATATCTTGGTATTAGCTTCAGTGAGCCAATATCAATTAAGTGTGATAACACCAGTGCCATTAACATCTCCAAGAATCCGATGATGCATTCACACACAAAACACATTGCTATTAGGTATCATTTTTTGAAGGACAAAGTTGCAAAAGGTGAGGTTAAGTTGGATTTTGTTCCAACTACAGAGCAAGTAGCAGATATCTTCATAAAACCATTGCCCAAGGAAGTTTTTGAGTACCTTCACAATAAATTGGGAGTGGTCACACTTCCCAAGAATTGACTAGCTACAGAGATCACATTCTCAGGGGAGCATTTAAGTATTTGATTATCTTTTTGCTCATGTTCATGATTTTAGCTAAGTATAATAAATTGTGCTTGAGAATGTTGTGCATGGACTCAAGGGGAGTCTGCAATAGCCCTTTGGTATTATTGTCAAAGGGGGAGAAGAGTTATAGGAAATTGCACATGTGTTGCCAACAATTCCAAAGGGGGAGATTGTTGAGCAAGGTACAGCAACAGTATTGTCATTGTTGTCAACATAGTCAAATAGATCTGTTGATGTAGTGGACAGAAGTTCAAAAGCTAGTTAGATGTAGAAGACAGGAGTTCAAAGGTTACTTAGAGTATGTACAGTGATTTTCCAAGAAGACCGAAGTGGACCACTTGCAAAAGATCAAAGAAAAATACAAGTAAGAAAAGTGTCGCGATATCGCGACATATTCAGCAGGCAAGAAAAACTGTCGTGATTTCGTGACATGTTGGAAGAGAGAGAAGAAGAAAGAAAAATTGTCACGATTTCGTGACATGTTAGAAGAGAGAGAAGAAGATAGAAAAACTATCACAATTTTGTGACATGTTGGAAGGAAAAAAAGGGGCAAGTGGAAAAAGTGTCACGATATCATGACATGTTGGAAGAAAAAAAAAGGGGCAAGTGGAAAAAGTGTCACGATATCACGACATGTTGAGAAGAAAGAAAAACTATTGCGATTTTGCGACATGTTGGAAGAGAAAGAGGCAAGTAGAAAAAGTGTCGCGATATCGCTACATCTTGTATTCTCACGGGCCAAAGCTAAGAGAAAGCATACGGAGGAAAAAGTGTCACGATATTGCTACATGTTGTATTCTTGCGGGCCAAAGCTAAGAGAAAGCGTATGGAGGAAAAAGTGTCGCGATATCGCTACATGTTGTATTCTCGCAGGCCAAAGCTAAGAGAAAGTGTACGAAGGCGAAAGTGTTGCGATATCGTGACATGTGTTTTCACGACAATAGCAACAGAAGAGTTACAGGGGTAGTTGAAGCCGACGAAGACCGATGTAAGCCGATGAAGATTAGGGTTTGCAGTCGACTAAGATTAGGGTTTACAGCCGACTAAGATTAGGGTTTATAGCCGACTGAGATTAGGGTTTTTCTTCATGAAAATATTGTTATAAAAGGAGGGTTGTTTGGAGAATTGAAGTGTGTTGAATATATCATCGAATGCATGTTGATATGTGCAAAGTTCGGTCGTAGTGTGTAGAGAGCAAGTTGTGTCGAATCATGCTAAGTGTGAAACTTGCAAAGAAAGCAGAGTGCGCAAAAGGGAGAATACAATCGTGAAGTTTGACTGAGATGAAGTAGAGTGTGTGAAGTGATTGCACAGAGAGAGTAGAGTGCGTAGAAAATGCAGAGGTGAAGTAGACTAGTCAGGGTCTTGTAAAAGCGAAGGTATTTTTTATTAAACTTCTAGTTTCAAAATTGAAGTCCAGGTTGCAGCTTAGCATCAGGGGTTGGTGCTCCTTCCAGTAGGTGCTGGTAAATTAGGGGTTGGTGCTCCTTTCTATTGGTGCAGATAAATCAAGGGTTGGTGCTCCTTCCAGTGAGTGCTGGTAAATTGATTGTAAATTTGGTGCTTTATAAAGGTTGGATTTGGATGGTAGTCCAAGCATTCATTTTTGAGGAGTATCCACATTGGTGAACCTCGTTAAATATTGTGTTGTGTGATGCTCTATTGTTATACTTGCTATATCTATTTTAAGGTTTCATTATTTTAGTTTTAAGAGCGTTAAATTCAAGATTAAAGAGCTACACTGATTCACCCCCCCTCTTAGTGTCATTGTAAGACTAACATTTGGTTTTCAAATGAGTGCCTAGCACTTGCGACAGTCGAGGCCATGGCTAGGACGCATGAGGAGGACGCTTCGAGGGTTCGATTCTCACCTAGGCGAAGGCAATAACTTTTGCATTAATTTTAATTGCCTAAGGTGTAAACATAAGGTTTAGGGAGCTATAAGAGGTTATAAAAATGTGCTTATTTTAATTATTAATTTTTGACTAAATGAAGATATAAGGGGTTAAACTTTATTTTAAATAAAGTTATTTTGACATTCTTGATTTATCAAAAGGGTGAATTGAATGTTGATTAATTTGAGAGGACTTATTATTTGAAGGTGATATTGTTGACATTATTTCTAAGTGGTCAATATTATTGGGAGATCATAAGGTGTAAATGGTCAATTGATTTTTGTATATGTTGATGGATGCCTTCTTCAATATGGATTAATAAGGTGTATGTATGTTTTGATATTTACATTGTAATCTTGAGAGAGAGTTTTATCATCTTATAACATTCCTTTGAGCTTGGCAAAGAAGTGTTTGTGGTTGTGGCAGATGTTTGAGGTTCCTTCATCAACAAGAAAAAGGTATGAGCACATTCTTACATAGTTGAGTTAATTGGTTGGTTTTTTGGAAAATAAGTTTGGAGTGAAAAGGACTTGATTAGGGTTTCCTTATTGAGTGTTTTGAGTTAATGCTTCAAGGTTTTCTGGAATAAAGAGTTGTTGTTAAAACCTTGTTTTATAAGCATTGTTTTTGAAGCCATTGGTTGAGTTAAGAACTTGAACTAGGGTTTGAAAATAACATGAGTATCATTGTTATGTGAAGATTGTATTATAAGCATTGTTGTTGAAGTGAGTTGTTGAGTGAAGAACTTGAACTAGGGTTTGAAAAGAACATGAGTATCATTGTTATGTGAGATTGGTTGATAAGATTTGTTGAAAACATTTTGAGTGAAGGTTCATATGCTTGGACTAGGGTTTGTAAGCAAGGATTATTTCATTGAGTAATTGGTTGAGTAGAGTTGGTTGAAGCCTAGTCAAGTGGATGTGTGAAGTGATTTTTCAAGTTCTATAAAACAAAATATTCTATATTATGAATTAATTTGAGAAAGTGACTGAGTATTAAGTTGAATTTGAAGCATATTGAGTCTAACAATTCTTTGTATGTTTTTGAAAGGGTGATTGGAAGTGATTGAGTATTGAGGTGAATGTGAAGCATATTGAGTCTCTAACAATTATCTGTATGTTTCTAAAAGAGTGATTAAGCATTGTGATGAGTATATAGTATATTGAATCTTTAACAATTCTCTTTATGTTTCTATGAGATTGGACAAGTTCTAGTGTAGACTTGTTGAGAATATTTGAGGTAAGTCTTTGAGAAGACTTATGGACATATTTGGGTAAGCTTTAGTGAAAGCTTACAATACAAATTGAGATCAGATTTGGATAATTTCTTGTGAGAAATTATTGAGCATATTGGGCAAGTTCTAGAGAGACTTGAGGATATATTGGCATAATATTTTGTGGAATCTTACAAAGCATATTTGAGACAGGTCTTTGAGAAGACTTGAGAGCATATTTGATTGATTGATTTGTTCAAACCTTGAGTTAAGGTTTGGGATAGATCCAATAGAGTTGATTTGAGATTGATTCAAGCTTTGAGTTAAGTCTTGAGGATAGAGATTGATGACAAATTTGTGCTAGATCGAAGGACTGTGTTTAGTATAGATTCGAGGATAGAGTTTGGTGCAGATTTGAGGATAGATTTGTGCTAGACCAGAGACAAATATTGAGGATATATTTGTGCTAGACCGAAGGATTGTGTTTAGTATAGATTTGAGACATAGCTTTGGAGGTGACAGAGTTGAGGTAGATGTCTCCATCGAGAGTAGGGAGGACAAGTGTCTTCTATAGATAGATTTCCATTTGTTAAGGATAGTGGAGGTAGAGGTCTTCTAGAGGATCACTAGCCAGAGTAGAGATAGGAGATTGGTGTCTCCTGTGGATAGATATCCACTAACTTGATTGGGGGATTGGTGTTTATTTTGATAGATGTCCATAAACATTGTAATAAGGAAAGGATTCCCAAGAGATTTATTGAGAAAGTTTTAGTAAAATATTTTCTTTGTGGAGTAGCCCACATTGGGTGAACCACATAAATTTTGTGTCTCTATTGTGTGTGGTGATTTGTGCATTGCTTTGATTACTTCTATTGATATTGCTATCTTTATATTGCATAATATTGATTGGGAAAGAAAAGTAAAAAGTGGTCTTATGCTGTTCACCCCCCATATCAGTATAAGCTTGTGTTATTTAACTATATGCACAAGATAATAGAATATTATATACATGATTTGCTTGCAAAATATCTCTTGTGTGAAGAGCATGCAGACGTTCTGTGAAAAGTCTTCAATCACCTCATAGAGCATAATGTCAGGATCAATCCTAAAAAGTGTGTTTTTGAAATTACATCAAGAAATTTTTTGGGATTCATAGTCTCTAAGAGAGGTACCGAAGTAGATATCACAAAGGTCAAAGCCATTTTAGAAATACTTCCCCTCACTAACATCAAAGAGCTTCATAGCTTGCAAGGCAAGGTAGCATTCATCAAATGCTTTGTAGTGTAATTTTCATATAAATGTCGATCGATGAATTGGATGCTACACGAGGGAGTCCCATTCAATTGGAATGAGGAATGCCAGAAGAACTTTGATGAGATAAAATAGTACCTAGAATCACTACTAGTATTAGTTCCACCTTGACCAGGTATGCCTTTCTTACTATATTTCAGCCACATATTTTGCTCTAGGGACCATGTTGGCCCAGAAGAACAAAGAAAATAAAGAACAAACTATCTACTATATTAGTCACACCTTGGTCAGTTACAAGCTTAAGTATACATACGTCAAGAAGCTCTACTTAGCAATCGTATTCGCTACCAAAAATCTTCACCACTACATGATAAGTCATACAATGTATGTCGCATCAAAATAAAACCCTTTGTTGTACATGATGAGTTGCACATATCATAATACATGAACCATAAAGTGGATCATGTTATTGATGGAATTTGATATTAAATTCATTATTTAGAAATAAATCAAAGATTAGGTCATAGTTGATCAGTTAGAAAAGGCTCCTATTTAGGATGACAAGCCTCTTTTAATTGAGTTACTCAATGACACAATGTTTGCACTATCATAATCACCTAAAATTGAAGAATCGAAAAACAAAGCAGACATGAATATGTTCTTCTATGGTTTTAAATGAGAGGAAGGGGGTGGTGTGAGGATGATTTTTTCACACCATAAGTATCTCCTATGCCTTTTTATTTTAAACTTGATTTCCCTTGCACCAACAATAACGTTGAAAATGAGGCTCTCATCTTGGGTCTCCAAATAACTATCACCATAAAGATTAAAAAGCTCAATATATTTGGTGATTCCTTGCTCATTATCAACCAAGTAAAAGGTATTTATCAATGTAGATGTCCTATATTGACATCTTACAAAGAGCTTATGGATAAATTATTAGCCAAATTAGAATGATATGACATAGAGATAGTCCCTCATACATCTAATAACTTTGTGGATACAATGGTATCTTTGGGATTTTTAATCCCATAGAACCCTTTTGGAAATTTTACAACCATCCATGTTAAAATGCTCTCGTAATTAGTGATGTCGTGTGAGGCTTCACACAATAAATAATAAGTTCACATGATTCAGATAGAACCAAATCACAAGTACAAAGCACAAGACTTTTTGAAACATACATCTTGGGAGTCCTTGATCTCATAGGGTCCTTAAAATAATGGCATGATCATTCATCACAACGTTGTTTCCCAATACGCATTTGTGCATAATGAATCACAACGAGAACAAGTTTTTCAATCAGTTGAAACTTAAGCTTATCAAAATTGGCTCATCCAATTAAAATATTATTTGAAACTTGGTAATACCCCTTAGGGATTGTTGCATGCCACAAAACAAGCATTTAAACAAAAAGTGACTATATATTTCTTTCTAGGAGATATTCTTTATCTTTGGATCTACGAAGGACTCCTCCTTTGTTATCTTGAGTCCTAAGAATTTTCTTGGGTAATATCGCAAGCTCACGATGGTACCTACGATGGCCATTTTAGTGACATGGCTATCATCAAGCGCATCCTCATAATGGGTTATTATTAGCCCACAATGGAAAATAATTTTTGCACGTATGTTAGAACATATATAAAGTGTCAACATCATGCCAATATCTTGAACCTACTATCGCAAGCCTTACAATCGATTCAATCGGTGTGGCATTTTTCTTAGTGGGGATTCGATCTAATTGGGAAGATATCTCCTCCATATTCAAGAAATTACACATTCATTATAATGGCTACTGATTATTTTACCAACTGTGTGGAAGCAATCCATTTAACCATTATGACTAGAGCTCATATTACAGAGTTCATACTTCATAACATTATATGCCATTTTGGTATTCCATCCAAAATAATATTAGAAAATGGGATATCATTCAAGAAAAAATATGTATGGACATTAACATCCAAATATAATATTCAAAAAAACTTTACAACACCCTAATATCTACAATAAAATGGGTAGGTAGAGGCCTTTAATAAAATTTTAGTTGCCATATTAAAGAAAATCGTCAAGGAAAACCACAAGGATTGGCACCTTCAATTACCTCTAGCTTTATGGGCTTATCAAACTAGCATTCGAACACCCACTAGGGAAACCCCATTTTTTCTAGTATATGGCATTGAGGCCATTATACCCTTGGAATTATAAATTCCATTATTGCACATCTCATTTAAAGAGTTCATCAATGATGAAACTTCACGATAAGCTTGTCTCGATAAATTGACCCTTCTTGATGAATGATAAGTTAATGCTCATGAGCATCTGTGCATTTATCAATATCATCTTAAAAAACATTATAATACTAAAGTCCATTCAAAAGACTTTTAAGTTGGGGATCTTGTGCTCAAAGAGAACCAATAGAACTCAAACCTACTGCCTCATCTATGAGATAAATTTACGGCCAATTGGTTAGGTCCCTTTATCGTAACAAAGAAAATAGGACCAGGAACTTATCACATAACTTCACTAGAAGGTCTTGAGGAGCCCGAACCTCTCAAAATTTTTCATCTATAGGTATTTTATACGTAAATAATAAAACAATAAAAATTACAAAAACAACAAAAAAATTATCAAAAATACCAAAAAAATTAGAAAACATAAAAACAAAAAAATAATATAGAACATTAAAATACAAAAATATTTACATTATACTATCATGCATTTCATTGTATGAACTGATTAGTTGCATTGCATCAAACATATTCATCTATTGTATTTGTACTAGGATAAGTCGTGTTTACATTCTTACAAATGATACCATGTTCCTATGCCAATCATGAACCTCAAATAAACCTTATCAGTCATCAACATGCATAGTTTTTTTTTATGGAATTTTGCTTATTAAGAGGTCCTCATAAAATAGGATAGATACCGGATGAATATCAGTAATGATATTTAGATGACCACTGACTATTTTATGCACACCTTTTATTTTGTAAAGACCTATAGAAAAAACCCTTAGATTCCACAAATAATTATCATTCATATTTCTCTTGTGATTAACTATGTTTTTCAACACAACTATGAGTTGCTATAAGGTGTATACTAGGTTTTTCGATCATTTAGCCATTCCTAGTTATCTTTTTAGATTTTGTAGAAAGCTATATTGGATTTTAGAAGGTAAGTTCTAGTTTTGATTGTACCTTACATATGTCAAAATCTCAACATAATTTTACACACTAACAATCCGAGTCTGAACAAGGAAATATGACACTAAAAAGTGGTCCTTGTCACCTTAAGTGAAAGGTTTTCCTTTCTCATATTATTATGTGCATGGTCTAGGATGCTAAAAATTGGCAAAATAATAAGCTTCCCCCTACCCAAACAATCCCCTTGATCTTCCACAAAATGAGAAATTTTCCAAAACAATACAAAAGAAAAAGTGATTTTCATCACTAAGCAAATCCCTTGCTCAAAAACAAATATAGTGTTTTTCACCAACTAAGGATGAACAAGTATCCCAAACAATAAAAATAAAATAAGAGGGTAACAAGCTTGAATCCTTGGAATCTTAAGTATTCAAAAGCCATGAGACAATCTCCATTACAGCAAAGGGTTAAATGAAACCCGCCTGGCAATGGAGTAACCTTACGCATGGTGATATGTCTGTCACATTAGCGACCTTATTTTATATAGACCAATGTCAGCTTATGGTTGATCTAGATTTTTGCAACTTGTATTTCCTAGTAGTCTAGTCTAACTATGTCCAGAATTAGGATTACAATGATCATAAGGTGATCCTCATTACAACAATGGGTTGCATGAAACCCACTTGACAATGATGTAGTCTTATGCCTCATCGAATATATTCACTTTGCACACACAACGATAATGAATATCTAGGTCTTTTTAACAAGCTTATATCTTTTAGGAGTCTTGTGTAGTTGGTATAAAAACTTTTGATCATTCAACTAGGGTGTTTGATTCTCATGAAAACTATCAAAAATCCTCTCATAGCATCAAATAATATCATAAACAATCACAATTTTCCTTATGAGATTTTATTTATTAAGGGATCCTCATAAAATAGGATAGATACCATATGAATATCAACAATGATATTTAGATAGCCGCTGACTATTTTATACACACATTTTAGTTTGCAAAATCTTATAGAGAAAGCCCCTACATTTCACATATTTTATCTCACATATGCATGTACAAATGTATAACTCTTATGATAAGGGTAAAATTTTAATTCATGATTTTTATAAATTATGTGGTGTCTAACATTAGTCTATGAAACACAAATTAGATTCATTCATTATGTTTTAAATAATGAAAGCATTCTTATACAATTTGCATTAGAACATTCATATAAAATTAATGCATCATGTGTTGCGGGCCAAACAAGGTTAAATTTCTATCTATTTTGTCACTTGCCCGATCATTAATTATCAACCAGGGATTCGTAAACTTTCAAAGGATCTCTTATAGGATCATTCACAATACCACCTTGATATGAGTCCTTCTAACTCTACTATTGGGGGATGTTCAAAAGGTTGTCAATCTCTCATGCACTCCTCAATAAAATGTGTATGAACAATTAAATCTTCAGAAAGAAAGCATTCATACGTGCATCTAAGAAATAATCAAACCTACTGCAATAATAAAACACAAATACAGGAAATGAAACTATGAAAGAATGAAATCTACAAAGCATAGGAAAAAAGAGGAAGAATACTATCTTGGAGTGGTCCCAAGATCCAACAGATCCCTCCCAACGTGAACACGCTTTAGGAACTTGTAGACTTTATTATGCAATCAAAGGATTACAATGTGTATTCTATATCTTCTATACAATTGCTATATGTTCTATATTCTATATTCTATATCTTCAGAGAGGTCTGTGTGTGTTTATATAGTATACACACAGGTCTTATGTTACAACTCATTTACAACCATCGGTATATTCTAGACTCGATGATGGTAATTTGGTAAGCTTCGACCATCGTCTACCAAAAACTGGCTTTGTTCCTAATATTGGCATGTTCTGTAATTGGCTCATGATTCACTTGGCATGGGCGGCACAACTATCACAAATATTCTGTGTGGTGTGGAGTTGTAACTGCACCATTTATTATTGCTCGCGTCATGTTTGATCTAGTCAACGTGCAAAAATAGAGGTGCCTTCCTTTGCGGAAGGCGCCTACCTTCTATTGGAGACTTCCTGGAAGAGGAAGGTGCCTATATTCAATTAGTGCCTTCCTGGAATGGGAAGGCACCTACCTTCTTCTAGTGCCTTCCTGGAAGAGGAAGGTGCCTGTCCATCATGCATCAGTTCTACAGTAAACAAAGTGCCAAGTCCATGAAAAAGACCTCAACTGATTAAATTTGACAAAATCAAAAATATCTCTATAGAAACACACTAAAACACACAAATCAGATAATACACATAATATCATTAAATAAATACATAATCATTGATAAAAACATACAATTCCTAATATATCACCACATAATATCTGCTAAGACTCATACAAAAATATAGGCAATTCTAGGACTCATCATCCCCCCATGCCTAACATATGCCATGCCCTCATGGCATCAAAATCATATGCACTCTGGTCATCACCTATATCTGGACGTTCCTGTTGCTATTAATTTTTGCTGATCTGCTCTCCTTGTTTTGGCTGCTATTGGGGCTGACATGACTACTATGGGTGTCCTTGCCTAAAATGTTGCTTCTGTAGCCTACCACAGGTCGGTTTCTTTGGTCCTAGGAACCACAAGGGGGATATCTGAATCACTTCCCCTTTGACAAACCACCTGGGCCTTATATGTTCTGGCCTCCTCAAGATCATGCCTTGGATCTTCCTCGGTCTTAGCTACAACCTCTGACTCTGGGTCGAATATCCCCCATATCTCTAACCATTTCCTTATTTTTGAGGGTCACCTTGGGGCTTTGCCGTAAATTTTCCAAAATTTACTCTTATGTTCTAGATCAATACTAATTCCAAAGGTTCCTCGAACCCTCAAAGATGATTTTCTCCCCTGCTTAGCTGCCCTCACCTCTCTATGCAGCCGTTCAAACACCTATCTGTCGACAAACGGATGCATATCCTAGTAATCATCTTTTGGCTCTGTGAAAACCTCCTTGGCCTTCTTTTGAGTAGTCCTAGGCCTTTTTGTTGTGGCCTGTGTAGGAATTGTGGTAGCTCGATCAGAGGGCTCTCTGGCGACCATTATTTCATTGTTGGGGACTTGCTCTGTTGTCCCCACTACTGCTGATATTTTAGCTTCTTCTCTTATAGGTTCTGCAGGTTCTTCCCTGAGTTCCAAATCTATCTGCGGGGGCTGATATGAGTCGGTTAGGTCAATAATATGGGGCTCTACAGGGATATTGTGCTTCTAGCTCCCAAAAATAGAGGACTGTTCCCCTACCTCTGGGCTGTTCTGTCATGCATCTGATTGGAACTCTCCAACAGAGACTACTCACTCTCTAGAAGTGGAATATTTTGTCATAACCTCCATCATCCAGTCAGTCTGGGTTGATGCGTCCTTCCTTTTTTCTCGCCCTGCCTTCAATTTTTGATTTTCTTTTTATAGCTATTGAATCATCTGCTCGAGGTGGGATTCTTTGCTTGCTCTTCCAAATCACCTCTCTGACTAATTTAGCAATCCTCCAACATATGCTAGGCCATACAGCAGTTGGTTTGCCAGTCTAATGCTTCCTCCAGGGCCACGTCAATCTCACTGTTGCCCCTGGGGGTTTCTCTTTCTCGTGGGTCCTAGCCCATCAATTCTCGTAGGGCCTGTGCTGTAGCCCTGACCTCTGAGTCTTCTTCCTCTTCCTATGAGAAGAGGAGGAGTCACCATAGGAACTTTATCTTAGGGGCCAATTCTGGCTACTACGACTCGATCGCACTACTGGCGAGCTGTGCCCTTGTATCTTCATGTTTGGGTATAAGGGAGTGTCCTCTCTCTTCTATGCATTCAAGCAGCACTGGCAGCCCGATATACCTTGCTTCCCTTGCAAGGATTTCTTCTGATTGCATTGCGGGGCTCCCTGTCGCTTGAATTACAGGGCTTTCTGTTGCTTTCCTTACCTCAACAACTTCCATTGCCTGGCCTCCATCTTCTCTTGCATCAGGGTCCTGCCTCTGTGCATTTGAGTGGTGGGCCAGTACTGATATGAGCCTATGGTGGACCAAATATGTAGGTGCTCCCTTATGATATCATGTTGCTTCTTCCTTAAGGGTTTGCACCAGGTAGAAGGGCATGTTAATTCTTCTCCAATGCACCAGGTTTCAAAAATTGCACATGGTGGACGTACAGGTGGGTTTATTTATCAGTGCAAGTGAAGAATCAATAAACCTGCTCGAATATCTCTTGTAAATTTATAGGGAGGGTGCTTTTGATCAGTCCATATCTATCTATCTATGGATTCTCTCTAGGTAAAAGCTATTCAGCACAAGATTTCAACATCTCACTCTTGTACACACATTCACCTATCAGGGGTAAGCCAGTCACCTCTGAGATGTATGTTGGGGTGACTGGAATTGCCATCCTCCACACCTGAGTAGAATATCCCCTTAAGGAGGTAGCAAACTCCCTTGCTGCCTCTATGTCCTAGTTCTGGCTAACCAGGGCACAATATTCGAGCCATCCCTCTGCTTGAAATTGGGCTCTCATCGCCCCCTTGATTCCATCTATGCTGCTCAACTCGTTCTTTTTTATCAAATGATTATTTGATCGACCTCCCATGGTGCCTTCCTACAAGCTACTATTTCTCTTCTTTGCTTTCTCAAGGAAGCGCCTTCCTTACAAGGAGGGTGCTGAATAGCTAACTTCCAATCCTTGCCAGGCACGTATTTTGAGGTACATGTTGGCATGATCGGTCATGGGGGGTGTATGATTTTTTTTGTTTTATGGCGGTGATATTTTGGTACTCACATATTTTAACAATGATTACATATAAATCTAAGTAGAGTATGTATGTACTTGATTGGATACCTCGTGTGTCATGGGGATCATCGATTCATCGATTCTTTTACGGGGGATGGGTACCTTGTTGGTGCAGATTATGCTGTTGAGTTGTTTTGATGACAGGTGTTGAAGACAAACAAAAAAAACTAATTACTGTTGGAACGTGCACCAATTTCACCTCATAATTCTCCTAGATTTTCTTTGATTTGGGTGAATTCTACTTACGTGCTCCTGAAGATAAATGTGTGCCATGTGTCGTGTGATGATTGAGGCAAGTGTGAAACTTGATCATTGGCTACATACAAAAGGTGCCTGCTTTGGTACCTTCTCGATGCAGAAGGTGCCTACTGTGGTGCCTTCTCGATACAGAAGGTGCCTGATGAGCTACCTTCCCAATATAGTCATGGATGAGCCTTTCGATGAGGGAAGGCGCCTTTAATGAATGCACCTTCCTGGAAGAGGAAGGTGCCCTTAAGGACACGTGTGCCTTCCTGGGAGAGGAAGGCACCCTTCTGTATAAATGTGCCTTCCTAGTGTGGAAGGTGCCTGATGGATGGATGTGCCTTCTTGGTATGGAAGGCGCTTTGAAATGCATGCGCCTTCCTGGGTAAGGAAGACACCCTTGAGGCTCATGCACCCAAAAAGGAGGGTGCTCTGATTTGATTTTTTTTTTTATTGTAGGATGCACCTTCTTAATGAGGAAGGCACTCCCCTACTTTTTTTTTTTTTATTTAGCACATTCTTATTTCGACGGGGCGTCTTTCGACAGTGGAAGGCACCTTATTCACATGGGGTGCCTTCTTGGGAGAGGAAGGTGCCTTCTTTCTATGGGTGCCTTATTGAGGGGCACCTTATGGCAGGGAAAGATGCCTTATTTGCATAGGGTGCCTTCTTGGAAGAGGAAGGTGCCTTGTTTTATTGGTAGCCATGTCGTATTTGATCGGTAAAGGTGATCAGGCCTCCTTAGGCTGACTTCATGCTTGCTTTTATTCTATTAGTGCCGACGTCGGGGTACCGAGCTGAACCAAGCCTGGTGTCCTAGATGCCTATTCATAGAACTATTAGTTCCTCCACCTACAAAAAGAAAACGAAAAAAAAGAAAAATGCGGGCAGTTAGATGCATTTCGTGCCTTTTAGGCCCTATGGCCAGGATGCCTGCAGCTTGCATGCGGGCGTTATCCCTGCAAAATAAAAAATGCTGTAAGAAAATTATTTACACCTATCTACTATTTTTTTTTAGTGAGAATTTTCATGCCCACTGTTCTGTTTTGCTGAGAGTTTGGATCCAGATTCATGGGCATGAGGTCTTCCCCATGCCTGTTCTGGATCCCACCAATACATTTTTGGATGTGCTATAGGGACACAATCGGTGGCCATTAATAGTCAACAGAACATTGTTTTCATCGATAGTTCTAACATGCACAACTCCATTCTTAAAGAGTTCTACCACCTCATACGGTCCCATCCATCTCTGCATAAAATTTCCCTTCCTTTCTTGGAACCGAGAATCATACAATAGTACCCATTCTCCTTTGAATTGCTTCAGTTTGATGTGGCGGTCATGCCATTTCCTTTGCTTCTGTGTGATTTTTGTCTTCTGCAAAGCATCCATTTAGATTTTGTCTAGCTAATCCAGCTGTCGAATCCTTTCTTTTTGAGCATCATCCAGGCTCAAATTCAATTCTAAAGTTGTTCTTAATGTCTTAATATCAAACTCAATGGGCATCATTGCATTCTTCCCGTAGACCAGTAGGAAGGGTGTGAATCCTATGGTAGACTTCCATGTAGTGTTGTATGCCCATACTACCTCTGGTAGCTGTGTATCCCAATCCTTTCTATGTTTTTGCATAGTCTTCGTCAGGATATTCTCAATCTCCCTATTTGTTACTTCCACTTTCCCGTTTGCCTGTGGATGGTAGGGTGTAGTCTTATTGTGCCAAATTTTGTATTGTTCCATTAGCTCCTCAATCAACTTTGAAGTGAACTGAGGTCCCTGGTCCGGGGGGGGCAGAATTTAAATATTTATGGTTATTAATCAACATCACGGCGAATACGATCAAAATATTGACAGCTCCTATGTAGATCAGTATTTGTGCAGCAGCTACAAAATCCGCTAAGCAAACAAAAAATTAGCAACTGTTCTTTCTTTTGAATCTTTTAGTGCTTGGACTTAAATCCACTTGGTGACATAGTCTATGCAGACTAAGATAAACCTCTTACCTATTGAATGTGGGTTAATTGGCACCATAAAATCCATACCCCACTTATCAAAGGGTTCCAGGTGTACTTGAGGTTGGGGGGTCATTTCATCATGATGGGTTGGTCTACCTATCCTTTGGCACTCATCGTACTTGCTAACATACACGGCTGCATATTTGAATAGGTTAGGCCAAAAATACCTAGCCTACAGAACTTTATATGTAGTCTATTTCCCTGCAAAGTGTCCTTTGTAAGGTTCATCATGACAAGTTTTGAGTATCTCTAAAAATTCCTACTCTGCCATGCACCTCCTTATAATTTGGTCATGTCCTATTTTGAATAGGAGGCCATCGATCCATAGGTAGGGTGCGCTCTTCTCTATCACCCCATGCTTTTATTGATATGAGAGAGTAGGTGAGGTTCTACCAGTGGCCAAGTAATTGGCTATGTTTGCATACCATGGGATTTGCTCATCGATGGTAAATAAGTGTTCATCCAAAAATTGGTCTTCCATTGTCGTATAGTCTCCTGGTGTTAACCTGGATAGGAAGTCTGCTACCATGTTATCCTTTCCTAGTTTTTCAACTATGGTGATATCAAATTATTGCAACAGTAGGAGCCACCTAACCACTCTCCCACCAATATCTAACTTACTCATCAGGTATCTGATGGCTGCATGGTCCGTATGGACGAACACCTTATAGTCGATGATGTAATGGCAGAATTTGTTTATGGCGTGCACCACTGCAAGAAACTCATTTTTCATTACCGTATAATTGAGCTCGGATCCTGCCAAGTTTTTACTGATGTAATAGACGACGTAGAAATATTTGCCATATTTTTGTCCCAGGACCGATCTAATCGCATTATTGGACACATCACAATAAATGTGGAAGGATATGGCCCAATCTGGTCCTCTTAAAATTAGTGCAGTTATCAGCTTCTCCTTAAGCAATTGAAAAGCTTCTTTGTAGTCTTCCGTCCAATTGAACTCTACGTCCTTAGACAATAGGGTGTGCAGTGGTTTTGCAATCTTGCTAAAATCGATGATAAATCACAGGTAGTACCCGACAAATCCGAGGAAACTCCTCACTTATTTCTACATCCTAGGGCTGGGTAGGTCTTTGATGACCTCAATATTCCTTCTGTCAACTTTTAGCCCTGCTATAGAGATATGGTGTCCCAGCACGATGCCTTCTTGCATCATCGTGAAGCATTTTTTATTTCTCAGGGATATATTGTTCTCACTTCTTTCGAGCACTTTCTCCAGGTTCAACATTACTTCTTTGAAGGTCTCTCCATAAATGGTGAAGTCATCCATGTATACTTTTACCGCTTCTCCTATCATGTCCAAAAATATGCTAAGCACCGCCCTTTGCAAGGTGGCCAGTGCGTTGCATAACCCAAAGAGTAATACCTGGTAAGCAAATGTTCCCCATGGGTAGGTGAACATTTTTTTATCCTGATCCTCTCCTCCTATCTGGATCTGATTGTATCCAATAAACCCATCCAGGAAGGAGAAGTACTTTCATCCTGAAAGTGTGTCCAAGACTTGATCAACGAATGAGAGTGGGAAGTGGTCTTTCTTAGTTGCTTTATTCAGTGCTCTGTAGTCCACGTAGATTCACCATTTCCCAATTTCATAGGGACTACCACAAATGGTGACACCCACTCACTATCAAAAATTGGATAGATGAATCCGATAGCCAAGAGTTTTTGTAACTCTGTTTTGACAATGTCCTTCATTGTCGGTTTCATTCTCCTTTGTGGTTGCCTGCTTGGAGTCGCTTGCTCATCAAGGTATATTCTATGAGTGCATATTTCTAGGCAAATACCCTTCATGTCCGAGTAGTCCCATGCAAATACCTTCTGGTGTCTTACCGGGAGTTCTACTTTTGCCAGTTGTGCAGGATTCAACCCACTGCTGACATTCAATGTCCTTCCTGGCCCAATAGTTATTTGCTAGACGTGATGATCATGAGCACTAGCCAATGGCAATCCAGGTGTGCTAGTAGAGTACTCTCCATGGAGGAATTCTACAATAGCCCTATCCTCATATTCTTCCTCTGCTAACTCATCTAATGCCATTACTAGCTGGATTATGGACAACTCCTGATAATTATGCCTGGGTAACGTAGCTTCTCCCAATGGGTTGACAGACTACGCAAGGGGAAAAATGGTCAATCTCTTGATGTTTTGGCCATCAAATATGGTCATCAGCCCATCCCGGTAGCTAATGTAGGCATCGACTATTGCTAGCCATGGTCTCCCTAAAATGAGTGGGTAGCCACCCAGCCTAGTCTTGGACTACAAGACCAAGAAATCGGTTGGGTATTCCCATGCACTAACTGTCATCATTACATCCTCTAGCATTCCATTTGGTGCTATTGTCGATTGGTCAGCTAATTGCAACACTATCATGGTGGGTCTTAGGTTTGTGAGTTGTAGCCTCTGCATGGTTTCTTGAGGCATTATGTTGATGGCTGCTCCAAGATCGACCAACGTATTAAACAAGGAATGCCCTTTGATTTTTATAGTCAATACTGGACTGCCTAGATTCGTGTACTTGGGATGACATATCTTGCCCATCATCAGGTCCACTAATTTACCCACGACATTGATAGTTTGGGTTACTTTCTGCCCTGGCTTCCTCAAGAATATTTCTCTTATTACCTTGCTATATATTGGAACATCTTGGATGGCTTGAAATAGTGGTATCATCACTATGAGGTTCTTAAAACTCAATAGGATATCAAACTCTAGCTACTTTTGTTTCTTATGTTCTTGCAATCGATAAGGGAATGGAGCCTTTGCTCTCTCAGCTATTTCCTCTATCACCTTTTCCACAAGAGGTGTTTCTTCTTCTTCTTCCTCCTCTTCTACCAGTGGAGGTGTTTCTACTCCTAACTGCCTACCTAAACTAATATAAATATTGTACATAGGATACATCTCACCTTCGACACTGTATGTTGGCTGATTTACTCTATTGTTTGTATTAGCCATCGATTGTGTTGGTAGCTACGTAGGTCTCACTATTGGTAGAGCTAGCAAGTTTTGATGGGGTTGAGCTAGCACTACATTCTATGGGGCCAAATTCCATGGTGTGTGGCCTCTCCACTATTGCCCCGAATATTGGTACTGCATCCATGGTTGCTGATTCATGAATGATGCTCTTGGGGGTGCGTTGGACCAAGGTGATGGCCCCCACCATCCCATGTTGGATGGTTTAGGTGGACCTTATGGCATGTATGGAATTCCTTCATATTGTGACATTCTAGCTGGCATACTCCCCGTAGGGGGTTGTGGCCAACTATTCTGGTTACCTATGAAATAGGCTTTCGATGTCTCAGCATCCTCCTAGTTGCTAGGTAACTTTGGGCACAATCGAGTCTTATGATTCAGTTTGCATACTGCACATACTCTAATCTTGTTCTTTGAGCATGCATTATTTACATGCTTTCCTCTACATTTTGGGTAGAAATAGGTTAATGCTGCCTCATTCTCTTGTTTCTTCTTCTGTAACAACAATGTGTCCATCTGCAATGCTAGAGAAGAGAGCATATTGCTTTTCATGTTAAGAAGAAATAAAAACTGTCACGATATCGCGACATGTTGAGAAGAAAGAAAAACTGTCGTGATTTCGCGACATGTTCGAAGAGAAAGCGCAAGCAAGAAAAATTGTCGCAATTTCATGACATGTTCGAAGAGAAAGCGCAAGCAGGAAAATCTGTTGTGATTTCACGATATGTTTGAAGAGAAAGCACAAGTAGGAAAAATTGTTGTGATTTCACAACATGTTCAAAGAGAAAGCGCAAGCAGGAAAAACTATCACAATTTCTCGACATGTTGGAAGAGAAAAAGGCAAGTAGAAAAAGTGTCATGATTTTGTGACATGTTGGAAGAGAAAAAGGCAAGTAGAAAAAGTGTCACGATTTCGTGACATGTTGGAAGAGAAAAAGGCAAGTAGAAAAAGTGTCACGATTTCGCGACATGTTGGAAGAGAAAAAGGCAAGTAGAAAAAGTGTCATGATTTTGCAACATGTTGGAAGAGAAAAAGGCAAGTAGAAAAAGTGTCACGATTTCGCGACATGTTGGAAGAGAAAAAGACAAGTAGAAAAAGTGTCACGATTTCACGACATATTGCAAGAGAGAGAGTCCGAAAGAAAAAGTGTCATGATTTCGTGACATATTGCAAGAGAGATTGTACAGAAGAAAAAGTGTCACGATTTCACGACATATTGCAAGAAAGAGAGTCCAAGAGAAAAAGTGTCATGATATCACGACATGTCGCGTTTTTGTGACCCGAAGGCAAGAGAAAGAGCAAAGGAGAAAAAGTGTCACGATATTGTGACGTCACATTTTCACGACTAAATGAGGAGAGAGAGTAAGTTGAAAAAGTGTCACGATTTCACGACAAAAGTAGAGAAGAAGACTTCGAAGGCAGAAGTGTCGTGATTTCGTGACAATAGCAAAGAAGTGAAGTTTGAAAGCAGAAGTGTCACGATTTCACGACAAAAGTAGAGAAGAAGACTTCGAAGGCAGAAGTGTCATGATTTCATGACAAAAACAGAAAGCAAGACTTCGAAAGCAGAAGTGTCGCGATTTCATGACATGTCACATTTTCACGACTCGAAAAGGATAGGAAGGCAGAAAAGAAAAAGTGTCACGATATTGTGACATGTCGCATTTTCATGACTCAAGAAGGGCAGGCAGGCAGGATAACAAAAGTGTCACGATATTGCGACATGTTGTATTTTTGCGGGCCAAATCTAAGAGAAAGAGCAAGGAGAAAAAGTGTCGCGATATCGCAACATGTAGCTTTTTCATGGTCCGATGCAAAGAAAAATAGAGAAAGAAAAAGTGTCACGATATCGCGACATGTATTTTTGGGGGCCAAAGCAAAGAGAAAGAGAGAGAAAGCGAAAGTGTCACAATATCATGACATGTTGTATTTTTGTGGTTGAGTTGAAGCCGACAAATCGATGATAGCCAACTAAAATTAGGGTTTACAGGTGTCATGAAAGCCAACTAAGATTAGGATTTACAGCCGACTAAGATTAGGGTTTTCATCACAAGAATTATGTTATAAGAGGGTTTTTTGGAGAATTTTTATGAGTCAAAATGTCGTTGAATGCATGTCGAAGTGTGAAATGTGAACGTAAGAGCACAGAAAGCGCAAAAGCAGTGAGATGATGGTGAAGTGCACAAAGTGAGCAAAGAGTCATGTCAAATTGTCCCAAGTGTGTCTGTGAGTGCACAGAGAGAGCAAAGTGCAGAGAGAGTGAAAAGGTTGAAGTTTGACCAAGTGCGGTTGTGATTGCGCAAAGAGAGCAAAAGGTTTAGAGAGTGCAAAAGGTGAAGTGTGGCTATAGATCGTAGAAGATGTGTCTGTTTCATAAAAAGTGAGAGAGATTGGGTAAGCAATAGACCAGTTAGGGTCTTGTAAAAGCGAAGGTATTTTTTTGTTAAACTTCTAGATTCAAAATTGAAGTCCAAGTTGCAGCTTGGCATCAGGGGTTGGTGCTCCTTTCAGTAGGTGCTGGTAAATCAGGGGTTGGTGGTCCTTTCTATTGGTGTAGATAAATAAGGGGTTGGTATTCCTTCCAATGGGTGCTGGTAAATTGATTGTAAAGTTGGAGCTTTGCAAATGCTGGATTTGGATGGTAGTCCAAGCAGTCATTCTTGAGGAGTAGCCAAATTGGTGAACCTCGTTAAATCTTGTGTTGTGTGATGTTCTCTTGCGATACTTGCTTTATCTGGTTTTAAGGTTTCATTATTTCAGTTTTAAGATCTGGTAATTTAAGTTTAAAGAACTACACTGATTCACCCCCCCCTCTCAGTGCCATTGTAAGACTAACAATTGGTATTAGAGCCAAGTTAACTTCTTAGGCTAAATCAGTTAGGGTTGATCTTGGATTAGTACATAATGGGTAAGAAGAATAGATCCTCATACAAAAGGGCATCTCAGTCAGTTTTAGTTCCTATGGAAGAGAAAATTGAACCAAAAAAGGTTGAAGACTTCTCATCAAACAAAGCACCTTTGTTTGACGAAACTAATTACGTGATATGGAGATTCAAGATGCAGACATATCTTTGTGCTTTGGGATACGACATCTTGGATTCAGTAGTCAGTGAATACACAATACCCATCACTTCTCCAACTGATGCTGCTGGTAAGAATCTATTTGAGAATGACTCAAAAGCAAAGAATGCTATCAGGTGTGGATTAGTAGATAGTGAACTGGTAAATATCATGAGTTGTAAAACGACAAAATAAATATGGGATAAACTGAGGAGTATTCATGAAGGAGACGACGATATCAAGGAGGCTAAGTTACAATCACATCAAGCTCAGTTCAAAGCATTAAAGTTGAATGACGATGAGAACATAAAAGCATATATGCTAAGAGTTAATGAAGTCCTAGAGGATGATTCTAAAAGTGAAACAGGTGGATGTATTTTCATGACACTCGAAGAAGAAACAAAAAAATAATAGGAATGTGATGAAGAAGAAATTGATGCAGAAATAAATTTGAAAGAGGAACTAATTGTAGCTTTGGATGAATTGAAGATAGAAAGAAAAAGAAATAAGGAAATCTCAAGAAAGCTTGAGGATGCAAATGAAATAATAACCAGTTTGAAAGTACAGGTAGAAGAATTCAAAAGGATTGAAGAAACTCTCGAGTCACGAGATCAATGAGAAAGAGATTGGTTGCTACAAACAAGAGGAAGAGATTGTTTTATTGAAGAAACAACTAGAAGAAGCCAATACAAATCTCAAATTCGAGAAGAGCACATATTTTCTAGATAAAATGATAAGCCAACAAAGAAGCTCCAAGGATAAGTGTGGTCTTGGATATGAAGCTGAACAAACTTCATCTTCCAACTCTGTAGAGAAGAAAAAGTTCATTGTTGAAGGATCGAAGCAAGAAAAGTTTGAAGCTGAATCTTCAAAAGGAAGAAAATATCAAAGGAGATCTACAACAAAGCAACCACAACAAAAGAGGTTCTATCACTCTCACTCTATTCATAATAATACTTTTAATGGCTATTGTTTTAGATGCAACCAGTATGGTCACAAGGCAATTTATTGTGGATTGAATAATAAATCAAAGAGTTATGCTGGTAAAAATATATCTGCGTTTCTGAGTGAACACTATGTACAATGTTTTCAATGTAATTGTCATGGGCACATAGCAAGGTTTTGTCCAAGCACTTTTGTATCTAATCTAAGGCAAAATAGTAAATTTCATCAGACACAAAGAATGCAACATAGACAGGGAATAAATCATGTACATAAAAGAAAGGAAAATAATCACTCATCAAGGATGCACAAGAGACAACCACACAAGAGAAATTTTTGAGTTCACAAAAAGGTGCAAAATAGGGATGTAGTTGAAAAATCCAAGCCCAAGTTCAAGAAAGTTTGGAGAAATATAGAAGAAAGGAAATCATGTCTCCTTGGACTGAAGGAGACTACTTCGCTATTGCACTAAGCAACTCCAGGTAGCACATCCTCAGGGGGAGAAATCTTGAAGTTTCATTTTAATGCTCCTATGTATTTGTTTGATTACCTAAGGATGAAAGGCAAGTAGTCAGGGAAGTCGTCGTATAGTTGTCGAAGTGTGTTTTCAGTTCATATAGTTGTTTTTGGAAGTGCCGTGAAGGGTGGTGATTAAATTAAGAGTTGTCATTATTGGTAGTATTGCTATATGTCATTGTTGTACTGTTGATGGTTCTTATTGCCACTATCCAAAGTTAAGGATTATAACATTTCAAATAATTTGGTTAGTGAAAGAATGTTGCCCTAGCCGCATATATGTGTTTCGATAAAAGCAGTGTGTATTTGAACTACACATTGACGTGAATATTGTTAGATATATTATGATGCTGTGGTGAAAAATATTGAAGTTTGATTATTGATTCATGTTTAGCTCATAAAGATGAGCAACTTTGCTTTGTGAATCATACCTATCCAAGGTCCAGAAGTATGAGTTTGAGTAAGGTGCACTATAGTTGGTTGTGAAGTGTTTGACAAAATGTTGTCTCCTGATTCGAATAGTTGAAAGTAAGGTGTGACCAGCGGTGACTGTAGAAAACATAGACCAAGTTGAAAATGTAAAAAGGTATTTGGTTGGTGTTGTGGTACAGTGTTTGATGCTTGCACAGAGTTGGCAGTAAAATTGCAGTGTCGATACAATGTTGGACAAAAGCTGGTACAAGTGTGAGTCACTTGACATTTTTTTGACAGATGTGAAATCAACATTTTTGAATGGGAAGCTTGAAGAAGAGGTTTATATTGAGCATCTAGATGGTTTCTAGCTTGGTGATGATCCCAAATTAGTTTGTAAGTTGAAGATATATGGCTTGAAATAGGCACCCCGAGCATGATCTATGATTGGGAGCTTACTGTACTTGACAGCTACCAGACCAGATATTTTGTAGGCAGGATGCATGGTAGCATGATTTTAGGCTAATCCCAAGGAGACTCATGTGACAGCAGTGAAGAGGATTCTTCGGTACCTCAAGAGTACTATGGAGTATGGGTTATGGTATTCGAAAGGTAAAGACTTCACATTTATTTCTTATTCATATGCAGATTGGGCAGGAAGTATTGATGACAGAAAGAGTACCAGTGGAGGTGCATTCTATCTTGGAGACAAGTTGGTCGCATGGCATAGTAAGAAACAAGAGTTAGTTTTCTTATCGACAGTAGAGGTAGAATATATTACAGTGACAACATGTTGTATGCAGGTATCATCTTTTGAAGGAGAAAGTTGTGGAAGGTGGGGTTAAGTTGGATTTTGTTCCAATTATAGAGCAAGTAGCAGATATATTCACAAAACCATTGCCCAAGGAAGCTTTTGAGTACCTTCACAATAAATTGGGAGTGGTCACACTTCCCAAGAATTGACTAGCTACAGGGATCACATTCTTAGGGGGAGCATTTATATATTTGATTATCTTTTTACTCATGTTTGTCATTTTTGCTAACTATAATAATTTGTGCCTAAGAATGTTGTGCATGGACTCAGGGGGAGACTGTAGTAGCCCTTTGGTATTATTGTCAAAGGGGAAGAAGAATTACAAGAAATTGCACATGTGTTGCCAACAATTCCAAAGAGAGAGATTGTTGAGCAAGGTACAGTAGTATTGTCATTGTTGTCAACATGGTCAAACAGATTGGTTGATGCAGTGGATAGGAGTTAAGAGGTTCTTCAGAGTATGTACAGTGATTTTTCAAAAATATTGAAGTGGCCCATATGCTAAAAATCAAAAGAAAATCACAAGGAAGAAAACTGTCGTGATATCACGACATGTTGAGCAAGAAAGAAAAACTGTCACGATATCACGACATGTTGAGAAGAAAGAAAAATTGTCGCGATATCGCGACATGTTGAGCAAGAAAGAAAAACTATCACGATTTTGCAACATGTTCGAAGAGAAAGCACAAGCAAGAAAAACTGTCGTGATTTCGTGACATGTTCGAAGAGAAAGCGCAAGCAAGAAAAATTATCGCAATTTCGTGACATGTTCGAAGAGAAAGCGCAAGCAGGAAAATCTATCGTGATTTCACGATATGTTTGAAGAGAAAGCACAAGTAGGAAAAACTGTCGTGATTTCACAACATGTTCGAAGAGAAAGCGCAAGCAGGAAAAACTATCACGATTTCTCGACATGTTGGAAGAGAAAAAGGCAAGTAGAAAAAGTGTCATGATTTTGTGACATGTTGGAAGAGAAAAAGGCAAGTAGAAAAAGTGTCACAATTTCGTGACATGTTGGAAGAGAAAAAGGCAAGTAGAAAAAGTGTCACGATTTCGTGACATGTTGGAAGAGAAAAAGGCAAGTAGAAAAAGTGTCATGATTTTGCAACATGTTGGAAGAGAAAAATGCAAGTAGAAAAAGTGTCACGATTTCGCGACATGTTGGAAGAGAAAAAGACAAGTAGAAAAAGTGTCATGATTTCACGACATATTGCCAAAGAGAGAGTCCGAAAGAAAAAGTGTCATGATTTCATGACATATTGCAAGAGAGATTGTACGAAAGAAAAAGTGTTGCGATTTCGTGACATATTGCAAGAAAGAGAGTCCGAGAGAAAAAGTGTCACGATATCGCGACATGTCACGTTATCGCGACCCGAAGGCAAGAGAAAGAGCAAAGGAGAAAAAGTGTCGTGATATCACGACATGTTGCATTTTCGCGACTAAAGGAGGAGATAGAAAGTAAGTTGGAAAAGTGTCACGATTTTGTGACAAAAGCAGAGAAGAAGACTTCAAAGGTAGAAGTGTCACAATTTTGTGACAATAGAAAAGAAGTGAAGTTCGGAAGCAGAAGTGTCGTGATTTCACAACAAAAGCAGAGAAGAAGACTTCGAAGGCAGAAGTGTGATGATTTCATGAAAAAAATAGAAAGCAAGACTTCAAAAGTAGAAGTGTCATGATTTCATGACATGTCACATTTTCATGACTCAAAAAGGATAGGAAGGCAAAAAAGCAAAAGTGTCACGATATCGCGACATGTCGCATTTTCGCAACTCAAGAAGGGCAGGCAGGCAGGATAACAAAAGTGTTGCGATATCGTGACATGTATTTTTGTGGGCCAAAGCTAAGAGAAATAGCAAGGAGAAAAAGTGTCACGATATCGTGACATGTAGCTTTTTCGTGGTCCGATGCAAAGAGAAAGAGAGAGAAAGAAAAAGTGTCGCGATATCGTGACATGTATTTTTGGGGGCCAAAGCAAGGAGAAAGAGAGAGAAAGCAAAAGTGTTGCGATATCATGACATGTATTTTCGTGGTTGAGTTGAAGCTAAAAAACCGATGATAGCCAACTAAAATTAGGGTTTACAGGTGTCATGAAAGCCAACTAAGATTAGGGTTTACAACCGACTAAGATTAGGGTTTTCATCACAAGAATTTTGTTATAAAAGGAGGGTTGTTTGGAGATTTTTTATGAGTCGAAATGTCGTTGAATGCGTGTTGAAGTGTGAAATGTGATCGTAAGAGTGTAGAAAGTGCAGAAGAGGTGAGATGATGGCGAAGTGCGCAAAGTGAGCAAAGAGTCATGTTGAATTGTCCTAAGTGTGTCTGTGAGTGCACAGAGAGAGCAAAGTGTGAAGAGAGTGAAAAGGTTGAAGTTCGACCAAGTGTGGTTGTGATTGCGCAAAGAGAGAAAAAGGTGTAGAGAGTGCAAAATGTGAAGTGCGGTTGTAGATCGTAGAAGATGTGTCTATTTCATAAATAGTGAGAGAGATTGGGTAAGCAATAGACCAGTTAGGGTCTTGTAAAAGCGAAGGTATTTTTTTGTTAAACTTCTATATTCAAAATTGAAGTCCAGGTTGCAGCTTGGCATCAGGGGTTGGTGCTCCTTCCAAGTAGGTGCTGGTAAATCGGGGGTTGGTGCTCCTTTCCTGTTGGTGCAGATAAATAAGGGGTTGGTACTCCTTCCAGTGGGTGCTGGTAAATTGATTGTAAAGTTGGAGCTTTGCAAAGGCTAGATTTGGATGGTAGTCCAAGAATTCATTCTTGAGGAGTAGCCAAATTGGTGAACCTCATTAAATCTTGTGTTGTGTGATGTTCTCTTGTGATACTTGCTTTATCTGGTTTTAAGGTTTCATTATTTCAATTTTAAGAGTTGGTAATTTAAGTTTAAATAACTACACTGATTCACCCCCCTCTCAGTGCCATTGTAAGACTAACAATGACATTCTAGCTGGCATACTCCCCGTAGGGGGTTGTGACCAACTATTCTGGTTACCTATGAAATAGGCTTTCAATGTCTTAGCCTCCTCCTGGTTGCTAGGTAACTTTGGGCACAATCGAGTATTATGATTCAGTTTGCATATTGTACATACTCTAATCTTGTTCTTCGAGCATGCATTATTTGCATGCTTTCCTCTACATTTTGGGTAGAAATAGGTTAATGCTACCTCATTCTCTTGTTTCTTCTTCTCTAACAGCAATGTGTCCATTTGTAATGCTAGAGAAGAGAGCATCTTGATTTTCATATCTTCCAGCATATTGCCAAGTTCTATCTTTGTCATCGAAGAAGTCGCTTTGATGCTTTTGGAAGTGGTCTTGCCTCTTCTTCTTGAGTAATTTTGGTAGAGTTGTCGGATATCTTCCATATCATGCTGGTAGACATCGCCTCCATAAATCATATTAAGAGCCTCTAATGATTCATTATTAAGTCCCCTCAAGAAGATGCTTTTGAGGGACTTATCGGACAACTTTTCGTGGGGAGATCATTGAAGATTAAATTAAATCTCTCCCAATACTCCTCGATAGACTCATCCTCTTTCTATGTCATGCTCAGGACTTCTCTGGAATCTCTTGCTCTCCCAAAATCTTGGTATTGCTCTTGAAAGAGCTTCTTCATTTGATCCCATGTCACTATGTGATTTTCTCCCAGATCGATGAACCACTGTAGAGCTGCATCATCCAATGTAGAAGGGAAGAGTTTTAGCTTTTGCGTATCTAATTTGTAATCCATAGACCTACACAAAACATCAAAATTGAATAAGAACAGGTCAGGGTATTCGATCGGATATCCTCTAAAGGTAGGGAGATGAGCAAGGGATATGTTTTTCATCTTGGTGTCTCCTACTCCTTCGTCAATCAGGAAGCTAAATCTAGATAAGACTTCTTATGTGTCAGACATTTTTTTAGGAAATGTGGTCTCAAATGTAGCACTTATGGCCTTATGGTCATTTAAAACTTTCTGAGTGAAAATACTAAGATTATCTGGAGTTATTGTCTGATCTTGCACAACTTTCCACAACAACGCTTCTTCTAGGGGTGTTATTTTAAACAACGAGTTTGTAACTGTTTGTTCTTCCCCAAGTAGATGGGATGAGGAAGCACTTCATTCAAAGTATTGATCCTCGCTCCAGTGGATTGCTGGTTGCGAGTCAGGCGAATCTAGTTCTAAAGAGCTTTGTTTTATGAACCGACCATCAGGTCCTCTTCTTATCGAAGAACTCATACAAATTTAGGTAGAAGGTTTCAGGTATTGGAATGGATCTAAAATATGCTTCCTCGGCAATGGTGCCAAAATGTTGTGAGCCAAACAAGGTTAAATTTCTATTTTTTCACTTGCCCGATCATTAATTATCAACCAGGGATTCGTAAACTTTTGAAGGATATCTTACAAGATCATTCACAATACCACCTTGAGATGAGTCCTTCTAATTCTACTATTGGGGGGTGTTCAAAAGGTTGTCAATATCTCATGCACTCCTTAATAAAATGCGTATGAACAATTAAATCTTCAGAAAGAAAGCATTCATACGTGCATCTAAGAAATAATCAAACCTACTGCAATAATAAAACACAAATACAGGAGATGAAACTATGAAAGCATGAAATCTACAAAGTATAGAAAATAAGAAGAAGAATACTATCTTGGAGTAGGCCCAAGATCCAGCAGATCCCTCCCAACATGAACATGCTTTAGGAACTTGTAGACTTTATTATGCAATCAAAGGATTACAATGTGTATTCTATATATTCTATACAATTGCTATATGTTCTATATTCTATATTCTATATCTTTAGAGAGGTATGTGTGTGTTTATATAGAACACGCACAGGTATTCTATTACAACTCGATTACAACCATCGGTCTATTCCAGACACGACGATGGCAATCTGGTAAGAATTGGTCGTCGTCTACCAAAAATTGGCTTTGTTCCTAATATTGACGTGTTCCATAATTGGCTCATGCTTCACTTGGCATGGGCAGCAAAACTCCCACAAATATCTTGTGTGGCGTGGAGTTGTAACTACATCATTTATTATCGCCTGCATCATGTTTGATCTGGTCAACGTGCAAAAATAAAGGCACCTGTTGACAATTTTGTCACATTACATACAGGGGTAGAAAAATAAAAAATTTTGTAAAGTGTTTCCTTTTGTAAAGTATTTCTTTTTGTTGTTTTTGAAAATATTTGTAAGTTGCAGCAATTTTGGTTTTCATCGCCATCCCCCTTGTACATAGAATGAAGATGAAAGAGCTTCGCTACTGAGCAGGCTAAGGAAAAAAGCTTCGCAGGAAAAGGAAGATAGCTTCGCCAAAAGAAAGAAGTAGGGGATGAAAAGAGCTTCGCACCCGAAGCATTTCAAGCAGCTACTTCGGGCGAAAGTTTTGCGAAGCGGCATTCGAGCAGTCCAAAAGAATAGCTTCGTCGAAGAAGGAAAGTCTAGATCATGGTCCGAGTTTGCTAAGGCGAGAAAACTACTTCGGACCCGAAGCATTTCAAGCAGCTACTTCGGGCAAAAATCTTGCGAAGCAGAAGTTGAAAGAGCGCAAACATTGAAAAATACTTCACCAAAAAACCATCGAAGCACCCACTTCGGGCCTCCCCACCAGCGAACCATTTCTACTTCACCGAAAGTTGTCGTGAAGCATCTGCTTCGGCTAGCTTTCGTGCGAAGCACTTTCACCCGAAGCGGTAGCGGCCGTAAAGAACGAAACATTTTTTGAAGGCAAGAATGCGCTTCGACCGAAATTACCCCGAACCACAGTTTTGAAGGAAGATCACGGTGAAGCATTTTGATGATTCATCAGTAAAGCAGTTTTGACACGTCTCTCCAGTGAAGCAGTGAGAAATGAAGAGCCCCACCTTGAGGAGGAATACCTGCTTCGGCACTCAGCACCCCGAAGCTGTCTTGCGAAGCTCCACCATGCGAAGTGCAAACCAAGAAGGAAGATCTGCTTTGGCTCAAATCCATTGCGAAGCGGAGTTGCAAATGAAAATCTAGCGAAGCGCTTCAAGGGCACACACTCCAAGCCGGGTATTTTTTCGAGGCAATCAAGTGCCTCATAAATGCATTTTTACGTGCCCGATAAACTCGCTGCTCATTTTTGGCAATTGGAAATGAGGTATCAGTTCCTAAAGGAGAGCCCGACGAGCATGGCGGCCACTCAAGCACTGCACCCAGAGGCCAAGGACGTTCAGGCGGCTCATTAATGCATGTTTCCTCGATTGACCCGGTCGTAGCTGCTAGTTTTGGTAAAATATTTGAGAGCTCAGTCATGAGAGCTGCGAGGAGCCGACTTCTTAGGTTTTGAGGATGTACTCCTCCATTTTGTGCATTGATGGCTCAGAGGGTCGGGTCCTCTATAAAAACCCAGGCATTGTAATGAAAAAAGGGGGGGAACTTTTTGCTAAGAAAGCCGCTATAACTTGAATCCCTGCGATTAATACTAAAGAGCTTTGAGCCTAATTTCTCTCTTGTATGCTGCCTTCTATGATTATTTTTGTTACTTCTTTCTTCCTTTGCATACTGTAATTCTGCATTCTGGATTTAGGTGTGCGATTGGGGATAGAACCCTAGAATTTTCTCGAAGGATACATAGGGGAGGAAAACGTTGTATTAGCTCTCTTTTATGCCGCCTGTGGATAGTGTTTCTATTATATTCACTTTGTCCTAATCATCGTAACTCTGAACTCTAAATTTTGACGAAAGGGGAGGGTAATCCTGGAACTCATCCAGAGGATACATAGGAAGGCTAATATCGTGTTCTTTTCATTTTATTCTTGGTGTTTCTTGCTATTGTTTCAAGCTATTGGCCAGCGATCGTGCTTCTGGTTCTTTCCCACTTTAAATTATCAACATCTCTTCCCTTACCCCTTTTTATTTCCTTCTTGCACCCTTACTCTATTATTTCTTTCCTACACCCTTACTATTTTATCTCTTTCCTGCACCCTTATCTTAAACACCAAAGTAGTTTAGTATAGGAGCCGGCCTTTCTCCGGAGATTGGCACGAGGGGCATCTCTTCCCTTCGGCCTTTCAATGTTGGTCCAGGTCTAGGGTGCGTACACTTTCCCAAATCCTTTCCTGGGCAGATTTGATGACCAACAATTTTTGGCACGCCCGATGGGACCCGGTCAGTCTCACCTTGTGAGTGGTAGTGAGAGTCGATGCTCGTCTCATTGCCGAAAGACTCTTAGCATCTGGTGACTCTATTTAACCAAGAATATTTAAGTCGTAGAGACCGGTACCTAAGTCTGTGCCTTCATGCAAACAAGATGGAGAGTTAGGAATAGAGGAGAGGAAACTGAGTTCTTTGAGCTTGATATTGACGCCTTCGGGGAACGCTCTAGGTTGGTCACCCCCGAGTCGCTGTTACGGGGAACATCCTCACAAGAGGCTGCTTTTGATGAACAAGGACTAACTTTGGATAGCACAATAGCTAGCTTTCCTCCTAATCCTCCCAACTCACCGAAGCATCCTAGTGCCTCCATTCACATTAGTCGTCCTATTAGCAACCAAGGAGGAGCTTCGGGAATTCCTGTTTCTCAAAATCCAGGAGCAAATATGGCATAGCAACAACAACAACAACAACAACAAATGCAGCAGCAGTAGCAACCACCGCCCAGATTATTCCCAGCATGGAATTCTTCGGGACCGCTAAATCTAGTGGGACAAGGGCAAGTTCTGCCTACTGCTATGAAGAAGATCCCAATGTTCGATGGAACTGGGAAGACTGCTCTGGAGCACATCCAGGACATAGTTTCTCTGGCAGTGATTCATGACATCATAGAGGAGCGAGTTATGGTAAAGCTTTTGGTTCTATCTCTTAGAGGGAAGCTCCTCTACTGGTATAGATCTTTACCACCCGGTACTATAACGGGATGGGACCAGTTAGCCAGACAGTTGATGCGAAGCTTCAATGAGTCCATCGATCCATCTTCTCTCCTGCATCAGTTCACAATGATTCAGAGACATCCACAAGAGGAGATCACCGACTTCAATGTTAGGTTCACTCGAACCTAGCAAAGAATACCGATTGGACTTCGACCAACTGACGAAGCTACAACATACTATTTCCTTCGGGCTTTCAACCCTGATATCAACATCATGGTGAGGTATTCAAACATTAATACCTTCCCCGAGTTATACGAGTTAGCCCAGAGAGCGGAGATGGATCTAATAGCTATGGGAAAGCTTCCCCAAAGGATGTCGATGCCCATACTTCTTGATTTCCCTCAATCCCAGTATGCGAGCATAGCCACTTCGTAGATCTCTGCAACCCCTGCATACCCGATCTCATCTTGGAACCCGAATCCCATTGTATCACAGATTGCTACTCCACAAATCCATTTTCCCACATTCTCGATATCACAGCCCACTATCTCTTCGGCATTCCCTGTATTGCCAGCACCACCTCAACACCCCGCCCTACCTCCAATACCAACGATGGCTCCATTGCCACCTATTCCCAAAGCCGAAGATATGCAAGCCAAAATACTACAAGAAGTTCAGTCTCTAAACTCCACAGTGCAAACTCTGTCTAATGACATGACCATTATGAAGAAGAAGCAAGCACAACAAGAGTTTCTACCGAGAAGATCTTATCCTACACCTACGCTTACTAAAGATCAAGCTGTCCAGCAAGGGAGAGCATCGACAAGAAATGTCGTGATTGATGAAGCTCTGAGCACTTTCGATTACATACATTGGTGCTCCACGTGTAATGACCCTCATGAAGAGAATACTTGCATGCTGCACCAACATTATGTGCAAATGCTGGCGAGCAGTAGTCATGGTGGTCAAGTCAACATCATCAGGAAATTGGATCAGAACCTGGTAATTGGTGAAGAAGAGCAAGTTGCAGTCCTTACCAGAGGAGGGAAAAGGTCGATAGAGGTAGATGCTACTCAAATGGCTCCTTTAAAGGTGCATGCCCACCATGAGAAGGGGCAACAACCTTCTCAGGCCCCGAGCGAAGCTCCTCAGCCTGCACCAATCAAGGAGAAGGCCCAACAGGCCCCTGCAAATCCACCTCAGGTGGAAACTAAAGAACAAGCTAAAGAGAAGCTCAAGTTTCCTTCACTGACCAAGCGACAAAGGGTCGAAGCTACGGAGCAGTATCGCACTAGGTACGAGGTAAAAAAATAACTTGAGGTGCACAACTCCCTAGCTTACAATATTGTAGATGAGCTGAAGAAGATTTCGGCCAAGATCAGTCTGTATGATGCACTGCAACTACCCGAACAAGTGGACTTGCTGCAGGAATCATTGAAGATGACCAAAGCAAGAAAAGCAGCACCACTTGCCCTAGTGCAGACCCTATCCACATCCATTATGGGAAAGAATAGACCACCTCCGTTCTACCTATCTCTATAGATGGAAGGGTATGTTGTACACAACTGTATGATTGACTCCGAGGCCACGACAATAGTCATGCCCAAGGCAATGTGCGAAGAGATAGGGATGGAGTATACCCAAAGCAGCCATGGTGTACTCCAGTTGGATGGTACTCCCATGAAGACTGTAGGAGTGATTAAAGATATACCTATCCGACTACACAAGATGCCTCAGATCACGGTTATACAAGAGGTGGTGGTCGTCGACCTTGAACCCTATTTCAGTATGTGTTTGTCGAGAGAGTTTACGATGAATCTGGGAGGATATCTATCTATGGATTACTCGCACTTGGAGATTCCATTCAAAGGGAAGAAGGTGAAGATCTACAATGAGAAGCCTTCTACCTTCCTTGTACAGAAGATGTCCGAAGAAGAGAGCAGTGATCCTGTGCATGCGATAGTGGAGGGGGTAGAGCAAGTGGACCTGGTCGAGGAATCCCTTGCACAGTTAAGTTGTGAAGATGAGTTTTCATTGGTAGATTTTAATGCCATGATAGAAATCGAGATGGGATGTTATGCCATCACCAAGCCTGAGAAACACATCAAGTCAGAAGATAAGATCTTTGCCCAAGAAGGACTATGGAAGTTGTTCTTCGATGGTTCCCGATGCAAAAATGACGTTGGGGCAGGGATTCTTTTAGTATCACCTTCTGGGGAGCAGAAGGAATATTGTTACCGATTGGTGTGGAGTTGCACCAACAATGCAGCAGAATACGAAGCATTATGCCTAGGACTCAAGAAAGCAAAAAAGTTAGGCATAAAGCATCTCCAAATCTTTGGAGATTCAGAATTGGTATGCAATCAAGTCACCAACAAGTGCACTTCAAAGAAGCACTATCTCAAGTCATACCGTAACAGGGTATGGGACTTGTTTGACTAGTTCAAATCTCTCAATCTGTAGTCTATTCCATGAGAAAAGAATCGACATGCCGATGTTCTAGCATCCATCGCAGCCAAGTACTCTCCAGCAGAAGACATGGTGCATAAGCCTAAGGCTATGAGAATGATTTACAGGCCCTCTGTCCCAGACAGAGACCTGCATTGGCAAGTCTTTGATAGTGATGAGCAGATTGTGAATTTTATGATTCAAGAAGCAGCCACAGTTGAGAAAAGAAGCCCTGAGGATGAAGAATATGAAGGGCTAGTTCAATTGAAGAATAATCATGTTCCCAAGGGACTAATTACTCTTGAAAGCCTCTTTGATCAGAATGATCGAGAAGTTTCTCATAGGATCAAAGTTAATGCAAAGCAGTATCAAGATTTAGAACTTGAACCTGGAAAAGCAATAAAAGTTGGAACAGATTGCACTTCGAAAGAGCTAGAACAGATCCAATCTCTGTGCAGGAGGTATCCCGACATAGTGGCTTGGTCTTATCAAGACTTAAAGGGATACGATCGACAACTGATCCAACATACAATTGAGTTGCAGGAGGGAATCAAACCCTTCCGATAGAAGCAAAGGCCTGTCAATCCGAAGATTGAGGTCTTGATGAAGGTCGAACTCCTGAAGATGCTCGAGGTAAAGATAATTTATCCCATTAAGCATTCCTCTTGGGTAGCGAATCTAGTCCCAGTTAGAAAGAAGAATGGAGATATATGATTATGCATGGACTTTCACAACCTGAACCAAGCTTCTCTCAAAGATCACTACCCTCTCCCATAGATCGATCAGATCTTGCACTCAGTGGCTGGGGCTCAGCGCTTCTCCCTACTCGATGGTTTCTCAGGATACAATCAGATCTGGGTTAGGGATGAAGACCAACATAAAACCGCATTCACCACCAAGTGGGGGACATTTGCTTACCAACGAATGCCATTCGGCCTTTCGAATGCGGGGGCCACTTTTCAGAGGGCCATGGATCTAGCTTTTGGCGAACTCTTGAATAAGGTTATTGTTATCTATCTGGATGACATGACCGTCTTCTCCCAAAGAAGGGAGGATCATCCTTTTCATCTACAATAGGTATTCAAAAAATGTCGAGAGTTTGGCATTTCAATCAATCCAAAGAAGTCCATATTCATAGTCAACGAAGGGAAGTTATTGGGACATGTGATATCAGAGAAGGGTCTCACTGTAGATCCTGATAGAGCTGAGGCTCTCTTGAAGCTCCCACTCCCAGTGAACAAGAAGGGACTTCAATATTTTTTTGGCCAGATCAACTTCGTAAGGAAGTTTGTTCCAGATTTCGCCCAGGTCATCAAGCCGATGTCCAAACTTTTGAAGAAGGGCATCGAATTCATCTGGACGAAGGAAAGAAAAGAAGCATTTGAAGAGATCAAGGCCCGAATCGCTCAGGCACCGGTCCTGACCAACCCTGACTACAATCGAGATTTCATCCTATATGCCATAGGAGAACCTGAGAGCTATGCTGCAGTCCTGACACAAAAGGGGGAAGATGGCGAAGAGCGCCCCATCACGTTTCTAAGCCAGGTGATACACCCCCATGAAGAAAAATACAATTTCATAGAAAGGCAGGTGCATGCAGTAATGAAGTCTCTTAGGAAATTCAAGCAATTCATTTCCCAAAGTTGGGTTACGATCTTTGTCATTCACCTCGATGTGCACAACTTCATTATCCAAGGAGAATTGGGTAGCAAAAGAGTCGGTTGGGTCAGCAAGATACAAGAGTTCGACATCAAGATCAGACCCACAAAATTGGTTCGCGGTCGTGCATTGTGTCAAGAACTGGCGAAGAGCGTAGCGGTCAAAGTGATAGCTTGTCAGTGGGATGACTCACTAGCAGAAGGATGCTTCACAAACCAAGAAGAGGATGAGAAGGATTGGGTCGATGAGATAGTTGAATACTTCAACACCGGTAGATGTCCTTCACATCTAAATGCTTCACAGTGAAGGCATTTCAGGATGCGGTCCCTCCGATACACATTGCACCCCGAAGGCCTATTTTTTAGAAACATTGATGGCGTTCTCCTCAGGTGCATAAAAGAAGATGATAAGAAGAGAGTCCTGGGAGAATTCCATTCAGGGTTATCTGGAGGTCACTTCGTAGGAAGAGCAACGACATTGAAGATAATCAAAGCTGGTTATTATTGGCCTACACTCTTCGCCGATGCCTTTGCGGTCTATCACCGATGTGAGCAATGTCAGAAGTTCATCGGCTGAAGCAGAAGTGCTCCTATGCCTCTCCGACCGATACAAGTAGAAATGCCCTTTCAACAATGGGGGTTGGATTTCATAGGGGTTATATCGCCGAACTCTTCCATCGGGCATAAGTTCATCCTGACCGCAACCGACTACTTCACCAGATGGGCCGAAGCAGTACCCATGAAGCATGCTGATCAGGAGACTGTAATCGCCTTCCTAGAGGGTTTAATCACCCGGTTCGGTATCCCAGAAGCAATTGTTACGAACAATGGTCCCGGGTTTTCAGGTGCCAAAATCAATGAGTTCCTCTACAAATATGGGATATACCATAAAGTCTCCTCTAATTACTATCCACAGGGTAACGGCTTGGCAGAATCAACCAACAAGACTCTATTAAGGGTGCTAAGAAAGCTCATGGAGGATAACAAAAGAACTTGGCACCTCCTTCTAGACCGAGCCTTGTGGGCCGATCGGATTTCTGTCAAGAAGTCGATCAAAACATCGCCTTACGCCCTGGTGTATGGCAAGGAGGCCATCCTACCAACCCATGTAGAGATCCCTGCATTGCAGCTGTTGGATGATGAAGAGGAAGTTAATCCTATGGAAAATAGGCTGGCTCAGCTACTGTAGCTAGAGGAAGATCATGAGAAGGCCTACCAGAGCTTCGCTAAGCATGCTCAGATCACCCGAGACTGGTTCAAGAAGAAGTCCTCCGACCGCACTTTCAAAGTGGGAGATCTAGTATGGAAGTGGGATTCTTGGAAGGCCAAGCCTGGGAATCATGACAAATTGGACGCTTTCTAGGATGGACCGTTCGAAATCGTGAAGGTAAATTCGGCCAACTCTTTCATCCTCAAGGATGCCGATGGTCAGATCTTGCCGATCTCTGTCAATGGTCTTCATTTGAAGACTTTTCATCACTGAAGATGTAGCCTAAAAAAAAAAAGAAAAATGTTCAAATTTTACTTTTGTATGTAGTTTTTCATTCCTGTATATATACCCTGCTTTAAGATCTCCGAGAGGTTAAGTGTCACAACGATGAACTCCAACCTCGCTAAGCCTAGCCGAAATCTCCTTCGGGAAGTTTTGATGCGAAGCGACTAATGCAAGATGCTTCGCAGCGAAGCACTTTGGCTTGGAGGGAGTCATCGAAGAACAAGAGCATGATGAAGGCATAAGAAATGCTTCGCAAAAGAAGTATGAGCGAAGCAATTTTTGAAGGAAAGTCTAGCGAAGCATTTTTCAAAGAAAATGAGCTTCGGGGGGGCTAACCTTCCGCAAAGCAAGCAGTGACGCGATGAAGTAAAACTACTTCGGCCCGAAGCATAAAAAATGAGCTCGCATCGGAGGTTCACTACGAAGCATCTTCAGCACCAATTTTAACTTCGCCAACCCAACAAACACATGAGGCGGGAGCATTTAAAATGTGCCTAGAGGGACGTGCCAATGACAACCTAGGGAAATGTCCACAGCAAGTGAGTTTAATGCAAAGGTGGCGGGGCACATCCCGAGAGGATTCGGTTATGAGAAAAGCTTGCTCCTAGGTACGAGGTGGCAGAAGGTTAAGTTTTCGATGCCGAGCATAATCATCGAAGTGCATGGGTCCATGTACAACGCTACCGCAAAGCCAATCAAAAGTTACGGCAACCTTCCCCGTTCGAGTTGTAAATTTAATTATGGTAGGTGCCATAAATTAAGGTAGTTGCCTTTTAAGGCTATAAAATGTGAGGCTTAGTGGTAAGAGGGGTGTTCGCCAACTGTTAATGCAAATATTGAGAGCTGTCATTGATAGCCTGCATTCCTCTACCCTTTGCATCGAAATCCTTCGCATTGAAGTCTTCTACATCGTAAACTCTGCTGTCGTAAACATCCAATGGGGAAGAAAAATTCTAAGGAGAAGGGGAAGGAGCCTGAGGTAGTAGCCCTGAAGAAGGGTAAGGAAGAGAAAAAACATACACCTAAGAAGATCAACCTCAATCCCCGCCCAGAAAAGCAGCCGATGGAGGAAGGAGAGGATTCTGAAGAAGAGCAACTAGAAGAGCCACCAATTGATGGGTGGGAGAAAATTAGGGACACTAAGCTCTCAAAGAGCATGGCCGAACTCAGACACACCATCGAGTTTATGACAAGCAGACTCACCCCGAAGAACAAGAGAGTCATTGCATATTATTCATAGATTTACTGGTATCTGACTCCGCCCGCTCACCATTGTCCCGAGTTAATCTGTGCCATCGCGCAGAACTACCAGCCCTCCTCTAGGAAAGTGTTGGATGCTATGGGCCATAAATTGTTTTCAATTTTGAAAGAAGATGTGCAAGCAGCCTTCACACCGCAGCAGGGGCCGCCCAAGGGCTATTCCGTTCGCAATGTCATCCTGAGCGAACAAATGGAGAGGTTCACTACCTCCACCTATATTTTGAAATTTCTAAGAGAGAACCTCAAGAATGGGCTCCCTTCAGGCAAGCTGCCCCAGATGCCCCTCCCCCTGACATATTTCAAGAGCATGGACATCTTCTCCATCATTGCATGGGTAGCGGGTCTGTCGATCGATGCTTCGGTGCACCCTTGGCAGGTGTCTTTGGCCGAATGTATTTCAAGAGGGGAATTTTATGCCCCTGATGCTTCAAGGCCGAACACCAACCCAGTCTTCTTCGATTGGGTAGAATGGGTGGCCCGAACCTTGCACACACGACTTACCAACATGAAGAATTTTGGGACGGGCCAGTACTTCGCACCCTGCTCTTTCCTGGTTTGGTTGTTTTTCTACCATGTACATAAGAATTTTCCCCACATCGCTATTTCTTCAAGCGGCAAGGATGGAGCTCCTCTGTCGATGTACCAGTGGACTCCCCTCCTGGCGAGGACGGAGTCATATTATTCTTTTAATCAACAATTCTTGGGACCTACCATTCATTTGTTGAAGGGTTCTTGCCCTCGGGTCCCCCTCAGTTTAAGAGACAAAGTGGTGATAGAGAAGAAGGGAGACGTCTTTCAACTGATGCAAGGACTTGTGATTCACCTATTTGGCTTCATGGGGAAGCCCTTCCTACTACCTGTCTACCCCTTCGAGTACCAATTTGCATTAGAAGTCGCTCGATAGAGCGACGCAACAAATGCCGTCTATGGCCACGGTCGAAAATGGGCACACACTTGCGACTTCCCCTTCAAAATGGGGGTAATTGAAGTGTTTGCCCTGAAGCAACATGTATTCCTAGAGGAGAAGCTTTCCAACTTTGGTCTACTCCAGATTCCTCAAAGGTGGCTCTACGATCCCTTGGGAGTGATGAGGGACCACCTCAGATTCAAGAATTTTCATGTCTACCCCCACCCAAAAATCATGGAGCAAAGAAATAATCCCAATGGGAAGGATCTGGAGTGGCATTTAGAAAGGATGAAGACCTTGCCTCCCTGGCATGAGTTCTACCCTATGGAAGTTGAGTTTGATCATGTCCAGCATCCTTTCCCAACCCCAGACTCCACTTTTTGGAGGAAGATGAAAGACGATCTGAGGGAGGAATTGAAATATTGGGGCGTAGAACAATTAAAATAATGGTGGAAAATGAGAGTTCATCGACAAAAGATGAAATCATATGGACTCTTGGAGATGGATAAGGACTTCGCGGTTGTTTATGAAGCCAATGTTGGGACTTGGAAGCCCACCTCCTTCGCCGACTTCATTCCCCCAAGTGTCCCAGGTTTGGGCGAAAGCCCAAGGAGAGATGATGATGCTTCGGAAGTAGAAGAAGAGGAGGAGGCAGAAGCTGCACCTGACACAAGTGTCGAGGGGTTAGCGCAACAATCAAAAGAAGAAGAAAAGAAAGAGGCAGGAGCAAGCTCAAGTGCCTCCGACCCACCCGAAGCGACCCCGCACAAAGCTCCCAAGTGTCTCTGTCGGACAACCTGCGACCGGCCCAACCGAAGCAAATATCGAAGGGACGACGTCACCAAGAGCCGAAGCAACCCCAGACGTGGATGTCATCGATGTGGAGGAACTCCTCCAACAAGAAGGGGTCCCCGAAGAAGAAGTCATAGAGGTCACAAGTACCGAAGTTCAAAAGGAACAGGAGCTGATAACACAGGAAGTCACTACTACTGCTCTACCAGGTGGGCACGAAGGTACGCACTCTCCACCCTTTGCCCTGGTTTCTCAAGGCATGTCCACCATGGTCCCGACCGTGAGTCCCCAGCAGTCTCTCTCTCCCTCGCAAGGTCAATCACCCTCTCGCGTGTTGCCCCTCACCACCTCAAGTTTGTCTCATGATCCCGTTAGCCCCACTCCATTCGAGTCGTCTGGTCGGGACAAGTCTATTGATACTACTTCACCTACCCATGCCACCATTCCCTTGGTTCTCGATCAGGGTGAAGATAGTACCCCAATGTCGAACCCCATTCCTCGTTCCCCTATTACACATGGCATCGTTCCTTTCATCGAAGCTCCCATCACACCCATCGCCGAACCTACTGGTGAGGCATCCCCCATTCATTCTTTATATTTGTTCACCCCTTTGGTTGGAGATCCAGCCTCATTTGAATCAGATTTGTCCATGATTAAGGAATGCCCTCTAGCTGAGAAGCTACTCCAAGCCCGGTAGAACACAGAAAAGATGCTAAAGGAGGCAAGGAAAAAGAGAGGGCGCTCTCTGGCCAAAGTGGAAAAATGCGCCATTTTTGACTTGAAGGGCGGAAAGTTACATAAGGTGAAAAAGGTCCCTAAGGTCCAAAAACCTCTGGATGAGATGACTCCAGTAGATTACGATTATCAGGAGAAGACTAAGGACCTGGAGCACCTAAATGTAGATAATGAATCTGCGTCCATGCATGTCAGGATTGAAACCTTTCGTGCGCATGCAAACATCGCCAATCAACACAGATTTGAAGCAGAGAGCGCCAACATCAAGTTGGAAGAAGAGCTAGCCAGGATCCGCTCCAAGCTGGAGGACTCGGAGAAGTAGTGTGAGCAGATGAAGAAGGAAGTAGTCACCCTGAAACAACAAGTAAGACAACTGCAGAGTGCAACTAAAACCTAGAGCCAGATACAGGTCGAAGCTGATCTGAAGGCCAAAGAATTTGAAAGCAAAATCCTGGAGATGCAGCAGTAGTTGTACAAGAAAGAAAGTCTAGAGCTGTTTGATAGGGGCCGAATAAAAGAAATTCGCTCACACTTGCTCAAGAACTTCAGATCTCGGGCCTCCAGTGCCCTGTCAATTTTGACCTACATTATCGAAGCCCAGTATGCCGCTACTCAAGAAGGGCCAATAGTAGATGAGGTCATCCAAAAAATCAAAAGGTGACTCAAGCTGGCTTTTGAGGTCCAAAGTGTCAAATATCAGGACCTGTAGGTCACCGCAATGAGCCGAACAACCAGAGATTGGTCCACAGCTCAAGCCACGGTCCATGCCTTCTTCTCCAAGGTGAGGAAAGCATAGAAGGCGAAGGACCTCCTAGATGTATTTGAGCACGAGCAACGCACATCACTGGGCTACTTCCAAGATCTCTCTTCCTTAGGTTTCCCAAGTTTCACGGATGAGGATGGGAACCTTTTGACTAAGGAAGAGCTCAAGCCAGCTTGGCTACATTTTGAAGGCGATGTCTCAGAGATAGATGGCTGGGAAGAGCCAATTACAGAAGGGCAAGTCACAGATTTTATTCTGAGACATTGCAAGATCACGGCCTGCCTCAACGATCTAAGCACAAGAGCCAAGCATGCCGACATAGGGCAAATAGATCGGTTCCATGTTTTGGTAAAAGCACTACAAGACCGAGAGCCTTTCTCGAAAGGCGCCTGGGCTCATGTTCGCTGAACCATGGAACGCATCCACGATCACCTTCTCCCATCGCCGCAACAGGAAGCCTCGCCAGAGGAGGAAGAAGAAGAAGGAGAGGCAGAAGAAGAAGAAGAAGTCATGGAAGCACCCTCGAAAGGAGAAAAAGGAGAAGGGTCTGGAGGTAACTCTGGCCCAACGGATCAAAGCTGAGGGTTCTTCCACCGAGATGAGCTCGTTGCCCCGTGAGCCGCCAAGAATGTTGACAATTTCGTCACATTACATACAGGGGTAGAAAAATAAAAAAATTTGTAAAGTGTTTCCTTTTGTAAAGTATTTCTTTTTGTTGTTTTTGAAAATATTTGTAAGTTGCAGCAATTTTGGTTTTCATCGCCATCCCCCTTGTACATAGAATGAAGATGAAAGAGCTTCGCTACTAAGCAGGCTAAGGAAAAAATCTTCGTAGAAAAAGGAAGATAGCTTCGCCAAAAGAAAGAAGTAGGGGATGAAAAGAGCTTCGCACCCGAAGCATTTCAAGCAGCTACTTCGGGCGAAAGTTTTGCGAAGCGGCATTCGAGCAGTCCAAAAGAATAGCTTCACCGAAGAAGGAAAGTCTAGATCATGGTTCGAGTTTGCTAAGGCGAGAAAACTACTTCGGACCCGAAGCATTTCAAGCAGCTACTTCGGGCAAAAATCTTGCGAAGCAGAAGTTGAAAGAGCACAAACATTGAAAAATACTTCACCAAAAAACCGTCGAAGCACCCACTTCGGGCCTCCCCACCAGTGAACCATTTCTACTTCGTCGAAAGTTGTCGTGAAGCATCTGCTTTAGCTAGCTTTCATGCGAAGCACTTTCACCCGAAGTGGTAGCGGCCGTAAAGAACGAAATATTTTTTGAAGGCAAGAATGCGCTTCGGCCGAAATACCCCGAACTACAGTTTTGAAGGAAGATCACGGTGAAGCATTTTGATGATTCATCAGCGAAGCAGTTTTGACACGTCTCTCCAGTGAAGCAGTGAGAAATGAAGAGCCCCACCTTGAGGAGGAATACCTGCTTCGGCACTCAACACCCCCGAAGCTGTCTTGCGAAGCTCCACCATGCGAAGTGCAAACCAAGAAGGAAGATCTACTTTGGCTCAAATCCATTGCGAAGCGGAGTTGCGAACGAAAATCTAGCGAAGCGCTTCAAGGGCACACACTCCAAGCCGGGTATTTTTTCGAGGCAATCAAGTGCCTCATAAATGCATTTTTATGTGCCCGATAAACTCGTTGCTCATTTTTGGCAATTGGAAATGAGGTATCAGTTCCTAAAGGAGAGCCCGACGAGCATGGCGGCCACTCGAGCACTGCACCCAGAGGCCAAGGATGTTCAGGTGGCTCATTAATGCATGTTTCCCCGGCTGACCCGATCGCAGCTGCTAGTTTTGGTAAAATATTTGAGAGCTCAGTCACGAGAGCCGCGAAGAGCCGACTTCTTAGGTTTTGAGGATGTACTCCTCCATTTTGTGCATTGATGGCTCAGAGGGTCGGGTCCTCTATAAAAACCCAGGCATTGTAATGAAAAAATGGGGGGGGGAACTTTTTGCTAAGAAAGCTGTTGTAACTTGAATCCCTGCGATTAATACTAAAGATCTTTGAGCCTAATTTCTCTCTTGTATGTTGCCTTCTGTGATTATTTCTTTTACCTCTTTCTTCATTTGCATACTGTAATTCTGCATTCTGGATTTAGGTGTGCGATTGGGGATAGAACCCTAGAATTTTCTCGAAGGATACATAGGGGAGGAAAACGTTGTATTAGCTCTCTTTTATGCTGCCTGTGGATAGTGTTTCTATTATATTCACTTTGTCCTAATCGCCGTAACTCTGAACTCTAAATTTTGATGAAAGGGGAGGGTAATCCTGGAACTCATCTAGAGGATACATAGGAAGGCTAATATCGTGTTCTTTTCATTTTATTCTTGGTGTTTCTTGCTATTGTTTCAAGCTATTGGCCAGCGATCGTGCTTCTGGTTCTTTCCCACTTTAAATTATCAACATCTCTTCCCTTACCCCTTTTTATTTCCTTCTTGCACCCTTACTCTGTTATTTCTTTCCTGCACCCTTACTATTTTATCTCTTTCCTGCACCCTTATCTTAAACACCGAAGTAGTTTAGTATAGGAGTCAGCCTTTCTCCAAATATTGGCACGAGGGGCATCTCTTCCCTTTGGCCTTTCAATGTTGGTCCAGGTCTAGGGCACGTACACTTTCCCAAATCCTTTCCTGGGCAGATTTGATGACCAACAACACCTTCCTTTGCGAAAGGTGCCTACCTTCTATTGGTGCCTTACTGGAAGAGGAAGGCGCCTATCTTCAATTGGTGCCTTCCTGGAAGGGGAAGGCACCTACCTTCTTCTAGCGCCTTCCTAGAAGAGGAAGGCACTTGTCCATTATGCATCATTTCCGTAGTAAAAAAAGTTTCAGGTCCATGAAAAAGACCTCGACTGATTAAATCTAAAAAAATCAACAATATCTCCACAGAAACACACTAAAACACACAAATCAGATAATACGCATAATCTCATTAAATAAATACATAATCATTGATAAAAACATACAATTCCTAATATATCATCGTATAATATTTGCTAAGACTCATACAAAAATATAGGCAATTTTGGGAATCATCATCATGCATTATATCCATCATATCTTGTAACAATAATTAAATGCATAATCAATTAAATAAATCTAAAAACAAGCATTTAACATTAAAACACAACATCCATATACACATACATAAGAGTGCATCCATACATATAGATTACAAAATATAATCATACATCCATCATCTACTCATTGCATGTCATTAGTATATTGCATGTATAAATCAAAACATCATATCATCACCAAATCCATCAATGCATCCATAACATAAAATCAAAACATACCATAAACACATAATGAGCCATAAATGAGATATCATATATATATATATATATATATATATATATATATATATATATATATATATATATATATATATATATATATATATATATATATATATATATATGTATGTATATATGTGTGTGTGTGTGTGGAAATATCAAGTACATAGTGATACAAAAATTTCCTACAAGCTACAACTATGTAGGTCCTTAGACGTTACACTAAAAAATAATCAACACATCAAAGATACATCAAGCGGGGCTTACACCCCTAGAGTCACCTCCACCCTCAACCTCATTCCTACGAGGCTTCCAGGAACCGCTAGCCACTAATATCTTTGGGTGAGCTAATGATGCATGACTAGGCCGCACTAAGGACTATCTAAAATCACTATGTCAACTCCTCTGAGATCCTCCTACTATGGAAAACTCAAGTAGATTACCATCGAGTAGCACCAACTGCTTCTCTAGCTACAAAATATGCATGCCATCATATTGTCACTAAGTATTGTACTGACCAAATAGGGCCTGTAGTCTACCCACCTCAGAATACAACCCTACCACATTCTCTGTAACCTATCCTAGACTTGTAGTCACAACGAACATATGAACCTATAGATCATCTTGCTTTATTTTCCTGGAATCCCTCTCGACCATCCTAGCATCCCTCTTGGTTGCCATAGTTGTCATCTGAGTCTGCAAAGCATCCCTCTCTATAGTCACTCTATCAATATCCATTTATGCAGTGGCTATCTGAGCCTTGAGGAGATCTCTCTCCTCATAAACCCTCTCCACTATTGCTACCAATTTTTAAGTTAACTCTAGACTATAACGAGAGTGATCTCCCACTTTGCCAATTACCTTTATGAGGGCTAAAATAAATATCTCAATTAGATCATTTCATCATTAGGGTCATCCTTATCACCCTCACCCTCATCCAATGGATCCTCTACCTACTCTACAACCTGGTCCCACTCCCTCTCTATCCTACAATGAACTCATCACTCAGCCTCATCTCCACCCTCTTCTACTACCACCTCCATTGGCCTACCCATCAAACAATCCCTTGCTATAGTTGGGTGATCCACAAAGTGTCATACTTTGCACTGGTCCTTGGGTTGGCTAACCCAATCTCAACCACTGCCAGATCCTCCTCATCTATAAGGGCCTTTACTTGAGGCCACACTAGCTATTCCTAATCACCTCGATGAAAATAGATGATAGGCTCCTCTAGAACATCCTAGAAGATGTTGAACTATCACTTAACATGAGAATAATAAAAATACTCTCGCTCACTACTGTGGCATCTAATGAGCCACCATACATATCTAACCCACCCTATATACTATGTAGCCTCTGGCCAATGAGGGCAATACAAATAGGGCCTCCACACTACCTACTATCATTGTAATATCTAAAAATATCTAATGTAGTGCACCAGCCTCCCTACCTCTGGTCAACTATGGCCAATCTCTCGATTTCATCACCATCGAGCCGCATAACCAATATTCATATATCCTAACTCAGGTCATGGTATTGGAAGTCCTATTGGTCGGTCCATGTGGATGTGCTCCCATCACCATATCTAGAGGAGAAGACTAAAGCCCAATCCCATTTGACTCATGTGCTAAATATCATAAAGCTCATCATACAGATGAGCCAATAGGGTGCTTCCCCATGCCATAATAATTGGGCACTGTATATCGCACTTGAGAAAATCCTGCACCATATCAAGGAGGTTCTAAGGGAACCTCACTCCTGAAGAGTCTGGCAGTAGGATATTTGAAATTATTTACATCACTACTACCTAACATTGAGAGAACACATGGGTGTCATACCATGCTCTGATCAAGACTTCATCATGGTCCATCCACGCCAGTGCAACATGTGCATGCACTCCAAATATCCTCTATAGAACTCTCATATGTTATAGAAGAGGAGTGGAGGTGATCTTTAACTCTAGTCCCATACCTAGTTTTGAGTAACATGTGCATCCAATCTAGGGAAATATAGCCTTCTATATTAGCAACAAAATATCTTAATAGGCAAATATCTAAAGTGACTCAGAGTTAAATCATCAATATATCCTAATGGACTATAATATTATGATGAGCTTCTAGTATGAGATAAGGCTCTAAAACAATCTAAAAATAGGAGTTTTATCCAATTGTACAACCCCTTATTAACATGTTCATATGCTAGCACTAATGCATATGCCACCCTTCTAGGTATGATCAAAGTATTTAAACCTAATTCTACCATGCAATTATGGATCAATTTATCACCATAGACCAAAGTTAGGTAAATTAACATGGGTTTAGACTGTCTTACCTTTTATTTATCTAGTGCTTCCTCTAAGTATCTTATATACTCGATAATTGATAGGACATCCTAGATAGTCATGGCCATAATGGATATACTTAGATAGTCTACCACATTAAATGATCTCATAGATTGGGCATTTTGAATTGTGCTTGGTACCCATTGAGGTTTGGGCCTCTCTATAGTGAGTTGAGAGGCTCTAGCTAGTTTAAGAGTTAGTGTGCATTACCTTGGGGTTTTCGGGAAGATCTTCCTAGTAGGTTCTTTAAGGTATATTTGGTATCCATTAGGGGGAGGTCTGTAGCCTTGGTCATTCTGTTGGAAGGGAGGATTTGGATGATTTTGGTACTAAAATATTTGGTAGGTTTTTTACTTTCTAAGGGATATGATCTCATTGGAGACTACTCTCAATGAGTTCTTCATATCATCTACCTCATTAGAGGGGTAAGGGATTATGAAGGGGTGCCTTAGATTAGAGATAGAGGTCCAAGCCTTCATGGGGTTCATGGTAGGGGTTGACTAGAAAGTGGTAGGCTCAACTTCTAGAGGCGATTGGTATGGCTATTGAAAGCTTGAAAATAGAGGTATGGGGGCCTAGGAGCTAGCCTCCAAATAAATATTAATTTAGTCTTAGCTTGGATGGCTATCCCATAGGTTATTGATAAAAATTTACCTCCTCTAGACCTGCGCATCATAGAAATTGTAGAATTAATAGTTTTTAGAAAGTAAATGAAAGCCATAATAGGGAGGGGATAAATTTAGTTTAATATTTTATGCCAGGTATTATGAAATTGGGTGTTGAAGTCATCCATCATATTCATAGGTGCTATTTTTATGGTCACTAGTGTTAGATTATATTACATCATTTGGGTCATGTAAATGTACCACCCTTGGTACATTACTAGAGTAGTATATTACTTTAGGGGGTAGTTAGCTAGTTACTTCAAGTAATATAATAAATGCACAAGTGTCTATGTGCAAGTTGTAAATGTACAAGGTGTCCCCTTATACAACTAGGTAGAGTGTTGTTCAAGCAATCCATTTTTCTATATAAAGGGCCTCATAGAGAGTGATAATATATCCTTGTATGTAGTAGTACGTATACTGGGTAGATCACCATATAGATTGATGATGGATACAATGTAGTTCTTTAGAAGTAGTTTTGGAGTGTTAATTTCCTCCATTCTACATTGTAATATTTTCATCAATTTCTATTAATAGCATATTTTAGCATCTTACATTTCTACATATTCTACATCATGTGTTTACATTCTCCTTTGGCATACACCATCAAAAGCTAACAGTGGTATCAGAGCCATGATAGATCAATAGGAATACGGAGAGCCACAGTAGGTTACTAGGAATAGGAAAGTCACAAAAAATATTGAGAGGAGAAGCAAATATTAGTTCCAAAATTTTTGAGATTACATTTGGTTAGTCTTTCCACAGAGTTGTAGAAAAACTCGTGAATACTAGGATTCAAAATTCGTTCCACTAGATTGACAAATCAACTAGTGAAGATTCGTCATTGACAAGATTTAGAATCAACTTACTAATACTTTATTGCAGGAAAAAGAAACTAAGATAATCCCTATTGCATACCAACACATTATAGATGAAAAGGCCACAAAAACCTTGATCTAGAAGAAAAGGCCACATAAGCCTTGATATAGAAGAAAAGGCCACATACGCCTTGATCCAAAAGAAAAGGCCATAGAAGCATTGAACCTGAAGAAGACTCTAGAGAAGAGTCCGTGATTGATAGGAGATTGGTGATCGCCTTTGCTGATTGAATAATTCCTCTAGAAGAAGTTGAAGAGACCCATCAAAGGTCTCATTGAAGAACTTCCATTCCTAGAAGAGATAGAGGACTATTAAAAACTCTTGTTCTAGAGATCCATGAAGAAGATCTAATTGCCAACACTTCTATAGTTGAATGTTGAAGGAAATGTCTCATTAAGAAGACCAGAAGATACAAGACTAAAGACCTTGGATAGATCTCAAGGAGAAACAAGGAGAAGGTTTGGAGAGCCTCATTGCAAAAAATTGGAGAAGTCATCAAAGATGTTCCTAGGAGAACTCATTGGAGAAATTCACTACAAAATATAGTGTAAGAACTTAGGATAAATATTGCCATCTAACTACAAGCCCAAAGGAGAAATATTTGGCAAACACTTTGTTAAACTTTAGAGAGAAGATTCGTGAAGACTTCAAGACCTTCAAATTCTTGAGAAGAAAGTCTTGTTTGAAGTCAAAACTCAAATAGAATAAACCTACCAAATTTGACAAGATTTGAAAATCTTCCTTCATAGCTAAAGAAGATACATTTCAATGATAGGGATTTTTTGGATTCACAACAAAATACTGAAAGGGTTCTTGAAGGATAAAATTTTAGTGAATAGATTGACTATGAAAAGGGTAGCAATCAAGATAACATTACTAGCTACAAAAATTTAGAGGTCTAGGCTAGATATTGAAGGAGAATTTGAATTTATCTACTATAATTTTAGAGCAGTAGACTAGAAGCATTCATAGCTGTGAGCAACCACCATTCTAGATAAGAAATTTTGTGAATCAACTCATCAAGATATTCATCATCAAAGGTAAGCAACTTAGGTGTAAAAGGTTCATTAATTGAACACTTAATTTAGATTACTACTTAACTTCATTAACTACCTTATTAGAATTCAAAAGTTATAAAATAGAAGGTTGCATTTTAAGTCCTCAAAGAAAGTGTAGAAGATGGTTTCTGTTAAGGTTCATTATGAAGAACACAATATTATACTGAGAGGGGGAGTGAACAGTATAAGACCAATTTTTTCTTTTCTTTGCCAAACAATATTATGCAATATTATCAATGGCAATATCAACATCAATAACCAAATCAATGCATAAATCATCACACACAATAGAGACACCAATTTAATGTGGTTCACCCAATGTGGGCTACTCCACGGAGAAAATATTTCACTAATATTTTCTCAACAAATATCTTTGAGAATCCTTCCCTATTACAATATTTATGGACCTCTATCCAAATGAGACACTAATACCCTAATCAAGTTTATGGATCTCTATCCACAGGAGATACTGTAGCACCCTAAAATTGGCACAATAAACCTTAGAAAATAATTAAAATTACCTTAGTAATAATTCAAATTCGAATTTTAACCCCAAAACTGCTCCCAAACCGCATTCTACCCGTTTCCTCATTTTTTGTGCCATTTTTAGATTTTTTTTCATCCGTTGGATGATATCGTCTCCGATCAGATGATATCACCTCAGATTAGATGATTTCGTCTGGCGCAGAACGTCCAGCCGATTTCATCCCAAATTTGATTTTTCATAATTAGCTTCTGTTTCAATGGCATCTCTAATCTGGGCAGAAGCGTGTCTGCACCTTTAGAGACCTCCCCCGTTGGAGATCTTCTAGATTAGGATGATCTCCAACCTCCTAACCTCCCTCCTAAGCCTATTTAAACCTTAGGACCCCCCTTGACATCCTCTCGACTGAATTTTACTGCACTTTGAGTTTTACATGCATTAGAATGTCTTAGACTACTGTTTGCCTTTGTCCCTTTTTGAATTTTCTTGCAGGAACTTTGTCATTCTTCAGCCGAAGCAAGCTCAGATCATCGTAGACGATCCTGTCCAATTCGAGAAAATTTCGTACCAATCCGAGACGATTTCGACTGTAGTCAACATTGGGGGCAATCAGTGCCCTGAGTTTGCATTCTTTCTCCATTTTTTATTGTTTTTTTTTGCATTAGTTAAACTTATTATTATTTTGCATCCCGGAGTTCACCCATATAGTCTTAATGCATAATAAAATCATAAATTATCATTAAATCATTGTAATGCACTCATGTTTTTGTTTATTATTATCATTTTAACATTATTACTGTCATTCTACATCATTGCCCTCTGTTGGCATAGCTGCATTCTCTGTATTTTGTATCTATTTCTCTAATTGCAGATCTCTAACGAATTCGTCTGACGAATTTGTCAGATCTCAGACGATCCTATCAGATCGAAGATGATTCTATCAAATTCTAGATGATCTTGACTACTTCAAAAATCAGAACCTCCATCAGACATCCAAACCAGGTATGGATCTCTTCACTTAATTATTCTCTGTGTTTTCTATTTAAATCTATTTTTTGTCTTCATTTAATTTGCATTTTCATAATAGAACAACATAGATTCATCTGGACAAACCTAGGACTTAGATGTTTAAAGCTAAAATTGAACACATTAAACTCATTCCCAACCTAGGCGTGGAAATTGCCACTAAACATTTCTTGATGAACCCCACCATCCATCAAAAAATCACCTTAATACCCCTCCCTCAAGAGGCGGGACCTTCAAAGGGCCTCTCAGTCCGAGGTATTGTCCCATCCTTTTCCCATCCTCCTTTCGGGCATGAATCCTTTAGCCTGAAGGTAAGGATGCAAAAAATTTGGAACGATACAGATACCAATATCCTCAACTGGTTCATTGATCTCTATCCATAAGAGAACTCTTCCTTTGCTCTAGCTAGTGATATTCTAGAAGAACTACTACCTCCACTACACTGGCTTATGGATATATATCCACTAAAGACTCCTATCCTCACTCAGGAGACCTATCCTAACTGCCTTGGCTAATGTACCTTTATCTACTGGAGACTATCATCCTATATACTATGTGATATCCAAAAATATATCTCAAACTTACACTAAACATAGTCCTCTGGTCTAGCACAAATCTACTCAATCTCTATACTCAAATTTGCACTAAACACAGTCCTTCGATCTAGCACAAATCTACTCAATCTCTATCCTTAAATCTACACTAAACATAGTCCTTCTATCGAGCACAAATCTGCTCAATATTTATCCTCAAATTTACCCCAAAATATATCCTCAAGCCTTAACACAAAGCTTGATCCAATCTCAAATCAACTTTGCTAGATCTGCCCAAAGCCTTAACTCAAGGTTTGAATAAATCAATCAATCAACTTTGCTCACAAGTATTTTCAAAGACTTATTCCAAATATATCCAATAAGTTCTCCCTAGAACTTGTCCAATCTATTCTCAAGTCTTCACTAAGACTTACCTTAAATTTTCTCAACAAGTTGTCACTAGAACTTGACCAATCTGCTCAACAAGTCTTCACTAAGACTTAACTTACATCTTCTAAACAAGTCCTCACTAGAACTTGTCCAATATACTCAACAATTCTTCATCATGACTTACCTCAAATCTGCTCAACAAGTCCTTACTAGAACTTGTCCAATTTTCTCAAAAAGTCTTCACCAAGACTTACCTCAAATCTGCTCAAAAAGTCTTCACTAGAACTTGTCCAATCTGCTCAACAAGACTTCACGATGACTTACCTCAAATCGGCTTTGTAAGCTTCCATAAAAGCTCACATAAATCTATCCTTAATCTTTCACAAAAGCTTACTCAACTCTGTCCTTAAGTCCACTCTAGGACTTACTCAAATCTGCTCACAAGCTCTCACAAAAGCTTGCTCAAATCAAATACAAAACTTGCATCTAAAACTCAACTTAATCTCTTGCAGAAAACCTCTTTCAATCATGCAAACAAGTTTCACACAAAATCTTGTTTGACTCACAGAAACATATAGATAATGGTTAGAGACTCAATATGTTACTCACTTGAAACAATGCTCAATCACTTTAAATCATATTTTCAATTCAATTTATGTCATAGAATTTCAGCTAT